>CM057349.1:455074964-456541892 GCA_030015575.1 Agapanthus africanus
CATTTAAATGCAAATCAAACCATGGTTCAATAGATATGGACAAAAGTCATAACATGACATGTTGCATGTCATGATACATGAACATAGTTAATACATAATTAGTAAAATATTAATCAAGTTTAGCATTAAACTTGTATACAAATAATTGTATAATAATTTATAAAATGTCCAAATCAAATAAATGGTTCCATAATCAACAATTCATATAAATTCCAAATATTTTCCAAACTATATGTATATAATAATATTATTCCATTTAAAACTAATTTCCATAGTTTTATAATATTAATAAAAAAAATTATTATTTAAACTCCAAAAATAATATTTTATATCTTTGAAATGTTACAATCTTCCCCCCTTAAATAAATTCGGTCCCCGAATTTAAATTTAAACCTCCCAATTACAAAAACATTTCAGTAAAACGATTAAGTCATCGGGGCTCCGAAATCACGAATACATAAGATATATCATAGCACAACGCATGCGTATGAAAACGAGTGCAAAACTCAAAATCGGAACTTCATCAAGCGTTACGCAATCATGGGTGTTATGACGAAAATACAAGATTCAAAATCTACTATTAAAATCAAACATAATATACTTTAGACTATGACATATATATAGTACGCATTCTTGTGAAATCGTCTAAACAACTGAATAAAAGTGCATGCAAAATCCTTTTCAAATCGTCATGCGATGCGCATATCACGGCACAAGTAGAGGACATTCATTTATAAAGAAATAGCTGTATATTTCTACATATCTTTTGTTTAACATATACGTCCCATCTTTTGAAAATGATTTAGAAGGGCTTTCTTTGTAAAAATTTTCGTGTCACTCAAGGGCGTGTAGGAAAATATTGAGACTATAGCTCTTTTGAAATCTCTTCGGTAAATATCGATGTATGCAAAAATACTTAGGTACTGTCCTCAGAATAGTCCTGTTCAGTTACTATATGACATAATATGCGTCATAAAAACATAATGCTCGAAAGAAATCAATCTCAAATGGTGTATACAAAAATGCCGCGTGCTTCGGGTGCGCATGGAAATCGAAATCAAATACAAGTTCCACGAAAGTGCACAGAAACAAAAACTAAGTGTAACGGGTGTGCACGAAAGCATCTGTCATGTGTAACAGGTATGCGTGACAACAATATCAAGTGCATTTAATATGCACTAAGAATCTTGATTAAGTGCATCTGGTGTGCACAAAATCACATCAAGTGCGCCAAGTGTGCGTAAGAATCTAAATCAATGGTATACAACATACACCAATCAAAATCAAGTATACCGCGGTATATGAACTCGTAAACGTGTGCAACTGTGTGCACAAAAACCCATATCAAGTACTGAAAGCGCATGTACACTACACCGAATGCATAAGTCAAAATCATGTGCATACTATATGCATGAAATCAAAATCAAGTATCTCGGAGTGCGTAAAATCAAAATCGAGTGCAAATGGGTATGCAAAAAACCAAAAATTAGTACAACTGATACATGAAAATATGAATCAGGTGTAATTGTGGTGCACATAAGAAATATCAATCATGAAACTAAGTACTCAGAATGCCAAAATCAAAATGACAGAAACGTGATATCTGAATCACCAAGACGCAATTCATAAATAACTGGAATTAAGGTACATCTCCTTCAATGTCGAAAAGTGCCGATACACCCAAGGCTGGCGGAGCAAGAATATCTATTTGGTTCTGCCCACGGTATGGCGTCCTCTACTCTAAGGTCCTCGTTTCTCTCTGTAGATCACCATTTACACGAATCCTCGGTTCGACAGCCCGTTAGGGAGTGGCGACGGAAACAGTCCCGTTCAGACACTTCTCTGAACATCTCCTGGCCAATTTACACGGCCACTCGTTACGTAACACATCATTGATGGTAGCCTCCGGCCCATTGAGTATGTGTGATGTTAGTTGTATGTATGCCCTAGAGGCCAGTATTGTACAGATGATGTATATTATATTGGATGCTTGGACATATATAGAGATGACTTTCTTACTCGATATGATAGTATGCTATCTGGTTACTCTTTATCTTAACATGTACACTAGTCTCTTTAAACTGTCTTATAGTTACATGTTGATAAAGCCCTTAGGATGTGTACTTGACTACCTGGACTATGATGCAGATCATACTAGTGGGGACATGGTAGTCCATAAGTACATCCTTCAAGGTCCCTAGTCATGGGTGTATCGAGACAGGGCATCGATATACCAGAGTAGACTAGCGTATACGCTTCTCGACCCATGAGATGGGCGATGGATGATCCCATATCCATTGGTGTTTGACATCAGAGATTGTGTACGGGTGCTCAGTGGAGACTGGGTACACTGGACGGGCTCGCCGAGAACTCCCAGATGGTATTATACCTCACGTCAGATGGCAGTTCTCAGGTGACACTTGTGCAGGTTAGTCTGTAGACCCGAGATCGTCATAGAGTCTTGTGTGATTCCCACTGTGCTTTGATCTCCACCTTACCACGTCCATGAGGGCGTGCAAAACGGTGGTCTTTGGGTACAGTCCCGAGTCACATGGAGGCAATGAGCGATAGGAGGGGTTTCGTCTCTCCCGGTATTGGGGGTTGATGTTGCGCTGTGCTCGATTGGCCGTAACAGGGAAGTCCCTGGCCAGGGCTGATCAGAGATTTGCTGGTAAGTGTTACCAGTAGTTTCTCGACCCGTTACGAGCCTCACATCGGCACGACTTATCGGGTTATTAGGGTCTGACGTTTATCACCCCTAGACTTGATATGCGACATATCAGACGAAGTGACCGGACTATACGGTAAGTGTTACTGGTCGGATTCGCAGGAGTGTGAGCGGGCTAGCTCGTCGATCTTCTGATCGCTCAATACCCGGGTGGCCGTTACGTTTAGCAGACCGCTTGCGGCTTGTGGGTGCTTGATATGATCATCATCTGCTACCGGCGTATTGACGAGTCTTTAGAGTCCTACACAGAGGTTTCCTGACTCAAGCGAAACGAAATAGGAGCGCATATGAGATATGTGCGGGACCGAGAATAATGCGTGTATGTGATACCGTATTTAATTCTCGCGATTAATGTTTCGATTGGTTGTATGTGATATAACCTAGTTATCGAATCGAAGATCGATTCGATAAGCCGATACATTGAATACTAGTCGGTCATGTGCGACATGACCGGATCATTGAATCAAGTGTTGATTTAATGATTTAATGTATAATTATATATTTGATATATTACTTTATATTAACTAGTATTGGTTCACTTTAAACGGATTTTTCTCACTTGATGCACATTGTATATGTGATATGCTTTTGTGCACATTTTTGTATCATGTTTGATGATACTTGATCATTTGGTTAAATGTGTAGAATTAAACCATGGTTAATTTGATAATTAGGGTTTTACATATTCATTTATTTATTTATTTATTTTGTTCATTTATTTATTTGGAAATGATTTAAAGAGAATGGTGGCTTTCTTTTGTCATTAGTTGAAGCTTCATGAAGCCTTGACTTTTGCAACCATTCTTGTCCTCATGCTTAACCCTAACTCTCCAAATGACCATGGTTTATTCTCTACACTTAACCCTAGTTAGATTATGATAAGTATGAATTTTCTTTTCATTTTAAAAAAGAACTTATCATAAACTAGCTTGATCTTCTCCTTCTTCTTCAAGATAGAAAGCTTGATGCCATCAATGGCAATTTGAGTTCTAGTGAGAGAAATCCAATTCTAAAGTGAACCCACCTCCTATTTCTTCACCCTCTACCTCTTGCCAAGTTGTTTTGGGTGTTTTCTTCACAAGTTTCACAACTTTGTGAAGTCGGAGCTTGAACTTGTGATGCCTCGACGTAGATCGTCTTTGACACGAAGCCGACGACCTAGCTCGCCCGTTTCTCCGATGAAGCCGACGATTGAGTTCGGGATTCATGATGGACAGAGAGAGGATAACCACGTGGAGCTAAGGAAGTGGAGAACCGTATCTACAAAGGTTGTAGCATCTAACTTTTAGTTAAGTAGTTAACTAGATTATCTTTTCGCCTAAACTTCTAGTCAACGATCCGTATTAGGGTTTCTCGGCACCCATAATTTTTGAAATTGGCATGGTTGATGCCTTGTGAGACTTCATTAGAGTGCCTAGGAACCCTACATGTGATACAACCGATCCCGGGTCCAAGTCTTTATCACGTAGTGTTCCAGAAAGAACCTGCCAAGGTCTCTCACAATTTCATCTCTGCCAGATTGCCCGGAAGTTGGCACTCTTTACTTAATCCAGTTCTCGTTCCAGGACAGCTGCATTCTTATCATTGTTGGGATTCCTCAGCATAGCCTAGGGTTTGCAAGCGTCACATATGCCACAGGTGGTGCTGAGAAATCAAGCTAGGAATCGAACTAGAAAATTAGGGTAACAAAAACATGTAATCAACTATTACAAGTAATGAGCAAGGAATACAACCTTTGTAGACCGGTCCTTCACTTCTAAAGCTCCGTGTTGAAGTCCCTTCGTTGCGATCGCTGCAAGTGAAGATTTCCCGAACTCTAGAATAGTTCCCTCGGAGAAATGAACAAGCTTGCACGAAGTCTTCGAGGCCGAAGATGATCTAAGTCGAGGAGACTCAAACTCAAGCTACCTCTTCACTAGGTCAAGTACTTTGTAAAGAGAACACCATTTACTACCCAAGCAAGTATATAGGATGATAAAGTAGGAAGTGGGCTCACTTTAGATTTTATTTTCTCACAATGTTTCATCACTAATCCAAAACCTAGAAAGCTTTTGGAATTGAGATGAAGAAGAAGAAGAATGAACTCATCTAATGAGAGAGGTAACCATGGGTGAGTTTTTATCATATATAAACCCTTGTAGAGACTTAACTAAAGCTTAGGATCATGGTTGGGTTAAGAAAATATCTGAAGTAAAATCAAATTAGTGGATAAGTCAAATGAATCCACAATCTTCCACAAACTTCATCCATTTGACCATTTTCCACCTAATTTGATTAACTTTAATAAAACCCAAGGATTATCATAAGCTTAGTGTAAGTCTCATACACCCATGCCTCATGTATCATCTAGCATGACACAAAATAATGTACATCAATATATATCACATATGTACTAATGCACAAACAAAGTGAGAAAAAAGAAATCATAAGTGAGCATGTATTAGTTAATGTAACTTAATATATCAAATATATAATTATACATTAAATCATTAAATTAACACTTGATTTAATGATCCGGTCATATCACATATAACCAACTAATATCATGTGTATCAATCTATCGAATCAACACTTGATTCGATAACCCGGCTATATCGCATATAACCGATCGACACGAATAAATCGCGAGAATAGAATACGGTATCACATACTCATATTATTCTCAGTCCCGCACATATCTCATATATGCTCCTACTCCATTTCGCCTGAGCCAGGAAACCTCTGTGTAGGACTCTAAAGACTCGTCAATACGCCGGCAGTAGGTGACGATCATATCAAACACCTACAAGCCGCAAGAGGCATGCTAAACGTAACGGCCACCCAAGTATTGAGCGATCAGAAGATCAACAAGCAAGCGTGCTCATACTCCTGCGAATCCAATCAGTAACACTTACCGTACAGTCTGGTCTCTTCGTCTGATATGTCGCATATCTCGTCTAGGGGTGGTAAACATCAGACCCCAGTAACTCGATAAGTCGTGCCGATGTGAGGCTCATAACAGGTCGAGAGACTACCGGTAACACTTACCAGTAAATCTCTGACACAGCCCTGGCCAGGGACTTCATGTTATAGCCAATCGAGCACAGCGCAACATCAACTCCGAATACCGGGAGAGACGAATCCCCTCCTATCGCTCATTGCCTCCATGTGACTCGGGACTGTACCCAAAAACCACCGTTTTGCATGTTCTCTTGAACGTGGTAAGGTGGAAATCAAAGCATAGTAGGAATCACACAAGACTTTATGACGATCTCGGGTCGACAGACTAATCTGTACCAGTGTCACCAGAGAACTGCTATCTGACGTGAGGTATAATACCATCTGGGAGTTCTCGACGAGTCCGTCCAGTGTACCCAGTCTCCATTGAGCACCCGTATATCATCTCTGATGTCAAACACTAATAGATATGGGACCATCCATCGCCCATCTACATGGGTCGAGAAGGTACACGCTAGTCTACTCTGGTATATCGATGCCCCGTCTCGATACACCCACGACTAGGGACATTAAAGGATGTACTTACCGACCACCTTTGTCCCACTAGTATGATCCGCATCATAATCTAGGTAGTCAAGTACGCATCCTAAAGGCTTTACCAACATGTAACAGGGAGACAATCAGTGTACATGTTAAGATAAAGAGTAACGAGATAGAATACTATCATGTCGAGCAAGAAAGTCCTCTCTATATATGTCCAAGCATCCACTACAATATACATCTCATGTACAGTAATGGCCTCTAGGGCATACATATAACTAACAATCATAACTTTTCCCTGGAAATGTGGCTGCATCCAACGCCTCTACATACGTAGTAAACCTCTGACATCAACGGAGTGGAATAACAACTAGTTAAGATTTCGCACGAACCTCTTACTCCGCTTCCCTTCAATATGGACCAATTCGGAATCATCTCTCATAGCTGTGTGGACTGCGCTCCAATTTGACCATAGTCATATCCAGAGTCTCTTGTAAGAAATTGAAACTACGAACTCGGCATCTTCAATACCCTGTAGGAGGCATCTGGCCAATTATATCCTCGGGAACTCTTCCAAGTCATCGGAGGAATATGCTTTGCTCGTCCTTTCTCGATCAACTTACAACACGTCTGAGTGAGGCCCCTTCTAACCAAAGCTGGTCAATTTTTTCGCATCGAAGCATCAAAACGAACAAAATGTCCTAATCACTTACCCAAGGGTGACTAGTGATCTTCTGTCACATCCCTGTGTGTAACTCATGCTGCATTAGCTTCAAAAAGTCTGGGGGCGATATCTTATCAAACTCAGCAACAGTCTGTCTGCACGGTCGACAACACATAAATCTTCTGAAGTAGACGGTACATCAATAGTCTTCACAATCTGGATGGCCTCTAGCAATGGCCCGATCATCTGGTGTAGATCCTGAACGTTCGTGTCAACGAGAAATCCTAGTAAAACAATAACTCAGTGCGTTCGTACGTTACGGTCAGTCCTCGTCCCTGACGAGCTTGCTTTGACCGCAGCTCTTTCTGCTCGTGCAGCCAAGGTAACAGAAACCGCAATCGAATATCGATGATGATAGATCATAGTAACGAAAAGAAATACGGTGCCTAAGAAATATACATCCTAAGGCTACTTAAGCGGAGCAGCGTATCGTAAGTATACCATGGAACATACACACGGTATATCACTCTACTTAAGTTACCTACTCTATCAACCAAGATCAACCTACGCAACGAAAGTTCAGGTCTAATACCTCCTCGGCCAAGTATAAGTTCCGTAAGGTCAAGCCTAGGTTACGAAATATATGTACGCCCCAGACTCCGCATAGTCAAACCTAGACTCGAACCAAGGTTAAACCTAATGCTCTGATTCCAATTTTGTTATGACCCAAAAAAGGTACGTGACTGGCACTTGAATCACGTGGATTTATAAGACCCCACTTAATCCAAGTAAGCCAAAGCCCAGAAATCTAAACATTTTTTAGGAAAAATAGTGGAGGTGAAGTTTTGAATAAAGGTATAATGAAATAAGGTTCTTGCTTTAAATGCATAAGCAATATTGTATGAAAACGCAAGTGGATTATATATATAGTTGAAAACATTTCCTTCATTTGAAATTTAGGCAGCACCTCCTTTATAAATTTTAACACGAAACCAATACAAGCAATAATAAAAGGCATCCCCAAACGGGAGCTAGCTCTTTGCCATTAGGCGGAATCACAACCATGCAATAAAGATATACGACGCCAAAGGCGAAGATCGAAAACAGAAAAAAGTAAAGAAACCAAAATAAAGAATAAATACATATCTGTAACTCTAGGTACGTGTTCATACCAGATTATTGCATTTAATACCGCCCATTCTTCTGCTGGTTTGTTTATAGGCAGGTACTTTTAATCCGTGTTTGCTACATATTTACAGATTACAGGTTTCTAGTCCAAAATAACGCAAATCATACAAAATCTCCACAGTTACGCCAAAATCCAGATCATTTGCCACAGACAGATAAAATCTGGGTTCCAGTCATCTGCATCCGTCCAGTGCCGCTTACCAGTTCAAGAGACAAGAAGAAAAACTGTAGTCATTCAATTCTTGGTCAAGCACAGAGCATGAGAGGGGCAGCACAAGAATCAAGTTGATAACACGGAGCTCGAGGGAGATAAATGTCAAATGAATTAAAGGTGAAGCCAATTTGAACTGTTGAAAATCTGAAGAAATATTGGAAGCATTTTTCAATTTAGGACCTATAGAACAGAAGAAGAAAGCAACATGGAGAAGCCCTAGAAAAATGAGACACTAATGCCTCCAAACCGCCGCAGAACCGCGGCCGATAGGCCATTTTTGCGGCGGTTCCGCGGTGCCATCATGTCCTCTCTTTGCCGTGTTTTGGGGATAGTTTGGTAATTGTATTGGGGCTCAGAATTTGGCCCTAGGGTTTCAGCTCTCTACCTATAAATACTCCAGTTTTGAGCCCAATATGAAGTCTTCTTCTTTTGTTAGATTTTAGTGTAGGTTAGTTTATATTACTTCTTCTTCATCTATTCAGTGTAGTGAGAGCTCTTGAGTGGAAACAATGAAGATGAGGGTTTTTATTTAACTTGTATATTTATTTTCTAGTCTTGTAATTTTAATTCCTTGTATAATTTTATTTGTTGTTGTTAAGTAGTTGTTGTTATTTTTTGTTTTATTTTCCTTTTCTTCTTATCCGTATTTTCAAGCCATGATACTCTAAGGAGTCCCTGGTTTAGGTGAGGGCCCAAATAGTTAGCTTGCTATCATTTGTAAAACCGTATTTTCCTTTCTTTCTTTGCTTCCTTTTTGTTTTGTTTTTATTTTCATTTAAATGTGTGAATAATTTCACACTTGTTAGGGGCTAAGGAAGGTTGGTATGAGGGACGAAAAAATCCCGTGTGTTTCTCTTTGCCAAACATTCTAAAACGAATCTAAACCAAACAAACACAACCCCCTCACTTAGGCGCATTATACATGACATATAGCCGTGACCTAAGTCGAGAAGTTCCTTGGGCGCACTACAACGTGACATATAGTTATGACTTAATTGGATACATGGTTGTGGGTGTTTGGCCTAAGATGGGAAATAAGTGAACGTAGCGGAAGGACAAGGGGCATTAGGAATGGATTTAGCGTTGGAAAGCTTGCTTAAACTCGCAAATCTCATTCCTATGTCCTCCTAATCCCCGCTACTTTCTATTACCCAACATCATTTTAAGAATGGTAAAAGAAAAGAACAAGACTAATCCTAACTCTACTAACCAATCTTAACCCTAACAAGTTTACATGAACATAAATACGAACACGTACGATAGAATTATACATACACATATACATTCTTAATTAACTCATCTAAGACAAGAACGGACATACAACTATCTCCCTGTGGATCGACCCGTACTCAACCGGCTAGCTACAAGCGAAACCGACTTGATTGTGGTAAGTAGAGAACAAAAGTAGAACGCATATCGTGGTTTTTCTGCCTCAATCAAATGGCGCCATTGCTGGGGAGACGGTAGCGTATTTTCTTTCTTGTCATTCTGGTTAATATTCTTTTGTGTGTGTGTGTGTGTGTGTGTGTGTATAATAACCTTTTTGTTATTTTTGATATTTTTTGTGTGCAAGTGTGCAGGCTATCTGGAGCTAATACAGTAATCAAATAAAGAAACAGAGCATTTTATTCTGGAGTAAAGAATAAGGGGAGTGCAGGAACCAATGTAGAATCCCCAACTCAACATTTTGACTGTGGAACCGCGGTCAATGCTAGGAATTTGCGGCGGTTCCGCGGTCCAATGTTGGCTTCTGAGCCCAAAATTTTTTACACCCCTACTCTTTTCTATAAACCCCTCTGTGAACTTCCTTGAACTGTATTTTCTACAGGATTATTTGCACAGATTGCGTCGCAGCCAAATAAATTTTTTTGTTGTTTTAGATTTTGTTTGTTTGAACGCTTTGCATATAATAATACGGACATTAAAGGCTTATAACACCAATTAAGATTGGGTGGGGATTTCATCACCCTTCCTAAGACCCCACAAATCACAAAAAGCATACATATCACCTTGAGTTAATAAAAAATATCTAGACCAAACCTATAAGGACTTGTCGCGCTCATTTAGGACAAGTGAAGATTGCGAGGAATAGGTCGTTTATCTAAACTTGATTTTGTGGTGCCTAGGCTAGACAAGTGAGGAGGTAATTTTAAAAGGCTCGTCTCAAGGTGATTCGTGAGCGGAACCCTCCTTACCTCACTTGTGCTTACCTGACCACAATTGGCAGTGAAGAGGCGGTTCGAGGGTTATCTTGCAACTTGTCGCTTAGAAATCTAGTAGCGATCTAGTTGGACTTTGAAGACCCTAGCTCTAGGTGTTGTTTGTGCATATTGTGATTGTGATTGCGCTTGTGTAAAATTTAGTCCCATAATTTCAAAAACCAACAAACAATTTCGAAAACTCCAAAAACAAAAATATATATATAAAAAAAATTAAATATCAAAAATTTATAAAAATTCACCTACCATCCACCTTCCCTACCTTTTCATAACATGTGTTCCCCAAAACGACCAACTCTTGCCGAACTTTGGTACCCACAACCAGACATTTCTTCAAACAGTTCTTGCTTTGGTCGAATTTCAAACGATCCATCCATGCCTACAATTTCTTTGAGAGATCGGATTGACGCGTCTAGGACCAACAATTGGACACCGCAATCCTTGTCGTATCAACCATTTCAAACTTTCACCCCTTCTCATGTTGATATCCTTTCTGAGAGTCATGTTGCGACTCCGAAACACATGTCCATTGCTGACAGAATTGAACAATCTTGTAACCGATCTTTCATTCCATTCACCACTCCAAATTCCTTAGGACAACAATTCCAATCATCTTCAGATCAGAATGTTGATCCTAATTCTATCCATTTTTCACATCCATTCGATTCTTATCAATCCTACCCAACTTTTACTCCTACTTTAGGCATTTCTTCTGAACAGCCATTTTGGAGTTTCACGTATCCAGACAACTTTGAATCTTTTACTGAAACGCCTTCACAACGCATGTTTAGTCTTGAACAGTCATTAGAAGAATTTCGGGTAGCGTCGTGCCAACAAAGGATGGATTTGAATGCATCCATGGCCGTCCAAATACAACCTAACGAACCGGCAACTAGTTTCCAATTAGCTCCAAATTTTCCAATATATGATGAGGCGATAGGACAATTTGAGAATTTGAGTCGTGAGAGTGAGCAGTACACCCTTCCAAATCGAACCTACCCGTTCCAAATTGAATTCTATAACTCCAGTTTCGAAAGTCTATCGAGTGTCCCACATGAATCACCAATTGAAGATAGAACGTTTGATGTGTAAGTCTATGTTACTCACCACGCTAGTTAACGGGGATGAGGAATAGGTAAAAATCAAATTTTTCTTTACAAGGTAACATACTCTACCCATGAAGATCTTTGCTAAACACTAACTAACAAACTAACTAGGAGTGTTAACTACTATGTTAGATGATTATACCTCAACCTTCAAGTCCTTCTTCTCCTTGTTGTGCTTCTCCTTGGAGTGGTGGTGAATGGTGCCTCCTCACCGGCTTCTCCACGTCAAAGATGATCCACCCGAAGGTCTCTATCTTGAGCTCTAACCTCTATAATGAAGTAATTAGGGTACTTTGTGTGCTAAACTAAGTATCCTAGAGTGAGTAGAGAAGGATTTTGGTGGCTAAATATCAATAACCCATGATTCTCAACTCTTGAGACACTAGGGTTTGAGAGAGCAAGAAGGAGAGAACCATGAGAGAGAGTGAGAATGAGAATAATGAAGAGAGCTCTCATTTTCGGAAAGAGAAAACTTAGTTTTAATAAGATAATTGTGATGGCTACTTTGATTTGACCATTATCATGTCACAATTAATGTTAAGCAAAATATCTAGTGCTTAACAAAAATATCTAAGTCAATAATAGTCAACAAAGTCAAATGGTCAAACCAATTAGCCATGACACAATTATCATTAATAAAAATTAGTAAACAATTTCCTCCATCTCATTATGGTTTTAATCAAGTCAATGGTCAAAACCCTAATCAGGTGTCTCCTTCTATGCCCCTATCATCCGTATATACATACCCGCATCCGTGTTCCGAGAAACATGAATACAATGAGACTAAACCAACCCAAAATCTAATAATAGGATTCGGGTTAAACCAAAGCCCACTAGTATCAACTTTCCGAACACCAAACACACATAAGTGTGCATATGTGAACGAACCCTGTCGTAAAACCATACGACCTCTATATCGTTTCGCCCAAAAGTGGAAAACCCTCTATGTGGTACTCTAAAAACTCGACACTACGCTGGCAGTGGGTTTAACCACAGGCCGCAAGCGGTACTAGCTGTACGTAACGGTCCCCAGGTAGATGTCGATAAGAAGACCGATGAGGAAAACCCATCCGAACTCCTACTGAGCCTGAATGTGACAATCTCCGTACAGTCCGGTCTGTTCGTCTAAGAGTATCATATATCGGCCTAGGAGGGTGGTAAACGTCAGACCCCTAATAGCGGTATAAGTCGTGTCGGAGTGTAGCCCAGAACACCCTGAGAAACTACTGGAACACCTACCAGTAAATCTCACTTGCCCTGGCCAGGGACTTTGTGTAATGGCTCTCCAAACACAGCTCGATATCAACCCCCAATACCGGGAGAGACGAATCATGTCTAACCGCCACTGCCTCTAAGTGCTTCGGGAATGCACCCAATTACTACCTGTTTGCATGACTCTTTTGAGCCGTGGTAGGGTAGTAATCAAAGTACAGTGGTAACACACTCGAGGCGAAGTAGCAGTGTCAAGTCGACGGACTAAGCTGTACTCATGTCACCTGGGAACTGCTACCCAACGACAGGTATAATACCCAGCAACAGTTCCTGATGAGTCATGTCCAGTGTACTCATAACCTAATGTGCACCTGCATACTATCTCCAGTACGACGTACTAATAGCTGTGGGACAGACCATCTCCCCTGCTGGGATGAGAACCGTATACACTATTCTACTCCAGAGTATCGATGCCCCATCTCGATAATCCTATGACTAGAGACCTGTATGATGTGCTTGTAGATTACCCAGCCCCCACTAGTATGACTGCCATCACAACACTTGTAATCAAGCAAAGATCCTAAGGGCTCTACCAATATGTATAAGCGATATGCTAAAAGAAACACATGCACATATTGAGGTAGAAACAAACCAGGTAGCATACTACCATTTTAAGCAAGACTGTTACTATATTCGTGTATATCCTAAGCTCCCATTAAGTAATATACAATCCATTATGATAAAATAATGGCCTCTAGGGTATATATCACTAGCAATCTACCACTTGCACTAGGTCCATATACTGGCATATCGCAGACCGAAGGTCTCGAATAGCCTCTCGAACACTGTCTGAGGGATGGCCTCTATGAGTGGATCTGCAGTGTTGTTCTTCGTATCTACTCTCCTCACCTCGATCCCCTGGTGCTCAACGATCTCCCTGATCATTGTCTCGCTGCTCCTACTCTGATTGAAACCCTCTGGATGGTCCATATAGACGCACTCTTCCAAATAACCATTTAGAAAAGCCGTCTCTACGTCTATCTGCCGGATCTCAAAATCTTGGAAGACAGCGATGGCAAGAAGGATCCAAATGGATTTGAGCATAAACGCTGGAGAAAAGGTTTCATCATAGTCCAAACCAGGACTTTGATGAAAACCTTTTGCAACAAGTCTACCCTTATAGGTTTCAACCTATCCATCTACACCAATCTTCTTTCTGAAAATCTATTTGCAGCCTATGGGTTTTACCCCTTCCGGAGCAATGCTCAAAGTGCATACTTTGTTAGTGTACATGGACTCCATTTCGGTCCATATTGCATCCAGCCATTTTACCGAGTCACCACTCTGAATGGATTACTGGAAGCTAGTTGGCTCATCATTGTCAATGATGCAATCCACTTGATCCCTGTCTACGAGAAAACCGTAGTATCTCTTAGGCGAATGAGACTGCCTACTAGTCCTGCGGATTGGCAATGGTATGTCCGGTTCTTTTGAAACCTCTGGTTCTACCATACTTCCAGTAATAGTTTGTGGTTCTGGAATTTCTTCCAGTTCTATTGCGCTCCCACTATTTTCTTTTACAAAAAATTGATTTTCTAAAAAAATGGGCAAGACGAGGAACAAAAACCTTTTGTTTCTCTGCGTAATAGAAAAGATACCCCTTGGAGTTCTTTGAGTATCCCACAAACTTACATAGTACTGAGCGTGCCTCAAGCTTGTTCGCATACTGCTTTTCAACATAAGCTGGACATCCCTATACCTTTAGATACTGAAGATGGGGTTTCTTCCCACTCCATATTTGATATGGTGTGGTAGGCACAGTCTTGGTAGGAACCTTATTCAAAAGATATGCAACTGATTCTAGTGCATAACTTCAGAAGGATCGCAAAAACTTATCATTACTCATCATGGAACGAACAATATCCAACAGGGTTCTGTTCCTCCTTTCCTATACACCTTTGTGTTATGGTGTGTATAGAAGAGTAAGCTGAGAGAGAATTCCATTCTCTTTTAAGTAATTTAGGAACTCGGCAATTTAAGTATTCACCACATCAATCAGATCTCAGTGTCTTGATACTTTTGCCTGTTTGTTTTTCCATATCATTCTTATATTCTCTGAATTTTTCAAAGGGTCTCAGATTTATGCTTCATCTAGAAGACATATCCTAACCTAGAGAAATTATCCGTAAAAGTAATGAAATAAGAATAACCACTTCGTGTATCTGTAGATATTGGACTACACACGTCGCTGTGTATGAGTTCCAAGAGCTCGCTCGCTCTTACTCCGTGTCTAATGAACGGAGTCTTTGTCATCTTTCCTATGAGAAAAAATTGACAAGTTGCATAAGACTGATATTCGAACAGATCCAAATATCCCTCTTTATGTAACTTCGACAACCGTGTTTCATTGATATGACCCTGTCTACAATGCCATAAGAAAGTTTTATTTAATTCTGGAGACTTTCTTTTAAGTATGTTCTGGACGTTTGAAAACCTGAGCTTGATTCAATATATAATGTCCTCTAGTGTACCTGACCCAATCAAACTTTGATTTAGTTGAATGTGAACCACATCGCTTACAAACTAGACTTGGAACACACAAACAAATACGTAGAATCAATATCTGCCCACTTGTCAATCCTAGGTGATATACCCTACGGATACAGCGTCCACGCTCATTCCGTTGGTAACCCTGAGAGTCATATCACCTGCCCTGATAACTCTACGGTTTCTCACACTACTACAAATAAGGGTTGCCCTTACGGATTTATCGGTAGGGGCAACCCACTGCCCCTACGGATATATACGTAGGGGCGAAAAAAGACCCCGTAGGTGCAAAGGCCGCAGGTACAAGTTGAGGCCCTGAACGTGCCCCTACGGACAAATTTAAGCCCCTACGGATATATCAGTAGGTGTTAGAGCCCCTACGGAGTACCCCGTAGGGGTAATAAAATCATATATGTAATTTTTTTTTTTGAATATATTGTATATACCTACGGATATACCCGTAGGTCCCTTTTAGATCCCTACGGATATATCCGTAGGGTATATAAAGTAGTTCCTACGGTTAAGTCCGTAGGGGCTTATCCCAACACCCTGGACTGATATCAGGTGGGAAAATATCAGGAAACCTGATATTTTCCCCTACGGATAAATTCGTAGGGGATAAACACTGGCCCCTACGGACATATCCGTAGGGACAACCCCAACACCCTGCACTGATATCAGGTGGGAAAATATCAGGTTTCCTGATAGTTTGCCCCTACGGATATACCCGTAGGGTTAGGGTATGTACCTGCGGCTTACTCCGTAGGTACATATTGTCTGTATTTTTTTTAAAAAATGGGCTGCCAGATTTTTTGCCGCCCTGTGCACAATACTATATACATCAATCAAATCATATATTGCAGTATTCATAATCACATCTCACGCATATATATAATATACAAAAGAAACCCAAAAACTGAATATGATATAAATACAAACCAATATCAATATCGTTTCAAAATGTAGTACAATGTGATATAAATAAATACATGTTTCAAAAAATAAGAACCAAAAAGCTACCCTAGTTCGGTCCAGCTCCACCTCCGAATAACGTTCGAATAACGCGCGCCTGCTCCTCGGTAAATACACTCTCCAATGCTACATATAAGGGAGTCTGAGCGGCATGTGGAGCTGGCGATGTGGTCTGCGCAGCCGCCGTCGAGGTAGTCGCTTGCGGAGCCGCGGCTGCGGGAGTCTGAGTGGGCGGTGGAGCTACAGGAGCTGTCTGCGGAACCGCAGCCGATGTAGTGGCTTGCGGAGCCGCAGCCGAAGGAGATGCATGTGGAGGCTCGGCCGATCTACCCTGTCGCGTCTGGACATAACGTGTGTAAGAAGCGTGTAAGAACTGTGTATTATTCGAATTCGTTTCATTATTAAGTTATTTCGAAACCCTGTTTGGATATCTAGTTTGGAAAAGCGTTGTTTATTTTAATTACATATGTATGTATGATTAATCAGACTTAAGTCTAAAACCAAATAAGCTCAACCTACGTACTAATTATGGATATGTTGATATGTATATAATATGAAATGATATTTTACTATAAAGTAGTATACATACCAGCATCTCCTTCAACTCCTGAACGGTGGCCCTCAAGCTATCCAGTTCCTGATGGACATGCCGGCCACTAGAGACGGAGGAAGTAACCGCCGGGGTGGAGTCCAACCTCATATGGGCCCTGCTAGGGCCCAATCCCCGGCCTCTCTCCCAACCTCCGTGGTGCCCTCCGTGTGCGGCGTCCAGAACTGGGGTCAGCAGCCTCGGATCGTTCTGTCCGGTAAAATCGATCCCCGAGGCCTGGGCCTGCTCAACCACCCGCTCCTACACCCACATTAAGCAGTAAAGTATAAGTATAAAATTTAAACTTGAACCTTCCAAAACTAAAATTTCAAATTTGGGTAGAAAAAATATTAACACTTACGCAGTACTCCTGGGTAGCGACGTCGGGACATCGAAGCTCGCCCGTGGCGGGATCTGTCGAGGTGCCGTGGACGGCAAGATATGCGGACAGCACGCTCGGTGTACCACCTGACGCCACGGTCCGAGATGTCTGCAATATTAGAAAGTAACTCTTAATATTAGAAATATTAGAGAATAACTCTTAATATTGCAGAATATTAGAGAATAACTCTTAATTTACCGATAACTCCATGGCTCGAGTAATGTTCCTCGAGCCACCTGTGTAAGTGGGGCGACCCCTCTTCGCCGACTTCCTGTTCTCCGTATTCTGAGCGGCCTGTTTCTGCACAACGCATTAACATTTAGTTTTCTAATTAAGAAACACAAAGAAATAAATTATATCATAAATAATGAATTAAATTTAAAATACATACTTGTTTGCGTTCGGAGTCGAAATAAGCGCACAATAGAGGCCATGTCTCTACGTCGACTCTCGCAAACGCCGGAGTAGATAGGAGGGCCGCTCTCTCTGCCTCGGGGGTCGCTATCCACAGGGAGTAGCAGTCGGCCTTCAGCTCATTCCTGTTGTATCGGACCTTGGCCTGCATGTTCTTCATCAGGCCATTGTACAGAGCATGAAGGTCGAGCACCCTCCCCGAGTGATCAGGGTCGGCTACAGGCTGAAAATCGTAATCCAACTGAAAATACAAAAAAAAACATTGTTATTAGATTGCAAGTGTTAATAATAAATATATTGGATAGATCAAATGAAAATATATATTAATACATACCCGAGCCTGTTCAAAGAAGAGGGCGAATGAGCGCTGGTGCTGCTCGCCCCACTCAACGTGAAGTGGATAGTTCTTCACGATCCGGCTCTCGTCCCCCAAATACCGGCCGAACCTCTCGGCATGAGGACCGGTATAGCGATAGTCAAGGGTAAAAAATAGGGGGAATGCTGCCTCCCCCTAGCTCTATTAGGCCTCAGCCTATGGGACTGATTCGGGCCTCGAGTCCCCCTCTGGGGATGGAGAGGCCCTGCGTCTGCACGAAATATCAAGACAATCAATAATAAGACAAAGTTGTATTAAGAAATCAAGGTTAAACAAAAATTCAAGTGTGATATATACCTCCGGTGAATAACGCACGAGCCTGGGCCCGAGCAGCAGCACGAGCGGGACGATAGTTCCTCCGGTGAGGAACAACCGGGGTCCCGGACCCGGACGCATCCCCTCCAACTATAAAATAAACATCGACGCTAAATCTCCATGAAGTTCATATTTATTCTATAGAGCATATGTAAAATAAATAAATATTTTAAATTTATTCATACTAACCTGCAGACGATGCGGAGGGTACGGAAGCGGCAGGAGTGGCCCCTGTGGAAGGTGTGGACGCACCACCTATAATTAGACAATTAAAAATAGATTTTATAAGTAATTGCAAAAAGAATGTGTAGATCAATAATATAACGTTCTAAATCAATATGCATGAACTATAGGACATATAAACATACCCGCAGGTGCGGTGGTGTCACCACCTACAGCTAGACAATAATAAAAATTGCTAAGTAAGAGCAAAAGGAATGTGTATATTTATGATATAGCATTCTAAATCAATATACATACACTATATGATATATAAACATACCTGGAGGAGCGGGGGTGGCCTCTGTCCCAGATGTGGACGCAGGACCAACAACTAGACAATTAAAAATAGATTTGATAAGTAATTGCAAAAAGAATGTGTAGATCAATAATATAACGTTCTAAATCAATATGCATGCACTATAGGACATATAAACATACCCGCAGGTGCGGTGGTGTCACCACCTACAGCTAGACAATAATAAAAATTGCTAAGTAAGAGCAAAAGGAATGTGTATATTTATGATATAGCATTCTAAATCAATATACATACACTATATGATATATAAACATACCTGGAGGAGCGGGGGTGGCCTCTGTCCCAGATGTGGACGCAGGACCAACAACTAGACAATCAAACATTGACAATATAAGTAATTTTGACATAAACAGGCATGAATATCTGTAATATTAAATTGAAAATGGATATGCGTGCAGTATACCTGGAGGTGTGGCAAAATCCACACGGAAGGAGGCATCCGAAGGGGTCTCCGATCTGGGTGCAAGACCGGCCCTCTGAAGCTCCCTACGGAGCTCTCCGGGCGGCAGAACCGCTCTGCCTCTGCCTCTGCCTCTGCCTCTGCCGCGGCTGGAGCTCCTGCCGCCCCTCGGTTCTCCCGACATCGTCATCCAATCTAGATAAACGGTTCGTGGACGCATTAGACAATCATTAAAAGTATTGACTATATATGATCTAGAGCGTAAAATGTGAAGTAATAATATAACATTACTGATAACCTTTTTCGTTTCGTGGGCGCATCATACATATCTACTTGGATTTCATCGTCGATGTCATTTCTAACCCACGTAACTTCATGATCGG
Organism: Agapanthus africanus; assembly: GCA_030015575.1. Taxonomy (NCBI): domain Eukaryota; kingdom Viridiplantae; phylum Streptophyta; class Magnoliopsida; order Asparagales; family Amaryllidaceae; genus Agapanthus; species Agapanthus africanus. The sequence continues at coordinate 455,094,689 of CM057349.1, forward strand.
TCGAAGACAACCCGTCCTTCGAAACAGACGGTCGGAGCACTTTAAGCCTTCTCTCTTCTTCGTCCTCATCGCTGTCCTCGTATTCTGGGACATCGTAGACATCTCTAGGTTTCCATCGGCATACAACACTCCACCCCGGATGCTTCAAACACTGTGAGTAGTATACTTGGAACGCTTGGTTCGGAAAGATAAACGGATCGTCTTGACCGTAAAATCGAAGTGTGTTCACACTGGTCAATCCATATTCATCTTTCCAAGTCCCAAGACTGCTTCTCCACCTGTCTGTATCGGTTCGCGGATCGTACCAAGTACAGTGGAATATATAAAAGGGTTCTGATCGTCCGGGATAGTGGATGCCGGGTATACAATTTAAGTACCCATAGTAAATCACACCGTCCGATCCTACCGTCGCAATACCACTATTCTGAGTGATTCTAGATGTTTCTATGTCCTTAACTTCGAATTTGTATCCAAGGACACCAAATCCTTTGTAATGTGCAACCTCCATACTAGGAAATTGAGCTAAACATCTTGAATCACTCTCAAATGATGCAGACAAGTTCGGATCGTGGATCTAACAAAACAAATTTTACGATAAATACATAACGATACAAGTTTAGATTAAAACTGATAGCAATAAAATGTAATTCGAATAACTTACATGCTCTGTGACCCAATCACAAAAATTATCCTGATGGTATTTTTCCAAACGCTCTTCGTTCCAATCAGGATGCCCCTCACGTACCTCGTTAAAATGAGTTCTGTTTTCGACAAATAATTGTGACATTAATATTATGTCATTTCATACACACACAAACACAGATATAACAATTAATCCAAAAGAACTTACTCTCTAATTTGTTCAAGACATTCGCAATTAAGCAAGATAAACCGGTATATCTTGTTGATAAACATAGTGTCTACCCTCGTATACTCGGCTTTACCATATGGCCCGTCTTGAATTCTTCGTGGTCGGTTAAGCCTTGTCTCAATGTTCTCGTCCAGATAGCGGGAACAAAATATGGTTGCTTCATCAAGAAGATAACCTTGCATGATAGAACCCTCTGGTCGATTTTTATTGCGTATATACTTCTTAAGAGTGTAAAGGTACCTAATGAGAATATGTTGAATAAATAAACACGGGCATACATGACAAAAATAAATTTATAAATTGCGCGAAACGAAAAATTACACGTACCTCTCGACGGGATACATCCATCGATATTGTACCGGTCCGGCTAACTTCGCCTCAGTTGCAAGATGAACCGTCAAGTGTATTATGATATCGAAGAATGACGGTGGGAAAATACGCTCAAACTTGCAAAGTATCAACGCAATAGAATTTTCTAGTTTATCCAGCGTCGCAACCTCCAGCGTTTTAGCACACAACTCCCTGAAAAAACAACATAGGTCGTTGATTACTAGACCAACCGAGTCGGGGAGAGAAGTCCTGAGGGCTAATGGAAGAAGGTGCTCCACGATAACATGGTGGTCATGACTTTTCAGCCCATCGATCTTGCCCTTCACAATTTTTATTTTCTTGCTGAATGATCCTGAGAAACCTGTGGGGACTTTCAAATCATGCAACACCTGCAGGAATCTTTTCTTCTCCGGTTGTGACATATGATAAGCGGCATTGGGAAGTACAAACTTGCCCGGTTTACCCGCTACCGGTTTAGGGTGCAGTTCACTTCTTATTCCCCACTCTTGTAGATCTATCCGGGCATTCATGTTGTCTTTCGATTTCCCGTCTTTACACAGAAGCAAGTTAAGTATGTGCTCTGATACTCCCTTCTCTATATGCATGACGTCCAGACAATGACGCACTGAATTTGTAGACCAGTACGGAAGCTCGAAGAAAATGCTTAACTTGTTCCAATATTGTGGTTTGACCTGTCTCGTCGGATCCATCCCGAAGGTCACGTTATTGTAACCATCCCATTTAGCAGTCACGTCCTCTCCGGACAATGGGGATGGAGGCCCAAGAAGCTCCTGATGACCATCAAAGTGAACCGTGTCTAACCTGTAGGGGTGGTCTGGAGGCAGAAAACGTCGATGGCCGCAATAACAAACCTTCCTGCTAAAATTCAAAATTTTTGATGTTGTGTGTTCATGGCAATGAGGACATGCTTTGTGACCATGTACGGACCAACCTGAAAGCATTCCATATGCAGGAAAGTCATTAATTGTCCACATTAAAGCCGCACGCAGTATGAAGGTTGTATTTGTGTTTGAATCATATGTCTCTACACCATCAATAAACAAAGTTTTCAGCTCCTCAATCAGAGGTCGGAGATAGACGTCGATATTGTTCCCCGGTGAGTTTGGTCCGTCGATAAGAAGAGGCATCATAAAGTATGATTGGTCCATAGCCAACCAAGGCGACAGATTATAAATTATCATTACAACGGGCCATGTACTGTGACTTCCAGCCATATAGTTGAATGGGCAGAAGCCATCGGCAGCCAGTCCGAGCCGGACATTGCGGGGATCGCTACTGAATATTGTGTGCCTCCTATCGAAATCCTTCCATGCCGGTGAATCTCTTGGATGGCTCATTTTTCCATTTTCTCTTGGAGGAGCACGATGATGCCAAATCATTGCCTCGGCTGTTTTCTTGCACCTGAATAGCCTCTGTAGCCTCTGTGTTATGGGAAAATATCGTGCTATCTTCACAGGTATATCAGGCTTCTTATCAGAATCTTTCGGCTTATACCTGGCCTCTCCGCATGTTGGACACTCTTTCAAATCTGAATTCTCTTTCCGGTACAACACGCAATTTTTAGGACATGCTTGAATCTTCTCGCACTTTAGACCCAAATCAGACATCATTTTCTGGGCTTCGTACCAGCTTTCGGGCACATTATTTCCCGGAGGCATAGAATCTTTCAAGAACGAAAGAAGCATTGTGAATGACTTGTTGCTCCATCCATTTAGGCACTTAATTTGGAAAAGTTGGACGAACCATGAGAGGGTGGAATACTTCGCATTCTCATAAATTGGTTTCCTAGCATCATTCATGAAATTTTCATATTTATCCGCACGCGGTCCTTGACCGGAAGGAATGTCATCTTCGGTACGAATAGATTCACCTAGGGCAGCCTCTACCATATCCTCCATTTCTTCTGATGGAAATAAATTTCCGTATCCTGCCGTATTACCGAATTCTTCTTCTTCTCCTGCCGCATTATCGTGTTCTCCTTCTTCTACCGCAGTACTGCATTCTTCTCCTTCCCCGTGATATTTCCAAATTGAATAAAGTCTAGTAAACCCATGTTTTACAATATAAAGCTCTGCCAATTCTACCTTCTGCCAGTACTTATTGCCACATCTATCGCACGGACAGAGAATCTTCTCTATTATGATCTTATTATGTGCTCGTGCAAATTCAAGGAAAGCAGCAACCCCTGCGACAAACTTAGGTTGCATACGTTGTTTCCAATCCACATACATCCAGTCCTTAACTCTGACGTACTCATGGGCCATGTTAGACTGAATAACATATAAATTGTAGGTTATGCTGACTATATTGAGAAATATAAGAACGGGATAGTTACTGACAAAGGAGAAAATCCATGTATATGCTTTGTGTGTGCGTTTGTCATTGAAAAGAATAAATTATCGCACGTTATGTTGACCGATAGACGGGGACTAAGTGGCGCTTTTAATTAGTTTCATATATGGGTATCGATGGGAATATGAAGGTTTCATATTATCATATATTGGTTTTAACCCGAACATCTCGAGTCGCTCTCTGATTATGCGTTTGTATGTATGTGTTCCGGCTGTCGGGGGTAGGCTTCTATCCCATTAAGAATGTATAGAGCGAACGCCCATCACTTGTGCTTTCAACCGTTTCGAGTAAATTTCGGCAGCACCTCCCCGCTGTTCTCCGAGTACACTGTAATAGAATAGATAATCATTTCAAAGCTGTGAAACAACGTTGAAATGAACATCTAATCTATCTTTGTACACGGAGAACCAGCGGAAAGGTACCGACGAAATATCTCGAAACGGATGAAAACACAAGTGAATGAAGGCGTTTGCTTTATACATTCTTAACTTGTCCACACGGGACAAATCTATGGGTTACCATACGATTGAATTTTCTCGTCGCGCAGACTATACGACGGTTGTTAGTATCGAGCTATACTGTCCGATATTTAACAACCTTCGTATAGTTCTAGGTCACGACGAGCATCGCACGTATGTTAACCGATAGACGGGGACTAAGTGGCGCTTTAGTTTCATATACGGGTATCGATGGGAATATGAAGGTTTCATATCATCATCGAGTATCATATATTGGTTTTAACCCGAACATCTCGAGTCGCTCTCTGATTATGCGTTTGTATGTATGTGTTCCGGCTGTCGGGGGTAGGCTTCTATCCCATTAAGAATGTATAGAGCGAACGCCCATCACTTGTGCTTTCAACCGTTTCGAGTAAATTTCGGCAGCACCTCCCCGCTGTTCTCCGAGTACACTGTAATAGAATAGATAATCATTTCAAAGCTGTGAAACAACGTTGAAATGAACATCTAATCTATCTTTGTACACGGAGAACCAGCGGAAAGGTACCGACGAAATATCTCGAAACGGATGAAAACACAAGTGAATGAAGGCGTTTGCTTTATACATTCTTAACTTGTCCACACGGGACAAATCTATGGGTTACCATACGATTGAATTTTCTCGTCGCGCAGACTATACGATGGTTGTTAGTATCGAGCTATACTGTCCGATATTTAACAACCTTCGTATAGTTCTAGGTCACGACGAGCATCGCACGTATGTTAACCGATAGACGGGGACTAAGTGGTGCTTTAGTTTCATATACGGGTATCGATGGGAATATGAAGGTTTCATATCATCATCGAGTATCATATATTGGTTTTAACCCGAACATCTCGAGTCGCTCTCTAATTATGCGTTTGTATGTATGTGTTCCGGCTGTCGGGGGTAGGATTCTATCCCATTAAGAAAAAATGGAGTGTATTTCGCTGTGAGAGACTCTTCAAAGAAATGGAGGAAGAAGCACTAAAGAAAAAAGAGAGAAAAATAAGAATATAAAGTTGAAACTAAACTTGAGCTATCCGCTGAAATCATAAAGCATAGGAAAGTTGATTGAGTCTTGATCTATTGCTCTTTCTTTGCATTATCTCGTATGTCCATTTATAGATTTTAATGCCACATGAGATGTAATCAGTCAGCTCCCTATGGTTGTATTAATGTCAGCTCTTACACAATATGGGTATCTGCCTTACGATTAAGACAACTATGGAATATGTTAATTTAAAATGTAAGGCTAGCTTTCTATGTATTCTGAGGGACTGCTTGCATAGAACTTAGCTTGATCCTCTCAATTATTACACATAAATATACTGACATGCCTCTCATAACCCTAACCCCAGCCCCACAGTAACCCTAACCCTAGCCCCAACCCTAACCCCAGCCCACCGTAACCCTACCCCAGCCCCACAGTAACCCTAACCCTAGCCCCAACCCTAACCCCAGCCCACCGTAACCCTACCCCAGCCCCACAGTAACCCTAACCCTAGCCCCAACCCTAACCCCAGCCCACCGTAACCCTACCCCAGCCCCACAGTAACCCTAACCCCAGCCCCACCGTAACCCTAACCCCAGCCCCACCACAGCAGCAGCCGAACCCCAACCCTAACCCTACCCCGACCCCGACCCCGACCCCGACCGCCACCGCGCCCCTGCCCAAACCCAACTCTCGCGCGCGCAACCCAGACCCAGCCATGAATAATCCAAAAATGCTTTAATTTACCTCGAGATTTATACCTGAACGGGTGCGCTGGTTACTTGGAGCGACGACGGCGTCGAATTGGCGAAGAAACCGGCGGTGGCGACGAAACCGGCGGTGGCGACGAGGATGGCGACGAAATCGGCGGTGGCGACTCTGCCCAACGACGGTGGCGACGCGACGGTGGCGATTTAGGGTTTTTCGCGCGCGTTTGAGGGAGAGAGAGAAAATGAGCGTAGGCTTTTCGATCTGGCTTTGTTTTAAATCGATATTTACTTGCCCCTACGGATATATCCGTAGGTCCTTTGTTTGCGCCACCGTAGGGGCAAACACCAAATTAAGAATTAAATTTTTTATTCTTGAACGTCAGTGCCCGTAGGGGCAACCCTTTAGCCCTACGGACTAATCCGTAGGGCAAAGTAAAATCTGCCCCAACGGATAATTCCATCCGTAGGGGCAACCCCCTATTTTACTAGTGTCAAAACCTGTAATGAATTACAGATATAAGATCTTGATCCGGTATCTTGTATCCAGGAAGTAGAGTTAATTGACAGACTATTTTCAATCACCAACATACCCAAAGTCGAAACCACAACATGCTTCGGATCCTGGATTCTGGCTTTCCATGCCCTGCATCCATCCGCCAATGCCTTTTCCCGTAACAATAGGAACATCCATCCATCGCTACTGTTAACCCCAAAACTTTTTCCCTTCCCTGTCCTTCTACCTTACTGACACCGCATATCGTTTTTGTGGAGGTCTTCTTCTTCTCACCCTTTGCTTTCGCCTTGGATGCAGAAGAGGAAGATTCCCTAATAAGCTGAGTGGGTGTCACCCTAGTTTTTTTCAGGGTGCCCTCAACTGGAAGTATAACTTTCTTCCCCTGGGCGTAAGTAGGAGGTAGGGACTGTAGAATCAAGTCAGCATATGACTTGTTTCCCAACGTGGTCTCCAGGTCCGTGAGCTCATCAATATAGCTTATTATTGTAAGGACGTTATCCCCTACAGATGAACCGAAAGCCAACCTCGCTTGAAGCAATTCTTTTGAGGTGTCATATCTTGCAATACGAGATTGCTCTCCATATAAAACTTTGTTATGGAGGAAGATAGAAACTAAGTCCATCTTCTCGTGCTGCCTCTGGTATACACCATCAACTGAGGCCAACACGAGGCACTTGGCATTTGCATAATCTTTTCCCCTTGTCTTATGGATAACCTTATCCGTGACGGTGGAAACTAGACCTGGGACGGCAGGGGCTTGAGTAGTAATGAGGTGGTCCAGGTTGTTATAGGTAATGGACACCTGGATAAACCTTTGCCAGTCAATATAGTATAACTCAGTCATTTATTATCTATCTGTAACCTAATCTGGTCGTCTGGTCGCTGCATTTAGGGGAGAGAGAAGAATACACTCGGCATGATGCTTTTGCAAGTTTATATTGGTTTTTAATTTATCTAAACAAGATGGCTCCCACTGTTTCTCGAATCCTTCCTCAAACCATAAAAAAAGAACTAGTCAGGATTAATCTCACCGTACAATACTTGCTTAACCGTTCAACCAGGCTAGTGTCGGTACTTCGAGGGAGGTTTTACGACGCTTTCTTGAAGTTCTTTAATTAAATAACCTCTTTTCCATATGGGCGTAGCCCTGCTAACACCTTTCTAGACACCTAATTGGTTTATAGCATTGATTGTTTAAGTGAAAAAATCTCCCGAGAAGTAGCATATACTCACAGTAGGATCGGGATCCAAATATCATCGTGTGATAAAGTTGAAGGAATCCTACCAAAATTATTGTAAGTCCACATTGCCCACCCCGGTGCTTGCGGGGAGGCGAAAAACGGTATAAAAATCGGATTTTTATCGAACTAGGCAACATGGACTAACTAAAGTAGGATCTTTGCTAAACAAAAAACTAACTAATAGCTAACTAGATTTAGCTACATGGAAGAAAGGTTATACCTTGGGCTTTATGTCCTTCTCTTCTTGCTCCTTGGAGTGGAAGAAAGAGATCACCTTGTCGCCTTCTCTAGTCGAAGAAGGATCCACCCGAGAGCCTCAACCTTTGGCTTCAACTTCAAGCTAGAAGTAACTAAGGTGCTAGAAGTGCTAATCCTAGAATCTTAGATGAGAGTAGAGATTACTTTGGAGAGGTTTATCTCAAGCTCAAGTGTTTCTCAACACATGAGAGGGGAGAGCTTGAGAGAGAGGAAGAGGAGGAGAGAGAATCTATATGATAGAATGAGGAGAGAAAATGAACCATTCTCTCATATATGGGTGAATTATCAAAATTAGATAATTAGCAAGATAATTGTCATGGTTTAATCAAGACTTGACCATTATCATTTCATATTTAATGCAAATTGCAAGGATCAAAGAGCATCTTTTATATGGAATGATGATGGTCAAAGTGTCAACCTAGGTCAACAAGTCAAGTATGGTCAAATGGTCAACAACCCTAACCATGCACAATTATATTTAACTAATATCAATTATTCATAATACACACATAAGCATTAGGGTTATGAAAATGGCAATGGTCATTAACCCTAATCAAAGTCCCCTGCCTCTGTCTCAGTCAACTGTGCATACGCACCCGTATTCGTGATCCGAGGAACACGAATACAATGAGATAAAACCAATCCCAAATCATATACTAGGATCTGGCTTAAACCAAAGCCTGCTAGTATAAGCCGTCCGGACAGCAAACGTGCACAAGTGCGCGGATGTGAACGAACCTGTCGCAAAACCATGCGACCTCTACTCATTTTGCCTAAAGGAGAATAACTCTCTGTGTGGGACTCTAAAGACTCGACACTACGCTGGCAGTGGGTTTAACCACAGACCGCAAGCGGCACTAGCTGTACGTAACGGTCCCCAGGTAGATGCCGATAAGAAGACCGACGAGGTGACCCCATCTGAACTCCTACTGAGCCTGAATGTGAAAGTCTCCGTACAGTCCGGTCTGTTCGTCTGATACATCGCATGGCGGGCCTAGGGGGGTGGTGAACGTCAGTCCCCTAATAGCGGTACAAGTCGTGTCGGAGTGTAGCCCAGAACATCCTGAGATAACACTGGAAACCTACCAGTATATCTTGCTTGCCCTGGCCAGGGACTACTTGTGTAATGGCTCTCCTGGACACAGCGCAATGTCAACCCCTAATACCGGGAGAGACGAATCCTGTCTAACCGTCACTGCCTCCAAATGCTTCGGGACTGCACCCAAAAACTACCTGTTTGCACGACTCCTTTGAGCCGTGGTAGGGTAGTAATCAAAGTGCAGTGGGAACACACTCGAGGCGAAGTGACAGTGTCAAGTCAGCGGACTAAGCTGTACTCATGTCACCTGGGAACTGATAACTGACGATAGGTATAATACCAACCAACAGTTCCCAACGAGTCATGTCCAGTGTACTCGTAACCTAACGAGCACCCGCATACTATCTCAAGTACGACGTACTGACGGCTGTAGGATAGACCGTCTCCCACGCTGGGATGAGAAGCGCATACGCTAGTCTACTCCGGAGTATCGATGCCCTGTCTCGATAGTCCAACGACTAAGGACCTGTATAAGGATGTGCTTATGGATTAGCCAGTCCCCACGAGTGTGAGCGCCATCACAACGCTGGTAATCAAGCAAAGATCCTAAGGGCTCTACTAATATGTATATAAGCGATATGCTAAAAGAAACACATGCACATATTAAAGCAAAGACAAACCAAGTAGCATACACTAACATTTCGAGCAAGATTGTATATACAACTGTGAATATCCCAAGCTTCCATCAAGTAATATACATACTAGTATGATACAGTAATGGCCTCTAGGGCATATACACTAACAGTTATCACACTCCAAATGGTATGCAACATTAGCAAGTTTCAGTTTCTTTAAAAACTCTCGATGTGGATTTTTGCCCCATGCTCTTATGACCTTGACGAAGGCCAACATATCATAAGTCACATGTTAAGTTCTACCCGTTATTATCCAGGTTAATTTGAACCCACCCGTACATACCCTTGACGAAGGCCAAAATAGCAGTACGACTGTCCCATACCAACGCATCTATCTATGTTACAGATAAATATTCAGCAGCTACCAATCAATATGCCTTGGGGAAGGTCAAAATGCATAGCTTGAATACTACAGAACATTTAACTGAAATGACGGAGGGCTACGAATGGTTTTGGTGAAACCGTGAACGTAGTGAACTTGATATGATCGAAGGAACCTGATAGCTTTTAAAAGAAGTGGTTTAAGCTCCGCATTTAAAAGTTTTGCTGTTTTGGAAAAACCGAATGGTTTTGAAATTATTCCAACGATTCAACTTTGGTTTGTTTGCTTAGCATTAATATAACGCTGTACCATCAATTAATCCTACCACTGCAGAAAACAACGAAAATACAACGTACGCTTATACCATCCGCATTCGCCACGGGACCCCGTCATAACCCGTTAGGTTACTTAACTAACGACAGAGCGGGGCTAGACTAGCGCGGATGCAAAACATAAGCAACGTCTATTATATAATACATATATAATAATATCCATTTGTCAGACGCAATGATAGGCATTCCAGATCACAGATGAACACATTGGATATACTAGGAATTCCGCATTTCATTTGAGCCTATAACGAAAGACGGATTCCACGGTCGTGATGAATAGCCATACCCCACCCTAGACCCCTACGGATGCGGCAAACTACCCGACAAATATCCGAAGTGAAGCAACCTCTCTCAACAAAGTGAGTAGGCCACTCGGCATTTCAAAGTACCCGGTAGTTTGTGCACCCCATCTTGGGTCTATCCTAGGAGCAAAAACAGTAAAAGAAATAATATACAACGATGGCTACAACCTCAACCCGGATGTGCCCCGCAAAAATAATATTACATCACTTTACAAATTTTACATCGAATGAAAGAATGAAAACCCTCATCTCACATTCCCGGCTATTCATCACGACAATCCAACAAGTTCATATACACAAAAAATATCATAGAACACAGATATGTGCAACCCCCATTAATCGACGTATAGCGATTAGCAGGCGTTCAGCACATATAACACATCACAGATATAATCCGAATAGCTAAATTCCATAGAATTTCGATCAATAACCATATTTGAATCTACTCCAAGTACAATACTGTACACAAAAATTCCTGAGCAGAAACAAAATATCCCAGAAAACACAAAACAACCACAGAGAGCTCCAGAAAAAATTTGGACCAACTCGGAATCGACTCGGCCGCGGATCCACGGTGGAACGCTTGGTTCAGCCGCGGATCCGCGGCGGTCTGACCGAGTTAGGCGCCCAAATTTCTTCAGTGTTCTAGAAAAAGCCTGTACGTATTTTTCAGGTCTCTGAAAATATTTTTAGACCTGATTTAAAATTCGACAGAAAATGCAAGTTTTGGTGGTGTTTTCGGGATTTTTCCATGATCGAAGTTCTAAAAGCTTTGCTAACATGTTAGTTATGGTTTAGCTAGGCTCTGATATCACTGTAAGTCTATGTTACTCACCCCGCTAGTTAACGGGGAGGCGGAATAGGTAAACACTAGACTACTCATGAGGATCTTTGCTAAACACTAACTAACAAACTAACTAAGAGTGTTAACTACTATGTTAGATGATTAAACCTCAAGCTACAAGTCCTTCTTCTCCTTTTTGTGCTTCTCCTTGGAGTGGTGGTGAATGGTTCCTCCTTACCGGCTTCTCCACGTCAAAGATGATCCATCCGAAGGTCTCTATCTTGAGCTCCAACCTCTATAATGAAGTAACTATGGTACTTTGTATGCTAAACTAAGTATCCTAAAGTTAGTAGAGAAGGATTTTGGTGGCTAAGTCCCAATAACCCATGATTCTCAACTCATGTGACACTAGGGTTTGAGAGAGGAAGAGGAGAGAACCATGAGAGAGAGTGAGAATGAGAATAATGAAGAGAGCTCTCGTTTTTGGAAAGAGAAAACTTAGTTTTATTAGGATAATTGTGATGGCTACTTTGATTTGACCATTATCATGTCACAATTAATGCTAAGCAAAATATCTAGTGCTTAACAAAAATATCTAAGTCAACAATAGTCAACAAAGTCAAATGGTCAAACCAATTAGCTATGACACAATTATCTTTAATAAAAATTAATAAACAATTTCCTCCATCACATTATGGTTTTAATCAAGTCAATGGTCAAAACCCTAATGAGGTGTCTCCTTCTATGCCCTTATCATCCGTATATACATATCAGCATCCGTGTTCCGAGAAACATGAATACAATGAGACTAAACCAACCCAAAATCTAATACTAGGATCCGGATAAACCAAAGCCCACTAGTATCAACTGTCCGAACACCAAACAAGCACAAATGCGCGTATGTGAATGAACCCTGTCGTAAAACCATACGACCTCTACATCGTTTCTCCCAAAAGTGGAAAACCCTCTATGTGGGACTCTAAAGACTCGACACTACGCTGGCAGTGGGTTTAACCATAGGCCGCAAGCGGTACTAGCTATACGTAACGGTCCCCAGGTAGATGTCGATAAGAAGGCCGATTAGGAAAACCCATCCGAACTCCTATTGAGCCTGAATGTGGCAATCTCCGTACAGTCCGGTCTGTTCGTCTAAGAGTATCGCATATCGGGCCTAGGGGTGGTAAACGTCAGACCACTAATAGCGGTATAAGTCGTGTCGGAGTGTAGCCCAGAACACCCTGAGAAACTACTGGAACACCTACCAGTAAATCTCACTTGCCCTGGCCAGGGACTTTGTGTAATGGCTCTCCAAATATAGCGCGATATCAACCCCCAATACCAGGAGAGACGAATCCTGTCTAACCGCCACTGCCTCCAAGTGCTTCGGGACTGCACCCAACTACTACCTGTTTGCACGACTTCTTTGAGCCGTGGTAGGGTAGTAATCAAAGTATAGTGGGAACACACTCAAAGTGAAGTAGCAGTGTCAAGTCGACGGACTAAGCTGTACTCATGTCACCTGGGAACTGCTACCCGACAACAGGTATAATACCCATCAACAGTTCCCGACGAGTCCTATCCAATATACTCATAACCTAATAAGCACCTGCATACTATCTCCAGTACGACGTACTAATGGCTGTGTGATAGACCATCTCCCCTACTGGGATGAGAAGTGAATACACTAGTCTACTCCGGAGTATCGATGCCCCATCTCGATAATCCTACGACCAGGGACCTGTATAAGGATGTGCTTGTAGAATTACCCAGCCCCCACTAGTGTGACTGCCATCACAACACTGGTAATCAAACAAAGATCCTAAGGGCTCTACCAATATGTATAAGCGATATGCTAAAAGAAACACATGCACATATTGAGGTAGAAACAAACCAGGTAGCATACTGCCATTTTGACAAAGACTGTTACTATATCCGTGTATATCCCAAGCCCCCTTTAAGTAATATACAATCCAGTATGATACAATAATGGCCTCTAGGGCATATATCACTAACATGATGAGTTGTGCGACCTTGTAATATTTGATTTACCCGATATTGAAGGGTACATTTCAAGTGAAACCACACCCAATCCCTTTGATCTCTACACCTCCACTCTAGAACCACAATTGATTGAAATCCATGCTTTTGATTAGGTGTCTAAGAAATTTGACTTTCTCTTGATTGAGGATACCGACGCTGGGAATATTTTGGAGGATGAACCCATAATTTTGGATGAGTTTTTCTCACCAATTCATCATGTCCTTTTACTTCCGTATGGACATCATCCCGAACCATTAGCCATCTTTCCCGAACTCCATATGCGTCTAGATATTGATGATGACAAATGCATGGATGAGCTGAATTTTGAGGATATTTTTGAGGATGAACCAGTTTTACTTGATGAGTCAGATTTTCCAATTCATCATGTCCCTTCCATTGACTTTGCACACCATCCTGAACATTTAACCAATACCATTCATCAATCACATCCCTCCATCCTTTCCGTCGTTCCCACTTCGCAAGCCATCATATCATCATCATTTCCTACGTCTGGTTCATCAAGTTCGGTCGACCCATGTTTTTTTGCGAATCTTGAGAGGTTTGACCCTATTTCTCAATGTGTTGATAGATTAGTACAATCCATTTTTACACTTAGATCATTACAAATTGTACTAATTTATTCACTCCATTTCTATCCTCAAGTTCGTATTCCATTTCTTTTCCCCTCCGCAATTCATCTCCTCTACCGAGACCGTATCCCGCTTCTATCCACACACAGTCTCGTTTATTCTCCATCTCTTTCCTATACACATTCTTTCACCAACCCGGGCTTTATCGCGATAAAATTTTTGATTGATTGGTGTTAACTTTTGGCATGTGTAAGGCCTTGTATAGATTTAAGCTGTTCCCTTCCTCCTAACTCTGAACTTCAACGCTTAAACAGTGGAAACACTGTTTCACTTAAGTTTGGGGAGGCCTTTTTGTGTATATATGTTTTGTTTTCTTTTTCTTTTATACAAAAAAAACAAAACAGGAGAGCACCGACAATTTTGACCCTCTTAGTGTAGCATGACAGTGGGGGCACTGTCAAGTTTAAGTTTGGGGGTATGCTCGGTAAGCTTTCTATCTTCGCATTGATATGTATATTTTATATTTGCATACTTATTTAAAAACCCACAAAAATTAAAAAAATTTACAAAAAATTTAAAAACTTTGTCGTCAAGTTAGCTAGTAAGGTAATTTTGATTTTTATTCCGAAAATTTAGTTGATACGTTAGAAATAACTAAATCCTAAGCTTAGGAATTGAAACCCTAAAAATAACCCTCCTTCTGTTTAACCTTGGCAAATACACGTCCTTGCAGTTTTTTTTAGAAGTAGATAATCTTGAGTTTAGTTCTTGAGTTAAGTCGAGATGAAGGGAAAGTCTTGAATGCTTTATTGAAGGATAAGTCTGAAAAATAATTCATATTCTTATGTCTAAATTCAGAAAGTATATACCCTACAAATCGCACTTATAAGCACCTTGAAACTTAGGATAGTAGAGCATACCTAAAAATACTCTTGCCTGAAAGCCTAGTATGAAAGAAAAACGGTATTTAAAACTAAGCACCAAAAGAGCATCATTAAAAAGTGTATTCGGTCTTGAAAGGAAAAGAAAAAAAAGAAAAAAAATGAATTACAAGACCTGGAAACTGTTATTTACGTTTTAAACTCACACATTCAGTAATTGGCTGTTAGTGTCTCAGGAAGCAGTAATAGTCTCATGAAAAGTGTGTGAGCAAACCATCCATCATTAATGAAAAGAAACGGTATTAGATATTAGGGCAAAGGTACTATAGCTTGAATTGACTTATTAAGTGTATGGGTGAAATTTTACACACATGTAGGGGTATACGATCGATATTTGGAGGAAAGATAGGAATAAAGAATAAGACTTATGTTTTCCATAAAGTTGATAAAAATTCCGGATTAGAGACTGCGCTTTAAAAGGAAAACTCAGGAGAAACCGAGATCTTTCTAAACTGTCAAAACGTATAAGATCTTGGGTTGAATAAATAGGAGGCGTGAAAAATAAGGAATGGATATTTCTAACTAAGGATGATAGAATTTCTAACTTAGATACTAAACTGTAGGAGTAGAATTGACGTTAACTTATGAAACTAGCTTGACGAGGTTTTATGGGTAGTATCCGCTGAAAATTCTCAGGAGACAACAATCCTCCTACTAGGGACACCTAGAGGTTTAATGGATTTTTACACACGCTAAGTGCAACCGTGATGTCTACAAAAGTGAGCTTAGAACTTTTTGTGAACAAATGGTTTTGCTCGATATGAGCAGAAGAAAAGTTTGGGTGTATTTGTTCATACTTCATACCAGAATATTGCATTTAATACCGCCCATTCTTCTGCTCGTTGTTTATAGGCATGTGCTTTTGATCCGTGTTTGCTACATATTTACAGGTTACAGGTTTCTACTCTAAAATAACACAAATCATACAAAATCTCCACAGTTATGCCAAAATCCAAAACATCTGCCACAGACAGATAAAAGTCGGGTTCCAGTCATCTGTATCCGTCCAGTGCCGCTTACCAATTCAAGAAACAAGACGAAAAATAGTATTCATTCATGTCTTACTCAAGCACAGAGCACGAGAGGGGCGGCACAAGAATCAAGTTGATAACGCGGAGCTCGAGGGAGATAAAGGTCAAATGAATTAAAGGTGAAGACAATTTGGACTGTTGAAAATCTGAAGAAATATTGGAACCATTTTGCAATTTAGGACCTGTAGAACAGAAGAAGAAAGCAACATGGAGAAGCTCTAGAAAAATGAGACACCAATGCCTCCAAACCGCCGCAGAATCGCGGCCAATAGGCCATTTTTGCGGCGGTTCCGCGGTGCCATCATGCCCTCTCTTTGCTGTGTTTTGGGGTTAGTTTGGTAATTGTATTGGGGTTTAGAATTTGGCCCTAGGGTTTCAGCTCTCTGCCTATAAATGCTCCAGTTTTGAGCCCAATATGAAGTCTTCTTCTTTTGTTAGATTTTAGTGTAGATTAGTTTGTATTTCTTCTTCTTCTTCATTTATTCTCCATGAAAGTGTAGTGAGAGCTCTTGAGTGGAAAATCAATGAACATGAGCGTTTTTATTTAACTTGTATCTTTATTTTCTTGTCTTGTGATTTTAATTCCTAGTGTAATTTTATTTATTTTTATTAAGTAGTTGTTGTTATTTCTTTTTTTATTTTCCTTTTCTTCTTATCCGTTTTTTCAAGCCATGATACTCTATGGAGTCCCTGGCTTAGGTAAGGGCCCAAGTAGTTAGCTTGCTATCATTTGTAAAACCGTATGTTCCTTTCTTTCTATGCTTCCTTTTTGTCTTGTTTTTATTTTCGTTTAAATATGTGAATAATTCCACACTTGTTAGGGGCTAAGGAAGATTAGTATGAGAGACGGAAAAATCCCTTATACTTCTCTTCACCAAACATCCTAAAATGAACCTAGACCAAATAAATACAACCCCCTCACTTAGGCGTGCTATACGTGACATATAGCCATGACCTAAATCGAGAAGTCCTTTAGGCGCACTACAGCGTGACTTGTAGTTGTAACTTAATTGGATACATGATTGTGGATGTTTGGTCTAGGGTTAGAAATAAGCACACGTAGCGGAAGGACAAGGGACACTAGAAATGGATTTAGTATAAGTATAATACCAATATACCCGTGTCCGTGTCGTAAAGTGGTACCATGTCATATGCAGAAATGTATGTGTGAGTATAAATGTATCATCCAACGTGTGTCCACCAATGACACACCAAATCATGATAAAAACCTGAGTGCCCAGTATCGACACTCGAAAATATCATATAAATCGTTTCCAGCAGCGACACATAAATCCTCATATCTCGGGTGTCGTCTTATCGGATCGACCCTCATGCCCATCTGATCTCATGACTCCGGTCGGTATCCTCCGGATATCCACCGAGCCAAACTATCACCCGTCGGTAGTGCTCCCTTGTTGGGCTCAATGTCTCTCTATACGATCTTCTTGCCCTGGGATACCGTACCGAGTCCACCATGTACCCGCAGATGGTACCTCCTCTCCTCAAATCGGGTATACATATAGCTTAAAACCGAGAAAAATCATGGTGGACGCCACTCATCATATCAAGGAAAACGGCATTTTTATTTTAAAATGATTGTAAGTTTTCAAAATTCACATGCGGTTTCCCAAATCCAGAAATCTCATGAAAACCGAAATCTCATAAACATGAGCCAATGATGAAACAATGAATACCGACACAGAGCCAATCTACAGTGTATAACCAGAATGTATATCTAAATGAACGTGGCATTTAACTAAGTAAGAAGTGCAATATCTAAACCAGCCTGTGAGATCCTGAATGCTAAGCAATACTATTAAGCTACAAGTTATCAGGTTGTACGAGTGAAGTAACGGTTTCAAATATGTACGTGGTATGGCAATTACCGATGATGAGTGTGTGAGCCGGCGAGTATGTATACGCGCAACATGCGCATCATCGATAATGGTGCATGTGTTCTAGCAGGCGAGGTCATAACAGCTAATGAAAAGAACATGTATATATAAAATGCAAAGGGAATAATATGAGCATAGCAGAAAAGTAAATAGTAAACGCAACAATATAAAATATATAGCTACATGCAAGCCATACAGTTATAGAATTTAAAATAGTACGAATCGCTGTTTTTAGAAAAATAGGAGCTACAGTGTTTTTGAGAAAAAGATAACATTTGAAAATCCGTAGTGTCTCTTGGGTTTGTCCTTTGAAAATGCATACGATTCGTTAGTTTTGAAAATAGGTATGAATCTAATTATATTCTAATATCTACTTAAGTTATTTGAAGACTAAAATATATCCGATTCGAAAGTGATTAGAAAACTATAATATTTCCGAGTCGATACATCCATCAGTCGGCGATCCAGCCTCATAGTATCATGTACGGTATAGTCCATCATACGGCATTCTCGAGTCAAGAGTGAGGATAAATCATCATATATATCATATCTCATACGGTATAATCCGTCGTACGATATTCTCAAATCAAGAGTACGAGTCAATTATCATATATATAGCTCGTACGGTATAATCCGTCGTACGATGTCATAATTCAAGGATACAGATCTATGGTCACGTACATTCTATCATCTCATCTAGTTACATGTCGTCACATGTTATATGTATGTCGCCCAATGATCATTAAATATGTCATATCATAACATGATGTTTCAATCTCAAATCATATATCATAACCCCGTGACATCATGTCCGATCATATCGACTCACGTCCTTCTAGCATATCATATCCTTATCTTACACGTATATGTATATATATATATATGAACCTATACATGTATATATATATATATATATATATACACACATACATATAGACATATACACACATATAATACCAAGTGTGTGTGTGACAACATATATCCTAAAGGCTCAAGACTAAGAGAAATAGGGCTAAGGATATACCTTCCTACGAGTACACTTATTCTAACATATAGTCTCCTAGAACCCTATTTGCTAAGTATACATATCCAACATTGACACACACACACACACACACACACATATATATATATAAGTACCCTAATCTAATGTTGCAGGGGTGCTATATGCCATCCACCCGACTTCCCCCGTAGATATACATCTACTCACCTACTATCCTTGCTTTAGCCGAAATCGATGACGCCTTTCTCTCCTTTGTCGTCCCGAAAGTCCACTTGAAGGTACCTATAGTTCAACGCACATCGTATCGTAAACAAAATCAAATCCGAAAATCGATATGGCACACGAGACACACATAGCTTAGAACCTATGGTCTATGCATGCAAGAATAGCCAAACAACTCTCGAAGTTGATGTACAAACGTCAAACGACCAAGTCCAAACTCAATTACCAAAACTCAAGTTAAAAAAAGACGCAAAAAAAACAGCAACTTGGAAAAACACTCTCAGATTTTACCCCAGGTGAAATTAGGATATTTTGCACATGTAGTAGGTCTATATATCAGATAAAGGAGCTATGGACCAAACCTGAGACCCATTCACCTAGGTCAGGCCACAATATGCGGCCAGAAGGCATTTTCTAGCGGCCAGGTGAGGGAATTAGGGGCTCGGGTCTCTACGGTATGTTCCTAATTACCTACACATCTCTCTGTGTTCGCTAAATATTTTTCAAAGTCTCCGAGTTATAGCAGATCCTAATTTATCATCACATTTCCACAAAAACCCGATATCGGAAAAATTCCAAGTTCATATTTGAGACTTCTAGACTCAGTTTGGTCCAGAATTCTATCACTAAAAAGGTTGTAGTCACTAACTAAACCTCAAATACACCTCCACAACTCAAAACATCCACCAGATCTCATTCTAGAGTTTTCCAAGATCATTAACCTACACTTGTTTAACTCTAAATTACCATAGGAGACTAGGGAAACTAAATATTTAACTAAAAGCGAGGAATTTACCTTCCAAGTGCAACCCAAGAAATTTCTAGGATGGCCAAAGTGCTCAAAGTCCTAACTTGATCCTACTATGGTATTTGTAGTGATGTGAGGAATGATTTTTGTGAAAGTGTTTATTGGTTTTAGGATGGTTTTGAGGGTGGACTTGGGGTGGTAGTGAGGTGGTGGAGGAGTTAGAGAAAAATGAAGGAGATGAAGAAGAATGGGAGGTGAAGAATGAAAAAGAGTGATGAAGAGCCATGAAGTGTGTAGAACCTTCTCATTCTCTCTCTCTCTCTCTCTCTCTCACCCATGCTCTTGTCTCCACCCTCACTTATGTATTCTTTTTTTTTCTTTTTCAAATTGAAAACAAAAACCATTTAAATGCAAATGAAACCTTGGTTCAATAGATATGGACAAAAGTCATAATATAACATGTTGCATGTCATGATACCTGAACATGGTTAGTACATAATTAGTAAAATATTAATCAAGTTTAGCATTAAACTTGTATACAAATAATTGTATAATAATTTATAAAATGTCCAAATCAAATAATTGCTTCCATAATCAACAATTCATATAAATTTCTAAATATTTTCCAAACTATACGTATAAAATCATGCTATTCCATTTAAAATTAATTTCCATACTTTTATAATATTAATAAAATTTATTATTTTATTATTTAAATTCCAAAAACAATATTTTATATCTCTGAAATGTTACTACTACGGCTGGTTTTTGGCGAAAACCCTTTAACGTAATGAACGTGATATCATTGAAGGAACCGAGTAGTTTTGAAAAGGAGTGGTTTAGGCTCCGCTTTTGAAAACTATCGGTTTTGAAGAAAACCGAGTAATTTATAGTAACATAAAATTTTGCTCAAGAGGTCACTCCTCGTGAAGGGATCTAGGCTCTTGTCTCCTCGAATGAGATGCGGGATATTCCTAACCGAATACCACTATGCAAAGCGAAAGAGTATGGCTATAGTTTTTCGAAATTTGTTCCAACAATATCTTTTAGATTTATTTTTCTTGCATTAATTAAAATTAACGCGGTCCCATCAATTAATTCCTATCACACCAGAAAAGAACAAAAATAAAATGTACGTATATGCCATCCGCATTTACCATGGGGCCCCGTCATTCACCGTTAGGTTACTTAACTACCAGCAGAGTAGGAGCAGGACTAGCGCGGATGTAAAACATATACAACATCTACTAGTAAATATAAATATATATATATATATAACCATTCGTCCCAAGCATGATATATGCAATATCACAGAACAGCAATAAGCAACATGAAATAGCAGATAATCTTAGAGTCTCGGGTTTCATTTGAACCGCAAATGAGACCCGACATTCCCGTTCGTGTGGATAGCATATGCAATGAAAAACCTAGACCCCTACGAGCGCGGAAAGTTACCCGCCAATCCTGGAAATAGGGCAACCCCAATCAACAAAGTGAATGGGCCACCCAGCACTTCACGGAATCCGGTAACTTGAGCACCCCTCTATTGGTCATCCTATACCCTCTATGAGTGCAGCGAACAGCCCGCCAATTCTAGAGTAAGGCCCCCTCCGTCTCAACGCCATGAGATGCGGGCCCGTTGCCCTCTAGAACTCGGCTATTCGAGCACTCCTCCGCGGGGTAATCCTAGTACAGAAAAGAAAAATATATATACAGCGGTGGCATCGACCTCAATCCGATCGTACTTCAATAAAAGAATATACAATCTGGAAGAAACGGCAGTTCACATACCAGACGTTCATCCCGCAATAATGAATATACAAATGAATCAACACTGTACATCTACCATTGCACTATAGGCTATCCTCCACGACAATCCATCCACAACATCAGTGCAACACAGAACATCAATATGAATATCATGTTTGTAAATCCATCTGATTGTACATATAGCAATCAGTCGGGTTATACCGCTCAATGATATTCACAGTCATAGAAACAAATACACAGAAAAGCAAGAATTTAGAATTTCGATCGATCAAAACTTTCCGCATTTACCCCCATGTACAAATCAGTACACAAAAAAATCTGGGGGAAAACCAAATGTACTAAAAATCGCATTTCCATGAACTTGAACCCCTGAAAAAGTTTAGAGCACAGTAGCCACAATTGGGCCGCGGATCCGCAGCCAAATGACCTATTTGACCGCGGATTAGCGGTCCAATTTGGAGATTAAGTGCTCAAAATTTTTTCTTGGCTCTAAAAAAGCCTACATATAATTTTAATATGTCTGAAAATATTTTTTTAACAACTTAAAAATTCGAACAACGAGTAAGGTTTTTGGAAATGCGATTCGGATAATTTTGTCGATCAAAGTTCTAAATTAGTGCAAATTAGCTAGTTAAGATTTATGGACCGACTCTGATACCATGTTGGGTTTCCTACTGCCCTGGCCATCTACGGCGGCCGTTGAGAAACGAAAAACTTTGACTTTTAAATATCCGGAGCTAGAAAACATATCCTAAAATCTAACCATACACCGAAACTAGCTAGCTAAAGAGATCTAGCTACTGTGATAAGGAGTTATACCTAAAGAATCATGTCCTTCAGATCATTACTCCTCTTCTTAAGCTCCTTAGATGATCTTGATCAAACTTGATGGCCGGTCTTCTCAGTCCTAGATGATCCACCTGAAGGTTCTTGATCCAAGCTCCTACCCCTAAAAGAAGTAAACTAAGCAAACTAGTTTGCTAAACTAGTTTCTTAAGTGATAGGGTAATGTTAAGTAGTAATTTTCTATCTCAAATCCTTTGGCTCTCAGCACATGAGATGGTTAAGGATTTGGAATGAAGATGAACTCAAGAAGAATAGAGTGAGAGAGCGCTCAAAGATGAGAGAGAAAAGCAAGTCAAGAATGAGCATGAGAATGGCTAAGGTTTTCTTTTATGAAGTATTTTCTTTTCATTCAAAAACCAACCATACTCAATAGTATTTGCAATAAATACCAAGACAATTCTTCATGCCATCTCTTCCTTTTCCACATCATTTTTTTATTTTCAACAAATAGAAAAATGAACATGATGAGGTGTCATCTTCTAGAAGGTATTTTGTATAAATACAAAATACTTTCTACCATATATACATACCCGTATTCGTACTAAAATACGAATACCTAAAAGATAGAATAATACCACTAAAATAATACTAGCATTAAATCAATATCTGATTTAATGAACAGGCTTAATCCTAAGCCCTCCAGTATTATCAACCGTCCGATCAAAAATCTTGATAACACTAGAATATACATATCGAAATATGTACACGTATATTATTAAATCAACACCTGATTTAATAATCCAGTTTAATCCTAAGCCGGCTAATATCATCATTCAATCGGAATCCCGCTCGATCGAAAACCTAGATGACACTAGAATATACACATTGAAATGTGTATATGTAATTTATCAAATCAATACCTAATTTAATAGTCTAGCTTAATCCTAAGCCAGCAAGTATTATCATTCGATCAAAACCCTGCACGTATAAACATACGGTCACCACATCATTTCGCCTGAATCAGAGAAACCCTCTGTGTGGGACTTTAAAGACTCGATAGTACGCTGGCAGTGGGTTTAACCACAAGCACGTCAGCTGCACTAGCTGTACGTAACGGTTACCCAGGTACCTGTCGAAAAGAAGGAAGACGAGCAAGCTCATCCAGACCCCTACTGAGCCTATCTGTGACAATCTTCATACAGTCTGGTCTCTTCGTCTAAAAGTATCACATACCGGGTCTAGGGGTAGTAAACGTCAGACCTCTACTAACCCGATAAGGCGTGTTGATTTGGCTCAGGACCAATCCGAGAAACTATTGATCTAACCATCGGTATTTCTCAACTGCCTTAGCCAAGATCTTATGGTTCTAGCCAACCGAACACAGTGCGATATCAACTCCCAATACCGAGAGAGACGAATCCCTGACAATCACTCACTGCCTCCATGTGGCTCGGGACTGTACCTAAGCAAAACTGTTTGCACGACTCAATAGAGCCGTGGTAGGGTAGTGATCAAAGCACAGTGGGAACTCACACGAGACAAATGATTATCTCAGGTCCTAAGACTAACATGTACTCATGTCACCTGAGAATCATTATCTGACGATAGGTATAATACCATCTAGAGGTTCTCGGCGAGTTCGTCCAGTGTAATCACCCCCAGTGAGCACATGTATACAATCTTAGGTGATCACACCAATGGTTGTGGGATCACACCAATGGTTGTGGGACCAACCACCACCTCTCGTCGGGGTCTAGAAACATATACACAAGTCTACTCTGGAGTATCAATGCCCGATCTCGATACTCCTGCGTCTTGGGACTTTTAAGGATGTGCTTATGGACTACCCAGCTCCCACAAGTATGATCGCCATCATAATGCTGGTAGTCAAGAAAAATCCTACGAGCTTTATCAAGATGTAACCGCCATATATTATATCAAGTATAATATATGCACATGTTAAGATAAAGACAAACCATAAAAGTATACTACTATATCGAATCTTTATCAATATGTGCAAGCAATATAAAGTATCAATAAAAAGAAATACACATATCAAGATAAAGACAACTCAAATAATATACTATATACAACTGACCAAGATTTTCCTGTACATACATATTCCTAGCATCCTATACAATACATGGCTCTAGGGCATACATATCCAACAGTGCACACATATGTAAGTGCACATGCCTTTGAAGTTATTCTTCCATCAAGTGCGCACATATATAAGTGTCCACTTAAACATGTGCGAATAGTTCAGTAATGAACTTCCTCATCTAGACCGCTTCTTTTGCGGCATCGTTTACAACAATGTATTCAGCCTCCATAATCGAGTCTGCTACGGTATCCTATTTGGAACTCTTCCAACATACTGCCCCTCTGTTGAGGGTTAACATATAATCGTTAAAGGACTCCATCTGGAGGTCTCCATTACCATACACCAAGAACTCCCCTTAGTCCTTCTCAGATACTTCAAAATGTTCTTCACAGCTATCCAATATTTCTCCCCTGAGTTTGACTGATACCGGCTTACCACGCTAAGTGCGTAAGCTACATCTGATTTGGTACATAATATCGCATACATTATAGATCCGACCATCAAAGTGTAGGGTATAATACTCATGCGAGCGCTCTCCTCATCAGTCTTGAGAGACATCTCTTTGGAGAGTGTGATTCCATGACAAGCGGGTAAATTACCACGCTTGGAATTTTCTATACTATATCTCTTTAGTATGGTACCTATGTACCTGGACTGTGAAAGTCCCAACATTCTCTAGGATCTATCCCTATAGATCATTATCCCCGGAATATAAGACGAATCACTCAGGTCATTCATAGAGAACTTATGTAACAAGAACAACTTGACCGAATGCAACATAGGAATGTCATTTTCCATTAGGAAAATGTCATCAACGTATAAATAGAGGAATACGACAGCTGTAACGTCTCAAAATAATAAAATATGATTTTTGGGAATTTTTATAATTTAATATTATTTTAATGAATATTTTAATATTCTGGTATAATTAAATACAAATAAATGGGGAAAAATTATGGAAAATTCTAAAATAGGGTATTTTATGGAATTATGCCATTTTAAAGTTTTTAAGATTAGTTATATGCTAATTTAGTGCTAATCGCGATTAAAAATCGCTAATTGGATTTTTAGCATTTTTGTTCAAAAATGTGCACATGTCATTTTCCACACTTGTTACACTTGTGTTACATTTCTATTGCCATGGTTGTTCATTTGGGTTCACTATTGGAGTGAGAAGAAAGGGAAAAGAAAATAAAGAAAAAGGTTGGAATGATTATGCGAGAGAGAGAGACCAAGTCAACCCTCACTTTATGAACCATACTCCCATCATTTTCCCCTTCTCATTCTCTCTCCTCTCCCTCTCTTTGAGCTGCTGCTGCCCCTCTCCCTCTCTCTCCCTCTTCATGAAACCCTAGATCCACAATGAAATCAACCCCAAAATCCCATTCCCACTTCACAAAACTTGCTCCCAAGCTCACTAGCTACACATTGAACCTAGCAAGATTGGATTTGGAGGACTTTGAGCAACTCAAGAAAATTCTTGAATTGCCAAAGGAGATAATTTCTGCACCTATTAGAGTAGTATCTCATTTCTTGTGCATCAATACTAGTTTCATATCGATATGGTGTTGTTTGGTGGATTTGTGAAACATCAAGTTAAGGTTTAGGGTTTGATCTGAAATCAAAGTGAAATTGAGCCTTGTTGTGACCTTAGAACCCCTTGTGTGATGCTAATTTAGACCCAAACCTGAACTTGAAACCAGAATACGGATTTATGAGATGATGTCGGAGAAAAACTGTAAATCTGGGAGTGTATTGTGTAATCTGCTATCACCCCGAGACCCCAAAAATAAAACTGAGTTGACAGTGAGATGTGCAGGCACAATGGAACCACCACACCAAACCTTAGCCCCCAACTCATTCCCTTGGCCGCAGATTTAATCCCCCTGGCCACAATTTGCGGCCAGAGCAGGAGGGAATTGTCTCGATTTTTGTGCATGGCCCTATTTCCAGTAGTCTTGACCCTGAGTATGTCTAGTTTTGACTGATTCCAGTTAGGGTAAAATCTGGGTTGATTTTCTTGAGTTGGCATATGATTTACGACTTATTTTAGCATGGATTTTGGTATTTGGTGATTCGTTTCTGTCGGGTGGCGTTTGGACGTCAACGACAAGTGAATATTGATCGTGTTTACATGCGAGACGATAGGTTTTTACCTATGCGAGTAGCGTGTGCTATTTTGGTTTCCGATATGATTTTCATGTGCTTTAGCGTTGTGATATACTTGTAGGTACCCTACATGATATTGAGGCGAAGAAGATGAATATGGTGATATCGGCATCGGCACACGAGAAGCAAGGTGAGTAGATTTATATCTACGGGGAGAAGTCGGGTGGATGGCGTATAGCACCCCCGCAGTCCGTGGTGATGTATACGAATACGTATACACACATATATTTATTATGTATTGTTTAGGATTATTGATGGTGATAATGGAATTATATGTGATAAGGATGTATTGGTTTAGTATAGTGCGAACCCTAGAGCAGTGGTTGCACTCACACATACACGTACACATATACTTGCATACATTCTTTCATTTATCTGTACGCATATAGAGGTGTGTGTATCTACGCATGGGTATGGGACTATGTGTTCATATACGGGATTTGAGGATGATACATGGGATTGAGATGAGTCGATGAGATTTGATTGAGGCCGTGAGATTCGGCGATATGACAGAGTTCGTATTTGAGATGTGATATTGACTCAGATTTAGGTGGTTTTCATACCCCTCCCGATTGAGTTGATTGTTGGGTTCGTAGTTCGCACAGTAGGCGTTAGACTGACCCGAGTCATACCTATTTCAAAACTAACGAATCGGGGATATTTTAAAGGTAGGCAAAAGGGATTCTACGGATATTTTCAAACGACACATCTTTTCATAAAACACCGTTGCCCTTATTTTCCAAAAAACCCTGATTCGTCTTATTTCAAAAGGCAAGGCTGCATGATATATTTATTGAGATAGATTCTTTACTGTTGCGTTGATTATTCGATTCCGCATACTCATGCTATTTGCATTGCATTGCTTGTGTTTATTGATATATATTACAGTCATGCTGCAAAGACACCAGCACCATTATCGATGATGCGTATGTTCCACGTACACTGTTGCCGGCTCACACACTTCATCATCGATAATTGCCTTGTCACTACACTGTAATACTGTTGCATTCAGGATATGATTCTTGCATGACAGACTGATGTACTTACATCTCTTTTACATGTCACTTACATCTTGCTTTCTGATTATACGCATTGAGATATGTTGTTTCCATGATATTTCTGGTTTTG
The DNA here is from genome assembly GCA_030015575.1 of Agapanthus africanus. Lineage (NCBI taxonomy): Eukaryota > Viridiplantae > Streptophyta > Magnoliopsida > Asparagales > Amaryllidaceae > Agapanthus > Agapanthus africanus. The sequence continues at coordinate 455,122,358 of CM057349.1, forward strand.
GGAACCTTGGGTATTTCAAAAGAGAATATGTAATTTCTTTAAAAACCCGGTTACCCTTGATATGATATTTCAGTACGTCCACCATGTGTTTTCTCGGTGCTGAGAGCGACATGTGGAACCCGATTCAAGGGGGCGGATGAGGCCGATTGCGGGTACATGGTGGACCCGGTATGGTTCCTCGGGGCAAGAAATGTTTTTCGTGGAGTAGACGATGAGCCTGGCAGGGTGGCGAGTACCTACCGGTGATTGGTTGGACCTGGCGGTTATCCAGAAGATACCGACCAGAGTCGATAGATGGATATGGGCATACTGTTGGGGCCGAGGGCCGATTCCGCAGACGGAGCCCGTGGGCTGATCCGGACTGACGGAGCCCGATATATAAGGATTTACGTGCCGATGCTGGGCACCGTTTTCATGATGTTTTCGAGTGTCGATGCTGGGCACTCCGGTTTCATGATTATGACGTGTCGCGAGGGACACAAATGGTTTATATCCTCATATTTCCATGCATATGCTGATGATATTTACATGCATGATGGTTATTGTCATTGGTGACGAGTGGACGAGATCCACGTACATGCAGATTGATTTCATTGATTATACCTCACATTTATGATATGCTATTACCTGAGGCACTAGCACGAGCACTTGGCACTACACTCTTGTATAGAGATTACATTGCCAGTTTAGCATGCTTCAGACTTATTCATATTAAGGTTTATTTATTTCTGATCGTATTGACCTAGGATGGGTCATACATTCGATCTCTGCTTGTAGATATTTTCTATTCACGAGTTGGCAACTCACCCCCGTTGTGCCACAGTCCTTGCAGGTTTTTGCCGTACAGATTCTATAGCGGCATTTCTGGCACACTGCTTCCATATGGGTGACTTGTGTTGGTAGGTGGGTTCTTTTGTATCAGAACCGCTATTGTTCCTGTATTATTCATTGTATCTAGACATTCCATCAACCAAAACTTGTATAATGTTTCAGACTTAGAAAACAGTGTTGTATTATTTCGACCTTAGAGTCACGCTTGTAGTATTACGGTTTTCTGGCTGTTTTGAGTTTCTTTTTGGGTTTTGATCCTCGCCCTTTGGCATTGTATATTATTATTGCTTGCGTGGTTGTGACCGTCGATAGTTAGCTCCCGCTTGGGGATGCCTTTTATCATTTTATATATATTATTCTTGTTGTACCCCGTTCGGGGCCAGTTTTTACAAAGGAAACTCTGCCGAAATTTTCAAGAAAGGTTACACATTTTAAAAATGCATTATTTGGCTTAGTTATTTAAAAGTTTTGATTTTCAAAACATGATTTCTTTACTTCTTAAAACCAGTTTTCCTTATTACTTCTTAAAATGGTTTTAGATTTCTGGGCTTTTGGCTTACTTGGATCAGATGGGGTCCTATAGACTTCATATGGTTCAAGGTCCAGTCACGTGCTCTTTCGGGTCGTGACAACAGCTCTCCCTATAATCTTCTTATATATACAAGGCTCATCAACGTTTTTAATGAAGTCAAATTCCTTGAATGTTTCATTAAAACATATGTTCCTACTCCGCGATACCTGTTTTAATCTATAGATGGATTTAAGCAACTTGTACACCTTCCCGCTGCTCCCACTATCTGAAAAACCCTCTGGCTGATCCATATAAATGCACTCTTCTAAACATCCATTTAAAAAAGCCATTTTTACGTCCATCTACAAGATGTCATAGTAATGGAAGACAGCAATGGCAAGTAGGATACGAATAGATTTCAGCATAGCCAGTGGAGAAAAAGTTTCGTCATAGTCCACACCTGGTCTTTGATGAAAACTTTTTGCAACAAGTCTAGCCTTACAGCTTTCTACCTGTATAGCCTTACAGCTTTCTACCTGTCCATCTGCATCAATCTTCTTCTTGAAGATCCATTTGCAGCCAACGGGTTTTACCCCTATTAGTGTAACGTTCAAAGTCCAAACTTTGTTGGTGTACATGGACTCCATTTTGGATCGCATAGTATCCAACCATTTCTCAGAGTCCCTGCTAGTAATAGCCTGCTCGAAACTAGTAGGATCATCTTCTTCTAAGATGCAATTCTCTCGATCCCCGTCTATGAGAAAACTGTAGTATCTCTCAGGCAGATGAGAAATCCTACTAGATCTGCGGAGTGGCCGAGGTTCGTCCCGAACTATTGAATCCTGCGGTTCTACCAAATCTTTAGTTACAATTTATGGTTCTTGAATTTTTTCTAATTTTACCGTGCTCCTACTAATTTCTTTTGCAAGAAATTTCCTTTCCAAAAAGATGGCATAGTAAGAAACAAACACCTTCTGTTTCTCGGTGTGGTAGAACAGATATCCATTCGAATGCTTTGGAAATCTCACAAACTTACATAATACTGATATGCCTCGAGTTTGTTCGGATTATGTTTTTTAACATAGGCCTGACAACCCAATATCTTAAATCGTTTAAGACACGGTCTCCTTCCTTTCTATATTTCATATGGAGTTTAAGGCACAGATTTGGACGAAACATGATTCAATAGGTATGATGCTGACTCAAGCGCATATCCCCAAAATGAAAGAAACAACTCAGCACTACTCATTATAGAGCTAACCATATCTAATAGGGTATGATTTCTCTGCTCTGACACACCATTGTGTTGTGGTGTATACGGAGAAGTAAGCTAAGAAAGAATACCATTTTCTTTTAGATGTTCCAAGAATTCCATGCTTAAGTATTCACCTCCTCGATCCGATCGTAGGACCTTGATACTTTGCATGTCTTGTTCTCTACTTCGTTCTTATATTCTTTAAATTTCTCAAAAGCTTCGGATTTTTGTTTCAACAAGAATACATGTCTGAACCTAAAGAGATTATCAGTGAATATAATGAAGTATGAGAACCCATCCCTCACATGTGTAGATAATGGACCACATCTATCACTATGTATGAGTCCCAAGAGCTCTTTAGCTCTTTCCCCATGTCCCATAAACGGAGTTTTGGTCATCTTTCCTTTGAAACAAAACTAGAAAGTTACATAAGATGTAATTCAAATGGATTCAAATATCTATCTTTATGCAATTTAGCTAGTCTGGTCTCATTGATATGACCAAGACTACAATGTCACATGTAAGCTTCGTTCGTATCTAAACTTTTCCTCTTGTGTCTGTTTATATTAAAAACTGTGTTTAGATTAAGAACGTATATACCAATACATAATGTACCTTTTGCAACAAGTACCTAATTGAGATAAATGTTCATAATATTTCTATCCAGAACAAAATTATATCCTTTTTTTATCTAATAAGGAAACGGATATAATATTGCAAAGCATGGATGGTACATAGTAACAGTTGTTCAAAATCATAGTGTTGCCACTTGACAACATCATGTGATATTCACCGACGGCAAAAGTATCAACTTGTACTATGTTCCCTACTCTGAGAGACATATCATCCGGTCCAAGCATCCTACTTTTTCTCAGTCTCTACAATAAATTACAGATATAACATCATGATCCGGTATTTAGTACCAAGGAGGTAGGACTGACCAAAAAACAGTTCTCAATAACCAATACACTTGAAAAAGATGTATTAGAATGTTTCTCCTTCATCGGGGTCATATTGAAGTCCTTGCGTTCCTATTTTCCTTGCCCATACTCATGACCGTTGTCACAAGTTAGAGCTGAACCGATGTTCCCCAGCCCAGTATAATAAACTGGTTCAGTCAAATCATATATTTTATTATCTTGATTAAGGCATGATATGGTTGATACCTAGAGAGAGAGAAAAGAAACACTTAGCGTGCGCTCTTTCTAGATTAGATTAGTTTTTAAATTATCTAATCAGGGTGGCTCCTACTGTTTCTTTGAATTCTCCTTCAAACATTAAAAGGAGAACTAGTTGGGATCACGCAGCCCCATAAGTTCACTAACTATTCAGCCAGGCCTGTGTCGGTACTCCGAGAGAGGCTCCTCGTGCTTTCGCACAGATCTAATTAAATAACCTCGTTTCTGCGGAGGCATAACCCCGTTAACACTGAAAACAGCCTTAGAGTGGGTGAATAAGACTATATGGAAAACTTAGAGTATTTAGAGTTATTTAAAAATAAATGTAGCGGAATAAAAAAATTAAATACTAACAAATCACAATTACTGAGGCAATTACAGAAATGCAGAAAAGTAAAATGACACAGAGGATTTTTAATGAGGTTCACCACTCTTGTGGCTAATCCTCGCCTGAGACTGTTGCTCAGGATTCACTAACTCTTTCGTGGGTGGAGAAACCCAGATCTTTTCCCAGACTCAAGTCCGAACCTTTACACTTGCAGGCAGTCAATGTCTAAACTTTGTACAACAGGCTCAAGTCCTAAACCTTTACAATTTATGAAGGACTTAAATAACCCCACTTCACTAGGTTTTACAATTCACGATTATAACAATCTCAATTTACACCAACTTTGACAATCCTAACGATCTCAAAAGAATAATCAAAAACTTAGAATAAAGGAGATGGTGGATTGTACTTTGGAGAATAGAAAATTTTAAAATCGGTACTTTCTTCGATAATTTAACAATCTTTCTTTTCTAAAGTATTTAGAAAAGTCTAAAAGCGTTAAAATATTGTTTCTCTCTAAAAAAGAATAGCAAAGACTTAGAGAGTGTTCAGAGAAAGAGTTTTCATAAATTCTAGAAAATCAGAAAACCAAAGTTTTTAAAGCAAGCAATCATTTTTAAAATCAAATAAAACTTTTTCCTATTTATAGAAAACATTTTGGAGCAGTTAAAATAGCCCCCTAAATTATAGGACACTTTGTAGCCGTTATAAAATCGTTTCAAAATCGAAATTCCAAACAAATTTGAAATTTGAAAAATTTCATAATAGCTATATAGACGTCTATTTCCTAAAATAGACGTCTATATGTCTGATATTCAGACATAGTTTTTTTCAGACATCATTTTAAGGAAAAGAATTGGATTTTAGGAATTTTTTTGGGATTAAATGGAAATTTTTTATTCTAACCTTTTGAGATCGACTTGAATCTAAACTCAAAAAATAAAATGAAAAAGTCATGGACGTCTTAAATGGCTTGAACGATCTTTGATGTCGACTTTCTCATATATTCCATTGAAATCCATATTGAATGCGATTGAGTCAATTTGATGCTCCATTTGATATCAGCTAATTCCAATGATTGTCCTGATACTTGAATAATTCCATTGTGTAGCACTTTGACGTTTCTGACATGGTTAGATTGTATTGTATATGGTTGTTGTAAAATAATCAAAACATGAAGAAATTCTTTTTAAACTCTAGATTCGCTTTAAAAGCTAACAATCTCCCCATTTTTGATATTTTACAAAACTTGTAATATTATATATTGTATTCATGTGCTCCCCCTTAATTAATGCTCAATATTTATTTCTCCCCCTTTTTGGAAATATCAATAAGTGGTGGCATAGAAGATAAATATAAATATAGAAAGCTTATGAATAAATTCTTTGATAAAATGCAACATGAGAAAGCAAAATGCATAACCATAAACCAATACATACTAAATAAGTCTATTACAACCAAATTGAAAAACGAATAACTATTTTAATGAAGTTTATACGAAATTATAAACTAAATTGTTCAAATATAAAGAAACAGAAACTACGTATAATCTAGAATCGTTCTGAGTCGTCATCATTATTGTCATCGGCATCATCATCATCGTCGTTGTCGGGTTGTTGAGGTGGTGGTGGATGATACTGAAATGGAGGAGGGTAGTTGGCATGCAAATATTGATATGCAAAATGATAATCTTCCTGTGCAATGAGTTCATCAAACCTTTAGTTCATATTGATAGTGGGATCTTGAAATCTTCATAACAATTGGTTTGAGAAGTTTTGGAAATATTGTGGTGGTTATTGGTATGGATATTAAGGAGATAGTTATTGTGGTTCATAATGTTACTGTTATTGTTCAAGAGGGGGTTGTTCTTGATGAGGAGAATGTGGAGGAGAATGATGTGGAGAAGGAGGTGCTTGAACATTGAAATCACCGAGACCCATGAGACGAACATTGAAAATACCAAAATCCTTGTCGGGAGAAATGATATCGGCGTCAATGTTGGATCTATACCAATATCCTTTAGAATTTTAGTGATCACTTTACCATAATTACGATTTAACTTTGAAGGTGCAAAAGACCATATTTGTTGGATTATAAAAGTCGGTAAATTGACCTTAATGTTGGCTAACACACAAAATATGAGTAATTTGTGTGTAGGGTGTAATTTGTCATGACATCTCGATTATGGATAAACGGTGTGACCAAGTAGAAATGCAAGAACTAGAACCGTAGGCAAAACATTTTTAGTATGTAAAAAATGAAACATGTGAGGGTTTTCATCTCCATGCATCAACCTAGATATTTGTTCTTGAGAAACACCGGGAGGTAGTTGAAAAGGTTCTAGTGTTTCATCGAAAATATCAACCCCTCATTACGAACATGCAAAATTCGTGCAAGGGAAGCGGGTGATATGGTGATAGTTGTTCATTGGAGATAAGTACGAAGGACATTAGGTTGATCATGACTACTTTGCACGTTGGAATAGAAAAGATAAATAAAATTTTCATGAGATGAACAAGCAAGTGTTAAAAATGGAATCCGACCTTGAAAATTGAAAAGATGGTTGAATTGAAAATGAGCGATTTCATTTAGACGAACCTGTGAACCGGTCTTGATTTTCTTGGTGACAAGGCGATTGTAGAGATTGGAGACGTCTTGTAAGATAAATAGAAACTCGACATTTTCGGCGATAACATCTTCTTAAATATTAGTTGGCTCCGTTGACACTTACTAGGTCTTGTCTTCACTTTCTTCTTCTTCAATAAGTTAAAAAGGAAAATGATGATCACTTCGGCGTCTCTTAGAAGTAGATGATTCACCTAACTCAATTCATGAAGGTCTCACTTTTTTTTATGAAAAAATGGAGTAAAAGTAGAAAGAAGAAAGGGGTGAAAATTTTGGGAGAAAAAGATAGGGTTTCTTACTGGTTAGATAAGATTGAGAGTGTGAAAAGATGTTTATATAGAGTGAATAGACGTCTAAGATTGAATGTATGCATCCAAGGACATGATTTTCAATTCAGATTTTGAAAAATTCGTCTGCGACAGACATCTATTTCAAGAAATAAACGTATCTTTTTGTCAATAGACGCATATATAGATGTCTATTAAGCCGTCTACTGCAGATAAATGGAAGAAAACAGAGAATTTTTATTTGGTGTTTAGAATAGATTTTAGTGATGTGTTTTTACGGTTTATGGTTTTAAATATATATATTAAGGATTTTAATTATAGTATAATATAAAAATGAATATATTTAACACAAACAAACAAATATTGATTAAGTTAAATAACGACGTACATGAAAATAAATTTAGAAAAACACACACTATATAGAAACACATATAACTAAATCTAATACAACACAAAAAAACCTAAAAATTATACACAAACAACTAAACATACAAACACACATTTTTGAGTTGATCATCAAAAATTTAGAAGCGAGGAAGATACTTCCAAATGTCGGTGACCTTTGTTTCTTTTTCCGTGATGAACTCTTCTTTTATGCGATCGAACGCCTAGATTACTGTTTCACAAGACTCGCAGCGGCCGATGAAAAGCATTCACTCATCCGTACCCGGATGAACGTAATAAGGATCATTTTCGCCGGTCTTGAATCCCGTAGGAGTGCGGTAATAGCGTTGTGCATTAGGATTCAATGTCGTTGAATTTGGTGGTGCCAATGAACCTTGTGGAGGAAAATCGACAGGAGGAATGTTTTCGTCATTTATAGGAGAATGAAACGAATTTTCTTCACTTGGATCCTCTTCCGATATCTGTGGAGACTTCGGAATAGAAAATGGAAGAATTCGATTCGTATTTGGGGTACTGTTCAAATCAGAATTTTGCACTTTTATACCACCCATTCTTGATCGCATTGCATATAAGTAGGTACTTTTGATCCGTGTTTGCTATATAATTGCAGGTTACATATTATTAGTCCAAAACAATGAAAATCATGAACAGACACGACAAATTCAGGACAACTGCCAATAACGGATAAAAATACGGGTTCCTCTCATCATCCGTTAGGTGCTGCTTACCAGTTCAAGAGACAAAGGTCAAGCAAGGATCATTCAAGCACAAAGCATGAGAGAGGTAGTACGAGAATCAAGTTGACAATGTGGAGCTTGAGAAAATTAAGGCAAAAAGTCCACACATTTTCATCTTTTGGACTGTAGAAAATCTGGGAGCAAAATGGAATAATTCTGCAAATACAAGTGCACTAAACAGAAGATAAAAGCAACACAAGACAACCCAAGAAAAATAGAACTCTAACTCATCAAAACGAATGCGGTTCCGCGGTCTAAGGCACCTATTGGCGGCGGAACCGCGGCCACTACGTGGCGTCTAGCGCCAAAATATCAGGGGTAGTGATTAAAATGAGGTTTTACGTGTCGTATCTTAAGTTTTAAAGTAACCGCAATCAAGACGGCGTCATGTGTAGCTGGCCGTAATGAATACGGGTCGTCCGCAGGGAGATAATGTGTTCTAAATTCTTGTTCTCACGAATTAAGTCGATGAGTTCAATTCTAACCTAAGTGTAATGTATATATGCAACGAAATGTTTGTTAGGAATAAAGATATGTTTGTTTAAATTAGGAAAATACGTAGTCGTTCCTTTGTGCCTTACTTGACTTATCGAAGCTGTGGTAATCGACAACAACGTGAATTAAGGTGCTTAAACACGGTATTTTGAGAAATCCAGCTTATTAAGCCTTGTCCTTCCGTTCTTATCTCTTATCCTTCGCCTCTGGTCAAACCAAACACAACCGGTCATGGTTAGAGATTGCTACTACCGGGATAGGATAGGGTGCCTAACGGAGCGCTTGCGTGAGGTTTGGGTGGAGTTCGATTACCAATTCTTGGGCAAAGGAAATGAGTAAAAGTAAAACATAACTTAAATAACCATTCTCTTTCCCTAACAAGATATATTATTCACAAACCATGATCAATATCAAAAGAAAATGCAAAGGAGAAGAGATCAAAAGAAAACACATTGCAAGTAAGTAAATGGAAAGAAAGTAAAGTGCAAGAAAGTAAGAAGTAAGAAAATACTAAGAACCATAGTTGCAAGAATGTGAAAACTTCATTAAGTTCAATACAAAAGTACAAGCAATGAGTTCAATAACCAAAACCTAAACTTGCAAACTCAATGAAGAGATTGCAAGATCAGGAGAAGGAAAGGAACTCAAGCCAACTAACTAATATGTACAAAGAGTTAAACAAAAATTACAAAATGGAAATGGAATCAAGTGTCAAATTATATCCTTGAGCTTGCTCTCTGTTCTGATATTTATAGGCACAAAATCAACAAAAACAAACAATAAAAATGAGATGATATGACAACATGAAATGACCAGAAGAAAGTTGGAGCCAAAATATGATGGTGTAACCGATGGTAGCGGTATTTTTAGGGTTTCTGCCGATTTTCTTGCATGTGGTAAGGCTTGTTTTTGTGTGGTGATTACATGTCCTCTCTATAATCTTTCTGATATTGTTTGATTCTTCTATATAAGCTTGGTTTGCAATCCATAGATTTGGAGGGAAAATATGACTTTAAATCATATCACACCTTTTTGCTTCACTCATCACACATCCACTTGCCTCATCCACTTGTACATGTCATGATTCTTGTGTGCCCACTTATGCTAGGCTGTCCCACCATGGTTCATGCATCAAAAGAGGTTTGTGTTCACACTTGTATTGTTGCATTATGCTTGATAAAAAATGTGTGCACTTGTTTGTTGCAAAAAGAAACTCTTTGAATATTGATCGGTTTTTTGTTATGCTTGCAGTATCGACTCACAAATGTCGTATCCATGTGTTTGAGTGTGTTTCCAGTGTTTTGTCACGAATACATGTAATCTGTATTTATTGAGCAGACACGGGTTAATAGTACCGATATATTACAAAATTGATAATGAATGAGCGGTATTGAAATGCAGTTTTTCTTGATGAACAAATACCCCCAAACTTATCTTTTACTCATCCCGAGCAAAACAAAATCCTAACCTCAATTTCGCAAAGAACACAATTGCACTGAGCCCGTGCAATAATCCGTTAAACCTCTAGGTGTCCCTAATAGGAGGAGTCTTGTCTCTTAAGAATTTTCAGCGGATTACACCCACAAAATCCCGTCAAGCTAGTTTTGTAAAATAACTGTCAATTCTAATCCTAGGGTTTAGCTTCAAAACTAGAAATTCTATTATCCTAAGTTAGAAATATCGAATCCTTTATTTTTCGCACATCACTTCTTATTTAATTTAAAATTCTATACGTCTTTACGTGCGGTGCAAAATAGCGTCGTTATGTTTCAAAAAGTTCGATTAGAGTTATCATATCACAAAATAAAGACCGGATAAGCTTCAAAAGGATCACGCAAGTTTATAAAGAATTAAGCTTTTCTCAAGTTTCGTTTTCCAGCTAGATTTCAAATTCAGAATTTTTATCTTCCTTAACATGAAACTAGGTCTTATTGTTCACTCCACATTTTACTTGTTTCGTTTCATACACATCTTTGTGAACGTGCATTAGTCTTTATCATCAAGTAAAACCTTCATATCTCCGTTTTTAAAATATTTTTACAAAAACTTGTCTTTTATTAAGATTATTCTCACACAAAGGACCGTTAGGAATTTTAACTCGGAGAGAACACTTGTTTGACTTTGTTTTAAAAATGGACTTTCTAGGCTTCTTAGTGAGGTTTGGGCCAATGCATCCAAAGCAGTTGGTTTTAGGGCATTAGGTGTAGAGACACCCCGGCGGACTTAATTACCCAAGTTACCTAGGCCCTAAAAGAAAAAGACTTATTTTAGCGTGAAAATCATAACAATTCAATGCGAACGAAGATATAGCTAGATGTTCAATTACTTTCAGGATAAAAGATGTGTTTGTGTGGATCAGATATGTAATCACTCCAATCAAGTTTCAGATGGGTTATTCTTCAAAATTTGTTCCTATTAAGGCTTCAATAATATCTCTTCATATCCACTTTACTTTATAAACTATTCTTGATATTACTTATTTCAGAACAAATATATTTGATCCTCAAAAAATAGTTTATCAATTTAAAAGTTTTTAAGACATATCACACTTATCATCTAATTTTCAAAACTCATGACACGTGTAGTATGATGAAAATACGTATATTAGCTACGGTTAAACTCAAAGAAGGGTTATCTTTCAGGTTTTTAATCTCTAAAAGTAGGATATAGTTGGTCCTATTTTATCAAACTCAACCGTGGGAATTTTGAATCTAAGTTCTTCCACTAGCTAACTTGACGACAAAGTTTTTATGTTTTGGAAATTTTCTGATTTTTATGGGTTCTTGAATATGTATGAAAATGCAGAATATAAAAATGAATGCAAAAATTAGAGATACTTACCGAGCACACCCCCAAATTTAAACTTGACAGTGCCCTCACTATCATGCTATACCGAGAGGGTCAAAATTGTTGAGGGGTCAAAATAGTCGGTTTTCTCTTTTTTTATCTAACAGAAATATATATATATATACACACACACAAAAAGCCCCCCCAGACTTAAGTGAAACAATGTTTCTACTGTTGAGCATTGATGTTCAAAATTGGGGGAGGGAACAATTTCAATCTATACAAGGCCTTATACAGGCCAAAAGTTAATACCAACCATTCAAAAGTTCAATCGTGATTAGTCCAGGGTTGGTGAAAGAATGCGGAGAGAAAGAAAACAAAGAATACGCGAGACCGTGTGTGGGTGAGAGTGGTATACGGTCTCGATAGATGAGATGAACGGAAAGGAGAAAGAAATGGTGTGCGAACTTGAGGTTGAAAATTGGTTAAATAAATTAGTACTGTCTGTAGTGATTTGAAATTAGAGTTTTCTAACTGCACTAAATTATCAAAACGCTAAGAAAAATGGTCAAACCATTCAAGATTCGCTAGAAAACATGGGCTCGAACTTGGTGAACCAGATGACGGAAATGAAGGCATCAAATGGTCTTGTGGTAGAGAAACGATCAGAATGACGGTGGGAAGTAACTGAGGAATGGCAGTAGTTAAACTTTCAGAAGGATGTTCATAGTCAATGGAAGGAACATGATAAATCGAAAAATCCGATTTATCCAAGAAAACATGTTTATCCTCAAAGATATGCTCAAAATTTTCCGCAAAATCAAGACCATCCATGCAATTGTTCAAATCATTATCAATAACCTCAAGATGTAAATGGGGTTCAGGAGAAACATTTAAAAGTTCGGGATGATGTTCACATGGTTCTGAAAGAAAGTGTTGATTTGGTGAGAAAAACTCACCCAATTTTGTGGCTGCATTTTCAAAAATTTCCCCAACATCTATATCCTCAATCAAATCAAACATAAAGTTCTCAAACATCTCAACAAAAGTATAGTTTTAAATTGGTTGAGTTTCTAGAGTGGAGACATAGGGCATTGGTTTCACTTGAAGGGAGCCCTTCACAATCTTGTAAATCAAACACTATGTAGTCGCAGAACTCATCAAATATTCTATCTTCACTTAGTGAATCATTTGGTCTACCTGATAGGCTGTCAGAACTGGAGTTGTGGATTTCAATCAGAAACGGGTAGGCTTGATTTTGAAGGGTAGATTGCGCACTTTCATTACTCAAATCACCAAATTGCTCTATTTCCACATCATACATGGGAAAATTTTGAGCTAGTTGGGAACTAGCTGCTGGTTCATAAGGTTGTATGAGGGGGGTCATAGATGCAATCAATTCCTCCATTTGTCGGCACGAAGCTACCCGAAATTCTTCTAGTGATTGTTCCAGACTAGATATGGGTTGTGAAGGGGTTTCAGTAAAAGATTCAAATTCGTTCGGATAGACGAAACTCCCAAATTGATGTTCTGAGGCAATATCTAGTGAGCGTGTGAAAGTCGAGCAAGATTGATAGGAATCGAATAGTTGTGTGGAATAGGGAGGATTAGGATCAACATCTGGATAAGAAAATGGTTGGAGTTGTTGTCCTAAAGAGTTCAGAGTTGTGAAAGGCACGAAAGATCGGCTACGGAATTGTGCAATACGTTCAGCAATGGACATTGGTTTAAGAGTCACCATGTTACCCTCAGAAGGGATATCAACATGAAAAGGAGTGAAAGTTTTAAAAGGTTGATATGATGTGGATTGTGATGTCCAAGTGGTGTTTCTAGAAGCGTCTATCCGATCTTTCAAAGAAATTTTTGGTGTGGATGGATCGTTTGATGTTTTACCAAAACAAGAGCCGTATGAAGTAATATCTGGTTAAGGGTACCAAAGTTCAGCAAGAGTTGGTCGATGTGGGGTACCCATGATATGAAAAGAAGAAGAAAAGATGAAAAAGGTTGTGAGGGGTTTTTTATGTTTTTTTATGTTAGTTATCAACAAAAGAATGAAATATACACACAAAAGGTAAAGAAAAATAATCACGACACAAATACCACACACCTAATCGGTCTAGGGTTCACCTAGGTCAACTAAACCTGCTCAAGAACTGGATTGTCGAAGTAAAACCGTATCGAGAAATAGGCTCAAGATATACTGATCACGTGGCCAGGTAAGTGCAGAGATAAGGGGAGCTTTTCCAACGCTTTCGCGAAGTTCTTTAATTAGAATAACCCTTTCTCTTTTGGTGATTGTGCCGTGAACACTTTGCCCAGTCACCCCTGTAAGTCGATGTCACGCACCCCGCGGGTTCACAGGGAGGCAGAATGCAAAAAACAATTTTTACAAACTTCGCAACACCGAATAAACTCTAGGATCTTTACTTGAACCATAACTAACGAACTACTATGAGGTTTAACTACTCAGAAGAAATTTATATTGGAGATAGTGCCCTCAGAGTCAATTATTAGATCACAGGCATGTGATTGCAATGATTGAGGGAGGACCTATGCCGGTAGGACAGTCTTACTCAAGATGATAGTATGTTATTTGGTTTATCTTTATCATCGTGTACTACTTTAGGTGACCTTACAGGTCACTATTGCACGTTGATAGAGCCCCTACGATTCTTGCTTGACTGCCAGCAGTATGATGGCGGTCATATACGTGGGAGATGGGGTCTATAAGCACATCCTTAAAAGGTCCCTAGTCGAGGGAGTTTCGAGACAGGGCATCGATACTCCAGAGTAGACTAGTGTATACAGTCGAGACCCCGACGAGGGGCGGTGGCCGGTCTCATAAGCCACTGGTGTCAGTTGGTTCACCTAAGATGTATACAGGTGCTCATTGGGTTATGAGTACACCGGACAGGACTCGCCGGGAACATGCTAGTTGGTATTGTACCTGACGTCAGATAGCAGTTCCCTGGTGACATGTGTACAGGTTAGTTCATCGACCTGAGATCGTCATTTGTCTCGTGTGAGTTCCCACTGTACTTTGATTACTACCCTACCATGCTCAAAGGAGACGTGCAAACAGGTTTTAGTTGGGTACAGTCCCGAGCCACATGGAGGCAGTGAGCGGATCTGCAGGAGTTCGTCTCTCCCGGTATTGGGGGTGAGGTCGCGCTATGTCTAGGAGAGCCATTACACGAAGTCCTTGGCCAAGGCAGGAGATTTACTGGTAGGTATTCCAGTAGTATCTCAGGGTGTTCTAGACTACACTCCGACACGACTTGTACCGCTTTTGGGGGTCTGACTTTTACCAACCCCCTAGGCCCGCCATGTGATGCTCATAGACGAACGGACCGGACTGTACGGATATTGTCACTGATAGGCACAGTAGGGTGTCAGGATGAGTTCGCTCATCGACATTCCTTTTGGTCAATACCTGGTAGCCCGTTACGTATGGCTAATATCTCTGACGTGCTTGTGGTTAAATCCACAGCCAAAGTGTTGACGAGTCTCTAGAGTCCCCCACAGACCGTTTCTCAAGTTTCGGGCGAAACGCTGTAGAGGTCGTATGGAGATATGGCAGGATTCGATCATGTACGTGCGGTATTGCACGGATCATGATCGGACGGATAATACTAGCAGGCTTTGGTTTAAGCCGGATCCTAGTATTATACAGTGTAGATTTTGTCTCTTTGCATTTGTATTAGGTCGGAATACAAATGCGGGTATGTATATACAGTCGCGGGGTTTTCCTGTAATTTATTACGGGATCAGTTTTCTGAAGTTGCCAGTTTGCTTTCCGTTTCGGCCATTTTCCTTTGTTTCTTTCCTTGGCTAAAAATTGGTGGAGGAGGGCTTATTTGCAATTGTGCAAATTAGCATTCTGAAGGGTGGGTTTTGCATATTGTTGCTTCATGATGATTCTACCTTCATTTGACTTCTTTAGTTCATCATTGCTTGACTTTTGGAGATATGATGGTTGATGGAGTGTTGGACTTTAGTAGTGATCATATTGTTTCTAATCATCACTCATTTTTCATGCTTGTATTATGGCTTCCCCCCCCCCACACACACACACTTGTTTTTTCTCTCTCCCTTCATGAAGTATGGCCGGCCACAACAAGGAGGTTGGGGGCTGTCCAAAATTTTGGTAGTGGGATTTTTATCTCTTTTGCTCATACAAAATCCCATAGCACCATTTCTAAGCACATCTCCTCCTCCACTTCATAAAAGGGCAACTTCTAGTAACCCCAAGAGACAAACCATCCTACACTTCATCTACAGCATTCTTGGACACGTCGACTCGCCAACTTCGTGCCCGAGTTGCCTCGGTCTAGAGGTGGGAGCCCGTAAAAGAACCCGGTGATGTGGTGCCCTTCCGACGAGGAGATGAAGACTGGAGATTCCGCAGGGAGATCGGGACGACGACGAGAAGACCGAAGGACACGGATCGCTCGGTATATCTTTCTACCCCTTCTCTTGTTAGCTAGGAGTAGGTTAATGGCCCGATCCGGGATTTTAGTGCGCGGTGGTGCCGGTTCTAGTTTATAGAAAAGTTTTCGTTTCCGCATTTTGGCCTCGGATTGACGGCCGGGGCGCCACCGTGCACTTACACTGGTATCAGAGCCACGCCATTAACTTAGTCTAGCTTGCTCTAGTGTGTTTAAAACTTCGATCGAACAAACATCCCAAAACTGCATTTTCAAAGTATCAGTTTTCTGTCGAAATTTTTTAGCTCGAAAATTTTTTCAGTGTGTTGCAGAAATACAGGCAGGGTTTTTAATGGAATCTGGGAAAATTTCGTGGAGTGATCTTCCTCTTTAGCCGCGGAACCGCGGCCTTACCCCTACTTTCGCCGCGGTTCCGCCGCAGTAAAGAAGAAACACTGCACAAAATTTCTTCCAGTGATTCCTGAGTTGAAAATGAAGGTTTTGGAATATTCTGTTTGGGCCCAGATTTTCTTTGAGTGCTACAGTTGTGCTTGGGGCCCACTTCGGGAAATTCAGTCGATCGAAAATTTTAAACATGTTAGTTCACAGTATTTAAATTATATCTGCGACCGTGAAAGTCACTTGATCGGTAAATCCTGTCTAACTGTTATAGCCCTTTTAGACGGATTTGCGAACGTGACATTCACGTTGATGTTCTGTGTTGTGCTGTGATATTGCGGATTGTCGTGGTGGATAGCCTGGATGCAATTGTAGTACAGTTTGGTTTAATATGTACATTTGATATTGCGGGGCGAGCGTCCGACATGTGGATTGCCGTCACTGTCCGTTTGTATATTATTCTTTTGGGGCACGACCGGGCTTAGGTCGATGTACCCGTTTTATATATTTTACTTTCTGTACTAGGATTACCCTAAGGTGGGGTGCACGGATAGACGGGTTCTAGAGGGCAATGAGCCCGCATCTCATGGCGTTGAGACGGAGGGGGCTTCACTCTAGAATTAGCGGGCTATTCGCCGTACTCGTAGGGGATACTGGTTGACCCAAGGAGGGGTGCCCAAGTTACCGAATTCTGTGAAGTGTTGGGTGGTCCATTCACGTTGCTGAAGGGGGCTGCCTCGCTTCAGGTTTTGGCGGGTAACTTGCCGCGCCCGTAGGGGTCTAGGATTTCATTGCACAGGCTATCCACACGACCAGGGGAACGTCGGGTTTCAGTAGCGGCTCTATGAAACCCGGGGATCCCAGATATCTGTATTGTTCTGTGATGCTTATTACATTTCTGTGATGTTGCATTTTATCACGCCTTGAGCGAATATTATATATTGATATATATACTAGTAGATGTTGTATATGTTTTGCATCCGCGCTAGTCCAATCCCCGCTCTGTCGTTAGTTAAGTAACCTAACGGGTGATGACGGGACCCAGTGGCGAATGCGGATGGCATATACGTACATCATTATTTTCATTCTTTTGTGGTGTGAAAATGAGGTGTCTTCTTCTAGAAGCATTCTTGAGAAAATTACAAGAATACCCTGTAGGGTTCCTAGGCACCCTAATGAGGTCTCACAAGGCATCGAACATGCCAATTTCAAATTTTACGGTGCCGGGAAACCCTAAACTACGGATCGTTGGCTAGATATTTAGGCGAAAAGATTAACTAGTTAACACTTAACTAAGAGATACGGAAATACAACCTTTGTAGATCCGGTTCTCCACCTCCATAGCTCCGCAATGAAGTCTCCTCGCTGTCCATAACAAGTCCCGGGCTCTAGCGTCGGCTTCATCGGAGAATGGACGGGCTAGGTCATCGATGTCCATGCCGAAGATGATCTACGTCGAGGCATCGCTAAATCAAGCTCCGACTTCACCAAGTCAAGAAACTTGTGAAGAAAACACACTCTACTACTTGGCAAGAGGTAGAGGATGAAGAAATAGGAAGTGGGTTAACTTTAGAATTGGATTTCTCACTCATTTCATCAATCCACCATTGATGAAGTAAGGTTTCTTCATGAAGAAGAAGAAGAGGAAGAAGATGATAAGTTATGATAAGAATTAAAGAATAGAAAAGAATAATCATCCTTATCATAATCAAACCATAGTTAGGTGTAGAGAATTAACAAGGGTTAGTGAATGGTTGGGTTAAGACATGAAGACAAAATGGTTACTTAGGTCAAACCTTCATGAAGGTTCATAAACAAACAAAGAAAGCCACCATTATCTCTTCATTATTTTCTTTTGCTAAAATAAACAAAATGGATAAATAAATGAATAAATGAAGCAAAAGAAACCCTAACCATTGACCAACCATGGTTTAATCCATACACCAAACTATCATGTATCATCAAACATGATACAATCAAATGTACAAATGTATATCACATATACAATGTGCACAATCCAAGTGAGAAAATCCATTTAAAGTGAACCAATACTAGTTAATGCAAAGTAATATATCAAATATATAATTATTCATTAAATCATTAAATCAACACTTGATTCAATGATCCGGTCATGTCGCACACAACCGACTAGTATTCAATATATCGGCTTATCGATTCAACGCTTGAATCGATAACTAGGTTATATTGCATACAACCATCCGACACATTGATCGCGAGAATGAAATACGGTATCACATACACGCATTATTCTCGGTCCCGCACATATCTCATATGCGCTCCTATTTCGTTTCGCTTGAGCCAGGAAACCTCTGTGTAGGACTCTAAAGACTCGTCAATACGCCGGCAGCAGGTGATGATCATATCAAACACCCACAAGCCGCAAGCGGTCTTCCAAACGTAACGGCCACCCGGGTATTGAGCGATCAGAAGATCGACGAGCAAGCCCGCTCATACTCCTGTGAATCCAACCAGTAACACTACCGTACAGTCCGGTCTGATCGTCTGATATGTCGCATATCTCGCCTAGGGGTGGTAAACGTCAGACCCCAATAGCTCGATAAGTCGTGTCGATATGAGGTCTATAACAATTCGAGAAACTACTGGTAACACTTACCAGTAAATCTCAGCAACCCTGGCCAGGGATTTCCTGTTATAGCCAATCGAACACAGCGCAACATCAACTCCCTATACCGGGAGAGATGAATCCCCTCCTATCGCTCATTGCCTCCATGTGACTCGGGACTGTACCCAAAAACCACCGTTTTGCACGCCCTCTTGGACGTGGTAAGATGGAAATCAAAGCACAGTGGGAATCACACAAGACTCTATGACGATCTCGGGTCAACAGACTACTCTGTACCAGTGTCACCAGAGAACTGCCATCTGACGTGAGGTATAATACCATCTGGGAGTTCTCGGCGAGTCCGTCCAGTGTACCCAGTCTCTACTGAGCACCCGTATATCATCTCTGATGTCAAACACCAATGGATATGGGATCATCCATCGCCCATCTGTATGGGTCGAAAAGGTATACGCTAGTCTACTCTGGTATATCGATGCCCCGTCTCGATACACCCTCGACTAAGGACTTTGAAGGATGTACTTATGGACTACCATGTCCCCACTAGTGTGATCCGCATCATAGTCCAGGTAGTCAAGTACAGATCCTAAGGGCTTTACCAACATGTAACAGGGAGACAATCAGTGTACACGTTAAGGTAAAGGTCAACCAGATAGCATACTATCATGTCGAGCAAGAAAGTCCTCCCTATATATGTCCCAGCATCCACTACAATATACATCCAATGTACAGTAATGGCCTCTAGGGCATACATATAACTAACAATCTCCCACTTGCACTAGGGCCATCTGTAGCAGTGGTTGTAGTATCTCATACTCAACCATCCCATAAAAGTCTCTCTCTGGGTACAGGCCTTTGTGAGTGGATCCGCTGTGTTGTCCTCTGAGTCTACTCTCCAAACCTCGATCACCCTGGAGATCAACCATCTCCATGATCAGGCGATACTGCCTTAGAATATGTCTGGATCACTGATGGGACCTGCGTTCCTTGGCATAATCCACAACTCCATTGTCTCACAATGGTAGGAACGTAGTTCATCTCATGAACCAATATACACCCAAACAGCCTCTTTGGTAGCATCTTAAGTAGCGATGTATCCTGCCTTTATCGTCTAGTATGCCACGGTATCTAGCTTGGAACTCTTCCAACATACCGTCCCTTTACTGAGGGTAAAGACAATGCCTGCGACTGACTTTCAGTCGTCCTTATCACCCTGGAACCCTTCCAGTGATTCTCCCCAGGATCGGTTGATACTATCTCACTACAACTAGTGAGAATCCTAACATCCAATTAGATCTATCTCATAGATCCAAAATCCAGGATTTAGAAGGTATCACTTTGATCCTATATGGAGAATCATTGTGATAAGCGGAGATTGACCGAGCATAGCATAGGAAACTCCTTCCCTATCAAGAGTATGTCATCCACGTACTCTACGAGGATCGTCACCATACTCCCTACTACCTTTTTGTTTATACAAGGTTCATCTACCATTTTGATGATATCAAACTGTTTGACTAATTCATCAAAACAGATGTTCCAACTCCGCGATACCTGCTTTATCCTATAAAGCATCTTGCACACGTTTCCGCTACTCCCACTGTCTACGAAGCCCTCTGGCTGTGTACTTATAGACGCTCTCTTCCAAAATATTATTTAGAAAAGCAGTCATGACACCCAACCACCAGTTATCGTAGTCATGGTATGTAGCCGTAGTAAGTAGGATCTGGATGGACTTAAGCATAGCTACTTAGAAAAGGTTTCATCATCATCCATACCTGGTCAATGATGTAGACCTTTAACAAGTCTAGCTTTGAAAGCCTCAACTCTTCCATGTACACCAAGTAATCTTCTCAAGATATACTTGCTCCTGATGGGGATTTAACCCTTCAGATATAGCAACCAAAGTCCATACTTTGTTGGTGTATATGGATTCCATCTCAGATCACTAAGCATCCAGCCATTCTTACAGAGTCTTACTCCTGATGGCCAGCTCGAAACTAGTTAGGTCATCATCTCATGATGCAATCCTCGCTCCCACTGTCATAGAGAAACAGAAGTATCTCTCACGTGGGTGAGGAACCCTACTAGATCGGCGGAGAGGCTGAGGTTCGTTGGTAACTATTGAATCCTTTGGTTCTTTCAAATCATCAGCTGCAGTTTGTATAGCTGGAACCTTTCCAGTTCTACATTACAGACCTTGCCTCGAGCTTGTCCGGATTTTGCTTTCAGACATAGGCCGGACAACCCCAAATCTTAACTAACTTAAGAAATGGGCTCTTCCTTTTCCATATCACATATGAAGTGGTAGGCAACTGATTTGATTGGAACCCTATTCAATAGGTATGCAACTTCGTAAGTGCATAACTCCCAAAAGGAAATAGGTAACTCAGTAGTACTCATCATAGAGCACACCATATCAGATAGGGTGTATCTGCTCCGCCCCGATATACCATCGTGCTATGGTGTATACGGAGGAGTAATGCTGAGAGAGAATCTCATTCTCCTTTAGAATAGCCCTGGAATTCCGTGCTCAAGTATTCTCCTCCTTGATCTCATCAAAGGACATAATACTTATACCCGTATTTTGGTTCTCTACTTCTCGCTTATATTCTGTGAATATCTCAAAAGGCTCGGACTCATGTTTCAACAGGAACATATGTCTGAATCTTGAGAGATTATCAGAGAATGTAATGAAGTACAAAGAACCTGTCCTGGCATGTGTAGACAGGGGACCTTACATACATCAACATGTATCATCCCAAGAGTTTACTAACTCTTTCTCTGTTTCCAGTAAACGGAGCTATGGTCATCTTATCTTTGTGACATGACTGGCGAGTTTCACAAGATGTAAGTTCAAACTAATTTAAATATGCATCTTTATGTAACTCTAGCCAGTCGGGTCGCATTGATCTGACCTAGTCTACAATACCTTAAGAAGGATCCGTTCATTTCTGAACTCTTCCTCTTATGTGTGTTCCATATACTAAGAACTGTAGTTTGATTTAGAACATCAACGCTTTTAGATAACGTGCCTGAACCGATCAACTTTTGATATAGGAAATGTTCAAAACATTATCCAACAATACAAAATTTTACCGTTTCTTTACTAATAAAGAGACAGATATGATTTTGTATATCAGGTTCGGTATCTAGTAACATTCGTTCAGAATCAATGTATTGTAATACAGGGTGACAGTGACCAACAGACTTGGCTGCAACATTTGCCCCGTTTTCTGCCTCATGAAACTTATCACCCGTTCTCAGTTCTCTACCTTTCTGCAGCCTTATGTAACAGATTACATATCTGGGATCCTGATCTGGTATCACATACCCAGGACGTAGAGGATACAGAGAAACAGTTCTTTGTAATGAACACACCCGAAGATGATGCATCAACATGCACTCTCTTCGTTTGGGCGGCACGGGAATTCTGGTAATCCCCAATTTCCTGCTCTGTCTTATAACAATTATAAGTTGGAGCGGGACCAACGTTCCCAGCTCAGTATAACAAGCGGGTTCGGTCAAATATCCGTATTATTATCTTGATTAAGGCGTGATATGGTCGCTACCTGGAGAGAGAGAGAAGAAAACACTCAGCGTGCGCTCTTGCAAGAATAGATTGGTTATTATTTTATCTAATCAGGATGGCTTCCACTGTTTTTTATCAAATCTTCCTTCAAACCCTTAAAGGAAAGACTAGCCGGGATTAATTACACACTACAAGTTCGCCAATCTTTCTGCCAGGCCAGTGTCGGTACTTTGAGGGAGGTCCCCCGTGCTTTCGCACGAACCTAATTAATGTAAACCTCGTTTTCCTAGAGGCGTAACCCCGTTGACACCTTTCTAGACACCTACTTGATCGGCTAATTGTAATGTATAAAACTCTCCCAGGAGTAACTCTTACTCGCAGCGGGTATCGGGATCCAACTATCTCATAGAAGGTATGCAATCTCATTGCAAATTTCAACACTTGAAATTCCCGATAATATTTTGCCCCTAGCGTCCTATGACCTTGACGCAGGCCAACAAACCATAGTCCGCTAGTCAAGTTCAACCCGTCATTTCCTGATTGAATTAAACCCACCCGCACGACCCTTGACGCAGGCCAACAAAGTCGCACGACTACCCTAATCCAATCACATCATATGCGTATGCAGATAAGCACCAGTTAGCTACCGCACACTACGCCTTGACGCAGGCCAACAAACGTAGCACGAATACTAACTACTACTTATCTGAAATGACGGAGGGCTACGACAGGTTTTCCTGAAAACCTATTGCGTAATGAACTTGATATCGTTGTAGGATCGAATGAATTTTGAAATGGAGTGTTTTTGAGGCTTTTCTAGTTTTGCTAAAGGAGTCACTCCCGGTGAAGGGATCGTCGGTCCTTTCCTCGTCGAATGAGGTGCGGGATATATCATATATATCACTGTGCAAAGCAAAAACTCTTAAAAGCAATCAAAAGACAAACCGAGGGCGTAGCATCGACCAGTTATTGCTAAAGGAGTCACTCCCGGTGAAGGGATCTCGGTCCTTTCCTCATCGAATAAGGTGCAGGATATATCATATATACCGCTGTGCAAAGCAAGAACTGTAGCTACCTGTTTTATTTTGAAATTCGATTCTACAACATCTTAGGTTTCTTTTATTTCATTAATCACATTAATGAAGTCCCATCATTTAAGTACCTAAACATCACAGATAAATACGACGTACACTTATGCCATCCGCATTCGCCTCGATGTCCCCTCGTGCACCGTTAGGTTAGGTAACTAACGGCAGAACGGGGCAGGGCTAGCGCGGGTGTAAAACATAAGTAACGTCTATATAATATATCATATATACTATATACTGTATCTATCACAGAACATCACATGATCACATCACAGATATCGCAGCAGAAGAATCATATGATATACTAGGACGTCCGTGTTTTCAATACGAGCCAGTATAAAACACGGATTCCACGGTCGTGATGAATAGCCAAACCCACACCCCTAGACCCCTACGAGAGCGGCAAGCAACCCTACCAATTCTAGAGTTAGGAGACCCGGACTCGACTCCTCGAGTTGGTCTCCCACTGGACTCCAGAACCCGGTTACTTGTGCCCTCCTCCTTGGGTCTATCCTAGCGCGGAAAAGTAAATAATATACAAACGGTGACATCTTCCGCAACCTGGAAGTGCCCCAATAAAAGAATATTACATACAAGTTTTTACATGAATGAAAATGAAAAACACTCATCTCACATAAAAAAACCCGGCTATTCAAACACGACGATCCAATATAACATATCCAGCAACACATAACATCACATGTCATCAACGTAAGTAAATATGCGCATCCCAATTGTCGTTGGCATATAGCAACGAAACCGGCGATATCACATATTACACTTACGGTCACAGAAAAGAAAGTGTAAAACTACAACAGTTGGAATCCGCAACCACCTCAGACATCGCATGCCTGACCAAATGAATTCCTTAGACATCGCATGCCTAACAATTATAAACCCCGCATTTTAGTCTCATTATCGAAAACACTTTTCAATATCAAGTCGGGAAATTCAACAAGATTCCCGACATCCTGATCGAATGCTCGTCGCAAACTTTAGTAGGCGGCTGCACCCCTGATACCGTCGACGAAGTGCACCAAGGCGGAACACCGCTACCGCGAGCACCCGAACGGATGCTTTCGGCGACGGGGTTCTCCTACAGTCACTTGGTCGGGGCTATGGAGTGAGGCTGTCTATTAAGTTTATCGGTGAGTATCCGTGTACGCTACGTGATTGCGACGGACTTTTGATCACATCAAAACTCCGTGGCAACCGATCAAGTGAGACTAAACTGCTATGTTTATAACATTCATTCAGTTATCTCATAACTTATTGTGAATTCCAATTATTGTATCCCATTCCGGATAAATAGAAAATGTCAAACTTTCCGATCGAACAATCGAACACCCAAGTTTTCCCGATACAGATCAACACATGAAATATGAGTCTAACAACATTCAGTTCGTGCCTCAGTACCAACGGTCCAGCCGTAGAAGGGTCAAGCCAACGCCTCACATGTGGCACGCCGTACTGCCCCAAACCCGAAGGTTCAAAGGGCAGTTCAAGACGGTCACATAATCGAGTTAAGGTTTGTTGTCTTCTAGAGGGTCCATCGCGTTACTTGCACTACTTAGAACGTCGTCAAACTACGGAAAAATCCAACACTTGGAAATTTCCCGACAGGGGAAAAATTGGGTATTTATATCCGGTCGAACTTTTTAACATATTCTAAAATTTATCCGGAAAGCCACATAGACAAAATCCGATACTCCGATCGAAACACCGAATCCCCAAATCAACCCAGAAAATTCAACTCTGGAAAAAATATTAAAAATTCCCAGGAAAACCAGCACACAAAACTAAGAATTACTGTGCAGAATTAGACGCACAAAACGACAAACATGCCGCGGATCCGCCGCACGAGCCAAGCTCGTGCCGCGGAACCGCGGCGGAATGATGGAATTGTGGACTCGTGTTGCACAGTTATTCTTAGGATTCCCTGCTGATTTTTCTGCATATTTTTATTTTCGAAAAATCCCAGATTTTAGAAAAAGGACAGAGAGCATGTTCCGGGTTGGGTTTTCGGTTCGTTCGGACTTCAAATTCCGTCTAGACTTCGCCTAAGGCTCTAGCTAGGCTCTGATACCACTGTAGGGTTCCTAGGCACCCTAATGAGGTCTCACAAGGCATCGAACATGCCAATTTCAAATTTTACGGTGCCGGGAAACCCTAAACTACGGATCGTTGGCTAGATATTTAGGCGAAAAGATTAACTAGTTAACACTTAACTAAGAGATACGGAAATACAACCTTTGTAGATCCGGTTCTCCACCTCCATAGCTCCGCAATGAAGTCTCCTCGCTGTCCATAACAAGTCCCGGGCTCTAGCGTCGGCTTCATCGGAGAATGGACGGGCTAGGTCATCGATGTCCATGCCGAAGATGATCTACGTCGAGACATCGCTAAATCAAGCTCCGACTTCACCAAGTCAAGAAACTTGTGAAGAAAACACACTCTACTACTTGGCAAGAGGTAGAGGATGAAGAAATAGGAAGTGGGTTAACTTTAGAATTGGATTTCTCACTCATTTCATCAATCCACCATTGATGAAGTAAGGTTTCTTCATGAAGAAGAAGAAGAGGAAGAAGATGATAAGTTATGATAAGAATTAAAGAATAGAAAAGAATAATCATCCTTATCATAATCAAACCATAGTTAGGTGTAGAGAATTAACAAGGGTTAGTGAATGGTTGGGTTAAGACATGAAGACAAAATGGTTACTTAGGTCAAACCTTCATGAAGGTTCATAAACAAACAAAGAAAGCCACCATTATCTCTTCATTATTTTCTTTTGCTAAAATAAACAAAATGGATAAATAAATGAATAAATGAAGCAAAAGAAACCCTAACCATTGACCAACCATGGTTTAATTCATACACCAAACTATCATGTATCATCAAACATGATACAATCAAATGTACAAATGTATATCACATATACAATGTGCACAATCCAAGTGAGAAAATCCATTTAAAGTGAACCAATACTAGTTAATGCAAAGTAATATATCAAATATATAATTATGCATTAAATCATTAAATCAACACTTGATTCAATGATCCGGTCATGTCGCACACAACCGACTAGTATTCAATGTATCGGCTTATCGATTCAACGCTTGAATCGATAACTAGGTTATATTGCATACAACCATCCGACACATTGATCGCGAGAATGAAATACGGTATCACATACACGCATTATTCTCGGTCCCGCACATATCTCATATGCGCTCCTATTTCGTTTCGCTTGAGCCAGGAAACCTCTGTGTAGGACTCTAAAGACTCGTCAATACGCCGGCAGCAGGTGATGATCATATCAAACACCCACAAGCCGCAAGCGGTCTTCCAAACGTAACGGCCACCCGGGTATTGAGCGATCAGAAGATCGACGAGCAAGCCCGCTCATACTCCTGTGAATCCAACCAGTAACACTACCGTACAGTCCGGTCTGATCGTCTGATATGTCGCATATCTCGCCTAGGGGTGGTAAACGTCAGACCCCAATAGCTCGATAAGTCGTGTCGATATGAGGTCTATAACAATTCGAGAAACTACTGGTAACACTTACCAGTAAATCTCAGCAACCCTGGCCAGGGATTTCCTGTTATAGCCAATCGAACACAGCGCAACATCAACTCCCTATACCGGGAGAGATGAATCCCCTCCTATCGCTCATTGCCTCCATGTGACTCGGGACTGTACCCAAAAACCACCGTTTTGCACGCCCTCTTAGACGTGGTAAGATGGAAATCAAAGCACAGTGGAAATCACACAAGACTCTATGACGATCTCGGGTCAACAGACTACTCTGTACCAGTGTCACCAGAGAACTGCCATCTGACGTGAGGTATAATACCATCTGGGAGTTCTCGGCGAGTCCGTCCAGTGTACCCAGTCTCTACTGAGCACCCGTATATCATCTCTGATGTCAAACACCAATGGATATGGGATCATCCATCGCCCATCTGTATGGGTCGAAAAGGTATACGCTAGTCTACTCTGGTATATCGATGCCCCGTCTCGATACACCCTCGACTAAGGACTTTGAAGGATGTACTTATGGACTACCACGTCCCCACTAGTGTGATCCGCATCATAGTCCAGGTAGTCAAGTACAGATCCTAAGGGCTTTACCAACATGTAACAGGGAGACAATCAGTGTACACGTTAAGGTAAAGGTCAACCAGATAGCATACTATCATGCCGAGCAAGAAAGTCCTCCCTATATATGTCCCAGCATCCACTACAATATACATCCAATGTACAGTAATGGCCTCTAGGGCATACATATAACTAACAATCTCCCACTTGCACTAGGGCCATCTGTAGCAGTGGTTGTAGTATCTCATACTCAACCATCCCATAAAAGTCTCTCTCTGGGTACAGGCCTTTGTGAGTGGATCCGCTGTGTTGTCCTCTGAGTCTACTCTCCAAACCTCGATCACCCTGGAGATCAACCATCTCCATGATCAGGCGATACTGCCTTAGAATATGTCTGGATCACTGATGGGACCTGCGTTCCTTGGCATAATCCACAACTCCATTGTCTCACAATGGTAGGAACGTAGTTCATCTCATGAACCAATATACACCCAAACAGCCTCTTTGGTAGCATCTTAAGTAGCGATGTATCCTGCCTTTATCGTCTAGTATGCCACGGTATCTAGCTTGGAACTCTTCCAACATACCGTCCCTTTACTGAGGGTAAAGACAATGCCTGCGACTGACTTTCAGTCGTCCTTATCACCCTGGAACCCTTCCAGTGATTCTCCCCAGGATCGGTTGATACTATCTCACTACAACTAGTGAGAATCCTAACATCCAATTAGATCTATCTCATAGATCCAAAATCCAGGATTTAGGAGGTATCACTTTGATCCTATATGGAGAATCATTGTGATAAGCGGAGATTGACCGAGCATAGCATAGGAAACTCCTTCCCTATCAAGAGTATGTCATCCACGTACTCTACGAGGATCGTCACCATACTCCCTACTACCTTTTTGTTTATACAAGGTTCATCTACCATTTTGATGATATCAAACTGTTTGACTAATTCATCAAAACAGATGTTCCAACTCTGCGATACCTGCTTTATCCTATAAAGCATCTTGCACACGTTTCCGCTGCTCCCACTGTCTACGAAGCCCTCTGGCTGTGTACTTATAGACGCTCTCTTCCAAAATATTATTTAGAAAAGCAGTCATGACACCCAACCACCAGTTATCGTAGTCATGGTATGTAGCCGTAGTAAGTAGGATCTGGATGGACTTAAGCATAGCTACTTAGAAAAGGTTTCATCATCATCCATACCTGGTCAATGATGTAGACCTTTAACAAGTCTAGCTTTGAAAGCCTCAACTCTTCCATGTACACCAAGTAATCTTCTCAAGATATACTTGCTCCTGATGGGGATTTAACCCTTCAGATATAGCAACCAAAGTCCATACTTTGTTGGTGTATATGGATTCCATCTCAGATCACTAAGCATCCAGCCATTCTTACAGAGTCTTACTCCTGATGGCCAGCTCGAAACTAGTTGGGTCATCATCTCATGATGCAATCCTCGCTCCCACTGTCATAGAGAAACAGAAGTATCTCTCACGTGGGTGAGGAACCCTACTAGATCGGCGGAGAGGCTGAGGTTCGTTGGTAACTATTGAATCCTTTGGTTCTTTCAAATCATCAGCTGCAGTTTGTATAGCTGGAACCTTTCCAGTTCTACATTACAGACCTTGCCTCGAGCTTGTCCGGATTTTGCTTTCAGACATAGGCCGGACAACCCCAAATCTTAACTAACTTAAGAAATGGGCTCTTCCTTTTCCATATCACATATGAAGTGGTAGGCAACTGATTTGATTGGAACCCTATTCAATAGGTATGCAACTTCGTAAGTGCATAACTCCCAAAAGGAAATAGGTAACTCAGTAGTACTCATCATAGAGCACACCATATCAGATAGGGTGTATCTGCTCCGCCCCGATATACCATCGTGCTATGGTGTATACGGAGGAGTAATGCTGAGAGAGAATCTCATTCTCCTTTAGAATAGCCCTGGAATTCCGTGCTCAAGTATTCTCCTCCTTGATCTCATCAAAGGACATAATACTTATACCCGTATTTTGGTTCTCTACTTCTCGCTTATATTCTGTGAATATCTCAAAAGGCTCGGACTCATGTTTCAACAGGAACATATGTCTGAATCTTGAGAGATTATCAGAGAATGTAATGAAGTACAAAGAACCTGTCCTGGCATGTGTAGACAGGGGACCTTACATACATCAACATGTATCATCCCAAGAGTTTACTAACTCTTTCTCTGTTTCCAGTAAACGGAGCTATGGTCATCTTATCTTTGTGACATGACTGGCGAGTTTCACAAGATGTAAGTTCAAACTAATTTAAATATGCATCTTTATGTAACTCTAGCCAGTCGGGTCGCATTGATCTGACCTAGTCTACAATACCTTAAGAAGGATCCGTTCATTTCTGAACTCTTCCTCTTATGTGTGTTCCATATACTAAGAACTGTAGTTTGATTTAGAACATCAACGCTTTTAGATAACGTGCCTGAACCGATCAACTTTTGATATAGGAAATGTTCAAAACATTATCCAACAATACAAAATTTTACCGTTTCTTTACTAATAAAGAGACAGATATGATTTTGTATATCAGGTTTGGTATCTAGTAACATTCGTTCAGAATCAATGTATTGTAATACAGGGTGACAGTGACCAACAGACTTGGCTGCAACATTTGCCCCGTTTTCTGCCTCATGAAACTTATCACCCGTTCTCAGTTCTCTACCTTTCTGCAGCCCTATGTAACAGATTACATATCTGGGATCCTGATCTGGTATCACATACCCAGGACGTAGAGGATACAGAGAAACAGTTCTTTGTAATGAACACACCCGAAGATGATGCATCAACATGCACTCTCTTCGTTTGGGCGGCACGGGAATTCTGGTAATCCCCAATTTCCTGCTCTGTCTTATAACAATTATAAGTTGGAGCGGGACCAACGTTCCCCAGCTCAGTATAACAAGCGGGTTCGGTCAAATATCCGTATTATTATCTTGATTAAGGCGTGATATGGTCGCTACCTGGAGAGAGAGAGAAGAAAACACTCAGCGTGCGCTCTTGCAAGAATAGATTGGTTATTATTTTATCTAATCAGGATGGCTTCCACTGCTTTTTATCAAATCTTCCTTCAAACCCTTAAAGGAAAGACTAGCCGGGATTAATTACACACTACAAGTTCGCCAATCTTTCAGCCAGGCCAGTGTCGGTACTTTGAGGGAGGTCCCCCGTGCTTTCGCACGAACCTAATTAATGTAAACCTCGTTTTCCTAGAGGCGTAACCCCGTTGACACCTTTCTAGACACCTACTTGATCGGCTAATTGTAATGTATAAAACTCTCCCAGGAGTAACTCTTACTCGCAGCGGGTATCGGGATCCAACTATCTCATAGAAGGTATGCAATCTCATTGCAAATTTCAACACTTGAAATTCCCGATAATATTTTGCCCCTAGCGTCCTATGACCTTGACGCAGGCCAACAAACCATAGTCCGCTAGTCAAGTTCAACCCGTCATTTCCTGATTGAATTAAACCCACCCGCACGACCCTTGACGCAGGCCAACAAAGTCGCACGACTACCCTAATCCAATCACATCATATGCTTATGCAGATAAGCACCAGTTAGCTACCGCACACTACGCCTTGACGCAGGCCAACAAACGTAGCACGAATACTAACTACTACTTATCTGAAATGACGGAGGGCTACGACAGGTTTTCCTGAAAACCTATTGCGTAATGAACTTGATATCGTTGTAGGATCGAATGAATTTTGAAATGGAGTGTTTTTGAGGCTTTTCTAGTTTTGCTAAAGGAGTCACTCCCGGTGAAGGGATCGTCGGTCCTTTCCTCGTCGAATGAGGTGCGGGATATATCATATATATCACTGTGCAAAGCAAAAACTCTTAAAAGCAATCAAAAGACAAACCGAGGGCGTAGCATCGACCAGTTATTGCTAAAGGAGTCACTCCCGGTGAAGGGATCTCGGTCCTTTCCTCATCGAATAAGGTGCAGGATATATCATATATACCGCTGTGCAAAGCAAGAACTGTAGCTACCTGTTTTATTTTGAAATTCGATTCTACAACATCTTAGGTTTCTTTTATTTCATTAATCACATTAATGAAGTCCCATCATTTAAGTACCTAAACATCACAGATAAATACGACGTACACTTATGCCATCCGCATTCGCCTCGATGTCCCCTCGTGCACCGTTAGGTTAGGTAACTAACGGCAGAACGGGGCAGGGCTAGCGCGGGTGTAAAACATAAGTAACGTCTATATAATATATCATATATACTATATACTGTATCTATCACAGAACATCACATGATCACATCACAGATATCGCAGCAGAAGAATCATATGATATACTAGGACGTCCGTGTTTTCAATACGAGCCAGTATAAAACACGGATTCCACGGTCGTGATGAATAGCCAAACCCACACCCCTAGACCCCTACGAGAGCGGCAAGCAACCCTACCAATTCTAGAGTTAGGAGACCCGGACTCGACTCCTCGAGTTGGTCTCCCACTGGACTCCAGAACCCGGTTACTTGTGCCCTCCTCCTTGGGTCTATCCTAGCGCGGAAAAGTAAATAATATACAAACGGTGACATCTTCCGCAACCTGGAAGTGCCCCAATAAAAGAATATTACATACAAGTTTTTACATTAATGAAAATGAAAAACACTCATCTCACATAAAAAAACCCGGCTATTCAAACACGACGATCCAATATAACATATCCAGCAACACATAACATCACATGTCATCAACGTAAGTAAATATGCGCATCCCAATTGTCGTTGGCATATAGCAACGAAACCGGCGATATCACATATTACACTTACGGTCACAGAAAAGAAAGTGTAAAACTACAACAGTTGGAATCCGCAACCACCTCAGACATCGCATGCCTGACCAAATGAATTCCTTAGACATCGCATGCCTAACAATTATAAACCCCGCATTTTAGTCTCATTATCGAAAACACTTTTCAATATCAAGTCGGGAAATTCAACAAGATTCCCGACATCCTGATCGAATGCTCGTCGCAAACTTTAGTAGGCGGCTGCACCCCTGATACCGTCGACGAAGTGCACCAAGGCGGAACACCGCTACCGCGAGCACCCGAACGGATGCTTTCGGCGACGGGGTTCTCCTACAGTCACTTGGTCGGGGCTATGGAGTGAGGCTGTCTATTAAGTTTATCGGCGAGTATCCGTGTACGCTACGTGATTGCGACGGACTTTTGATCACATCAAAACTCCGTGGCAACCGATCAAGTGAGACTAAACTGCTATGTTTATAACATTCATTCAGTTATCTCATAACTTATTGTGAATTCCAATTATTGTATCCCATTCCGGATAAATAGAAAATGTCAAACTTTCCGATCGAACAATCGAACACCCAAGTTTTCCCGATACAGATCAACACATGAAATATGAGTCTAACAACATTCAGTTCGTGCCTCAGTACCAACGGTCCAGCCGTAGAAGGGTCAAGCCAACGCCTCACATGTGGCACGCCGTACTGCCCCAAACCCGAAGGTTCAAAGGGCAGTTCAAGACGGTCACATAATCGAGTTAAGGTTTGTTGTCTTCTAGAGGGTCCATCGCGTTACTTGCACTACTTAGAACGTCGTCAAACTACGGAAAAATCTAACACTTGGAAATTTCCCGACAGGGGAAAAATTGGGTATTTATATCCGGTCGAACTTTTTAACATATTCTAAAATTTATCCGGAAAGCCACATAGACAAAATCCGATACTCCGATCGAAACACCGAATCCCCAAATCAACCCAGAAAATTCAACTCTGGAAAAAATATTAAAAATTCCCAGGAAAACCAGCACACAAAACTAAGAATTACTGTGCAGAATTAGACGCACAAAACGACAAACATGCCGCGGATCCGCCGCACGAGCCAAGCTCGTGCCGCGGAACCGCGGCGGAATGATGGAATTGTGGACTCGTGTTGCACAGTTATTCTTAGGATTCCCTGCTGATTTTTCTGCATATTTTTATTTTCGAAAAATCCCAGATTTTAGAAAAAGGACAGAGAGCATGTTCCGGGTTGGGTTTTCGGTTCGTTCGGACTTCAAATTCCGTCTAGACTTCGCCTAAGGCTCTAGCTAGGCTCTGATACCACTGTAGGGTTCCTAGGCACCCTAATGAGGTCTCACAAGGCATCGAACATGCCAATTTCAAATTTTACGGTGCCGGGAAATCCTAAACTACGGATCGTTGGCTAGATATTTAGGCGAAAAGATTAACTAGTTAACTCTTAACTAAGAGATACGGAAATACAACCTTTGTAGATCCGGTTCTCCACCTCCATAGCTCCGCAATGAAGTCTCCTCGCTGTCCATAACAAGTCCCGGGCTCTAGCGTCGGCTTCATCGGAGAATGGACGGGCTAGGTCATCGATGTCCATGCCGAAGATGATCTACGTCGAGGCATCGCTAAATCAAGCTCTGACTTCACCAAGTCAAGAAACTTGTGAAGAAAACACACTCTACTACTTGGCAAGAGGTAGAGGATGAAGAAATAGGAAGTGGGTTAACTTTAGAATTGGATTTCTCACTCATTTCATCAATCCACCATTGATGAAGTAAGGTTTCTTCATGAAGAAGAAGAAGAGGAAGAAGATGATAAGTTATGATAAGAATTAAAGAATAGAAAAGAATAATCATCCTTATCATAATCAAACCATAGTTAGGTGTAGAGAATTAACAAGGGTTAGTGAATGGTTGGGTTAAGACATGAAGACAAAATGGTTACTTAGGTCAAACCTTCATGAAGGTTCATAAACAAACAAAGAAAGCCACCATTATCTCTTCATTATTTTCTTTTGCTAAAATAAACAAAATGGATAAATAAATGAATAAATGAAGCAAAAGAAACCCTAACCATTGACCAACCATGGTTTAATCCATACACCAAACTATCATGTATCATCAAACATGATACAATCAAATGTACAAATGTATATCACATATACAATGTGCACAATCCAAGTGAGAAAATCCATTTAAAGTGAACCAATACTAGTTAATGCAAAGTAATATATCAAATATATAATTATGCATTAAATCATTAAATCAACACTTGATTCAATGATCCGGTCATGTCGCACACAACCGACTAGTATTCAATGTATCGGCTTATCGATTCAACGCTTGAATCGATAACTAGGTTATATTGCATACAACCATCCGACACATTGATCGCGAGAATGAAATACGGTATCACATACACGCATTATTCTCGGTCCCGCACATATCTCATATGCGCTCCTATTTCGTTTCGCTTGAGCCAGGAAACCTCTGTGTAGGACTCTAAAGACTCGTCAATACGCCGGCAGCAGGTGATGATCATATCAAACACCCACAAGCCGCAAGCGGTCTGCCAAACGTAACAGCCACCCGGGTATTGACCGATCAGAAGATCGACGAGCAAGCCCACTCATACTCCTGTGAATCCAACCAGTAACACTACCGTACAGTCCGGTCTGATCGTCTGATATGTCGCATATCTCGCCTAGGGGTGGTAAACGTCAGACCCCAATAGCTCGATAAGTCGTGTCGATATGAGGTCTATAACAATTCGAGAAACTACTGGTAACACTTACCAGTAAATCTCAGCAACCCTGGCCAGGGATTTCCTGTTATAGCCAATCGAACACAGCGCAACATCAACTCCCTATACCGGGAGAGACGAATCCCCTCCTATCGCTCATTGCCTCCATGTGACTCGGGACTGTACCCAAAAACCACCGTTTTGCACGCCCTCTTGGACGTGGTAAGATGGAAATCAAAGCACAGTGGGAATCACACAAGACTCTATGACGATCTCGGGTCAACAGACTACTCTGTACCAGTGTCACCAGAGAACTGCCATCTGACGTGAGGTATAATACCATCTGGGAGTTCTCGGCGAGTCCGTCCAGTGTACCCAGTCTCTACTGAGCACCCGTATATCATCTCTGATGTCAAACACCAATGGATATGGGATCATCCATCGCCCATCTGTATGGGTCGAGAAGGTATACGCTAGTCTACTCTGATATATCGATGCCCCGTCTCGATACACCCTCGACTAGGGACTTTGAAGGATGTACTTATGGACTACCATGTCCCCACTAGTATGATCCGCATCATAGTCCAGGTAGTCAAGTACAGATCCTAAGGGCTTTACCAACATGTAACAGGGAGACAATCAGTGTACACGTTAAGGTAAAGGTCAACCAGATAGCATACTATCATGTCGAGCAAGAAAGTCCTCCCTATATATGTCCCAACATCCACTACAATATACATCCAATGTACAGTAATGGCCTCTAGGGCATACATATAACTAACATACCCTTCACCGTATATACATACCCGTACGTATTCCGAAAAATACGAATACAAAGAGACAAAAATAATCCAAGAATATAATACTAGGATCTGGCTTAAACCAAAACCCACTAGTATAATCCGCCCGAACATCATCCGTATACAAGTACACGTATGTGATCGAAGCCCTGCCGTAAAACCATACGGCCTCTACATCTTTTGCCAGATGCAGGGAAACCCTCTGTGTGGGACTCTAAAGACTCGACTGTATGCTGGCAGTAGGTTTAACCATAAGCACGTCAGTGGTACTAGCTGCACGTAACGGCTACTCAGGTATCTGTCAATAAGAAGGCCGATGAGCAAACTCATCTGAACTCATACTGAGCCTATCTGTGAAAATTTTTGTACAGTCCGGTCTATTCGTCTAAGAGTATCGCATATCGGGCCTAGGGGGCGGTAACCGTCAGACCCCTAATAGCGCAATAAGTCGTGCCGGAGCAGAGCCCAAAACACCCTGAGAAACTACTGGAGTACCTACCAGTAAATCTCGCTTGCCCTGGCCAGGGATTTTGTGTAATGGCTTTCCGAACACATCACGATATCAACCCCCAATACCGGGAGAAACGAATCCTATCTAACCGCTACTGCCTCCCGGTGCTTCTCGACTGCACCCAACTACTACCTGTTTGCACGACTCCTTTAAGCCATGGTAGGGTAGTAACATAAGAACAGTGGGAACACACTCGAGGCGAAGTAGCGATGTCAAGTCAACGGACTAAGCTGTACTGATGTCACCTGGGAACTGCTACCTGATGATAGGTATAAAACCAACAAGCAGTTCCCCACGAGTCCTGTCCAGTGTACTCATAACCTAATGAGCACCTGCATACTATCTCCAGTACAATATACTAATGGCTTTGGGACATACCATCTCCCCTGCTGGGATAAGAAGCGTATACACTAGTCTACTCTGGAGTATCGATCCCCGACTCGATAATCTTATGACTAGAGACCTGTATAAATATGTGGTTATAGACTACCCAGCCCTCACAAGTGTGACTGCCATCACAATGCTGGTAGTCAAGCAAAGATCCTAAGGGCTCTACCAATATGTATAAGCGATATGCTAAAAGAAACACATGCACATATTGAGGTAGAATCAAACTAGGTAGTATACTACCATCTTGAGCAAGATTGTTAATATATCCGTGTATATCCCAAGGTTCTAAAATGTAATATACAAACCAGTATGATACAATAATGGCCTCTAGGGCATATATCACTAACAATTTTCCAATTGCACTAAAGCCATGTATTGGTATATCACAGACCTATCATCTCGAATAGCTTCTCGAACTGTGTCTGAGGGATGGCCTTTATGAGTGGATCTGCAGTGTCGGTCTTCGTATCTACTCGCCGCACCACGATTTCCCGGCGATCAACGATCTCCCTGATCAGGTGATACCGCCTCAAGATATGTCTAGACTTCTGATGGGACCTGGGTTCCTCGCTAAAGCTATAGCGCCATTGTTATCACAATACAGCGGTATTGGATCAACAATGGACGGAACCACCTTATGTTCTATTACAAACTTCCTCATCCAGATTGCTTCTTTCGCGGCGTCACATGTGGCGATATACTCCGCTTCCATCATTGAGTCAGCAACGGTGTCCTTCTTGGAGCTCTTCCAACAGACCGTCCCTCTATTAAGGGTAAAGACATAACCCGGAACGGACTTAGAGTCATCCTTGTCACTCTGGAAACTGGAGTCAGCAAAGGACTCGATCTGGAGGTCTTTTCCACCGTACTCCAAGAACATCTCCTTAGTCCTTCTCAAGTACTTGAGAATGTTCTTCACTGCTGTCCAGTGCGTCTCCCCTGGGTTTGACTGATACCGACTTACAACGCTCAATGCGTAAGCTACATCTGGTCTGGTACACAACATCGCATACATTATAGAGCCTACCGCAGAAGCGTAGGGTATAATAGACATGCGATCCCTTTCCAAATCGGTCTTGGGAGACATCACTTTGGAGAGGGCGATTCTGTGACAAGCCGGTAGATTACCGCGCTTTGAATCTTCCATACTAAATCTTTTCAGTATGGTGTTGATGTACATGGACTGTGAAAGTCCCAACATCCTATTAGATCTATCACGATAGATCTAGATCCCCAGAATGTAGGAGGCATCACCCATGTCTTTCATATAAAACTTTTGTGATAAGAATCCTTTAACTGATTGTTGCATAGAAATGTCATTTTCTATCAAGAGAATGTCATCCACGTATAAGACGAGGAATACTACAGTTTTCGCTACAATCTTACTATAAATGCATGGTTCATCTGGATTTTTTGTTAGTTATGTATATGCCTTAGAGGCCACTGTTGTACATATGATGTATATTATAATGGATGATTAGATATATATAGAGAGGACTTTCTTGCTCGTCATGATAGTATGCTATGTGGTTTCACTTTATCTTAACATGTTGACTTGTATTGGTTTACTGTCTTACTCTCACATGTTGATAAAGCCCTTAGGATCTGTACTCGACTACTGGGACTATGATGAGATCGTACTAGTGGGGCCAGGGTAGTCGATGAGTACGTCCTATAACTGTTCCTAGTCGAGGGTGTGTCGAGACATGGCATCGATACACCAGAGTAGACTAGCGTATACGCATCTTGACCCATATGATGGGAGATGGATGATCCCATATCCATCGGTGTCTTGACATCAAGAATGGTGTACGGGTGCTCAGTGGAGACTGGGTACACTGGACGGACTCGCCGAGAACTCCCAGATGGTGATATACCACACGTCAGATGGCAGTTCTCCGGTGACACTGGTACAAGGTAGTATGTAGACCCGAGATCGTCATAGAGTCTTGTGTGATTCCCACTGTGCTTTGATTTCCACCTTACCACGTCCAAGAGGGCTTGCAAAACGGTGGCTTTTGGATGCAGTCCCGAATCACATTGAGGCAATGAGCGATAGGAGGGTATTCGTCTCTCCTGGTATAGGGAGTTGATGTTGTGCTGTGTTCGATTGGCTATAACAGGAAGTCCCTGGCCAGGGCTGATATAGAGATTTACTGGTAAGTGTTATCAGTAGTTTTTCGACCCGTTATGAGCCTCACATCGACACGACTTATCGGTTACTGGGGTCTGACGTATACCACCCCTAGACATAATATGCGACATATCAGACGAAGAGACCGGACTGTACGGGAGTGTTACTGATTGGATTCACAGGAGAATGTACAGGCTAGCTTGTTGATCTTTTGATCTCTCAATAACTGGGTGGCTGTTACGTTTAGCTGACCGCTTGCAGCTTGTGGGTGTTTGATATGATCATCACCTGCTACCGGCGTATTGACAATTCTTTAGAGTCCTACACAGAGGTTTCTTGACTCAGGCAAAACGCAGTAGGGGCACATATGTGATATGTGCACGACCGAGGATAATGCGATATGAGATAGCTATTATATTCTCGCGATATTTA
This sequence comes from Agapanthus africanus, assembly GCA_030015575.1. NCBI lineage: Eukaryota > Viridiplantae > Streptophyta > Magnoliopsida > Asparagales > Amaryllidaceae > Agapanthus > Agapanthus africanus. Next base: position 455,161,790 of record CM057349.1, read on the forward strand.
GATATAAGCCGGGTCATCGGATCAAGTGTTGATTCGATGAATCGGTAAATGATATATTAGTCGGTTATATTCGATATAGCCGGATTGTCGGATCAAGTGTTGATTCGATAATTTAATGTATAATAATATATATGATATATTGCATTACATTATTTAATATTGGCTCGCTTTATTATTTCATTTTCTCACCGGGTAATACATTGATATATATGCGATATATGTTAATTGTATTATTTTCTTCTGTTACAAAATATATTATATGTGTGATATATAATATTGTAACATGATATGATTACTAATGCAATATATTTAGTGGAGATTAAACAAATTTGGGGTTTGAATTGGGTTAGTTCTTTCATGAACCTTCTAGAAGGTTTTCTTTTGTCATGAGCTTAGATATTATGGTTGATATTTTCTAGTGACTCATTCTTTAACCCAACCCAAACCCTAGCCTTAGTTAATTCTCTACATGGGTTAGCCTTGTCATAGTTGACCATGGTTACATTATTAATCATATATCATTTCATTATTCATCACAAAAGGATTTATCCATAATTTCTTCTTCTTCTTCAACCTTGAGCTTTGAGAAAGCTTTCTAGATTTTCTTTATGTGATGTTTTTGTGTGAGAATTTGATATAAAAAGAAAGCATAAATACTACTCCATCATCCTTATCTAATCTAACCTATTAGATTAGGGTGTTCACCTCGTTATAGAGAGAGAGCTTGAGTTATAGAAACTTCGAGATAGATCATCGGAGAAAAGGAAGACTACAAGCTAGCATGGATCATTCGAGTTGTGGAGCCTCTCTTGAGTCTGGGAGATCGTGGATCGCGGCAAAGGGACTTCTACTCGGAGCTTATGAAGTGAAGGAGCGGACTACAAAGGTTGTAATCCCTCACTCTTAGTTGTAAAGATATTTACTTGCATGTTAAACCCTAATAATCTAGCAAAGATCCAGGCTTTGGGTTGTTCGGCACGTCTAAATTTTTATTCGGGCATGGTTGATGCCTTATTAATCCTTGTAAGAGTGCCTAGGAATCCTACAGTGGTATCAGAGCCTAGCTAGAGTATTAGGCGACGTGTATACGAAATTAAAACTCCGATCGAACCCCGAAACCCTGATTTTGACCCCCTCTCTGGACAATTTTAAAAATGTGTTTTTTCTTTATTAAAAATACTCAAAAAATTCAGCAGGGAATTATAAGTATTACTGTAGAAAACGAGCATGTAATTCGTATGGACCGCCGTGGAACCGCGGCAATACCCCGCGGATCCGCGGCCGTACAGTCGAATTGTGCTTTGGTTTTGGCACAGTAATATCCGTAGCTTTTAGTGCATATTTCTGGGTATTTTTAATCTGACTAAAGTGTTGAGTGTTCTGGAGATTATTTTAAATTCGTTGATTCGATTGGAAAGTTTAATTTCGTTCTATTTTCCGGATAATTTAGAAACTGTTAAAATGTTCGAACGGATATCATTAACTCATTTTTTCCCGGCACGAAAAACTTTCAAGTGTTGAATTTTTCTTAGGTTTAAATCTTTCGGAAAAACATGCAAGTAACGTGGTGGTCCCTCTAGAAGAACACAAACCTTAACTCGATTATGTGACCGTCTGAACCGCCTCTAAACCTTAGGGTTTGGGGCAGTACGGCGTGCCACATGTGAGGCGTTGGCTTGACCCTTCTATGGCTGGACCATTGATACTGTGACATATTTTGGGATTATATTGAACTCCTCTCAAGTGTTGAGCTATTTAGGAAATTTTAGGTATTTGATTATCCGATCGGAAATTTTAATACTGTCTATTTATCTGGAATGTGATACAATATATGGAATTCATACAATTAGGCATGAAATGCGAAGTATGTGATATTTCGGATTTACGATGTCTAAAGAGATTGTGGATTTCAAATGTTGTAGTTTTACACTTTCTTTTCTGTGACCGTAAGTGTAGTATGTAGTTGTATTGCCGGTTTTCGTTGCTATACATCAACGACGATCGGTGATGATATGAGATATTATGTGTTGCTGTGATATGTTATATTGGATCGTCATGTTCTGAATAGCCGGGGGTTTTATTTGAGATGAGGGTTTTTATTTTCATTCATATAAAATTCATTTGTATGTAATATTCTTTTATTGGGGAACTTCCGAGATGAGGTTGATGTCACCAGTGTATATTATTTAATTTTCCGCATTAGGTAGACCCAAGGAGGGGAGCACAAGTAACCGGGTTCTAGGGTCCAGTGGGAGGCCATCTCGAGGAGTCGAGACCGGGTCTCCTAACCCTAGAATTGGCAGTATTGCTTGCCGCTCTCGTAGGGGTCTAGGGATGTGGGTTTGGCTATTCATCGCGACCGTGGAATCCGTGTTTTATACAGGCTCGTATTAAAAAAACAGACATCCTAGTATATCCAATATTTCATATATGTTCTTCTGCTGCAATGTTCTGTGATGAGATCATATTACTGCCTGAGACGAATGCTTATACTATATATATGCTGATATATAATTATTATTGCTTTCGTTTCTACTGTGATACTTAGGAAGCATAAGTTGATGGAATATATTAATGAGATTAATAAAAAGAAAAGAAACCTAAAAGATGTTGTAGAATCAAAATTTTATAAAAAGGTAGCTACAGTTCTTGCTTTGCACCGCGGTATATATGATATACCCTGCACCTTATTCGATGAGGAAAGAGCCGAGATCCCTTCACCGGGAGTGACCTCTTTAGCAAAACTGGCAGATACTACAAACTCGCGGTTTAGTTTTTGACGGCTTAAATAATTCTTGCTTTGCACCACGGTATATATGATATACCCTGCACCTTATTCGATGGGGAAAGAGCCGAGATCCCTTCACCGGGAGTGACCTCTTTAGCGAAACTAGAAAAGCCTCAAAAACACTCCTTTTCAAAATCACTTGATTCTACGACGATATCAAGTTCTTTACGCTCATGGTTTTCTTAAAAACCTGCGTAGCCCTCCGTCATTTCATATAAGTACCACTTAGTATTCGTGCTACGTTTGTTGACCATGTTAAGGCATAGTGTGCGGTAGCTAATTAGTGCTTATCTGCTAAAACATGTGATGTGATTGGATTAGGGTAGTCGTACGACTTTGTTGACCATGTTAAGGATCGTACGAGTGGGTTTAATTCAATCGGGAAATGACGGGTTGAACTTGGCTAGCGCTTATGATTTGTTGACCGTGTTAAGGTCATGAGTTGCTAGGGGAAAAAGTATTATCGGGAATTTCAAGTGTTGAAATTTATAATGAGATTGCATACCTTCTATGAGATAGATGGATCCTGATACCCACTGCAAGTAAAAGTTACTCCTAGGAGAATTTTACACAGAACAATTAGCCGATCAAGTAGGTGTCTAGAAAGGTGTTAACGGGGTTATGCCTCTGGGAAGACGAGGTTTATTTTAATTAGGTCCGTGTGAAAGCACGGGGAACCTCCCTCAAGTACCAACACTGATCTGGCTGAAAGATTGACGAAATTGTAGGGTGTAATTAATCCCGGCTAATCTTACCTTTTAGGGTTTAAAGGAAGATTTGATAAAACCAGTAGGAGCCATCCTGATTAGATAAGATAATAACCAATCTAATCTTGCAAGAGCATACGCTAAAGTGTTTCCTTCTCTCTCTCTCCAGGTAGCGACCATGTCAGGACTTAATCAAGATAATAAAAAGGATGTATTGACTGAACCCGCTTATTATACTGAGCAGGGGATCGTTGGACCCGTTCTTTCTTATAAAAGTTATAAGACTGAGTAGGAAACAGGAGAAAATCTGGATTCTCACGCCGCCCAAACGAAGAACAGGCATGTTGATGCATCTTCTTCGGGTGTGTTAGTTATTGAGAACTGTTTCTCAGTTCACCCTACGTCCTGGGTATTAGATACCGGATCAGGATCCCACATATGTAAATTGTTACGTGGGCTACGTAAAGGCAGAGAACTGGAAAGGGGTGATCATTCCATACAAGTAGGGAATGGTGCAAGTATTGCAGCAAAAGCAGTTGGCGAATATCACCTTGTATTACCAAGTAGTAATACATTGATTCTGAACGAGTGCTATTATATACCGAACAAGATGTGCAACATTATATCAGTTTCTTTTTTAAGTAAAGAAGGATATAATTTTATAGTACAGGATAATGTTATGAACATATTTCTGAATCAAAAGTTGATTGGATCAGGCTCGTTACATAATGGCATATACGTTCTCAATCAAAATACAGTCTTCAATATACAAAACACACACAACAGGAAGAGTTCAGAAATGAACGAATCATTCTAGTGGCATTGTATACTTGGTCATATCAATGCGACACGGCTAGCTAAGTTAAATAAGGATGGATATTTGAATCCGTTCGAACTATCATCTTATGATACTTGCCATTCATGTCTCAAAGGTAAAATGACCAAAACTCCGTTTAGTGGACACGGAGAAAGAGTTACGGAACTCTTAGGACTGGTACATAGTAATGTATGTGGTCCCATGTCTACACACGCCAGGAACGGTTCTTCCTACTTCATTACATTCACTGACGATCTCTCAAGATACGGACATGTGTTCCTAATAAGACACAAGTATGAAGCTTTTGAGAAATTCAGAGAATATAAACACGAAGTAGAGAACTAAACGGGCAAAAGTATTAAGATCCTTCGATCTGATTAAGGAGGTGAATACTTAAGCAATGAGTTCCTAGATTATCTAAAAGAGAATAGGATTCTCTCTCAGCTTACTCCTCCTTATAGACCACAGCACAACGGTGTATCGGAACGAAGGAATCGCATGCTATTAGATATGGTACGCTCTATGATGAGTACAACTGAGTTACCTATTTCCTTCTGGGGTTATGCGCTTGAGACAGCGGCATACCTATTGAATCAAGTTCCAACTAAATCAGTGCCTTCAACCCCATATGAGATATGGAGGGGAATGAGACCGTATTTTAAAAGATTTAAGATATGGGGTTGTCTGGCCTATGTCAAAAGGAAAAATCCGGAAAAACTCGAGGCACGATCAGTTTTTTGCAAGTTTGTAGGATATCCAAAGAATTCTCAAGGATATATCTTCTACCACGCTGAGGAACAAAAAGTGTTTGTTTCTCAATATGCCACCTTTTTAGAAAAGGAATTTCTTGCAAAAGAAATTAGTGGCAAAGAGGTAGAGCTGGAAGAGGTTCCAGCGACACAAACTGCAACTGAAGATTTAGTGGAACCAGAGGATTCAGTAGTTCCCGACGAATCCCAGCCTCTCCGCCGATCTAGCAGGGTTTCTCATCCACCTAAGAGATACTATGGTTTTCTCATTGATGGTGGAAGCGAGGATTGCATCATGGAAGATGATGACCCCACTAGTTTCGAGCAGGCCATCACGAGTGGTGACTCTGTGAAATGGCTGGATGCAATGCGATCTGAGATGGAATCCATGTACACCAACAAAGTATGGACTTTGGAAAATGCTCCTGAAGGGGTAAAACCCATTGGGAGCAAGTGGATCTTTAAAAAGAAAATTGGTGTAGATGGAAAAGTTGAGACTTTCAAAGCTAGACTTGTTGCAAAGGGTTTTCGTCAACGACCAGGTGCGGATTATAACGAAACCTTTTCTCCAGTGGCTATGCTTAAGTCTATCCGGATCTTACTTGCCATTGCTGCATACCATGACTACGAAATATGGCAAATGGATGTTAAGACCGCCTTTCTAAACGGTGATTTAGAAGAGTGCGTGTACATGACTCAGCCAGAGGGCTTCGTAGATAGTGGGAGCAGCGGAAAGGTGTGCAAGCTGCTTAAATCCATTTATGGGTTAAAGCAAGCATCGCGGAGTTGGAACATCTGTTTTGATGTTGTAGTCAAAGAGTTTGACTTCATCAAAAATATAGATGAACCTTGTATTTATAAGAAGGTTGCAGAGAGTAAGGTTGTATTCCTCGTATTGTACGTGGATGACATACTCTTGATAGGAAATGATGTTCCTATGCTGCAATCAGTCAAGCTCTTCTTATCACAAAGATTCTCAATGAAAGATCTAGGTGATGCCTCCTGCATATTAGGAATTATGATCTATAGAGATAGATCTAAACGGATACTAGGATTGTCCCAATCCAGGTACATTGACACCATACTAAAGAGGTTTAGTATGGAAGAATCCAAGCGTGGGAACCTACCCACGATCTCTGGACTCACTCTTTCCAAAGAGATGTCTCCCAAGACTGATTTGGAGAGAGCTCTCATGCAAGGGATACCATATGCTTCGGCAGTAGGCTCTATCATGTATGCGATGCTATGTACCAGACCCGATGTAGCATACTCACTAAATGTAGTGAGTCGGTATCAAGCAGATCCTGGAGAGAATCACTGGACAGCTGTGAAGAACATTCTCAAGTACTTGAGAAGAACTAAGGAGATGTTCTTGGTGTATGGTAACAGGGAACTCCAGGAGGAGTCCTTTACCGATTCGAGCTTCCAAAGTGATAAGGACGACTCTAAGTCGCACTCGGGATTTGTCTTTACCCTCAATGGAGGGACGGTGTGTTGGAAGAGTTCCAAACAGGATACCATTGCAGACTCGGCGATGGAGGATGAATACATCGCTGCCAACTATGCTGCCAAAAAGGCTGTCTGGATAAAGAAGTTCATTAGTGAACTTGGTGTGGTTCCGTCTATTGAGCATACAATACCTCTGTATTGCGATAACAATGGAGCTGTGGCTTTGGCCAAGGAACCCAGGTCCCATCAAAAGTCCAGACATATTCTGAGGCGGTATCACCTGATCAGGGAGATAGTTAATCGCCGGGAGATCGAGGTTAGGAGAGTAGATACGAAGGATAACACTGCGGATCCACTCACGAAGGCCATTCCCCAGATACAGTTTGAGAGATTATTTGGGATGCTAGGTATGAGATACTACAACAGCTGGCCTTAGTGCAAGTGGGAGATTGTTAGTTATGTATATGCCCTAGAGGCCATTATTGTACATATGATGTATATTATAATGGATGCTTGGATATATATAGAGAAGACTTTCTTGCTCGTCATGATAGTATGCTATTTGGTTTCACTTTATCTTAACATGTTGACTTGTATTGCATTACTGTCTTACTCTCACATGTTGATGAAGCCCTTAGGATCTGTACTCGACTACTGGGACTATGATGAGATTATACTAGTGGGGCCAGGGTAGTCGATGAGTACATCCTATAATTGTTCCTAGTCGTGGGTGTGTTGAGACAGGGCATCGATTCACCAGAGTAGACTAGCGTATACGCATCTTGACCCATATGATGGGCGATGGATGATCCCATATCCATCGGTGTTTTGACATCAAGGATGGTGTACGAGTGCTCAGTGGAGACTAGGTACACTGGACGGACTCGCCGAGAACTCCCAGATGGTGATATACCACACGTCAGATGGCAGTTCTCCGGTGACACTGGTACAGGGTAGTCTGTAGACCCGAGATCGTCATAAAGTCTTGTGTGATTCCTACTGTGCTATGATTTCCACCTTACCGCGTCCAAGAGGGCGTGCAAAACGGTGGCTTTTGGGTGCAGTCCCGAATCACATGGAGGCAATGAGCGATAGGAGGGGATTCGTCTCTCCTGGTATAGGGAGTTGATGTTGTGCTGTGTTCGATTGGCTATAACTGGAAGTCCCTGGCCAGGGCTTATATAGAGATTTACTGGTAAGTGTTATCAGCAGTTTCTCGACCCGTTATGAGCCTCACATCGACACGACTTATCGGTTACTGGGGTCTGACGTATACCACCCCTAGACTTGATATGCGACATATCAGACGAAGAGACCGGACTGTACGGGAGTGTTACTGATTGGATTCACAGGAAAATGTACAGGCTAGCTTGTTGATCTTCTGATCGCTCAATACCTGGGTTGCTGTTACGTTTAGCTGACCGCTTGCAGCTTGTGGTTGTTTGATATGATCATCACCTGCTACCGGCGTATTGACGATTCTTTAGAGTCCTACAAAGAGGTTTCTTGACTCAGGCAAAATGGAGTAGGGGCACATATGTGATATATGCACGACCGAGGATAATGCGATATGAGATACCGTATTATATTCTCGCGATATTTAGATATGAGCCGGGTCATCGGATCAAGTGTTGATTCGATGAATCGGTAAATGATATATTAGTCGGTTATATTCGATATAGCCGGATTGTCGGATCAAGTGTTGATTCGATAATTTAATGTATAATAATATATATGATATATTGCATTACATTATCTAATATTGGCTCGCTTTATTATTTCATTTTCTCACCGGGTAATACATTGATATATATGCGATATATGTTAATTGTATTATTTTCTTTTGTTACAAAATATATTATATGTGTGATATATAATATTGTAACATGATATGATTGCTAATGCAACATGTTTAGTGGAGATTAAACAAATTTGGGGTTTGAATTGGGTTAGTTCTTTCATGAACCTTCTAGAAGGTTTTCTTTTGTCATGAGCTTAGATATTATGGTTGATATTTTCTAGTGACTCGTTCTTTAACCCAACCCAAACCCTAGCCTTAGTTAATTCTCTACATGGGTTAGCCTTGTCATAGTTGACCATGGTTACATTATTAATCATATATCATTTCATTATTCATTACAAAAGGATTTATCCATAATTTCTTCTTCTTCTTTAACCTTGAGCTTTGAGAAAGCTTTCTAGGTTTTCTTTATGTGATGTTTTTGTGTGAGAATTTGATATAAAAAGAAAGCATAAATACTATTCCATCATCCTCATCTAATCTAGCCAATTAGATTAGGGTGTTCACCTCATTAGAGAGAGAGAACTTGAGTTATAGAAACTTCGAGATAGATCATCGGAGAAAAGGAAGACTACAAGCTAGCATGGATCATTCGAGTTGTGGAGCCTCTCTTGAGTCTGGGAGATCGTGGATCGCGGCGCAGGGACTTCTACTCGAAGCTTATGAAGCGAAGGAGCGGACTACAAAGGTTGTAATCCCTCACTCTTAATTGTAAAGATGTTTACTTGCATGTTAAACCCTAATAATCTAGCAAAGATCCCGGCTTTGGGTTGTTCGGCACGTCTAAATTTTTATTCGGGCATGGTTGATGCCTTATTAACCCTTGTAAGAGTGCCTAGGAACCCTACATTTTTGATAAAGTCGAATTCTTTGACCGTCTCATCAAAACAGATATTCTAACTCCGTGATGCCTGCTTTAGTTCATAAATGAACTTAAGCAACTTGCACACTTTTCCGCTTCTCCCACTCTGAATGAAACCCTCCGGCTGATCCATATAGACGCACTCTTCTAAATTTCCATTCAGAAAAGCGGTCTTTATATCCATCTGCCAAATTTCATAATCATAGAAGGCAGCAATGGAAAGAAGCATCCGAATGGATTTAAGCATAGCCACAGGAGAAAAGGTTTCATCATAGTCCAAACCAGGTCTTTGACGAAAACCTTTTGCAACAATTCTAGCTTTATTGGTTTCAATTTGTCCATCTACACCAATCTTCTTTCTGAAGATCCATGTGCAGCCTACGGGTTTTACCCCTACTGGAGCAATGTCCAAATTCAATACTATTTTGGTGTACATAGACTCCATTTTGGTCCGCGTTGCATCCAGCTATTTTACCGAGTCTCTGCTCTTAATGGCTTGCTGGAAGCTAGTTGGCTCATCATCATGGAGATACTACGGTTTTCTCATAGACGGGGATAGAGAGGATTGCATCATCGATGATGCAATCCTCTCTATCCCCGTCTATGAGAAAACCGTAGTATCTCCCGGGCAGATGAGACTGCCTACTACTCCTGCGGAGTGGCGCGGGGATGTCCAGTTCTTTTGAAACTTATGGTTCCACCATGCTTTCAGTAATAGCTTGTGGTTCTGGAATTTCTTCCAATTCTATTGCGCTCCCACTTATCCCATTTTCTAGAAATTGATTTTCCAAAAAGTGGGCATGCCGAGAAACAAAAACCTTTTATTCCTCTGCGTAATAGAAAAGATACCCCCTGGAGTTCTTTGGGTATCCCACAAACTTACACAGTACTGAGCGTGCCTCGAGCTTGTCTGCATGCTGCTTATTTACAAAAGCTGGACATCCCCATATCTTCAGATATTTAAGATAGGGTTTCTTCCCACTCCACATCGGATATGGTGTAGTAGGTACAGTCTTGGTAGGAATCTTATTCAAAAGATATGCAGCTGATTCGCGGTAACTCAGCGTTACTCATCATGGAACGTACCATATCCAATAAGGTTCGGTTCCGCCTTTCCGATACACCGTTGTAGTGAGGTGTGTATGGAGGAGTAAGCTGAGAGAGAATTACATTCTCTTTTAAATAACCCAGGAACTCGGTACTTAAGTATTCACCATCTCAATCAGATCTAAGTGTCTTGATACTTTTACCTGTTTGTTTTTCCATTTCATTCTTATATTCCCGGAATTTCTCAAAGGCCTCGGATTTATGTTTCATCAAGAATACATATCCATACCTTGAGAAGTCATTCGTAAAAGTAATGAAATAGGAATTGCCACTTCTTGCATGTGTAGACATTAGACCACACATGTCGCTGTGTATGAGTCCCAAGAGCTCGCTACTCTTACCCCGTGTCCAGTGAACGGAGTCTTTGTCATCTTTCATTTGAGACATGATTGACATGTTGCATAAGACTGATATTCGAACAAATCCAAATATCCCACTTTATGTAACTTCGTCAACCGTGTTTCATTGATGTGACCCAGCCCACAATGCTATAAAAAAGCCTGATTTAATTCTGGAAACTTTCTTTTAAGTGCGTTATGTAAGTTGAAAACTTGAGCTTGATTTAATACGTATATACCATTACCTAGTGTACCTGACCCTATCAAAGCTTGATTTAGGTGGATGTTGATAACATCGCTTACAAATGTAAAATCATAAACTTCTTTAGAAAGTAAAGATACAGAGATGATATTACATGTCAAACTGGGTACACACAAACAGTTACGCAAAATCAATATCCGCCCACTTGTCAATCCTAGGTAATATTCCCCTACTGATACAACGTCCACGCTCATTCTGTTAGCAACCCTGAGAGTCATATCACCTGCCTTAATAACTCTACGGTTTCTTAAAGCCTGTAATGAATTACAGATATGCGATCTTGATCCAGTATCTAGTACCCAGGAAGTAGAGTTAATTGACATACAGTTTTCAATCATAAACACACCCGAAGCCGAAGCCACAACGTGCTTCGAATCCTATTTTCTGGCTTTCCAAGCCATGCATCCTTCTGCCAATGCCCTTTCCCGTGACAATAGAAACATTCCTCCTTCCTTACTATTAGCCCCGAAACTTTTTCCCTGCCTTTTCCCTCTACCTTACAGACACCGCCTATCGGCTTGGTGGAGGCCTTCTTCTTCTCTCCCTTGTCTCTCGCCTTGGATCTAGAAGAGGAAGATTCCCCAATAAGCAGAGTGGGTGTCTCCCTGGATTCCTTCAGGGTGCCCTCAGTTCTCCTCAACATGTTGAGAAGCTCTGGAAGTGTAACTTCCTTCCCTTGAATGTTGAAATTCAAGATAAACTGGGCGTAAATTGATGGGAGGGACTGTAGAATCAAGTTAATACATAACTCATTCTCCAACGTGGTCCCAAAGTCCGTGAGCTCTTTAATATAGCTAATCATCTTAAGGACGTAGTCCTATACAGATGACCCGACAGCCAACCTCGCCTGAAATAATTTCTTCGAGGTCTCATATCTTACGATACGAGATTGCTCTCCGTATAATTCTTTGGTATGGAGGAAGATGGAAGCTAAGTCCATCTTCTCGTGCTGCCTCTGGTGTTCATTATCCATTGAGGCTAATACGAGGCACTTAGCTCTTGCACTGTCTTTTTCCCATGTCTTACGGATATCAACATCCACGACGGTGGAATCTGGACCTGGGACGGCGGGGGCTTTGCTAGTAAAGAGGTAGCCCAGCTTGTCATAGGTAATGGCCATCTGGACATTCCTTAACCAATCATTATAATTTAGCCCAGTCAATTTATTATCTAGCAATAACCTAAGCCCGGTCATTTTCGTCACTGCAGTCAAGAGAGAGAGAGGAGAAACACTCAGCATGATTCTCTTGCAAGTTTAGATTGGTTATTAGTTTATCTAAACAGGATGGATCCCACTGTATCTCGAATCCTTCCTCAAACCATAAAAGAAGAATTAGTCAGGATTGATCTCACCCTACGATTCTTGCTTAACCTTTTGGCCAGGATGGTGTTGGTATTTTGAGGGAGGTTTTCCAACACTTTCGTGAAGCTCTTTAATTACATAACCTCTTTTCTATGGAGGCATAACCCTACTAACACTGTTCTAGATACCTACTTGGTTTATAGCATTGATTATTTAGTGAAAAATCTCCCGAGGAGTAGCGGATACTCACAGTACGATCGGGATCCAAATATCATCGTGTGACAGCTTTGAAGGAATCCTACCAAAATCATCATACTCCAAATGGTATGCAACACTAGCAAGTTTCAATTTCCTTAGAAACTCCCGATGTGGATTTTTTCCCTAAGCTCTTATGACCTTGACGAAGGACAACATATCATAAGTCTCAAGTCAAGTTCTACCCATCATTGTCCAGGTTAATTTGAGCCCACCCGTACATACCATTGACGAAGGCCAAAATAGTAGTACGGCTGTCCTAAACCAACGCATCTATCTATACTACAGATGAATACCCAGCAGCTACCAATCACTATGCCTTGGCGAAGGTCAAAATACATAGCTTAAATACTACTGAATACCCAACTGAAATGACGGAGGGCTACAAATGGTTTTGGCAAAACCGTGAACGTAGTGAACTTGATATAATCGAAAGAACCATGATAGCTTTTAAAGGAGTGGTTTAGGCTCCGCATTTAAAAGTTGCTTTTTGAAGAAAACCGAGTGGTTTTGAAACTGTTCCAACGTTCAACTTTGGTTTATTTTCTTTGCATTAATCAATTAATGTTGTCCCATTATTTAAACCTATCATTGCAGAAAAGAAACGAAAATACAACGTACACTTATACCATCAACATTCGTCACGAGGCCCCGTCATACACCGTTAGGTTACTTAACTAACGGCAAAGCGAGGGCTGGACTAGCGCGGGTGCAAAACATAAGCAACGTATACTATATATCATATATATATATATATATATTCATTCGTCTTACGCAATAATAAGCATTCCATATCACAGATGAACATATTGGATATACTAGGAATTTCGCGTTTCGTTTAAGCCTTGAACGAAAGACGGATTCCACGGTCATGATGAATAGCCAAACCCCACCCTAGACCCCTACGGGTGCGGCAAACTACCAGCAAAATTCCCGAAGTGAAGCAACCTCCCTCAGTAAAATGAGTAAGCCACCCGGCACTTCAAGAACCCAGTAGTTTGTGCACCCCACCTTGGGTCTATCCTAAGAGCAAAAAACATTAAATGAAATAACACAACGGTGGCTATAACCTCAACCCGGATGTGTCCCGCAAAATAATATTATATCACTTTACAAATTTACATGAATGAATGAAAAGAAAACACTCTTCTCACATCTCCTGGCTATTCATCCACGACAATCCAATACTCTATATACACAAACCATAAACACATCACAGATATGTGCAACCCCCACTAATCAACGTATAACGATTAGCTGACGTTCGGCATCATATATACAAACACATAACACCCGATTAGCCAAGTAACTAAAGAATTTCGTTCAAACATATTTTCCATGTCTACCCCATGTACAAACCAGCACACAAACAATACTGGGTAGAAGCCAAATATAACAGAAATCGCAACTCCACAATTAAGACCCACAGAATAAAATCAGGGCAACTCGGCCTTGACTCGACCGCAGAACCGCGGCAAAACGCATTGTTTCGCTGTGCTTCTGCGGCGGTCTTGACGAGTTACTGACTCGTTTTTCTTCTGTGTTCTTAGAATACCCTGGTTGTAATTGTTAGTGTTTATGCCCTAGAAGGCCATTACTGTATCATACTAGTTTGTATATTACTTAATGGAAGCTTGGGATATTCACATGTATATAACAGTCTTGCTAAACATGGTAGTATGCTACTTGGTTTTTCTATCTTAATATGTGAGTGTACGTATTGATAGAGCTCTTAGGATCTTGCTTGTCTACCAGCGTTGTGATGGCAGTCACACTAGTGGGGGCTGGGTAGTCTACAAGCACATCCTTATTCAGGTCCCTGGTCGTTGGATTATCGAGACAGAGCATCGATATCCGGAGTAGACTAGTGTGTACGCTTCTCATCCCAGTTGGGGAGATGGTCTGTCCCACAGCCGTCAGTACGTCGTACTGGAGATAGTATGCAGGTGCTCGTTAGGTTACGGGTACACCGGACAGGACTCACAGGGAACTGTTGGTTGGTTTGATACCAGTCGTCAGTGAGCAGTTCCCAGGTGACATGAGTACAGCATAGTCCGCAGACTTGACACTGCTACTTCGCCTCGAGTGTGTGTCCCACTGTTCTTAGATTGCTACCCTACCACGGCTCAAAGGAGTCGTGCAAACAGGTAGCAGTTGGGTGCAGTCCCGAGCACTTGGAGGCAGTGGCGGTTAGACAGGATTCGTCCCTCCCGGTATTGGGAGTAGATATCGTGCTGTGTCAGAGAGCCATTACGCAAAGTCCCTGGCCAGGGCAAGCGAGATTTGCTGGTAGGTTCCAGTAGTTTCTCAGGGTGTAATGGGCTTCCCTCCGACACGACTTATACCGCTATTAAGGGACTGACGCTTGCCGCCCCCCTAGGCCCGATATGCGATAGTCTTGGACGAACGGACCGGACTGTATGGAGATTGTCACATCAGACTCAGTAGGAGTTCGGATGGGTTTCCTCATCGGCCTTCTTATCGACAACTACCTGGGGACCATTACGTACAGCTAGTGCCGCTTACGGTCTGTGGTTAAACCCACTGCCAGCGTAGTAGTCGAGTCTCTAGAGTCCCACACAGAGAGTTTCCTACTCCAGGCGAAACGATATAGAGGTTGCATGGTTTTGCGACAAAGGGTTCGGACGCATACGTGCGTTTACGCACGTATGACTTTCGGACAGTTTTTACCAGTCGGCTTTGGTTTAAGCCAGTTACTGGTATCCGGTTATTGGATTTTTACAGTCTAAAGTTTTTCCGTATTTTTGCGGATCGGAGGGGCGTTCTCGTAATTGTGCGAGAAGCTTCTAGAAGATGTGACTAAGGAGGTTACTTTGGATAAGATTGTGAGTCATGAGGGTGATTCATCATTATCATTATTGCACCATAAATGATAATGACACATGCTTAATGAATCACCACTTTGCATTTATGAAGCATGCTTATTCATTTCTTTTATTCATTATTCTAAAATAAGAATGCTTCATAATATATTATGATACACTCACAATCTCATCTCATTATCATTATCATATTCTCTCTCCTCAAGCTCTTATCTTCAAGAGACTAATCCTTAATCCTCATGTGTTGAGATCAAAGGTTTAGTTAGACTTAAACATCCATTACCTTCACTCTATATCATCCTTTCTTCTTTGATTAGCAATCAAAGTAGATTAGTTACCTCAAGTTAGAGGTGTAGCTTGTTGTTTTGCTCTCGGGTGGATCGTCTACTACCTAGAGAAGGTCGAGGAGAACAAAGGAGGACACAAAGACGAAGGACCGGTTTCATTAGGTATAATCCCTAAAAACAATTGATAAGAAACTCTTTGTGTACGGTTATTTATAGTTTAGCTTCGATTCAAGCGGTTAGTCGATGTTCGTTCTTTAAACTTGATCGTTTTTGAAAATTCCGCCTCCCCACAAGTACTGGGGTGTACTACATCGACTTACAGTGGTATCAGAGCCTCGCTAAACAATAAATAACTTGATTGCAAATTTGTACGAATTTCGAACGGAAAAACGAAGCCGGAAAACCCTAAATCTGTTCAGTTTCTGTCGAACTTAAAATGATGTCCAAAAATTTTTCAGGTAAGTTCAGAGAGCTTGAAAAGACACCAGAAGAACACCCAAGAAAAACAGTCGCCTGAATCGCCTAACTCGCCGCGGAACCGCGGCCTCAGCCTACTGAGTCGCCGCGCTTCCGCCGCCGAGTTGGCGAGTCAGGAGCCGATTTTTCTTCTGTTGCTTCTGTGTATTATTTGGGGTTTTCTGGAATATTTAATATTTGCTCAGGTTACAGTTTAACAGAGCAGATTTTGGAGCAATATTGATGTTGTTTAATCGATCGAAATTGTACAGTATTTGCATATTGGATTATATCTGTGATTGTTTAATGTGTTCGTAAACCTCCCCTAACTGCTAGTATGTCGGTTGGCAGGGGGTTGCACATTTCTGTAATGGTTATATCTGTTTGTGCATATAAACTGTATTGGATTGTTGTGGTGTTTAGCCGGGGTTTTGCAATGGGTTATTGTTTAATTCATTTGTTGTAAATGTAATTTGTTGTAATATTATTTTTGCGGGGCACTTCCAGGTTGCGGTTGTAGCCACCGTTGTATTATTTCATTTTACTGTTTTTGCTCCTAGGACTAACCCAAGGTAGGGTACACAAACTGCCGGGCGGGTAGTTTGCCGTACCCGTAGGGGTCGAGGGTGGGGTAACGGCTATTCATCACAACTGTGTAATCTGTCTTTTCTTGCAGGCTCAAAAGAAATACAGATTGCTTGCAAATCCAATATTGTTTATCTGTGTTCTGGAATGAATATCATTGCGTCAGACGAATGTAAAATATCTATATATATGATAGCTATTTAGACGTCACTTATGTTTTACACCCGCGCTAGCCCAGCCCCCGCTCTGTCGTTAGTTAAGTAACCTAACGGGTGATGACGGGACCCAGTGGCGAATGCGGATGGCATAAGAGGACGTTGTATTTTCGTTGTTTTCTGCAATGATAGGTTAATGATGGGACGCATTATCTATAATGCAAAGAAAAACAAACCAAAGTTTAAATCGTTGGAACAATTTAAAAGAAACCACTCGGTTATTTTTAAAACAGATATTTTTAAATGCGGAGCTTTAACCACTCCTTTTAAAAGCTATCAGGTTCCTTCGGTTATATCAAGTTCACTACGTTCACGGTTTCGCCAAAACCATTCGTAGCCCTCCGTCATTTCATCTGGGTATTCAGTAGTATTCAAGCTATGTATTTTGACCTAACGCCAAGGCATAGTGTTTGGTAGCTACTGGGTATTCATTTGTTGCATAGGTAGATGTAGTTAGTTTGGGACAGTCGTATTATCATTTTGGCCGAACGTCAAGGATATATACGGATGGGTTCAAATTGATAAGATAATGATGGGTAGAACTTGACATGTGACTTATGACATTTTGACCTAACGCCAAGGTCATAAGAGCATGGGGCAGAAATAAATATCGGGAATTTCTAAAGAAACTGAAATTTGCAAAGAGATGCATACCATTTGGAGTTTGATGAATGTTGGTAGGATTCCTTCAACATTATCATACGATGATATTTGGATCCCGATCCTACTGTGAGTATATGCTACTTATCAGGATATTCGTCACTTAACGATCAATGCTATAAACCTAGTAGGTGTCCAGAAAGGTGTCAGCGGGGTTACGCCCCCAGAGAAAAGAGGTTATTTAATTAAGGAACTTCGCGAAAGCGTTGGAAAACCTCCCTCGAAGTATCGACACTGGCCTGGCTGAACGGTTAAGCAAGTATTGTACGGTGAGAATAGTCCCGGCTAATTCTTCTTTTATGGTTTGAGGAAGGATTCGAGAAACAGTGGGAGCCATCCAGTTTAGATAAACTAAAAACCACTCTAAACTTGCAAGAGCATCATGCTAAAGTGTTTTCTTCTCTCTCTCCTAATTGCAGCGACCCTGAAAATGACTGGACTTAAGTTACTTTTAGAAAAAAATATACTGACGGGGCCAAACTATAAAGATTGGCTGCGGAATGTCAAAATGGCCTTGACCTATGACAAATTGGGGTACGTCCTCACCGCTACGGCACCTGCTGTCCCTGGTCCCAAATCCAGCAATGCGGATAAGGAAATCCGCAAAACCTGGGATTTAGATTGCGCGAGAGCCAAGTGCATCGTGCTTGCCTCTATGAACAATGAACATCAGAGGAGGCACGAGGATATGTCCTTAGATGGCATATTTCTCCATACAAAGGAACTTTATGGAGAGCAATCTCGTATAGCAAGATACGAGACCTCTAAGAAATTGTTTCGAGCGAGGTTGGCTGTCGGGTCATCGGTAGGTGAACATGTCCTACAGATGATCGGCTATATTGAAGAGCTCGCAGACCTTGGGATGACTTTGGATAATGAGCTGTATACAGACCTTATTCTCCAGTCCCTTCCTCCCACCTACGCCCAGTTTATCCTCAACTTCAATCTTCAAGGAAAAGAAGTTGAACTTGCGGAACTCCTGAACATGTTAAGGAGTGCAGAGGGCACCTTGCAGAAGGCAAGGGAAACACCCGCTATGTTTGTTAGCGGTGCATCTTCTTCCGGGTCCAAGGCTAGGGCCAAAGGAAGGAAGAAGAAGGCCGCACCCAAACCTAGAGGAGGTGTTAGTAAGGTGGGAAAGAAGGGAAAGAAAAAGATAGCAGTACCGATAGTTGGCCAGGATGAGTGCTTCCATTGTCACAGGAAAGGGCACTGGAAGAAGGATTGCAAGGCATGGAACGCCAAGAACCAGGAACCGAAGCAAGCTGTGGCTTCGACTTCAGGTGTGTTTGTAATTGAGAATTGTCTGTCGATCAACTCTACTTCCTGGGTATTGGATACCGGATCAGGATCTCATATTTGCAATTCATTGCAGGCACTGAGAAACCGTAGAGTGCTGAAGGAAGGTGATATGATCCTCAGGGTTGCTAACGGAGCTAGCGTGGGAGCTGCGTCCGTCGGGGATTATCACCTAGGATTGACGAGTGGACATATTTTGGTTTTGCATAACTGTTATTTTGTACCAAGCTTAACGTGTAATATCATATCAGTTTCCTTGTTATCGAATAAAGGTTATGATTTCACGTTTATAAGAGATGTTGTTAACATCCACCTTAATCATGGTTTGATTGGGTCCGGTACTCTAAATAACGGCATATATGTTTTAAACCAACTCCAAATTTTCAATGTCCAGAACACACTAAAAAGAAAGTCTCCAGATTTAAATAAAGCTTTCTTATGGCATTGTAGACTGGGTCACATCAATGAGAGAAGGTTGACTAAGTTGCATAGAGAAGGATATTTGGACACGTTCGAATATCAATCTTATGACACTTGTCAATCCTGTCTCAAAGGAAAGATGACAAAGACTCCATTTACTGGACAAGGAGTAAGAGCGAGCGAGCTCTTAGGACTCATACACAGCGATGTATGCGGTCCAATGTCTACACATGCGAGAGGTGGTTTTTCCTATTTCATTACTTTCACGGATGATTACTCAAGATACGGATTCATTTATCTGATGAAACATAAATCCGAGGCTTTTGAGAAATTCCAAGAGTATAAGAATGAAGTAGAAAACCAAACCGGCAAAAGTATTAAGACACTAAGATCTGATCGAGGTGGAGAATACTTAAGTGCCGAGTACCTAGGTTACCTAAAAGAGAAAGGAATTCTCTCTCAGCTTACTCCTCCATACACTCCACAGCATAACGGTGTATCGGAGAGACGGAATCGAACCCTATTGGATATGGTACGATCCATGATGAGTAATGCTGAGTTACCGCGATCTTTCTGGGGTTATGCGCTAGAATCAGCGGCATATCTCTTGAACATGGTTCCTACCAAGACTGTGCCTACCACACCATATCAGATGTGGAGTGGGAAGAAACCCCATCTACAGTATATAAAGATTTGGGGATGTCCAGCTTTTGTTAAAAAGCAGCATGTGGACAAGCTCGAGGCACGATCAGTAAAGTGTAAGTTTGTGGGATATCCAAAGCACTCCAGAGGATATCTATTCTATTACGCAGAGGAACAAAAGGTGTTTGTTTCTCGTAATGCCCATTTTCTAGAACATCAGTTTTTGGAAAAGGAATCAAGTGGGAGCGAAATAGAACTGGAAGAAATTCCAGAACCACAAACTAATACTGAAAGTTTGGTAGAACCGGTAGTTCAAGAAGAACAGAACATTCCCGCACCCCTCCGCAGGAGTAGTAGGCCGTCTCATCCGCCTGAGAGATACTACGGTTTTCTCATAGACGGGGATAGAGAGGATTGCATCATAGATGATGATGAACCTACTGACTTCCAGCAGGCCATCCAGAGCGGCGACTCGATACGATGGTTAGATGCAATGCGGACCGAGATGGAGTCCATGTACACCAACAAAGTATGGACTTTGGACTTTGCTCCAGATGGGGTAAAACCCATAGGATGCAAATGGATCTTCAAGAAAAAGATTGGTGTAGATGGACAGGTGGAAACCTATAAGGCTAGACTTGTTGCAAAGGGTTTTCGTCAAAGACCTGGTTTGGACTATGACGAAACTTTTTCTCCAGTGGCTATGCTCAAATCCATTCGGGTCCTTCTTGCTATTGCTGCCTTCCATGATTATGAAATCTGGCAGATGGACGTAAAGACGGCTTTTCTGAATGGAAATTTAGAAGAGAGCGTCTATATGGATCAGCCAGAGGGTTTCAATCAGAGTGGGAGCAGCGGGAAAGTATGCAAGCTGCTTAAGTCCATTTATGGACTAAAGCAGGCATCGCGGAGTTGGAACATCTGTTTTGATGAGACAGTCAAAGAGTATGACTTTATCAAAAATCCAGATGAACCGTGCATATATAGTAAAGTTGTGGCCAGAAGTGTCGTATTCCTCGTCTTGTACGTGGATGACATTCTATTGATAGGAAATGACATTCCTATGCTACAATCTGTCAAAGGATTCTTGTCACACAGGTTCTCCATGAAAGACCTGGGTGATGCCTCGTACATTCTGGGAATCCGGATCTATCGTGATAGATCCAAGAGGATGTTGGGACTTTCGCAGTCCAGGTATATCGACACTGTACTGAAAAGATTCAGTATGGAAGATTCTAAGCGCGGTAATCTACCGGCGTGTCACGGAATCACCCTCTCCAAAGAGATGTCTCCCAAGACTGATTTAGAAAGGGAACGCATGTCTATTATACCCTACGCTTCTGCGGTAGGCTCTATAATGTATGCGATGTTGTGTACCAGACCAGATGTAGCTTACGCACTGAGCGTGGTAAGCCGGTATCAGTCAGACCCAGGGGAGAAGCACTGGATAGCAGTAAAGAACATTCTCAAGTACCTGAGGAGGACTAAGGAGATGTTCTTGGTTTACGGCGGAAAAGACCTCAGGTTGGAGGCCTTTGCTGATTCCGGCTTCCAGAGTGATAAGGACGATTCCAAGTCCATGTCGGGTTATGTCTTTACCCTCAATGGAGGGGCGGTGTGCTGGAAGAGCTCCAAGCAGGACACCGTTGCTGACTCGACGATGGAAGCGGAGTATATAGCTGCTTGCGATGCCGCAAAAGAAGCAGTCTGGATGAAGAAGTTCCTAACAGAACTTCAGGTGGTTCCTACCATAGTTGATCCAATACCTCTGTATTGCGACAACAACAGAGCTATAGCTTTAGCGAAGGAACCAAGGTCCCATCAGAAGTCCAGACACATCTTGAGGCGGTATCACCTGATCAGGGAGATCATTGATCGTCAGGAGATCGAGGTTCGGAGAGTTGCTTCTGAAGAGAACATTGCTGATCCATTCACGAAGGCCCTTCCTCAGATTCAGTTCGAGTGGCTACTCGAGATCATTGGTCTACGATATGCCAGTACATAGCCCTAGTGCAAGTGGGAGATTGTTAGTGTTTATGCCCTAGAAGGCCATTACTGTATCATACTAGTTTGTATATTACTTAATGGAAGCTTGGGATATTCACATGTATATAACAGTCTTGCTAAACATGGTAGTATGCTACTTGGTTTTTCTATCTTAATATGTGAGTGTACGTATTGATAGAGCTCTTAGGATCTTGCTTGTCTACCAGCGTTGTGATGGCAGTCACACTAGTGGGGGCTGGGTAGTCTACAAGCACATCCTTATTCAGGTCCCTGGTCGTTGGATTATCGAGACAGAGCATCGATATCCGGAGTAGACTAGTGTGTACGCTTCTCATCCCAGTTGGGGAGATGGTCTGTCCCACAGCCGTCAGTACGTCGTACTGGAGATAGTATGCAGGTGCTCGTTAGGTTACGGGTACACCGGACAGGACTCACAGGGAACTGTTGGTTGGTTTGATACCAGTCGTCAGTGAGCAATTCCCAGGTGACATGAGTACAGCATAGTCCGCAGACTTGACACTGCTACTTCGCCTCGAGTGTGTGTCCCACTGTTCTTAGATTGCTACCCTACCACGGCTCAAAGGAGT
Source organism: Agapanthus africanus (assembly GCA_030015575.1). Taxonomy (NCBI): domain Eukaryota; kingdom Viridiplantae; phylum Streptophyta; class Magnoliopsida; order Asparagales; family Amaryllidaceae; genus Agapanthus; species Agapanthus africanus. The sequence goes on from CM057349.1 coordinate 455,184,229, forward strand.
CGTGTAAACAGGTAGCAGTTGGGTGCAGTCCCGAGCACTTGGAGGCAGTGGCGGTTAGACAGGATTCGTCCCTCCCGGTATTGGGAGTAGATATCGTGCTGTGTCAGAGAGCCATTACGCAAAGTCCCTGGCCAGGGCAAGCGAGATTTGCTGGTAGGTTCCAGTAGTTTCTCAGGGTGTAATGGGCTTCCCTCCGACACGACTTATACCGCTATTAGGGGACTGACGCTTGCCGCCCCCCTAGGCCCGATATGCGATAGTCTTGGACGAACGGACCGGACTGTATGGAGATTGTCACATCAGACTCAGTAGGAGTTCGGATGGGTTTCCTCATCAGCCTTCTTATCGACAACTACCTGGGGACCGTTACGTACAGCTAGTGCCGCTTACGGTCTGTGGTTAAACCCACTGCCAGCGTAGTAGTCGAGTCTCTAGAGTCCCACACAGAGAGTTTCCTACTCCAGGCGAAACGATATAGAGGTTGCATGGTTTTGCGACAAAGGGTTCGGACGCATACGTGCGTTTACGCACGTATGACTTTCGGACAGTTTTTACCAGTCGGCTTTGGTTTAAGCCAGTTACTGGTATCCGGTTATTGGATTTTTACAGTCTAAAGTTTTTCCGTATTTTTGCGGATCGGAGGGGCGTTCTCGTAATTGTGCGAGAAGCTTCTAGAAGATGTGACTAAGGAGGTTGCTTTGGATAAGATTGTGAGTCATGAGGGTGATTCATCATTATCATTATTGCACCATAAATGATAATGACACATGCTTAATGAATCACCACTTTGCATTTATGAAGCATGCTTATTCATTTCTTTTATTCATTATTCTAAAATAAGAATGCTTCATAATATATTATGATACACTCACAATCTCATCTCATTATCATTATCATATTCTCTCTCCTCAAGCTCTCATCTTCAAGAGACTAATCCTTAATCCTCATGTGTTGAGATCAAAGGTTTAGTTAGACTTAAACATCCATTACCTTCACTCTATATCATCCTTTCTTCTTTGATTAGCAATCAAAGTAGATTAGTTACCTCAAGTTAGAGGTGTAGCTTGTTGTTTTGCTCTCGGGTGGATCGTCTACTACCTAGAGAAGGTCGAGGAGAACAAAGGAGGACACAAAGACGAAGGACCGGTTTCATTAGGTATAATCCCTAAACACAATTGATAAGAAACTCTTTGTGTACGGTTATTTATAGTTTAGCTTCGATTCAAGCGGTTAGTCGATGTTCGTTCTTTAAACTTGATCGTTTTTGAAAATTCCGCCTCCCCACAAGTACTGGGGTGTACTACATCGACTTACAGTAATTTTAAGGCCTCTGAAAAAAAATTTAGACCAGTTTTTTAAAAACGACAGCAAGCATGGGTTTTGAAGTTATGATTTTGGATTTTTCCGATGATCGAAGTTCTAACTATTTGCTAACTAGCTAATTAAGGTTTAGTAGGCTCTGATACCACTGTAAGTCAATGTCGCGCAACCCGCGGGTTCGCGAGGAGGCGGAATATGCAAAAAACAATTTTTATAAGCTTCGCAACACCGACTAAACTCCAGGATCTTTACTTGAACCTTAACTAACTAACTACTATGAGGTTTAACTACTCGGAAGAAAGTTATACCTCCTAGTATCAAGTCCTTAGGGTCTTCTTGTTCTCCTCCTCCTCGTATTAAGCTCCTCGAAGTGTACGGATCGCGCTTGATCCTTCCTCCACTTGAATTGTCGCAATCACTGCCTTCTTTGGTTTCGCCTTGAAAGTACTTGGCTCTAGAATACGGTCTCCACTTTTGAAATAAAAGACCGGATGGTCTGGAATCTCGAATACTACCCTCCTTTGACGACAGTCAATGGTAGCATAGAATGTTACGAGCCAATCCATACCTAGAATCACATCGAAGTTCAGTATGTCCAGCAGCTTGAAGTCAACATAAAATTCACTAATGCAGATGACCACTGGACACAGGTTGTATCCCATTGTTGCCTTTAGAACGCCATTGCCTGAACTGACATTCCAGCTGGATACAAATGGTGTGACTGGAATCGCATGAGTTCGGACGAACCGTTCCGACCTAAAGCAATGAGATGCTCCAGTATCGAAGAGTGCAAGTGTAGGAAGTGAGGCTGCTAAGATTGTACCTAAGTTATGTGGAATATGTTTTAGGTATAAGGGAAAATGTATATAGGTATGTCTATGAACTGAAAGATAATTTGAAAGGGAGATGTTACCAGTAATGACTTGGCCGGTGGCTTTAGCTTCTTCCACGGTAATTGTGAAAGCCTGTTGCCTCGGCACATTCCTCCTTTCTGGAAGAGCATTCCTCTGTCCGTTCCTTGGTCCTTGAGGTGGGTTCCTGTGAGCTTGATGGAACTGACGAGGAGGAGGTGCAGTCGGTCCATGAGTAGGTGGAGCAGGTAGTGCAAGTCTCGGAGCAGGTGCCTGGATGGTTGGGCGCTACAGGTATGTGATTGCCGGTCTGGATGCAGCATATGGGTTGTGTCTATGAGGACAAGACCCAATGTCATGAGTAGCTGAGCCGCAGACTAAGCAAAGGCAATTTTCTCGCCGGCAATCTTTCATCCGATGCCCATCCCTCCTGCAATTGGTGCAAAAGGCTGGGCTAGGCCGGTTATTTGGTACTCCCGATCTCCTTGGCACAAATGGTGGCCTTGAAGAGGCTCCTCCTACCATCTAGTTGACAGGGCGCTTCATCCCGGCAGACTGAGTTCTGCCCCTCATCTTTACCACTGCCTCATATCGGTGAACAGCTTTCAGAGCCAATCCATGAGTCAGGAAATCCCCTGTGGCTAATGCAGCCTAGATCTCCGCGTCTAACCATTGTTGAAATCGTCGGGCTCTGATCTCATCCATCGGTATCAGGTGTGCCGTAAATCTGTTAAGGTTTTGTGTTAGCTATGTATTATGTGATATTTTAAAATCGAAATATTGAGACGTATCTTACCGACTGAGCATGGTAAACTCAGCATCATTCTCATCCACTGATTTGGTCCACATTGAACCCTGTTGTAGGTGGATGAACTGCTGTTCCATGTCGAATCTGGCAGTCTCGGGGAAGAACTTTGCGTCGAAGATATCACGGAAAGTCCTCCATTCGATCGGCTGGGTGAGATGGCTTTCTACCGCCATCCACCAAATCCGTGCATTATCAGTGAGCTGCAGCTTTGCAACTCGAAGCCAAGCTTTCTCTGGCACTTATGCCACTGCCAGGTCATCTTCAATACTCTGAGCCCATTCCTCGGCTTCTTGAGGGCTCTCTTTTCCTAAGAACTGCTTAGGGTGTAAGGCCCTAAATTGCTTCACCCTAGGTACTTCTGCCTCGGGACGGTTCATCAAGATACCAGTCTGCTGTTGCTGTCCCTTCAGGAGGCTGCGGATCGCCTCAAGCAATACCGTATGCTCATTGATCGGAGAAGCTGCGGCAGGTGTAATTGGTAGGGGTGGTGGAGTGTTGTTGAAGTTAGTGCTGGTGTTGTTTGGGGAATCCATAACCTTGAAGGAAAAATTTGGGTCAAGACAGATTCAAAACATATGAAATTGGAAGATTAAAGGAATATGAATTGTAAATAATGTTTTCATTTGCCGGTTCTTTTGTTATATTGCTTAGGTTGTCCACGTAGAACTGAGCTGCATGTCTATACAGAGCTGACCTGTATGTCCACACAGAGCTGACCCGCATGGGCCATCAACAAAACTTGTCATGTCCCGCTTCTCGGTGTATGGGCGGAGGACGCGACGAGGCCGCTACGTATTTACTTAGAAGTAAACACGCTAAGCGTATCTAAGCAATATAAAATAAAATGTACACAAGAGACAACATGTAAATGAACAGCAACTTTATTTATTAACATTCTTTTTACAATACAACTGACATGAAAATACATGGAATAAAAGCAATGCCTAAACAATGGCATAACAGAAATGAAAATGAAATGTACAAGTAAACTAGAGTTCCGGGTCGAAGGCTAGCTGATCCAAATCCTCGCTGGTGGGATTTGTCTTCAGAAGGTCCGAATCACCTGACAACATTCCAAAGAGAAGAAAAGGAATGTCGTCAGCGAACAATCGCTCGGTAAGTCCCAAAAGTAAGAAGAGACAGAATAGACAGAAGGAGAATGTAACTTTTAACGTTGTATTATATTGTTAACGCTGTTGTTTGTAGCTTGGTACAGAAAATTCCAGTGTATACGAGAGGAGTCCCACTATCCCGGAGACTAAGGTATACGGAGTATAAGGAACCGTTCAGCCACGGTACAACGGCAATGGAGATTCAGGTTAGGTATCTTATGGTTACGGTCTCGTGCCACTTTTTGTTAGTTATATGTATGCCTTAGAGGCCATTACTGTACATATGATGTATATTGTAGTGGATCCTTGAACATATATAGGGAGGACTTTCTTGCTCGGCATGATAGTATGTTATCTGGTTACTCTTTATCTTAACATGTACACTTATTGTCTCTCTATTACATGTTGGTAAAGCCCTTAGGATGAGTACTTAACTACCAGTATTATGATGCAGATCATACTAGTGTGGACAGAGTAGTCGGTAAGTACATCCTTCAAATATTCCTAGTCGTGGGTGTATCGAGACAGGGTATCGATATACCAGAGTATACTAGCATATAGCTTCTCGACCCATGTAGATGGGCGATGGAAGATCCATATCCATTGGTGTTTGACATCAGAGATAGTATATGGGTGCTCAGTAGAGACTGGGTACACTGAAAGGACTCGTCGAGAACTCCCAGATGGTATTATACCTCCCGTCAGATGGCAGTTCTCTGGTGACACTGGTACAGGTTAGTCTGTAGACCCGAGATCGTCATAGAGTCTTGTGTGATTCCCACTGTGCTTTGATTTCCACCTTACCACGTTCAAGAGAACGTGCAAAACGGTGGCTTTTGGGTACAGTCTCGAGTCACATGGAGGCAATGAGCGATAGGAGGGGTTTCGTCTCTCCCGGTATTGGGGGTTGATGTTGCGGTGTGCTCGATTGGCTATCACAGGAAGTCCCTGGCCAGGGCTGATTCAAAGATATACTGGTAAGTGTTATCAGTAGTTTCTCGACCCGTTATGAGCCTCATATCGGCACAACTTATCGAGTTACTGGGGTCTGACGTTTACCACCCCTAGACGAGATATGCGACATATCAGACGAAGAGACTGGACTGTACGGTAGTGTTACTGATTGGATTCGTAAGAGTATGAGCAGGCTTTCTTGTTGATCTTCTGATCGCTCAATACCCGGGTGGCCGTTATGTTTAGCAGACCGCTTGCGGCTTGTGGGTGTGATATGATCATCACCTACTGCCGGCGTATTGACGAGTCTTTAGAGTCCTACACAAAGGTTTCCTGACTTAAGCGAAACGGAGTAGGAGCACATATGTGATATGTGCGGGACTGAGATTAATACTATATGTGATACCATATTCTATTCTCGCGATATGTGATATCGGTCGGTTATAAATGATATAGCCGGGTTATCAGATCAAGTGTTGATTCGATAAGTTGATTCATTTGATATTAGTCGGTTATATGTAATATAGCCGGATTATTAAATTAAGAGTTGATTTAATAATTTAATGTATAATTATATATTTGATATATTACATTACATTAACTAATATTAGCTCACTTAAGATTTCTTTTTCTCACATTTGCTATACTTTACATATATGTGATATATGTATTGTTTTCTTTTAACACATAAATATATATGTGATATATATTCATGTGCCATGCTAGGTTACATATGCAACATGGGTGTATGAGACTTACACCAAACTAGGGTTAATGTTAGGTTTTGATATTTATCACTTAAGTTATCACAAATTAGTGGAGACTTAGTCAATGTTTCAAGCTTGGATGAAGCTTGTAAAACATTGACCAAGTCCACTCTTTTGTCATTGCTTAACATATTTGTTAACCCAACCTTAACCCTTGACCTTAGTTTATTCTCTATATGAGTTAGGCATGGCATATTAACTCACCATGGTTGCATTTCTAATCTCATGGATTCATTCATCACTTGATCACTAGATCGTCTTCTTCTTCCTCATGATTTATGCTCTCTAGATTTTGTTCATATGATAAAAAATAGTGAGAAATTAAATCTAAAATGAGTAAAATTCCTACTTCATCATCCTCTACTACTTGCCATTTAGTATAGGGTGTTTGCTTCAGTAATTCTACAATTAGTGACGGGGTAGCTTGGGTTAGTGTCTCCTCGACGTAGATCATTTTCGGCATCGAAGACTTCGTGCATGCTTGCTCATTTCTTTAGGAGAACCCTTTCGAGAGTTCGGGCATTCATGATTCGCAGCGAAAGGACGACTACACGGAGCTATTGAAGTGAAGGACCGGTCTACAAAGGTTGCATTCCTTGTTCACTTGTTTGCATAATATTTCGTCGAATTTTCTAGTATACGATTCTAGGTTAGGGTTAGCTAGTACGGCTAAAATTTTAATTTGGTATGGAAGATGCCCCGAAACCTTATTGCCGTGCTAGAGAACCCTGCACTTTTAACTCTTCCGTACCAATCTACCCCTTATAAACCCCGCGATGTCTTAATTGTATTGTTTGTATTGTATTGTCTTGTATTATAATATTTATATGGATGACTTGCCAAAACCATGATATCAGTAATGGAACGGATATAATGGATGAACATGTAAATGGAGTATATCCGTGGTTCGGTTCAGTCAAGTTGCATAGACTGAATAGATTGAGTATATGGATTGAATTGTGGTTTTATACTTGAATCAAAATCAAGCCAGATTGATGATATTTAGACTCAGTCTGAGTCAGACAATTAGAAAAGAAATTGAAGTCCTAAATTAGGTTTTGAAGTTATCTGTAACTGCTGCACATGGACGGCAGGATTTGTGTCTTTTTCGAAGAAAATTACCGTATTGATAACACCGTTTGTTAGGTTGTCTACCTTAGATAGGCAAGTACCTATATCTCCGGCTCCCTGAGGCTCAAGAGATTGGTCCCGCTTAAACCTATGTTTACTAGGGTCCTTATTGTAATTTAGTATAACTTGAGGGGGTTTTATGTAAAAATAGTTTTGGCATAATTTCAAAATACTCCTCAAGCATTTAATTATCGTCTTTAGAGTCTTCATAGATATGTATTTTTCAATTGTGCAATTTCTCGTAAATAGAACCTAGTTTTCATAGTATATGGTATTTTCTTGAAATAATGTACTTGTGTTGTATTTGGATGATATTTGCATGTAATAGTGATTCCTTTAATTTTGAAAATTTAGAATATTTATATAATTAAAATAGGTCTTTTGATAATATATATATATATATATATATATATATTTAATGAAAATAATTTATTTATTTTCTTGTAGAAATCTCATTTTTCTAAAGAAAAATGTATAAAAATTTCCATCGAGATCGAATGCTCCTTGCGGAGGTCTGCATATCGCTCTACTAAGCCCGAGGATATGGGATAATCCGCACCATCCCGAACGGGGTCCGCAAAATGGGTTGTAGAGGCGTAATTGCATGGAAATTGTTAATACATCTTTTTATAGAAAGCGGTTCTATAAGTTTAGGGTATTTATTTGAAAGGTCGTGCTTCCCGTATTCTATTGTCCCAAAATCAATCATGCTATCACAGAGATGTGTGTTGTGAGGAGATAGGTCATTACCTTGTGAACTAGGTATAGCAAGGAATAAAAGTTATAATATCGAAATGGATAGTTTATGGTATTTTTATGTAAAAATGCGATAATGTCACAAAAATAATTATTTTGATGTGAAACTTATTTTATTGAGTTTTTTATTGTTTATTAATCAACATATAAGAATATAGTTTTATCTTATTAAAGAAAAGTATAGTTTTTAAAGAAAACCGAATCGGAAATCGGACTAACTCCGCTTCCGTCGGGTTTTAGAAATGGAACGTTTTAAAAATGAAGATGAGAGAGGGAATTGGGACTTATTGGCTTTGATGAGAGGGGGAGGTAGAAGAAGGTCTAGGATTCATCGGTGCTTCATTTCGTCGCCAGAAACTCCTCGTATCGTCGTCGGAACTTCGCCCTTTGCTAACTCCACTTGCACAATATAAAGACTTGGGAATTCTTGAGAGTTTTGGCAGGGATTTATGAGTGAGGATGGGTATGAAATAGAGTGGTATTTATAGGAAACATTATGGTTTAGGGGTGATGAATGGGTGAATTAAAATATGTATTAAAAATGAATTAAATGGGTGATTTATTACCTCTGGAAAATGTGCAGAATAAATAAGCAATACAGGAGTTAAGGGGGGAGTCCAAGGGTCTAGGGTTACAAAAAAAATTAGGTTTGGACTTGGAAAATCCGGCGGCGCCGGCCCGTGGAGCATTCTTGCCGGTCTGATCATGGAGGTGGGGGCTTGGATTGGGGCCACGTGTCCCTGACGGTCTAAATACCTCAGTGCACTTGTTTGTTTTAAGTGTGACTCTTGGTTTTACGTGTTGTGCACATGAAGACTCTTGGGCTTCTAAAAACATTAAAAGAAAAATAACTAAAAAGATAATATGGTAGGGGGGATTCGATCCAGGGCTACGCCACAGCAGTGCAAGGCTTTACCAATGAGCTACAAGTGTTTTCTTGCTGTTCTAAATCAAAATAAATACTTATAGTATTCACAGAAATTGTAAATACCCCAATTGTACATTAATTTAAAATGAATTTTATGTACACAGAATTTGGAGTTGTTACAACACGAGAGTCTATAGTTCGAGCTCCAACCTCAATACCAAGGTAACTAGGGACCTAGTTCGCTAAACTAGATGGCCTAGAGGATTTAGAGAGTGGTGATGGATTAGTTTGTCTCAAAATACCCTAGATTTCTCAACACATGATACATTTAGGGTTGAGGAAGAAGAAGGAAGCTTAAGGAGAGAGAGTGTTGAAGAGATAATGAATTGAAGAAAGGCTAAGGGTGATGACTATGAAGCATACCAATAATTCCACACAAATATCTTTATGCACCATGCCTCAATAGTCATCCATGAGTCACCAAGGAGTCATGCTTCATCATTTGTCAAATAACACATCATCCTCCACCTCATTATCCATTTAAACTAAATGTATTAAACCAACAAATGAGGTGTCTTCTTCTAGAAACATTCTTGAGAAAATTACAAGAATACCCCTCACAGTATATACATACCCGTATCCGTATTCCGAAAAATACGAATACAAAGTGACAAAATAATCCAAGAATATAATACTAGGATCTGGCTTAAACCAAAGCCCACTAGTATTATCCGCCCGAACATCTTCCGTGTACAAGTATACGTATGTGATCGAAGCCCTGCCGTAAAACCATACGGCCTCTACATCTTTTGCCCGATGTAGGGAAACCCTCTGTGTGGGACTTTAAAAATTCGACAGTATGCTGGCAGTGGGTTTAACCACAAGCACGTCAGCGGTACTAGCTGCACGTAATGGCTACTCAGGTATCCATCGATAAGAAGGGCGATGAACAAACTCATCTGAACTCCTACTGAGCTTATCTGTGACAATCTCCGTACAGTCCTGTCTGTTCGTCTAAGAGTGCATATCGGGCCTAGGGGGTGGTAATCGTCAAACCCCTAATAGCACAATAAGTCATGCCGGAGCAGAGCCCAAAACACCCTGAGAAACTACTGGAGTACTGATTGAATATCGATTTTCCGTTGTGTGTTGGTTTTTAGAAAATTGTATTTAGAAATCACAACCAAAAAAAATATTTTGACCGCAATCAATAACGGTGTCGGATGTAGCGCGTTAGTAAGTGCGGATCGTCCACAGGGAAAGTGAGATCCGTTCAATTTCCGAATTAGATGAGTTGAAAATTTAAGGCAAAGAAAAGAAAACAATTCATGATTTGCATTTGAAGATCAAGAAATAAGAAAAATCTAGATCTAGAAAAACATTAAAAACAAGAATTGAGATGTGTGATAATTTCCAACCAACAATCAAGATTAGAAGTATGGCTCGTAGGAGTAGATCGGATCATAGATGTGATGAGATCTAAAGATTACTAATTCTTATCCATTAATGAATTGATACTAGATCGATGCAAATTCATCGAGGTTTAAGAATCTTGCGAGGAAATTAGGGATTTCACAACTCATCCTTTGTCCTTTCAATGGATCGCATTCAAATTCTAGCTTCTAGTTAATCAAATGGTCAATAGTTGTTCCCTAGTTTCGAGTGAACACGATCAAGAAAGCATCATCTCGAAACTAGGTTATTAATCATTTGATTCACTAGAATTTCCAAACATTATAGGATTTAAGAATTGTAAAAATATCTAAATCATCATCATCTAAAGATCGTCACAACTCCTACACGAGCGGAGATTACTCAAATATCATGATCACAAACACAATCACAAATTGAGATCTAATCATTATGCTTGAATTAAAAGATAAGCAAGAATATAGAAAATTCACCTTTATTTATCGACAAATTTCTTTACAACTCTCTTGAATTTACAAAAGGAAGGAACTAGATCGTCGATTTCGGCTTCGCTCGGCTCCTTGAGTCGCGGATCGGTGTGGATATCTTGCTCCGTTGGAATCTGGCGTCGCTTCTAAAGGTTGAAGGCTCTCTTGCTTGAATTGCTCTCGGGATCTTGATCTTGATTTTGAATTGGGGTTTGAATTTGAGGTACAAGTTGTGTCACTCAACTTGTGGGTAGAAGATGATGGTGATTCTTCAACCAATTGTACCCTAGATCTAGGCTCCTTTTTATAGACCTCAAATTTCTAGATCTAGGATTAAATTTGAATTTTCCCTCCACAAGTTAGTTAGCACCAAATTTAAATTTCCCTCCAAAAGTTTGTTAAGAGATCCTTCTAGAAATAGTTTGTTAAGCCGAGCCTTCTAGATGCGCCACGTGGAGCTTCTGAGGTCTTCTGGAAACTTTAGCCGTTACAAATAGGCACGTGACAAAATTGGGCGCTTTGATCTCTTCATAAGGCCGCAGCTCCGCGGCTCCAAGGGGGTTTGGGCCGCGAATCCGCGGTCCTTTAGTGGCCTTTGGTGCTTTATTTTTTATAGTAATTCTTGGGCCTCCTGGTGGGCCTTTATACAATATGTGAAATCTCATTTGGCCTTCTGTATTACTCCATATCATTAGCCTTTGAATTGGCGTGTCTTTTAACAGTTCTTTTCCCAATTTAGGCCCTGCTTCTGGAATTTCCTGTATTAGACCCCAAGACAAGAGTTGCGCAATACAAGGGTGATGCGATGCCATGAGAAACACACAATTTCCCTAAAAGTACCGGTTTTAGTATACAGTACAAGTAATCTAGTATTTTACATGTGTTTTGCTAATATGTATGATATGAATACCGGATACCTTTACATGAATGCAAAAGGTAGGGAAATTGCTGTGTTAGAAATGCAGTATTTTCGACTGATCAAATTCCCCCAAACTTATTTTCGATCGTCTCGATCGAATTGTTTTATTAAAAAGAGAAGGAGAAAATAAAGAAAGAGAAAAGCACACTTTCGTAGGCAACACGATTGCACTTAGCACGTGCAACAAGCCTTTAAACCTCTAGGTGTCCCTAGTAGGAGGAGTGTTGTCTCCTGAGGGTTTTCAGCGGATTGCACCCACAAAATCCAATAATAAAAGGAAGATCATGAATATTACATTTAAAGAAAAGAATTGTAAAAGAAAAGCCTTGAAAATTAGGGTTTCCAACTAAGCTAGCTTTTCGGTTGTCATGAGCCCTATCTTAATGGTCATTAAAAGATGTCAGAAATCACGTCCTCCCTCAATAAAACATCGTCTTATTTTTCATTCCTATATTTCTTCCAAACATCGATCATATCACCCTGCGTGTGTGTAAAGGACATCCCTACACCCGGAGAATTCAATTCAAGCTATCATACTCTTGCCCATCAGCCTCAGTACTTTTTTTTTAATTAGATATGCTTACACACTTTCATGCGACCGTTAATACTTCTTGAGGTACTAATCGACCGATTACTCATGTGCTTTCTTATTTGGTGTATTTTCCTCGTCTTGCACCACCTCAGGTATAGCAGTGACTCCCAGACCAGTTGGCCTTAGGGCACTAGGTGAAAAGGCACCATCGCTATAAATTTTTTATTGCCCTTGGCGATAACAAAACCAGTGTCCATTTTTCTCACCACTTTCTTCATTTTTTTTCCTTCATACATCGGCTTTAAGACAAGAGCATTTCAAGGTATCCTCTACTATCCCAAGGTTTAAGACGTGTGTAAGTGTGAATAGCAGGGTATCAACGTTCAAAATGTTTGGCTTTCCAGAATAGAAACTATTTTTCAGACTTATATTTATCCTCAGATTAGTGACTTCCTCCATCTTACTAACCCTTGGGACAACGGCTCATAACTACTTATTACAAGTTCGTATAAGGAAACTTCTAATTTTCTTAGTTTTCTTAAATTTTTCTAATCTCATGGATGTAATTGTTCACTATCTAATCTTTTATTATCATAAATATTAAATATTTTTATATTTTGAAAATTTTTTAAAATTTTTATGAGTTTTGAAAATTTTCGAATTTTTATGGATTTTGAAAATTTTTAAATTTTTCTAGGTTTTAATGGGTTTTGAAAAATTATTTACAAAAAATGATGATCCAAAAATATGTACACAGAATTTTTATGGGTTTTGAAAATTTTTAAATTTTTATGGTTTTTAAAGAAATGTTTTGTGCTTATGCAAATGATATGCACATGATGCAAAACTAAGCACAAACCTCCCCCAAACTTGTTTTCAACAGTGTCCTCACTGTTGCCATCTGCTAAATCTCAAAAAACCTGTAAGACTGGGAGGAATTTATTAGTGGGGACAAAATATATAAGTGAAGATCCTCCTCCAAACTTATTCTTGTAAAAAAAAAATTCTTTCCAAGAGCCAGAAAATATACCCCCCCCCCCAAACTTGAGTTATGCAATGTTAATCTGTTGAAAATCACATGAGGGGATCAAAAATCAGTGGTCGATGCCAAGCTTTGCAAAGACCGACAATCAACACCAACCATTCGAAGATTTTATCAATGCAGTGCTCGGGTTGGTGGAAGAAGAAGTTGGGAAAGGGTAAGTGGTGGAACAGAATGTGTGTGCGTCTCATTTTGGAGAGACGATGCAGTGAATGTGATGGATTACTTGCATTCTTTTTACAATTCAGAAGAAGGGGTGGTGGTTCAATTTCAATGATTGGGATATGATTCATCTCAACACCCGCGTTATTCAGAAATGCGAGTTCATCAGCGAAGATCTCCTCAAAAGTTTCATCAATACCCCGAAGAATAATGTCATCACAAAATTCGGGGTGATCTTCAGACTCTAAAAGCAGTTCATAATCGGTGTTAGTTATTGACCCGGACATCTCGGTGGAAGAGTCCGTATGTGTATGATACATAGTTGGGTCAAACAACAACGTATGAAAAGAATCAAGATCGGTATCAGGAGGATCATCAAATTCGCTGCTGTCGACATCCATTAAGTCGACAGAACAGACATGAGCAGTAGGTTCGAAGGGTACACTTCCCAACTTGTAAATGTTCAGTTCTATTGACCTATTCCCGAAGGATAGGGTCATAGAGCCATTACGACAGTTGATGATAGCGTTGGAAGTGGCCAAAAAGAGGCGACCTAAAATCACCGGAATTTGATTCCGTGGGTTCGCTACAGGCTGTGTATCAAGTACAATAAAATCCACAGGGAATACGAATTCCCCAATTTTTATTAACACATCCTCCAGTTCACCCCTAGGTTTGGTGATTGAGCGGTCAGCCATCTGGAGAGTGCAATGGGCTGGTTTCAACTCTTTGATCCCTAGTTGCTCATAGACTGAGAAAGGAAGCAGGTTAACACTTGCGCCAAGGTCTAAAAGAGCACGGTTGACGTGTTTATCCCCAATAGAAATTGATATCGTAAGACATCCTGGGTCCTTACGTTTCTTTGGTAGCGGAGGGATAAAAGCAGTGCTAATGTTATCGGACATGAAGACCTTCTTTGGCACTTGAGTCTTCCTCTTCCTAGTGCACAAGTCCTTAAGAATTTTCGCATAAGCGGGGACTTGTTGAATCGCATCTAGGAGAGGGATGTTGATGTTAACTTGCTTAAACATGTCCATAATCTTCTCCATATGTGGACTCGATGTGTTAGCCCTTAACCGATTAGGATAAGGTGCTTTAGCAATAAACGCTGGGTCCATCATAGGAGAAGGAAGTGTGTGTGGACCTGATCCCAAAATAGAAGTGGGGATCGTCGGTGGTAGACTAGAAGAGGTGGGCTGAGGTGTCGAGCCTAGAGGGAAATGGAGAATAGGCTCGCTAGAAGGCGGTGGGGTAGGAAAACAAGAATCAGACGTAGAAGTGTGTGTGTGAGGAAAGATCTCAGCTGGGGTGTTGATAGGATTCTCAATATCATCAACTTCTTCCCCAACATGGTTATCCAGCACTCTCCCAGATCTCAACGTGGTGATTGCATTCACATGATGTGAATAGCCAGGATTGGGTAAAGGTTGAGCTAGGAGTTTCCCTTTCTCTCTTGCACTCATTTCGGCCTTAAGTCGTGCAATCTCAGCTTCCATCGTTTTGATACTCTCAGCTTGGGACGCTGAGTTTTTCTTTATCTCACCAACGGAAGACCTAACCTCGGCCGACACTTCTATGAAACTTGACAGGAGTGATTTCATGGTTTGAGCGAATTGAGAGAACTCGTCAGAACAGGTCGACTGCATAGGATTAGACGGTGCAGGAGGGTTGACCTGGTTTTGGAAATTTTATGACTGGTAGGGGTGCTGGGTGAGTTGAAGTGGTTGCTGTTGTGGAGGAAGGACCCTTTGGAATTGATTCGGGTTTGGAACCGTGTTTTGGGATTGGTTCCAAGCAAAATTCGGGTGATTCCTCCAACCCTGATTGTATGTGGAAGAAAAAGGGTCGTTTCTAAGTCCTTGTTGAAGTGCAGCATTAATGTGACCTTGAAACTGAGAGTTTAATGGACATTCTTCCGTTAAGTGAGAAGGATCAGAACAGCACCCACAAACAGTTTTGGGGAGTGACATTGGGCTTAGGGAGGCTGCTAAGAATTTGTGTTCCATAGCGTCGAGTTTCTTTTGCATTGCTGCCATCTCAGCTCGAACACCTATGGACACGTCTATTTGGTGTACGCCACTCCTACTCGATGGCTGGGTTCCAGTCTCCCACTGTAATGACTTTTCAGCAAACTCTTCTAAAAATTTCCATGCTTCCCCATCATCCTTGGTCATAAAGGTGTCTTGACACATGTTTTCAAGGTTTTGTTTAGTGGTAGGGTTACTACCCTCATATATGATACGGCAAAGATCCCATCTCGGGATGCCGTGATGTGGGCATTGAACCAAAAAATCCTTGAATCGTTCAAAGCATTTAGAGAATGGTTCAGCTGGAAGCTGGGAGAATTGATATAGTTCGCTACGGATTCGAGCTGTCTTTTGCATAGGGTAGAATTTCTTAGGGAATGCCGCAACGAATTCTTCCCAATTCGTGATGGAATGTGCGGTGGTGTTATACAGCCACTTCTCGGCTATATCGCACAAGGTAAATGGAAGAAGTCGTAGATGCATGGCATCCACAGAAAGTTGTGATGTACCCATCATTGCGCATACGTTTTCAAATTTGGTAATGAAAACGTAAGCGTCTTCAGTCTCGAGACCGTGGAATTTGGGCAGAAGGTTGATGTACTGGGGCTTAATCTCAAAGTTATCCCCGTTGGCTGGTGGAATGGATAAGCAGGTCGAGAGAGGACCTCGCAAAGGGTAGCATCTCTCTTGGAGAGAGATGCGGGGAGGATTCTGCGCACCAACGGACGGTGGCAGAGTAGCGGTAAAGAGGTTTGATGGAGACTGATCCATCGGTGTGGGTGTGGTGGGGGGTAAAAGAAAGGTAAATGGAGAAATACCGACTTCGGAGTCGATCGAGGGGACGCGGACAAGTCGGGCACTAGAATCCCGTGTCCAGCCTATCTTGCACTAAAAGGGGTTAGTACAAGTGGCAGCGTGATTTATAATTAGGGGGATGAAATGAATGCAGTGTTTGTTTTGAAAAATGATACGGATTTTGAAAATATGATGCGATCATAACAAATGCAACAAGCAATACCCTAAAATCTATGGTCACCTAGGTCAAAGCTCTAGACCGCTCCTAACTTCCAAAAGACAAGTTGCAGGATAAAATCCTTCACTGCCTCTTTGTCCCCCTGTGGCCAGGTAAGTGCCAGGTAAGTGGGAAGGTACTCCACTACGTAAGTAGTGGGCCTAATTAATAACCACTAGCATTCGACACACTTGCCTTAGACACCACAAGAAAACGCGGATAAGCAACGAATTACCCACGGCCTTCTTCTGTCCTAAGTGAGCGCGACGGTCCTTAGAGTCATCTCTAGATATTTTTTAATTAATGAGGGTAATGCGGATGCAAGTTTGTGATTTTTGGGGCTTAGGAAGGGTAATGAACTCCCCACCTAATCTGGATTTGGTCGTGCCCCTTAATGTCCATATTAATTATGCAAACAACCACAAAATCAAAAACAAGCACAATTTATTTTGCTTTATGCGGCGCTGCGATTTTTGCAAAGAATCCTACAACAAATTGTTAATTGGAGCAGATTTTAGGAAGGAGATAAGAAAGATAAAAGTTACCTGCTAAAAATTTTCCAGAGAAGCCCTCAATAAGCCGCGGAACCGCCGCATTAGGGAGCTAGGGCCGCGGAAACGCGGTGACTTAGTGAGATCACTGCACTAAAATTTAACAGAGAGCTTCTGTTGATCGTCTGAGTCCTCTGGAATTCTCCAAATAATTTTCCAATTGCACAGAAAGCTCCAGATTTCCTTGCAATGAACCACAACAACTCGTTTAGTGTTTTGCGCGAGTTTTGATCTAAAAAATATTGATGGAATAAACTTTTCAACTCAAATTTCAAAAAATGAACAAATAGCACACGATCCCCGGCAACGGCGCCATTTTGATTGAATATCGATTTTCCGTTGTGTGTTGGTTTTTAAAAAATTGTATTTAGAAATCACAACCAAAAAAAATATTTTGACCGCAATCAATAACGGTGTCGGATGTAGCGCGTTAGTAAGTGCGGATCGTCCATAGGAAAAGTGAGATCCGTTCAATTTCCGAATTAGATGAGTTGAAAATTTAAGGCAAAGAAAAGAAACCAATTCATGATTTGCATTTGAAGATTAAGAAATAAGAAAAATCTAGATCTAGAAAAACATTAAAAACAAGAATTGAGATGTGTGATAATTTCCAACCAACAATCAAGATTAGAAGTATGGCTCGTAGGAGTAGATCGGATCTATAGATGTGATGAGATCTAAAGATTACTAATTCTTATCCATTAATGAATTGATACTAGATCGATGCAAATTCATCGAGGTTTAAGGATCTTGCGAGGAAATTAGGGATTTCGCAACTCATCCTTTGTCCTTTCAATGGATCGCATTCAAATTCTAGCTTCTAGTTAATCAAATGGTCAATAGTTGTTCCCTAGTTTCGAGTGAACACGATCAAGAAAGCATCATCTCGAAACTAGGTTATTAATCATTTGATTCACTAGAATTTCCAAACATTATAGGATTTAAGAATTTTAAAAATATCTAAATCATCATCATCTAAAGATCGTCACAACTCCTACACGAGCGGAGATTACTCAAACATCATGATCACAAACACAATCACAAATTGAGATCTAATCATTATGCTTGAATTAAAAGATAAGCAAGAATATAAAAAATTCACCTTTATTTATCGACAAATTTCGTTACAACTCTCTTGAATTTACAAAAGGAAGGAACTAGATCATCGATTTCGGATTCGCTCGGCTCCTTGAGTCGCGGATCGGCGTGAACCTCTTGCTCCGTTGGAATCCGGCGTCGCTTCTAAAGGTTGAAAGCTCTCTTGCTTGAATTGCTCTCGGGATCTTGATCTTGATTTTGAATTGGGGTTTGAATTTGAGGCACAAGTTGTGTCACTCAACTTGTGGGTAGAAGATGATGGTGATTCTTCAACCAATTGTACCCTAGATCTAGGCTCCTTTTTATAGACCTCAAATTTCTAGATCTAGGATTAAATTTGAATTTTCCCTCCACAAGTTAGTTAGCACCAAATTTAAATTTCCCTCCAAAAGTTTGTTAAGAGATCCTTCTAGAAATAGTTTGTTAAGCCGAGCCTTCTAGATGCGCCACGTGGAGCTTCTAGGGTCTTCTGGAAACTTTGGCCGTTACAAATAGGCACGTGAAAAAATTGGGCGCTTTGATCTCTTCATAAAGCCGCGGATCCGCGGCGCCAAAGGGGTTTGGGCCGCGAATCCGCGGTCCTTTAGTGGCCTTTGGTGCTTTATTTTTTATTGTAATTCTTGGGCCTCCTGGTGGGCCTTTATACAATATGTGAAATCTCATTTGGCCTTCTGTATTACTCCAGATCATTAGCCTTTGAATTGGCGTGTCTTTTATCAGTTCTTTTCCCAATTTAGGCCCTGCTTCTGGAATTTCCTGCATTAGACCCCAAGACAAGAGTTGCGCAATACAAGGGTGATGCGATGCCATGAAAAACACACAATTTACCTAAAAGTACCGGTTTTAGTATACAGTACAAGTAATCCAGTATTTTACATGTGTTTTGCTAATATGTGTGATATGAATACCGGATACCTTTACATGAATGCAAAAGGTAGGGAAATTGCTGTGTTAGAAATGCAGTATTTTCGACTGATCAAGTACCTACCAGTAAATCTCGCTTGCTCTGGACAGGGACTTTGTGTAATGGCTTTCCGAACATAGCGCGATATCAACCCCCAATACCGAGAGAGACGAATCCTATCTAACCGCTACTGCTTCCCAGTGCTTCGGGACTGCACCCAACTACTATCTGTTTGCACAACTCCTTTGAGCCGTGGTAGGGTAGTAATCTAAGAACAGTGCGAACACACTCGAGGCGAAGTAGCGATGTCAAGTCAACGGACTAAGCTGTACTGATGTCACCTAGGAATTGCTACCTGACGATAGGTATAATACCAACCAGCAGTTCCCCACGAGTCCTGTCTAGTGTACTCATAATCTAATAAGTACTTACATACTATCTCCAGTACGTCGTACTAATGGCTGTAGAACAGACCATCTCCCCTGCTGGGATGAGAAGCGTATACACTAGTCTACTCTGGAATATCGATATCCTGTCTCGATAATCCTATAACTAGGGACCTGTATAAGGATGTGCTTATAGACTATCCAACCCCCGCTAGTGTGACTGTCATCACAACGCTGGTAGTCAAGAAAATATCCTAAGAGCTCTACCAATATGTATAAGCGATATGCTAAAAGAAACGTATACACATATTGAGGTAGAAACAAACCAAGTAGCATAATACCATATTAAGAAAGACTGTTAATATATCCGTGTATATCCCAAGCTTCCAAAATGTACTATACAAACCAGTATGATACAATAATGGCCTCTAGGGCATATATCACTAACAACCCCGTGAACGATATACCGTTAAGCAATGTTCTAAACACATTCAACTTCTTCTAATGAGCGTGAAGTCCTTAAAGGCTTAAAGTCTAGTTCTTTTTAAAATTTATGCGGGTAAACGTTATGCTCAATTTCGTGATTTATGGGCCACGGAAAAGGTGATGAAATCATTTACCGTATACTGTAGGGTTCTCTTGCAAAGGTGATTTGTGGGCCACGGAAAAGGTGATGAAATCCTTAAAGGCTTAAGTCCGTATTAATGGATGTTATGCGCAAATCAATGAAAAAATTGTTCAAAACATCAAACAATTGTTTTTTTGTTTAAGCGCGGCGCTGCAAAAAATACGGGTTAGTTCCTTTAGCGTTTGGCAGCGAACTTGCAACGAATTCTGCATAGATAAAATAGTGGATGGGTCGGATTTAAGAAAAAAGGTGTTAGGATATACGTACCGATAGGTTTTTGGGTTAAGAAACCCCCTTTGAAATAATCTGACTAGCCTGAAAAGTTTGATTGCGCGGGTCAAACTACCCGGATCTTTGACACTGCACTTCACTATCACCTTAGCTTTGAATGTACACTTTGCTCCGCACGATCGTAGTTTGCAATTCCTTAAAATCTGCAAATGTCGGAAAAACGGATATTTAGTGCGAAAAAGCGATATATGTGGCCAAACTCGTGCACGCTCAAAATTATGAAAATCAAACAATAAAATGGGATAATAATAAAATGGTGGATCCAAGAACAAAAATTTGGAGCAAACGGAGAAGTATTGGCCGGCGGTAGCGGGAAATGTGAATAAACCGCCGGTCGGCTATTTGAATTGGGGCTCCATCTTTCTGCAGTGTTCCCTATGTTCTAGTATTGTCCCAATGTTATAGTTTAATTTTTCTAATCAGTCTCAGAGTGTGAGCAGGTCAAATAACATAGAACAAAATATCAAAACGTTAAATTTTTGTTTTGGTTTTTTATTCAAAATTTTCAATTTTTTTAGTTTCGTTTCCAGAATAATGTTAGTGTTATCAACAAGATATACAGAGATTAACCCGAAATAACAAGAATAAAAACATTACCGTCTCCCCGGCAATGGCGCCATTTGATTAAAATGAGATTTTACGTGTTGTATCATAAGTTTTAAAGTAACCGCAATTAAGATGGCGTCATGTGTAGCTAGCCGTGATGAGTACGGGTCGTCCGCAGGGAGATGGTGCGTTCTAAGTTCCTTTTCTCACGAGTTAAGCCGAAGGTCCGGATGAGTTCAATTCTAACCTAAGTGTAACGTATATATACAACGAAGCGTTTGTTAGGAATAGAGATGGGTTTGTTTAAGTTAGGAAAATCTGTACTCGTTCATTTGTACCTTACTTGACATATCGAAGCTGTGGTAATCGGCAACAACGTGGATTAGGGTGCTTAAACATGGTATTTCGAGAAATCCGACTTATTGACCCTTGTCCTTCCGTTCTTGTCTCTTATCCTTCGCCTCCGGCCAAACCAAACGCAGTCGGTCACGGTTAGGGATTGTCGCTACCGTGGTAGGGTAGGGTGCCTAACGAAGCGCTTGCGTGAGGTTTGGGCGGAGTTCGATTAGCAATTCTCGGGCAAAGGAAATGAGTAAAAGAAAAAAATAACTTAAATAACCATTATCTTTCCCTAACAAGATATACTATTCACAAACCATGATCAATATCAAAAGAAAATGCAAAGGAGAAGAGATCAAAAGAAAACACATTGCAAGTAAGTAAATGGAAAGAAAGTAAAGTGCAAGAAAATAAAAAGTAAGAAAATACTAAGAATAATAGTTGCAAGAATGTGAAAGCTTCATTAAGTTCAATACAAAAGTACAAGCAATGAGTTCAATAACCAAAACCTAAACTTGCAAGCTCAATGAAGAGATTGCAAGATCAGGAGAAGGCAAGGAACTCAAGCCAACTAACTAATATGTACAAAGAGTCAAACAAAAATTACAAAATGGAAATGGAATCAAGTGTCAAAGTATATCCTTGAGCTTGCTCTCTGTTCTGTTATTTATAGGCACAAAATCAACAAAAACAAACAATAAAAATGAGATGTTGTGACAACATGGAATGACCAGAAGAAAGTTGGAGCCAAAATATGATGGTGGGACCGGTGGTAGCGGTATTTTTAGGGTTTTTACCGGTTTTATTGGGTGTGGTAAGGCTCGTTTTTGTGTGGTGATCACATGTCCTCTCCATAGTCTCTCTAATATTGTTTGATTCTTCTATATAAGCTTGGTTTGCAATCTGTAGATTTGGAGGGAAAATGTGACTTTAAATCATATCACACATTTTTACTTCACTCATCACACACCCACTTGCCTCATCCACTTGCACAAGTCATGATTCTTGTGTGTCCACTTGTACTAGTTTGTCCCACCATGGTTCATGCATCAAAAGAGGTTTGTGTTCACACTTGTATTGTTGCATTATGCTTGATAAAAAAATGTGTACACTTGTTTGTTGCAAAATGAAACTCTTTGAATATTGATCAGTTTTCTGTTCTGGTTGCAGTGTCGACTCACAAATGTCGTATCCGTGTGTTTGAGTGTGTTTTCAGTGTTTTGTCATAAATACATGTAATCTGTATTTATTGAGCAGACACGGGTAAATAGTATCAATATATCACAAAATTGATAATGAATGAGCGGTATTGAAATGTAGTTTTTCGTGATGAACAAGTAGTTTTGACTTTTAATTTGTAAGGGCACAGAAAAAGAACCTAGGGCTTCACTTCACTGCATATAAATACTCCAGATCATAACCATATCAAATATGTATATTTTCACTAGTTTTTGTTAGAATTTAGTATAACTTCTTCATCATCATCTCTCCTCCATTAAAATTGTAGTTTGAGATTTTTGAGTGGATGATAAATGAAGAAGAGTGTTTTTTTATATGCATGTCTTGTACATTTGTTAACTAGTTTTTAGTTAGATTGCTTGTTATTTTCTTTGTTAAATAGTTGTTGGTTTTCTTGTTCTTTTTCTTCTCTTTTCTTTTATCTTTGCAACCATGATGCTTAAGAGTGATCCTTTCCTAGGTGAGGTCTCAAGTAGCTAGTTGTAATTTTCTACCTCATTTCTTTCTATCTTCTTTACTTGTTTTATTTTCTTTTATTTTATAATGAGTGGGTAGTTTTCTCACTTGTTATGATAGGATAAGGAAAGTTTGAGAGAAGGAAATCTCTCTCACTCTTTCCTTTGCCCAACAACTTGATTCGAACTTCCATCAAGGCAACCACAATCCGCTCCCTACGGCCCCCTATCTTATATGATAGCAGTGACACCTTAGTGAGACCGGTTGTGGTTGAATTGACCGGAGGTTATAGCTAAGAGCCAAGAACGACGGACACGGACTAAAAGGAAGGAACTAAGCGTTAGATACCTAGCTTATACTCGCAAGTTTCCCTCATAGTCTTTCTAATCCCCGTTGTTGCCGATTACCGTAACATCGATATAAAGAGTGGCAAACGAAAGAAGTGAGCAAACTCCTAACTCAAACTAATATAATCCTAACCCTAACAAACTTCTATTAACATACATATCTAAGCACATAGTTAACTTTGAACAAACTCGGACAATTCGGACTTAACTCGTTAAAACACTAAGAAAAAGATTCACATCTCTCCATGGATTGTCCCGTACTCAACCGGCTAGCTACCAAACGAAACTGTCTTGATTGCGGTAATTAAAACTAGCATAAAAACTTAACAATCAAATGGCGTCGTTGTCGGGGAGACGGTAGTTTATTTCTTTTTGTAGTTTTAGGTTAATTTGTGAATATATATATATAAAAAATAAACAAAACTATAAAAATCAACTTGTTATTTTTTTATTCTTTTTGTACAAGTGTGCATGATAGAGAGAAGATCAAGTTCAGTGCCAAAGTCGTGGGGAGTTAGACCCACATCATGCGGCTAGACCGCGATGAATCAAGATGAAACCGCAGCTAACTGTACAAATTCTGGAGCAAATCTATTGACCAATTCAAGACCTAGAACTCAAACCAGAAGAAGAGATCACATTTACTACAGAGAAAAAATTTGGAGCTCTAAGTCGTCCAAAGAACCGCGGAACCGCCGCTAAATAGTGGTTTTGACCGCTGAACCGTGGTCAAAGTTGGGCTTTAAAGCACCAAAAATTTTGTGAGTATTTAATTCTGCTGATTACCCCCTCTAAACTCTACTGAATTGTTTTTTCTGCAGTATTTTTTGCGCAAACTCTCTCTCCTTCTCCAATAAACTGCTTTTTGTGCGGAATTTTTTGTGCCGCCGCCAAATAAAATTTTTGCAAGTGTTTTAAATTTTTGTTTGTTATCGTTTTGCATAAATAATACGGACTTTAAGGGGCTATAACACTAATTCAGATTGGGTGGGGATTTCATCATCCTTCCTAAGACCCCAAAAATCATAAAATGCATACGCGTTACCCTTGAGCTTAATTAAAAAATATCTAGACTCATCCAACTAAGGACTTGTCGTGCTCAATAGGACAGAGCAAGGTTGTGGGCATTCGATCGTTTATCTAAACTTGACTTTGTGGTGTCTAAGGCTTGACAAGTGAGGAGCTAATTTTAAAAGGCCCGTCTCACGGTGATTCATGAGCGAAACCCTCCTTACCTTACTTGTGCTTACCTGGCCACAATTGACAGTGAAGAGGTCATTTGAGGGTTATCTCACAACTTGTCACTTTGAAACAGTTAGGAGCGGTCTAGTGGACTTTGAAGACCATAGCTCTAAATGTGATTGTGCATATTGTGACTGCGATTGTTTGAAGTTGTGACCATAAATCCATATTTATTTTGCAAAACTCTGTAAAAAAATATTTTAAAAAACTGCCAAACTTTCATAAATACTTGCCATTTGTCACCAAATTTCCATTCCACCTACCTTTCACCTTCTTTTCTCCGTTGACGTTTTCTTACCCTCACCTTCTACACTTTGACTACACTAAACTCAATTAGTGTATGTACGTTTAGACTCGGGACACTAGTGCCTGTCTAGTCCGCGTTACGTTAGTCGCTACCGACTACGCGATCGACTCCGACGTCGAAACTCCTCCCACGCCTCTTTCACTCACCTTTGCCGGCCAACTCCGACGTTGACCGTGATTCTATTCATACAGCTTCACCTTCACCTTCAACTTCACCCAACTCTTCATCCAAAATGTCGAGATTTCCTCCTAACATCACTTTACCTCCCTCGGGAATAATTCCATCTCCACTTGATGCGAATAACCCATCACCACAAGCACAAGCGCCACAATGAATCGCGCTTCAAGATCTTTTCTATCCTACCCGCAGTGCACTCCCCACTTGTCTTTCTCTTCCACCAGTCAATGGGGATAATTTCGAAATTAAGCCCCACTTCATCAGCATGCTGCTCAAATTTCACGAGCTTGAATCTGAAGATACCTACATCTTCATCAATAAATTCCAAAATGTGTGTGCGGTGATGAAGACAACCCAACTGTCTGATGATGTTATACGACTACGAGTTATTCCTTTCACTCTTTGTGACCTTCCTGAAAAGTGGTTGTATAGCACCGCATCTCATTCGATAACCAGTTGGGACAAGTTTGTGAAATCGTTTCTGAAGAAATTCTACCCAAATCACAAGACCGCACGGATCCGAAATGAGATAAACCAATTCACCCAGTTTCCAACCGAACCTTTTTGGAAGTGCTTTGACCAGTACAAGGACCTTCTTGTTCAGTGTCCTCATCACGGTATCGAGAAATTGCAACTTTGCCAAACTCTGTACGAGGGCCTGAATCCAGCAACTAGACAGTTCATGGAGACCATCTTTTAAGGCTACTTCCTGTCCAAATCTGACGAGGAGGCTTGGCAGTTCTTTGATCATCTTGCGGAACAAACGCTGCAGTGGGAGAGCACCCGGCCAAACGCTTCAATTTCTTCTTCTTCGGGTCTCTCTAGGACAGGAGTTCACCAACTCGATATCTCAATTGCAATGAAAACTGAGATGGCTGCAATCACACGGAAACATGAGGCAATTAAGAACAAATTCTCATCTCCTTCTCCTAACCCTGCTCCTCCCCCTCTTACCATTTGCGTTTGTTGTTCGGATCCATCTCATTTGACTGAAGAGTGTCCTTACAATCCACCATATCAAGGACAGGATCAGGTCAATACTGCATTTCAACAAAGACCAAGAAACGATCCATACTCTTCCACCTATAATCCCGGTTGGAGGAACCGCCCTAATTTCTCCTGGAATCAAAGCCAGCACCAATTCTAAGGACAGAACAACTTTCAAAGGCCTCCTCCTCCTCAACAACAAGCTCCGCAACAATTTTAGCAACCTTTCCAACCCCAACCTTTTCAGAATCCGACCAACAACTTTGCACCTTACAACAATTCTTTTCCTCAAAACAACTTTGTTCTGTCAAATAACAATAAGGTTTCCTCGCTATAACGGAGTCTAGAGGTTTTTGTAAAGCAATCGACTCAATCCACCGCCAACATCCAGTCTTCTATTCAGTCTCTGGTGCAACACACCGCTGCACACAGGCAAAGCATCAAGACCATCAAAGCCCAGATTGCACAGCCGAACGCGGCCTTGAGCGAGCGAGAGAAAGGAAAGCTTCCATCTCAACCACTCCCAAATCCTGGTCGCCCACATAATGTACATGTTGCTCTTAAACAACAGAACCATAATGTGAGTGCCGTGACTATGTTGAGATCTGGAAGAATGTTGAACAACAACATTGGCGTACGAATTGATGATGATAACACCCCGGCCGTTTCTTCCTCTCCTTCCTCTTCTTCTTCTTCTAAGCCCATTCTCCATTCTTCAAAAGGTCATTCTTCTTCAACTGCTGCTTCGAACGGATCCATATCTCACTCCACTCAAACTCCAGTTTTGGGTTTCGTTCCATCTCCACAATCTCCTTCACAAGTATTGGACTCAACCAATTTCAACAAAACTCCATTTCCAAACTGGTTGAGATCCAATAAACAAAATCCACAAATGGAGAAGATTATGGAGTTATTCAAACAGGTTAACATCAGCATTCCCCTCTTAGATGCAATTCAGCAAGTCCCGTCTTACGCAAAAGTCTTGAAAGACTTGTGCACTAAGAAGAGGAAATCTCATGTACCAAAGAAAGTTTTCTTGGCTGGTAACGTGAGTGTTGCTCTTATCCAAGATTTACCACAAAAACGGAAGGATCCTGGCTGTCTTACGATTTCAATAACCATTGGGAATAAGAACATCAATTGCGCACTTTTAGATCTTGGTGCCAGTATTAACCTTCTACCTTATTCAGTTTATGAGCAACTCGGTGTAGGAGAACTGAAATTTACATATTGTACTCTTCAAATGGCTGACTAATCTATCACCCATCCTAGGGGTGAGCTAGAGGATGTGTTGATCAAGGTTGGGGACTTCATATTCCCCGTAGATTTCATTGTTTTAGATACATAACCTGTAGCCAATCCCCGGAATCAAATTCCGGTGATTCTCGGTCGCCCATTCCTTGCAACCTCAAATACGGTGATCAATTTTCAAAATGGTTCCATGAACCTATCTTTTAGTAATATGATAATTGAACTCAACATTTTTAGGTTAGGGAATCAGCCATCCGAACTGAGCGCTCATATACTAGATGTCTGTTCCATTCAGGAGATCGCCCCCAAGGACTGCGAATTTAAAGAATTCTTGTTTGATCACAGTGATCTTAACGCCACTAGTGCGTTTCTTTTTGAACCTGCTGCTTCCGCTTCCGACAACGAATACGAGTGCTTCACGTTTTTAAACGATCTTAGCTTGTCACCACCTGAGTTTCAATCTTTTGAATTTTCAAATGTGTTAGTTGAACCATCCGACTCGATTGCATAAACTCGCTTTGAGCCCTTCTTGGAATCCTTTGAGTTTGAGACATTTTCTCCGATCTTGCCTTCAGTTGTTTCTCCTCTGACGCTCGAACTTAAGCCTCTGCCGTCTCACCTCAAGTATACTTACTTAGGTGAAAACGAGACCCTCCCAGTAATCATCTCGGCTTCTCTAGCTCTAGAGCAAAAGAAAGCTCTTCTTGTGGTCTTGCAATCAAATCAGCAAGCTTTTGGTTGGACGATGGCGGACATCAAGGGGATTGGTCCTCTGATCGTTGAGCATTACATTCATATGATGAATGATGCCAAAGCAGCTAGGGATCCACAGAGACGATTGAATCCAGTCATGAAGGAGGCTGTGAAGAAGGAAATTGTCAAATGTCTGGATAATGGTGTCATTTACCCTATTTCCGACAGCCAATGGGTCAGTCCGATACACGTTGTCCCTAAAAATTTGGGCATGACGGTCATCACAAATGAGGCAAATCCCCACTCGCACCCAAACCGGGTGGCGAGTATGCATTGATTATCGAAAACTCAATGCCACAACGCGTAAGGATAACTTTCCGCTACCATTCATTGACCAAATACTTGAAAGATTAGCTGGACATGAGTTCTACTGTATTCTGGACGGTTACTCAGGCTACAACCAGATTCCCATCGCTGAAAAAGACCCGGACAAAACCACTTTCACTTGTCCTTTCGGCATGTTCGCATATCGCCGCATGCCCTTTGGGCTATGCAATGCTCCCACTACTTTTCAGCAATGTATGATGGGAATATTCTCTGACGTGGTTGAGAAATTTCTGGAGATATTCATGAATGATTTCTCCATCTTTGGTGATTCCTTTGACGAGTGTTCACAACATCTTGACGCTGTCCTTACCCGATGTAAGAATAAAAATCTCACTTTAAACTGGAAGAAATGCCACTTCATGGTGCATGAAGGCATTGTCTTAGGACATATCATTTCGCGAAATGGTATCGAAGGTGACAAAGCAAAGATTGATGTTATTTCTAACCTCCCTCCTTGATTTAGAGATGTTTTGTCGATCAAAAAATATTTACCGCAATCAAGAACGGCGTCGCATGAAGCTAGCCGGTGAATACGGGTCGGTCCACAGGGATGTTGTAAATCTCCTTTAAGTTCTTACGAGTTAATTCCAAATGGTGTTTGGAATTATAATTAAACCTAAAAATTGAAGTTGTATGATACTAGGATTAGAAACTTGCTAGGATTAGGTTTAGGGAAAATTTGGTAAACAAAGATCTACATCTCTTTCCATTGCCTTTATTTAGATTTGATATTAGGGGTTATGGTAAACTTTAATAGAGGGGATTAGGATGATTGGGAAGATGTTCTTCCTCTGGATCCTTGTCTTTCCTTTCTTAACCTTTACCCTAACCTCCATGGAAAACTCACAACTCCGGTCTTTTATACTACGGATCACCGTTACCTTGAGGGTAGAGTGTCGTAGGGAGCGGAAGATGAGAGTATGCATGGAGTCCTAATATTCATAATAGGTTGGCAAAGAAAAGAGATGAGAGATCTTCATCTCTCAAACCCTTCTCTATTCCTAACCCCAACAAGCGAGGAAACTACTCGCTCATTGAGGGGATTAAGAAAGACATGATTTATTTTTTGCTTTTATTAAAGAGAAGAAACATATATTGCAAGTTAATAAAATTCTAAACTAAATTAAACTAAGGCAAGAAAATAATTTACCTAGGGCAGATATAAAAAAACTAGAACTAGGGCAAGGAAAATAACCTACTTACGATTGATGCGCTCTAACTTCAAGAAAACAGAATTTTATTCATGAATAGAGGCATGAGAAAATACAAGGGTTTGGGTTCTATTTATAGGACATAGAAACCCTAGAGCTACAGCTAATCAGCATGTCTACAATTACAAACATACCCCTATAAAATCTTTCCAAAGCCGCCAGAACATTATGGTAAAAAATTCTCTGAGTGAGGGCTTCATATGGCCGTGGAACCGCGGCAATGGCGGGCTTGGGCCGCGGTTCCGCGGCCCTTTAGTGAGATCTCCTGACACTTTTTTCTAGGCTTCTTTAGGTTTCTCTGGGCTTTTCATTTATTTAGTCTTTTCTCCATTTGGGCTTCTACATTGATTCCAGATCTTCAGTGAACACTTGTAGCGATCTTTTAACCGTTTGCCTTGATAATTTAGATCTTGCGTTGTCTTGTTGATTGTGAACTGTTCTTCGTCTAGGCTTGACTGCGATCCTCCTAATTGTTGGTCAAAAGTCCTTCTTTTGTGTCGTCTTTTGTGTTTTTCACTGTTTTAGATCCACGAACCTGTAACCTGTAACATGTAGCAGACATGCGTCAAAAGCACCTGTTTTTATTGTAAAATGCATAAGAATGGGGAATATAAAATGCAATATTATGGTGTGAACAAGTACCCCAAACTTATCTTTTGCTCGTCCTCGAGCAAACTTATTTTTTATTCTCGATAAAATCTAACCTAGCCGTACTTTCGCAGGGAAACACGATTGCACTGAGCTCGTGCAACAAGCCGTTAAATCTCTAGGTGTCCCTAGTAGGAGGAGTGTTGTCTCCTGAGGGTTTTCAGCGGATTACACCTACAAAATCCTATCAATTTGGCTTTTCGACTTTTGTTCTCCAATTAGGTTTTCTAACAAGGAACTCTATTATCGTCGACCCGCAAATTATCCACCCATATTCTTCACACTTCCTTATCATTTAACTTAAGATTATATATGTTCTATAGAATTACTTAGCTTTCGGCATTTCTTAAGTTTTCCTTCTAGGGTTCCATCTCCACTTAGGAATTTCTATCAACTCTACTAAAGATACAAGTTCTATTCTTCATTCATTTCTCTCATCTAAACTCTAATCACATACCCCCACGTGTGTGTAAATATCACCCCTACACTTGGAAATTCAAATCAAGCAATCGTACTCTCGTCCATTGTCCAAAGCACTTTTTAGTTGGTGAATTTTTAATTGAATTTCGCTTACATATCCTTCATGCGACCGTTAATACTTCTTGAGGTACCAACAGCCGATTACAAGATGCGTTAGCACTTTAAAGCGTACTTCCTAGTTTTGCAACACCCAAGGCTTTAGCAGTGACTCCCAAACCAGTTGGTCTAAGGCACTAGGTGATGAAGCACCCTCGCTAAATATTTTTTTTATTTTCACAGCCTTAAGTAATCACAAAAACCAGTGTCCATTTTTTTTTCTTTATTCACTTTTTTTTTCCTTTTATTTTCATTGTACTAAGGACTTTAGACAAGAGCATTTCAAGGTCTCTTCTACTATTCCAAGTTTCAAGGTGCGTGATTGTGCATTTTGTAGGGTATACGTTTTCAGAATCTAGACTTAAGTTAGGAATTATTTTTCAAACTTATACTCTAATAAAAGTTTTAATACTTTTCCTTCGTTTCGACTTAGCCCAAGAAGTGAACCCAAAATTTGCCTATTTCTAAATAAACTATAAAGACATATACTTTCTACCGTTAAACTTTAAGGAATGTTATTTTTAGGGTTTTTAATTTACTAAGTCGAAGATCTAGTTTTTCCTAGCCAGTTGACCTATTTATCAAACATAAGTCAATTAGCCAAAATTGAATACATTAATTTTTATATTTTTTGAAATTTTTCAATTTTTATGGGTTTTTTCATTTTCTAATTTTTTTTTATTTTTCAAATTTTTATGATTTTTATATAAAAGTGCAATGCAAAAATATACATATGAATGCAAAGAAAGAAAACTTACCAAGCATACCCCCAAACTTAAACTGGACAGTGTCCTCACTATCATGCTGCACCAAGTGGGTCGATAATGTCGGCAATTATATTTACATATTATACACACCCCCAAACTTATTTGAAATAATGTTTTGGAAAAAAAATTGACTGGAAATTCGGGGGTGATGGTGGAGGAGAATTAATCAGTGTAGATCGGCTCCTGCAAAAACAGGAGCTCCTCCGATGGGTCCGCTGTGAAGAACGGTTTCAATCGATACCCATTCACTTTGAATAAAGTACCGTCTTCTGGATTTTCAAGATCAACCGCACCGTGCGGATAAACGGTGCGGACTACAAAAGGTCCTCTCCATCTAGAACGGAGCTTGCCGGGGTGATAATATAACCGAGTATCATAGAGTAAAACCTGTTGACCAGGTTTAAATGTTTTACGCAAAAGGTGTTTATCGTGGAACACCTTAGCTCGGTTTTTAGCAATTATGGCATTATCATATGCCTCATCCCGCAGCTCTTCTAGTTCATTCAACTGCAGCTTTCGGTTGCTGCCCGCATCTCCTAAAGATAAATTCAGCTCTTTGATAGCCCAAAATACCTTGTGCTCAATTTCTACTGGGAGGTGGCAAGCCTTACCGTAAACAATTTAAGTGACCAATCTTTACGGTTTTTAGAAACCGTTTTCTCCAAGATTTGCTTAATTTGCCGATTCGAGACCTCGGCTTGCCCACATGTTTGGGGATGGTAAGGCGTTGACAGCTTATGGGTGATAGAATATTTGCGTATTAAAGACTCAAAAGTCCTATTGCAAAAGTGAGAACCATTATCACTTATTATCGCGCGAGGGTGCCCAAATCGAGAAAAGATGTGTTCCTTAAGAAATCGAACAACAACCTTGTTGTCATTCGTTCGACTAGGCACAGCCTCGACCCATTTTGAAACGTAGTCAACAGCCAAAAGAATATACACATTTCCAAAAGAGTTAGGGCATGGTCCCATGAAGTCTATACCCCAAACATCAAAAATATCTACAACCAAAATTGGTTAGAGCGGCATTTCGTTTCTCCGCGATATCCGGCCCAAGTGTTGGCACCGGGAGCAAGTCTTGCAATATTCATATGCATCCATGAAGAGTAGTGGCCAATAGAACCCACATTGCAAGACTTTCTCGGCTGTCTTCTTTGGGCCAAAGTGCCCGCCACATGCTTAATCGTGGCAAAAAGACAGCACACTCTTAACCTCATTTTCCGGTACACACCGACGAATGATTTGGTCGAAACAGTATTTAAAAAGATAAGGTTCATCCCAGTAAAAATGCTTTACTTGGGACAAGAATCGAAGTTTATCCTGTTTCGACCAATCGTTAGGTATCAAGCCGGTGGCTAAGTAGTTTACAATATCGGCGAACCATGGCTCGCAAGAAACGGTCAAGAGTTGCTCATCGGGGAAAGCATCAGTGATTGGAAGTTCAAGTGTAGGTGAAGAAGGAAGTCGTGAAAGGTGATCGGCCACTACGTTTTCACATCCTTTTTTGTCCCTTATAACAAGGTCAAATTCTTGTAGCAAGAGGATCCAACGTATTAGCCTTGATTTAACATCCTTCTTCGCAAAAAGGTGGCGAAGAGCTGAATGATCCGTGTACACTATAACTGGAGAGCCGATTAAATAAGGCCGAAATTTTTCAAGTGCAAACACAACTGCTAAAAACTCTTTTTCTGTTGTTGTGTAGTTTAGTTGGGCCTCATTTAATGTTCGGCTAGCATAGTAAATTACATGCGGCATCTTGTTAATGTGTTGTCCAAGAACAGCACCAATGGCAAAATCTGATGCGTCGCACATAATTTCGAAAGGGTGCGTCCAGTTTGGAGATGAAAGAATGGGCGCAGAAATGAGAGAGTATTTCAAAGACTCGAACGCTTCCATGCAAGTTGAGTCAAAATCAAATGTTGTGTCCTTGGCCAATAAGAGAGTCCAGGGTCTAGCAATCTTGCTAAAATCCTTGATGAACCGTCTATAAAAACCGGCATGGCGCAGAAAAGCTCGGATATCTTTGACGCATTTAGGAGGAGGGAGATTAGAAATGACTTCAATTTTGGCTTTATCAACCTCTATGCCGTTTTGCGAGATGACATGTCCTAAGACGATACCTTCTCGTACCATAAAGTGGCATTTCTCCCAATTCAAAGTTAGGTTCTTATCCCTACAGCGGGTAAGAACTGCGTCAAGATGTCGTAAACACTCGTCGAAGGAGTCAGCGAAAATGGAGAAATCATCCATAAAGATTTCCAAAAACTTCTCCACCATGTCCGAAAAGATCCCCATCATACACCGCTGAAATATAGCGGGTGCATTGCATAACCTAAAGGGCATGCGACGATAAGCAAAAGTGCCAAAGGGACAAGTAAATGTGGTCTTGTCTTGATCCTCTTTGGCTATGGGGACTTGGTTATAACCGGAATAGCCATCTAAAAAGCAGTAGAACTCATGCCCCGCCAATCGTTCTAGCATTTGGTCAATGAAAGGTAAAGGAAAGTGGTCCTTCCTTGTCGCGGCATTGAGTTTTCTATAGTCGATATAAACCCGCCACCCAGTTTGGGTGCGAGTAGGAATTAACTCATTTGCCTCATTGTTAATGACCGTGATGCCCGATTTCTTTGGCACGACATGAATGGGGCTAACCCATTGGCTATCCGAGATAGGGTAAATGATACCACTATCAAGACATTTAACAATCTCCTTCTTGACCGCCTCTTTCATAATGGGATTGAGGCGTCTTTGTGGATCCCTTACCGGCTTGGCATCATTCATCAAGTGTATATGATGTTCAACTATGAGGGTACTAATCCCCTTGATGTCCGCCATAGACCAACCGAAAGCTTGCCGATTATTGTGTAAGACCATTAAAAGAGCCTTCTCTTGCTTGAGAGCTAGAGAGGAAGATATGATAACGGGTAAGGTCTCATTCTCACCTAGATAAGCATATTTTAGGTGCGACGGCAAAAGCTTTAGTTCGAGTTTAGGTGGTGAAACAATAGATGGTAACAATGGAGTAACTGTTCCAAACTCGAAGGATTCCATCAAAGGTTCAAATCGAGTGTACGCTACCGAGTTGGATGGTTCAACTAACTCATCCGAAAAAGCAAAAGACTCAAACTCGGGTGGAGAGTTTTCAAGATCGTCAACAAAGGTGAAACACTCATAATCTTTGTCCATCGTGAAAACTGTGTCGGATTCTAGGAGGAACGCACTAGTGGCGTCAACATTGCTGTAATCAAACATAAAATTTTCGAACTCATAGTCCTCCTCCGCGATCTCATTGATCGAGCAAACATCAAGTATGCTAGAATTAGGCTCGCAAGGCTGACTTCCTAACTTGAAAATGTTAAGTTCAACTGTCATATTGCCAAAAGATAGATTCATTGAAACGTTACGACAGTTGATTACCGCGTTAGAAGTAGCGAGGAATGGTCGACTAAGTATCACCGGAATTTGATTACGGGGGTTAGCGACAGGTTGTGTATCCATAACAATAAAGTCAACGGGGAAAATGAAATCCCCTACTCTAATTAACACATCCTCCAACTCTCCCCTAGGATGGGTGATTGATCAGTCGGCCATTTGGAGAGTGCAATGAGTGGGCTTAAGCTCTCAAATGCCTAATTGTTCGTACACCGAATAAGGTAGCAAATTGACACTAGCACCAAGATCTAATAGTGCTCTATTGATGTTCTTGTCCCCAATTGTTATCGAAATAGTAGGACAACCGGGGTCCTTGTGCTTTGGTGGTAAAGAATTGACAAGAGCATCACTAACAGCACTAACCACGAAAACTTTCTTTGGTACTTGTGACTTCCTCTTTTTGGTGCATAAGTCCTTTAAGATTTTTGCATATGAAGGAACTTGTTGGATTGCATCCAAAAGAGGGATATTTATGCTAACCTGTTTGAACAACTCTACAATCTTCTCCATCTGTGGAGTTGGTTTATTAGATCTCAGCCGATTTGGAAAAGGAACATTTTGAAAAGTCATTGAGTCCAATTTTTGCGGATCAGATTGTTGAGTTGGAACGGAACCCCATGTAGATGTGTTCGTGTTGTGAGAAGAAGGTCCGTTCGAGCTAGAAGAAGTAGAGCCGTGTGAAGGATGGAGAATAGGCTCTAACAACGAAGAAGAAGAAGAAGAAGAAGGTGAAGAAGATGAAGAAGGACCACCGGCAAGGGTGTCATGGTTAATACCCACATTGTTTTGCAACACTTTTCCGGATCTCAACGTGGTCACAGCATTTACGTTATGATTCTGCTGTTCATACGCAACATGTGCGTGACCGGGATTTGGCAATGGTTGAGACGGAAGCTTTCCTTTCTCTCTCTCTTTCAACGCAGCGTTGAGTTGTGCAATTTGTGCCTCAATAGATTTGATGCTTTGATCGTGTGAGGCACTGTTTTGCACTAAAGATTGAATAGAAGTCTCTAATCTTGCTGTAGATTGTGTAGATTGTTTTAGGAAAGCCTCTAGACTTCTTTCAAGCGAGCTAACCTTGTCATTATTAGGTTGAACAAAATTGTTTGGCGGGTAAGAAGTGTTAGGCACAAAATTATTCACTTGATTAGGGTAAGGTTGCTGTTGGAAAGGTTGTTGAAATTGAGTTTGTGGAGGTGCTTGTTGTTGTGGAGGAGGAGGCCTTTGAAAATTGTTATTTCCTTGGAATTATTGATTTTGGTTCCAAGCGAAATTTGGGTGGCTCTTCCAACCCGGATTGTATGTTGAAGAGTATGGATCGTTTCTTTGTCGTTGCTGAAAGGCAGCATTGACTTGATCCTGTCCTTGAGTAGATGCAGTGTAAGGACACTCTTCTGTGAGATGTGATGGATCCGAACAATAAGCACAAACAGTTCGTGGAGGCACAACAGGGGCAGGAGAAGGCGCTGAGATTTTGATCTCAAGCGCTTCTAGCTTTTTCGTAAGAGCGGCCACCTCGGCCTTCATACCAATCGACATCTCTACTTGATGTATGCATGTCCTAGGTTAACCAATAGAAGAAGATGATGATGTGGTCTTGGTGCTCTCCCACTGAATTGTTTGTTCACTAAGATCCTCTAGAAACTGCCACGCTTCCTCTCTAGATTTGGATAGAAAATGACCTTGACAAATGGTTTCTAGCAACTGCTTCGTTGCCGGGTTCAATCCCTCATATAATGTTTGGCAAAGTTGCCAACTTTCGATCCTATGGTGAGGGCATTGAACGAGTAGGTCTTTGAATCTTTCAAAATATTTCCAAAATGGTTCGGAAGGAAGCTGTGAAAATTGTATAATCTCATTACGGATTTTAGCAGTTTTGTGATGAGGATAGAACTTTTTAAGAAAAGCTTTCACAAACTCGTCCCAATTTCTAATTGAATGTGATGCGGTGCTGTATAGC
The DNA here is from genome assembly GCA_030015575.1 of Agapanthus africanus. Taxonomy (NCBI): domain Eukaryota; kingdom Viridiplantae; phylum Streptophyta; class Magnoliopsida; order Asparagales; family Amaryllidaceae; genus Agapanthus; species Agapanthus africanus. The sequence continues at coordinate 455,220,813 of CM057349.1, forward strand.
CACTTCTTGGCTAGGTCACATAAGGTGAAAGGAATGACCCTTAGCCTTATAGCGTCATCACTTAATTGGGTCGTTTTCATCATAGCGCCAACGTTTTGGAATTTATTGATAAAGATATATACATCTTCGGATTCCAAACCATGAAACTTAGGCAGCATATTGATGAAGTGGGGTTTGATCTCAAAATTGTCCCCATTTGCCGGTGGGAGGGAAAGACAAGTAGGAAGGGCGGTGCGGACGAGGTAGAAGAGATCCTGGAGCACGACTCGTGCGAGCGCTTCAACAGGCTGGTGATTCGGGTTATTCGCACCTAACGGAGGTGGAATCATTCCCGTCGGTAAGGTGTTGTTAGGATCATATCCCGACATACTTTCGGAAGACGAATGTGATGGTGAAAGTGAAGAAGTGGACAAGATTTCGACTTCGGAGTCAAAAGGTTCGTCGGTTGGTACCAACGAAACACGGACTAATCGGGCGCTAGGGTCCCTAGTCCAACCGGACATACACTAAAAGGGTTAGTGTAGTCGAAAGATGAAAGACAGAATGTGCAGGTAAGAAAACGTCAATGAGAAGAAGTGGTGTAAGTGAGTGGAAAGATTTCTTTAGCGACAAGTTGCAAGTTTTGAAAAGATTTTTCCTTTTTCTTTTTAATTGAGCTTTTGCAAAAAGATTTTTTGAAAAGAGACTTGTGACACAAATGCAATTAACCACACATGCACAATCAGGCCTAAGTCTAGGGTCACCTAGGTCAGCTAGACAGCTCCTAACTGTTCCAAAGGGCTAGAGATAGGACATCAAACCGCCTCTTCACAGCCAATTGCGGCCAGGTAAGTGCCAGGTAAGTGGGAAGGAACCACACTGTGGGCCTAATTAAAAACCACTAGCCTTGACACACTTGCCTAGGCACCACAAAGTCAGGTTAGGATAAACGGCCGATGCCTATACTAGTCCTCTGTCCTATTGAGCGCGACGTCCTTAGGGCTGAGTCTAATATTTTTTTAATTAAAAGTGGTTAATGCAAATGCTTTAAGTGATTTTTGGGGTCCTGGGAAGGGTGATGAAATCCCCACCAAATCTGAATTGGTCAATAGCCCCTTAAAGTCAGATTAAAATATGCAAAGCAGTAAATCACTTGCAATCAATTTGCTATTTAGCGCGGCGCAAAGAATCCTGCAGAAAATCAATTATTGGAGGGGAGAAGAAGATTTTTAGCTCAAAGAATCCTGCAGAAGATTTGGCAAAAGATATATGGGGATTTGTAGAGGGGAGAATGAGGAAACAAACAGTGCAAATTTCGTGTAGAGAGCTCCACAGATGACCGCGGAATCGCGGTTTTGACAGGGGTAATGCGGCGGAAACGCTGCGTAGTGGAGGCTTCAGGTGTCAAGAAAATTTCTACTGTTCTGTATTTGCAATCCCTCTCTGTTTTGATGTACCCTTTTCTGATTTGCCTTCTGTGTTGTTTCAGATCCGTCAATCCTGCAGGGATTCACAAAAGAAACCCTTCAAACAATAAAAGATGATAGAATTTTTAAATTTTTGATTTTTTCAAATTTTTATGATTTTTTATATTTTATATTAACCCGAAATTACAAAAAGGAAATTTTACGCCATCCCCGTCAACGGCACCATTTGATTGATCTCAAGAAGTATAGTGGAGATGTGGTATAGTGGTGAGTATTCCCGCCTGTCACGCGGGTGACCCGGGTTCGATCCCCGGCAACGGCGCCATTTGATTTAGAGATGTTTTGTCGATCAAAAATATTAACCGCAATCAAGAACGGCGTCGCATGAAGCTAGCCGGTGAATACGGGTCGGTCCACAGGGATGTTGTAAATCTCCTTTAAGTTCTTACGAGTTAATTCCAAATGGTGTTTGGAATTATAATTAAACCTAAAAATTGAAGTTGTATGATACTAGGATTAGAAACTTGCTAGGATTAGGTTTAGGGAAAATTTGGTAAACAAAGATCTGCATCTCTTTCCATTGCCTTTATTTAGATTTGATATTAGGGGTTATGGTAAATTTTAATATAGGGGATTAGGATGATTGGGAAGATGTTCTTCCTCTAGATCCTTGTCCTTCCTTTCTTAACCTTTACCCTAATCTCCATGGAAAACTCACAACTCCGGTCTTTTATACTACGGATCACCATTACCTCGAGGGTAGAGTGCCGTAGGGAGCGGAAGATGAGAGTATGCATGGAGTCCTAATATTCATAATAGGTTGGTAAAGAAAAGAGATGAGAGATCCTCATCTCTCAAACCCTTCCCTATTCCTAACCCCAACAAGTGAGGAAACTACTCGCTCATTGAGGGGATTAAGAAAGACATGATTTTTGTTTTGCTTTTATTAAAGAGAAGAAACATTTATTGCAAGTTAATAAAATTCTAAACTAAATTAAACTAAGGCAAGAAAATAATTTACCTAGGGCAGATATAAAAAAACTAGAACTGGGGCAAGGAAAATAACCTACTTACGATTGATGCGCTCTAACTTCAAGAAAACAGAATTTTATTCATGAATAGAGGCATAAGAAAATACAAGGGTTTGGGTTCTATTTATAGGACATAGAAACCCTAGGGCAACAGCTGATCCGCATGTCTACAATTACAAATATACCCTTATAAAATCTTTCCAAAGCCACCAGAACATTATGGTAAAAAATTCTCTGGGTGAGGGCTTCATATGGCCGCGGAACCGCGGCAATGGCGGGCTTGGGCCGCAGTTCCGCGGCCCTTTAGTGAGATCTCCTGACACTTTTTTTTGGGCTTCTTTAGGTTTCTCTGGGCTTTTCATTTATTTAGTCTTTTCTCCATTTAGGCTTCTACATTGATTCCAGATCTTCAGTGAACACTTATAACGATCTTTTAACCGTTTGCCTTGATAATTTGGATCTTGCGTTGTCTTGTTGATTGTGAACTGTTCTTCGTCTAGGCTTGACTGCGATCCTCCTAATTGTTGGTCAAAAGTCCTTCTTTTGTGTCGTCTTTTGTGTTTTTCACTGTTTTAGATCCACGAACCTGTAACCTGTAACATGTAGCAGACATGCGTCAAAAGCACCTGTTTTTATTGTAAAATGCATAAGAATGGGGAATATAAAATGCAATATTATGGTGTGAACACTCCTCCCAAATGCGTAAGAAATATCAGATCTTTCCTTGGCCATGCCGGTTTCTATAGACAGTTCATCAAGGACTTTAGCAAGATTATTGGACCCTTGACTCTTCTTCTGGCCAAGGATACCACGTTCAATTTCGACTCAAGTTGTTTAACTGCTTTTGAATCACTGAGAATCTCACTCACCACTGCTCATGTTCTTTCTTCTCTCGACTGAACGCATCCTTTCGAGATTATGTACGATAGATCCGACTTTACTATCAGTGCGGTCCTGGGACAGCACATCGATAAGATGCCGCACGTAATCTACTATGCGAGCTGGACCTTGAATGACACACAAATGAACTATACGACAACCGAGAAAGAGTTCTTGGCGGTTGTATTCGCTTTGGAGAAATTCAGGCCATATCTCATTGGCTCCCCAGTTATTGTCTACACTGATCATTCTGCTCTGAGATATCTTTTTGCGAAAAAGGATGCTAAATCTCGGCTAATACGTTGGATTCTTTTACTTCAAGAATTTGACCTTGTCATTAAGGACAAAAGAGAATGTGAAAACGTAGTGGCCAATCATCTTTCACGACTTCCTTCTTCGCCAATGCTTCCTCTGCCAATTAACGATGTTTTTTCTGATGAAAAACTCTTGACAGTATCTTGCGAACCGTAGTACGCAGATATTGTGAACTATTTGGCGACAGGACTCATACCAAGTGAATGGTCGAGTCAGGACAAACTTAGATTTTTATCCTAAATAAAACATTTTTACTGGAACGAACCCTACCTGTTCAAGTATTGTCAGGACCAAATCATTCACCGGTATGTCCCTAATAATGAGTTCAAGTGTGTGTTGTCATTTTACCACGATCAAGCGTGTGGCGAGTATTTTGGCCCAAGATAGACAGCTGAGAAAGTCTTGTAGTGTGGATTTTACTGGCCAAAACTTTTCAAAAATGAACATGATTACTGCAAGACTTGCTCCCGATGCTAACATTTGGGCCGGATTTCCAGAAGAAACGAGATGCCGCTCCAACCAATTCTGGTTGTTGCGATGTTCGATATTTAGGGGATAGATTTCATGGGCCTGTTTCCCAACTTTTTTGGGAACCTGTACATTTTTTTAGCTGTTGATTATGTCTCAAAATGGGTCGAGGCAGTGCCGAGCTGAACGAACGACAACAAGGTTATTGTTAGATTCCTTAAAGAAAACATCTTTTCCCGGTTTGGGCACCCTCGTGCTATCATTAGCGACAATGAGACACATTTCTGCAATAAGTCTTTCGAGACCTTGATGCGGAAATACTCGATTAATCACAAGCTATCCACGTCCTACCACCCCCAAACATGTAGACAAGCCGAGATTTCAAATCGGAAAATCAAGCAAATATTGGAGAAAACGGTTTCTAAGAACCGTAAAGATTGGTCTTTAAAATTAATCGATGCCCTTTGGGCATTTCGAACTGCGTACAAGACTGATCTTGGCATTTCTCCCTATCGGCTTATATACGGAAAGGATTGCCACCTCCCTGTGGAAATCGAGCATCATGCATTTTGGGCAATCAAAGAGCTGAACTTCAACCTTGAAGATGCGGGCAGCTATCGGAAGCTGCAACTTAATGAATTGAACGAGCTTCGGGATGAGGCTTACGAAAACGCGATTGTTATAAAGAACCGAACGAAGGTATTTTATGATAAACACCTTATGCGCAAAACTTTCACGCCTGAACAACAGGTACTTTATTATGACACCAGACTCCATTTCCATCCTGGCAAGGTTCAATCTCGCTGGAAGGGACCTTTTCTTGTGCGGTGTGTATACCTGCACGGTGCGGTGGATTTGGAGAATCCGAAGAACGGTTCACTATTCAAAGTGAACGGACACAGAGTAAAGTCGTTTCTTAGCACAGAACCATCGGAGGAGCTCCTGATGTTGCAGGAGCTGGTTTACATTGCCTAATCTTCCTCTGTTTACAACCAAAATTCTGTTATCCAACCATAAACAGTGGAAACACCGTTTCAAATAAGTTTAGGGGTATGTATATACCATCTTGTATATATATATGGATATTCTTGTCCAATGCATATCCATTTTGTTTTGTTCTTCTGACGAGCATCCCGGTCTTATAAATACTCGGTTTGTGTGTCGGGATATTTCTTGCCTGGTGAAATTCCCTTTTGTAATATATATATATATATATAATAAAAGGAAAAAAAGGAAAAAAAAAAGGCGGGTTCTTTTGTAAATATTAAAGAATATGTGAGAAGAGGACAATTCATAAAAAATTCCAAATTTTAGAGGGGTGTTAGTACAAATAAGGTCCATTTTTTACCAACCTTTGACTCCCCTTTTAAAAACCTCTCTTTTCTATTCTATCCCCAACCCGAGTCTTCAAACCCTATTTCACCCAAATCCCTAGCAGCCACCAAGAGCACCACCAGCGATCCTCCGAAACGACCATGGAACCGCCGCCGGCAGCTCCCCAGACTGCGCATCTGCCGCTGTTCTTCCACTACACCCTCTGAAAATTTCAGAGGAGATTTGAATTTTCAATCTCATCTCTTTAGAACTGTTGAAATTGTATTTTCTGTTCAAATGGCTCACAGTTTTCAATTTGAGAGGGAGTTCTCTGCAATGTTCGCCCACGACCTGTATGGTAGTTATTTTAGCAACAAAATCCAGAAACGTGGATGGAATTACTTATTGTATAACCATCCAAACGCTTTCGCCCTTCCGGATCTCGTTGATCATTTTTTTGAGAGCATGGAGGGGGGATGTTTAGCCAATTATGGGTTTATACACTGGTTTTTGGGGGATCGAGAAATTGTGGTAGATATGAACACGATTCATGTAGTAACCTTGATACCTCGTATCCCAGCTCATGACAAACCCTTTCGATTTGAGGATTACATGTCATTGATGGGTGATAGTTGTTTTAGGGAACCCAAGAAAGGAATTTTTCGACGTACGCTATAAGCGAATGTCTTAACCGTGTGCCGTTGGGCACAAAATAACATCTTTGGTAGCTCGCATAACACTACTTTTTCACTCCATCCCTACACATTGTGCACACACTGATGATGAAAAACCAAAGTTATGATACGTGTACCGTACTGTTACACTCAATTAGCACCGGCAAATGGGCGGCCAATTATCCGTGCCCAATATTAGTGACACAATTGTGTCGCTATTTTCTTCCTGTAGAGGAGTTTAATGCTTTTATTCATATGGGGGTTCCCATTCGATCCCTAATTGAGGGTGTGTCCATGTCATACACTATACTTCACGAGTTATGGTCGCGCACCGAACCGGTGGAGGATGTAATGGCAGAGACTCCCAGCTCAAGTTTCACAGCGAGCAATGAGGAGCTAACCTTCGCCGAGCAAGCACGCTTGCTGCGGCGTACTCACAGGGGGGTCGAGAGAGTGTTAGGGATCCTGACGAATTTTGATCAGCGTATTACGAGTCTAGAGCAGAGGATGTCTACCCTGTTGGCACGGGGTAAAAGAACGAGATCGAGGGGTCGTGGTGCTGACACCAGTGGAGCTGGCACGAGTAGTGCTGGCCCGAGTGGTACTGCGTCTGGTTCTAGAAGACGTAGTAGATAGCAGTGAGGACACTGCTGTGAATAAGTTTTGGGGTGGGGTTTGTTGTAAATAGCTGTCCATGCATTCTGCATCTGCACGTTTTTTTTGTAAATATATGTTCTTTTGTTTGCATGTTTAAATTCTGCATCGCATCATATTTATATTTTTGCATTGCATTGTCATCCCTAAAACCCATAAAAATTTGAAACTTAAAAAAATATCGCATCATATTTATATTTCTGCATTGCATTGTTATTCCTAAAAAACCAAAAAAAATTGAAACTAAAAAAAACCAAAAAATGTGTCAAATTGGCTATTTAGACTCAAATTCGACAGGATGGTTAACTGGTTAGAAATAACTAAATCGTAGGCTTAGTAATTGAAAACACTAAAAATAAACCTCCTTGAAATATAACTGTAATAAATATACGTCCTTGCAATTTGTTTAGAAGTAAGTAATCTTGAGTTCAATTCTTGAGTTAAGCTGAAATGAAGGAAAGGTATTGAAAACTTTATTGAATAATAAGCCTAAAAAATAGTTTCTATTCTCAAGTCCAAATTCAGAAAGTATATACCCTGCAAACTGCACTTACACACACCTTAAAACTTGGGATAGTAGAGAACACCTAGAAATACTCTTTCCTGAAAGCCTGGTATAAAAGAAAAAATGGTATTTGTAACTAACTGCCAAAAGAGCGTCGTTAAAAAATATATCCGGTCTTGAAAAAAAATGAAAAAAAGAAAAAAAGGAAAAAAAATTGCGTATATTATAAGACCTGGAAACTGTTATTTACGTTTTAATAAGCCCACACACTCAGTAATCGGCTGATCAGTGCCTCAGGAAGCAATAGTAGTCTCATGAAAAGAGTGTGAGCAAATCTGCGCATCATTAATAAAAATAAGTATTACTAGGTATTAAGGTAAGGGTACTATAGCTTGAATTGAATTCCTAAGTGTAGGGGTGAAATTACACACGTTGGGGAATATGATCGATGTTTGGAGGAGAGATAGAAATGAAGAACATGGCTTATATCTTCCTTAGAGATGATAGTAATTCCCGATTAGAGACTGCGTTTTACAAGAAAAACTCAAGAGAAACTAATGTCTTTATAAACTGACAAAACATATAGGATCTTAAGTTAAATGAATAGGAGGTGTGAAAAATAAGAGATGAATATTTCTAACATAGAATGACAGAGTTTCTAGCTAGAATGTTGAACTGTAGGATTAGAGTCGACGGCCAACCTGACAGGATTTTGTGGGTAGTATCCGCTGAAAACCCTCAAGAGACCAAAACTCCTCCTCTATGGCAACCTAGGGGTTTAACGTCTTTTTGCACATGCTAAGTGCAACCGTGATGCCTACGAAAGTGAGCTTTTTGGAAATAAAATGGCTTTGCTTGGGACGAATAAAAGATAAGTGTGGGGGTATTTGTTCATATCAAAATTTTGCATTTTTATACCACCCATTCTTGATCGCATTGCATATAGGTAGGTACTTTTGATCCGTATTTGCTACATAATTGCAGGTTACAGGTTCTCAGTCCAAAACAATGAAAATCATAAACAATCACGACAAATTCAGGACAACTGCCAACAACGGATAAAAATATGGGTTCCGCTCATCATCCGTCAGGTGCCGTTTACCAGTTCAGGAGACAAAAGTCAAGCAAGGGTCATTCAAGCACAAAGCACGAGAGAGGCATCACGAGAATCAAGTTGAAAATGCGGAGCTCAAGAAAATTAAGGCAAAAAGTCCATACATTTTCATCTTTTGGACCGTTGAAAATCTGAGAGCAAAATGAAATGATTCTGCAAATACAAGTGCACTAAACAAAAGATAAAAGCAATATAAAACAGCCCAAGAAAAATGGAACTCTAACTCATCAAAACGACCGCGGTTCCGCTGTCTAAGGCACCTATTGGCGGCGGAACCGCGGCCACTACGTGGTGTATCGCGCCAAAATTTCAGAGGTAGTTTTGATTTTTTGTAAGGGCACAGAAAAAGACCCTAGGGCTTCACTTCACTGCCTATAAATACTCCAGATCAAAGCCATATCAAATATGTATATTTTCACTAGTTTTTGTTAGAATTTAGTGTAACTTCTTCTTCTTCATCATCTTTCCTTCATTAAAATTGTAATGAGAGCTTTTTGAGTGGATGATAAATGAAGAGGGGTGTTTTTTTTATATGCATATCTTGTAAATTTGTTAACTAGTTTTTAGTTATATTGCTTGTTATTTCCTTTGTTAAGTAGTTGTTGGTTTTCTTGTTCTTTTTCTTCTCTTTTCTTTTATCTTTGCAACCATGATACTTCAGAGTGATCCTTGTCTAGGTGAGGTCCCAAGTAGCTAGTCGTAATTTTCTATCTCATTTCTTTCTATCTTCTGTACTTGTTTTATTTTCTTTTATTTTATAATGAGTGAGTAGTTTTCTCACTTGTTATGATGGGATAAGGAAAGTTTAAGAGAAGAAAATCACTCTCACTCTTTCCTTTGCCCAAAAACTTGATTCGAACTCCCGTCAAGACAACCATAATCCTCTCCCTATGGCACTCTATCATATATGATAGCAGTGACACCCTAGTGAGACCAGTTGTAGTTGAATTAACTAGAGCTTATGGCTAAGAGCCGAGAACGGATGGACAGGGACCAAAAAGAAGGAACTAAGCGTTGGAAAGCCTAGCTTATACTCGTAAGTTTCCCTCCTAGTTGTGCTAATCCCCGTTATTGCCGATTACCGTAACATTGATATCAAGAGTGGCAAACGAAAGAAGTGAGCGAACTCCTAACTCAAACTAATCTAATCCTAACCCTAACAAGTTTCTATTAACATACATATCTAAGCACATAGTTAACTTTGAACAAACTCAGACAATTTGGATTTAACTCGTTAAAATACTAAGAAAAAGATTCTCATCTCTCTATAGATCGACCCGTACTCAACTAGCTAGCTACCAAACGAAACCATCTTGATTGCGGTAATTAAAACTAGCATAAAAACTTAACAATCAGGTACACCAAATCGAGGAAATAAGTTCTTCTTTAATTTTCTTTAGTGAAGTTTATCCTTCTTCGTAGATGGGTGTGTTTCTTATGGAGATACTTCGTTTTGCCATTGGAAAAAAATATTTGATTTTGTTAAGTAGGGATGGAGAGGAGAGAATGGAATAAAGAAGTCTCTATTGTTTTTCCTCTATATATAAGGAAAAATCACAGAGAGAAATCAAAACGGTTAAAAAATCTGTCAGAATTTCAATTTAAAATTCAAAAACTGAAAACTGCATAGGTAGACGTCTATTTTATGTCTAATAGACGTCTCTGAAACATCTATAACTTTATTATAGACGTTTATAAAAAAAATTTAAAATGTGAATTAAATTATAGTTAAAATTATATTTCTAATTCTAACATATTTAATTCACCTCTAATTTTGGCAAAACGAGTTCTATTTACTTTGTGAACATATCGGCTAATTATGAATCGGTTGGTACATATTCAAGAACAATATCACTTTTATGACAGTGATCTTGTAGGAAATGATATCGAACATCAATGTATTTGGTTCTGCTATGTTGATTAACATTTTTGGTCATTTGGACTGTTCTGGTGTTATCACAAAGTATTGGTATTTTAGAAACTAATTCCTTATATTCTTCTAAACTATATTTAATCCAAAGACTTTGTGCACAACACATACCTGCGGCAATGTACTCGGTTTCAATAATAGATAAAGCAACTGATGCTTGTTTCTTAGATTGCCATGATACAAGGCAATTTCCTAGAAAATGATAAGTGCCACTAGTGCTTTTGCGATCGGTTTCACATCCAGCATAGTCGGCATATGAATAACTTGTTAAGTTAAATATGTTATTCTTTGCATACCGTAATCTTTAATTGATAGTGCCTTTAAGATATCTAAATATTCTCTTGACCGCTACTAAGTGTGACTCTCTAGGATCAGCTTGGAATCGTGCGCAAAGACAGACACTGTATATTATATCAGGTCTACATGCAGTTAAATATAATAAATTTCCAATCACATCTTGGTAGAGTCGTATATCTACCGCTTTTCCGGTTTCGTCCTTGGAAAATTTAATTGTTGTTGCCATGGGTATCTCACAAGTCTTTGTGTCTTCTAATCCGAACTTCTTGATGAGTTCCTTTGTATACTTAGATTGATTGATGAAGAGTCCTTCTGAACTCTGTTATATTTTAAGTCCGAGGAAGAAGTTTAGTTCTCCCATCATACTCATCTCAAATTCATCTTATATAGACTTAAAGAATTCGTGGCAAAATTGCTCATTAGTAAAATCAAATATAATATCATCAACATATATCTGAACTACTACAATTGTTGGATATAGTGCCCTCAAGTCAATTATTGTAATCGCAGGCACACGATTGTGATGATTAAGGGAGGATCTATACGGGTAGAACAGTCTTACTCAAAATGATAGTATGCTATATGGTTTGTCGTTATCATCATGTACATGCATTGCATGGTATTACAAATCACTATTACATGCTGATAGAGCCCATAGGATTCTTGCTTGACTACCAGTATTATGATGACGATTATATACATGGGAGCTAGGTGGTCTATTAGCACATCCTTAAATGTCCCTAGTCGAGGGAGTGTCGAGACTGGGCATCGATACTCTGGAGTAGACTGGTGTATACTTATCGAGACCCCGACGAGGGGCGGTGGCCAGTCTCACAAGCCATTAGTGTCAGTTAGTCACCTAAGATTTTATACATGTGCTCATTGGGTTATGAGTTATACTTGACGGACTCACCGAGAACATGCTAGATAGTATTATACCTATTGTTAGATAGCAGTTCTCGAATGACATGAGTACAGGTTATTCTGTCGACCTGAGATTGTCATTTGTCTCATGTGAGTTCCCACTATGTTTTGATTACTACCCTACCACGGCTCAAAGGAGTCGTGCAAACAGGTTTTAGTTGGGTACAATCCCGAGCCACATGGAAGCAGTGAGCGGATCGTCGGGAATTCGCCTCTTCCGATATTGAAGGTTGATGTCGCGCAGTGCACGAGTGGCCATCACCAGAAATCCTTGGCCAAGGTAGACGAGAATTACTGATTTGGATCAGTAGTTTCTCAGCGGGTGATGAGCTTCATACCGACACGAAATATCGCGTTATTAGGGGTCTGAATTTATCCACCCCCTCGACTCGATATACGATACTCTTAGACGAATAGACCCGATTGTATGGAGATTGTCATTGACTGGCTCGATAGGGGTACGGATGAGTTTGCTCGCCGGCCTTCCTTTCGCTCAATACCTGGGTAGCTGTTACGTACAGCTAGTGTCGCTGACGTGCTTGTGGTTAAACCCACTTCCAGCGTATTGACGAGTCTTTAAAGTCCCACAAAGAAGGTTTTTCCGGTTCAGGCGATATGAAGTAGACGATGTATGTTAGTACATACAGGTATCCGAATAAATATGTGTACATGCTACACAGACTTTAATCGTACGGTTGATGGTACTAGCGGTTTAGGATTAAGCCGGATTATTAAATCAAGTTTTTATTTAATAATTTATATATATTTTTTTAATATATGTATTCTACTATTATTGTTCACTATTCATTTTCTCTCTTGGCTATTCGTATTTTTATACGAATACGCGTATATTTATTTCGATACGTATACCGGGTTGTATTCCGTATTTATACGGAATATCTTCTAAAAGATGGAAACCTCATTATATGATTTTCTTATTAGAAAATCATTTGGAAATGAAGTGGAGGGTGAGGTGGCATGAGCATGGTTGGAGGTATGTAGAGAGGTATGGCTTTTGATTGTTTATTGTAAAATGTGTGAGATATTTCTTACATGGTTGAAAAATGAGGAGCCATTCTTTCTACATGCCATTCATTCTTTTCATTGATACTCTCTTGACGCTTCATTCTTGAGAGCTCTTCTACACTTAGCTCATTTTCCTTCTTGAGTTACGCATGCCTTGATTTTCCTCACCTCCTCCTCCTTCTTTGATTGCTCACTTGAGATTTAGAGATGAAAGAAAAAAGATAGTGAAAAATTCCTACATCCCCACTCTCCATTGCTAGCGACCTTGGAGTGTCGGTTGCTTCGCTAGGCGAAACTGGAGCCTGCATCGTTTCTCTCAGGTGGATCATCCTCGGTGAAGGAGGAACAGCTTCCAAGCTCGATCCAGAAGACCTCTAGGAGATAAGGAAGATGGTAGAAGACCGAAGGACACGGTTCATTCGGTATAACACTTCTAACCTTGTAGCTAGAATATCTTTTGTAGCTAGTCTAGGTTTATGGTTCGATTCTAGATAGGTTTCTTAGCGCCAAGTTTTTTAAACACCATTTTTTGTTCCACATCGGCCATGATAGATGGCCAGGGCGTTAGCAAACCCCAACATGGTATCAAAGCCACCCCATAAACCTTTACTAGATAGTTTACATAAGTTTAAAGTATCGATCGACGAAAGTTTCCGAATCGTATATTCAAAACTGTTGCTTGCTGTTCGAATTTCAAATTTGTTAAAAAAAAATTCTTGTTGTATTAAAATTATGTGCAGGAAAAACTACAGCTAAGAAAAAAATTTGGGCACCTAACTCCAAAATCGGCGGCGGAACAGAAGCAAAATGGCACATTTTGCAGCTGAACCACCGTGCATTTTGGGCTACGGTGCCCCAAATTTTTTCTGGGGCTCTAGTTCATGGAAATATGATTTTTGGGATATTTGGTTTTGGTCCAGATTTTTTTGAGTGCTGGTTTGCATTTGGGGCCAATGTAAAAAAGTTTTTGTCGATCAAAATTTTGAATACGTGTTTATCAGTGCATATGTTAATATCTACGACTGTGAATATCATTGAGCGGTACAACCCGACTAGTTCCATATGTTCAACTAGACGGGTTTGCGAACATGATATTCACGTTAATGTTCTGAGTTGTGCTAATATTGTGGGTGGATTGTCGTGGTGGATAGCCTATGGTGCAATAGAAGTTGTACAGTTCAGATTCTTTTGTATATTCATTATTGCGGGACGAGCGTCCGACATGTGGACAGCCGTCTCTGCCAGATTGTATATTCTTTTATTAGGGCACGACCGGCTTGAGGTCGATGTCGCCATTGTATATATATTTTTCTTTTCTGTACTAGGATTACCTCACGGTGGAGTGCTCGAATAGCCAGGTTCTAGAGGGCAACGGGCCTGCATCTCATGGCGTTGAGACGGCGGGGCCTTACTCTAGAATTGGTGGGCTATTCTCCGCACGGGTATAGGATGACCCACGGTAGGGTGCTCAAGTTACCGGATTCCGTGAAGTGCTGGGTGGACCATTCACTATGTTGATTGGGGTTGCTTCACTTTTGGGATTGGCGGGTAACTTGCCGCACTCGTAAGGGTCTTGGTTTTACATTGCACAGGCTATCAACACGACCAGAGAACGTCGGGTTTCATTTGCGGCTTAAAGGAAACCCGGGGTTCGTAAATTATCCGTTATTCTATGTTACTTATCGGTTTTCTGTGATGTTGCTTATATCATGCCTAGGACGAATGTTATATATATATTTATATATACTAGTAGATGTTGTATATGTTTTGCATCCGCACTAGTCCAGCCCCCGCTCTGCCGTTAGTTAAGTAACCTAACGGTGCATGACGGAGCCCTATGGCGAATGCGGCTGGCATATACGTATATTGTATTTTCGTTCTTTTCTGGTGTGATATGGATTAAATGATGGGACTTCGTTAATTTTAATTAATGCAAGGAAAAATAAACCTAAATGATATTGTTGGAACCAATTTTTGAAAATTGTCATTACAGACGTTTCTTTTGAAGAGTTCCCTAGTACCGCCGCTGGGTTTTGGGAGGCATCGACCATGCCGTTTTCAAAAAATTGGCACGCTAAAGAACCCTAACCTAGAATCTTAACTAGAGAATTAGACGTAACAGGCATGTAAATATCTTTATATCTAAGTGAACAATGAATACAACCTTTGTAGACCGGTCCTTCACTTCAAAAGCTCCGTGTAGTAGTCCCTTTACTCTAAGTAATGAACTCTCGGACTCTAGAAAGGCTCCACAAGATGAAAGGAACAAACTTACTTGAAGTCTTCGAGCCGAAAATGATCTACGTCGAGGAGACACTAACTTAAGCTACCTCTTCATTAATTAGGAATTAGTGAAACAAACAAGCTAAACTAAATGGCTAATCTAGTGTAGGTTGATGAAGTAGGAATTTTGCTAACTTTAGAAATATTTTTCTCACTGGTTTTCTTCACCTCCTAAAAGCTAGAGAGCTTGAGGAAGGAGATGAAGAAAAGCAACCATGGAAAAGGGCAA
Source organism: Agapanthus africanus (assembly GCA_030015575.1). NCBI lineage: Eukaryota > Viridiplantae > Streptophyta > Magnoliopsida > Asparagales > Amaryllidaceae > Agapanthus > Agapanthus africanus. The sequence goes on from CM057349.1 coordinate 455,235,862, forward strand.
GTCAAGAATGGCAACCATGGGTGAGTTAATATCATATACTAACTCATGTAGAGACTTAACCATGGCTTAAGGTAATGGTTGGGTTAATAAATATCTAATGTAAAACAAAATTAGTGGACTAAATCAATGATTCTACAAGCTTCCACTAAGCTCAAACCATGTGACTAATTTCCAACTAATTTTGATTTACTTTAAATAAATAAAATCCTTCATTATGTTAAGCATGGTGTGAGTCCCATACACCCATGTTGCATGTAGCAACAAGCATGACATAATAATATATCACATATATATTAAGTGCATACTAGTGAGAAAAAGAAATGCTTAAGTGAGCTAATATTAGTTAATGAAAATTAATATATCAAATATATAATTATACATTAAATTATTAAATCAACACTTGATTTAATAATCCGGCTATATCACATATAACCGACTAATATCATATGTATCAACTTATCGAATCAACACTTGATTCGATAACCCGACTATATCACATATAACCGACCGATCCAACTTCGAGAAGTATGAAGCGCTCAGTCAAACAAGTATCACATATCGCGAGAATAGAATACAGTATCACATACGCGTATTAATCTCGGTCCCGCACATATCACATATGTGCTCCTACTTCGTTTTTTCTGAGCCAGGAAACCTCTGTGTAGGACTCTAAAGACTCGTCAATACGCTGGCAGTAGGTGATGATCATATCAGTCATCCACAAGCCGTCAGCGGTACTAACTGGACATAACGGCTACCCGGGTATTGAGCGATCAGAAGATCAACAAGCAACCCTGCTCATACTCCTGCGAATCCAATAAGTAACACTATCGTACAGTCCGGTCTCTTCGTTTGATATGTCGCATGTCATAGCCTTGGGGTGGTAAACGTCAGATCCCAATAAACTGATAAGTCATGCCGATGTGAAGTATAATACCATCTAGGAGTTCTCGGCGAGTTCGTCCAGTGTACCCAGTCTCCACTGAGCACCTGTATACCTTCTCTGATGTCAAACACCAATAGATGTGGGATCATCCATCGCCCAACATATGGGTTAAGAAGCGTATACGCTAGTCTACTCTGGAATATCGATGTCCCGTCTCGATACTCCCACGACTAAGAACAATTGAAGGATGTACTTACCGACTACCCTGGCCTCCACTAGTATGATCTCCATCATTATCCCGGTAGTCAAGTACTCATCTTAAGGGCTTTATCAACATGTAACAGAGAGATAATTAGTGTACATGTTAAGATAAAGAGCAACCAGATAGCATACTATCATGTCGAGCAAGAAAGTCCTCCCTATGTATGTCCAAGCATCCACTTTAATATACATCATATGTACAATAATGGCCACTAGGGCATACATATAACTAACAATCTCCCACTTGCACTAAGACCATTTATTGTAGTATCCCATACTCAACGCCCTATAAATGTCTCTTTAGGGAAAGGCCTCTGTGTGTGGATCCGCCGTGTTATCCTTCGCGTCAACTCTCCTTACCTCGATCCCTTGAAGATCAACTATCTCCCTCATCAGGTGATACTGCTTCAAAATATATCTAGATCGCTGATGGGACTGGTGTTCCTAGGCCAAAACCATAACTTCATTGTTGTCACAATAACAGTTATTAGACACTCAATGGTAGGAACCATGTTCATCTCATGAACAAGAAATGTCCAGACACCCACTTTGGCAGCATCGTTGGTAGTGATGTATTCAGCCTTTATCATCTAGTTTGACACGGTAAATATCTTGGAACACTTTCAACATACCGTCCCTCTACTAAGGGTAAAGACAAAGCCCGAGACTGACTTTCAGTCGACCTTATCACTCTGGGAGCTCGAATTGGTAAAGGACTCCCACTGGAGTTCACCGTTACCAAACACCAAGAACATTTCTTTAGTGCTTTACTCAAGTACTTAAGAATGTCCTTCACAGCTGTCCAGTGATTCTCCCAAGATCCGATTGATTCCTTATCACTACTCCTATTGAGTCAGCTACATCTGGTCTGGTACATAATATCACATACATGATAGAGCCTACTGCTAAAGCATAGGGTATCCCTTGCATGCGAGCTCTCTCCAAATCAGTCTCAGGAGACATCTTTTTAGAGAGAGTGATTCATGAGTAAGTGGGCAAACCATCACGCTTAGAATCCTCCATACTAAACCTCTTTAGTATGGTGTTAATGTACCTGGATTTGGGACACTTCCAACATCCACTTAGATCTATCTCTATAGATCATAATCCACAAGATGTAGTAGGTATCATCCAGATCTTCCATGGAGAATCTGTAAATTCCCGTTCTCCATCTATAAGAATTTTCCTTGTATTTTCCAAATTCCAGAGATTTACTTTTCCTCGTAATTATTCTGTAGAAGGTGGTAGCTTGAATTCCAGTATTTATATTTTTCCAACAACCTAAAAACCAAATTTAAACTAACAAATTAATTTCTTAAACCAACCCGGCCCACTCAAATTCTTAAATAAAATCCATAAATTCATTTTTCCCCCAGCCCGTTACTTATCCAGCCCACTCGAATTTTAAATAAATCCTTTGTTAAACATAAAATCCCCCGGCCCAATCTTCTTCCTCAGCCCACTTCTGATTTTATTTTTAAAAAAAAAAGGGAATTGTTTCTAAACTGGCCCAATCCCTTCGGCCCGCCTCCATCTGACCCGACCCGCTACCTCACTGTTCATCTTCTTTAAAATTTTCTAACGGTAAAGTCCACTGTTCACGCGCGCGATCCCCTCCTCCGCCGCGTTTCGCGCCCACGCTCACGCCCCCGCTCCTGCCGTTACACCCACGACTTCAACCCCCGACGTTTCCTATCTCACCCTCATATCTCTTCTCCCCCGTTCTAAAATATCAAATTCTATCCACCACCGAACACCCATTTTTCTTTCGAAACCATTGCCACCTCCACCGCCGGCGATCATCCCACCATTTCGCTCGACCCACGACGATAGCCACTCATTCACCCTCCTTCTCCCTCTACGACTTCACACCCCCATCAACTCAAGATCCCCTGCACCCACTCCCCTGCACACCAACCCGGTGCACCCGAGCCGACCGCCACCTTACACTCTCGACGCCGACGAGCCCCCACTGCACCTGAACCACGTCGTCGACCTCCACCACCTCGGCATCGTCACCATCACCATAATTCCCTAGCCTCACTGCTCAACCTTTCCCTCTCTTCAAAAATCATCCAAACCCATTTCCAAACATTTCACTGTTGCACTTCGCCGGAGCACCGCCGCCGACCATCGTCAATCTCAGCACTACTCAAGAGATCCACAGAGCCTACTCTACACTTCCAGCGCGCACAAGACGACTCCGGGAAACTCCGACGTAAAACCCGAGTCGCGAGCCAAGCTTGCGCAATTCGTTTTGAGGCGTACATCGCGCGTTCGTGACACCGTTGCTGCCTTGCGACCCCGAGACGTTTCCAGGCAAGTGTTTACTTGCTTCATGCTAAAATTATAGTGGTACAAACCTAAATAATCTAGTTTACGAATTTACCGATTCCCGATACGTATTGTGACCTAAGTGTTCGATGCTAGATCCCAATGGAAATAATAGTTTATTTTGACGGAAACTGATATTTTCTGTTGGCCCATTCGATGATAAATATTGTATATGAATCTCGCTGGAAAATACGATTGTTAGTGACAAAAATTGATACCCCATATATGCCGTAAAAACTAGAATTCTCTCGTACCTGAAAACGAATAAAATCACCATAAATCATATACATACTGGAATGATATGTTCGAGGGCTTAAATCGAAGCCGACTCGACGAACTTTAACCTTATGTAAAATTCTAATGATTTCTGTTCTGTAACTGTGAAGATAATTGGATCGGAATGCGACTCTGGACTGCAGTCCAGAGCGTTTCTGATTATTGTGTTCTGTCCAAAGACCTGCGTCACTGTGTTTTCTGAAGTCGTATGTTACGGAACCCTGCAGTGGATTAAATATATTTCTTTTATTTAAACAAAACTGGTGGTTCCATTCCGATTCATCGCCGTTTGCTATTTTAAACTGTATTTAAAAGGGCAGAACGTATAACTGTCCAGAACAGATTCTGAAATGACACACTGAGGTTAAACTGTGCATAACCTTCAACGTACAGATGCGATTGAGGATCCGTCTGTTGTGTTGAATACTCTATTGAAAACCATAGATTTCATTCAACTGCAACATCGCTAAATTCTGAGCCCAACTGGGTGCAATTCGTGTCGCGAAACGGACATTCAGTTCTGAAACTGAATTTCCAGCCGCGAGCACTTAAAATGAAACAGCTATATCTTGAAAACCGGAATCCGGATTGAACTGAAACAAATTTTGATGAATTTCTGACTGAGTGTTCTATCTATCTTACTTGTATCATTTTGCTGAATTCTTAACATATTAATTTATGCAATTTGTTTTAGTTAATGACATGCATGTTGATTCATAACATACAGAGCTTATTGGTAGCATATAATACATATATCATACCCTTGCCATATACTCAGTGTTAATGCGTGTGGACATTGCATTATCGTGCGTGATAGATGTTGGTTTAGGAGTGACGAGTACACCAATGGAAAGTGAATATTCGTGATAGTGATTGATACAGTGAACAGTGATGAAACCGTGCCATTGGAATACTTGTACACAACTAGATCAATATCATAGATAGTGTAAACCTGGGAAAAAAGGGAAAATCAAAGTGGAAAGAGTATCGTATTTAGCAGGACCGTGTTTAGAGGATGATCATTCGAACCGTGATACTGATACGTGTAGGGTAGGATCTAGCGATCCGGCTGACAGGATTATGTCCCGGGCATGTGGGCCGTTGTCTCGGGTATGTACGAGACTCCTGTTAAACATGATCCTCCTTCCACTATGTGATTTCAAACATGACCTAGAGACCGATAGGGACACATAATATATTCTGCATCATATAGTGACACAGTGATTACTTGCATTGTTCTTATACGAGTATTACCTCATTTACCTGTTTCATCTTATTATAATAATATTGTTATTGTGTCGCTCTGACGACCTGAGTATGCATGCTCAGATCCCGCGGGAGGACCAGCACAGGAGACGGATCTACCCTTCGAGTTCACAGAGATATAGTCTGGTGTACTCCCTATCTTTACTGCTTTCCATAGAGTGATCGTGAGATTGAACTTGGTTAGTTATTGTTCTTATTATCTGTAATTTGTGAACAATGGAATTTTAATGTAATAAATTAGTGATGTGATTCCTTTAATACTGTGCTTTATTTACTGATTACCATGTAGTGCTAGAAGCCGAAGTGTGACTACGGCGGGATGATTCCTTGACCGTAGGAGCATGGCTGGCCTAGTCATCCCTCGTTTCCGTATTTTGGGAAGCGGGGCGTGACATGGTTTAGTTGGTATCAGAGACTGTGTTTAGTATCAAGGAATAATATTAACTATACTGTATTACGTTATTCTTGTTTCACTACTCTTGATTTTCATCCTTGAATCTTATCCTATCCTTTTGAATCCTCCAGTGATATGACGTCCCCGAACGACCCCTCCTCGGACTCCAGCTCTCAGGACCGCACGGAAAGAATACTCAGTGCACTGACCACTCTCGCGGAAGCTCAGGAGAGGAAGACAGATTTGCTTATTGAGGGACTCAGGGCGATTACCGCCGCAGGAGGACCCTCCGCACTCATTACCGCCCCCGAGGGCGCTACTCCACCAGCTTATCAGGCTAGGGCTGGTACCGTATCAGACTTCCGACGGTTACACCCAGCTGCATTCACAGGGCTAGCTGAACCCCTTGAGGCTGAGCAATGGCTGGTAAACATGGAGAATTTATTGACAGCCGCCAGGGTTCCAGAGGAAGACAGAGTGGACGTGATAAGGATTCAATTAGAAGACGAAGCCCGTACATGGTGGTCGGTGGAAGAAAGCAGACTTGACGAGCTGATTGAATGGAGCAAGTTTAAGGAGTGCTTCTTAGATCATTATTTTTCTCCCACATCCAAGGCAGAAATGGAGGAAAGGTTTATTCTTTTGAAGCAAAATGGACGCCCAGTGGACGTTTATGCGGCAGAGTTCAACCGTCTGAGCCGCTTTGCTCCATACATGGTCAAATCAGAGGCCACCAGGGCCAGACGCTTCCTTCAGGGGTTAGATTTCAAGTTGCAGCAGTTGATTGCATCGTTGGATTTGCAGACTTTCGCACAGGTACTCAACGCGGCGAGAGTTCAGGAACAATTGATTAACAAGTTCAGAAGACCCCCAGTCATTCCAGCACGTACCCACGCGCCTTCTCGAGGAGCCATACCGGTTCACAGAGCAGGAACGACACAAATGAAGCGCCCGTTTGTACCACAGCATCGCCCCCAGAGACAGGGCGTAACTTGCGGCTATTGCGGTAGAGGAGGGCATACCCAGAAGGACTGTCGCCGTGCCAAGGGACAGTGTTTGATTTGCGGTTCCAGTCAGCACAGGATTAACAGTTGCCCTGAGCGAGCAGAGATATAGGGAGGTTCTGGACCGTCACAGCAGAGGCCACAGGAGCAGAGGCAACCATTTACAAGTCGCGGTCAGGGACGGGCTTTCACCTTGACCGCCGAGCAGGCAGAAGCGTCAGGAGACGTGGTTACAGGTACTCTACTTGTACATTCCTTGCCAGCTAGAGTACTATTTGATTCGGGAGCATCGCATTGTTTCTTGTCTGAGCATTTCACTAATACACATTCAATACCATATGAACCACTAACCAAGGGATGGGAAATTCATACGGGTAATGGCATTATTATATCTAGTCGAGAATGTAGATTATGACTGGTTGTAGTGTGTGGCAGGGAATTCTATGCGAATTTCCTTCTGATTGGGACAGGCAGTTACGATGCAATTCTCGGAATGGATTGGATGAGCACTTTCCATGCAGTTATCGATTGTCGTTCAAAGAAGGTGATCTTCCGCATCCCCAATCACCCGGAGTTTATTTTCGAGGGCGGAAGTGAATCTTTGGAGCCAGCTAAGTATAGAGCCAAGCCCAAGGAACTGACAGCTATGGAGATTGATAAGAGCCCAGCCCCAGAAATTGTTCGGGACTTTCTGGACGTATTTCCCGAAGATTTACCAGGTCTACCACCTCCTCGAACCTTGGAGTTCTCAATCGATTTGATTCCAGGTACAGCCCCGGTATCCAGGGCCCCATACAGAATGGCATCAGTTGAGTTGGCGGAATTGAAGAAGCAGGTTGAAGAACTATTGGAGAAGGGATTTATTCGGCCAAGCGCTTCACCGTGGGGTGCACCAGTTCTATTAGTAAAGAAGAAGGATGGATCGTTGCGAATGTGTATAGATTATCGGGAGCTGAACAAGGTCACAATAAAGAACAAGTACCCAATACCGCGCATTGACGACCTATTTGATCAGCTAAGTGGAGCCAAGGTTTTCTCGAAGTTGGACCTCCGTTCTGGATATCATCAAATCAGAGTAGCAGCCGAGAATGTATGCAAGACGGCTTTCAGGACCCGATACGGGCATTACGAGTTTCTTGTGATGCCGTTCGGTGTTACCAATGCCCCAGCAATATTCATGGACTTGATGAACAGGGTGTTCACAAAGTACTTGGACACGTTCGTCGTTGTGTTTATCGACGACATACTTGTCTACTCGAAGACCCGGGAAGAGCATGCTGAACATTTGCGCACGGTACTGCAGGTTCTTCGGGAAGAGAAGCTGTACGCGAAGCTAAGCAAGTGTAAATTCTGGCTTGACAAGGTTCAGTTTTTGGGACATATCATTTCGGGCGAAGGCATCTCGGTGGACCCGGCAAAGATAGAATCTGGCAGAGATTGGCCGACGCCGAAATCATTAGCAGAGATCAGGAGTTTTCTGGGATTGGCAGGTTATTATCGGAGATTCGTCCAAGATTTCTCAAGAATTGCCGAACCATTGACGATGCTGACACGGAAGGACGTGCCGTTTACATGGACAGAGGAGTGTACTCAGGCATTCGACACACTGAAGCAGAAGTTAACCACGGCACCTATACTTACAGTACCAGATAATTCCTGTAGTCTGGTGATACACAGTGATGCCTCAGGGAAGGGATTAGGCTGTGTCCTAATGCAGCACGGCCGTGTGGTTGCTTACGCCTCTCGACAACTGAGAAATCACGAGAAGAACTACCCCACGCACGACTTGGAGTTAGCTGCGGTAGTATTTGCATTGAAGATTTGGAGGCACTATCTGTTGGGTGAGAAAGTGGAGGTGTACACAGATCACAAAAGTTTGAAGTATGTTTTCACTCAGAAGGAACTAAACATGAGGCAGCGCCGATGGCTAGAGCTAATGGCAGATTATGATTTGGACCTTCAGTATCACCCGGAGAAGGTCAATGTTGTACCAGATGCGCTCAGTCGCAAACCAGCGGTCATGATGTTGACCGATCAGAGGAGAATTATTGAGGATTTTCAGAGACTTGCACTTGAGGTCGTTACGCCGAACGCACTCAGTCAATTTTGGCAACTACAGGTGCAATCTTCCCTGGTGGACCGCATCAAGATTGCACAAGCGGATGATCCCCGATTTGCAAAAGTTCAGAGAGCAAGTGGAAGCTGGACTGAGAACAGATTTGATTATACATGAAGATGGCTCTCTGAGATTCGGTAGCAGACTCTGCGTACCTAAAGGAGATGTTCGAGAAGAAGTTTTGGCCGAAGCATACAGTTCAGCTTATTCTGTGCATCCAGGAGGTACAAAAATGTATCAGGACCTAAAGCAGCACGTTTGGTGGAACGGAATGAAGCGGGAAATTGCGAGGTTCGTATCCAGGTGCTTGGTATGCCAGCAGGTGAAGGCGGAACATCAGAGGACAGCAGGATTGTTACAACCATTGCCAATACCTGAATGGAAGTGGGAGCACATTACTATGGATTTTGTGACGGCCTTACCGCGGAGCCCTAGAGGCAATAACACCATTTGGGTTATCGTCGATCGCCTCACAAAAGCTGCACACTTCCTACCTTTCCGAGTGGGACAGTCGACAGAATCACTGGCAGAAAGATATATGCAGGAGATTGTGCGACTTCACGGTGTTACAGTCAGCATTGTGTCAGACCGGGACACGAGATTCTTGTCGCACTTTTGGAAGAGCTTACAGGAGAGTTTGGGAACCCGCCTTAAATTCAGCACAGCTTATCACCCACAGACGGATGGACAATCCGAGCGTACGATTCAGACGCTCGAGGATATGTTGAGAGCTTGTATGTTAGACTTTCAGGGTTCCTGGGAGGACCATCTGCATCTAGTCGAGTTCTCTTACAACAATAGTTATCAAGCTAGTATTCAGATGGCTCCTTTTGAAGCACTATACGGGCGGAAGTGTCGATCCCCAGTATGTTGGGATGATGTGGGAGAACGAAGATTACTGGGCCCCGAACTCATTGTTCAGACAGTCGACAAGGTTCAAATGATCAGACAGCGTATCAAGACGGCTCAGGATCGACAGAAGAGTTGGGCCGATACCAGCAGAAGGGCACTTGAGTTCGAAGTCGGAGATCATGTGTTCTTGAAGATTTCCCATACTCGTGGAGTTATCAGGGTCGGAGGTCGGGGAAAGCTTAGTCCCCGTTTTATCGGACCTTTTGAGGTGCTAGAGCGAGTAGGAGAGGTGGCCTATCGACTCGCCTTGCCTCCATCGCTAGCTGGTGTGCACAATACCTTCCACGTGTCACAGTTGCGGCATTACGTTTGAGATGAGAGCCATGTCCTGGACCATTCGGAGCTAGTTTTGGGAACCGATCTGTCATACGAGGAGCAACCTACTACCATTCTCGACCGCAGAGAGAAAGTGCTGAAGAATAAGGTCATTCCGTTAGTCCGAGTGTCTTGGGGCGGTCGTTCCCCAGGAGAATCCACCTGGGAGCGGGAGGAAGATATCCGTGATCGTTATCCACATCTCTTTGTTTAGTACATTGTATTCTTGTATCCTTGTTAAATTTCGAGGACGAAATTTTGGTAAGGGGGGTATGATGTAAATCCCCGTTCTCCATCTATAAGAATTTTCCTTGTATTTTCCAAATTCCAGAGATTTACTTTTCCTCGTAATTATTCTGTAGAAGGTGGTAGCTTGAATTCCAGTATTTATATTTTTCCAACAACCTAAAAACCAAATTTAAACTAACAAATTAATTTCTTAAACCAACCCAGCCCACTCAAATTCTTAAATAAAATCCCTAAATTCATTTTTCCCCCAGCCCGTTACTTTTCCAGCCCACTCGAATTTTAAATAAATCCTTTGTTAAACATAAAATCCCCCAGCCCAATCTTCTTCCTCAGCCCACTTCTGATTTTATTTTTAAAAAAAAAGGGAATTGTTTCTAAACTGGCCCAATCCCTTCGGCCCGCCTCCATCTGACCCGACCCGCTACCTCACCGTTCATCTTCTTTAAAATTTTCTAACGGTAAAGTCCACTGTTCACGCGCGCGATCCCCTCCTCCGCCGCGTTTCGCGCCCACGCTCACGCCCCCGCTCCTGCCGTTACACCCACGATTTCAACCCCCGACGTTTCCTATCTCACCCTCATATCTCTTCTCCCCCGTTCTAAAATATCAAATTCTATCCACCACCGAACACCCATTTTTCCTTCGAAACCATTGCCACCTCCACCGCCGGCGATCATCACACCATTTCGCTCGACCCACGACGACAGCCACACATTCACCCTCCTTCTCCCTCTACGACTTCACACCCCCATCAACTCAAGATCCCCTGCACCCACTCTCCTGCACACCAACCCGGTGCACCCGAGCCGACCGCCACCTTACACTCTCGACGCCGATGAGCCCCCACTGCACCTGAACCACGTCGTCGACCTCCACCACCTCGGCATCGTCACCATCACCATAATTCCCTAGCCCCACTGCTCAACCTTTCCCTCTCTTCAAAAATCACCCAAACCCATTTCAAAACATTTCACTGTTGCACTTCGCCGGAGCGCCGCCGCCGATCATCGTCAATCTCAGCACTACTCAAGAGATCCACAGAGCCTACTCTACACTTCCAGCGCGCACAAGACGACTCCGGGAAACTCCGACGTAAAACCCGATTCGCGAGCCAAGATCGCGCAATTCGTTTTGCGGCGTACATCGTGCGTTCGTGACACCGTTGCTGCCTTGCGAACCCGAGATGTTTCCAGGCAAGTGTTTACTTGCTTCGTGCTAAAATTATAGTGGTACAAACCTAAATAATCTAGTTTACGAATTTACCGATTCCCGATACGTATTGTGACCTAAGTGTTCGATGCTAGATCCCAATGGAAATAATAGTTTATTTTGACGGAAACTGATATTTTCTGTTGGCCCATTCGATGATAAATATTGTATATGAATCTCGCTGGAAAATACGATTGTTAGTGACAAAAATTGATACCCCATATATGCCGTAAAAACTAGAATTCTCTCGTACCTGAAAACGAATAAAATCACCATAAATCATATACATACTGGAATGATATGTTCGAGGGCTTAAATCGAAGCCGACTCGACGAAATTTAACCTTATGTAAAATTCTAATGATTTCTGTTCTGTAACTGTGAAGATAATTGGATCGGAATGCGACTCTGGACTGCAGTCCAGAGCGTTTCTGATTATTGTGTTCTGTCCAAAGACCTGCGTCACTGTGTTTTCTGAAGTCGTATGTTACGGAACCCTGCAGTAGATTAAAAATATTTCTGTTAGTTAAACAAAACTGGTGGTTCCATTCCGATTCATCGCCGTTTGCTATTTTAAACTGTATTTAAAAGGGCAGAACGTATAACTGTCCAGAACAGATTCTGAAATGACACACTGAGGTTAAACTGTGCATAACCTTCAACGTACAGATGCGATTGAGGATCTGTCTGTTGTGTTGAATACTCTATTGAAATCCCTAGATTTCATTCAACTTCAACATCGCTAAATTCTGAGCCCAACTGGGTGCAATTCGTGTCGCGAAACGGACGTTCAGTTCTGAAACTGAATTTCCAACCGCGAGCACTTAAAATGAAACAGCTATATCTTGAAAACCGGAATCCCGATTGAACTGAAACAAATTTTGATGAATTTCTGACTGAGTGTTCTATCTATCTTACTTGTATCATTTTGCTGAATTCTTAACATATTAATTTATGCAATTTGTTTTAGTTAATGACATGCATGTTGATTCATAACATACAGAGCTTATTGGTAGCATATAATACATATATCATACCCTTGCCATATACTCAGTGTTAATGCGTGTGGACATTGCATTATCGTGCGTGATAGATGTTGGTTTAGGAGTGACGAGTACACCAATGGAAAGTGAATATTCGTGACAGTGATTGATACAGTGAACAGTGATGAAACCGTGCCATTGGAATACTTGTACACAACTAGATCAATATCATAGATAGTGTAAACGTGGGGAAAAAGGGGAAATCAAAGTGGAAAGAGTATCGTATTTAGCAGGACCGTGTTTAGAGGATGATCATTCGAACCGTGATACTGATACGTGTAGGGTAGGATCTAGCGATCCGGCTGACAGGGTTATGTCTCGGGCATGTGGGCCGTTGTCTCGGGTATGTACGAGACTCCTGTTAAATATGATCCTCCTTCCACTATGTGATTTCAAACATGACCTAGAGACCGATAGAGACACATAATATATTCTGCATCATATAGTGACACAGTGATTACTTGCATTGTTCTTATACGAGTATTACCTCATTTACCTGTTTCATCTTATTATAATAATATTGTTATTGTGTCGCTCTGACGACCTGAGTATGCATGCTCAGATCCCGCGGGAGGACCAGCACAGGAGACGGATCTACCCTTCGAGTTCACAGAGATATAGTCTGGTGTACTCCCTATCTTTACTGCTTTCCATAGAGTGATCGTGAGATTGAACTTGGTTAGTTATTGTTCTTATTATCTGTAATTTTTGAACAATGGAATTTTAATGTAATAAATTAGTGATGTGATTCCTTTAATACTGTGCTTTATTTACTGATTACCATGTAGTGCTAGAAGCCGAAGTGTGACTACGGCGGGATGATTCCTTGACCGTAGGAGCATGGCTGGCCTAGTCATCCCTCGTTTCCGTATTTTGGGAAGCGGGGCGTGACAGAATCCTCGTGATAAGAGGAGCTTGACCGAGTGTAGCATAGGAAACCATTTCCTATCAAGAGTATGTCATCTATATACAATACGTGGAAGACAACCTTACTCTCTACAACCTTCTTGTATATACAAGATTCATCTACTTTTTTGATGAAGTCAAACTCTTTGACTGCACATCAAAACAGATGTTCCAACTCCGCGATACGTGCTTTAATCCTGATGGACTTAAGCATAGCCACTGGAGAAAAAGTTTCATCATAATCCACACTTGGTTGCATGACGAGAACCTTTTACTACAAGTCTAGTTTTGAAAGTCTCAACTTTTCCATCTACACCAAGAATGTTCTCAAGTTCCACTTGCTCCCTATAGGTTTTACCCCTTCAGGTGCAACGTTCAAAGTCATACTTTGTTAGTGTACATGGATTCCATTGATCGCATAGCATCTAGCCATTTCATAGATTCCCTACTCGTAATGGCCTACATGAACCTAGTTGGGTCATCATCTACCATGATACAATCCTCGCTCCCACCGTCACTGAGGAAACTGTAGTATCTCTCAGGTGGATGAGGAACCCTACCAGACTCGCGGAGAGGCTAAGGTTCGTTGGAGACTATTGAATCTTTTAGTTTCACCAAATCATCAGCTATTAGTTTGTCTAGCAGGAACTCCTTCCGGTTCTACCTCATGACCACTAATTTCTTCCATAAGAAATTCCTTTTCTAAAAAAAGTGGTATGTTGAGAAACAAAACACCTTTTGCTCCTCAGTTTGGTAGAAGATATACCCTCGCAAATGTTCGGGATATCCTACAAACTTATACAGAACTGACCTTGTCTCGAGCTTGTCCAGATTTTGCTTTTCAACATAAGCCAGACAACCCCATATCTTAACTCGTTTAAGACATAGTATCTTCCCATTCCATATCTCATATGGAGTGGTAGGCACTGATTTGGATGGAACCACATTCAATAGGTATGCAGCTTCTCAAGTGCATAACACCAAAAGGAAACAGGCAACTTAGCAGTACTCATCATAGAGCGCACCATATCTCATTGGGTGCGATACCTCCGTCCCGATACACCGTTGTGCTGTGGTGTACACGGAGGAGTAAGCTGAGAGAGAATCCCATTCTCTTTTAAATAATCCAGGATTTTCATACTCAAGTATTCTCCTCCTCGATCACATCAAAAGACTTTAATATTTCTACCCATCTGGTTCTCAACTTCAAGCTTATATTCCTTGATTTCTTAAAAGTTTCAGACTTGTATTTCAACAGGAACATATGTCCAAATCTTGAGAGATGGTCAGTGAATATAACAAAGTACGAAGAACAATCCCTGACATTTATAGACATAAGACTGTATATATCACCATGTATCAGTCCCAAGAGTTCAGTAACTTTTTCTCTGTTTCCAGTAAACAGAGTAGAGAAGACTGGCAAGTATCATAAGATGAAAATTCGAACGGATTCAAATATTCATCCTTACGTAACTTAGCTAGTTGTGTCACATTGATATGACCTAGTCTACAATACCATAAGAAGGATTCGTTCATTTCTGAACTACCCCTCATGTGTGTGTTCTATACACTTTGAACTGTGATTTGATTTAGAACGTATATACTATTACATAATGTGCCTGATCCAATCAATTCTTGATTAAGGAAAATGTTCACAACATTATCCTGTAATACAAAATTATATCCTTCTTTAACTTAATAAAGAAACTGATGTAATATTGTATATCAGGTTCGGTATCTAATAACATTTGTTCAGAATCAATGTATTTACCATTTGGTAATACAAGGTGATATTTGCCAACTGATTTGGCTGCAACAATTGCACCATTCTCTACACTTAGAGATATATCATCCAATCACAGTTCTCTATCTTTCTGTAGCCCATGTAACAGATTACATATGTGGGATCCTGATCCGGTATCTCTTACCTAGGACGTAGAGGATACTGAGAAACAGTTCTCGGTAACGAACACACCCGAAGAAGATACATCAACATGCACACTCCTCGTTTGGGTCGCGTAGGAATCCGGATATTCCTATATTTTCTGCTCGGATTTATAACAATTATAAGGTAGAGCAGAACTAACGTTCCCCGGCTCAGTATAACAAGAGGGTTCGGTCAAAACATCCATATTATTATCTTGATTAAGGCATGATATGGTCGCTACCAGGAGAGAAAGAGAGAAGAAAACACTCTGTGTATGCTCTTGCAAGATCAGATTGGTTATTATTTTATCTAATCAGAAGGGCTCCCACTGTTTTTATCAAATCTTCTTTCAAACCCTAAAAGGTAAGACTGGCCGGGATTAATTACACCCTACAAGTTCGTCAATTTTTTGGCCAGGCCAGTGTCGGTACTTTGAGAGAGGTTCCTCGTACTTTCGCACGGACCTAATTAAAATAAACCTCATTTTCCCATGGGCATAACCCCGTTAACACCTTTCTAGACACCTACTTGATCGGCTAATTGTAATATGCAAAACTCTTCCAGGAGTAACTCTCACTCGCAGTGGGTATCGGGATCCAACTATCTCATAGAAGGTATGCAATCTCATTGCAAATTTCAAAACTTGAAATTCCCGATAATATTTTGCCCCAAGCGATCTATGACCTTGACAAGGTCAACAAACCATAAATCGCAAGTCAAGTTCAACCCGTACATTTCATGATTGAATTAAACCCACCCGCACGACCCTTGATAAGGTCAATAAGGCCGCACGACTACCCTAATCCAATCGCATCTCATGCTTTGCAGATAAGCACTAATCAGCTACCATACACTATGCCTTGACAAGGTCAACAAACGCAGCACGAATACTAAATGGTCCTTATCTGAAATGACGGAGGGCTACGACGGGTTTTTAAGAAAACCTTTTGCATAATGAACTTGATATCGTTGTAGAATCGAGTGATTTTGAAAAGGAGTGTTTTGAGGCTTTTACTAGTTTTGCTAAAGATGTCACTCCCGATGAAGAGATCTCGGCTCTTTCCTCATCGAATGAGGTGCTGGACATCAATACTACTATGCAAAGCAAGAACTAAAAATGCAATCAAAAGCAAAACCGAGTGGGTTGTAGCATCTGCCAGTTTCGCTAAAGAGGTTACTCCTGGTGAAGAGATCTCGGCTCTTTCCTTATCGAATAAGGTGCTAGATATTCTACAAGGAATACCGCTATGCAAAGCAAGAACTAGAGCTACCAGTTTTTAAACAAGATTCTACAACATCTTTAGGTTTCTTTTCTTTCATTAATCTCATTAATGAAATCTCATCAATTATGCTTCCTAAGTATCACAGAAGAAATGAAAATACAACATACGCTTATACCATCCGCATTCGCCACGGTGTCTCGTTATGCACCGTTAGATTACTTAACTAACGACATAGCGGGGCGGGACTAGCGCGGGTGCAAAACATAAGCAACGCTTATTATATATTATATATATAATAACAGCATTCGTCTCATCATATAAAGTGATCACATCACAGAATATCAGCAGCAGAAGTCCACAAATGAAATATTGGATATACTAGGAATTCCGTGTTTTAAATTAAGCCAGTAAAAAACACGGATTCCACGGTCGTGATGAATAGCCAAATCCGCATCCCTAGACCCCTACGAGAGCGGCAAGCAACCCTACCAATTCTAGAGTTAGGAGACCCGGTCTCAACTCCTCGAGATGGTCTCCCACTAGACTCTAGAACCCGGTTACTTGTGCTCCTCGTCTTGGGTCATCCTAATGCTGAAAAGTAAATAATATATATCAATTGTGACATCATCCTCAATCCGGAAGTGTCCCAATAAAAGAATATTACATATAAGTTTTTACATGAATGAAAATGAAAAACTCTCATCTCACGTAAAAAAACCCTGGCTATTTAAACACGATAATCCAATATAACATATCCCAGCAACACATAACATCACATGTCACCAACGCAAGTAAATATTTGTATCCCAATTGTCGTTGACATATAGCAACGAAACTGGAAATACCCCACATATTACACTTACGGTCGTAGAAAAGAAAGTGAAAAACTACAACAATTGGAATTCGCAACCACCTTAGACATCATAAACCCAATGTATCACTTACTTTGGATTTCATGCCTAACCAAATGAATTCCTTAGACATCATAATCCCGGAATATCACATATTCCGAATTTCATGCCTAACAATTATAAACTCCGTATTTTAGTCTCGTTATTGAAAACACTTTCCAATAACAAGTCGGGCAATTCAACAAGATTCCCGACATCCTGATCGAATGCTCGTCGGAAACTTTAGTAGACGGCCACACCCCCGATGTCGTCGACGAAGTGCACTTAGGCAGAACACCGTGGCCGCAAGCACCCGGAAGGATGCTTTTGGCAACGGGTTATCCTATAGTTACTTGGTCGGGGATATGGGGCGTGGCTATCTAGTAAGGTTACCCAGCGAGTATCCGCGTACACTATGTAATTACGACGGAGTTTTGATCCACATCAAAATCCCGTGGCAACCGATCACATGAGACTAAATTGCTAGATTTATAAAATTCGAATCAATTTTCACAAAACTAATTATTGTGGATTCCAAATATTGTATCATAATCATAGATAGTTAGACGATATTAAACTTTTCGATCGAATCAATGAATTCCAAAAAATTTGCAAAGAGCTCAACACTTGAGCGCAGTTTAAAAAACACCCAGAACATGCCACGACACCTATGGACCAACCGTACAAGGTCCAACCCTTGTCTCACCTATAGGGCCGCGGAACTACCAGAAATCCTAGGGTTTAGTGGCGGTTCCGACGGTCAAAGAATCGAGTTAGGGTTTCATTCTTCTAGAGGGTCCATAGAAAACACCTGCATGATTTTCTGAAGATTTTAAACTTGGAAAAATCCAACTCATGGAAAATTTCCAGCGAGGGAGATAAATGGGTATTTGATATTCATTCGAACATTTTAACGTCTTCAAGATTACCCGAAACAATGTTAAAATTACGACTACGAAGCACTCTGAATTTCCTTTATATAAAGATAGCATCACATGCAATCTCAGTAAAAACAAGCAACACCTGAAACACCAAAACCCAGAGCCTGGAACACCAAACCAAGACGAAGCCCAAATCAGCCTAGAAAACCGGTAGGGCCGGTTTTTGTGCTTATGTCGCCGGGTCAAATCCGTCGAAAAGGGTTCGTTTTGGTCTCATGTTCATGTTACATCATATGAAATATTCTACAGTTTCTTAAAAAAATTTTATACACTCTGAAAATTTCGACAGAAACTAGGCTTTTTATTTCGATGTTTTGGAATTGTTTCGGTTTCGTAATTCTATAAATATCGTCTAATTCTCTAGCATAGCTCTGATACCACTGAAGGATTCTCTAGCACTACCGCTGGGTTTCGGGAGATATCGACCATGCCATTTTCAAAAAATTGGCATGCTAAAAAACCCTAACCTAGAATCTTAACTAGAGAATTAGACGTAATAGGCATGTAAACATCTTTACATCTAAGTGAACAAGAAATACAACCTTTGTAGACCGGTCCTTCACTTCAAAAGCTCTGTGTAGTAGTCCCTTCGCTCTAAGTAATGAACTCCCGGACTCTAGAAAGGCTCCACAAGATGAAAAGAACAAATTTACTTGAAGTCTTCGAGGCCGAAGATGATCTACGTCGAGGAGACACTAACTCAAGCTACCTCTTCACTAACTACGAATTAGTGAAGCAAAAAACCTAAACTAAATGGCTAGTCTAATGTAGGTTGATGAAGTAGGAATTTTACTCACTTTAGAAATATTTTTCTCACTAATTTTCTTCACCTCCCAAAAGCTAGAGAGCTTGAGAAAGTAGATGAAGAAAAGCGACAATGGAAAAGGGTAAGTCAAGAATGGCAACCATGGGTGAGTTAATATCATATATTAACTCATGTAGAGACTTAACCATGTCTTAAGGTAATGGTTGGGTTAATAAATATCTAATGTAAAACAAAATGAGTGGACTAAGTCAATGGTTCTACAAACTTCCACTAACCTCAAACCATGTGACTAATTTCCAACTAATTTTGATCAACTTATTAAATCAACACTTGATTCGATAACCCGACTATATCACATATAACCGACCGATATCACATATCGTGAGAATAGAATACGGTATCACATACGCGTATTAATCTCAGTCTCGTACATATCACATATGTGCTCCTACTTCATTTTGCCTGAGCCAGGAAACCTCTGTATAGGACTCTAAAGACTCGTCAATACACCGGCAGTAGGTGATGATCATATCAGTCATCCACAAGCCGTCAGCGGTACTAGCTGGACATAACGGCTACCCGGGTATTGAGCGATCAGAAGATCAACAAGCAAGCCTGCTCATACTCCTGCGAATACAATAAGTAACACTACCGTACAGTCCGGTCTCTTCGTCTGATATGTCGCATATCACAGCCTGGGGGTGGTAAACGTCAGACCCCAATAGCCTGATAAGACATGCCGATGTGAAGTATAATACCATCTAGGAGTTCTCGGCGAGTCCGTACAGTATACCCAGTCTCCACTGAGCACTGGTATATCTTCTTTGATGTCAAACACCAATGGATGTGGGATCATCCATCGCCCATCATATGGGTCAAGAAGCGTATAAGCTAGTTTACTCTAGAATATCGATGCCCCATCTCGATACTCCCACGACTAGGAACAATTGAAGGATATACTTACCAACTACCCTGGCCCCCACTAGTATGATCTCCATCATAATCTCGGTAGTCAAGTACTCATCCTAAGGGCTTTATCGACATGTAACAAAAAGACAATTAGTGTACATGTTAAGATAAAGAGCAACCAGATAGCATATTATCATATCAAGCAAGAAAGTCCTCCCTATATATGTCTAAGCATCCACTATAATATGCATCATATGTATAATAATGGCCTCTAGGGTATACATATAACTAACATCTTTTTGCTTTGCACAGCGATATTCGGTTATGAATATCCAGTACCTCATTCGACGAGGCAAGAGCCGAGATCCCTTTATTGGGATTGACCTCTTGGGAAAAAGTTTGCGTTTTTGTAATAACTTCTATATAGTTGTATTCTTTTGCTTTGCATAGTGTTGTTCGTTCAGGAACATCCAGCACCTCATTCTAGGAGGCAAGAGCCTAGATCCCTTGACAGGGAGTGACCTCTTGAGCAAAAGTTTATGATACTGTAGATTACTCGGTTTTCTTCAAAACCATGGTTTTCTATAAAACCACTCGTTTTAAAAAATGCGGAGCCTAAACCTCTCCTTTTTCAAAAACTGCTTGAGTTCCTTCAACGATATCAAGTTCATTACGTTAAAGGTTTTTCGCCAAAATCCAATCGTAGCCCTCCGTCGTTTTGGATGAGTAGTACCTAGTATTGTTGCTGCGTTTGTTGCCCTTTGTCAAGGTGTAGTGTAGATATTGCTTGTATGTTACATCGATATGCGATTATCTAAAACAGTCGTATAGCCTTGTTGGCCTTTGTCAAGGGTTTGTACAGGTGGGTCTAGATTAATCCAGGATAATGACGGGTTGAACTTGACTAGTGATTTATAATTTTTTGGTCTTTGTCAAGGTCATAAACCGCCAGGGGCAAAAACCACATGGGGAGTTTCAAATATACAGGGAAACTTGCAGGGCATGTGCATACCTTCTGGAGTATGGTGACTTGAGTGGCTTCCATCAAGTTATCATGCGATGATAGTTGGAT
Source organism: Agapanthus africanus (assembly GCA_030015575.1). Taxonomy (NCBI): domain Eukaryota; kingdom Viridiplantae; phylum Streptophyta; class Magnoliopsida; order Asparagales; family Amaryllidaceae; genus Agapanthus; species Agapanthus africanus. Next base: position 455,256,760 of record CM057349.1, read on the forward strand.
CTCGATTCCTACGATGAGTAGGTGTTACTCCTCGAGTGATTTTCAGATGATCCCGACTAATTCTCCTTTCAGGATTTGAAGGAGAATTCGAGAAAACAGTGGGACCGATCATGATTAGATAAAATGATTAACCAATCTAATCTAGGTTAAAGTGCATGCTGAGTGTTTCCTCTCTCTCTCTCTCTCTCTCTCTCTCTCTCTCTCCAGCAACGACCATGACCCGATCCTAAACTAAAACTCATGAACCAAGTTAACCAAACCTTCTTACACATTTTGGTTTTGGATTGTCATATTTCACGACGAAGTCGCATATATCCCTGCCACTCCTACTTCCCCTTTGCATTTCTCTATAACACTCTGTATCACTACGAGGATCCATATTGCTTGGATATTACATCGTATAGTTACATATGAACTCGAAAAAACTTGTTTCAGTTCGAGAATAGTTTCCGATTCTGGAGAAATTGAATAAGATTATTCAGTTGTCTTTTCTTTTTCCCTTCTCTCAGATTGTGAGAGCTCCTAGTATTAGGAAAGTACACCTATTACGCTTATTGGATAGTCTTCTTCCAAACCATAAGCAAGTGCCGAAAGGTAGGGAAGGAAGAAAACCAATTAGCCTAAGTGTGGTGTACAGAAGCTAATAAGTAAAGACATATAAAGGGATTGGAGTGAGGGCAAAGGAAATTGCGATTACTATCATTCACGACGAAGCCGCGTATATCCCTGCCACACCTACTTCCCCTTTGCATTTCTCCAGAACACTCCGTATCACTACGAAGATCCATATTGCTTGGATATTCCATCGTATAGCTACATACGAACTCGAAGAAACTTGTTTCTGATCGAGGATGGTTTCCAGTTCAACAGAAATTGAATAGGATTATTCGGTTGTCTTTTCTATTTACCTTCTCTCAGGTTGCGAGGGCTCTGAATGATCTTGAAAGAGTGTTTGTGTAGTAACTGCAATCAATAATGGTGTCGCGTGTAGCTAGCCGAGATGGGTACGGGTCATCCGCAGGGATGCGTGGAGCCTTTAATCTTGCTTTAGACGAGTTGATTAGAAATAGGGGAGAGTGATTCTAGATCTATGTTGAACATGGATGTAGAATATATGAAGAAGAATTTAGTAGTTGATGGATGACTAATAAAGATGACTCCATTTATCTTTTGATAGATTTAAAACTAGATCGATAGTGATGAATGAGAATTAGGGTTCTTGGAAGAAATTAGGATTTCCCCACTATTAACCCTTGTCCCTTCATTGATCTCTATTCATATCTAGCCCTTAACAAAACAATTGTTAATCTAATCTCAAATCGCGGTCAAGACTATCAATAAATTGATAGCGCGCCCGATTAGGATGTTAACAATTCTTTTGCTAGAATTTATAAACTTCATAAGATGTAAAAGAAGTGAAAATATTTTCTCATCTATTGTTCTACTCTAATCCTACGAACCGTAGCAAGTCAGGAATTACTCACACATGTTGGGAGAAGAAGAAAAAAATGATAGAGAGGGAGATCATAATGTAAATGCAGAAAATAATGCAAAAATTAAATGCAAAGAACTAAATTAACGATCTACCTCTATTAATCAACATTACAAATACAATCCTTCGAATTTAGATTACAAGAGGAAGAAATTGCTTTCGATCTCTGCCTCGTAAGAAGTAAATACTCCGTCGTTAATCGCGTCGCTCTATCATGTATAATCGCGGACCTATCGTAGATTTCTTATTCTTTTGACGGTGATTTGCTTCATGTTCAAGGTGATGAATTCTAATTTTAGCTCTCGGTCCTTTAAATAGCCCTAAAAGCCGAAACCTTAGATCCCATGTATTAGGGTTTGTTGATACGATCCTACCCATAAAATCTCAGATCCTATGGCCATGATACGGTCGCGGATCCGCCGCGTATGTGGATTTTTAGCCGCGGAAGCGCCGCGCTTTGGAGAGATCATGGTTTCAATCTTCTGGTGCTGCCTGATGTTGACACGTAGGGATTTATATAATGTCTGGATTTTGGAAATATTTCCTGAGCCTCTGCCAGTATTGATTCTACGATTTTATTTAGCAAATTTTTTATCCTGACATCTTGAATATCTTGATCTCTTGACCTGAGCTAAATCTGCACAATATCTCCATGAATAATGTTAGTAATATTTGTTATATTAGAGATATAATCTTAATTCTTTTATATGGTAGCAATTTGATTAAGAATATTTGATATGATATGCATATTTAAATTATCAAAATATCTTATAAATATTATATGCATATATTTTCCTTCATAATGTTAATTATAATATATAAACATATGGTAAATAGTATTTTACAGATAAACCCCAAATATGTTCTATATTTATAATAAACACCTTTAAATATTTAAGAAGAGTGAGGAAAATGTTATATCAAATGTGCAATATTTTCGACTGAACAAATACCTCCAAACTTAACTTTGATCGTCCCAAGTAAACTAATTATTCAAGAGAGGGAGAAAAAAGAAAAAGAAAAACCTAGCACACTTTCGTAGGCAACACGATTGCACTGAGCAAATACAACAAGCCGTTAAACCTCTGGGTGTCCCTAGTAGGAGGAGTGTTGTCTCCTGAGGGTTTTCAGCGGATTACACCCATAAAATCACATAATAAAATAAAGAAGATGAAAGTTACATACAAACATAAGAACTATAAAAGAAAGAACTTGAAAATAAGAGTTTCAAACTACACTAGCTTTTCGGTTTCCATGAGCCCTATCTTAATGGTCATGAAAAGATGTCGGAAATCACATCATCCTTCAATAAAACATCGCCTTTAGTCTTTCTACCTACCTTTCTTCCAAAAATTGATCATATACCCCTACATGTGTGTAAAAGACATCCCTACACTTAAAGAATTCAATTCAAACTATCATACTCTTGTCCATCTTCCTTAATATTTTTTAGTCGGTGAATAATTTTGATGGAATTGCTCACACATTTTTCATGCGACCGTTAATACTTCTTGATATACTAACCGACCGATTACCAAATGTGCTCACACATTTAGGCGTAATATTCTCGTCTTGCAACACTTAAGGTTTAGCAGTGACTCCCAAACCAGTTGGTCTAACTCACTAAATGATAAAGCACTCTCGCTATATTTTTTTTATGCTGCCTTAAATAATTACAAAACCAGTATTCATTTTTCTTCACCATTTTTTTAGTCATATTTTTCTTCATACTAAGGCTTTTAGACAAGAGCATTTCAAGGTATTCTCTATTATTCCAAGTTTCAAGATGTGTGCAAGTGCGTATAATAGGGTATCAATGTTCAGATATTTGGACTCAAGAATATGGACTATTTTTCAGACTTATTTTTATCCTCAGATTAGTAATTTCCTTTATCTTTCTAACCCTTGGGACAACGGTTCATGACTAGTTATTACTAGTTTCGTTGAAGAAAATATCTAACTTTCTTGTTCTTCTCAAACTATTCATATTCTTCATATGTAAACTTTCCCTTTCTAACTTTTACTATCAATAAAGATGTTTGTGCTTATATTTATGATAATGCAAAATATTGCGTGAATAAACACAAACCTCCCCCAAACTTGTTTGCGGCAGTGTCCTCGCTGATATCATCATTTAAGCTCAAAAAACTGTAGACTTGGGAAGAAAAAAAGGGGACAAGAAATAATGACATTAAAATCCTCCCCCAAACTTATTTTTGGCTCAAAATTTTGTAAAAATTTATTTTCTTTCAAGAGACAAAATATTTTTATCCCCCCCCAAACTTGAGTAAAACCGTATTAAGCATTTTAAAATTGTAAAGAGGGGGTAAAGTTATTGGTCAATATAAAGCTTTACAAAGACCAAAAGTCAACACCAACCATTCGAATATTTTATCAATGTAGCACTAAGGTTGGTAGAAGAACATGTCACCTATAGACGTGAAGAAATGGGGAGGAGATAAGAAGTGTGATAGAACGGGTTTACGTCTCGGTTTATAAAGACGAAACAATGATGATGGATTACTCGCATTCTCTTCCTTGATAAGAAGAAGAGGTGGTGGTTCAACTTCTTTGGGTTGGGGTTGATTCATCACAACTCCCATGTTTTCGAGAAATGCGAGTTCATCAGCGAAAATTTCTTTAAAACTTTCATCGATATCCCAAATAATAATCTCATCGGAACTAACAGGATGATACTCGAACTCTATAAAAAGTTCATATTTAGCATTAGATGTTGACCCGGACAGCTCGATAAAAGGGTCCGCATGTGTATAATAAATAACAGGGTCAAATAACAACGTACTAGCGGAGTCATGATCAGTATCATGAAGCTGTTCAAATTCGCTACTGTCAGAATCCATCCTTTCGACAGAGCACACATGAGCATAGGGTTATGATGGTTGACTTCCTAACTTGTAGATGTTAAGCTCAATTGTAATCTTCCCGAAGGATAGGTTCATAGAACCGTTACGACAATTGATTATCGCGTTTAAAGTTGCTAGAAAAGGTCGACCTAGAATCACTGGAATTTGGTTTAGGGGGTTTGCTACAGGCTGTGTATCAATAACTATGAAATCCACAGGGAATATAAATTCCCCGATTTTGATTAACACGTCATCTAGCTCACTCCATGGTTTGGTGATAGATCGATCGGCCATCTGGAGAGTGCAATACGCAGGTTTTAACTCTCTGAACCCTAATTGCTCATAAACAGAATATGGAAGCAAATTAACACTAGCACCTAAATCGAGTAGAGCACGATTGATATTTTTACTCCCAATGGTTATAAATATTGTAGGACAACCGAGGTCCTTAAGTTTTGTGGGCACCAATTGGGTAAAAGAATTGCTCATATTACTTGTTAAGAAAACCTTTTTAGGTATTTGAGTTTTCCTCTTCTTAGTGCATAAGTCCTTTAGAATTTTCGCATAGGACGGAACTTGTTTGATAGTATCTAGAAGAGGAATATTTACATTAACTTGCTTAAAATTTTCCACAATCTTCTCCATTTGGGGACTCGGTCTGTTGCCCCTTAACCTGTTTGGATAAGGAGCTTTATCAATAAGGCTTTGGTCTATCATTTGTGGAGAAGTTTGTGGGGATGGAATTGATCCCAGAATTGAAGTTGGGATTGTTTTAGATTGACTCGAGGAAGTGGGTTGAGGGTTCGAGTCTAGTGGAAAATGGAGAATAGGCTCAGAAGAAGGTGGACTAGACAAAATAGGGTTAGAAGTAGAAACCGGGGTGTCATTAATATCATCAACATCAACATGTTCAACATATTCACCGACTTGATTGTTCAACACTCTTCCCGATCTCAATATAGTTACGGCACTCACATTATGACTTTGTGAGTGGCCAAGGTTCGGTAGGGGTTGAGATGGAATTTTCCCTTTCTTTCTCGCACTCATCGCGGCATTTAACTGTGCAAGTTGTGCTTCTATCGATTTTATGCTTTCACTGTAGGAAGCGGTGTGCTGCACTAATGTTTGGATAAAAGAAATTAAATTAGCCGTCGCTTGCTCGGAATGTTTAATAAAAGTTTTCAAGCTTCGTTCAAGTGCAGAGGATTATTTGGTACTGGCCGTTTGGAAAGAATTATTATAGGGTGCAAAATTGTTCGCCGGATTTTGAAAGGATTGTGGTTGAAAGGGGTGCTGACTCGGTTGTAGTGGTTGCTGTTGTTGTGGGGGAGGTCTTTGATAGTTGCTTGGGAACTGGTTTTGACTTTGAATTTGGTTTTGGTTCCAAGCAAAATTAGGGTGATTCCTCCATCCCTAATTGTATGTGGAAGAATAAGGATCGTTTCTAGGTCGTTGCTGAAAAGTAGAATTAGTTTGTTCGTGACCTTGAAACGGTGGACTCAAAAGACATTCTTCCGTTAAATGTGATGGGTCGGAACAGCAACCACACACGGTTTTGGGACGTGTAACCTGGTTTAGAAGGCTGATGAGAATTTGTTTTCCATAGCTTCAAGTTTCTATTGCATCGCGACCATTTCGTCTTTCACTGCGATGAAAACATTGAGCTGATGAATACCTGCCCTAGATGAAATTGGTCTAACGCTTTCCCATTGTAAAGTTTATTCAGTGAGATCTTCCAGGAATTGCCAAGCTTCACCATCGTCTTTAGACATGAAATGATATTGACAAATGGTTTCAAGCATTTGTTTTGTCGTTGGATTAATGCCTTCATATATAATTCGGCAAAGGTCCCATTTATCAATTCCATGGTGGGGGAATTGTAGAAGAAAATCCTTAAACCGTTCAAAATATTTCCAGAATGGTTCGTTGGGAAGTTAGGTAAACTGGTGAATCTCGCTTCGAACGTCGGCAGTCTTATGATTAGGATAAAATTTCTTAAGGAATGCTATAACGAATTCATCCCATTTGGCAATAGAGTGTGCGGCAGTGTTATAAAGCCATTTTTCTGCTAGATCGCACAAAGTAAAAGGGAGAAGACGTAATCTCATAGCATCCACAGAAAGTTGTGTAGTGCCCATCATTGCGCATACGTTTTCAAATTTGGTGATAAAAACGTATACGTCTTCAGACTCAAGCCCGTGAAATTTAGGCAATGGGTTGATGAAGTAGGGTTTAATTTCAAAATTATCCCTATTGGCTGGTAGAATAGATAGACAGGTAGGAAGGGGACAGCGTATCGGGTAGCATCTTTCTTGAAGAAAGATGTGTGGTGGATTCTGTGCACCGATGGGTGGTGGCAGGGTGGTGTTATAATCTAATGGAGAACCGTCCATCTCAGTTGGTGGAGGGGAAAAAGAAGATAAAGAAGTACCGACTTTGGAGTCGATAGCAGAAACGCGGACAAGACGGGCACTAGAATCCTGTGTCCAGCCGAGCATGCACTAAGCAGGTTTAGCGCACGTGGCAGCGTGTGTGAGAATTAAAAAGGTTTGTTTTGAAAAAAGTCGGACGTGAGACAAATCACACAAAAAAAATGCACAAACAACCCTAGTACTACGGTCACCTAGGTCAAGCTCTAGACCGCTCATAGACTTCCAAAGGACAAACCGCAGGATCAATCCTCTACTGCCTCTTTATCACTCTTGTGGCCAGGTAAGTGTCAGGTAAGTGGGAGATATCCGCTATACGAATCACCGAAAATAGAGGGCCTAATTAAGTAACCACTTGCCTTAGTCACACTTGCCTAGACACCACAAGAGACATGCGGATAAGCAATAAATTACCTACGACCTTCCTCTGTCCTAATTGAGCGCGACGGTCTTTGGAGTCTTGGTCTAAATATTTTTTAATTAATGTAGGGTTATGTAGATTCTCATTTTGTGATTTATAGGGCCTAGGAGGGATGATGAAATCCCTACCTAATCTGAATTTTGGTCTTTACCCCTTAAAGTCTGTATTAAAAATATGCAAAAACAAACCAATAACAAAACACGCAAATTATTTTTGAACGGCGCTTTTTGTAAAGAATCCTGCAGAAAATCAAATTATTGGATTTGTAGAGGAGAGAGAAAGATATATAGAAGATACCAGAGGAGTTTGGCGATCTAGGTCAACCAAGCCGCCGCGGTTCCGCCGCAATAAGCTTACTTATGTCGTGGTTCTGCTGCACTATGGTGGTTTCGTCTGATAATTTTTTCTACAGTGCCTCCTTTTCTCCTCTGGTCCTTTCTGAAAGTCTCTGAATCTTAATTTCCTCGTTCCAGTGACGCCAGATTCTCTCGCAAAAAGTCACACAATAATCGTTAAATATGCAATATGCGGTTTTGTTTTATTTTTATGATATGGATCGAATAAGAATTCAACCCAAATAGCAAGAAAAAAATTACGCACGTATCCCCGGCAACGGCGCCATTTGATTGATCTTGAAAGAGTGTTTGTGTAGTAACCGCAATCAATAAAGGTGTCGTGTATAGCTAGCCGAGATGAGTACGGGTCGTCCGCAGGGATGCGTGGAACTTTTAATCTTGCTTTAGACGAGTTGATTAGAAATAGGAGAGAGTGATTCTAGATCTATATTGAACACGGATGTAGAATATATGAAGAAGAGGCATGTAGGGTTCGCTAGAATTTAGCAGTTGATGGATGACTAATAAAGATGACTCCATTTATCTTTTGATAGATTTAAAACTAGATCGATAGTGATGAATGAGAATTAGAGTTCTTGAAAGAAACTAGGGTTTCCCCACTATTGACCCTTGTCCCTTCATTGATCTATATTCATGTCTAGCCCTTGACAAAACAATTGTTAATCTAATCTCAAATCACGGTCAAGACTATCAATAAATTGATAGCGCATCCGATTAGGATGTTAACAATTCTTTTGCTAGAGTTTATAAACTTCATAAGATGTAAAAGAAGTGAAAATATTTTCTCATCTATTGTTCTACTCTAATCCTACGAACCCTAGCAAGTTAGGAATTACTCACGCATGTTGGGAGAAGAAGAAGAAATGATAGAAAGGGAGATCATAATGTAAATACAGAAAGTAATACAGAAATTAAATGCAAAGAACTAAATTAACGATCTACCTTTATTAATCAACATTACAAGTATAATCCTTCGAATTTAGATTACAAGAGGAAGAAATTGCACTCAATCTCTGCCTCGTAAGAAGTAGATGCTCCGTCGTTAATCGCGTCGCTCTATCACGTATAATCGCGGACATGTCATGGATCTTTTGTTCTTTTGACGGTGATTTGCTTCGTGTTCAAGGTGATGAATTCTAACTTTAGCTCTCGGTCCTTTAAATAGCCCTAGAAGCCGAAACCTTAGATCCCATGTATTATGGTTTGTTGATACGATCCTACCCATTTCTCAGATTCTACGGCCATGATACGACCGCGGATCCGCCGCGTATGTGGGTTTTTAGCCTCAGAAGTGTCGCGCTTTGGAGAGATCATGGTTTCAATCTTCTGGTGCACGTGGAGATTTATGTAATGTCTGGATTTTGGAAATATTTCCTGAGTTTTGCCAATATTGATTCTATGATTTTATTTGGCAGATTTTTTATCCTGACATCTTGAATATCTTGATCTCTTGACCTGAGCTAAATCTGCACAATATCTCCATGAATAATGTTAGTAATATTTGTATATTAGAGATATAATCTTAATCCTTTTATATGGTAATAAATCTTTAAGCAATTTGATTAAGAATATTTGATATGATATGCATATTTAAATTATCAAAATATCTTATAAATATTATATGCATATATTTTCCTTCATAATGTTAATTATAATATATAAACATATGGTAAATAGTATTTTACAGATAAACCCTAAATATGTTCTATATTTATAATAAACACCTTTAAATATTTAGAAGAGTGAGGAAAATATTATATCAAATGTGCAATATTTTTGACTGAACAGGCTCCTAATATTAGGAGAGTATACCTATTACGCTTATTGGATAGTCTTCTTCCAAACCTTAGACTGGTGCCGAAAGGTAGGAAAGGAAGAAAACCAATTAGCCTAAACGCGGTGTACAGAAGGTAAGAAGTAAAGACATATAAAGGAATTAGAGTGAGGGTAAGGAAATATACGGTTACTCTCATGAATCTGGATGGTGGAAGAGGTATTACTAGGAATACCCAGCTACCCTTTCGAAACATTTTCATATTTCAGTTTTACTGTGCGGTGTTAATTGAAAACTATTTTCCTAATTAGATTCTGACTCCAGAGTATGTATTTACCAGACTTGATTCTCATATCTGTATGGCATTACGGATGCTGAGTGGGAGTAGAATATTGGGAATTGAGTGATTAGATCCTCAATATATCAGAATTCTTTGTAATTGGTGATATTTGAGGAAATCACCTGGGTTTTGCCTAACGACAAATATTTGGTTTTTGAATATCCGTTGTTATGCACCAATTTCAAACTGATATATCTATACGTTTATTTTATAAAGTGAGATATAACTTTTTGAAATTATGTCTATGATATTTACCTATATCAATTGATGGTTAGGTAAGATGTATTCAACAGCGGTGTAATTCTTCTTAACCATGGTACAGTTTTCAACCTACGACGCACAGGGTTTGAGTTATTAAACTTAGAGGACTTATACAAAGTGTTGTATTTTGTCCGATGTCCGTTAGAACAAAGGGGTTGGTACTCGTACTATATTCCGTTTACTTATGACTTCTCTATTTTTAAACAAGTATTTCGTTGAAATACAAAGTCCAAATTTTGAGAAGTTATGGGTATAAGAATAAAGTAGAGAACCATATGTTGCAAGTATTAGGATTCTTCGAGATGATCGAAGATATAGATACTTAAGCTAGGTATTTCGTTATAAGTAATATATTTGAGAACTTGATTCTCTCTCAGGTTACTCATCCGTGAGTACGCTCCTTGATGAGTAATGCTGCTTGGCCTTCTTCTATTTAGTTGATATGCACTGGAAACAGTCGCTTGATTTTTTGAATCTGGTTCTAATTAAATTAGTGCATTTGTTTCTATATTGGATATAGAATTGATTCATATCTTAACGATGTTAAGGTATATAGAGTTGTCCGACTTATGCTTAAAACCAGAATCCGGATGAACTCAATGCACGTTTCAGTAATGACAGTTTGTGGGTTTTTCCGGGCTTTGACAAGGGTTAACATTCTACCATTTGGAAGATCAATAGTTATATTATTCTTGACTCGCCACCTCTTTAGTAAAATGAATTCTTTTCAGAAAACGTTAGTGGGAGTATGGTAGAACTGGAAGTCATTCCAAAACCACAAACGGTTACTAAAAATTTAGTAGAACCTGAGAATTCAATTGGTTTCGACGATCCATTAGCCACTCCCCAGATTTGGTGGGTAAGCTCAGCCACCCGAGAGGTACTTCGGTCTCCTCAAAGATGGTGACATGGAGGTTTTTGATGACCCAAGCTTACTACTACTACTGTCTTAGATATGAGATCTGGCAGGTGGATGACTATAACGTCGTTCTAAATCAGCTTTAGAAGTGCACGTGTATATAACTTTGCCAGAGGGTTGTTGTAGTCAGTGGGAGCTGCGGAAGTATGGTGGGGAAGTAACTTATGTCTATTTATAGACTAAAGCAAGTACAGCGGAGATAGATCATCTAGTTTTGATGTGACGGTCATAGAGTTTGACTTCATCAGAACAACAGATAGACCTGGTAAGAAGATGGTAGGGAGTAATGTCCTGGTATTTGGATGACATACTCTTGATAGGAAGTGATCTTCCTATACTACGATCGGTTATATTGTGGTTGTCACAAGTTGTTTTTCTACATAGGATCTGAATAAAATATCTGGGATTCTGGTAACTAGATCTATAGTTTTAGATCTAAGTCTCCCAATTCGGGTACTTAACACCATTCTAAAGTGTTATAGAATGGACGACTCTTGGCGTGGTGGCGTACCCGCAGGTGAAGGAGTCACTCTCTCTAAAGAGATGTCTTCTAGACTGATGAGGAGAGGGATTTACATTATTGGCATATCACTTACTTAGACAATTGAGTCAATCATGAAATTTCAAGTACCACACCAGATATTGTTTTTGCACTGACTGCAATAAGTATATATTAATCCAATCCTGGAGAAACATTAAGAAGCACTTATGAACGTAAGTGGATGTTCTTGGTATATGGTAACGGCAGCCTCCTTCAGAAGGCGGTTATCATTTCAGGCTTCCAAAGTAACCTGGATGACAGGGTGACTGTCAGAGTTATAGTTTTCCCTCTTTTGAGGGGCAGTATGTTGGACAAGAGGTCTAAGCGGATACTGAGGAAGGTATTGTAGGGTTCCCTAGGGTCGCCGCTGGGTTTCGGGAGGCATCGACCATACCGTTTTCAAAAATTTGGCACGCTAAAGAAGCCTAACCTAGAATCTTAACTAGAGAATTAGACGAAACTAGCATGTAAAAATCTTTACATCTAAGTGAACAAAGAATACAACATTTGTAGACCGGTCCTTCACTTCATAAGCTCCATGTAGTAGTCCTTTCGTTCCAAGTAGTGATCTCCCGGACTCTAGTAAGGCTCCACAAGGTGAAATGAACAAGCTTGCTTAAAGTCTTCGAGGCCAAAAATGATCTACGTCGAGGAGACACAAACCCAAGCTATGTCTTCACTAAGTAATGAACTAGTGAAGAAACAATCCAATCTAAATGGCTAGTCTCGAAGAGGTTGATGAAGTAGGAATTTTGCTCACTTTAGAAATTATTTTCTCACTCATTTTCTTCACTTCCCAAAAGCTAGAGAGCTTGAGGAAGGAGACGAAGAAAATCAACCATGGAAAAAGTCAAGTGTAGAATAGCAACCATGGGTGACTTAATATCATATATTAACCCTTGTAGAGACTAAACCACGGCTAATCATAATGGTTGGGTTAATAAATATCTCAAGTAAAACAAAATTAGTGGACTTGGTCAATGGTTCTACAAGGTTCCACAAGCTTCAACCATGTGACTAATTTCCAACTAATTATAATTTACTTTAAATAAATAAAACCTCCCATTATCACAAGCATGGTGTGAGTCTCATACACCCTTGTTGCATGTAGCAACAAGCATGACACAATAATATATATCATATATATATTAAGTGTACAAACTAGTGAGAAAACGAAATATTTAAGTGAGCTAATATTAGTTATTTTAAGTTAATTTATCAAATATACAATTATACATTAAATTATTAAATCAATACTTGATTTAATAATCCGGTTATATCACATACAACCGACTAATATCAAATGTATCAACTTATCGAATCAACACTTGATCCGATAACCCGGCTATATCATATATAACCGTCCAATATCACATATCGCGATAATAGAATACGGTATCACATACTCGTATTAATCTCGGTCCCGTGCATATCACATATGTACTCTTACTTCGTTTCGCCTGAGCCAGGAAACCTCTGTGTAGGACTCTAAAGACTCGTCAATACGCCAGCAGTAGGTGGTGATCATATCAGTCACCCACAAGCCATAAGCGGTCTGCTAAACGTAATGGTCACCTGGGTATTGAGCAATCAGAAGATCAACAAGCAAGCCTGCTCATACTCCTGCGAATCCAATAAGTAACACTACCGTATAGTCTGCTCTCTTCTTCTGATATGTCACATATCTCAGCCTGGAGGTGGTAAATGTCAGACCCCAATAGCCTGATAAGTCATGCCGATGTGAGGCTCATAACGGTTCGAGAAACAACTAATAACACTTACCAGTAGATCTCAGCAACTCTGGTCAGGGATTTCCTATTATGGCCAATCAAGCATAGCGCAACATCAACCTCCAATACCGGGAGAGATGAAATCCCCTCCTATCGCTCATTGCCTCCATATGACTCGAGACTGTACCCAAAAACCACCGTTTTGCACGATCTCTTGAATGTGGTAAGGTGGAAATCAAAGCACAGTGGGAATCACACAAGACTCTATGACGATCTCGGGTCGACAGACTAATCTGTACCAGTGTCACCAGAGAACTGCTATCTGGCGATAGGTATAATACCATCTATGAGTTCTCGGCGGGTCTGTTCAGTGTACTCAATCTCTACTGAGCACTCGTATACCTTCTCTGATGTCAAACACCAATAGATGTAGGATCATCCATCGCCCATCATATGGGTCAAGAAGTGTACACGCTAGTCTACTCTGGATATCGATACCCCGTCTCAATACTTCCACGACTAGGAATATTTGAAGAATGTACTTACCGACTACCTCTGCCCCACTAGTATAATCTGCATCATAATCCTGGTAGTCAAGTACTCATCCTAAAGACTTTATCAACATGTAATAAAGAGACAATAAGTATACATATTAAGATAAAGAGCAACCAGATAGCATACTATCATGTCGGGCAAGAAAATACTCCCTATATATGTTCAAGCATCCACTATAATATACATCACATGTATAATAATGGCCTCTAGGGCATACATATAACTAACAGGCATGGTGCAGGAGGTATGGCGCAGGATGCTGATTAAATTCAGTGGAAGATACGGTCTAAGAAGTTTGTTAGATTTGGAGTTCATTTATGAACTGGGTCCCATCAGATATCCAGACAAATTCTAAGACAGGTATCGCTCATTTCGAAAGATAGTCTTTCTCCACGAAGTTGAGATATAGAGAGATAAAGATAGAAACATTGGAGCGGATCCACTCACTGGGGCTATTTCTCGAACGTAATAGTTTCATAAACGGGCTTTGTGAGACTGATTAGTAGAGAAGTTGGATGTTCGGTATCACGCGGGCTGTGAGTATGCGATATCGCAATAATTAGCCTTAAGTGCAAGTGGGAGATTGTTGGATATAGTGCCCTTAAGTCAATTATTGTAATCGCAGGCACGCGATTGTGATGATTGAGAGAGGACCTATACGGGTTAAACAGTCTTACTCAAAATGATAGTATGCTATCTGATTTGTCTTTATCATCATGTACATACATTACGTGGTATTACAGATCACTATTACATGTTGATAGAACCCATAGGATTCTTGCTTGACTACCAGCATTTTGATGGCGATCATATACGTGGCTGGGTGGTCTATAAGCACATGCTTAAATGTCCCTAGTCAAGGGAGTATCGAGACTGGACATCAATACTCTGGAATAGACTAGTGTATACTTATCGACACTATAACGAGGGGTGTTGGCCGGTCTCATAAGCCATTGGTGTCAGTTAGTCACCTAAGATTGTATACAGGTGCTCATTGGGTTATGAGTTACACTGGACGGACTCGCCGGGAACATACTAGATGGTATTATACCTATTATCAGATAGCAGTTCTCAGGTGACATGAGTACAGGTTAGTCTGTCGACTTGAGATCGTCATTTGTCTCGTGTGAGTTCCCACTGTGTTTTGATTACTACCTTACCACGGCTCAAAGGAGTCATGCAAACAGGTTTATTTGGGTACAGTCCCGAGCCACATGAAGGCAATGAGTGGATCGTCGGGGATTCGTCTCTCCCGGTATTGGGGGTTGATGTCACGCGGTGCACGGATGGCCATCACCAAAAATCCTTGGCCAAGGTGGACGAAAATTACTGATTTGGATCAATAGTTTCTCAGCGGGTGATGGGCTTCATACCGACACGAAATATCGCGTTATTAGGGGTCTGACTTTATCTACCCCCTAGACTCGATATGCGATACTTCTAGATGAACAGACTGGACTGTATGGAGATTATCACTGACTGGCACGGTAGGGGTACGGATGAGTTTGCTCGTCGGCCTTCCTTTTGCTCAATATCTGGATAGCCGTTACGTACAGCTAATGCCGCTGACGTGCTTGTGGTTAAACTCACTGCTAGCGTATTGACGAGTCTTTAGAGTCCCATACAAAGGGTTTTTCCGGTTCAGGCGATATAATGTAGATGACGTATGTTAGTATATGCAGGTGTCCGATTAAATATGTGTACATGCTACACAGACTTTAATCGGACGGTTGATAGTACTAGTAGCTTAGGATTAAGCAGGATTATTAAATCAAGTTTTGATTTAATAATTTATATATATATATATATTTTAATATATGTATTCTAGTATTATTGTTCACTATTCATTTTCTCTCTTGGCTATTCGTATTTTTATACGAATACGCATATATGTATTTCGATATGTATACCTGATTGTATTCCGTATTTATACGGAATATCTTCTAGAAGATAGACACCTCATTATATGATTTTCTTTTTAGAAAATCATTTAGAAATGAGGTGGAGGGTGAGGTGGCATGAGCATGGTTGGAGGTATGTAGAGAGGTATGGCTTTTGATTATTTATTGTAAAATGTGTGAGATATTTCTTGCACGGTTGAAAAATGACGAACCATTCTTTCTACATGCCATTCATTCTTTTCATTGATACTCTCTTAACTCTTCATGCTTAAGAGCTCTTCTACACTTAGCTCATTTTCCTTCTTGAGTTGCTCATGCCTTGGTTTTCCTTACCTCCTCCTCCTCCTTCTTTGATTGCTCACTTGAACTTCAGAGATGAGAGAAAAAAGATAGTGAAAAATTCCTACATCCCCACTCTACATTTCTAATGACCTTGGAGCGTCGGTTGCTTCGCTAGACGAAGCTGGAGCCTGCATCGTTTTCCTCAGGTGGATCATTTTCGGTGAAGGAGGACCGGCTTCCAAGCTCGATCTAGAAGACCTTTAGAAGTTAAAGAAGATGGTAGAAGACCGAAAGACATGGTTCATTCGGTATAACACTTCTAACCTTGTAGCTAGAATATCTTTTGTAGCTAGTATAGGTTTATGGTTCGATTGTAGACGGGTTTCTTAACGCTAAGTTTTTTAAACGCCGTTTTTTGTTCCGCACCGGCCACGGTAGATGGCCAGGGCGCTAGCAAAACCCAACAACAACTTTCCATAGGATTTAGTGAATAAGGTTTTGTCTACCATTTCTTTCGTATACCCTATCTTGATTAGGAATGTACTAAGTCTCTTATACCAAGCTCTAAGGGCTTGTTTGAGACCGTACAAAGCCTTTTCTAGTTTGTATACATACTCAGGATGTTTGTGATCTTCAAATCCTGGTGGTTGTGCTACATATGCTTCCTCTTCTAATATTCCATTTAAGAAAGTGTTCTTCACGTCCATTTGAAATACTTTAAAGTTTTTGAAATAAGCAAAGGCTAACAGTATTTTAATAGCTTCATATCGTGCAACAGGAGCGTAGCTTTCGTCATAATCAATTCTTTCGACTTGATTATAATCTTGAGCAATTAGACGTGCTTTGTTTCTTACTATATTTCATGTTTCATCCAACTTGTTTCTAAAACCCCATTTAGTACCTACAATTGGTCTACCCTTGGATTTTAGAACTAATTTCCAAACTTTATTTTTTTCAAATTGATTTAATTTTTCTTGCATTGCTTCTATCCAATGCTCATCATTTTCGGCTTCTTTATAATTCTTTGGTTCAATGACCGATATAAAAGCTGAATTGATACATAAATTAAACGTTAATGATCTAGTGACAACTGCCCTATCTATATCTCCTATTATAAGGTCTTTGGGATGATTTTTATTGAATTGTCAATATTTTGGAAGAGAAATATCATCTACTTGCTCTTACTGTTCCAATTGGCTGGTTTCACTATCCCCAATAGTTGATGGAATATCTTTTGATAGGATAGATTCATCATCATCTAATATAGTTTCAGGTCTTGAAGAATTCATCTCATCAAATTGGATGTGCATGCATTCTTAAATAATTAAAGTTCATTTATTATAAACACGATAGGTTTTGCTAGTTAATGAATAGTATTCCTTCATCGCATTTAGAGTCGAACATTTCTAGATTATCTAAGGTATTTAATATGTAGCACTTGCACCCAAACCTTGAAATATTTAACGTTTAGGGTCCTACCATAAACTAGTTCGTATGGTGTCTTGTTTAAATATTTTCTTATTAATACTCGATTTATTATGTAGCATGAAGTGTTAAAGCTTCAGCCCATAGATATTAGGTAGATTATTTTCATTTAATATGGTGCGTGTCATTTCCTGCAAGGAATGATTTTTCCTTTCAACAACTCCATTTTGTTGTGGAGTTCTGGCACATGAGAATTCATATTTGAAACCCTTTTTATTACAATATTCTTCGAATATTTGGTTTTCAAACTCTCCACCATGATCACTTCTTAGTTTAGATATTCTTAGGTTTATTTCATTTGGAATTTGTTTTGAAAAGATTTTAAATGTGTTGAATGTTTCGTCTTTGTTTTTAAGAAGAAAACCTAAGTAAATCTTGAGTAACCATCTATTATGACGTATGCATAGAATTTACCTCCTAAACTTGCACTGCGACTAAGACCAAATAAATTCATATATAGCAATTGTAAAGGAGTATCTGTGGATACATTATTCTTAGATTTAAATGATATTTTAATTTATTTTCCTCTTTGGCAAATATCGCACAATCTATTTTTAACAAAGTTTACATGTGGGATGCCTTTAACTATGTTATTCCTAGTGATCTTGGTTATAGTATCCATTAAGGAATGACCTAATCACTTATGCCAAAGAAACGAGTCTATTTGATTATTAGCTATAAAACATTTTATATCTGGATTATTAAAGACTTCTGTATATATTATATGTATGTTATGATATCTATTACCAGTTAAAATGGTTTGATTATCAAATATTATTTTACATGTATCCTTTTTAAAAATTACGTTATAATCTTTATGAAAAAATTGGCTAACACTAAATAAATTGTGTTTTAGGTTTTCAATATATAATACATCTTTTATTTTAGTTGTATTAGTTAAATTATTAAAGCAAATATCACCTTTACTGATAATCTGCCCTTTTTGTTATCTCTAAAAGTGACATTGTCATTTTCTTATTTTGATAGCATTTTGAAGTTTTGAATATTTCCAGTCATATGTCTCAAGCAACCACTATCAAATATCCAACGACTATTACGTCTTTGGAAGTTCTCATCTTCTTGTGCCATAAAGCACACATTGGAGACTTCTTCGGCTTCCGAATCGCTTAAATCAGTATCATCCCAGATAGCTTGAAATGATCTCTTTTCTAATTTCTTCTTGGACTTCTACTTGTTTTTGTTTAGATTCGGACATTCGAACTTTAGATGGCCCTCTTTTTTGCATTAAAAATAACGCAAAGGTTTATTAGTATTAAAAAATTTATTTGACTTATACGTACTTTTCTTTTGGGGGAATTTTCTGGACTTCAAATATCTTCTGAAGTTTCGTGCGCTATATGCTATCTCTTCATCATCACTTGATAATTCCTAATGCTTCGGCTTGGTGGTTGCCTTTAGTGCGATGGATTTCTTTTGAGTGTTTATTTCTTGTTTTATCTTAAGGTCTCCTAATTACATCTCATAGGTCTTAAGTTTACCTATTAGGGTGTCTATCATTAGCCTCTTCAATGGCAGTGACTTTTGGTTGCCAGGATATCGTAAGAGATCTTAGCAACTTATACTACTTGTCTTTGTCATCGAATTTCTTTTCTAAATTGAAAATCTCGGTAATGACATTTTTGAATTTAGAGAACATCGAGTCGATGGATTCATCGTCTCTCATTTGAAACATCACATATTTATGCATGAGACGGTTGATCTTACTCTCTTTGACTTGACCGGCTTCTTAATGGGCAGTCTGGAGAGTAGTCCAAATCTCATTAGCAGTCTGACACATAGAGATTCTATTAAATTCTTCTGAATTTAATGAACAATGAAGTGCATTCATTGTCTTGACATTTAACGTCATCAATCTCTTGTCAGCATCAGATAAGGGATTTGCAATAGGAGGAATAAAAAGAGTTTGAATAATTTCTAGAACTTCTAGATCGATACATTGGAGAAAAACCATAATCTTAGTTTTCCAAAATTGATAATTTGTACCATTAAAAAGAAGATGACGGTTAATGGTTTGTCCTTCTATTTGATTTGCTATATGACCAGAAACTCGAGAGGTTAATCTTATAAACAGAGTAACTTGCTCTGATACCAATTGAAAACAGCCATAGAAAGGGTGAATAAGGCTATATAGCAAACTCAGAGTATTAAGAATTATTTAAAAATAAATGCAGCGGAATAAAGAAAATTAAATACTAACTAATTACAATCACTGAGGCAATCAGAGAAATGCAGAAAAAGTAAAATGACACTGACAATTTTTAACGAGGTTCACCACTCTTATGGCTAATTCTCACCTGAGACTACTACTTAGAATTCACTGACTCCTTTATGGGTGGAGAAACCCAGACCTTTTCTAAGGCTCAAGTCCGAACTTTTACACGTGGAGGCAGTCAACGCTTGGATTTTTTACAACAGGTTCAATTCTAAAGCTTTACAATTTGGGAAGGACTTAAATAACCCCACTTCACTAAGTTTTACAATTCACAATTATAACAATCTCAATTTACACCAATTTTGACAATCTTAACAATCTCAAAAGAATAATCAAAAACTTAGAATCAAGAAGATGGTGGATTGTACTTTGGAGAATAGAAAAGTTTAAAATCAAATCAAAAAGGCTTCTCAAAAGATTAACACATGTTTAAAGTCGGTATCTTCTCCAATAATTTAACAATCTTTCTTTTCTAAAGTATTTAGAAAAGTCTAAAGGCGTAGAAAGATTGTTTCTCTCTGGAAAAAATAGCAAAGACTTAAAGAGTGTTGAGAGAGAGATTTCATGAATTCTAGAAAATTAGAAAACCAAAGTTTTTAAAGCAAGAAATCGTTTTTAAAATCAAATGAAACTTTTTCCTATTTATAGAAAATGTTTTGGGGCAGTTGGGGCTTTTAAAATAACTTTCCCTAAATTATAAGACAGTTTCTAACCGTTATAAAATCGTTTCAAAACCGAAATTCCAACCAAATTTGAATTTTGAAAAATTGTATAATAGACGTCTATTAAGACATCTACATAGACGTCTATTTTCCTGAAATAGACGTCTGTATGTCTGATATTCAGACATAGTTTTTTTTAGACATCATTTTAAGAAAAAAAAATTGGATTTTGGGAATTTGTTTTGGAATTAGATGGAAATTTTTATTCTAACCATTTGAAATCGACTTGACTCTAAACTCAAAAAATAAAATGAAAAAGTCTTGGACGTCTTGAATGGCTTGAACGATCCTTGATGTCAACTTTCTCGTATATTCCGTTGAAATCCATATTGAATGCGATTGAGTGACTTTGATACTCCATTTGATATCAGTTAATTCTAATGATTGTCCTGATACTTGAATAACTCCATTGTTTAGCATTTTGACGTTTCTGACATAATTAGATTGTATTGTATATAGTTTTTGTAAAATAATCAAAACATGAAGAGATTCTTTTTAAAAGCTAGATTCTCTTTAAAAGCTAACAAACACCTTTCTAAACACCTAATGGGTTAGCTAGTTGTGAAGTGAAAATCTCGCGGGAATAATCCTACTCACAGTGGGAATCAGGACCCAACTATCATTGTGTGTTAAGCTTAATGGAAGCCACTCAAGTCACCACACTCCAGAAGGTATGCACTCACCTTGCAAGTTTTCCTTATATTTGAAACTCTCGATTTAGATTTTACCCCTAACGGATTATGACCTTGATATGGGTCAACAAACTATAAGTCGCTAGTCAAGTTCAACCCATCATTATCTTGATTGCACAAGACCCATCAATACGACCCTTGACAAAGGTCAATAAGGCCACGCGATTGTCCTAACTAATCGCGTCACTATGCTACAGAAAATCACCACTTAGCTACCGTTCATTACGCCTTGACAGAGGTCAACAAACATAGTACAAATACTAAACACTAATTATCTGAAATGATAGAGGGCTACAACTAGTTTTTGGCGAAAAACCTTTAACGTAATGAACTTGATTTCGTTGAAGGAATATAGTGATTTCGGAACGAGTGGTTCAAGCTCAATTTTGAAAATATTTGGTTTTGTAGAAAACCAAGTAGTTTTAAAAAGAACCGAGTGGTTTTGAAATTTGATTCCCACAACATCATTTTAGGTTTATTTTCTTGCATTAATCAGACTTAATGCGGTCCCATCATTTAAGTTCCTATGCTTTACAGAAACAACCAAAATACAATGCTTTATATGCCATCCGCATTCGCCATAGTGTCCCGGGTCTTCACCGTAAAGTTACTTAACTTACGGCAGGATGGGGACAGAGCTAGCGTGGATGCAAAATATATAAACGCATTTATAATATATCATCATCACAGGCGGGTAATAAACATCACAAGCATGCGATAATCAAAATGGAATAGCGGATAAACTAGGAGCTCCGTCTTTCGTTTGGGCCGCAAAGGAAAACCAACGTTCTCCGGTCGTGTGGATAGCTCGAACTGTAAGTTGATATTGCACACTCTACAGGGTTTGTAGAGAGGAGGAATTCATGAAAAACGAGTTTTTTGGCAAGCAACATCAACTAGGTTCTCTAGATTTAGCATAAGCCTTATCTAGCAAAAATAACATAGGTTCTAATCTACTCTGATAGTGATTATACCTATGAGATCGTGTCCTTCGGGTCTTCAAAATTCTCTTCCTTAGCTCCTAGTCCGTCGAGATCGAGCTTGGACGTTAGCCTGCTCGTATCAAAGACGATCCACCCGAGAGTTTGTCGTTCAAGCTTCAACTTCAAAAAGAAAGTAACTAAAAACCCTAGTTTGCTAATCTAAAGTGCTTAGTGATGTAGGAAGTGTTTGTAGTGTTAATCTATCTCTTGATCTCTATGGTTCTTAATTCATGAAAGGGTTAGGAATGAAGAAGAAAAGGAAGCTCAAGAGAAGAGAGAGAGTGAAGAGATGAGAATGAGAATGGATAAGTCTTGAAATGGCTATATCAATTGTTTTTATAAAATACATTTACTATATAAAATGGTAGCCATGGTTGTATAGTAAATATAAATGGATAAATAATTAATCTAGCTATGCCTCTCACCATTCTCTAAGCCGCCTCACCCCTCTACCTTATTCTTATTTTCTAATAAATAAAAAATGCAATAATGAGGTGTCCACTTCTAGAAGTATTCTTATACAAATACAAGAATACAATAAAGCGTATATGCATACCCGTATTCATATAAAAATACGAACACCAAAATAGAGATAATGCAACAAATATAATACTAGAATACATACGTACATACATGTGTGTATGCGTATGTATATATATGTAAATTATTAAATCACTAAATGATTTAATAATCCGGCTTAATCTTAAACCCGCTAGTATTATCAAACCGTCCGATTAAAGTCTATGTATCAAGTACACATATTTAATCGGCACCCTACACGTATCAATATACGACCTCTATATCGTTTCGTCTGAACCAGAGAAACCCTCTGTGTGGGACTCTAAAGACCCGATAGTACGCTGGCAGTGAGTTACTGGATAAATCCATAACTATAAGCACGTCAGTGACACTAGCTGTACGTTACGGCTACTCAGGTACCTGTCGAAAAGAAGGTCGACAAGCAAACTCATCCGAACTCTTACTGAGCATGTCCGTGACAATCTCTATACAGTCTGTTATGTTCGTCTGAGAGTATCGCATGTCGAGTCTAGGGGTGGAAAACGTCAGACCCCTAATAACCCGACAAGTCATGCCGACGTGGCTCAAGACCATCCGAGAATTTACTGATCTAACTATCAGTAATTCTCAACCGCCCTGGCCAAGGACTTATGGTGTTGCCAACCGAACACAGTACGACATCGACTCCCTATATAGGGAAAGACGAATCCCGAACAATCTCTTACTGCCTCTATGTGGTTCGGGACTGTACCCAACTAAAACCTGTTTGCATGATTCAATAGAGTTATGGTAGGATAGTAATTAAAGCACAGTAGGAACTCACACGAGACAAATGACGATATCAGATCGACAGACTATCTGTACTTATGTCATCAGAGAACTGCTATTTGACGATAGGTATAATACCATCTAACCAGTTCTCGGCGAGTCCGTCCAGTATACTCACCCCCAGTGAACACCTGTATACAATTTTAAGTGAAACACACCAATGGCTATGGGACCAATCACCGTACCTTGTAGGATCTAGAAACATATACACTAGGCTACTCTGAAATATCGATACCCAGTCTCAATACTCCTACGACTAGGGACGTTTAAGAATGTGCTTATGGATTACCCAGCTCCCGCAAGTATGATTGTCATCACAACGCGGGTAGTCAAGCAAAAATCTTACAGGCTTTATCAACATGTATTAGCGATATGAAATAACTAGTAAAACATATACACATGTTAAGATAAAGACAAACCAAATAGTATACTATCATATTAAGCAAGATTGTCCTGTACATACATACCCCTGGCATCTTATACAATAAAGTCATCTAGGGTATACATATCCAACAATCTCTCACTTGCACTAAAGCCTGTTATTAGCGTATCAAGTACCCAACGTCTGCACTAGGGCCAGTTGTTGGCGTATCGTATACCCAATATCTTAAATAGTCTCTCGAAATGTATTTGAGGGATGGCCTTGGTGAATGGATCTGTCATTTTGTCCTTCGTATCTACTCTCTGCACCTCGATCTCTCGACGATGTACGATCTTCCTGATCAGGTGATACTGCCTCAAAATATGTCTGTATTTCTAATGGGACCATGGTTCCTTTGCCAATGCCATAGATCCGTTGTTAGCGCAATACGAACGTATTGGATTAGCAATGGATGGAACCACCTGAAGTTCAGAAATGAACTTGAGAAGTATCGTGAATCACTTGTTGCTCCATTTATTTGGGCACTTAATCTAGAAAAGATGGACGAACCATGATAGTGTTGAGTACATTGCATTCTCATAGATTGGTCTCCTGGCATCATTCATGTACTTCTCATATTTAGCTACATGAGGAACTTGACAGGAAAGAGGATTACTATCACCGAGAGCAGTCTCTATCATATCCTCCATTTTCTCTTCTGGAAATAAGTTATCATCTTCTTCTTATGCCGCATTATCATCTTCTTCTCCTCCTCCTCCTTTCCCGTGATATAACCAAGTCGAATAAAATTTGGTAAAACCATGCTTAACGATGTGTAACTACCATTTCTACGTTCTGTCCATACTTATTCCCACACCTGTCGCACGGACAAAAGATCTTCTCCAAGATTTCCTTATGATGTTCGCGTGCAAATTTGATGAAAGCAGCAACTCTGTCGACGAACTTAAGGTTCATGCGTTGATGCAAATCTACGTGCATTCATTCCTTAACTCTGATATACTCATGGGTCATATTAAACTATATGACATATAAATTGTAAGTTATGAAAGTTCATTTTTTATGATAACTTGATCAATCTAAGAACGAGATGGTTATTAACAAAGAAGAGAATGGGAAGGGCAAGTTTGTTGTTGATTTCAATTTTTGATTTCGCTTACGTGTAGGTTTATTATTGTGTATGTCTTTGTGTATGCGTGTGTTGTGTATGCATGTTGTATATGTGTGTTTCGGCTGTCAGGGGTAAGACTTCTATTCCATTAAGAATGTACTTGTGTTTTCATCCGTTTCGAGAAAATTTCGGCAGCACCTCTCCGTTATTCTCTGAGTACACTGTAATAGAAAAGATGATCATTTCAATACTGTCAAACAATATTGAAAAGAATATCTAATCTATCGTTGTACACGGAGAATCAGTGGAAATGTACCGACGGAATATCTCGAAACGAATAAAAAATACAAGTAAATGCAGGTGTTTGCTTTATACATTCCTAACTTGTCGATTCGGGATAAATCTATCGGTTATCATACGATTAAATATTCTCGTCATATAAACTACGCGACGGTTGTCAGAAACCGAAAGATACCTTCCGATATTTAACAGCCTTAATGTAGTTTTATGTCACGACGAATATCGAACGTATGTTAACCGATAGACGGAATCTAAATCGCGTTTTTATTTTTACATATGATTATTGATGATAATATGAAAAAATCATATTCTCATCGAGTATCATATATACACTTAGCGTTAAATTTAACTTGAATTGGTTTTACCGTTTACATTTTAATTACACGGTTTTGAAGTTTTTAGTTTAGGGTAAAAAATTTTACGTTTACGTTATTATCGAGTATCATACACTTAGCTAATTTTTTCCCACTAAACTACCTTAAAATTCTTCCTAAACAATCTATTTCTTTAATTTTACTAAATTACACTAAAATACCCTTAACTATTGTTGGTTTTTCACTAAACTACCTTTAAAATGTAGCTAATGATTCATCTTCTTAAATTAACTAAATAACTATAAATTTCACTAAAATACCCTTAACTATTATTGTTATTCACTAAACTATCATTAAAAAAATTTAGTAAAAAACCAATTGCTAAATTTTATTTTTTTACACTAAAATGCCCTTAACAATTGTAGGTTTTTCACTAAAATGCTATAAACTATGGTTGCTTTTCACTAAACTAGCTACAATAATTCACTAAAAGGTTACCCTAATCCTAACACTTAAACCCAATTGATAATAAATTTAGCCCTAAACCAAGTCATAACAATAACTCTAAGCATTAACCCCTAATTAACCATAATCATAACAATAACCCTAATTAAATCTAACCCTACCCCTAATCCTAACCTGATCATAACCCTAACCCTATCCCTAACCCCAATTACCATAACCCTAACACTGACCCTCTAATTAACACTAACCATAACCCTAATCACCCTAATCAATCCCTAACCCAGCCCTACCTCATACCCCAAACCCTAAATTCAACAACATTAACAACAAAAACAACCAAATAATAAATCAATTTCTACAATTAAACAAATCTAAATCAAAATTAATTAGGAAAATTAAAATTTAAAATGGAATAAATAACTTACTTGTGAACGAATCGATGACCGGCTAGACGGAAGACGGTGGAGGAATCGAAGGCTTCTGCTTGACGAGACGCTGGAGGATCGGAGGAGAGGCGCTGGAGGTGATGAAGACGGCGTTGGAGGTCGGAGAAGATGACAAGCGAGGAAGCGTTGATGGCATTGGAGGTCAGAGAAGGTGACGAGGGAGGAAGCGACTCGAGATCGGAGGAGGCAATAATGGTGCTAGAGGTCAGAGGAGGCAATAATGGTGCTAGAGGAGGCGACTTGAGGGCGGGGAAATTTTGGGGGGAATATATTTAGGGAAATAGGATACTGTGTGAATGGGAAGGGGAAAATTTTGGTTTTTTTTAATGTCCGACTTTGTACTTACGGTTACTACCGTAGGGACAACTGCATATGTTAAATTTTTATAAATTTTTATGTATATATGTCCATACGGACTAAATCGTAAGAGCATTCGTTGTCCCTACGGTGGAAACCGTAAGGGCAACCTAGAATTGCCCCTATGGATTTTTCCATCCGTAGAGACAAGACGTCTTTGTAATAATGTAAGGAAATATATTTCGTTTATCAGCCATCCGTACATAAAGAATTTCATATACAAGTTCTTTTTCCTCAATCGACTTGGTCATTTGAGACGGTTTCTTGGATGTCAGTGCAAGCGAGTTTCTAACCACAACTGCACGGTATTCTAAAAGGATTTCAATCGAGCATTAAGAATAAAAACAATTGAATATCTATTTGAAAGCAAAGTAACAAAATTGCTAATGTAATTTTCAAGGATGCTTGCACTATAGATTGAGGAAAACTTTACACTTTTGGCATGAACATGTGAGTAGGACCAGCTAATATGCTCTCCCCTTTCATGGAGAATCGAGCGCCAAAAGATTAACAAACACACAAGGCAAGCATATAAGCGTGCAACTTCCCCCCTCTATCTTTCCGTTGCTTTTGGTTTGACATGGATCCTTTGCATGTGTTTGGTTTTTCCTTCTTCTTCTTTTGCCCTTTCTTTTTTTAATTTTACTTATTTTTACTTTTTGGATAGTAAATGCATGATGAACATGATGGACCGTCATGATGAACACCCCACCCGACCACCACCAGTTCGGAATACATGCTACTATCATCCCTCTACTATTATGAACTATAAGATTCAACGGTGAATCGATGGATAAAACGCATCGTGGGAGACATAGGTCTGTATTTTTTATATTTTGATGTATGGTTGTCCAGAATCCAATAACGGCAGGGAATATAGCAAAGAGTAACATAAGTCCCTGATCTCCCCACCCCACCCCACCCCTTTTTTTTGGGAAACAGTATAAGGGTCATAAATGTATATCTGCAATTTAAAGTTGAAGCTTTGTTAGAGTTGGCAAGTTATTGTCTACATATTGCCTAGAAGACAAGTACCACTACAATCCATCGGTGAAACCTCTTGCACTTAACCAAGAGTTCAGGCTTCTATCCTTGATTAGCTCTGGTTACTGCAGTACATCTCATTTTTATTGGTTCTAGAGTTTATCTCGATGTTGATAAAAGAAACATATATCCACATGATGTACATCCTCAATCTTCCGCTATATGGACTTTTTCCTAAGACTTTAGTAAACCTTGTGATTTATGAAATTTAATGATCTTTCTAATCTAAGAAGAAAACTGGACAAGGGCCTAGTACGTACGCAATCCAAAGACCTTAGATGGGTCGACACAAAAAATCCTTTCTTAGTTAGCTAGCAACTATTCAGCCCAAAAACAAATTTCAGCCCAATAATAACAGCATAAATAAAACATGAGAATGCTTGTCATGGTATTGGCCCATGGACATAATTTAAGAGACTATTCCTTTGTGACGAACGAAAAATGCTTCTTTGACGGAAGAAATATCATATCTCAAACTTTTTTATGTCTCCAAATTAATTTTTTACTTTTTACGTACCTGTAGTTGGCCCCTGCTTTTATGGAACATAGTTATCCACTATATGAATTACTGCCTAAAACTTTTGCATGGGCCCCTAAAAATTGCTCCTCCCTCGAAAATTTCTCACCCACTCACTTGATCTCTTTCTCTCAAGGATAGCTGAATTTGAGCCGCAACGCAAGCAGATGAACTGATGGGTGAACCGCTTCTCTCATTGTAAAAAGAGAAAATATTGTTCTCAAAAGGTTTGTAAATAGTATTAACAAATCATTGAAACAAGGAATGAAAACTTATTAATTAACGCATAGTAATCCTAATGGCCTGGGTACCAATAGGATGCCAGGTAGCATTCCTACTTAACAGAGAAAATATTGCTCTAACTTTTATCGCTGCATATTAAGTATTGAGCTACACATAAAATGACACATTTCAATATGCATTACTAAATAAATACACCATTGCATTCGGATTCCTAAATAGTGCTCCACCTTTATTTTTTTGCTTAATTTCGTGTAACTGTTTATCATCGCATTTAAAAAAAAAAGAATACTTTTCCCCTCGCCCTTAAGGCTGGTAAGAAATATACCAGGCCTCTTATTGGCCGAAAACAACGAGGCCTATGCTTCCTACCAGCTCTCACGGCTGGAAGCTAAGTAAAGCATTGCTCTTTGAAGAAATTTGAATCAAATACATTCTACTTGATGAATTGTGTCCCTATTTGTTTTTGGCTTTAACTTAAGCTCAATAGATACTACATGAATAACGAATTGGAGTTGATTAGACCTGGCTCTAATTAGTTTATACTTCATTCAGCTAGGTGTTCATGAGAACCATTAAGTAGAATAATAAATAGACAAATGTAAGCAAACATGTCGTTTGAAGACCATTATTTCAGCTTAATCTGTTTATTTAAGATGCTTATGGACAGTGACAATGAAGCTGTAATGATTATGTACATAATGTTGCGAAATTGACTTGTATTCAACAAAGTTGCGCGTCAAACGTCTGAGTCATAGTGCTTCAGACGTCTGAATAAGAAGTGTTCTGAAGAACAGGGCGTGGATAAACGTCTAAGCACTTGTGCCTCAGACGTCTTTCAACAATTTTGACATGTTATAAAAAGATTCGTGTGAAGAGATTTGTTTGAAAATTTATTTGAAGATTTGTGAAAAGATATCTGAAGATTTGATGAGATCCTAATTAGAGTAGGAATTCTATTATTTTATGCTATAAATAGAGAAAAATTTTATCAAAGAAAAGCGGCCAAACATTAAGAAAAAGAAAAGGAAGAAGAAGAAGAAGAGAAGACAAATGGGAAGGCAAAGGCAAAGGGTGGTGGTGAAGGTGGAGCACCAGAAAAGTAGGCTTTGTGTTTGTATGAAGAGACGAAAGCAGAGGCGAAGGGTAGTCATCCACAGGTGAAGGTGTAAGGATTTATCAAAAGTGGTATTTGTGTTTGTATGAATGTTGAGATGTAAAGAGAGATGAGAGAGAATATAAAATGTACCGGTTTTCTTGATCATTAACGAAGAGATTTTCAAGTTTACCACGTGGATGTAGGTTGTTGATCGAACCACGTTAAATATTGGTATTGTGTATTCTTATTCTTGCTCGTCTTCCTTCCATGCCTAGCGAAAAAACCAACAATTGGGTATTAGAGCGTAGGAAACCGAAAGATTTTCGATTCAACGATCTAAATTTATGGTGGATGACGACGCTTATGTCCGCTCCCCATCTTATTAGATTATAATTTCAAAAGTGTTGGTTTAAAAATCCGAGAGAGAATATTAAGTTTACTGCGGCGGTAAAAAAAGATGGCATGGAGGAAGTTTATGTTAAGGTGGAGCTTAGAAAAAGAAGCGGTTGTAAAGCGTTGAAGAAGAGAAGATAGAAAATAACTCGTTGAATACATGTCAAGGTGGAGATTGTTGAGAAATTGACATGTATTCTACAGAGTTGTGCGTCAGACATTTGAGCCATAGTGTTTCAGATGTCTGAAGAAGTGTTCAGAAGAACAGAGCGTGGACAGACGTCTGAGCACTTGTGCCTTAGACATCTGTCAACGATTTTAGCGTGTTATGGAAAAATTCGTTTGGAATGATTTGTTTGAAAATTTGTTTGAAGATTTATGAAGGATGATTGAAGATTTAATGAGATCCAAATTGGAGTAAGAATTCTTATTTTGTGTTATAAATAGAGAAGGGTCTTACTAAAGAAAAGCGGCCAGACTGGAAAAAGAAGAAAAGAGGACGAAGATAAAAGCAAAGACGAAGGTTAGTCATCCACAAGTGAAGGTGGAGAAACAGAAGAGTAATTTTTGTGTTTGTATGAAGAGACGAAGGCTCGTAATCATTTACTTGCCTTGCCTGCGTTAGAAGAGCGAAGCAAATGGAGGAAGGGTGGTCATCCACAAATGAAACTGGAAAGATTTAGCAAAAGTAGTATTTGTGTTTATATGAGCGTTAGATGTGAAGAGAGATGAGAAAGAATAAAATGTACAGGTATTCTTGATCATTAATGAAGAGATTCTTATGTTTGCCTTCATGGATATAGGCCGTTGGTCGAACCACGTTAAATATTGGTGTTGCGTAGGGACGGCCCCGCTTGAGGGCAGGATGGGGTTATGACTCCATCCTTTTTTGAAAAATAAACACCCTATATATGTATATATATTGATGTGTATATATATCATTATATAGATATAAATAAAAACACGAAGATGAAGATGGCCTAGTGGTGTCAGGCGCTAGACCTAAGTTCTGATCTTTGAACCTCTTATTTTAATTTGAACTAAAATTCTTATTGATACTGGAACTCACAGGGAAGAATATCAAAAATATAGATGGATAACATATTGGATTTTCCCTGTTCTATTTTCGTGTCATATATATATATATATATATATATATATATATATATATATATATAGATAGAGAGAGAGAGAGAGAGAGAGAGAATAATGGAAAAAGGAGGCCATAAGAGGGGATTTCCTCCTATGGCGTCAAAAAATTACAACCCCATCATTTTTTCCGACGATCGGCATCCATCATCACCATCGTTATCATCTAAGATGTGCATACACCAAATATCATGTGATTCCATAACTTTTTCACCGTTGCATTAGCAATGTAAAAAGTTCTATTGTCGGTAAACCATTAATTCTGCACCAACTAAATCAACGGTGAAAAAATGGTATAATCACATGAAATTTGGTGTATCCACATCTTAGATGATAAAGATGGAGGTGATGTATGCTGATCGTCGAAAAAAATCACGGAAGGTGCATTTTTCCGACACCATAGGAGGAAATCCCTTCCTATGCCACCTTTCCTCCATTAACCTTATATATATATATATACTAGAATTTATGCACATGCGTTGCACGTGTTTAAAAAATTTTGAGAAATGAAGAGAGAGAAATGTGGAGGGTTTAGAGTCTTATTTATTTATTTATTTTTAAATAAAGGGAGGGATGGGATGGAGGGATTAAGAGGTGAGAGAGATGATGTGGAGAGCTTGAGAGGTGAGGATTTTTCTCATTTTTTCTAGAAAAAAAGAGAAGGGCGGATCTCTAAGTATTTGCATTATATAGAGAGATTAGAATTTATGCACGTGCATTGCACGTGTTTAAAAAAACTTGAAAAGGGAAGAGAGAGAAATGTGGAGGGTTCTAGAGTCTTATTTATTTATTTATTTTCAAAAAAGGGGGAGGGATGAGGTGGAGTGCTTGAGAGGTGAGACAGATGATGTGGAGGGCTTGAGAGGTGAGGATTTTTCTCATTTTTTCTATTTTTTGAGAAAAAAGGAGAAGGGTGGATCTCTAACCAAGGATATTTGCTATATATATATATATATTCAAAATATGTTTTGAAGTCATTTTATGTGTCACATGGTAACACCATATGCATGCTATTACTCAAAAAAATCGGCTCAGGGGCTTTACAACGATAGCAATTTTAGTCCCACCCTTGATAAAATCATGGGTCTGTCACTGGTGTTGCGTGTTCTTATGCTTGTTCGTCTCCCTCGGATGCCTAGTAGAAAAACCCCAACAAATAACCAACAAAACTTAGCCATAAATTAAAATCATTGGGGACGAGTGGTGGACCTTACCTTGACTGGGATGAAACAGTCCCAGACATTAGACTTCAGTGGCCTTAAATATGTATATTTTAAAATTTTGATCTATTTGATCTTCATACATATAAAATTGTCTCCAAATAAGCAAACTGAATTCCAATAAGTGATATTATAGCTCACTTACGAAAGTTTAAGTTGTAAATACAAACAAAAGTCGACATTTTATGATAGTTGATACTTTTCGGAGTTTAGATAAATCCAATCCCAGTCGCGGCGAAGTACTATAATCAAAATAAATGGCTTTCTATAATCGTAATTGTTGTGGAGCTTTCTGTAAAGTTTGACCATCGTGTTTTCTATAGCAAAATATGAACTTCTGCTGACTTGTCTACTATGTCTTAGTGTACAGAAAAATAGAAAAATAGAAGAAGAGCATATTCCTTAACAAAACAAAATTATTGTATATTTATTGTAATTTTATTATTCTCAGAAAGGTTAAGCTCCACGTAACTTAAGTGAAGAATGATATCATGTCATGACAATCATTGATATATTTGAATTATTAGTTTTTATTTCTTGAAGCATGAAAGCTGTGTGCTATGTGGTCCACACTATCACTTCACTAATGGGCATCTTAACTATTTATGATACCTGTGCTCTTTGGATTACTCGCTTCAGAGAGCATCTTTTGTTTTTGAAGGAATTGGATGTATTTTAATTTGGTATCTTTAATAGCCTTTTATTTACTGCAATTTACTCATTATTATAAAAGCATTTTTATAATTCCCGCCTAGCAATAATGGAAAGTGCTTGATAACGATCTAGCAATTCATTTGATCAATGGAGCACTAAGCGTTTGACATGCATTCGAATAACAATCAGATCATTATCGATGGGCATTTTCAACCGATTTAACACGCATTCGAACAAACATCATCATACCTTTTCAAACCGAAAAACCGATTTGGAATCAACATGAACCTATCTTAACATTCTATTAACAGCCACACTCATCATACAATCCAGCCTAATTTTTTTCCCAACATCTTCTCACCATCATACACATATTATACAAAACTATGATACAGGAGCATATCATCATCTCCCCCACAACATCTCCACTCCCAACCACAAGCCCCTCCTCTGGAAAATCCGAGAACACATCATCAAACTTCGACAATGCGTATGCCGCATCCACCATGCTTGGCCTCTTCGCCGGATCCTTATTCAAGCAAGCCCTAGCAATACTCTCACATTCATCACACTCTCAAAACTCCCCGATGCGGATCGTCCGACCGTCGTTGACAATCGCCTTATCCATCCAACTCAACACTCTCCCTTCCACCCTGCCATCTTTTATCCCGAAAATACCCTCAACTTCCATCCACAACATCTCCCCATCTCCCCCAATCACCCTTCTCCCCGAGACAAGCTCAAGCAAAACAACCTCATAGGCAAAAACGTCCATTTTAGTCGTAACTAAACCATCGGCTAAATATTCGGGGGGCTATGTAGCCTTGGGTCCCAACAATGTGGGTAGTTAGGGCATTGCACCCAGACTTTGCGAGCCCAAAATTTGTGATATTTGCTCGCATTTTTGAGTCGAGGAGAACGTTTGAGCTTTTGATGTCTTTGTGGACGACACGGGGCCAGGTGTGCTCATGGATGTACTGGAAACCATGTGTGAGGTCGAGGGCGATGCGGAGGCGGGTCCGCCAGTCTGGGGCTTGGAACAAGCGCGGTCATGGAGCCAGGAAGACAAGGAGCAATATGAGATGTACTCATAGATTAGGTAGCAGGCACCGGCGTCGGTCTCAATGCAGAAGCCTTCGAGCTTTACGAGGTTGGTGTGGTTTACCTATTGTCACGTAACGGTGATTAGATGGTGGTAGAGAATACAATATTAGAGAAATCATTTAAGGTGCCTGATATCGTGGTAATTGATTGACTCGAAAATAATTTCCCCACACAATATGATGATAGATAGGGCCAAAATATATACATCATGATAGTTGGTGAACAAGTAAAGGCAAACCCTAATCACCAAGCAACTAACTTGATAAACAAGAAACTACAGTAACATAGTTAATATCTAATATCACTTGTTGTGACCAAGGGCAAACTAGAAAAAATGGCCAACTAAACAAATGGACATCAATCATGAGAAATTATTCTAATTTTTCCCTCTCTTGTTCAGATGTATTACGGTCCACACACAAAATAATTTCTCATGATGATTTGGGATGGAGGTGCATTACAGCCTAAATAGATGTTCAAAGACGTAAGAAGCGCATAAACAATAACAAGGGTGAGGTTTCCAACCTCAACTCCTGAAAGAAAATTGACTTCCAATCTTACGATGATGATAATACACACAATGACAAGCTTGTGTTATAAAAGTAAATGCATTGACCATCATATTGTATTAAATTGCTCGTTGTTAGTTAACATTCACCAGTCTATTATGGTCCCATGTGTATTAGGTGAAAAGTTTTGGATTAACTAGATTAGCCGTTGTCATTATCACTTCCCATGACATAATTAATAATTATCAGGGGTATCAAACATTTCATAAATTAAATAAAATAACAAGTACAGAACAGGGATTAATATACGAGGATATGTTTCTTTTCTTTTTACTTTTCCTTTTGGTAAAGAGAGTTAAACAGGTTCAAATATGCGAATATAAGATCTTATTAGATTTCATATGAATTGGTCGATATCATTGAGACCCGTCAGGCACTTCATAGTTTCGATGTTTGATTTAATAGGTTAAACATGTACTCAGCATTTCACATGGGTGCAAAGAAATCCGAGGAAGAAAGGAACTGACAACGATGGATTGAACAGTTTGTGCCCGATATCAAAAGTTATGCCGACTCTATATAAAACCAAAATGTATCCATTTGCTTGCATGAAAAACAAACGGCATCCATTTCTAGTAGGTCCAGTTTCACAATCATGGTCCTGGTCTTGCTCAAATCACTTAAATTCAACCATTACGACAGGAACCAACTGGGTTTAGCTTAGTTGGTACCGATTTCCTCTCTAATATGAGAGGTCGCAAGTTCGATCCCCGAAAGGGATTGATTTCAAAAAATAAAAATAAAATTACTACAAGATCATACACATTGCTAACACATGACTTGTTCTCTAATGCTACCACAAGTCTAACCACTAAAGCATTGTTTTGGGTGGGCTCTTTGCGGCTGCAACCAGTATTTGAATTATTGATATGATATGAACTGATATACCAGCTCCCTGTAGATATTTGCATATATTGGCATGACTACAACCATCATAGATAACAATTAACTTATTTAAACTCCATTTAAATATAATTAGATATAATAACAAACCAATACACAAGCCAATATTACCATTCAAAATACTCCATATGAACTGGAAATTTAGATATTGAAAAGGACTCGATATCACTATTTGAACACCTCCAACAACAATACCGTTGGGCTCGAAATTTACACCCCGCTCCGAAATTAAAAATCAAGAATTAAAGTCAAAAAAGTCCGTCAAAGTCAACGCCCAGACAAGTGGATCCAAGTCCAATCAACCTGGGCCCAAGCTCAAGCAAGTGAGTCTACGTCTAAACCGTCTCAAGTTCAAGTGAAGCCGGCCGACAATCGAAGAAGAAAAAGAAAGAAATTTGTGATAAATAAATTTTCTATACAAATAAGTATGAAAATACAATATAAATAGGCAAAAAACCAAAATTATGTAAAACTCATGACTTATGTCCAAAAAGAAAGGAGTACACGGGCATGAGAGAAACAAAAAACAATTATGTAAAGACCAATGGCTAAATTGTAAATTGTAATGAGTATTTAAACTCAACTATATGATGAAATGAAAAGTTATTCTGATTCCCACAAAATACCAGGGTTTATACCTCCCTTTTCTCTCTCTCTCTTCTCCTCCTCCAAATAAATCAAGAGAAAAATCTCTTTTTATTGAAATAAATAACGAAAACACATAAATCCGTTGAAAGGGGGCTTCTTTCTTCCAACAAATCCCATAAAAGAGAGTTTTTGAGCCTCGACTTCATTTACTTCCTCAAATCCAAAGAAAGAGGAAGAATGAAAAAGAAACCATATCTCAAAACACCTCTATTTCAATCTATTTCAATGTCCAAAGCATAAAAGTGGGAAAAGGCTCATTCAAGATTCAAATCCCAAGTCATAAGTCTCAAGAGAGCTCTTTTGACAAAATAGAGAAAAGATTAAGTGTGACGCTATAAAAGGGAAAGATTTTAGGCTTCTCGTTTAGGGAAATCCTCGGGATATGGATTTCGATCCATGCTCTTCTTTTTTAATGTGGATTTCATCCGCGTTTTACTCAAAAGCGGGAAAATATAGGCTTCGTTCAAAATTTCTCCCAAATAAACGATAAAACGATAAAATATAACGGTTATGCTGCCGAAATTTTGTCGAAATTCGCACACTAAAACATTTTACCAAACAAAAATTAAAATAAATAAATAAAAAGTAAAATATGTGTACATATAAAATAAGTGTCACGCCGACCCCCCTCCTAAAACGGGAAGGGAAATGCCCCACCCACCCGGTCTCCCCCGAGAGGCAGAGCCGAACCCTCGGCTCCCTTTGGGAGGCACCCGACCTGATCTCCAAGGGCACCCGTCCCGGATATCCCATCGCATTTTTCTTATAAAATAAAAAAATAAATTAAAAATAATGAAATATAAATAAACAAAAAAATGAAATGGACAAACATGCATCCTTTCTTTTCAAGTACACAGTCAAGGTTCGAGGTTTCGGCTGAAACTACCGATACGTGGTGCTTTCGTATCGGTTTCGGTGGAGACCGATACGAAACCAACCATACAATATAGTTTCGGCCAAAACCTTTAAAAACATATTTTTTATACCATTTTTACTGTCATTGTGATCATTATAGGCTTTCGTTATTAGAAAACCGTAAAAAGTGAACCCAAACCCTATATCAATATTTATCTAAGTACAACAACAACAACTGAGCCTTTTATCCTAAGCATATAGGGTAGGCTACATGAACCAACACGAGAATCACGCCGGGTCCAGCACATGAATCCTCCGCCTCCACTCACTCCTATCGAACAATATATTTTCATTGAGGCCTTTGGCAATCATATCGTTTTGTATCACCTCCATCCATGTTTTCTTCGGTCTCCCTTTTGCCCTTTTGACATTGTCCATATCGAGAGTATCTATTCGTTGAACCAGTGCTTTCATAGGTCTGCGTCGCACATGACCAAACCATCTTAGCCGGTTTTCCCGCATCTTCTCCTCCATAGGTGCTACACCAAATTTTGCACGAATATCCTCATTTCGCACCTTATCTTTTCTAATATTACCGCACATCCAACGAAGCATGCACATCTCCGCTACGTGCATCTTCTGTGTATGATGATTCTTAGAAGCCAGCATTCTGTACCATATAATAAGGCAGGCCGAATAGCGCTCCGATAAAACTTCCCTTTCAATTTTAACGGAAAGTTACGATCACACAAAATCCCTGTTGCGCTCCTCCATTTCAACAAACCAGCTTGAATCCTTTGATTAACATCACTATCGATCTCCCCATCCTTTTGGATAATGGAACCTAGATATCTAAACTGATTGCTCGGTGATATCTCTTGCGCTTCCAATATTATACCAATATGGTTTTGATTTCTCTGTTTACTAAATTTGCAATGCATATATGCTGTCTTGAACCTGCTCAATCTGAACCACCGAGATTCCAATGTTTGCCTCCATAATTCCAATTTGGTATTAACCCCTGCTTTTGTCTAATTTACTAGAACAATATTATCAGCGAATAGCATACACCAAAATACCTCATCTTGGATAGTTCTAATAAGCTCATCCATCATGATGATAAACAAGAATGGACTTAATGTAGATTCTTGATATAAACCAATTGTAATCAGAAAATCACTCGTTAGGCCGCTGCAAGTTCTGACATTTGCCACTACTCTATCGTACATATCCTTGATTATATCAATATACTTGACGGGGACCTTCTTCTTCATCATTATCCCCCCATAATACCTCTCTAAGTACACTTTTCAATATATTTTATATCATGGCAGAATTTTTAAATATTAGGATCATTATCTTGTAATATAGAAGTATAAATTTAAGTATTTAATATATCTACACTTATGTATGCTGTATTACCGTCGAAACTGAAACCCGAACCGAAACTAGCGAA
Source organism: Agapanthus africanus (assembly GCA_030015575.1). Classification (NCBI taxonomy): domain Eukaryota; kingdom Viridiplantae; phylum Streptophyta; class Magnoliopsida; order Asparagales; family Amaryllidaceae; genus Agapanthus; species Agapanthus africanus. Next base: position 455,295,310 of record CM057349.1, read on the forward strand.
ACTCGCCGAAACCCAGCGAAACTAATAAAATTATGAGAGACCAAAACCGAGTTCTCGAACCTTGGTGTAACGCCTCAGATTTCGGTTAGTGTTAGTTTAGACGTTAATGCGGGTTTTTGGTAAAAACTTTACCAATTCGGGTTCCTCACATTTTATAATATTCAATTAATAATTTATTATTAATTTTTATGGCATGCACGCACGTGTGCACGTTAATATGAGGGTTTGTTTTTTCTAGTCTTGTTCTTAGCAACCATGACAACTTAACCCTTAATCTAATCTTTTGGTTTAACCTAATCCTTTACTTGATTAAACCTCTAGATATTTTGTTTTGAGAGAGAGATATTTCTTTTGGAACTTTTGTTTTGTGAGAAGTGGCATGGTGAACCTAAGCTTGCATTTAATGAATGGTGCACTCACTCTTACACTCACCTCTCTCTTTCTCTTTATCTTTTCCTTCACTTATTTCTCTCACACTTTTTCCCTTTATCATTATTTCTCTATCTCCTCTAAGCCTAAACTGAACACTCATTATTCCATCACAAATCCATCTGAAAACTTCACCCAAACTCACAAAAATCACATCTTGTGTCTTGATTTGCCTCTTGGATGCCTTGGAGCTTGCAAAACTTGGATCTTTGAATTCTTTGGTTAGGTAATGATCTCTTTCTGTTAAGTAGGTACTTATTGTGTAGCTTAGCTTTTAAGTTTCAGTTTAGATCGTGTATCGTATCGTTTCGGGTAAATATCATATTTTTTTAGTGTTGCTTTGGGTCTGAGATGATCTACTATCAAACTAGGTAATTGTTGCAAAACTTTCCATCACAGTGACCTAGTGTAGTGACCTAGAACCTACCCTCAAAATACGAGCCCCTTTCCTTTCCGTACGGCAGTATATTTATTGCTTCTGGCCGCAATTTGCGGCCAGACGAGGGAGTTGGGGTTTGGGTTTTTATGTAGGGGTCTCTGGGGTTGAATGTGGTCTCATGGTACTTGCAACTTTTACTAATTATTGGTACAGAAAAATCTGGGACCACTTGCTTGTTTTCTTGTGTTTCGTTTCACGGGTTACGTTATCCAATACGGTTCGTGTTCTGTGTTCTGTTGCTCTTGAGTTGGTTTCGTAGTGTCGCTATGCACGTTAGCTACAATATGAACACTTGAGAGTATGTTTGTGTTGTCGCGTTGGTCCGCGTAGTTTGTACGTGTTTTGGGTCTATTGCTAATATATACTTGCTTTGTTGTTTTATTGTTTTAGATTCGCAGGAGGGGACTTCGGGCGCTGCGACGAAAGGAAAACAAGTGGTTGGCTTTACTCAACCAGGAGCGTTGGTGAGTAGATTTAACATCTACAGGGGAATCGCCCGCATGGCGTTATGCGTCTGGGCTAGAGATGTTATATTATTGTCACATATTCTATTTCATATATAGAGTTGCGCATGCACTTTATTGCTTAGTTATTAGTTGTGCTTGGACTTGTACCCTTAGGACACTGCACTATTATTGACGGCTCATATTGCACGAGCACTGATTGTATGCCACACACACCGTCAATAATTGCCATGACACACACATCACATATATAAATATGATATTGTTTGGTTAGGAACATTGAGATATTGATTCATATTTTTCTATGCATATAACATATAGCATACTTATATACCTACATGCTTACACATATGCCTTGACATGCTTACATGCTAGTTACCTGTATACCTATAGGGTATTGTACCATTAGCGATAGGTACATACACACATAATGACATAGCTACATGTATACCTTGCATACATATTTCACTTATACCTGAAGAGTATATTACATCATTACTGATAGGTAGATACTTATACTTTGCTATACCTTTATGTCTACACATATATCTGGCTATAGCTACATGTTTACCTTTATTTGATATTATATAGATTTGGAGAAATTAGGAACCGCATGATATTTATATTAACTTGTTGCAGTCAAATAGCGGCTTTTCCTTTATATGCTCACATTACAGTTTTATGTTGTATATATTATATTCATGGATTTTCGTATTGAGATATTGATTTTTCATGATATTTTCTGGATTTGAGGACCGTGGTAGTTTCATAAAATTATGCATTATTTGAAAAACCCGGTTTCTCTTGATATGATATTTCAGCATCCACCATGAGTTTTATCGGTTCTGATATATTTATCCCATGCGAGGAGGAGTTGTGGGCCGTATGAGGGTACATGGTGGGGCCCGGAGGTACCCCGGGGCAAGAAAGGGATGTCGATGTAACATGCCGATGAGGCCTGGCAGGGGAACCATACTCTCCGGTGACAGTACCAATGACTCGGCAGTTATCGTGGAGATACCGACGGGAGTCATGTACGTATGGATACGTCAAGAGGCGAGGGTCAGAGCTAGGCACTCGAGCTTTCGGATAGCGTATGATACGTACCTATCAGGGTGCCAGTCGTGGTGATAGCACCTGATAGATCAGCCTTTATGTGTCGATACTTGGCACAGGTTTTCATGATATTTTTACTCCTAAGTATATATAACAGTGGAATGGGACGCTGTTATATATATATATATATATATATATATATATATATATATATTAGTGGAACGGGACGCTAATATATATGTATACACATCAATTCATATACATCATCTTAATTATTCATGCAAATATACTTAGGATATATAAGATTCACTTGATATTGGATTCAGAATATTTGAGATTCACTTGATATTGGATTCAGGATATTTGAGTTTCACTTGATATTGGATACAGGATATATGAGATTTACTTGATTTTGTACATTCAGGATATTTGGGATTTACTTGATATTGTACATTCAGGATTTGTGAGACTTACATGATATGAGAGCCAATTTGAGGGTTGATTTGAAGAAATTGGGATTTGGATTGTCTTGATAGATTTTGGTCCTACCACGAGGTCAGGATTCCGTGGAAATGACATGTTTCATCCCATACTCCACATTTATTGTTTATGCACTGCTTCATATATTAGTAGTACCTGATAGAGTACCTTTCATGATTGTTGCATATATACATTTTCATATCATTGCTTCATGTATTAGTAGTATCTGATAGAGTACCATACATGATTATTGCATACAGATTGTCATATTATTATTACTTCATGTATTAGTTGTACATGCTAGTGTACCTTTCATGACTGTTGCATTCATATGACTTTTATTGCATTAGTTTGCATATGTTAGATTCGCGCTGTACGTGCATACTTGCGATTACCTGCATATGTTATTTACTATTCATGAGTTGTCAACTCACCCCCGTTGTGCCACAGTATTTTTGTCACGACCCGAAATAGCACGCGACTGGCCCTTGAATTATATGAAGTCTATAGGATCTCATCTAATTCAAGTAAGCCAAAATCGCAGAAATCTAAAACCATTTTAAATAATAAACGAAGGAAAACTAGTTTTAAAAAAGTGAAGAAAACATATTTTAAAAACAAGGTTTGTAAATAAGGAAGCCGAATACGGATTTGTAAATCCTCAAGTCTTTTCTGAAAATTTCGACAGAGTTTCCTTTGTAAATACTGGCCCCGAACGGGGTACAACAAGAATAATATATGCATAATGATAAAAGGCATCCCCAAGCGGGAGCTAGCTCTTCGTCAATCGACGGTCATAACCACGCATGCAATATAATATACAAAGCCGAAGGGCGAGGTTCAAAACTCAAAAGGAAACTCAAACAGCAAGAAATCCATAATAATACAACGCGCGACTCTAAGGTCGAAATAATAAACAACTGGTCTCTAAGTCTGAATAAATATACAAGTCTGCTTGATGGAATTTTTTTAGATACAACTGAAAATAAATAAATACAATGGTGGTCACGATGCGAGTGAACCCACCTACCAAAGCAATCACCCAGAAAGGAAGCAGTGTGCCAGAAAACCGCAATGAAACCTGTACGGCAAAACCTGCAAGAACTGTGGCACAACGGGGGTGAGTTGCCTACTCGTGAGTAGAAAACATCACAGAGCAGAAATCATATGTATGACTCAATCCTAGGTCAAACGATCAGTAATAATATATCCTCAAAATGATAAAGTCTGAAGCATGATCAGTAACAATTAACTTATTTAAACTCCATTTAAATATAATTAGATATAATAACAAACCAATACACAAGCCAATATTACCATTCAAAATACCCCATATGAACTGGAAATTTAGATATTGAAAAGGACTCGATATCACTATTTGAACACCTCCAACAACAATACCGTTGGGCTCGAAATTTACACCCCGCTCCGAAATTAAAAATCAAGAATTAAAGTCAAAAAAGTCCGTTGAAGTCAACGCCCAAACAAGTGGATCCAAGTCCAATCAACCTGGGTCCAAGCTCAAGCAAGTGAGCCTACGTCCAAACCGTCTCAAGTTCAAGTGAAGCCGGCCAACAATCGAAGAAGAAAGAGAAAGAAATTTGTGATAAATAAATTTTATATACAAATAAGTATGAAAATATAATATAAATAGGCAAAAAACCAAAATTATGTAAAACTCATGACTTATGTGCAAAAAGAAAGGAATACATGGACATGAGGGAAACAAAAAACAATTATGTAAAGACCAATGGCTAAATTGTAAATTGTAATGAGTATTTAAACTCAACTATATGATGAAATGAAAAGTTATTCTCATTCCTACAAAATACTAGGATTTATACCTCCCTTTTCTCTCTCTCTCTCTTCTCCTCCTCCAAATAAATCAAGAGAAAAATATCTTTTTATTGAAATAAATAACAAAAACACATAAATCCGTTGAAAGGGGGCTTCTTTCTTCCAACAAATCCCATAAAAGAGAGCTTTTGAGCCTCGACTTCATCTTCTTCCTCAAATCCAAAGAAAGAGGAAGAATAAAAAAGAAACCATATCTCAAAACACCTCTATTCAATGTCCAAAGCATAAAAGTGGGAAAATGGTCATTCAAGATTCAAATCCCAAGTCATAAGTCTCAAGAGAGCTCTTTTGACAAAATAGAGAAAAGATTAAGCGTGACTATATAAAAGGGAAAGATTTTAGGCTTCTCGTTTAGGGAAACTCTCGGGATATGGATTTCGATCCATGCTCTTCTTTTTTAATGTGGATTTCATCCGCGTTTTACTCAAAAGCGGGAAAATATAGACTTCGTTCAAAATTTCTCCCAAATAAACGATAAAACGATAAAATATAATGGTTATGTTGCCGAAATTTTATCGAAATCCGCACACCAAAACATTTTACAAAACAAAAATTAAAATAAATAAATAAAAAGTAAAATATATGTGTAAATATAAAATAAGTGTCACGCCGACCCCCCTTCTAAAAAGGGAAGGGAAATGCCCCACCCACCCGGTCTCCCCCGAGAGGCGGAGCCGAACCCTCGGCTCCTCTTGGGAGGCACCCGACCTGATCTCCAAGGGCACCCGTCCCGGATATCCCATCGCATTTTTCTCATAAAATAAAAAAATAAATTAAAAATTATAAAATATAAATAAACAAAAAAATGAAATGGACAAACATGCATCCTTTCTTTTCAAGTACACAGTCAAGGTTCGAGGTTTCGGCCGAAACTACCGATACGTGGTGCTTTCGTATCGGTTTCGGTGGAGACCAATACGAAACCAACCATACAATATAGTTTCGGCCAAAACCTTTAAAAACTTATTTTTATACCATTTTTACTGTCATTGTGATCATTATAGGCTTTCGTTGTTAGAAAACCGCAAAAATTGAACCCAAACCCTATATCGATATTTATCTAAGTACAACAACAACAACTGAGCCTTTTATCCTAAGCATATGGGGTAGGCTACATGAACCAACATGAGAATCACGTCGGGTCCAGCACATGAATCCTTCGCCTCCACTCACTCCTATCAAACAATATACTTTCATTGAGGCCTTTGGCAATCATATCGTTTCGTATCACCTCCATCTATATTTTCTTCGTTCTCCCTTTTGCCTTTTTGACATTGCCCATATCGAGAGTATCTATTCGTCGAACCAGTGCTTTCATAGGTCTGCGTCGCACATGACCAAACCATCTTATCCGGTTTTCCCGCATCTTCTCCTCTACAGGTGTTACACCAACTTTTGCACGAATATCCTCATTTCGCACCTTATCTTTTCTAATGTTACCGCATATCCAACGAAGTATGCGCATCTCCGCTACATGCATCTTCTGTGTATGATGCTTCTTAGAAGCCAGCATTCTGTACCATATAATAAGGTAGGCCGAATAGCGCTCCGATAAAACTTCCCTTTCAATTTTAACGGAAAGTTACGATCACACAAAATCGCTGTTACACTCCTCCATTTCAACCAACCAGCTTGAATCCTTTAATTAACATCACTATCGATCTCCCCATCCTTTTGGATGATGGAACTTAGATATCTAAACTGATTGCTCGGTGATATCTCTTGCCCTTCCAATATTATACCAATATGGTTTTGATTTCTCTGTTTACTAAATTTTCAATGCATATATGCTGTCTTGAACCTGCTCAATCTGAACCAACGAGATTCCAATGTTTGCCTCCATAATTCCAATTTGGCATTAACCCCTGCTTTTGTCTAATTTACTAGAACAATATTATCAGCGAATAGCATACACCAAGGTACCTCATCTTGGATAGTTCTAGTAAACTCATCCATCACGATGGTAAACAGGAATGGACTTAATGCAGATTCTTGATGTAAACCAATTGTAATCGGAAAATCACTCAGTAGGCCACCGCAAGTTCTGACATTTGCCACTACTCCATCGTACATATCCTTGATTATGTCAATATACTTGACGAGGACCCTCTTCTTCATCATTGTCCCCTATAATACCTCTCTAAGTACACTTTTCAATATATTTTACATCATGGCAGGATTTTTAAATATTAGGATCATTATCTTGTAATATAGAAGTATAAATTTAAGTATTTAATATATCTACACTTATGTATGTTGTATTACCGTCGAAACTGAAACACGAACTGAAATTAGCGAAACTAGCCAAAACCCAGCGAAACTAATAAAATTATGAGAGACCAAAAACCGAGTTCTCGAACCTTGGTGTAACGCCTTAGATTTCGGTTAGTGTTAGTTTAGACGTTAATATGGGGTTTTGGTAAAAAGTTTACCAATTCGGGTTCCTCACATTTTATAATATTTAATTAATAATTTATTATTATTATTTATGGCATGCACGCACGTATGCACGTTAATGTGAGGGTTTGTTTGTGCTAATCTTATTCTTAGCAACCATGACAACTTAACCCTTAATCTAATCTTTTGCTTTAACCTAATCCTTTGCTTGATTAAACCTCTAGATATTTTGTTTGTGAGAGAGAGAGATTTCTTTTGGATCTTTTGTTTTGTGAGAAGTGGTATGATGAACCTAAGCTTGCATTTAATGAATGGTGCACTCACTCTTGCACTCACCTCTCTCTTTCTCTTTATCTTTTCCTTCACTCATTTCTCTCTCACTTTTTCCCCTTATCATTATTTCTCTATCTCCTCTAAGCCTAAACTGAACACTCATTATTCCATCACAAATCCATCTCAAAACTTCACCCAAACTCACAAAAATCACATCTTGTGTCTTGATTTGCCTCTTGGATGCCTTGGAGCTTGCAAAGCTTAGATCTTTGAGTTCTTTGGTTAGGTAATGATCTCTTTCTATTAAGTAGCTGCTTATTGTGTAGCTTAGCTCTTAAGTTTCAGTTTAGATCGCGTATCGTATCGTTTTGGATAAATATCGTATTTTTTTAGTATTGCTTTGGGTCTGGGATGATCTGCTATCAAAGCAGGTAATTGTTGCAAAAGTTTTCATCACAGTGACCTAATGTAGTGACCTAGAACCTACCCTCAAAATACGAGACCCTTTCCTTTCCGTACGGCTGCATATTTATTGCTTCTGGCCGCAATTTGCGGCCAGACGAGCGAGTTGAGGTTTGGGTTTTTGTGTAGGGGTCTCTGGGGTTGTATGTGGTCTCATGGTACTTGCAACTTTTACAAATTATTGGTACAGAAAAATCTGGCACCACTTGCTTGTTTTCTTGTCTTTCGTTTCACGCGTTACGTTATCCGATACAGTTTGTGTTATGTGTTCTGTTGCTCTTGAGTTGGTTTCGTAGTGTCGCTATGCACGTTAGCTATAATACGAACACTTGAGAGTATGTTTGTGTTGTCGCGTTGGTCCGCATAGTTTGTACGTGTTTTAGGTCTATTGCTAATATATACTTGCTTTGTTGTTTTATTGTTTTAGGTTCGCAGGCGGGGACTTCGGGCGCTGCGACGGAGGGAAAACAGGTGGTTGGCTTTACTTATCCAGGAGCGTTGGTGAATAGATTTAATATCTACAGGGGAATCGCCCGCATGGCGTTATGCGTCTGGGCTAGAGATGTTATATTATTGTCGCATATTCTATTTCATATATAGAGTTGCGCATACACCTTATTGCTTAGCGACTAGTTGTGTGCTTGGACATATACCCTTAGGACACTGTACTATTATTGACGGCTCATGTTGCACGAGCACTGATTGTATGCCACACATACCATCAATAATTGCCATGACACGCACAACACATATATAGATATGATATTGTTTGGTTAAGGACATTGAAACATTGATTCATATTTCTCTATGAATATGACATATAGCATACCTATATACCTACATACTTACACATATACCTTGACATGCTTACATGCTAGTTACTTGTATACCTATAGGGTATTGTACCATTAGCGATAGGTACATACACACATAATGATATAGCTACATGTATACCTTGCATACATACTTCACTTATACCTGGAGGGTATATTACATCATTTCTGATAGGTAGATACTTATACTTTGCTATACCTTTATGTCTACATATATCTGGCTATAGATACATGTTTACCTTTATTTGATGTTATATAGACTTGGAGAAATTAGGAACCGTATGATATTTATATTAACTTGTTGCAGTCAAATAGCGGCATTTCCTTTATATGCGCACATTACAATTTTATGTTGTATATATTATATTCATGGATTTTCGCATTGAGATATGGATTTTTCATGATGTTTTCTGGATTTGAGGACCGTGGTAGTTTCATGAAATTATGCATTATTTGAAAAACCCGGTTTCTTTTGATATGATATTTCAGCATCCACCATGAGTTTTATCGGTTCTGATATATATACCCCATGCGAGGAGGAGTCGTGAGCCGTATGAGGGTACATGGTGGGGCCCGGAGGTACCCCAGGGCAAGAAAGAGATATCGATGTAACATGCCGATGAGGCCTGGAAGGGGAACCATACTCTCCGGTGACAGTACCAATGACTCGGCGGTTATCGTGGGGATACCGACGGGAGTCATGCACATATAGATACGTCGAGAGGCGAGGGTCAGAGCTAGGCACTCGAGCTTTCGGATAGCGTATGATACGTACCTATCAGTGTGCCAGTCGTGGTGACAACACCTAATAGATCAGTCTTTATGTGTCGATACTTGGCGCGGGTTTTCATGATATTTTTACTCCTAAGTATATATAACAGCAGAATGGGATGCTAATATATATGTATACATATCAATTCATATACATCATCTTAATTATTCATGCAAATATACTTAGGATATATGAGATTCACTTGATATTGGATTCAGGATATTTGAATTTCACTTGATATTGGGTACATGATATATGAGATTTACTTGATTTTGTACATTCAGGATGTCACGCCCCACTTCCCAAAATACGGAAAACGAGGGGTGACTAGGCCAGCCATACTTCTACGGTCAAGGAATCATCCCGCCGTAGTCACATTTCGGTTTCTAGCATTACATGGTAATCAGTAAACAAAGCGCAGCAGTAAAGGAATCACATCACTAAAATATTACATCCAATTCCATTGTTCACAAATTACAAATAAACAAGAAGAGCTACTGACTAAGTTCAATTACACGATCTCTTTTAGGGAAAGCAAGAAAGAAAGAAAAGGTACTCCAGACTAGATCTCCGCCAGCTCGAAAGGTAAATCCGACTCCTGCGCTGGTCCTTCCTCGAGGTCTGAGCATGCACACTCAGGTCGTCAGAGCGACATAATAGCAATTGTTATAATAATGATGTGAAACAGGTAAATAAGGTAATAACAGTGAAAGTAAAATGCGGGTAATCACTATGTCACTAAATGATGCAAAATATGATCTGTGTCCCTATCGGTCTCTAAGTTATGTTTGAAATCGTATAGTGGAAAGGAGGATCATGTTTAACAGGAGTCTCGTACGTACCCAAGACAACGGCCCACAAGCCCGGGATATAATCCTGTCAGCCGGATCGCTAGATCCTACCTAATATATATATCACTGCTTGAGTGATCATCCTCTAAAACACGGTCCCGCTAAATAAGATACTCTTTCCACTTTGATTTCCCCTTTTTCCCAGGTTTACCCTATTGATGATTCTGATCTAGTCGTGTACAAGTATACCAATAGCACGGTTTTATCACTGTTCACTGTATTAATCACTGTCACGAATCATTCATTTTCCATTGGTGTACTTGACACTCCTAAACCAATATCATTCACGCACGATAATGCAATGTCCACTGAGTACTAACGCGCACTAACACTATGTATATGGCAATTGGGTAAGATATGTGTAGTTATGCCGTCAACAAGTCATGTATATTATGAACCAATATGCACGTCATAAACCTACAAGAATTATAGTACTTCATATGTTCAGAATTCAGCGAAATGATACAAATACGATAACAAGTGCACTCTGTCAGAAGTTCATCAAAATTTGTTTCAGTACAATCGGGTTTCTGGTATTCAAGTTACAGCCGTTTCAATTTAAGTGCTCGCAGCAGGAAATTCAGTTTCTGAACTGAAAGTCCGTTTCGCGGCACAAATTTCACCCAGTTGAGATTAGAATTTAGCGACGCTACAGTTGAATGAAATATAGGGTTTTCAATAGGGTTTTCAACTCAATAGACGGATTCTTAATCGCATCTGTACGTCAGAAGATATGCACTGTTCAACACTAGTATGTCAATTCTATTTCTGTTTGGGACTGTTATACGTCCTGTTCTTTTAAATTGCAGATTAAATAGCAAACAACGACCAAATGGGGTGAAATCACTTGAGTTATTTAGCTAACAGATTGATATTCAATAAAATGTAGGGTTCCGCAACATACGAGTTCAGGAAACAAGGTAGTAACCATTACGGGACAGAAGAAAATAACCAGAGCTGCTCTGGACTGCAGTCCAGAGCCGGTCTCCGAACTAATTATCGTCATAATTTCTGTACAGAAACCATTAAAAACTTACCTAGGGTTACAGGCTATTGAGTCGGCTTCGATTTGATCCCTCGAACGTATCATTTCAATATGTACACAATTTATGGTGATTTTAACAATTTTCAGATGCGGCAAATTCCCAGTTCTTACTGGTGTATCTGGGGTGTTCGTTTTAGTCATTAACAGTCATATTTTTCAGTGAAATTTCTACACAGTGTTCATTATCACATGGGCCAATTTATGCAATCAAGTTCCATCAAATTAAATGAAGGTTTTCATTGGGGTCTTGCATCGAACAGTTGTGTCACATAAGTTATCATGAATTGTAAACTTGGAATTAATACGATTTCAGTTTGTAACGGATTTAATCTAGCATGTAGTAAGTAGGGTACTTGCCTGGAGATATTTCGGCGATGCACGGCGGCGGCAACGTCACGAACGTGCGACGAACGGCGCGGTTTGGATGCACGGCCTCGGCTCGCGTTTCGATTTCGACGTCGGAGTTGCCCGGAGATAGCTTGTGCTCGCTGGAAGCGGAGGGGGTGCTCTGTGGTTCTCTTGGGATGTGCTGGGGTTGACGACGGTCAGCGGCGTAGCTCCGGCGATGTGCACAGTGGGCGTCGGGGCTGTGGGTTTTGGAGGGAGAGAGAGAGGGATAGTGGGGCTCGGGTTTGTAGGTTTATGGGGTGTTGGTGATGCTGATGAGGTATAGGGTGTCGACTGAGGCGGTTCAGGGCAGTGGGGGCTTGCCGGCGTCGAGGGTGCAGGGTGGCCGAGCTCGGGTGCGAGTGGGTTGGGTGTGCAGGGGTTCTGCGAAGAGGGTGGAGTAGTGTGGGGGCTCTGTTGATGGCGAAAAGAGAGTGAGGGAGGATGAATGAGGGGGTTGCAGGAGGTTCGTCGTCGTCGTCGGAGGTAGTTGAGCGAGGTGCAGTGGGTTCGAAGTTGGGTTTTTTTTTCGAGAGGGAGAAGAGTTTTGAGAAGGAGTTGGGGAGTGAGAGGGAGAGAGGAGTAAGGGTTTGAGGTTGAGGGACTCGGGGGAGTTGTGGACGAGGTCGCGGGTCGTGGGGCAACGGCACGGCGACGTGGCCGCGAGGGTCGGCGCAAAAAGTGAGCGGGAAAAAGTTTACGTTGGGGAGAAGAAGAAGGAATCGAAGCGGGTCGGGTCGGTTAGCTGCGGGAGCTGGGCTTGGGGGAAACGGGCTGGCGGGCGGAGGGTTAATCTAAATGTTTTAGTTTAATTTAATTGGCTTTGGGCTGAGGGGATGGGCCGGCGGAAATTAATTTGTTTATATTTTCGTTTTGGGCTTTGATTAAAGGTTGGAAAAATTTTAAATACTAATCTTAAGCAACCAATTACCTACAAAATTCACGAGGAAAATCGGGAAGCAATCGGGGACTAGGAAAAATACAGGAAATTTTATTGATGGGAACGGGGATTTACATCATACCCCCCTTACAAAAATTTCGTCCTCGAAATTTAATAAGGATACAAAGAAACAAAAGTACTAAACAAAGAGATGTGGACAACATGCACGGATATCCTCCTCCCGTTCCCAGGTAGATTCTCCTGGGGAACGACCACCCCAAGACACTCGGACTAGCGGAATGACCTTGTTCTTCAGCACTTTCTCTCTGCGGTCGAGGATGGTGGTGGGCTGCTCCTCGTATGATAGATCGGTACCCAAAACTAACTCCGAATAGTCCAGAACGTGGCTCTCATCTCGAACATAACACCGCAACTGAGACACGTGGAAGGTATTGTGCACACCAGCTAGCGATGGAGGCATGGCAAGTCGGTAGGCCACCTCTCCTACTCGCTCTAGCACCTCAAAAGGTCCGATAAAACGGGGACTGAGCTTTCCCCGACCTCCGAACCTGATAACTCCACGGGTAGGGGAAATCTTCAGGAACACGTGATCTCCGACTTTAAATTCTAGTGCCCTCTTGCCGGTATCTGCCCAACTCTTCTATCGATCCTGAACCGTCTTAATACGCTGCCTGACCATTTGGACCTTGTCAACTGTCTGAACGATGAGCTCGGAACCCAGTAATCTTCGCTCCCCCACATCATCCCAACATACTGGAGATCGACACTTCCGCCCGTAGAGTGCTTCGAAAGGGGCCATCTGAATGCTAGCCTGGTATCTGTTGTTATAGAAAAACTCGACTAGATGCAGATGGTCTTCCCAGGAACCCTGAAAGTCCAACATACAGGCTCTCAACATATCCTCGAGCGTCTGAATCGTACGCTCGTATTGTCCATCCGTCTGCGGATGATAAGCTGTGCTAAACTTGAGGCGGGTACCCAAACTCTCCTGTAAGCTCCTTCAGAAGTGCGACACGAATCTGGTGTCTCAATCTGACACAATGCTGACTGGAACACCGTGAAGTCGCACTATCTCCTGCATGTATTTCTCTGCCAGTGACTCTGTCGACTGTCCCACTCGGAAAGGTAGGAAGTGTGCAGCTTTCGTGAGGCGATCGACGATGACCCAAATGGCGTTGTTGCCCCTAGGGCTCCGTGGTAAGGCCGTCACGAAATCCATGGTAATGTGTTCCCACTTCCATTCTGGTATCGGAAGTGGTTGTAACAACCCTGCAGTCCTCTGATGCTCCGTCTTCACTTGCTGATAGACCAAGCATCTGGATACGAACCTCGCAATTTCCCGCTTCATCCCGTTCCACCAAAAATGCTGCTTTAGATCTCGATACATTTTCGTACCTCCCGGATGCACAGAATAAGCTGAACTATGCACCTCAGCCAGTACTTCTTCTCGAACATCTCCCTTGGGTACGCGGAGTCTGCTACCGAATCTCAGAGAACCGTCTTCATATATGATTAAGTCCGTTCTCAGCCCGACTTCTACTTGCGCTCTGAACTTTTGCAATTGAGGATCATCCGCTTGTGCAGCCTTGATGCGATCCACAAGGGAAGACTGCACCTGTAGTTGCCAAAGTTGACTGAGTGCGCTCGGTGTAACGACTTCACGCTCGAGTCTCTGAAAGTCCTCAATAATGCTCCTCTGACTGGTCAACATCATGACCGCTGGTTTGCGACTGAGAGCATCTGGTACAACATTTACTTTCCCCGGGTGATACTGAAGGTCCAAGTCGTAATCTACCATCAGCTCTAGCCATCGGCGCTGCCTCATGTTTAGTTCCTTCTGAGTGAAGACGTATTTCAGACTTTTATGATCCGTGTACACCTCTACCTTCTCGCCCAATAGATAGTGCCTCCAAATCTTCAACGCAAAGACTACTGTAGCTAACTCCAAGTCATGCATAGGATAGTTCTTCTCATGATTGCTCAGCTGTCGAGAGGCGTAAGCAACCACTCGGCCGTGCTGTATCAGAACACAGCCTAAACCCTTCCCTGAGGCATCACTGTGTATCTCCAAACCACCGGAATCATCTGGTACTGTAAGAATGGGCGCCGTGGTTAACTTCTGCTTTAGTGTGTCAAATGCCTGAGTACACTCCTCCGTCCATGCAAATGGTACATCCTTCCGTGTCAGCCTTGTCAACGATTCAGCGATTCTTGAGAAGTCTTGGACAAACCTCCGATAATATCCTGCCAATCCCATAAAGCTTCTGATCTCGGCCACTGACTTCGGCGTTGGCCAATCTCTGACAGATTCTATCTTTACCGGGTCCACTGAGATGCCTTCGCCCGAAATGATGTGTCCCAAGAACTGAACCGTGTCGAGCCAGAATTCACACTTGCTCAATTTCGCATACAGCTTCTCTTCCCGAAGAATTTATAGGACCGTGCGCAAATGCTCAACATGCTCCTCCCGGGTCTTCGAGTAGACAAGTATGTCGTCGATAAATACAACGACAAACGTGTCCAAGAACTTTGCAAACACCCTATTCATCATGTCCATGAATATCGCTGGAGCATTGGTAACACCGAACGGCATCACAAGGAACTCATAATGTCCATATCGGGTCCTGAAAGCTGTCTTGCATACATCCTCGGCTGCTACTCTGATTTGATGATATCCAGAACAGAGATCTAACTTCAAAAATACCTTGGCCCCGCTTAGCTGATCGAATAAGTCGTCGATGCGCAGGATTGGGTACTTGTTCTTTATTGTGACCTTGTTCAGATCCCGATAATCTATACACATCCGCAGCGATCCATCCTTCTTCTTCACTAACAGAACTGGTGCACCCCACGGTGAAACACTTGGCCGGATAAATCCCTTCTCCAATAGTTCTTCAATTTGCTTCTTCAACTCCACCAACTCAACCGGTGCCATTCTGTACGGGGCCTTGGATACTGGTGCCGTACCTGGAGTCAAATCGATCGAGAACTCCAAGATGCGAGGAGATGGTAGACCTGGTAAGTCTTCAGGAAACACGTCCAGAAAGTCCCGAACAATCTCTGGGGCTGCGCTCTCATCAATCTCCATAGCTGTCAGCTCTTTTGGCTTGGCTCTATACTTGGCTGGCTCCAAAGATTCACTCCCGCCTTCGAAAATAAACTCCGGGTGATTGGGAATGTGGAATATCACGTTCCTTGCACGACAATCAATAACTGCATGGAAGGTACTCATCCAATCCATCCCGAGAATTGCGTCATAACTGCCTGTCCCGATGACAAGAAAATTCGCATAGAACTCCCTGCCACACACTACAATCGGACATGATCTACATTCTCGACTAGATATTATAACGCCATTACCCGTATGTATCTCCCAGCCCTTGGTTAGTGGTTCATGTGGTATGGAGTGTGTATCAATGAAATGCTCAGATATGAAACAGTGCGATACTCCAGAATCAAATAGTACTCTAGCTGGCAAGGAATGTACGAGTAGAGTACCTGTAACAACTTCTCCTGAAGCCTCTGCCTGCTCGGTGGTCAAGGTGAAAGCCCGTCCCTGACCACGACCTGTATAGGGTTGCCTCTGCTTCTGTGGCCTCTGCTGCTGTGGTCCAGAACCTCCCTGTATCTCTGCTCGCTCGGGGCAATCGCTAATCCTGTGCTGACTGGATCCGCAAATCAAGCACTGTCCCTTGGCGCGGCGACAGTCCTTCTCGGTATGCCCGTTTCTATTGCAGTAGCCGCAAACTACGTTCCGTCTCTAGGGGCGATGCTATGGCACGAACGGATGCTTCATTTGTGCCGTTCCAGGCCTGTAAACCGGTATGGCTCCTCGAGAAGGTGCATGGGCACGTGCTGGAACGACTGGGGGCTTCCTGAACTTGTTGATCAATTGCTCCTGAATTCTCGCCGCGTTGAGCACCTGTGAAAAAGTCTGCAACTCCAGTGATGCGATCAACTGCTGCAGCTCGAAATCAAGTCCCTGCAAGAAGCGTCTGGCCCGGGAGCCTCTGAAGTGACCATGTATGGAGCAAAACGGCTCAGACGGTTGAACTCTGCCGTATATACGTCCACTGGACGTCCATTCTGCTACAATAGAATGAATCTTTCCTCCATCTCTGCCTTGGCGGTGGAAGGGAAATAATGGTCCAGGAAGCATTCCTTGAATTTGCCCCATTCAATCGGCCTGTCTAGCCTGCTTTTTTCCACTGACAACCATGTACGGGCTTCATCTTCCAATTGGATCTTTATCACGTTCACCCTATCTTCATCTGGTACCCTGGCGGCCGTCAGTAAGTTCTCCATGTTCACCAGCCATTGCTCGGCCTCGAGGGGTTCAGCTAGCCCTGTGAATGCAGCTGGATGCAACCTCCGGAAGTCTGACACGGTACCAGCCCTAGCAGGACAAGCTGGTGGAGTAGTGCCCTCGGGGCGGTAATGAGTGCGGAGGGTCCTCCTGTAGCGGTAATAGCCCTGAGTCCCTCGGCGAGTAACTCTGTCTTCCTCTCCTGAGCTTCTGCGAGAGAGGTCAGTGCACTAAGTATTCTTTCCGTGCGGTCCTGAGAACTAGAGTCCGAGGAGTGGTTGTTCGGGGACGTCATATCGCTAGAAGATTCAAAAGGATAAGATTAGATTCAAGGATGAAAATCAGGAATAGTGAAACGAAAATAATGTAATACAGTATAGTTAATGTTATCCCTTGTTACTAAACACGGCTCTGATACCAACAAAACCATGTCACGCCCCGCTTCCCAAAATACGGAAAACAAGGGGTGACTAGGCCAGCCATGCTCCTACGGTCAAGAAATTATCCCGCCGTAATCACACTTCGGCTTCTAGCATTACATGATAATCAGTAAACAAAGCGCAGCAGTAAAGGAAACACATCACTAAACATCCAATTCCATTGTTCACAAATTACAAATAAACAAGAAGAGCTACTAACCAAGTTCAATTACACGATCTCTTTTAGGGAAAGCAGAAAAGAAAGAAAAGGTATTCCAGACTAGATCTCCGCCAGCTCAAAAGGTAAATCCGACTCCTGCGCTGGTCCTTCCTCGAGGTCTGAGCATGCACACTCAGGTCGTCAGAGCGACGTAATAGCAATTGTTATAATAATGATGTGAAACAGGTAAATAAGGTAATAACAGTGAAAGTAAAATGCGGGTAATCACTATGTCACTAAATGATGCAAAATATGATCTGTGTCCCTATCGGTCTCTAAGTCATGTTTGAAATCGTATAGTGGAAAGGAGGATCATATTTAACAGGAGTCTCGTACATACCCGAGACAACGGCCCACACGCCCGAGATATAACCCTGTCAGCCGAATCGCTAGATCCTACCTAATATATATATCACTGCTCGAATGATCATCCTCTAAAACACGGTCCCGCTAAATAAGATACTCTTTCCACTTCGATTTCCCCTTTTTCCCAGGTTTACCCTATTGATGATTCTGATCTAGTCGTGTACAAGTATACCAATAGCACGGTTTTATCACTGTTCACTGTATTAATCACTGTCACGAATCATTCACTTTCCATTGGTGTACTTGACACTCCTAAGCCAATATCTTTCACGCACGATAATACAATGTCCACTGAGTACTAACGCGCACTAACACTATGTATATGGCAATTGGGTAAGATATGTGTAGTTATGCCGTCAACAAGTCATGTATATTATGAACCAATATGCACGTCATAAACTTACAAGAATTATAGTACTTCATATGTTCAGAATTCAGCAAAACGATACAAATACGATAACAAGTGCACTCTGTCAGAAGTTCATAAAAATTTGTTTCAGTACAATCGGGTTTCTGGTATTCAAGTTACAGCCGTTTCAATTTAAGTGCTCGCTGCAGGAAATTCAGTTTCTGAACTGAAAGTCCGTTTCGCGGCACAAATTTCACCCAGTTGAGATCAGAATTTAGTGACGCTACAGTTGAATGAAATATAGGGTTTTCAATAGGGTTTTCAACGTAATAGACGGATTCTCAATCGCATCTGTATGTCAGAAGATATGCACTGTTCAACACTAGTATGTCAATTCTATTTCTGTTTGGGACTGTTATACGTCCTGTTCTTTTAAATTGCAGATTAAATAGCAAACAACGACCAAATGGGGTGAAATCACTTGAGTTATTTAGATAACAGATTGATATTCAATAAAATGCAGGTTTCCGCAACATAAGAGTTCAGGAAAAAAGCTAGTAACCATTACGGGACGTAAGACAATAACCAGAGCTGCTCTTGACTGCAGTCCAGAGCCGGTCTCCGAACCAATTATCATCATAATTTCTGTACATAAACCATTAAAAACTTGCATAGGGTTACAGGCCGTCGAGTCGGCTTCGATTTGAGCCCTCGAACGCATCATTTAAATATGTACACAATTTATGGTGATTTTAACAATTTTCAGATGCGGCAAATTCCCAGTTCTTACGGGTGTATCTGGGGTGTTCGTTTTAGTCATTAACAGTCATATTTTCCAGTGAAATTTCTACACAGTGTTCATTATCACACGGGTCAACTTATGCAATCAAGTTCCATCAAATTAAATGAAGGTTTTCATTGGGGTCTTGTATCGAACAGTTGTGTCACATAAGTTATCATGAATTGTAAACTTGGAATTAATACGATTTCAGTTTGTAACGGATTTAATCTATCATGTAGCAAGTAGGGTACTTGCCTGGAGACGTTTCGGCGATGCACGGCGGCAGCAACGTCACGAATGCGTGATGAACGGCGCGGTTTGGATGCACGGCCTCGGCTCGCGTTTCGGTTTCGACGTCGGAGTTGCCCGGAGATGGATTGTGCTCACTGGAAGCGGAGGGGGTGCTCTGTGGTTCTCCTGGGATGTGCTGGGGTCGACGACGGTCGGCGGCGTAGCTCCGGCGATGTGCACAGTGGGCATTGACGCTGTGGGTTTTGGAGGGAGAGAGAGAGGGATAGTGGGGCTCGGGTTTGTAGGTTTAGGGGGTGTTGGTGATGCTGATGAGGTGTAGGGGTGTCGACTGAGGCGGTTCACGGCAATGGGGGCTCGCCGGCGTCGAGGGTGCAGGGTGGCTGAGCTTGGGTGCGAGTGGGTTGGTTGTGCAGGGGTTCTGCGAAGAGGGTGGAGTAGTGTGGGGGCTCTGTTGATGGCGAAAAGAGAGCGAGGGAGGATGAATGAGGGGGTCACAGGAGGTTCGTCGTCGTCGTCGTCGGAGGTAGTTGAGCGAGGTGCAGTGGGTTCAAAGTTGGGTTTTTTTTTCCGAGAGGGAGAAGAGTTTTGAGAAGGAGTTGGAGAGTGAGAGGGAGAGAGGAGTAAGGGTTTGAGGTTGAGGGACTCGGGGGAGTTGTGGATGAGGTCGCGAGTCATGGGGCAACGGCACGGCGGCGTGGCCGTGAGGGTTGGCGCAAAAAGTGAGCGGGAAAAAGTTTACGTTGGGGAGAAGAAGGAATCGAAGCGGGTCGGGTCGGTTAGCTGCGGGAGCTGGGCTTGGGGGAAACGGGCTGGCGGGCCGAGGGTTAATCTAAATGTTTTAGTTTAATTTAATTGGCTTTGGGCTGAGGGGATGGGCCGGTGGAAATTAATTTGTTTATATTTTCGTTTTGGGCTTTGATTAAAGGTTGGAAAATTTTTAAATACTAATCTTAAGCAACCAATTACCTACAAAATTCACGAGGAAAATCGGGAAGCAATCGGGGACTAGGAAAAATACAGGAAAATTTTATTGATGGGAACGGGGATTTACACAGGATATAT
This sequence comes from Agapanthus africanus, assembly GCA_030015575.1. Lineage (NCBI taxonomy): Eukaryota > Viridiplantae > Streptophyta > Magnoliopsida > Asparagales > Amaryllidaceae > Agapanthus > Agapanthus africanus. The sequence continues at coordinate 455,315,711 of CM057349.1, forward strand.
GAGATTTACTTGGTATTATACATTCAGAATTGATGAGACTTATATGATATGAGAGCCAATTTTAGGGTTGATTTGAGAAAATTGGGATTTTGATTGTCTTGATGGATTTTGGTCCTACCACGAGATCAGGATTCTATGGAAATGACATGTTTCATCCCATACTCCACAATTATTGTTTATGCACTGCTTCATGTATTAGTAGTACCTGACAAAGTACCTTTCATGATTGTTGCATATATACATTTTCATATCATTGCTTCATGTATTAGTAGTACCTGATAGAGTACCATACATGATTATTGCATACAGATTATCATATTATTATTGCATCATGTATTAGTTGTACCTGCTAGTGTACCTTTCATGACTGTTGCATTCATATGACTTTTATTGCATTTGCTTGCATATATTAGATCCGCGCTGTACGTGCATACTTGCGATTGCATGCATATGTTATTTACTATTCACGAGTTGGCAACTCACCCCCATTGTGCCACAGTGTTTTGCAGGTTGTTTCCCAGAGTAGTCGAGGCAGGCTATTCATCTATCTTATCATCTTTTGCCACGGATACCGCTTCGACTCACAGTATGCAGTTTTTCTTTAGGTGGGTTTGTGGTTATCCAATATTGTTTATTGTATATTCGTTGTATCCATGTACTCTCCATCTACCATTTTCATGTATGATCTAGAGACTTGATGTGAGGACGATATTGTATATTATTTTGTGACTTGGAGGTCTTTCAGGCAGTTTTATTTATATCGTCTTTTATTTCTTCGCTACGGTGTCATATATCTGTTGTGGTGGTGTTTTCCGCCTTTGGGCGTGTTTTGCTCCCGTTTGGGGATGCTTTACTTATATTTATGTTTTACCCAATTTTGGGGCAGGTTTTTATAAAGGAGGTGCAGCCAAAATTTTAAAGGAAATAAAGTTGGACTTTTAAAGGATTTGGGTTGAGATTTCAAAGGTTTGAAAATGCTACTATTTCTTACTACTTTTGATGGTTTAGATTGCTGGGTTTTCGTCTTACTTAAATTGCATTACGCCTGTGGATGTTGCGTAGTTTAAGGGCCGCCACGTGCCAAATTTCGGGTCGTGACAACGTTGGTATCAAAGCGCTAGGATTTACCTTTCGGGGTGTAGGATATCGTTGGTATGATGGAGTAGATAGCTTAAGCAGAGTAACGTAGTGTGTGTATATCCGCGGCATACTCATGACGCGGTACTCCGCCTAAAGTGACCTAAGTACTAATTGCTTGAAATTCCTTCCTTGATGATGCATATCCTTGTGATTCGATTTCCGTGTTCATATCGAATCTTATTTCCATTTATAGCCTTTGTTGCCGATAACTATGGGGACTCAGAGTGATGCAGCGAGGGCCGAGGTCAGAGTTGACTCGGGTGAGACAAGGACTGACAGGATGGCACGCTCGTTGCACAGGAGCAGATAGATCCGCCTTCGACAGGTCGTGTCGATAGGCTTGTGGCAGAGATGCAGGACTTGCGCCAGACGATGAGTTCATTGGTTGAGACCATTTGAGCGCAGCTACAAGAGGTTATCACCCCTGTTACCCAGTTGTTCCTTGCGATCAGCACTCAGCATAGTGTTACCTACATAGCACCAGTGGATGCAGCCCCAGTTGACGAGGCACGTCTTCCAGAGACTTTGGGAGTTTCGGAACAGTGGAGGACTCGTACCGGTGTACCAGCCTAGAGACAGAGGCTTAGTCGTCGAGACAGATTTCATGACCGTCGCGGGAGTAGCAGAGGCTTAGGACGAGGACAGTCGTTCAGCTCCCATCCCCAGGAGGGTCAGCAGTCATCGCGTGGATGTCTTTGATGCGGGAGCCTTCGTCACCTCATTAGGAGTTGTTCCCTAACACCTCGTCAGGGTCGTATTCTGAGACGTCATGGATGCGGAGGGTTCGCTCAGAGGGGTCAGTTTGGCAGAGGAGGAGTTCAGTCAGTTGCGGGTAGGGGACAGACACCAGAGTTTCCTTCTACTCATCGGGACGCGCGGGCGTCCAATACAGAGTTTTCAGGTATTCTTAATTTGTATGTTCTTTTGATGCACTTGTTTGTTTTACACACTTTGTGCCATGATTGGGACGAGAGTCGAGTTATTTAGATCAACCGTTTGTTGTGTTAACTTCTGTCAGCGATTCTTTTGTTGCGTGACACGTGTTTCAGTCGTGTGTCAATCGGATAGGAGTTAGAGATTCGTCTGTCGTTTTGATCCCTGTAGAGATGTTGGATTTGACGTTCTCCTGGGCACGGACTGGTTAGCTACGTGCTAAGCGTTTGTGGACTGCCGCGAGAAAACAGTCAGGTTTTGTTTTCCCGGCGAGTCAGTTCTTGTTGTGCAGGGGGACAGTGGTGCCGTCTCTCACAACTCTAGTCGACTTTTGAAGAGAGGATGTCGAGAATTCTTGGCGTTCATTCGTGATATCGAAGCCACAGTGGGTTTGTTGGACCGGATTCCTTTCATGCGAGAGTTTTCCGACGTTGTTCCAGATGAGCCGACGGAGCTTAGGGAGCTTAAGGATCAGCTGCAGAGTTATTTGTTGGGGGGGCTTATGCATCTAAGTTTGGGGAGCTCCTATTCTGTTCGTCAGGAGAAGGACGACAGTTGAGGTTGTGTATCGATGGATCGTCAATTGAACCGGCTTATGGTGCGGATAGGTATCCTTTACCTTACATTGACGATTTCTTTGATCAGCTCCAAGGTGCGAGACATTTTTCTAAGTTTGTTTGGGATCAGGTCATCATTGGTTGCGGGTTCGGAGTGATGTCATTCCGAATACTTCTTTTGTGCGTGCTATGGGCAGTATGTGTTTTGGTGGTGTCATTGGACTCACCAATGCCCTAGCAGTATTTGTGGATATGATGAACCAGATTTTTTTAGGCTGTTTCTCGACCAGTTTATTGTTGTGTCATTGATGACATTCTGGTCTTTTCTAATGTGTCGTGAGGAATATGAGAAGCACTTGAGGATTTGTTTTGCAGATACTGGGAGAGAACCAGCTGTTTACTAAATTCTCGGAGTGTTCCTTCAGGCTTGATTGTGTTGACTCCTAGGTCTTGTAGTTACGGGAGACGGTTTTTTTATGGTCCCGAAGAAGATCGAGGCCGTACAGCTTGGGCCCAGACTTGTGTACGGGACAGAGGTCCGCAGATTTTTGGGCTTAGCAAGTTTTTACCGCCGTTTCGTGCAGGATTGCTTGTGTAGAGCTGCACCGTTGACTGGACTGATCGGAAAGGAGATTCCTTTTCTTTGGACTGAGGCATGGATGCGGAGTTTTCAGCAGTTGAAGACTCGGTTGACAACTGCACCAGTTCTTTCTTTGCTTTCTGGTTCGGGCGACTTTGTTGTTTAACTGTGATGTTTCGCGAGTGGGGCTCGATTGTGTACTGATGTGACACTATAGAGTTATCGCTTTTACTTTCCGACAGTTGGAGGAAGTACGAGCAGGATATCCCACTCATGATCTGAAGATGGCCGCGGTGGTCGTGCGTTGAAGATCTGAGGACACTACTTGTTCGGAGAGTCGTGTCAGATTTTCACAGACCACCAGAGCTTAATGTACACCTTCCTGCAGCGGGTTCTGATTGTTGAGACAGTCTTCTGCAGATTTACAGTTCTTGTGCGATCGTTGAGTACAGCTTAAGTTCGCCTCTACTGAGGAGACAGCTTGCTCTTGTCCGCGTCCGACCACTTTTCCTTAATTGCTTTCGCGAGGCACAGCCCGCCGATGCTCGTTTGTCAGAGATTCTTGAGCATACTCGGCTGGATAAAGATTCAGAGTCCTTGATTTGTGACCAAATGTGCTACGTTTAAGGACGCGTTTGTGTGTACCTGTTGCTGATGGGCAGAGACGCGAAATCCTAGAGCAGGCACATCGGTCAGCTTTCTGTGTTCATTTAAGTTCCACCAACATTTGACGTGACTTGTGAGATAGTTACGGGTGGGCAGGGGTGAAGAGTGAAGTTTCGGATTTCATTTCGAGGTGTCTGTCTTGTTGTGAGCTAAGGTTGAGCATTTAAGACCGGCTGGAGAGTTGCAACCTTTAACCGTCCCGGAGTAGGAATGGGAACAGATCTCCATAAATTTCGTTATGGTGTCTACCCAGGGCTAGACAGGGTGTGACTCCATTCGGGTGTTTGTTGTCCGGTTATGCTCAGTTTGCTCAGTTGTTCTTTGTTAAGTTTGTGCGTTTGCATGGAGTTCCTTCAGGCGTTGTATCCAATGGAGGCACCCTGTTCGCTTGCCGTCTTAGGCAGAAGCTTCAGGAAGCCTTGGGTACTGGTTGAGCTTTAGTCCGCTTTCCATCCGTTGGCTGATGGTTAGACAGAACGGACTATACAGACTCTGGAGGATATGCTTGTGCGTATGTACTAATTGTTGTTAGCAGTTGGGATCATCACTTGCCATTGTTAGGGTTCTCCTTCGATAGCTATTATCAGAAGGCACTCTAATTGGCAACCTTTAGATTTTGTTGTTAGGTCGTGTCGATTGCCATTCTGTTTTTCTGAATCTGCATAAGTAAGATTTTTGGACCCCAGCTAGTCTAGAGACTTCGGAGATGATCCAGTTGGTTCAGGTCAGGATGAGAGTAGCCCAGTGCAGACAGAGGTCTTATGCCGACCGTGGTGGTCGCAGATTTGAGTTCGCAGTTGGAGATCGTGTATTCCTAAGGATTTTTTTTCCGATGAATGACGTATCGAGTTTTGAGAAGCTTATCCCAGGATTGTAGGTCATTTCGAGATCCTTAAAGAGAGTTAGTTCCGTTGCCTTTAATTTGGCACTTCTGCCCAGATTATTGAGTATTCACCCCGTTTTTCTTGTGTTGATACTTTGCAAATACCTTCATGACCTTTCTCACATGATTCGGCACCAGAGCATTTAGCTTGGACTCGATCTTTTTGTTCACCGGCAGCCAATTGTGTTAATGGCTCGGCAGGTGGAGAAACTTCGGTCAAGGGTCATGCCATCTGTGGAGAGATTTCTTAGGCGTAGCCGTATAATGAGATGATCACTTGGAAGGCTGCGAGCGAGAATTATGAGTTTTGCACTAATCTCCTTGAAGGTACGATTAGTGAGAATTTTAAATTCGGGAAGGAATTTTTATAAGAGGGGAAATTGTAACGCCTTAGATTTCGGTTAGTGTTAGTTTAGACGTTAATGTGGGTTTTTGGTAAAAAGTTTACCAATTCGGGTTCCTCACATTTTATAACATTTAATTAATAATTTATTATTATTTGTTATGACATGCACGCACGTGTGCACGTTAATGTGAGGGTTTGTTTGTGCTAATCTTGTTCTTAGCAACCATGACAACTTAACCCTTAATCTAATCCTTTGCTTTAACCTAATCCTTTGCTTGATTAAACTTATAGATATTTTGTTTATGAGAGAGAGATATTTCTTTTGGATCTTTTGTTTTGTGAGAGGTGTCATGGTGAACCTAAGCTTGCATTTAATGAATGGTGCACTCACTCTTGCACTCACCTCTCTCTTTCTCTTTATCTTTTCCTTCACTCATTTCTCTCTCACTTTTTCCCCTTATCATTATTTCTCTATCTCCTCTAAGCCTAAACTGAACACTCATTATTCTATCACAAATCCATCTCAAAACTTCACCCAAACTCACAAAAATCACATCTTGTGTCTTGATTTGCCTCTCGGATGCCTTGGAGCTTGCAAAGCTTGGATCTTTGAGTTCTTTGGTTAGGTAATGATCTCTTTCTGTTAAGTGGCTACTTAATGTGTAGCTTAGCTTTTAAGTTTCAGTTTAGATCGCGTATCGTATTGTTTCGGATAAATATCGTATTTTTTTAGTGTTGCTTTGGGTCTGGGATGATCTGCTATCAAACCAGCTAATTGTTGCAAAAGCTCCCATCACAGTGACCTAGTATAGTGACCTAGAACCTACCCTCAAAATACGAGCCCCTTTCCTTTCCGTACGGCCGCATATTTATTGCTTCTGGCCGCAATTTGCGGCCAGACTAGGGAGTTGGGGTTTGGGTTTTTGTGTAGGGGTCTCTGGGGTTGTATGTAGTCTCATGGTACTTGCAACTTTTACAAATTATTGGTACAGAAAAATCTGGGACCACTTGCTTATTTTCTCGTGTTTCGTTTCACACATTACGTTATCCGATACGATTCGTGTTCTGTGTTTTGTTGCTCTTGAGTTGGTTTCGTAGTGTCGCTATGCATGTTAGCTACAATACGAACACTTGAGAGTATGTTTGTGTTGTCGCGTTGGTCCGCGTAGTTTGTACGTGTTTTGGGTCTATTACTAATATATACTTGCTTTGTTGTTTTATTGTTTTAGGTTCGCAGGCGGGGACTTCGGGTTCCGCGACGAAGGGAAAATAGGTGGTTGGCTTTACTTAGCCAGGAGCGTTGGTGAGTAGATTTAACATCTACAGGGGAATCGCCCGCATGGCGTTATGCGTCTGGGCTAGAGATGTTATATTATTGTCGCATATTCTATTTCATATATAGAGTTACGCATGCACCTTATTGCTTAGTTATTAGTTGTGCTTGGACTTGTACCCTTAGGACACTGTACTATTATTGACGGCTCATGTTGCACGAGCACTGATTGTATGCCACACACACCGTCAATAATTGCCATGACACGCACATCACATATATAGATATGATATTGTTTGGTTAGGGACATTGAGACATTGATTCAAATTTCTCTATGCATATGACATATAGCATACTTATATACCTACATGCTTACACATATGCCTTGACATGCTTACATGCTAGTTATATGTATACCTATAGGGTATTGTACCATTAGCGATAGGTATATACACACATAATGACATAACTACATGTATACCTTGCATACATACTTCACTTATATCTGGAGGGTATATTACATCATTACTGATAGGTAGATACTTATACTTTGCTATACCTTTATGTCTACACATATATCTGGTTATAGCTACATATTCACCTTTATTTGATATTATATAGACTTGGAGAAATTAGGAACCGCATGATATTTATATTAACTTGTTGCAGTCAAATAGCGGCTTTTCCTTTATATGCTTACATTACAGTTTTATTTTGCATATATTATATTCATGGATTTTCGCATTGAGATATGGATTTTTCATGATGTTTTCTGGATTTGAGGACCGTGGTAGTTTCATGAAATTATGCATTATTTGAAAAACCCGATTTCTCTTGATATGATATTTCAGCATCCACCATGAGTTTTATCGGTTCTGATATATATACCCTATGTGAGGAGGAGTCGTGGGCCGTATGAGGGTACATGGTGGGGCCCGGAGGTACCCGGGGCAAGAAAGGGATGTCGATGTAACATGCCGATGAGGCCTGGCAGGGGAACCATACTCTCCGGTGACAGTACCAATGACTCGGCGGTTATCGTGGGGATACCGACGGAAGTCATGAACGTATGGATACGTCGAGAGGCGGGGGTCAGAGCTAGGCACTCGAGCTTTCGGATATCGTATAATACGTACCTATCAGGGTGCCAGTCGTGGTGACAGCACCTGATAGATCGGCCTTTATGTGTCGATACTTGACACGGGTTTTCATGATATTTTTAATCCTAAGTTTATATAACAGTGGAATGGGATGCTGTTATATATATATATATATATATATATATATATATATTAGTGGAATGGGATGCTAATATATATGTATACATATCAATTCATATATATCATCTTAATTATTCATGCAAATATACTTAGGATATATGAGATTCACTTGATATTGGATTCAGGATATTTGAGATTCACTTGATATTAGATTCAGGATATTTGAGTTTCACTTGATATTGGATACAGGATATATGAGATTTACTTAATTTTGTACATTCAGGATATATGAGATTTACTTGATATTGTACATTCAGGATTTGTGAGACTTATATGATATGAGAGCCAATTTGGGGGCTGATCTGAGGAAATTAGGATTTGGATTGTCTTGATGGATTTTGGTCCTACCACTATGTCAGGATTCCGTGGAAATGACATCTTTCATCCCATACTCCACATTTATTGTTTATGCACTGCTTCATGTATTAGTAGTACCTGATAAAGTATTTTTCATGATTGTTGCATATATACATTTTCATATCATTGCTTCATGTATTAGTAGTACCTGATAGAGTACCATACATGATTATTGCATACAGATTGTCATATTATTATTGCTTCATGTATTAGTTGTACCTGCTAGTGTACCTTTCATGACTGTTGCATTCATATGACTTTTATTGCATTAGCTTGCATATGTTAGATTCGCGCTGTATGTGCATACTTGCGATTACCTGCATATGTTATTTACTATTCACGAGTTGGCAACTCACCCCCATTGTGCCATAGTGTTTTGTAGGTTGTTTCCCAGAGTAGTTGAGACAGGCTATTCATCCATCTTATCATCTTTTGCTATGGATACCGCTTCGGCTCACAGTGTGCAGTTTTGCTTTAGGTGGGTTTGTGGTTATCTAATGTTGTTTATTGTTTATTCATTTTATCCATGTACTCTCCATCTACCACTTTCATGTATGACCTAGAAACTTGATGTGAGGACGATATTGTATATTATTTTGTGACTTGGAGGTCTTTCATGCAGTTTTATTTATATCGTCTTTTATTTCTTCGCTACGGCGTCGTATATTTGTTGTGGTGTTGTTTTCCGCCTTTAGGTGTGTTTTGCTCCCGTTTGGGGATGCTATACTTATATTTATGTTGTACCCAATTTTGGGGCTGGTTTTTACAAAGGAGTTGCTGCCAAAATTTTAAAGGAAATAAAGTTGGACATTTAAATGATTTGGGTTGAGATTTCAAAGGTTTGAAAATACTATTATTTCTTACTACTTTTGATGGTTTAGATTGCTGGGTTTTCGGCTTACTTAAATTGCGTTACGCCTGTGGACGTTGCGTAGTTTAAGGGCCGTCACGTGCCAAATTTCGGATCGTGACACTTGGTACATACACATTTCACATTGAGTTCACATGATCGCAAGACCCGTTAATATAAGATTCACTCGTCTCAAAGTGAGGGGTAATTAACGACAGCTTTGTCCGCGGCTGCCGGAGATGAGAATTACCATAATCAATAAACCCCCGGCCACCATCGGAAGGGGAAAATTTGTATACCGGTCGACAAGCGAGTGCATCTATCTAATAGGTGATGAAAAACACTTTACAGATTCAAGCACGCATGGTGGGACTTATCTCTCCTCCCATTTTTCGGATCAAACAATCATGTGAACTCATTCGACATATAAATCGCTCTCTGTACTGAAATCATACTCTTTCATACATCAATCAATTTTCAACAATCAAAGATCTAGAACAATCAATATCATTCAACAATGTCTCAGCAAACAAGCTCGGCTTCCCATGCGACCACCGTCGCATACACAATCAAGGCTACCGCTAAAGTGACTCTTCCGTTAAGTCTCATGCAGCAGTGGAAAAAACCTCTAGTTCAGTTCGGGTCCATCATATTCTTCTCGGTCTCTACCAACGCTTTTACCGTAGAGGCACCAGTGAACCAAATAGCCAAACCGGCCTCAAAGAGGAAAGTCTGAATGTTATGATTGTAAAGACAACCGAGCCAGCACACAAATCTGTGTTCAATCGGCTATCTGTCGCACCAACTGGGGGCAAAACCGTCGACCCAAAGAAGGCAAGATGTTTACGGTCGGCCAAGACAAGGCCTATGACAACTGTGTGCTTGAATGTACTCTTTAGACTCTCAGTTAATCAGCTTACAGCGGCCACCAAAAATACGGATGCTCACCAAGTCCTCGAAACTAAGAAGCTAGGACAGAAATGGCTCAAATACCAAGCCAATAAAAGGGTAGGGCTCCTGCTAAATTATACTTCGTGAGGTTCCAAGAACATGATTACCCCGTGACGAAAGCCAAACCGGCCATAAAAATCCGCAACTCTTTTGAACCGCTAAAATTCGTTCAGGAAAATGCCATGATTGCGAAGATACCCGAGCCAAAGCACAAGTCTGTTTTTGATCTGTTTTCTATCACTCCGGCTATGGGCAAAGTCGTCAACTCACATGGGGCAACAAGACATCCTAGGCCAGCCCAAGTAAGGTCCATGACGACCACAAATACAAATGTCTTCTCTAGACTCTCTATCTGTCGGCCCAAGACAACTGGCAAGGAGGAAGATGCCTGTTAAGCCCTTAAAACCGAAAAATTGAAGCAGAAACAGCTCAGATATAGAGCCAATAAGAGGGCTACGGTATCTACTAAATTGGAATTTGTCGGGTTCCAAGAACACGGCTACCATGCGACAAAAATTGAACCCGCTATAAATATCATCAATCTTTTGAACCCTTAAGGTCGGTGTAGAAAAATGCTACGACCGCAAAGAGCAAGAAGACGACAATTCAAAGAATTCGGCAAAAAGACGAGTCTAACCCTAGAATCAAAAGCATGACATGGTTTCATCAAAAGAATACCAAGCTCTCCTTGCCGTGTCGAGGGTACAAAAGAAATCCAAGCGGAAGGTACCTGTTGTATCCGAAACCCCAGACGGACCGACTATTCTCAATCGATTGTCCTTCCTTGAGAGGAACAGGCCATTGCAACAATCCAAAAGCCCAGCAAATAGCATTACCGATGATGAGGCAACAGAAGGATATACAATCCATACGCTTTATATGGTGGGACCCGAAAGCACAAGTTCTACGCTTCACAATCATGATAATGATATGGTTGCCACTGTCCTGTCCCGGTTCGATTCAGATGATGATACAGGCTCTGCATAGGCAACTAAACAAAGAGAACCAACAGCTCCTAAAGAGCCAGATAACAGTGATGGCCCAGTCTTCATCCCCTAAACTACATAACAAGTATTATTCCAAGAGCTTCAGAGCAGCTTCAGGACAAAGACAAAAAGTTGACCAAGGTCTATTCTAAAATCGACGATTTGGTGAATGTCGTGACAAACCTCACGACCCAAGTCGCTCAAATGCAGTCGCAGCAAAATCAAGACTCGGTCCGTGGATCAGGAATTGACATCTCGAAATAGCCATTGACTATTCCCTCCAGCCCGAAGGTAGGGGATCTTCATGAAAATCAATGACAGCCGGCTTCCAGCAAAATTCTAGCACTTGACCGCGACAAATTGACACCGGACAAGATCAAAGGCAAATCATCGATGGTCGAAGCCAAATTATAGAAAGGTTGCACCGATAATGAGTCATACCCCGCCAAATACGATCTTGTGGAATATCCCCTTGGATATATCATCCCTAATTTCGAAAAGTTCAATAGGATAAGGAACACCGATCAACATGTTGCCCAATTCAAGGCGTCATGTGGAAACACAGAAGGCAATGATCTGCTGCTCCTTAAACAGTTCATCAAAAGTTTGACCGACTTTCCTTTCCACTGGTACACAAGTATACCAAGCTACTCGGTTAAGACATTTGCTCAAATGGAATCACTGTTCAAACAAAGATTCATTAGTGTCGGTGATAAAATCACTATGGCTGGCCTTGTTAAGACTAAACGGGACAAAAATGACAGCATTGTCGATCATATAAACCAGCAGTGTAATCCTCCACCAAATGCTTACAGTTGATAGAACAGGGGCAAGCCGTCAGCCTTATCAGGGAAAATGTCGATAACTGGATGATCCTCTCCTTATGCACGGCAGACCCCAAAACTCTTCGGGACCTGACTGAAAGGGTCCAGATAATAGGGCATGCAAATCCCAAGTCCAACCGGACATCTAAATTAATAACAAATATGGATACCGGAAGGGCAACAGCCGTAGAGACGGAAGTTCCAGCGATACCAACTCCTTCGATACGTCTGCTGACTGGAGCAAGCAAACAGCGAACGGACCAAAAACCGATCGACCTCGAAAATCAATTTTAGAGGGATTACTTACTCTGATGGAGAGAAAGAACAAAATCTACTCTTTCAGAAAGGATAAAATCCACAAGATATTTAAGGACGCCCTGAATAGCGGCCTGCAGTTGCCAGCGCCAAAAAGACCGCATGAAACAAAAATGACTGATGGCCCCAATTGCTGCCCATATCATAGAATGATGGGGCATACAATCGAAGAATTCTATGTTTTCAAAAACTGGGTCGAAAAACAGTATAAGATGGGAGAAACTTCGCTGCCTTCCGGCATGCTGACGAGCAAGAAAACCATGACAACCAACATTATACAAACGAATGCCGAGATCCTCTGGAAGAAAACAACCCAATCGCCAGCTCCAAGGAACGACATAGACCTGCCGCGGCCTTTGTAGGATATATGCTTGGCCAAAGGTCGAAGAAAATGTTGAAGCAGTTTCAGAAGGAGCCAATGATCAAATGAAAGAATCAAATAAGGTCTATTGTATCGGCCATCGATCCAACTCTATCAAATTCAAAATCCGAGAATCTCAAATGACTTTGCAACAAGGCACCAACAAAGCCAAACAAAGAATAAGCACATCATTGACCTCTAAGTTGTTAAACTGGGAGTAAAAAATGAAGAGAATATAAAAAAGAAGAGTAAAAATTAAAAATAATTAATGGATTGGTCCACAAGCAAAAAAGACACGAATGAAAACCTGGAAAGGTTTCGTGAGTAAAAACAGCGAGACTACCCTCGAGCTTGTGAAAACCTGAAAAGGCGCACTCATAAAAAAACTTTCTAAAGCAGATGTTGAGTCGCTCCTGACACCTATAGTTCAGTGTTAGCGGTGTTGATGCAAATTCAATATCCAACAAATTCTCAATTCTTTCCAAAAGCGAACGATGAATCGCTCCTGATAGATATTCCAGAGTAGCGATGCAGACGCCAACCAAAAGTCCAAATTTTAAAATCCTCCAACGACGCTTCTGGTAACATTCTAGTGTTATCGATGCAGACGCCACAAAAAAAAAACTCCACATCTAAATTCTTCAACGACGAATGATGAGTCGCTCTTGGTATCATTACAATGTAAATGATGCAGACGCCAAATAAAAGAAACTCCATATCCAAACCCTCCAAAGGCGAATGATAAGTCACTCCTGGGACCAATGCAGACGTCGAACAAAAAAATACAAAACTCTCAAATTCACAATCCTCTAACGGAGGATGATGAGTCGCTCCTGGTACTATTCCAGTTTAACGATGTAGATGCCGAAAAAAATTCAAGTACTCAAATTCTCCAACAGCGAATGATGAGTTGCTCCTAGCATCATTTCAGGGTTAGCGATACAAAAACCAAACAAAGATCCTAAATCCCAACTCCTCCAACAGCGAATAATGAGTCGCTCCTAACACCATTCCAGTGTTCGCGATACAGACACCAAACAAAAATCCTAAATCCCAACTCCTCCAACGGCGACTAAGTCGCTCCTGTCACCATTCCAGTGTACGCGATGAAGACGCCGAATAAAAGAAAAAACTCCACATCCAAATTCTTTAAAGGTGAATGATGGATCGCTCCTGGTACTATACTCCAGTGTAGCAATGTGGACAAAACCCCCCCCACAAATTCCCACTCCATGAAAAGGCGAATGATGAGCCGCTCATAGCACCATTCTAGTGTTTGAGATGCAGACACCAACCAAAATCCACCTCCAAATTCAATTTCTCCAATGACAAATGATGATTCGCTTTTGAAACCATACTACAGTGTTAGCGATGTTGATATCAACCAAAAATTCAAATCCCTAAATTTTCCAACGGCAAATGATGAATTGCTCCGGACGCTCATGCTCCTGTCAGAAGAAAGCTCCACCTCGGCAGCAAGTTAACCATCAACCTCCCCGTTAGAATCATACTTCGTCTCGAAATCAAATCAATCATTGACGTCCCCGTCAGAAACATGCTCCGTCTCAGAATCAAGTTAAGCCATCGACCGTCCATATCGTAAAAAGGGCAGTGTCAGACTCTCAAAAATAGGAATCAAATCAAGCCAACCTCTCCAAGAAAGAAGATCCATCAATTTTATGCACACGACACATACATATTATATGCATTTATTGATAGGGGAATTTTGTTAGGGTCGAAATTTACCTCACTGCCGAAATTAATTAAAGTCAAAAAAGTCAGTCAAAGTCAAAAGTCAATGTCAATGCCCAGACAAGTAAACACAAGTCCAACCAATTCGGTCCCAAGCAAGTGGGCCCACGTCCAAACCGCTTCAATCCCAAGCGAAGACGGCCGACCATCGAAGAAGAAAAAGAAAAAAATTGTAATAAATAAATTTTGTTATGCAAATAAGTGTGAAAATGTAATACAAATAAGCAAAAATCCAATATTATGTAAAATCCATGGTTTATGTGTAAAAAGAAATAAGCACATGGGCATGGAAGAAACAAAAAGAAATTATGTAAAGCCCAAGAGCTATGCTGCAAATTGTAATGGGTATTTAAATCCAACCATATGATGAAATGAAAAGTTTTTCTCATCCTCACAAAATACTAGGATTTGTGCCTCCTTCTTCTCTTTCTTCTTCTTCAAATATATCAAGAGAAAAACCTCTTTTTTTCTTAAATTAAATAACAAAAACCCATAGATCCTTTGAAATGGAGTCTCTTTCTTCCATCAAATCCCATATAGGAGAGTTTTGGGCCTCTTTCATCATCTTCCTCAAATCTAAAAAAAAGAAAAAAAAAGAAAGCATATTTCAAATCACCTCTATTTCAAGGTCAAGGATATAAAAGAGGGAAAAGGAGTTCATTTTCCCTCAACCATGATTCAAGTCCTAAGTTCTAAGAATCAATAGAGCTCTTTTGATAAAATAGAGAAAATGTTGAGTGTGACCCCACAAAAGGAAAGCCTCCGAGCTTCTCCCTTAGAGAAACCTTCAGGGATATGGATTTCGATTCATGCTCTTTTCTTTGAACATGAATTTCATCCGCGCTTCACCCAAACGCGGCAAAACATAAAGGTTGTACTATGTTTCTCTCAAATAAACAATAAAACGATAAAATCTAGTGTTTATGCCGCCGAAATTTTGTCGAAATTCGTACACTTAATCATTTTACAAAACAAAACTTAAAATAAATAAATAAATAAAAAGTATAATATGTGTACATACAAAACAAGTGCCGCGCCGACCCCCTCCCAAAAAGGGAGGGAAAAACACCCACCGATCTCCCCCGAGAGGGGGAGCCAAACCCCTGGCTCCCTATGGGGGAGACGACCACAGGTACCTCCTTGGGAGGCAACCAACCCGATCTTTGGAGGCACCCGTCCCGGATACCTCCCGTCGCATTTTCCTAATAAAATAAAATAAATGAAATATAAATAAACAAAAAAATGAAATGCACAAACATGCATCCTTTCTTTTCAAGTACACGCACATTTCATATTAAGTTCGCATGATCGCAAGACCCATTAATCGGTGGTTCGCTCGTCTCAAAACGATGGGTAATTAACGATAGATTTGTTCGCGGCTGCTGGAGATTAGAATCCCCACAATCAATAAACTCCCGTCCACCATCGGGTGGTGGAAGTCTGTATAACGTCAGAAAAACGAGCGCATCCATTTCAATGGTTGACCAAAAACACTCTATAAATACACCGACCGACATAGTGTACATTGACCAAATAATCAAATAATCAGACTTTTTAACCACAGCTCTCTTTGTTATCAAAATTCAAGTGATCTCGCACGTGCTTAAATTATTTGGCAATCGTCTATCTTCCCACATGAATTTAGCAATACTCCTCTCCTAATTAAATTAGCAAAGCCTAATTTCAACTATATAAATTGCATCAGCTACTAGTCAACTAAGCATCGTGTAAGGTTGATTAGTTGCATGGAATATTCAGAATATAACTAGCTGTTTGTAAATTAACTCAAAGGTTGTAAGTCGCGTATGGCGGTCTCTGGCGGTTTTATAGCGGATATCGGATAGCGGCCTTTATGACGGTCTTTATATATAAATGATTCTACAAGTGTTATGGAATAAAGTTTATTATAGAATTTGATTAAATAACATTTCACATAAGTCTCCATACACATCAATATTCAAAATAAAAGGAACGAATTATCATCATTATCCAAAACCAAAAGGCAAAAGTGCTAACAAGCAACCATAAATTTCATGCATAATTCAAAAAACCAAAATAAAATAAGTTTTTAATAAACAATCAAGTATCACTAAAGAAAACTCAATCAACTCCATCAACATCGGAGTCGGAGATAGAATCATTATTTGCGGGTGCCATGGCGCCTGCTATGCTACAAATATTGCAGGTAGCGGGTGCCATGGCGTCCGCTATTTCCTAACCAGCTATTAAACCATACCGGTGCATCCCGTATAGTACGTGAGGGTCTAAAACGCTATAATGGTGCTATTGCGAACGCTATGGCCGCAATTTAAAACATTAACTCAAAGAAAGAACCAAAGATCCGAATCAATCTAATATTATTCCGGATTCCTTGATACTTTCTACAAGAGGATAAGTAGAAATATAATATTGCTATGTTGACGGTGTACAACTTAAAGCAATAATTCAGGGGCGGGAGGGGGGGCGGGAAGAAAAAGTATCGGGTATTGGGCAGCTTAATTCCGAACCACTACAAGATTATGTCAAGCAATTGCTTAAGATCTAGGAAGTTGACCGACTGAATAAGATATCAATGAATGCGCAGCGTGAAAGTCTTTTGTGGCAATGTCGGGAAGATCGTAATCCACATACATCCCAACTTATTTTTCAAAGGATAAACTAAAACCCTTTGCACTGTAAGATTTTTATATTATGGATTGTTTCTATTTAATTCAACAAATAATATTTCTTATACCAAACATATCTATCAAAGTGCCAGTTACATGATTCATTAGTTTATTGAGACTATAACCCAACATAAAAGTAAGAATACTTTCTCAGGTTCAGGCATTCAGCTAATTTGTGTCATCTAATATAAATATGCACTCAAATCATTAAGGCTTGTTTGGCAATGGGGGTTTACGGTTTTTGGGACCTTGATTTCTAGAGGTTTTGATGCCAAACTCAAAAATCTGAAATTGAGCCTCTTTTGGCAACCAAATTGAGTTTTACAAAATGGAGTTTTACTGGTTCAGAATCCCATTTTCAAGGCTCGGACTCAAAAAAAATGGAGTTTTAAGGTTTCATGTCACATCTCTTTTTTCTTTCCCTCCCATTCTTTAAAAAAAAAGTTGTTAAACGTAACCTTGGTTTCATAGATTATATTGCTGAACCCGGGATCTCCCATTCAGAGCTTCGAAGAGGGGCACGCGGGGCCAGTGACTTCGTTGCGGTCAAAATAAACTATGTTGCTAGACGACCCTAAGCTTAGGAAGACCCCAATCAAGTCAGATACCTTGTTGCCAAACTAGGCCTTATTAGCTTATCTATCATTACTCTTATCGAAACATCTAGGTAAATTAAATTGAACTAACATAATGCACAAACAACAAAACAAAGGCACACATACATTTGTTCTCTCGTGGGAACTGAATAAAATACAGATAAAGCAGCAAGGAAAACCCCCAAATGGGGCATCACGTGCCCACACATGACCGGGTCTCACGTGCAAACACGTAACCTTTTTATGGGCAGATTCTATCTACGCTTGAATGCCTAATTGATAAAGTCACGTACCCACACGTGATGGGCTCTTGAACCCACTGAATTAATAGAATTAAATTTTAATTAAAAGAAATTAAAAGTATTTGTTCCCTCATGGGAACTGAAAAAAATATATAAATAAAGCAGCGAGGAAAACTCCTAAAAGGGGCATCACGTGCCTACACGTGACCGGGTTTCACGTGCAGACACGTGACCTTTTACAGGCAAACCCTATAGACGCTAAATAAAATAAACAATTGGAAATGCTTAATCAGTGGGGTCACGTGCCAACACGTGATGGGTTTCTGAGCCCTCTAAACTAATAAAATTAAATTCTAATTAAATACTTTATTAGTGGGGTCACGTACCAACACGTGATGGGTTTCTGAGCCCTCTGAACTAATAAAATTAAATTCTAATTAAATGCTTAATCAGTGGGGTCACGTGCCAACACGTGATGGGTTCCTGATCCCTCTGAAGTATGAACCAATAGAATTAAATTCTAATTAATTGCTTAATCAGTAAGGTCACGTGCCAACACGTGATAGACTCCTAAATCCTCTGAACTAATAGAATTAAATTCTAATTAAAAGGAATCAAAAACCCTAATTGGAAAAATATTTCTTTAGATTTTTCCAAATAAAAAAGATTGCACTCTGTAAAAGAGAGCACCGTTGGATTAAAAATCCAACGGTGATTAAAAATCATCAATTTATAGAAAGATTCTATACAAAGAAATATTTTCCTAAAATTTGTCTGGAACAACAAATAAAATATCTTATGGATTAAAAAATCCAATGGTGAATAAAATTCACCGAATGATCTAAAAGATCATGTTAGTTATAAAATCAATCAAAAATCTCTCAATGAGAGATTGGCTTAACAAACTGATTTTTTTCTTTCTCCTATAAATAGGAGCCATAAAGAGAAGAAAGAAGGGAATACAACAACGGAGAGAGAATACAGAAGAGAAAAAAAAAGAATTTAATTCTCTAGAAAGAAAAGAAGATCTCTTCAGAGAAGGAAACTCTAAGTAAAGAGAAGGAGGGAGATCATTCCATAAAACAAAAGAGAATTTAATTCTCAAAACCAAGAGTTTAACTCTTTTAAATAAAAACTTAGTTCTTTCTCTGGTTGAAGATCTGCAGAAACAGATCTCCTCATAAGTTGAGGATTTAATACTCATCGGGGAGATTCTGCCATGCAGATCCAAAACTTAGAGGGAAAATTGGGTTTAAAGAATTTAATTCTTTCAAACACGTAGGAATTTAATTCCTCTAAATAAAATTAGGGTTTAACCCAATAAAAGAATTTAATTCTAAAATAAGGGATTTAACTCTCTATGCTCGTAAAAGAGATCAGTACCCAACATGATCACGTGGTAACACGTGATCCCCCTTTTTTTGAACCAGAAAAAAAAGAGATTTCCCAAAGTGTTTAACACTTATTTAAAATGGAAAAGGGAAAACAATAAAAACAGTTTCTCTTTTAAGGTGTATCACGTGTTCCCACGTGACCCTTAAAAAGCTCTTCAAAACAAAAAGGAGTAAGGCCAAGACAGTTTCTCTTTTAGGGTGTATCACGTGCTCCCACGTGACCCCTGACAAATACTTTTAATATCCAACGCATGGATACCCATCACGTGCCCCACGTGATGGTCATAAAGATCGAGTGTTTAACATTTATAAATTCTGGGAGTAAAATAAAAGAAGTAAGGCCCAATCTTCAGGCGCCTCACGTGACCCCACGTGAGCGTTTCAGTTTTAGTGTTTAACACTACTTTAAGCTTCTCACGTGGGAGCACGTGAGCGCCAAATGTACTCTAGTGTTTAACACTATATTCGAGCCAATCTTAGCCCAAATTAGCTAAGTCTTCAAGAGGCAAGATCCCCTGAAACTGAACCCCAACTATACCCTTGTCTTCCAAAATTGATCATCTCATATGGCATTCAAAGTAATTCCCAGAACCTTTCAACCAACATTGGTTCAAAGGTACATCTCTTCATACCTCTGAAATATGTCGTTGTAATCCTTCAACGTTTTCAGAGAGGTGACGGGTCCCAACAACCAGATATTCCACGGACTGTGGGGTCCTTAAACTCATGGACTATGATATCCTTAAACTTTACAGACTATGATGTCTCTAAACTACCATGGACTGTGGGGTCCTTAAACTCATAGACAATGATGTCTTTAAACATTACAGACTATGATGTCTTTAAACTGGACCGCAATGTCCCTAAACTAAAACAATACAGCCCAAATGCTCTTTTGTTGGATCTAAACGATCCCGTTACGTTGATCTTAGTCTAAAATTAGACCAACGTATCCTTAACAAACGTTTAAGTTGATCTTAGTCTCAAATGAGACTAACGCATCCTTAAACCCAACCCCAAACCCAAATCTAAGAAAATACGGATTTGGACTAATCCACGCCCTACGGGAGACAATATAAATTAGTCTCCGTATACAATCCACGGGCAACCAAAAATAAAAAAACACACACGACACGAAGTGACCATCTGAAGAAGGAGAAAATTGTTACCGCGATGCGGTAGCGTAATTAACTGCAGGGGCTTGCGTCTGCAAGGAAGAGCGTCCCCACAATAAAAAATCTCTCAAACGAGGGGGAATCTGACGAAGTCTGCTACATCGGCCGCATCTGTCCAAACCTTCGATACATGGTGCCATAAATCAACTTGGCATCTTCGGAGAGGTGGACGGATAAAACCAAATAGCATCTGCCCCTAAATTCAGACAAGACGAACCTACGTAGTTCTGTCTTGCCCGTATTTCGGCGGCGAACAGATTCTGGCACGCCCGGTGGGTCTCTTTTCCTCTTTCCACTCCACACTTCGTGTGTCGTGTTTCGCGAACGAATCGCGGTTTGCTATGGTTGCCCCTGGATTCGAGGTACTAAGATTTGGTGTCTTGCTCCGTGCAGAAAATAGAGGATCAATGGTTTTCAACTGCACAAATTGCAACAACTGCAACAACTCTCACCTGTCCTCACTGGAGGAGTGACCTACGGGCCTCAAGCGGCCTCCCTTTTTACGATGCCGGTGGACCAGGTGACGCAAGCCACCACAGGGCTATTCTTTGGGACCATGCTCCCACCAATGAGCTTCAACGCCCCATTGCCGTCGCAAGAAGCTCCGAAGAAATCGGTCTTTGATTGGCTTACAACTACCGCGGCCCCTCTTAACGGGTCGCCCAAGTCCAGTGCCTCAGTTTTCAATAGACTAGGCCAAAGCTTATGTGGGCCCGTGAAGAAACCCGCGATACCTGAAGCGGCCATCCCAAAATGGATAGCCATCTCTGCTCCGGTGAAAGAAGTCATCAGAGCGACTTCCATTGCTAAGGAGTTGGTCTTTGCAAGACTGACCGTTTCAGCTCCCGTTCCAGGCGAAGTCATCAAAACTGTTACCCCTGTCCGAAAGTCTGCCTTCAACAGGTTCGCCATCCCCTCTCAGCGGACGTCGGTTTTCGACAGGCTAACGACGACGATGACCCCTTATCAGAGCAGGGGGCATGAAGAAGCCACCCCCATAGCTGAGCTAGTACCGTCTACTCAACACGCTCGACACCGCCACTGGAGCTGAGTGAGAAAAGCTGGGGGCAATTCTCCTTCTGGACTTGTAAGTCCACGTTACCCTTCCCCGGTTCTTTGGGGTTGGGGAAATAGTGAAAAACGATTTTTTCGAGGGTGGTAACATGGACTCAAAATACGGATTTTTGTTAAACAACTACCTAACAACCTAACTAGGAGTTTTACCTACTCGGTTAGGGGGTTATACCTTTCTTGAACTCCTTCGTCTTCAACTCTTGTGGTGTACGGACTGGCCTCCCCTCGTCGTCTTCTCGCGCTGAAGATGGATCCACCCGAAAGCTTCTACCTTTTGGCTTCTTCTTCGAACTTGAAGAAACTAGAACACTTGGCTTGCTAGGCCTTGTGAACTAGGATGAGTAGAGAATTGTTTTGGTGTTTTTATCTCTAAGGCAATGGTTCTCAACTCATGAGAGGGGTTTGCCTTTAGCTAGAGAGAGCAAGAGGAAGAGGGAGAGCTTGAGAATGAGAGAGCTCAAGAGAGAGAAAGCCAAATGAAAAGTGAGCCAACATCTTCTCATCTCACCTCTTATAATCCAAAATTATGATAACAAGTAATAATAATTGAGTATAATCATGACAAATGACAATATCATTTCTTGCATTAAATGCAATTTGTGAAGCATCAAGCAAGCACAAGTCAATGCAAACAAATGATAGCTATTGTCATGATGGTGGTCAACAAATCCAACCTAGTCAACCGGTCAACAAAAGTCAACAAGTCAACAAGGTCAACCTTTCAACCCTAACCATGTCACTATAATACTTAATTAATATTATTGTTAATCATAATTCTAATTCTCATTAGGGTTTAGCAAAAGTCAACAGTCAACAACCCTAATGAGAATCCTCTGCCTCTGTCTCTGTCAACCGTGCATACACACCCGTATCCGCGTTCCGGGGAACACGAATACAAACGAGATAAAACTAATCCCAAAACGTATACTAGGATCTGGCTTAAACCAAAGCCCGCTAGTAATAACTGCACGGATACTAAACGTGCACAAGTGCACGGATGTGACCGAACCCTGTCGCAAAACCATGCGACCTCTACTCTTTTGCCTAAAGGCGAATAGCTCTCTGTGTGGGACTCTAAAGACTCGACACTACGCTGGCAGTGGGTTTAACCACAGACCGCAAGCGACACTAGCTGTGTGTAACGGCCCCCAGGTAGATGCCGATAAGAAGACGGACGAGGTGAAACCCATCTGAACTCCTACTGAGCCTGAATGTGACAATCTCCGTACAGTCCGGTCTATTCGTCTGAGTACATCGCATGGCGGGCCTAGGGGGTGGTAAACGCCAGTCCCCTAATAGCGGTACAAGTCGTGTCGGAGTGTAGCCCAGAACACCCTGAGATAACACTGGAAACCTACCAGTATATCTCGCTTGCCCTGGCCAGGGACTACTTGTGTAATGGCTCTCCTAGACACAGCGCGATGTCAACCCCCAATACCGGGAGAGACGAATCCTGTCTAACCGTTACTGCCTCCAAGTGCTTCGGGACTGCACCCAACTACTACCTGTCTGCACGACTCCTTTGAGCCGTGGTAGGGTAGTAATCAAAGTACAGTGGGAACACACTCGAGGCGAAGTGACAGTGTCAAGTCAGCGGACTAAGCTGTACTCATGTCACCTGGGAACTGATAACTGACGATAGGTATAGTACCAACCAATCAGTTCCTGACGAGTCCTGTCCAGTGTACTCGTAACCTAACGAGCACCCGCATACTATCTCAAGTACGACGTACTGACGGCTGTGGGATAGACCGTCTCCCCTGCTAGGATGAGAAGCGCATACGCTAGTCTACTCCGGAGTATCGATGCCCTGTATCGATAGTCCTACGACTAGGGACCTGTATAAGGATGTGCTTGTGGATTACCCAGCCCCCACGAGTGCGACTGCCATCACAACGCTGGTAATCAAGCAAAGATCCTAAGGGCTCTACTAATATGCATAAGCAATATGCTAAAAGAAACACATGAACATATTGAAGTAGAAACAAACCAAGTAGCATACTACCATTTTGAGCAAGATTGTCTATACAATTGTGAATATCCCAAGCTTCCATTAAGTAATATACAAACTAGTATGATACAGTAATGGCCTCTAGGGCATATACACTAACAATCTCCCACTTGCACTAAGGCCATGTACTGGCGTATCGAAGACTTATCATCTTGATCAGCCGCTCGAACTGAGTCTGGGGTAAGGCCTTCGTGAGTGGATCAGTAGTGTTATCTTCCATAGCAACCCTCCGAACCTCGATCTCCTGGCGATCAACGATCTCCCTGATAAGGTGATACCGCCTCAAGATGTGTCTGAATTTCTGATGGGACCTGGGTTCCTTCGCTAAAGCTATAGCCCCATTGTTGTCGCAATACAGAGGTATTGGATCAACAATGGACGGAACCACCTGAAGTTCAGTTAAGAACTTCCTTATCCATACAGCTTCTTTTGCGGCATCAGCAGCAGCGATGTATTCCGCTTCCATCGTCGAGTCAGCAACGGTTTCTTGTTTGGAACTCTTCCAACACACCGTCCCTCCATTGAGGGTAAAGACAAAACCCGACATGGACTTGGAATCATCCTTGTCACTCTGGAAGCTGGAGTCAGCAAAGGCCTCGATCTGGAGGTCTTTTCCGCCATACACCAAGAACATCTCCTTAGTCCTTCTTAGGTACTTGAGAATGTTCTTTACCGCTATCCAGTGTTTCTCCCCAGGGTTTGACTGATACCGGCTGTAATACCCAACCCCTTTTTATACCAAAATTAGTATTTTATTACTCTAGAATTCTATTTATTCTTATTTACAATTTTATTCATTTTTACTTATAATTTATATATTTTATTTATAAATTTATTTCATTCTAAACCCCACTTCATCAATAAAG
The DNA here is from genome assembly GCA_030015575.1 of Agapanthus africanus. Lineage (NCBI taxonomy): Eukaryota > Viridiplantae > Streptophyta > Magnoliopsida > Asparagales > Amaryllidaceae > Agapanthus > Agapanthus africanus. The sequence goes on from CM057349.1 coordinate 455,339,789, forward strand.
CCCAAAACCAATCCCTCAGCCCACACTTTTTCCCACCATTTTCCTTTTCAATTCACTGAGCCCAACAGCCCGGCCCCCTCATCCAATAATTAAAATCTTTTTACTATATTTTTCCTGAGCCAGCCCGCTCTAAATTTCCATTCCCTTAAAATGTTTTCTATTTCTCTAGTCCATTCATTCTGGCCCACTCCCTTAAATCCTCTAATTAAATTCCTTTTCTTTCTTTGTATTTTTCTCAGCCCGGGCCCTTTTCTTATTTATTTTTCTCGTTAAATCTTGGCCCGGCCCGCTTCCTTATCTCCCCTCAACTAATTCTTTTCCCTCATTTTCTTGGCCCGGCCCTTCTTCTTCAGCCCACGCCCGCACACACTCCCCGACCCGACCTGACTTCTCTTTCTCCCCCAACGGCTCATTTCTTTTTCCCGCGTGCGTTTTTTGGCGACCACGTCGCCGCGCTTCTCGCCTCCACCGACGCTCACGCTCGCGAGCGTTACTCCCCGCGACGCGCACGTTTCCCTGCGACCCGCTCCTCTCGTACACACCCACGCACCCTTTTCCTCATCTCGTCTTCTCTCTCTCCCTCGTTCTCCTTCTTCCTCCCTCTCTCTCGAACCCACTAACCGCCCCGGCACACCGCTCCTCTCACCGGAGCTCTGACCCCCACCATCATCTCCTCCCATCACCGAGCACCTCATCTCTCCATCTGCCTCCTTCCCCAAGCTCCCTCCTTCATCCTCCACGAGACCCCTGCACGCACCACAGCCGACCTCCCCTCACCATCGTCTCAACCGCCGCCGGCATCCTCCGACCTCGCCTTCCTCCCTCTTTTCGCTCCTCCCTTGTCCCTCCAGAAACCCAAGAACCCATCGCATCTCGTCGACACCCTGAGCTGACCCCGGCCGATCTCCCTGCACCTATCACCGCGACCACCATCACTGCGACCACCGTCACCGCCAGTCGAGGCCACTCCTCCGCCTCCTCTCTTTCTCACTCAACCTCTCAAATTCTCTCCCTGCACTCTATCTCTCTCCCTCTCTGCTTACCCCCACTCTCTCTCTCTCTCTCTCTCTCAGTTTTCTCTCTCTCTTTCTCTCTCTCTCTCTCTCAGTTCTCATTCTCTCCTTCTCTTTCACTCTCTCTCTCTCTGTCTCTCACCCCCTCTGTCTCTCCCTCACCCTCTGTATCTCGTCTCTCTCACTCTAACTCACTATCTCTCTCTCTCTCAGTTCTCTCTCTCACTCTCTAAACTCAATCTCTCTCTCAGCTCTCTCTCTCTCTCTCCCTCCCTCCCTCTACAACTCTCTCTCCGTATCCCTCTCACTCCCTCTCCCCATTAATAGCCCAGCACAATCGAGCATTCACGCATCAACAGCTAGGCTGCGACGCAAACCCAAGCCGAGTCGAGCCCCGACATTCCGTCGAGCACCTACAGAGATCGTCGTTGCCACTGCCGTGCATCACCATAACGTTTCCAGGCAAGTATTTTACTTGCTTACATGCTATATATCCTAGTTACAATCGTTAATTGCATAGATCATAGTGTTACACTTTTGGATTAATTATGTGTCATACATGTTCGACGTGTGTTCCCAATGAAAATCTTTTCCTAATTTGGCGGAACTAAATGGTATTGTTTGGCCCGTATGGCTGAGAACCCAGTGCATGAATTTCGTTGGATAAATTGATCGTTAATGACCAAAACGACTACCCCCAAGTTTAATCGTAAAACTGTAATTTTATTGTACCTGAAAATCGTTAAATTCACCATAAATCATATACATACTAGAATGGTACGTTCGAGGGCTCAATTCGAAACCGACTCGACGAACTTTAACCCTATACTGGTTTCCTGGTATTCCTGTACATAAATTGTGATGATTTTTGGATCGGAGTGCGACTCTGGACTGCAGTCCAGAGCGATTCCAGTTGTGGCTTGCTGTTCCGTAATGGGTACCACAAGATCTCCTTAACTCGTAGATTGCGGAACTCCGCTGCTTATTATAGGTAAATCTGTTAGTTAGACAACACAATTGTTTTCAGTCTGTTTCGTTACTGTTAGATATTTAATCTGTAATTTAATAGATCGGGACACATAACAGTCCCAGCAAAATCAGAACTGACATATTAGTGTTAAATAGTGTATATCTCCTGACATGAAGATACGATTGAAGATTCGTCTATTACGTTGAAAACCTTACTGAAAACCCTAGATTTCATCCAACTGAAGCGTCGCTAAAATCTGATCCCAACTGGGATTAAAATGCGTTGCGAAACGGACTTATGATTCTGAAACCGGATTTCCAGCCGCGAGCGCTTAAAATGAAATGGTTATAACTAATGATCCTGGAACCCGATTGGCTTGAAACTAAATTAGATGGATAGATAACTGAACATACTAATTATTACCTGTTTATCGTTTCGCTAAATTATATACGTACGTTTCATGATAAATCATGCAAGTGATAGAATACTGTTTTTATGACACCTTAATCGTGCTTCATATACTGTCTACGTATCATATCATACCCATATCATTGCAGTGATAACCTAGTGACATCGTGCATTTACCCAGTGTTAGATTCTAGTGATGATTATGGCAAGTACGTCAGTGTTCGTGTATCCGTGAATAAGTGAAAGTGATACGTACTTGTACACAATCAGTGACCCTATTATTTTATTGCATTGTCGACGTCTGTGGGATGCGTGCACGTGTGACTATAAGTGGTATGGGACACTTATGGAAGCGCTTGCACGGGTGTCACAGATAAGGCATCCGACACTGCCATTTATCTTAGGTATTAGTCGGGACGTGCTTGATGGAGGTCCTGCCTTCAGCTCTCGCGCAGACTTGTCACGGATCGATTAGTATTTAGGGTTATGGTTAGCGTTTGATGTAGATCACGGGGTGTGGGGTAGTTTAAGTGTGAGTTCAACAGAATCTCGGGAGTCCCATGCCGGCTTATATATTTAGGGAGTTATACGGAGATTTACAGGGTATGTGATATTTCACCGTGATATACATGTTACATGTTGGGCCCGTGGTCCCTTGCCCTTGGGTTCTACCCTTGGATGGAGGACACTCACGAGTGGTTGACTCTCATACTTGGACTGACGATAGGCTTAGTGACCTGTACAGTGAGACTTAGAGACTGATAGGGATACGGGCATTTATATACCTTATATACAGTGTTGACATACGTGACATATCGTTCTACTACTTTACTGCTCCGCTGCATTGATTACTGCACATTCATATTCATGTTGTCATTGATTTACTGTTATTCATATCTATTACCACTGTTAGAACTGTCACTTGATTTTATATATATTATATTGCTATTGTGTCGCTCTGACGACCTGAGTATGCATGCTCAGTGTGAGGAGAAGACTTAGCCTGGACCAGAACTAGACGTGCATCACAGACTTCTTGACTTGCCATTTTGAGTTACATTCGTTTGTTCCCCCTCAGGTCAGTTTTGTACATTGTTTCTTTCAGTTACTGCATTTCTCATTACCTGCGCATCATTTACTGTTTACCATGAAAAAACTAGAAGCCGAAGTGTGACTACGGCAGGACATTTCCTTGACCGTAGGAGCATGGCTGGCCTTGTCTACCCCTCGTATTCCGTATTTTGGGAAGCGGGGCGTGACATGGTTTAGTTGGTATCAGAGCCAGGTTTTGTATCGATTGGGATTGCAGTTTTCCGTGTATTGTTTGGCAATCTAAGACATCCCTCGGTCCAGGTTGTAAACCTGTCATTCTTGATCCATATTCACATCGTGTGTTCAGTTATCCATTCGCTATGGTTTCGGATGACTTGATAAGGTTACGTGGTTGCAATTGCACTACCGTACTCTATTCAAGTGACTTAAGGTCATACAGTTGATTCCCCACTTGTAATAAATTCGTCAACTCTGATATTCTTGAATCTTGTCCTATCCATATTATATTTTGATTAGTTTGGCTTGTGACTTATATCATTCTCAAAATTGTGTCTCAGGATCATGTCTTCCAACGACTCTTCATCTATATCCGCTCCCCAGGATCAGACCATTGAGATTCTGAGTGTACTGCAAGGTTTGAAGAAAGCCCAGGAGCGAACAAACGACTTGTTAACTGAAGGACTGAGAAGACAGATGAATCAGACACCAGCGGGAGTCTCAAATCATGAAGGGATCTCCGTTAGACGAGGAAAAGAGAAGAAGATGAAACGCCAATTTGTTTCCCCGCGACAGAAGCAGCAGAAGACCCCATGTTGTGGGTATTGTAAAAGGCCAGGACATCTTCAGAGGGATTGTCGCCGCGCCCAAGGGAAATGTCTGATATGCGGGTCCAACAAACATCTCATCAACGGCTGCCCAGAAAGGAAAGAACTACAAGGAGGAAACTCGTCCACACTCCCCACTTCTGCCAAGTGAGGATTATTGCGTAGTTCGCGCTTCGAGGATAAAGCGGATCCAGCATAGGATTCAATTTGCGTGACGAGGATGCAACGGTCTAGTGATCAAAGAAGAATTTTTATGTTTTCCAATTTCAGTATTGTGTTGCCATCCTCTTATAAACATTTCTTTCCGTTTGAACCTTTGTATCCGTCGAACTTGTAGTTGAATGAAATAAAATTTGAATCGTAATATATGTATCATTCTCTTGTCATTTCCCTTGTTCATACTGTTCATTAGCAAAACATTTTAATCTTGATTTTTTCAATTCCTGCCACCGTACATCTTTCTATATTTCGTACACTTAACCATATTCTTGATGTATTCCGTTGTTTAATCATGACACTTTCTTTTCAGGCCATGGCCCACCCTGGAGCAGCGCCGCATCTAGATGAGGATGCACAGTCATGCGTTTCCTTAGACCGCACGTTGATGAGTTCTGACGATGAGATCAACGGTCCCCAGGTCAATTTTGGAAACAACGATTCAGAGGACGAAGGAGTAGCCGCCCCAGAGTTTAACATGATAGGCGATTCCGACGAAGAAGGAGAAGATCCCGAAGAGAACCCTATAGAGGAAGACCCGATAGAGGAAGATCCCGATGAAGACCCGATAGAAGGAAATCCAGTTGAGGAAAACCCCGTGGAAGAAAATTCAGAAGAAGAGAATCACATGGAATCGGACCTCGATGAAGAAGCTCCATCCGAGGAAGAAGAACCAGAAGATCAAGACCATGCTGTGGAAGAACTCCCAATGGCGATGCCCGCGAGACGATATGGAAATGGACGCCCCTACCTGAGTGTGCGAGCCTACCGCAACCTACTGAATCTCTACAACCGCGACAGACGGAATTTCTTTTGATGTTGTCTTCTGGCCAAATAAAATGTGTATAGTTTAGGGCCACTTTTCGCCTTTGAGAATGCCTTGTTTCAAATTTTCTTAAATGAAATAAATCTTCTGAATTCGTAAACCTTTTGATTTTTGGTTCGCTTGATACTTGTTTATTGCCCATATCCATTTATTTTCTGCGGAGATCCCTGACTGTCCACCCCTACTCATTGTTTAGTTTTCACCCTCGTTTCGATTTGAAAGTACCACACCCTGATCCTTGTAATGAGCCACCATTCATCCTTCGCCTGCGCCTCGTTTGTAATCCTTCTGGGAGGAGAAAATTTTGGAGAAACTTCCGAGTTCGCTAACCCTTCAAATCTTGTTTCATATGTTGTACCGACCGCTATCCTACCCATACTTCTTCCCTTGTAGTCATTTGTTGTTCGCCCTTACATCCTGTGCTGACCCGATCCCAATCTCCTTGATCTTCAGCCTAAAAACAAAACCGCCATATTCCAACCTTTGAATGAACCACACTTCCTTGAAACCCTTACCCTAGCTAGCCTATACATTTTTGTGTTCTTCCTATTACCCTAACTATATAAAGGGACAGTGTTATTCAAAAATTTAGTTTTTCACTATTTTAAATTTATCAAAGAGTGTGTGTTATTGATTACCCTGTTTTATGTATTTTAAGTACACTATTAGTATTCTCGTTTTCAGTAGCGCAACTTTACACCGCGCATACTCTTGGTACATTTTCTTAATTTCACTATACCAGATTTCTAGAATATTTTAAACCTATTTTATCGATACCTTATCCTAAAATGTTTTAACCTACCAACTAATTTCCACTACTTTATCGTCGTTACTTTATTTTTGCGTTTGTGCTTATGAATACTATTATAAATGGTTGAACCTTACACTTATTTTCTGCTTATTTTTGATAAACTTAGATGTGCACATATTTGAGTTTCGACTTTTATCGAGCTCACTTTAATTATTATTCATTATTGTTACCTATATTCTCGTATATTTGTACTTGCCCTTATAGTTTCCTGCATTATACCTTGTAAGCCTATCTTTTGTATATGGTTCTTATATATATGTATGTACCTTCAAAACTTTGTCTACCCGTTTTTAAGTAAATCAGCATGTATTAGTGTTCGATATGATAATTCTTCGCTTATTATTTATAGCTAGTTGTTACTTTTAAATTTCGAGGACGAAATTTTTGTAAGGGTGGTATGATGTAATACCCAACCCCTTTTTATACCAAAATTAGTATTTTATTACTCTAGAATTCTATTTATTCTTATTTACAATTTTATTCATTTTTACTTATAATTTATATATTTTATTTATAAATTTATTTTATTCTAAACCCTACTTTCTTCATCAATAAAACCCAAAACCAATCCCTCAGCCCACACTTTTTCCCACCATTTTCCTTTTCAATTCACTGAGCCCAACAGCCCGGCCCCCTCATCCAATAATTAAAATCTTTTTACTATATTTTTCCCGAGCCGGCCCGCTCTAAATTCCCATTCCCTTAAAATGTTTTCTATTTCTCTAGCCCATTCATTCTGGCCCACTCCCTTAAATCCTCTAATTAAATTCCTTTTCTTTCTTTGTATTTTTCTCAGCCCGGGCCCTTTTCTTATTTATTTTTCTCGTTAAATCTTGGCCCGGCCCGCTTCCTTATCTCCCCTCAACTAATTCTTTTCCCTCATTTTCTTGGCCCGACCCTTCTTCTTCAGCCTACGCCCGCACACACTCCCCGACCCGACCTGACTTCTCTTTCTCCCCCAACGGCTCATTTCTTTTTCCCGCGCGCGTTTTCTGGCGACCACGTCGCCGCGCTTCTCGCCTCCACCGACGCTCACGCTCGCGAGCGTTACTCCCCGCGACGCGCACGTTTCCCTGCGACTCGCTCCTCTCGTACACACCCACGCACCCTTTTCCTCATCTCGTCTTCTCTCTCTCCCTCGTTCTCCTTCTTCCTCCCTCTCTCTCGAACCCACTAACCGCCCCGACACTCCGCTCCCCTCACCGGAGCTCCGACCCCCACCATCATCTCCTCCCATCACCGAGCACCTCATCTCTCCATCCGCCTCCTTCCCTAAGCTCCCTCCTTCATCCTCCATAAGACCCCTGCATGCACCACAGCCGACCTCCCCTCACCATCGTCTCAACCGCCGCCGGCATCCTCCGACCTCGCCTTCCTCCCTCTTTTCGCTCCTCCCTTGTCCCTCCAGAAACCCAAGAACCCATCGCATCTCGTCGACACCCTGAGCTGACCCCGGCCGATCTCCCTGCACCCATCACCGCGACCACCATCACCGCGACCACCGTCACCGCCAGTCGAGGACACTCCTCCGCCTCCTCTCTTTCTCACTCAACCTCTCAAATTCTCTCCCTGCACTCTATCTCTCTCTCCCTCCCTCTCTCTCTCTCTCAGTTTTCTCTCTCTCTCTCTCTCTCTCTCTCAGTTCTCATTCTCTCCCTCTTTTTCACTCTCTATCTCTCTGTCTCTCACCCCCTCTGTCTCTCCCTCACCCTCTGTATCTCGTCTCTCTCACTCTAACTCACTATCTCTCTCTCTCAGTTCTCTCTCTCACTCTCTAAACTCAATCTCTCTCTCAGCTCTCTCTCTCTCTCTCCCCCTCCCTCTACAACTCTCTCTCCGTATCCCTCTCACTCCCTCTCCCCATTAACAGCCCAGCACAATCGAGCATTCACGCATCAACAGCTAGGCTGCGACGCAAACCCAAGCCGAGTCGAGCCCCGACATTCCGTCGAGCACCTACAGAGATCGTCGTTGCCACTGCCGTGCATCACCATAACATTTCCAGGCAAGTATTTTACTTGCTTACATGCTATATATCCTAGTTACAATCGTTAATTGCATAGATCATAGTGTTACACTTTTGGATTAATTATGTGTCATACATGTTCGACGTGTGTTCCCAATGAAAATCTTTTCCTAATTTGGCGGAACTAAATGGTATTGTTTGGCCCGTATGGCTGAGAACCCAGTGCATGAATTTCGTTGGATAAATTGATCATTAATGACCAAAACGACTACCCCCAAGTTTAATCGTAAAACTGTAATTTTATTGTACCTGAAAATCGTTAAATTCACCATAAATCATATACATACTAGAATGGTGCGTTCGAGGGCTCAATTCGAAGACGACTCGACGAACTTTAACTCTATACTGGTTTCTTGGTATTCCTGTACATAAATTGTGATGATTTTTGGATCGGAGTGCGACTCTGGACTGCAGTCCAGAGCGACTCCAGTTGTGGCTTGCTGTTCCGTAAGGGGTACCACAAGATCTCCTTAACTCGTAGATTGCAGAACTCCACTGATTATTATAGGTAAATCTGTTAGTTAGACAACACAATTGGTTTTAGTCTGTTTCGTTACCGTTTGATATTTAATCTGTAATTTAATAGATCGGGACACATAACAGTCCCAGCAGAATTAGAACTGACATATTAGTGTTAAATAGTGTATATCTCCTGACATACAGATGCGATTGAAGATCCGTCTATTACGTTGAAAACCTTACTGAAAACCCTAGATTTCATCCAACTGAAGCATCGCTAAAATCTGATCCCAACTGGGATTAAAATGCGTTGCGAAACGGACTTCTGATTCTGAAACCGGATTTCCAGCCGCGAGCGCTTAAAATGAAATGGTTATAACTAATGATCCTGGAACCCGATTGGCTTGAAACTAAATTAGATGGATAGATAACTGAACATACTAATTATTACCTGTTTATCGTTTCGCTAAATTATATACGTACGTTTCATGATAAATCATGCAAGTGATAGAATACTGTTTTTATGACACCTTAATCGTGCTTCATATACTGTCTACGTATCATATCATACCCATATCATTGCAGTGATAATCTAGTGACATCGTGCATTTACCCAGTGTTAGATTCTAGTGATGATTGTGGCAAGTACGTCAGTGTTCGTGTATCCGTGAATAAGTGAAAGTGATACGTACTTATACACAATCAGTGACCCTATTATTTTATTGCATTGTCGACGTCTGTGGGATGCGTGCACGTGTGACTATAAGTGGTATGGGACACTTATGGAAGCGCTTGCACGGGTGTCACAGATAAGGCATCCGACACTGCCATTTATCTTAGGTATTAGTCGGGACGTGCTTGATGGAGGTCCTGCCTTCAGCTCTCGCGCAGACTTGTCACGGATCGATTAGTATTTAGGGTTATGGTTAGCGTTTGATGTAAACCACGGGGTGTGGGGTAGTTTAAGTGTGAGTTCAACAGAATCTCGGGAGTCCCATGCCGGCTTATATATTTAGGGAGTTATACGGAGATTTACAGGGTATGTGATATTTCACCGTGATATACATGTTACATGTTGGGCCCGTGGTCCCTTGCCCTTGGGTTCTACCCTTGGATGGAGGATACTCACGAGTGGTTGATTCTCACACTTGGACTGACGATAGGCTTAGTGACCTGTACAGTGAGACTTAGAGACTGATAGGGATACGGGCATTTATATACCTTATATACAGTGTTGACATACGTGACATATCGTTCTACTACTTTACTGCTCCGCTGCATTGATTACTGCACATTCATATTCATGCTGTCATTGATTTACTGTTATTCATATCTATTACCACTGTTAGAACTGTCACTTGATTTTATATATATTATATTGCTATTGTGTCGCTCTGACGACCTGAGTATGCATGCTCAGTGTGAGGAGAAGACTTAGCCGGGACCAGAACTAGACGTGCATCACAGACTTCTTGACTTTCCATTTCGAGTTACATTCGTTTGTTCCCCCTCAGGTCAGTTCTGTACATTGTTTCTTTCAGTTACTGCATTTCTCATTACCTGCGCATCATTTACTGTTTACCATGAAAAAACTAGAAGCCGAAGTGTGACTACGGCAGGACATTTCCTTGACCGTAGGAGCATGGCTGGCCTTGTCTACCCCTCGTATTCTGTATTTTGGGAAGCAGGGCGTGACACCGGCTTACTACACTCAGTGCATAAGCTACATCTGGTCTGGTACAAAACATCGCATACATTATAGAGTCTACCGCAGAAGCGTAGGATATAATAGACATGCAATCCCTTTCCAAATCAGTCTTAGGAGACATCTCTTTGGAGAGGGTGATCCCGTGACAAGCCGGTAGGTTACCGCGCTTGGAATCTTCCATACTGAATCTTTTCAGTATGGTGTCGATGTACCTGGACTGTGAAAGTCCCAACATCCTCTTGGATCTATCACGATGGATCCGGATCCCCAGAATGTAATTGGCATCACCCAGGTCTTTCATGGAGAACCTGTGTGACAAGAACCCCTTGACAGATTGTACCATAGGAATATCATTTCCTATCAAAAGAATGTCATCCACGTATAATACGAAGAACACGACAGTTCTTGCTACAAATCTACTATAGATGCATGGTTCATCTGGATTTTTGATAAAGCCAAATTCTTTGACTGTCTCATCAAAGCAGATGTTCCAACTCCACGATGCCTACTTTAGTCCATAGATGGACGTAAGCAACTTGCACACCTTTCCGCTGCTCCCACTCTGAATGAAACCCTCTGGCTGGTCCATATAGACACACTCCTCTAAATTTTCATTTAGAAAAGCGGTCTTTACGTCCATCTGCCAAATCTTATAATCGTGGAAGGCAGCAATGGCAAGAAGGATCCGAATGGATTTCAGCATAGCCACTGGAGAAAAAGTTTCGTCATAGTCCAAACCAGGTCTTTGACGAAAACCCTTTGCAACAAGTCTAGCCTTATAGGTCTCAACCTGTCCATCTACACCAATCTTCCTTTTGAAGATCCACTTGCATCCTACGGGTTTTACCCCATCTGGAGCAATGTCCAACGTCCATACTTTGTTGGTGTATATGGACTCCATTTCGGTCCGCATTGCATCCGGCCATTTTACCGAGTCAACGCTCTGAACGACCTGCTGGAAGCTAGTAGGCTCATCATAGTTAATGATGCAATCCTCTCTATCCCCGTCTATGAGAAAACCGTAGTATCTCTCGGGCGGATGAGACTGCCTACTACTCCTGCGGAGCGGCGTAGGAATGTCATGTTCTTTCGAACCTTCTGGTTCTACTAAGCTTTCAGTAATAGTCTGTGGTTTTGGAATTTCTTCCAGTTCTATTGCGCTCCCACTTATTTCTTTTTCTAAGAACCGGTGTTCCAAGAAGTGGGCATGATGAGAAATAAAAACCTTTTGTTCCTCTTCGCAATAGAAGAAATATCCCTTGGAGTTCTTTGGATATCCCGCAAACTTGCACTGTACTGAGCGTGCCTCGAGTTTGTCCGCATGCTGCTTTTTAACAAAAGCTGGACATCCCCATGTCTTAATGTGCTTAAGATAGGTTTTTTCCCACACCACATCTGATATGGTGTGGTAGGCACAGTCTTAGTTGGAACTCGGTTCAAAAGATATGCAGCTGATTCTAGCGCATATCCCCAGAATGATCGCGGCAACTCAGCGTTACTCATCATGGAACGTACCATATCTAATAGGGTCCTGTTCCGTCTTTCCGATACACCGTTGTGTTGCGGAGTGTATGGAGGAGTAAGCTGAGAGAGAATACCATTCTCTTTTAGGTAATCCAGGAAGTCGGCACTCAAGTATTCTCCACCTCGATCAGATCTCAGTGTCTTGATACTTTTGCCGGTTTGTTTTTCTACCTCATTCTTATATTCCTGGAATTTTCCAAAGGCTTCGGATTTATGTTTCATTAAGAAGACATATCCGTACCTTGAAAAGTCATCCGTAAAAGTAATGAAGTAAGAAAAACCGCTTTGCGCATGTGTAGACATTGGACCGCACACGTCGTTGTGTACGAGTCCCAAGAGCTCGCTCGCTCTTACTCCATGTCCAGTGAACGGAGTCTTTGTCAGATTTTCTTTGAGACAGGATTGACAAGTTGCATATGATTGATATTGGAATGGATCCAAATATCCTTCTGTATGTAATTTCGTCAACCTTCTCTCATTGATGTGACCTAATCTACAATACCACAAGAAAGCCTGATTAATTTCCGGAGACTTTCATTTGTGTGTATTCTAGATATTGAAAATCTGTGGTTGGTTTAATACGTATATACCATTGCTTAATGTACCTGACCCAATCAGAACTTGATTAAGGTGAATGTTTACAACATTACTTACAAATGCAAATTCATAACCTTCTTTAGATAATAAAGATACAGAAATGATATTACAAGTTGCATTGGGTACAAAATAGCAATTACACAAAACCAAAACGTGTCCATCTGACAAGCCCAGGTAATAGTCCCCCACGGACTCAGCATCCATGCCAGCTCCGTTTGCAACTCTGAGGGTCATATCACCTGCCTTCAAAACCCTACGCTTTCTCAGTGCCTGCAAAGAATTACAGATATGAGATCCTGATCCGGTATCCAATACACAGGAAGTAGAGTTTATTGAAAGACAGTTTTCAATAACGTACACACCTGAAGCCGAAGCCGCAACTTGCTTCGGATCCTGGTTTCTGGCCTTCCAAGCCCTGCAATCTTTCTTCCAGTGTCCCTTCTTATGACAATAGAAGCATTCTTCCTTACCCACAAGCTGCCCCGCTATCTTTGTTGCCTTTGCTTTTCCCTTCGTATCCACTTTACTAACACCACCCCTTGGTTTGGCGGGGGCTTTCTTCTTCTTTCCCTTGGCTTTCGTCTTGGACTTAGAAGAGGAATATCCTCCTACAAATAAAGTGGATGTTTCCTTACTTTTCTGTAGGGTGCCCTCTGCACTCCTCAGCATGTTGAGGAGCTCCGGAAGTTCAACTTCTTTTCCTTGCAAGTTGAAGTTCAGGATAAACTGGACGTAAGTGGAAGGAAGGGACTGGAGAATCAAGTCCGTATAGAGCTCGTTCTCTAACGTGGTCCCAAGATCCGTGAGCTCCTCAATGAAGCCAATCATCTAAGCACGTGTTCAGCTACCGATGATCCGATGGCCAACCTTGCCGAAAATAGCTTCTTCGACACTTCGTATCTTGCGATACGAGATTGCTCTCCATACAGTTCTTTTGTATGGAGAAATATGGATTCGAGGTCCATATTCTCGTGCCTCCTCTGATGTTCATTGTCCATAGAGGCAAGCACGAGGCACCTGGCCTTCGCGCAATCGATCTCCCAGGTCTTACGGATTTCCCTATCCGCGACGCTGGAGGTGGGACCTGGGACAGGGGGAGCTTTGGTGGTAAGAAGATACCCCAGCTTGTCGTAAGTGATTGCCATTTTGACATTCCTGAGCCAATCTTTATAGTTTGTCCCTGTCAGTATGTTTTTATCTAGAAGTAACTTAAGTCCGGTCATGTCGATTGGTCGCTGCAATTAGGAGAGAGAGAAGAAACACTCAGCATGATGCTCTTGCAAGTTTAGAGTGGTTTTTAGTTTGTCTAAACAGGATGGCTCCCACTGTATCTCGAATTCCTCCTCAAACCAAAAAGGAAGAATTAGTCGGAATCAATCTCACCGTACAATACTTGCTTAACCGTTCAGCCAAGCTAGTGTTGGTATTTCGAGGGAGGTTTTCCAACGCTTTCGCGAAGTTCCTTAATTAAATAACCTCTTTTCCCTGGGGGCGTAGCCCCGCTAACACCTTTCTAGACACCTACTTGGTTTATAGCATTGATCGTTAAGTGAGAAATTTTCCGAGGAGTAGTATATACTCACAGTAGGATCGGGATCCAAATATCATCGCGTGACAAAACTGAAGGAATCCTACCAGAATCATCACGCTCCAAATGGTATGCAACGCTAGCAAGTTTCAGGTTCTTTTGAAACTCCCGATGTGGATTTTTGCCCCATGCTCTTATGACCTTGACTTTGGCCAAAATATCATAAGTCACATGTCAAGTTCTACCCGTCATTCTCCAGGTTAATTTGAACCCACCCGTACATACCCTTGACTTTGGCCAACATGGCAGTACGACTGTCCCAAACCAACGCATCTATCTATGCTGCACATGAATACCCAATAGCTACCAATCACTATGCCTTGATTTTGGCCAACATACATAGCTTGAATACTATTGACTATTCATGTGAAACGACGGATGGCTACGAATGGTTTTGGCGAAACCGTGAACGTAGTGAACTTGATATAATCGATGGAACGAGATAGCTTTTAAAAGGAGTGGCTCAAGCTCCGCATTTAAAAGTTGGTTTTTGAAAAGAACCGAGTGGTTTTGAAAGTGTTCCAACGACTTTACTTTGGTTTATTTCTTGCATTAATTCTTTTTAATGCGTCCCATCATTTAATCCTACCTTTGCAGAAAACAACCAAAATATGACATACGCTTATGTCATCCGCATTCGCCACGGGGCCTCGTCATTACCCGTTAGGTTACTTAACTAACGACAGAGCGGGGGCTGGACTAGCGCGGATGCAAAACATAAGCAACGCCTAAATAGTTATCATATATAGATCTATTGCAATGATAGCCAATCCGGATCACAGATGAACACATTGGATATACATGGAATCTGCAATTCGTATTAGCCTGTAACGAAAAGCGGATTACACGGTCGCGGTGAATAGCCAATACCCCACCCAAGACCCCTACGGGTGCGGCAAACTACCCGCCAAATACCCAAAGCGAAGCAACCTCCCTCAACGACGTGAGTAGGCCACTCGGCACTTTAAGGTACCCGGTAGTTTGTGCACCCCCTCCATGGGTCTATCCTAGAAGCAAAAACTGTAAAAGAAATTATATAATGACGGCTACAACCCCGACCCGGTTGTGCGGCCATACAAATAATATTACATCAATTACAAATTACATGAATTGAAAGAAAAGAAAACTCTCATCTCACAACCCCCGGCTATTCACCCGCGACAATCCAATGAATTCATATACACATACCATCGACATTACAGATCACAGATATGTATAACCCCCACTAATCGACATATAACGATTAGCAGACGTTCAATACATATATCACATCATAGATATAAACCCGTTAGTTTTAGTCTTTAGAAATTCGATCAAAATACGGTTTTTAAGCCCCAAAAACAAATTTTGCTTTCTGGAAAATCTGGGCAGAAAAAACATATTGTAAAAATCCCAAAACACCCCTATGACCTCACTGCAAGAAAAATCGTCCACGGCCGAGTCAACTCGGCCGCGGATCCGCGGCGGGAGCAAGCTCCTGCCGCGGTTCCGCGGCGCGTTGATGGGCTCTCTGGACCATTTTTCTACAGTGAGATGTAAAAACCCTGAGTCGAATTTTAAGGCAAGATTTATTATTTTTTGAACAGAGGAAAAATTCGACAGAAAGTATGAGTTCCAGGTGTATTTCGCGACTTTTTCTCCGATCGAATTTCTAGTTACTTTGCCAACATGTTAGATAGTGTTTAACTAGGCTCTGATACCACTGTAAGTCCACGTTACCCTTCCTCGGTTCTTTGGGGTTGCGGAAATAGTGAAAAACGATTTTCTCTAGGGTGGTAACATGGACTCAAAATACGGATTTTTGTTAAACAACTACCTAACAACCTAACTAGGAGTTTTACCTATTCGGTTAGGGGGTTATACCTTTCTTGAACTCCTTCGTCTTCAACTCTTGTGGTGTACGGACCGGCCTCCCCTCGTCGTCTTCTCCCGCCGAAGATGGATCCACCCGAAAGCTTCTACCTTTTGGCTTCTTCTTCGAACTTGAAGAAACTAGAACACTTGGCTTGCTAGGCCTTGTGAACTAGGATGAGTAGAGAATTGTTTTGGTGTTTTTATCTCTAAGGCAATGGTTCTCAACTCATGAGAGGGGTTTGCCTTTAGCTAGAGAGAGCAAAAGGAAGAGGGAGAGCTTGAGAATGAGAGAGCTCAAGAGAGAGAAAGCCAAATGAAAAGTGAGCCAACCTTTTCTCATCTCACCTCTCATAATCCAAAATTATGATAACAAGTAATAATAATTGAGTATAATGTGATGGTTGATATCATGACAAATGACAATATCATTTCTTGCATTAAATGCAATTTGTGAAGTATCAAGCAAGCACAAGTCAATGCAAACAAATGATAGCCATTGTCATGATGGTGGTCAACAAGTCCAACCTAGTCAACCGGTCAACAAAAGTCAACAAGTCAACAAGGTCAACCTTTCAACCCTAACCATGTCACTATAATACTTAATTAATATTATTGTTAATCATAATTCTAATTCTCATTAGTGTTTAGCAAAAGTCAACAGTCAACAACCCTAATGAGAATCCTCTGCCTCTGTCTCTGTCAACCGTGCATACACACCCGTATCCGCGTTCCGGGGAACACGAATACAAACGAGATAAAACCAATCCCAAAACGTATACTAGGATCTGGCTTAAACCAAAGCCTGCTAGTAATAACTGCCCGGATACTAAACGTGCACAAGTGCAAGGATGTGACCGAACCCTGTCGCAAAACCATGCGACCTGTCGCAAAACCATGCGACCTGTCGCAAAACCATGCGATCTCTACTCTTTTGCCTAAAGGCAAATAGCTCTCTGTGTGGTACTCTAAAGACTCGACACTATGCTGGCAGTGGGTTTAACCACAGACCGCAAGCGGCACTAGCTGTGCGTAACGGCCTCCAGGTAGATGCCCATAAGAAGACGGACGAGGTGAAACCCATCTGAACTCCTACTGAGCCTGAATGTGACAATCTCCGTACAGTCCAGTCTGTTCGTCTGAGTACATCGCATGGTGGGCCTAGGGGGCGGTAAACGTCAGTCCCTTAATAGCGGTACAAGTCGTGTCGGAGTGTAGCCCAGAACACCGTGAGATAACACTGGAAACCTACCAGTATATCTCGCTTGCCCTGACCAGGGACTACTTGTGTAATGGCTCTCCTAGACACATCGCGATATCAACCCCCAATACCGGGAGAGACGAATCCTGTCTAACCGTCACCGCCTCCAAGTGCTTCGGGACTGCACCCAACTACTACCTGTCTGCACGACTCCTTTGAGCCGTGGTAGGGTAGTAATCAAAGTACAGTGGGAACACACTCGAGGCGAAGTGACAGTGTCAAGTCAGCGGACTAAGCTGTACTCATGTCACCTGGGAACTGATAACTGACGATAGGTATAGTACCAACCAATCAGTTCCCGACGAGTCCTGTCCAGTGTACTCGTAACCTAACGAGCACCCGCATACTATCTCAAGTACGACGTACTGACGGCTGTTGGAAAGACCGTCTCCCCTGCTGGGATGAGAAGCGCATATGCTAGTCTACTCCGGAGTATCGATGCCCTGTCTCGATAGTCCTACGACTAGAGACCTGTATAAGGATGTGCTTGTGGATTACCCAGCCCCCATGAGTGCGACTGCCATCACAATGCTGGTAATCAAGCAAAGATCCTAAGGGCTCTACTAATATGCATAAGCAATATGCTAAAAGAAACACATGCACATATTGAAGTAGAAACAAACCAAGTAGCATACTACCATTTTGAGCAAGATTGTCTATACAACTGTGAATATCCCAAGCTTCCATTAAGTAATATATAAACTAGTATGATACAGTAATGGCCTCTAGGGCATATACACTAACAGGACTGACCCCGCCGGCTCCAACGGTGGAAGTCGACGCTGCTGTTCCAACTGGGAACAACTTTGAACCACTCAGGAGGGTGCGCAAGAACTCTCTGACGGCCGTGCTGAAAAGATCTCCTCCACCTATGGAGAACGCTATAAAGGTGAAACCAGAGCAGCCTCCTCAGCGGCTGTCCTCTAAAATTCATAAGGTTTGGCAACAGGTCCAAAAACTTGGTGATCAACCAAGACTACTCCTGCCGATCAAAAAGATGAAAGTTCGGCAAGAGAAGGACCACCTTGTCATACCACATAGGATGTCATCTATTTGGGTGCCCGCTACAACGGCTCGCTCAAGTTCGACCGCCCACAAAAGAAGGAGGCCGGAGAACGTCCCTGTGGCCACGGCGAATCTCAAGGGCACTGAATCTAAACGCCCCAAGTCTGGGGGCATGGTGATGCACACTGTTTATATGGCATCCGGGAAAGGGGATAGCCGTATCTCTACGGGTCATCGACCACTAACCAGATCTGTAAAAAGGCCCAGGAGCAACAACAGAAGCTTCAGGAAATGTTAACACAGATGGCCGCACTCACTGGGCTAAAAGAAAGCCCGGAAACGTCATCAGAGTAGCGTCATGAACAAGAAATTGATGCTGAGTTCCTCCGCAGAATTCTTGAGAAGAAGGACAAAGAGGCAGCGGAACAAGCTTCCAATATAAAACGAATGACGCTTTATTCCAAGACATGGTCGGGATGATATTACAGCCGGATTCTTCAGCTGAAGACCCTCCGATTATTCTCGAAGACGACCGAGGGGAGACATCGAACCCTCTTCCGGCTTGTTCAGCAGCCAAGGAGGAGACCATCTCCAAAGCCGCCCTGGATGACTATATCGCTCAGCAGATACGAGCTCATCAGGCGAGAGAAGCGGCCGGGCAAATTGTTAAGACTGGACGACCCTATCCGGGTTGGTACGACCTAATAAAGTACCCGCCGGGATATACGATCCCTAAATTCCATGTATATAAGGGGACGGGGAATCCACACCAGCACGTTGCTCAATTTAGAGCTCTGTACGGCAACACCAGAGGTGACGACAAACTGCTGCTTCGCCAGTTTGTTGGCGGCTTATCGGAGACAGCGTTTGAATGGTACTCCAAGCTCCCGAATAACTCCGTTAAGACATTTGCAGAAATGGAGTTACTGTTCACACAAAGTGTCACGGTCCAAATATGGCACGTGACCGGCACTTAAATCACATGACATTTAAAGACATCGACACAATCCAAGTAAGCCGAAACCCGGAATCTAAAACCTTTTTGAAAATATTGGAGGTGAGGTTTAAATAATCATCTGATAAAATCAATTTAAATAACATCTAAATTTAACTAAGTATGTGGAAAAGCCTTTATGACTTTTTGAAACTTGACATCACCTCATTTACATTTTTATAAAAACCCGATACAACATAATAAAATAGCATCCCAACGGAAGTTAGTCTCCACGTCCAAACGATAGAGCAACCAACAATCTAAATCAGAAATCGACTCCAAAGAGTGCAATATCACCACACATAAACTCTAAGTCTTGCTTCTAAGTCCATAATATACCACTTCTAAGTTGATAGAGTTTGCACTAGATACAAAAATATATGAATAATCAAGAGTGAGTATGATACAATAATAACCCACTTACCAATCAATCCCTGAAAAGAATGTGTGCCCAAGCCGCTGATAATCCAAGCGGTAAAAATTGCAAGAAACTATGGCACAACGGGGATGAGTTGCCAACTCAGTGAATAAAAGTACACCTACAAGTAGAAATCGAAATGCATGACGATACCTAGGTCATAAGTATAGTCCTATCATAATCTGAACCAATATACTATATGATCTGCATATGTGCAATACTAACTATCATGCAATCCCAATATATAATATCTCAATGTCATATGAGTCAAAATCATGAATCTATGGTTCGTATTTGAATCCCTTTTTGTATATGAATGTCTGTACAAATATATGCAGGTACGGTCTCCAGGATCAGTCCTGGTGGAATCCAACAAATAATAACTAACTGTGTACCTTATGATAATGATCATATCAATATACATATAGATGTCCAGCATCGACATCAAAATCCGAAATCTCTCGTGTCCATCATCGACACGTAAATGCAGATACCGTCGATACCATCTCAACAGATGAACGCCACCCGATATCCTGGCTACGATCAGTATCCCCTGGATATCTGCCGTGCTCATTCGACCCCGGTCAGTATCCCCTGGATATCTGCCGTGTTCATTTCTATCTCCGGAATCGAGTATCCTCGTTAGGCTCCCCGCCTATAATGCAGCTATCCTGCCCCTCAGTCTCGAACCGGGTCCACCATGTATCCGACTGTATAGCTCCCCCACTCAGTCCAGATAACAACAAGTCCGAAGCCGTATAGCTCCCCCACTCGGTCGGAATCAGAATCAGAAAACACAAAACTCATGATGGACGTTTAACTCATCATATCAAAATATCAAGTAAGGAATAAGAATACTTGCATAGATTATATTGATGATACACACACACACACACACACACACACACACATATAACAGTGTCCTATACCACCGATATATATCATTAGGAGTAAAATACCCAGAAAATCCAAGGAAATCAAATACAGTATCTACAATATTAATATTCGCAATCTACAACAGAAATGAGAAAAGACTACGTAATTATATCACATAAACATAAATTTCAATTCTACTGTGTCATGGCATTACTAATGATGTGTAGTGTAGCATGCGCGTCTGTGCTTGTGCAACATGGCAATCATTAGTATTTGTGCTAGTGTTCTACGGTGTAACAATCTATATATTAACACATGTATATATACGCATTATCTAACATAACGGTTCTACAGTGACATGGCAATACCAATGAGGTGTAGTGTAACATATATTTACGTGCTTGTGCAGCATGGAAATCATTGATATTTGTGTAGTGTTCTATCAGAGTGTGCATATCGCAGAAACGCATAATATTGATAATATAATGCAAACCTATAAATTAATTTAAGCATAACTATTGTAATCACTTGCTATGAGCTATACCATTATCTTTAGAAATGAAACGAAACGTTAAGTTTGAAATAAGGAAGCCGCCCTAGATTTAAAATATATATTCGTTTTGGAAATCGGCACCGCATCCTAGTATTTTATAAAAAAGCAATGAATCGTAGTTTTTAAAAGAATATAGCTCATACAAGCATTACATCCTAAAACGGAATATAACCTAACTCTACGAGTCAAAGGATAAATTGGCCATCATTCGGCGTACAATTTCATCATTTCCAATACGTATCAACCCTTGTATTATATCTCATCATATAACTATATCCATTTCATCTCAATTACGGTATGATCTCTCATACAAATTCATATCGTACTGACCAAATATCACGTATCTCTCATTTAAAACTACATATGAAACTTTATGCAAATGAAGGGCATACAAGATGCAATACTATATCAATACTTTGAAGAAAAGCTAAAGTTAACTAGATATCATAATAATAGTTATAAGGTTGCGGGGGTGCTATACGCCATCCACTCGACTTCCCCCGTAGATATAAATCTACTCACCAACTTAAAAACTCGCTGAATCCACGCTGCTACATCACTAAATCCGTCTCGGAATCCTCGAATCATACCTATATTCGTTTTTAAATCACATTGATGTAAATATCATATCGAAAACCAAAGTAACAAGTTAAGCGCTCGTAGGTTAGAACCTACAGTACACTTAACTCAAAAACGACCCCAAAACTCTATCGTTAACGTATAAATGCCAACGGATTAGCTGCAACATCAAAATACGAAAACTCTGTATCGTAAATATCTGAAATTTGATAAACCATTTCTAAAATGCTCCCAGATTTTACTGTGTAATTAATTAGACAACACAAATAATACAGAGACTTATAAAATACCAACTCAAAGCTACAGAAGGAGAATCAACACCAAAAGCTAAGGAACGACCGGCGTCGCCGGAATTTTAAGGTGGGTCGCCGGATTTTTGTGGTGAGTTTGGGCTCTGGTTTTAAGTGTAGTTTTCTAGTTTCCTCATTATACTTTTGATCTTGCTAGTTTTTCTAGTGACTATACTTATTAGTTCCATATTCGCTTTCAGTGGTTAAATTATCATAAAAACCTAGTTTAAGATACTGCACAACTAAACGTGCTACGTATCGTATACAGAATTTCACCCCAATCTGATATTAGCTTACAGATTTAACCTACTGAACATTTAACTTATTTAAACAATACCAAACATACATAAACACCTACAGAGAGATACCCCAAAAACCCAAAACACCCAATTCCTTTACAAATCCGGCGAGATCGGATTTTCCTTGATGGTCGCCGGCCAAAATCCAAGCACCGGGGTTCGTTTTCTTTTGGTTAATTCTAGGTCTAGATTATAAGGTCCAGATACTGTTTGATCAATCTATTTATCATTTAAACTAGAGCAGATTCAAACAGAGACTCAACTTATCAAAATACGATATCCAATTTTAAACAAAAACTGAATTGAACAGAACTGAATAATTTGAAAGGAGAGGAAGATATACCTATGGATATTTGTGTATAGTAGAACACCAGCTCTTAATTTGTATGTTGAGCCATCTAGGATTAGTAATAGATCAAGCTTGATGATGTGCACAAGTTGATGAAGGGACTTAGATATTGTCACTTGGATTTAAGAATACTTAGAAGTTTCTTGGTTTTGGGCTGAAGAATGAATTGTTTTCAGTTGGGATAGCTACTGAAATTCTAAGTGTTATGTGTAAATGAAATGAGGAGGTTTGTAGAGAAAGCATGAGGTGTGGATGGAGAGGTGGAGGTGGTATGAGAGGAAGAAAGTGGTGTCACTTGATGAAGCATGAGGGATTCATGCAAGGAGGAAGTGTTGGATTTGAAGAATGAGGTGTAAAGCAATGAAGGAGGAGGTGTAAGGTTATAAGTAAGGGTGAAAATGAGGTATTTGTGTGAAGGTTAACATATAATGATACATACTATCAATGATAAAAATATAATAATAAGTAAAAACCTTCATATCATAAATCCAAATTCATAAAACATAAAAGATATGAAATGATAAATCTATCACTTAACTATCATTGGCTAAATGACAAATACAATGTCATGATAATATAATTAAAATATCATTTTCTTGATATCACCCACTTTATTCATATTTATCAAAATAATTACATTTTTCGGATATGATTCCGATACCAATTTATAAGCAATATCATTTTCATTATTTATAATAAAAATTATAATTAAATATTCTTAATTTTTCTAAAATGTTACATAAAGGTTCGCGAGCGCTAGCGAGCGCACCTCGATCACCGCATTAATTAACGCCAGAGTGAAGCCAGGCGAAACATGGGTTCAGTACGCGATACGGTGGCGGAATCTATGATCGAAGTGCGAGTAGCGCATCGAAGAAGTGCCTGCGGTAGGCATGTTCGTGGGTACTCTTGATCCGCAGGCGACCATATCCCAGTTCATGATATTCTTCAAGCCAACTACTTTCCAGGCCTTGATTGACAAGCTGGCCCAAATGAATCAGATGGGTCATAGACCATCTTCTTCAAAGTTGGAATCTCGAAACGAAAAAGGGAAAGGGAAAGCGACATTCGTCGCCAATGCTCAGCAGCAGCCCAGTGGTCCAAAACCAACTGATCCTAAGACGATAAACGATGATTCTTCAATGAGAAACCGAAGCGCCTTTATTCGTTTCCCCGGGATAAAATGAGGAGACTGTTCGAGCTGGTGGTGCGCAACAGGCTCATCACCTTACCGGATCCAAAACGCCCATTGCAACCTGATGAGGCCAATAATCCAAATTATTACCCCTATCACCAAGTGGTAGGCCATCCAATCGAAAATTGCTTCGTCTTCAAAGGCTGGATTGAGGACTAATACCAACAGGGCAAATTCACACTGTCTGAGAATTGGAAGATAAGCCCGCCACAACCACACGCTCCTAAAAAGGTGGACACGCCGTGCTCTTTTATAGAAGAAGCTCCATGGGAGGTCGCTCTTTCAAGTAAGACGAAAAGAATGCTGAAGGATCTCCAAACATGCTCGGCAATCAGGTGGAAAAGTCTGCTGGAACCCGAGATCATTGAGGGAATGCTGAAGCCGCGCCTGACTCCAAGAATTGGTAGGGATAATCAAAACGCTCAGGCCCAGCCGTCAAAGTCTTCGAAGAAGAAGAAGACCAAAAAGCCCGTGAAGCCTGATGACAAGCGCACGGACCTGCAAAAACATATTGACGCGCTGGAGGGATATAACCAGAAGGCGCGAACCCCGGTCACACTCCAAGAGTTTCTCAACCACATCCTTGAAGATAGAGATGGTGATGAAGATGAGGGAGAAGACTTGTTAGACGAACCCGAAGATTATGTGGCAAGTTGCCACTTGATCTCTCACTCGTCAGTAAATGGTGAAGAAGCTCCTGATGCAGAAAAACTGGGGGCAGCTCCCGAACCGGAACTCCTAGGACCGTCAGACGAAACTATTGACGTATTGCTGAACGCAGCCCGTCAGAAAAGCAAAGCCGATCGGGAGCGCGAAATGGCCATATTCGAAAAAGGCAAACGCCGGCGGCTGGACGAAAGGGTTAAAACACTCCGACCAGATCAAAGCACATCCGCTGCAAACAAAAGCAGGTTCAAGACAAGGAAAAGGTTCGCCAAAGCCATATCGATGAGAATGAAGCTGCCACCCTCCGAAGGAAACACTCCTGATAGGATACATCTTAACGAAGAGGATGCACATCCAAACTACTGCTTGTACCATCGGAGGACCACACACCCTACTAAAGAATGCAACGCCTTTAAAAATTGGTGGCAGTGATATGTTGCCCATCGGCAGCATTTCAAGCGGATGAAGCGCAAAACCCATCGAGAGCAGAAGAGCATGATAGATGAATGCAAAAGAATTGCTGGCAACTGCCACATGGTAGATAGCAAGGGATCGCAAGTTCTCACCTTCGGGTGCGATTCCGATGAAGAAATATCCCTCAGCCCTCTCTTCAAGAAATTCATTTCTAAGGCAGAAGAGACGAAGACCTACGAAAAAATTTAGCTGCGCAATCGCACGCTACCCGAAAAGAATCCCGGACTGACAAACAATGGGTCAAGTAAAAAAGATAAGGGGAAGGAAAATGTATTTGAAGATATCGCCCTTGATGATCAAGTCGTCGAAGAGCTCACGGCCAAAGACCTGTCCAAGAAAAACAAGGTGGATTACAATGTTCTGGCGCACCTGAGAAAGATACCCTCGCAGCTAAGCATTCTCGATGCCCTTCTGCTATCTAAAGAGGCGAGAGATTCTTTGATCAAAGCACTACAAGAGCCCGGGCAGTTCTAAGCTTTCCTTGTCGAAGAAAAGATGAAGGACGAACTGGAAGAAGTGCACACTGCTGACGTCACTTTCGGCGATGAAGATCTCCTCCTCGGAACATGCGAGCACAACCGTCCCCTATATGTCTCCGGGTTTTGCCATGACATTAAGATAGGGAAGATCCTAGTTGACAATGGGTCCTCTGTCAATCTCCTAAATGTGAGGGTGCTAAAAGAAATCTGTATGAGCATTCAACATCTCGCTCGGGATAAAATCACTATCTCCGGATTCGACTCCCAGTCATCATGGACGCTCGGGTCTGTAATTCTGACGTTACGCTTTGGGCTGCTCGTCACCGACATCATGTTTCACGTAATTGATGCCAAGACTTGCTACAACGCTTTGCTCGGCAGGCCTTGGTTACACGACTACAACATCATCCCTTCTACACAACATCAGTATATGAAGTATTTCAAGTATGGTCTCGAGTATACCGTGACAGGGGAGCTGAACCCATTCTCCGCGAATGAAGTCCGAAAATACAAAGATGCAAAATACTTCTTGCCAGACTTCGAAGACATGGAAAGGTGCTATAAGCCGGAGAATAAGCAGAAAGCTATCACCACTATTCTGGTCTTTGGGAGCGATACCGAAGATGAGTAAGAGATAGTCTATTCAGGACCGCCCCAATGCAACAAGCCAGGACCGTCCACCACTATTCTGGTCTTCGGCAGCGACTCTGAAGATGAGGTTAATGCAGTATTTTCTGTTCGGCCATCAATACAAGCCTTCACAGGTGATGAACGGAGTTTGCAAATCTCCATGGTTCCGCAAGAGCATTACAAAGAGCTCGACGCACTTAATACCTACAGTGTGTAAGAACTGCAGACGTTCTACGTCCCTCCCAGGCGAAAAGATGAAAAGGCGATCCTCTTTTATCGATCCACGGAAACCAAAGTGGAGAAAGAGATCTAGCATGGTGCTGATTCTACGCTTGACAGGCTTTAGCCCATCCGTTTGCCCAGATACTATACAGAAGGATTAAAAAGGCTGTTGAGGCGCCAAGACGTACCCTTGAAGCAGACCGCACGACAAGCCCAGTTCTACAATAGGATCTGGAACGTCCCCGGAACTCAGCAAAAATTGCCCAACGGAAGAATGGAAACGATCGGGCTTGGATATGTTCAATCCAATAAAAGGGAGTGATTCCATGGCTGCTATGTTATACATGATTTCGATGAAGAAGGAGATGTTATGTTAGAAGATGCTAACCCTGAACCAAAATGAGGTCTCGCCATGAAAGTGCCAAGTCCGTCGTTCGAAGAACAGACGGATAAACTAATAAGGGAAGCGGGTCAAAAGGTCCGGGATGGCCATAGCCGTAAAATGGCCATGTATGAAAAAGCCAGAACGCAGCGCCTCCTTCAGCAGGCTACGAAAAATGACGATGCCCTTCATCGCAGCCCGTCATACGGAAGACTCGACGTGGAGGCAAAAATAAACTGAAGAACGGAAAAAATGTTCGACAGTAACAAAGCGGGTCCAAGAAGCCTCACGATCGAAAATTGAGCAGCCGGGATCTGTCTCTTATAAAGAAGATGGATCGATCATATTCTCTTCCCCAAGACAAGACAAGGAAGATATTCGGTCTTGTCATGAAACATCAGATGATTAACCTCCCAGTGTCCAAGCACCCCGAACAAGCTGACGGGGTCTCTCATCCGGATTACTGCTCCTATTACCAAGCGATCGGACATCCTCTGGAAGACTGCTTCACCTTCAAGAACTGGGTCGAGGACCAGTATCAGCTCGGCAGGTTTGCTCTATCCAGCAGTTGGAGGGTAACCCCACCACAGAAGCATGAACCGAAAGCCACATATGCAGCGAGAGTAGAGCCGGATCAACATCGGTCATGGAAGCGATATCGTACCTGTCACGCGATAACGCTGTCAGGAGAAGGAGTACACGAGGATATGGCTGACCTCCCCTGGTGCTTCGAAAACAATGAGTACGAGGTGATCTCAGAGTTTCCACCGGTGCCAAAAGAGCTGGAAGATAAGATACATACTACCGCAGATAACCTTAGAAAAATCGACTTGGGGACGGCAAACGACCCACGGCCGACGTTCGTCAGTGAGCAGTTGTTTGAAGAAAAGGTGGCTACGCCCAAAGTCGTGCTCATGCAGTATAAAGACTGCTTCGCATGGAACTACTTTAAGATGCCGGGACTAAATCTAGAAATCGCCGTGCACAAATTGGCAATATCTCCGGCCGTCAAGCCGGTCAAACAAGCGCCGAGAAGAATGTGGCTCGAACTTGAGATGAGCATCAATGCCGAGGTCAAGAGGTTAATCAACTCAGGCTTCGTCCAAGAAGTTCAATACCCCGACTGGATCGCCAACATCGTCCCAGTGATGAAGAAAAATGGGACGGTGCGCATCTGCGTGGACTTTCGGGACCTCAACAAAGCATGTCGGAAGGATGACTTTCCCGTACCGATCACCGAGCTGATGATAGACAATACGTCCACTCACGAAGTCTTCTCCTTCATGGACGGCTCATCAGGATATAATCAAATAAAAATGCATCCCGAAGACCAGAAGTATACCGCTTTCCAGACTCCTCTGGGCATATTCTGCTACAAAGTGATGCTTTTCGGCTTGATGAAAGCCGACGCTACCTATCAGAGGGCCATGACGAGTATCTTCGATGACCTCATACATGAAATCGTCGAATGCTATATTGACGACCTTATGGTAAAAAGCAAATCGCACGAAGAGCATTGGGAGCATCTAAAGATAGTGTTCCAACGTCTTCGGAAATACAACCTGAAGATGAACCCTCTCAAATGCGCATTCGGAGTTTCCTCAGGCAAGTTCCTGGGATTCATTGTACGACACCGGAGCATCGAAATAGACCCATAAAAGATCAAGGTGATCATGGAAATGCCTTCGCCAAGAACTTTCAAACAACTGCGGTCTCTCCAAGGAAAGCTCGCGTATATCCGACGGTTCATAACTAACCTCTCCGGCAAGTGTCGCCCCTACATTCATCTAATGAAGAAGGGGACTCCATTCGTCTGGGATCGCAAATTTCAAAGCGCACTGGACGAAATCAAGCAATACTTGCAGAATCCGCCAATACTGACCGCTCCGGTCAGGGGAAAGCCTCTCATCCTGTACACAACAGCCCTTGAAGGTTCCTTAGGCGCACTATGGGCACAGGAAAATGACCAAGGGAAGGAGAGATCCCTCTACTATTTGAGTCGAGTGCTCCTGGGGGCAGAAAACAATTACTCCCCCATTGAAAAACACTGCCTGGCGTTGATCTTCGCGATAACTAAGCTCAGGAACTATGCGTTGGCGCATGAGGTCCGTCTCATATCAAAGGTGGACCCTCTCAAATATTTGATGTCGAGAGCCATACTAATAGGACGACTCGCTAAATGGGCCTTCCTCTTAATGGAGTTTTCGATAACATATCGACCGCTCAAGGCAGTGAAAGGCCAAGCCATCGCCGACTTCCTCGCCGAACATCCTATACCTGCCGGTTTACCCCTAAATTGCGAATTTCTAGACGAGCACGCATTTGACACGATCAATGGGGAGAAAGGAGAGAGTGACACCTAATGGGAACTCTACTTCGACGGGGCATCTTCCATGAAGAAGCAAGAGCACAACACCCCCATAATCAAATCTGGGGTAGGCCTCATCTTCGTGACTCCACAAGAAGGGATAATGTGTTTTGCCTTCTCCCTAACAGAGCCGAGGACAAACAATGAAGTCGAATATGAAGCTTTAATAGCAGGTCTTGAGATCGCTGTCGACATGGGAATGGAAAACCTCCTTATATACGGAGACTCTCAGTTGGTCGTTAGTCAAGTAAACGACGACTATCAAACGTGCAAACCAGAGTTGGTAAGGTACGGTGAGAGAGTGCAACAATTGCTGACTTAAATTCTCTCCTACGCCCTGGAAAGCATACCGCGTGTGGAAAATAGCAAGGCAGATGCGTTAGCCAAACTCGCTAAAGAACTGGCTGACGAAAACCTCGATGATGTGAGGATCATTGTGCAAAGTCGTCGGGTTCTCGCACCGGCAGAAATATCTCCGGAGTCATTTGAAGAAAAAGAAGCGACCAAGAAAGCGGCCCTACAGATAGAGGACCAGGAAAAGGTCAAGGATTGGAGAGAAGTCTTTAAAGACTACTTCAAATCCCGTCGAACACCGGAAGATGCGTCCTCAAGACATCAGCTCATGAAACAAGCTCTATCCTTCGCCTTCGTCAATGACACTCTATATAAGAGACCATTTGATTCTCTATGGCTAAAATGCCTGGGACCTGAAGAAGCATGGAGAGTCATCCAAGAAACTCACGATGGACTCTGCGGTTCTCACCAAGCCGGGCCGGAGATGAAACTGAAGATCAAAAGGATGGGCTACTATTGGCCTATGATGATCCAAGACTGTCTCGAATACGCGAAGCAGTGCCACTCGTGCCAGATTCACAAGGACTTCATCCACCATCATCCCAATCTGCTATACCCAACAGTGGTGAGCTGGACGTTCGAAATGTGGGGAATCGACATAATTAGGCCCATCGAACCAGCATCGTCCAGAGGACATCGGTTCATATTGGCAACAACCGATTACTTCTCTAAGTGGGCAGAAGCAGTACCACTAAGGGAAGTGATGACGGAGAACATTCTCCATTTCTTTAAGACACACATCATCTATCGGTTCGACACTCCGCGACGGATTATCTCCGATAACGGGTCGGCCTACAGAAGCCATAAAATCAGCCGTTTTGCACAGCAGCATAATATAGACCGGAGATACTCTTCGGTCTATAATCCTCGAGCTAATGGTTAGGATGAGGTTTTCAACAAGACCTTGAAAAAGATTATAAAGAAGACGGTGTCTCGAAATAGAAAGGACTGGCATGAGAGACTGCATGAAGCTCTCTGGGCGTATCGAACCGCGTTCAAAACGGCCACAAACGCAATGCCGTATGCATTGGTATTCGGCGCTGAAGCAGTACTCCCCTTGGAGATAGAGCTACCCTCCTTACGAGTGGCGGTTCATTACGAGCTAACAGACGAAGAAAATGCTCATCTTCGTCTTGAGGAGCTCGACGCCCTTGACGAAACCCGGCTCATGGCGCAACAAAATTTGGAATCTTACAAAGAAAAAATGACGCGCTCATACGAGAGACTGACTAGGCCGAGAACATTCCGCCAAGGCGAACTCATGCTAGTGGTTAAGAGACCAATGATCCCCAAATCGTGCCAAACAGGGGAAATTCGAGCCGAACTATGAAGGCCCATACATCATAGACAAAGTCTACCAGGATGGGGCTTATTTGCTCATGGATATGCATGGCGAAAGACCCTTCAGGCCAATAAACGGCCGTTTCTTGAAGAAATACTACGCCTGACCGAGACGTCTATTAACTACTATGGACCGCAGCATCCCAAGGCTGACGCAAAAAAAAACGGTACGTCCATAAGCGAGATGGGCACGGATGAAAACCCGAAAGGGCTCTGTGATTAAAAATAGTAGGGCTACCGGCGAGTTTGTGAAAACCCGAAAGGACGCAATCTCGTTAAAAGACACTTGCAAGGTCCTCTCGACCCTGTAAGGAGAAAATACCTGCGTGAGATCCTTATGACTAAGAAGGGAGCAACACACTTAGGGATCCCCACGATTCCGAGGAGAAATTACACTTATAAGATCCTCACGACTTGTAAGGAGAATCCCCCTATGAGACCCTCACGGCTTGTAAGGAGAATCCCCCTATGAGACCCTCACGGCTCATAGGATTCAAAAGCCTTAAGCTACAGGGATCTGAACCTATTCTTAAGCCATCACTTTTCCCAGATTGGCCTACAAGCGGTTCAATATTGACCCTTGTATACAATCCATGGGCATGAATAAACATTTCCCTAACAAAGTCCCACGTGCTTCCACATGAGGCCCTTAAACCTTCTGCAAGATATTGAGCTCATCACAGGCATTCCACTTCATCTTCTTAATCGCCTCAACCTCGCAATCCATCCATTAGTCCCCTATAAACCGACTCTTATCAAACCCATCCGTCCAACTCCTCCATCCTAAAAACCTTGTACTTATCCAACCAGTCCGATATATCGGTCATTAGCTTCTCGTCCGAAACGCTCCTCTGAAACTTCCCAATCCTCTCCTTCCCCTTAAATTTCCCCTCCTCCTCTTCCCATTCTCCCCTCCTCAGATAAAAAGCCCTCATTTTCCAAAAGTACCCATCCCCATCACCCAAACCACCCACAAAACCCACAAGATCCCCAATCCAATCGCGAGCCCAATCATAACCTCATTCCTCTCATCTCCATCCCCCGCCGGCGGCGGAGGCGCCGAGTGGTTGAGTATGAGAGGCGGCGGGACTTTGGAAACTGGGATGAAGATCGTCAAGTAGGTCTTCAGTGTCGCCTCGGCGCCGTTGAAGGATTCTAGGGTTTGGACGTCGGTGCTACTCTGAGGTGAGGGAGGCGAAGGAATCGTTGGGCTGAAACGAGTATGTGATCATGAATTTATTAAATTTTGATGAGTTTTGATCGCTAGGGCACTAGCAGAATAACAGAAAGATAACGGTGATGCCGACTGATTGTAAAGAATTCTTGATGTGTAGTATGAAATAGTAAAGAAATCACAACCAAAAATTATTTGACCGCAATCAACTACGGTGTCGGATGTAGATTGTTAGTGAGTGCGGATCGTCCACAGGGAAAGTGTAATCGTTCGTCTTTTCGAATTTAGATGAGTCGAAACTTTAAAGAAAAGAAAACAAACAATTCATGATTTAAATTTTGTATTTCAAGAAAAAGAAAATATCTAGATCTAATAACAAGAAAAGATAGAATCAAGAATTTATAGTTTGTTGATTTTTTCCAAACCAAATATCAAAAATCGAAATGAGGCTCGTAGGAATCGATCGGATCTATAGATGTGATGTAATCTTACAATTACGTATTCTTATCCTTCGATGAATTGATACTAGATCGATCATCATCGATCTAGTATCAATTCATCGAAGGATAAGAATACGTAATTGTAAGATTACATCACATCTATAGATCCGATCGATTCCTACGAGCCTCATTTCGATTTTTGATATTTGGTTTGGAAAAAATCAACAAACTATAAATTCTTGATTCTATCTTTTCTTGTTATTAGATCTAGATATTTTCTTTTTCTTGAAATACAAAATTTAAATCATGAATTGTTTGTTTTCTTTTCTTTAAAGTTTCGACTCATCTAAATTCGAAAAGACGAACGATTACACTTTCCCTGTGGACGATCCGCACTCACTAACAATCTACATCCGACACCGTAGTTGATTGCGGTCAAATAATTTTTGGTTGTGATTTCTTTACTATTTCATACTACACATCAAGAATTCTTTTCAATCAAATGGCGCCGTTGCCGGGGATAGTGCGCTAGTTGTTCGTATTTTGAAATTTGAGTTGAAAATTTTATTCCATCTAAATTTTTGTGATCAAAATTCGTGCAAACACTAATACGTGTGTTGTGATTTGTTGCGAGAAAATCTGGAATCATTGGAGCTGGAGAAGGGTTGACGGCCTCGACGGCGGGATACGACGTTAAGTTGCCGAACTTGTATGCGGAGACCGTATAATACATGTCGGCGACGTCGATCTGGTACAGGACGGGTGCATCGGATAGGTGGGAGGAGGCGCAGGCGCACGTTAGCGGGACGAAGAGGGGTTGGCCTGGGGCTAATAGGGAGGAGTTGGCTGTGAGGTTGCTGGCGCGTGCTATCGTGAGCCGGCTGAGAGCGAAGAGGTTGCCGATGGAGGGTGGGTCGAGGAGGCGCGGGTAGGGACCCGATTGGGACCCGGCCAGGTAGAGGAATTATGATAGGCAAGGGCAGGATGAGGAAGAGGATGCAGAGCAGTTGTAGCCATTGGATGTCAGCGGGGGTTTCGGTTTCTGGCCGTTGGATATGGATACGGGGATTTGGAAGAGGAATAGAGATATTATTTATAGGATTAGCATTTGCGTCCTGCTCATTTTTTTTTATTTTTAGGTTTTGATGGAGATTGTGATCAACCTCAGATGTTGTCCTCTGTCAATCTAGAGCAAGCAGTGATGATACTCGATATCGGTGATCTCCCAGATCATGACACGTGCTTATGACGTGTCCCGAAGCCCGCAAGGAAGGACCAAGGACAGCACATTGGAGGAACACCCGGTTCTGCGACCCATGGACGTGGCCGACCTTCTGGGCCGTCTATACCAATCCTATGCCCGCCTTGCAAACAACCGTTGGCTTGCCTCCGAGCCTCCTGCACACTTGGCCTCCTCGGCCCTCTCAGCTCGCCTTCGGGCTACCACAGAACCAAGATAGCTTGGCCTCCTGCTTGGTCCCGAGCCCCCACCGAGCTCATCTTTCTCGGTCCCTTCGACCGATCAAAGACATCATTCGCAGGTGCTTCCGCCTCGCCTCCGTGAATCTTGCCATGCGCGAGATCTCCGCTGCCTATGATCCCGCGTTCCATGCCATCACGATCACCATTAACGAGCCTGTCTCGCCATTAATGGGAGATCCCGCCCATCACGCGGGCGTGACGTCGGGGGCGTAACGGCCGGCATGATTCTCACACCTGCCTGCCTTCTGCCACTGCTATATAAACCCCTCCTTCAGACGGTTCAAGTAAGTCATTTTCCACTCACTAGGCTGTTACTCTGCTCGGATTTCCTATCTAACTTGATCGTCGGAGGGTCCTCGGTGGTACAACCACCTCGGGACTTCCTTGCAGATAGCTCGGCCCCAACAACCTCAAACCCATTGAGATCCACACACTTCAGCAGCTATCCTCCAACTCAAATCTCGGCCGTCCATCATCGCCAACAGCAGATCAACGGAAGGTAACATCTTGACGAGATACGGCTCGCGTCAGCTGGCGCCGTCTGTGGGAACCTTGATTCCACTAATACAAAGTTCATCTTCCGATCTCAACCCAGTGGCGAGCGGTCACCATGTCGATCCAAGCACTAGCCGCTGCCTCCCCCACAACGGAGGCACGGACGAATCTCCTCCCCCGAATGCCATCAACGCTCTAACCATCCGGATAGATCAACTCGTGTCCGTCGTGAACGCACTCGTCCGTGTCCAAACGACGGGGCAAGCTCCCTAGGTCGAAGCTCCCCCACCTCGGGACTAGGACCCCTACAGAGGGGAGAAGACTCTGCTCGCGTTGGCACGACCTGTCATCGCCTCGCTGTCTCCAATAGTCGCAGGTCCCTCGGGCTGACCTATTTGACTTCGAGGTCTCATGTCAGAGAGCTTCACCCCGAGTCTCATTGCACCCCTATCCTTCCCGAGGCGGTAGCGGTCAGCTCGTCTGCTCCCAGGCATAACCGGCACCCCCTCCCTCGACAGGGTCGCACATGCGAGACTCGCCAAGGCATCTCAGAAACGACCTCTCCAGGAGACCTAAGGGACCTCGCCGAAAGGAACCAAGGCTCATCAAAAATCATGGTCATGTCAGCAGGAGGTCCGTCGAGCACCTACGAGACTCAGCACCCCGTGCCGACAGTGGAGGCCGACAGCCGCCCAAGAAAGAAGGCCAAGGATAACGAGCAGATCATTTTTTACGACGGGGACTTCCACGGCATATCCCTGCCCCACAACGCCCCTCTGGTGATCACGGCTCGGTGATCACGGCTCGAGTCCACCAATACGAGGTGCACAGGATACTAGTCGACTTGGGTAGCTCGGTGGACATTCTCTTCTACGACTGCTTTCTGCACATGGGGCTCACCCCAGCAGACCTAAGGACGACCTCCCATGTCCTTTCAGGGTTCACCAACCACTCCATCCCGGCGGAAGGGGTAGTCACTCTGCAGTTTAACATCGGGGAGGCTGGCCGCACGCGAACATTGCCAGTGGAATTCATCATAGTAAGAATCCCATCGGCCTACAACATCCTCCTCGGCTGCCCAACGCTGAACTCCCTCCGGGCTCAGATATCGACCTACTACCCGGCGATGAAGTTCCCTCTCGATCAGGGCGGGATAGGTCGGGTCTATGGAGACCAGCGGATTGCAAAGGTATGCTTTAACGCAACATCTTCGTCTGAGCAGCCAGCCGACGATGTCGAGGGTGAAGGCGACATCAGGAGTTCTATGGACACTCGAGACAGGCAAAAAGAGGTCCAAGGAACCCCGGTCGAACCGCTCACAGAGGTCCCCGTGATAGAAGGGGACGACGAAATGACCGTCCAGATCGGATCGCTTCTGACAGGAACTCAACAAGATGACCTGGTTAATTTCCTCAGGAACAACTCCGACGTTTTCGCCTGGGCGCCTGCTGACATGCCTGGGATCGACCCCAAAATCATATCTCACAAGTTCGGGGTCGATCCTACGGCCCGACCCGTTAGGCAGAAAAAGCGAAGTTTCGCCCCGGTCAAACAGAAGGCTATTGAAGACGAGGTGGATCGGCTCCTCACCGCCAACTTCATTCGGAATGTGCCCTATTCGGGGTGGCCGGCGAACGTAGTTCTGATCAAGAAGTCGAGCGGGAAGTGGCGCATATGCGTCAACTTCACCGACCTCAATAAGGCCTGCCCCAAAGACAACTTTCCCCTCCCTCGGATAGATCAGCTCGTCGATAGCTCGGAAGGCCACGAGCTATTAAGATTCATGGATGCCTTCTCCGGCTATAATCAGATCCGTATGAATCCGGCAGACGAAGATCTTACCGCATTCACAACAGACCGGGGGGTATACTGCTACAAGGTGATGCCCTTCGGCCTCAAGAACGCCGGAGCTACGTATCAACGATTGGTCAACCGCATGTTCAAGCCATAGATCGGCAGGAACATGGAAGTTTACGTCGACGATGTTTCCCCCAATCAGAGCAAAGCTCTGTTTGAATTTCAAAAATTCAAAAATTGAAGCAACGCTTCAAATCCCTTGCGCTGCGCGCAACGCGCCACGTGTCAGAAGCTGATACGTCAGCGCGGCGCCCAAGGCAGCGCGCCCAATCAAAGCAAGGCTTTATTTAAAACAAAATTAAAGGAAACAACGCTTCAATTGCGCAAGCGCAGCGCAGTTGCGCTGCGCTGTGCACTGCGTGACATGTGTCAGCGCAGTTGCGCAAGTGCAAGTGCGCAAGCGCTGCGCTGCGCGACACGTGTCAGTGCAGTTGCGCAAGCGCAGTTGCGCTGCGCTGTGCGACACGTGTCAAGCGCTGGTGCATCTGCGCCAAACAGAATTAAAATTCCAGTAAGATTTTTCTGTTCTTGTTAAAACAAGAAGATTGTCTTCTGTAAAACAGAAGCCCTTGGATCAAAGATCCAACGGTGGGGAAAATTCCCCAAATCACCCAGAGAAAGATCTCTTTAACAAATTTAACAAATTAATGGGCACTATATAAAGGCCCCTAGACCCCAATTCAATCAGGAACATCAAGAACAAAAATAGCAACACAGAGAATAGAGAGAGCTCTGAAAAATTGTGAAAAGAACTCAAGAAGAGAAAAAAGGTAAAAACCTTTTATAAAAAAAAGAAGAATTTCTTCTGAATAGATCATTGATCAAAGAACAAGATCAATGATCTTCAATAAAATAAAAAAAATAATAAAAGTTCCTTTCACTATTTTATGAACCATTGGTTCTGGAATCTTAAAGATTCTTTTCTTGAATCCAAAAATTGGATCTAGTTATTGAACAGTGCCCTGCACTTGCAAAATCTGCACTGTTGCGCTCCTTGTTTGGCGCAAGCCACCAGAGAGCGTCACGTGTCAGCTCCAAGACCACTTGCGCTGTGCGCTTTTAAGACAGAGTATTGCTCTCTGAAGTTGGCGCAACTCACCAGAGCGCGCCACGTGTCAGCAGCGCAACAGCGCAGCGCACTGGCGCAGCGCACTGCGCTGTTGCGCTTGCGCTCACCTGAGCATGACACATGTCATCTCCATATGCGCTTGCACTCTATAATTGGCGCAAAGCGCCTGACAGGCCACATGGCCACTGTCAGTTTGATTAATGCACTGCATTATTTACAGAAGGGCCAAGCCTAATTAAAAAAGGCTTAACAGGCCTAATTAAATGCAATGCATTATTTTAAAGAAGGGCAGAGCCCAAACAGATGCTCTGCATCATTTATAAAGGGACAGAGCCCAAATCAAAAAGGCCTAGCAGGCCAGAATAAAATGCAGTGCATTATTAAACAAGGGCAAAGCCCTAGCACATGCCTAATAGGCCGGAAATAAAAAACGTTGAATATTCTCAACTGGACTTAGCCCAATCATGGCCGTAAGTCCTCAAATTAAATTGACTGAGCAAGACTGCTCTCTTAAATCAATTTACATCCGGTTCAAGGGTACATCTCTGAACTTCTCTGACACCTATCGTTGTAATCCTTCAACGACGTCAGAGAGGTGATGGGTCCCGACAACCACACATCTATACGGACTGCGGGGTTCTTAAACTCGTGGACCGAAACGTCCTTAAACTAATATTCGTCCCAAAATGGGAACGATGGACCGAAATGTCCTTAAACTAATGTTCGTCCCCAAATGGGAATGATGGACCACCATGTCCTTAAACTGGAATATGGACCACTATGTCCCTAAACTGGAACAATAGAGCCAATTGCTCTCTTATCGGATCCAAACGATCTCGTTAAGTCGATCTTAGTTTGGAGATTAGACTAACGTATCCTTAACAAATGTTTAAGTTGATCTTAGCTTTAAATATGGCTAACGTATCCTTAAACAAAAAACCCCAAACCCAAATCTAAGAAAATACGGATTTGGACTAATCCACGTCCTACGGGCGACGGCATAACCTAGTCTCCGTATACAATCCACGGGCAACCATAAACAAAACAAACACCCACGACACGAAGTGAAATTCTGGAGAAGGAGAAAGTTGTTACCGCGATGCGGTAGCGTAATTAACTGCAGGGGCTTGCGCCTACAGGGAAGAGCGTCCCCACAATCAAAAACCCCTCGAGCGAGGGGGAATCTGACGAAGTCTGCTACATCGACCGCATCCGTCTAAACCTCCGATACACGGTGCCATAAATCAACTTGGCATCTTCGGAGAGGTGGACGGATAAAACCAAATAGCATCTGCCCCGAATCTCAGGCAAGACGAACCTACGCGGTTGCGTCTCTGTATTCGGAGGGGAACAGATTCTGGCACACCCGGTGGGACCTTTTCCTCTTTCCACTTCACACTTCGTGTGTCGTCTTCGCGAACGAATCGCGGTTTGTTAATGGTTGCCTTTGGATTTCAAGTTACTAAGATTTGGTCTTTTGCCTGGCACAGAAATCAAGCATCAATGGCCTCCAACTGCTCGAGCTGTTCAAAGTGCCAATGCAACCGACGCTCCACCTCACCTGGAGGTGTAGCTTATGGGCCTCAAGCGGCCTCTATCCTTGCCATGTCGGTAGAACAGGTGACCCAGGCCACCACCGGCCTGTTTTTCGGGACCATGATCCTGCCTGCAAGCTTCACCATGCCAGTGCTCGCACCAGAAGCGAACAAGAAGTCGGTTTTCGATAGGCTCACTGCTACAACGGCCCCTTTCAACGGGTCGTCCAATATCAAACCAACAGCCTCTGTCTTTGCCAGGCTGGATCAGAACTCTGATGGGCCCGCTAAGAAGCCTATGAACCCTAAAGTGGCTGTCCCAAGGAAGGCAGCAACGGTTGCTCCTGAAGTCGCCAAGGCGGCTTCTCCTGTCAAAAAGTCAGTCTTTTCAAGGCTGACTATTCCGGCTCCTGCCCCTGCTCGAGGATCTGTCTTTGACAGATTGAATATCGCCACTCAAAGGAAAACCTCGGTCTTTAAGAGGCTGGCACCAGCAGCACCTCATTCGGACAGGGGGCAAGACGAAGCTGTCCCTATCGCCGAGCCAGTCCCAACGGCTCGTCACGCTCGACGTCGCCACTGGCACCGAGTAAGGAAGGCCGGGGGCAATTCCCCCTCAGGGCTAACTCCACTTGTTCCAGTAGTGGAAATTAATACTGCTTTTCCAACTGGGAACAGCTTTGAACCGCTGAGGAGGGTACGTAAGAACTCTCCGACTGCTATGCTAAAAAGATCTCCTCCACCTGCGGAGAGAGTTACAGAAACTAAGCTGGAGCATCCCCCTCAACGACTGTCCTCCAAGATTTATAAAGTCTGGCGGAGAGTTCAAGACTCGGTAATCGACCAAGATCACTCTCACCAACAGAAAAGGGCAAAAGTGCAAGAAGAAAAGAACCGTCCAGACAAACAGCAAAGGACGACCACCACCAGGGTGCTCGCTGCAACGGCCCCCTCAACTTCAACGGCCCACAAGAGAAGGAGGCCGGAGAAAATTCCCATGCCCGCGGAAAATGTCAAAGGCGGCGAGCCTAAACGCCCTAAATCCGGGGGCATTGTAGTCCATACTGTATACACGGCGTCGGGAAAGGAGGACAGCCGCGCATCTACAGGTCATAGACCGCTTACACGGTCAGTGACCAAAGCTCAGGAGCAACAGCAGAAGCTTCAGGAAATGATGAACGTGATGGCCGCACTCACTGGGCCAAAAGAAATCCCTGAAGCGTCCTCAGATGAACGCCAGGAGCAAGAAACTGACGCTGAATTCCTTCGTCGGATATTGGAGAAGAAGGATAAAGAGGCTGCTGAACAAGCAGCCAACATAAAGCGAATGGTCCTCCTGTTCCAGGACATGGTAGGAATGATGATCCAATAAGATCCTCCTGCTGAAGATCCTCCAATCGTCCTTGAAGACGATAGGGGAGAAACGTCAAATCCTCCACCGACTCTGTCAACAGCCAAGGAGGAGACAATCTCCAAAGCTGACTTGGACGAATATATAGCTCAGCAGATCCGGGTTCATCAGGCGACTGAAGCAGCCGGCCAAGTTGTCAAGACGGGGCGGCCGTATCCAAGCTAGTACGATCAGATTAAGTACCCGCCGGGCTGTACAATACCGAAATTCCATGTCTATAAAGGGACGGGCAATCCCCACCACCATGTTGCCCAGTTCAGAGCGCTTTGCGGCAACACCGGCGGTGATGATAAGTTGTTACTTCGCCAGTTCGTTGGTAGCTTATCGGATACAACATTCGAGTGGTACTTCAAGCTCCCAAACGACTCTATCAAGACCTTCGCGGAGATGGAGCTGCTGTTTACCCAGCGTTTCGCAAGCGCCAGCGAACGCACCCCGATAACGGCATTGATTAATGCCAGGGTGAAGCCGGGCGAGACATGGGTCCAATATGCTATACGGTGGCAGAACTTGTGGTCGAAATGCGAGCAACGCATTGAAGAGGCTCCGGCAGTAGGGATGTTTGTGGGAACTCTTGATCTGCAGGCGACCATATCCCAATTCATGATGTTCTTCAAGCCGACTACCTTCCAGGCCCTGATCGACAAGCTAGCTCAGATGGATCAGATGGGCCATAGACTTCCCCCTCCAAAGCCAGACTCTCGAAATGAGAAGGGGAAGGGAAAAGCAATTGTTGTCGCTAATGCTCAACAACAGCCGAGCAACTTGAAACCGGCTGTCCGTCAAAATAATATGCATCCACACCTGTCCCTTGAGGAGAGGCTGGAATGTCCTTACTCGTTTCCCTGAGATAAAACGAGAAGATTGTTCGAGCTGGCCTTGCGCAACCGACTCATAAATCTGCCGGATCCCAGACGTCCAACGCAGCCAGACGACGTCAATGATCCCAATTACTGTCCTTATCATCGAGTACTGGGTCATCCGATCGAGGACTGCTACATCTTCAAAAATTGGATTGAGGACCAGTACCAACATGGCAAGTTCGCGTTGTCTGAAAGATGGAAGGTGAACCCGCCACAACCTCATACCTCTAAAAAGGTGAACACGCCGGGGGCAACATGCTCTCTTATTGAAGAAGCTCCATGGGAGGTCGTACTATCAGCTAAAACAAAGAGGATGCTGAACGATCTTCAAACATGCCCAGCGATCAAGTGGAAGAACCCGTTGGAACCTCAGATCATTGAAGGGATGTTGAAGCCGCGTCCAACTCCAAAGACCGATGGTGGTGGCCCAAGCACCCACAACCAGCCGTCAAAATCTTCAAAGAAGAAGAAGAAGAAATCCAAGAAGCCCGTGAAGCCTGGCGACAAGCGCACGGACTTACAAAAATAAATTGACGCGCTGGAGGAATACAACCAGAAAGCACGGACTCCTATTACACTCCAAGAGTTTCTCAAACACGTCTTTCAAGAGAAAGATGAGGGAGACAGCTCGTCGGATGAATCTGAAGAATACGTGGCGAGCTGTCATATGATTTCCCATTCGTTTACAGACGATGAGGAAACTCCTTGCACTGAAAATCTGGGGGCAGATCCTAGACTGGAAATTCTGGGGCCATCGGATGAAACAATTGACGCATTCCTCAAAGAGGCTCTTTTAAAAAGTAAAGCTGATTGGGAACGCGAGACGGTCATATTTGAAAGGGCCAAACGCCGGCGACTAGACGAAATAGTTGAAACACTCCCTCCGAATCAAAGTACGTCCATCACAGATAAAAGCAAATTCAAGATGAGGAAAAGGTTTGCTAAGGCCATATCCATGGGTATGAAGCTACCATCCTCTGAAGGAAGCATTACTGGTGAAGCGGAAATGCACCCTTCCTACTGTTTGTATCATCGGAAGATTTCGCACCCCACCGAAGAGTGCAGAGCTTTCGATAAATTGTGGCAGGGATATGTTGCCCACCGACAACATTTTAAGCGGGAGAAGCGCAAAACCCGTCGGGAGCATAAAGGTACGACCGAGGAGCTTAACAGAACTACCGGCAATTGTCGCATGGTTAACGCCGGGGGATCACAAGTGCTCACATTCGGGAGCGATTCTGATGAGGAGCTGGCTCTTAGCCCCTTCTTTAAAGAGTCCACCTCGGGAAAAGAAGAAGAGCAGAAGGTCTGTGAAAATATCCGGCTGCGTAATCGGATGCTACCCAAAAAGAATCTCGGACCCTCAAACAAAAAAGATAAAGGGAAAGAAAAGGTCTCTGAGGATATCGCCCTAGATGACCAAGTCATGGAAGAGCTAACTGCCAAGGACCCGCCGAAGAAAAGTAGGATGGATTACAACGTTCTAGCGCATCTGAGGAAGCTACCCTCGCAGCTCAGCATTCTGGACGCCCTTTTACTATCAAAAGAGGCAAGGGATTCGTTAATCAAGACACTACAAGAGCCGGAACAATTCCAAGCTTTTCTCGCCGAAGAAAAGATGAAGGACGAGCTGGAGGAAGTACACACAGCCGATGTCACTTTTGGCGATGAAGACCTTCTCCTTGGGACGTGCGAACACAATCGCCCCCTCTATGTCTCAGGATACTGCCATGATATAAAGATAGGCAAAATCTTGGTTGACAATGGATCTTCCGTTAATCTCCTCAATGTGCGGGTGTTAAAAGAAATCTGCATGAGCGTCCAGCACCTTGCTCGGGATAAAATCACCATCTCCGGGTTCGACTCCCAATCATCAAGAACTCTTGGGTCTGTGATACTGACGCTACGCTTTGGGCTACTCGTCACGGACATTAAATTCCACGTCATAGACGCCAAGACATGCTACAATGCTCTGCTCGGCCGACTATGGTTACACGAGTACAACATCATCCCTTCTACATAGCATCAGTGTATGAAATATTTTAAGGATGGTCTCGAGTATACCGTGACAGGAGAACTGAATCCGTTTTTCATGAATGAAGTCCGCAATGAAGATGCCAAATACTTCTTACCGGATTTCGAGGACACGAAGAGGTGTCACAAGCCGGAGAACAAAGCTAACGCCACCATCCCTGTTTTCGGGAGTGATACCGAGGAGGAAGAGGAGATAGTTTATTCGGGTCCGCCCCAATACAACAAGCCGGGACCATCTGCTCCTACGTTGATCTTTGGTAGTGACTCGGAAGATGAGGTCCATGCTGTATTCTCTGCTCGGCCTTCAATACAAACGTCCGCTGAAGAAGAACAAAGTCTGCAAGTCGCCATGGTGCCGCTTAAACATTATAAAGAACTGGATGCGCTCGATACCTACAGTGTAGAGGAGCTGCGGACGTTCTATGTCACTCCTAAGCGAGAGGGCGAAAAGGCAATTCTATTCTACCACTCTTAAGAGACCGAAGTGGAGAAAGAAATCTGGCACGGTGCGGATCCTACGCTTGACAGGCTTCAGCCCATCCGTCTACCTAGGTATTATACAGAAGGCTTAAAGAGGCTGTTGAAACGCCAGGGGATACCCTTTAAACAGACCGCTCGAAAAACCAAATTCTATGACAGGATCTGGAACGTCCCCGGAACTCAACACAAGTTGCCTAGTGGGAGGATGGAAACAATCGGGCTTGGTTACATTCGGTCCAAGAAACGAGAGCTACTCCGTGATTGCTACATCGTACATGACTTCAATAAAGAAACAGATGCTCAATGGGAGGACACTAATCCTGAACTTGTAAAACTTCCTGATGCAAAAGTGCCCAGTCCGTCGTTCGAAGAACAAATGAACAAGCTTATACGGGAAGCTGGTCAAAAAGTCCGA
Source organism: Agapanthus africanus (assembly GCA_030015575.1). NCBI lineage: Eukaryota > Viridiplantae > Streptophyta > Magnoliopsida > Asparagales > Amaryllidaceae > Agapanthus > Agapanthus africanus. Next base: position 455,383,653 of record CM057349.1, read on the forward strand.
GACGACCATAACCGCGAAATGGCCATCTACGAGAAAGCCAAAACACAATGCCTCCTACAGCAGGCCGCGAAAAATGAAAGTGCCGCTCCCTGTCAACCTGTTATAAAAAAGGCTCGATGTAAAGGCAAAAACAAGTCGAAAAGCGAAAAAGGCGCTCGACAGCAACAAAGCGGGACTAAGAAGCCACTCAAGCAGGAATCGAGCGGTCCAGATCTGTCCCTTGTGAAGAAAATGAGTCGAGCGTACTCTTTTTCTTGGGACAAGACGAAGAAAATACTTGACCGAGCTATAAAATATCAGATGCTCACACTGCCGGAGTCCAAGCACCCTGAACAAGCAGGCGAAGTCTCTCACCCGGACTATTGCTCTTATCATCGAGTAATAGGCCATCCTCTCGAAGATTGCTTCACCTTCAAGAATTGGGTCGAAGATCAGTATCAGCTCGGCAAGTTCGCTCTGTCTGACAACTGGAGGGTAACGCCGCCACAGAAGCATGAACCCAAAGCCACGAGAGCAGAACCAGATTCACGTCGATCTTCGAAGTGAGCTCGTACTTGTCACATGATAACAATATCAAAAGAAGAGCCCGAGAACATGAATGGCCTTCCCTGGTGCTTCGAAAACAGCAACGACGAGGCGATCTCAGAATTTCCACCAGCGCCGAAAGAGCTGGAAGATGGAATACATACTACTGCAGATAACCTCGAGAAAATTGAGTTGGGGACGGCGAACGACCCGCGACCGACATTCGTTAGCGAGCTGCTATCTGAAGAAAGGGTGGCCGCGTTAAAAGACGTGCTTATACAGCATAAATATTGCTTCGCATAGAACTATTCCGAAATGCCAGGACTAGATCCAGAAATTGCTGTGCATAAATTGGCGATATCCCCGGACGTCAAGCCGGTCAAACAGGCACCGAGAAGAATGTGTCTCGAGCTTGAGATGAGCATCAACGCTGAGGTCAAGAAGCTGATCGACTCTGGGTTTATCCAGGAAGTTCAGTATCCCGATTGGATCGCCAACATCGTCCCGGTGATGAAGAAAAATGGGACAGTGCGCATATGCGTGGACTTCCGGGATCTCAATAAAGCTTGCCCGGAAGATGATTTCCCAGTGCCGGTCACCGAACTGATGATAGACAATACGTCCACTCACGAAGTCTTCTCCTTCATGGACGGCTCATCAGGATATAACCAGATAAAGATGCATCCTGAAGACCAGAAGCACACCGCCTTCAGGACTCCGCTAGGCATATTTTGCTACAAGGTGATGCCCTTCGGTCTAAAGAACGCCGGTGCCACCTACCAAAGGGCCATGACGAAGATCTTCGATGACCTTATACATGAAATCGTCGAATGCTATATAGACGACCTCGTGGTTAAGAGCAAATCATACGAGGAGCATTTAGAGCATCTGAAGACCGTATTTCAACGCCTTCGACAATACAACTTGAAGATGAACCCTCTCAAGTGTGCATTCGGAGTTTCCTCGGGAAAATTCCTGGGATTCATCGTCCGACACTGAGGTATTGAGATAGATCCATCAAAGATTAAGGCGATCATGGAAATGCCCCCGCCAAGAACTCTGAAACAGCTGCGGTCTCTCCAAGGGAAGCTCGCGTATATACGGCGATTTATAGCCAACCTTTCAGGCAAGTGCCGTCCTTACAGCCACCTGATGAAGAAGGGAACCCCGTTCGTCTGGGATCAAAAGTGCCAAAGCGCGCTAGACGAAATCAAGCAGTACTTGCAAAACCCGCCAGTGCTGGCTGCTCCGGTCAAGGGAAAGCCCCTCATTCTTTATACAACCGCCCTCGAAGGCTCTTTAGGCGCATTTTGGGCACAATAGAACGACCAAGGGAAAGAAAGAGCACTCTACTACTTAAGTCGAGTTCTGCTGGGGGCAGAAAGCAATTATTCTCCCATCGAAAAACACTGCCTAGCGTTGATCTTCGCGGTAACAAAGCTCAGGCACTATGCGTTGGCGCATGAAATCCGTCTCATTTCGAAGGTGGACCCCCTTAAGTATTTAATGTCGAAGGCCATATTGACGGGACGACTCGCTAAATGGGCCTTACTCTTGATGGAGTTCTTGATAACCTATCAGCCTCTCAAGGCAGTGAAAGGCCAGGCCATCGCCGACTTCCTCGCTGAGCATCCGATACCTGCTGATTCTCCTCTGAATTGCGATCTGCCAGATGAACATGCGTTTGACGCGATCGACGGAGGTGATACCCGATGGGAGCTTTATTTCGATGGAGCATCCTCCATGAAGAAGCGCAAACAAAGTACCCCTATAATCAAATCAGGGGTAGGCCTTATCTTCGTGACTCCACAAGGAGGGATAAAGCGCTTTGCCTTCTCCTTGACAGAGCCGAGGACGAATAATGAGGCCGAATATGAATCTTTGATAGCAGGCCTCGAGATCGCCATCGACATGGGAATTGAAAACCTCCTCATATAAGGAGACCCCCAACTGGTCGTTAGTCAAGTAAACGGCGACTACCAGACGTGCAAGCCAGAGTTGGTGAAGTACGGCGAAAAGGTACAACAACTGTTGACCCAAATTCCTTCCTACACTTTGGAAAACATACCGCGTGTGGAAAACAGCAAAGCGGATGCATTGGCCAAGCTCGCTAAAGAACTGGCTGACGAGAACCTCGATGACGTCAGAATCGTGGTACAAAGCCGTCGGGTGCTTGCCCCAGCAGAAATATCTCCGGAATCATCCGAAGAAAAGGGAGCGACTGAGCAGACGACCTTGCAAATAAAAGACCGGGAAAAGGCCGAGGATTGGAGAGAAGTCTTTATAGACTACTTCAAATACCGTCGAACGCCCGAAGATGCGTCCTCAAGACATCAGCTTATGAAACGAGCTCTGTCTTTCGCCTTCTTCAATAATACTCTGTAAAAGAGGTCGTTTGATTCTCTGTGGTTGAGATGCCTGGGACCTGACGAGGCGAGAAGAGTCGTTCAGGAAGTTCACGACGGACTCTACGGTTCTCACCAAGCAGGCCCAAAGATGAAGTTGAAGATTAAACGGATGGGTTACTACTGGCCCACGATGATTCATGACTGCCTCGAATATGCGAAGCAATGCCACTCGTGCCAAATCCATGGGGACTTCATCCACCAGCATCCAAATCCACTACATCCAACGGTGGCTAGCTGGCCGTTCGAAATGTGGGGAACTGACATAATCGGCCCTATCGAACCAGCATCGTCCAGGGGACATCGTTTCATCCTGCCGACGACTGATTACTTCTCCAAATGGGCAGAAGCAGTGCCGTTAAGGGAGGTAAAGACGGAAAATATCCTCCATTTCTTCAAGACGCACGTCATATATCGGTTTGGAACTCCGAGACGGATCATCTCCGATAACGGGCCAGCTTACAGAAGCCACAAAATCAGTCGCTTCACGCAACAACACAATATAGACTGGAGATATTCCTAGGTTTATAATCCGCGGCTAATGGTCTAGCCGAGGCCTTCAACATGACCCTGACGAAGATCATGAAAAAGACGGTGTCCCGAAATAAGAAGGACTGGCATGAGAGACTGCAAGAAGCTCTATAGGCGTATCGAACTAAGTTCAAGACGGCCACGAACACAACGCCGTACGCTTTGGTCTTCGGTACAGAAGCAGTACTCCCCCTCGAAATAGAATTACCCTCTCTACGAGTGGCAGTCCACTACGAGCTGACGGACGAAGAAAATGCTCGCCTTCGGCTTGAGGAGCTTGATGCTCTTGATGAAACCCGGCTCATAGCGCAACAAAATCTGGAGGCTTATAAAGCAAAGATGACGCGCTCATATGAAAGATTGACTAGGCCGAGGACATTCCGCCAAGGCGAACTCGTGCTAGTTGTCAAAAGACCTATGATCCCCAATCGCGTTAAGCGGGGAAAATTCGAGCCGAACTATGAAGGCCCGTACATAATAGACAAGGTCTATCAGGGTGGAGCCTATCTACTCATGGATATGCATGGTGAAAGGCCTTTCAGGCCAATAAACGGTCGCTTCCTGAAGAAATACTACGCTTGATGAGCCACAGCCTAGGTCAATGATAGATGACGACGACTATGTCCGCTCGTTATCTTCCTAAGCTCAAGCTCTGTAAGTAGTAGCCGGCCTTCTCCTGACGGACCGAAACGTCCTTAAACTAACGACGGACCGAAACGTCCTTAAACTAACGACGGACCGAAACGTCCTTAAACTAATGACGGACCATTATGTCCTAAAACTAGCTGATGACCGAAATGTCTTTAAAACTACTACCGCGGCATTCTCAGGCTGACGTGATAAAAATAAAAAAAATAAAAATAAAAATAAAAAACGTTATGTCCATAAGCAAAATGGGCACGGATGAAAACCCGAAAGGGCTCCGTGTGTAAAAACAGCAGGGTTACCGGCGAGTGTTCGTGAAAACCCGAAAGGGCGCGACCTCGTTAGAAAAAGATAAAAAGAAATAAAGAATAAAAAAAAGAACGGTATGTCCATAAGCAAAATGGGCACGGATGAAAACCCGAAAGGGCTCCGTGAGTAAAAACAGCAGGACTACCGGCGAGTGTTTGTGAAAACCCGAAAGGGCGCAACCTCATTAAAAGACACTTACAGGGTCCTCTCGACCTTGTAAGGAGAAACCACCCGCGTGAGATCCTTACGACTCACAAGGGAGCAACACACTTAGGGATCCTCACGATTCCTAAGGAGAAAATACACTTGCGAGATCCTCACGACTCGTAAGGAGAACTCTCTTATGGGACCCTCACGGCTCATAAGATTTGAAAGTCTTAAGTTACAGAGACCTAAACCTGTGCTTAAAAAAACCCCCACAACCTTCTATAGTGCCCTACAAGTGGCTCAATACTGACCCTTGTATACAATCCACGGGCGCGAATAAACATTTCCCTAACCAACTCCCATCCGTGACTGGGGATATGTCCATACAGTAAACAACCCTTGTAAGTCCTCTTGACTTATAAGGAGAAAACCCTTTTGTAAGATCCTTACGACTTACCGAGAAACATACACTTAGGAATCCTCACGATTCCTAAGGAGAAAATACACCTACAAGATCCTCACGACTTGTAGGGAAAAATACATTTGTGAGACCCTTACGGCTCATGAAGTTAAAAGCCTTAGTCGAAAGGACCCTAACCCTGTTCGCTAAGCCACCTTTGTTCGACATCGAAAGAGGCAAATGATGATTCGCTCTTGGAAATATCCCAGTTGTAGCGGTGCTGATGCCGAAATCGGTGTCTAATTTCAGGTTTACGGCGAAAAGCCAGTAGGCCGCACATGCATACGAAAAAGCCGAAATGATGGGGCAACTTGCAATAAAAAGCAGCAAGTAAAACGTATGCACACAAAATAGCCGAAATGATTGGGCAACTCGCAATAAAAAGCAGCGAGTAAAAATAAAATAAACAGCCGAAATGATTGGGCACCACGAAAAATAGCCGAAATGATTGGTCAATCGCGACCTTCGCGATATAAAAGCTGAAATGATAGAGCATCGCGGAAATAAAACAATAAAAAAAATGAATGAAACTTTTGCCCTACAGTTGAGATCACGTTGATCCCTGTATACAATCCAAGGGCGCAAACAAAGAAGGAACCATACCTTCCCAACAGGCTCCGCCAGAAAGCGAAGCCAAATCTCGACGGTTCACCAACAGCCTAGAGACAGCCGTGACATTCGTCTCGATACAACAGACGCAGTGCCAGCAAACGAAGCGAAGATCAGATTCCTAGCTTCACGGTTTGGACGGTAACTTACATAAAACCTGAAAGACCACCACAGATCAGTTTCGACTCCAGGGAAATCAGTGTCCTTGGCAACCTCTTCGACTCAGGGAAACCAGTGTCCTTGACGAGAACATCCTGATTCGCGTCGGCCCACAGAGAAACCAGTGTCTCCGCAGGAATACCCTGATTCGTTTCAACCCCGAGGAAACCAGTGTCCTCGGAAAAATACTTCGACTCAAGGAAACCAGTGTCCTTGACGAGAACCCCTCGATTCGCGTCGACCCACAGAGAAACTAGCGTCTTTGCAGGAATACATCGATTCGTTTCAACCCCAGGAAAACCAGTGTCCTTGGCAACCTCCTCAATTCAGGGAAACTAGCGTCCTTGATGAGAGCTTCCTGATTCGCGTCGGCCCGCAGAGAAACCAGTGTCTCCGCAGGAATACTCCGATTCGTTTCAACCCCGAAGAAACCAGTGTCTTCGGCAAAATCATTCGACTCAGGGAAACCAGTGTCCTTGACGAGAACCTCCTGATTCGCGTCGACCCGCAGAAAAACTAGCGTCTTTGCAGGAACACATCGATTCGTTTCAACCCCAGGGAAACCAGTGTCCCTGGCCAAATCCTTCGATTCAGGGAAACTAGCGTCCTTGATGAGAGCCTCCTGATTCGCGTCGGCACACAGAGAAACCAGTGTCTCCGCAGGAATACTCCGATTCGTTTCAACCCCGAAAAAACCAGTGTCTTCGGCAAAATCCTTCGACTCAGGGAAACCAATGTCCTTGACGAGAACATCCTGATTCACGTCGACCCGCAGAGAAATTAGCGTCTTTGTAGGAGTACATCGATTCGTTTCAGCCCCAGGGAAACCAGTGTCCCTGGAAAATAACTCAATTCAAGGAAACTAGCGTCCTTGATGAGAGACTCCTGATTCGCGTCGGCCCGCAGAGAAACCAGTGTCTCCACAGGAATACTCCGATTCGTTTCAACCTCGAGGAAACCAGCGTCCTCGGCAAAATACTTCAACTCAGGGAAATTAGTGTCCTTGACGAGAATTGCTCGATTCGTCTCGACCCGCAGAGAAACCAGTGTCTCCGCGAGAACTTCCCGATTCGTCTTGACTTGCAAGATAAAGCCTTAGGCAGCAGGGATTAAAAAACTTGTTTCCTAAGCACTGGGACCCTGCAAGTCGGTCTAAAACAGTCTCTTGCATGCTATCCACGGGTCTCACTCTCCAAAGTCGAATCTCGACAAGGAGGGAAATAACCACTTACGAGTCCTCTCGACTCGTAAGAGGGAAAATTCTCTTATAGGATCCTTACGAGTTATAAGAGAAAACGCACTTAGGAATCCTCACGATTCCTAAGGAGAAAATCCACCTACGAGATCCTCTCGATCCGTACGGAGAAAAGTCTCTATGAGACCCACACGGCTCATAGAGTTGAAAAGTCTTAGGCAGCAGATCTGAACCTGCGGCTTAAGCCATCGCTATCTCGTGAAGAAACCAAGATGCTCACTCTATTATCTGTCAACCATGTTTATCAAGACAACATGCTGATAATAAGAGAAGAGAAAAAGCAAATAAATGATACAAGACATTGCAAAGAAAAAATGCGTATCTTTATTTATTAATTTGATCAAGTACAAGGTGAATCGTACAAAAGAATAAAGGATGGATACATCTTATTCGAGAAAAAAAATTTTTTTTTACAAGTATATTGATACAAGGGCAGCTACTGGGAAGGAAGCGTCTTAAATAGCCCTATCAGTTGCTCGCGCACTTCCTTCCACGCCTTTTCCTGATCGGCCGTCACCGCCAGTTCTGCTTCCACTTGAGCCCGCTGCTGCAAGAAGGATGCAAGCTGCTTCCCGACGGCCTGCTGAGCTGCTTCGCGGCCTTGGGCATCATGCTCGGCGGCATCGAGCTTTCGCTTCAGTGTTAGCCCATTAGAGATACGCTCCAGAAGGCCCTCGAAGATAGCCTTCACCTGGGCAGCGTTTGCCTCAACTTCAGCACGTAGGCGAGCAGTCTCGCTTGAAGACTCTTGACATTCCTTCAGCTTTAAGGCTGCTTCTTGTTCCAAATGGTGGAAGTAAGAAGCGCTTTGCTCGATCCATGCTGCCCGTTGAGTACTCACGGCCAAAACCTCAGGGGCAGGACGCATCGACTCCAGCTGATGCAGGCGGGCCTCGATTTCCCTGCAGTGATTAACCCAAGATTCGACGACGCCTTCGTTATGAAAATTTACAAGCGCCGCCAAAATTGGGTTAACCTCCACAGCGAAATTTGTGGCAGATGGGAGAGCGTCTGCGTCAAGCTCTTCGATGTATCAGCTCAACATGCCCAAACTCATCACGACACCCTTTGAAGATGGACGTTTCAAGAAGGGGTCTGCTGGCATTAGGATGCGAGACTCAAGAGGGACCAGGATCGGAACGACGGCTAAAAAAACAAAATACGATTAGATGACGGTTCAAGAAATAAAAAAAGTCGTCGATACGATAGTTTACTATAGCAGCTGCAGCAGGTGGCAAGGCCGGAAGGGCCGGTGGCGCGACCGATCTTTCATCCCCCCTTCGATTTATAGCACTGCAATCAGGACGAGGGAAAGTTAGAAATAATTCCATTACTGAAAAAAGAAATACATCAGTTGGAAACTACACTCACCAGCGCCACTGGAGGAAGAAGCGAGTTCAGATGGGAAGGAGAAGTGTGGGTGCAACATCTGATAGAGATGATCAAAAAGCACTCCTGAAAAGATGCAATAGTACGACATTAGTACATAAATTATGCGGCCGAAAGATAAAACTAATGGGTTGCAAATCCATACCTTCCAACATCTGCGATGGTACAAGGGAAGACTGAGAGGTGACCACCGCCAAGGTAGTAGTTGACGGCGCTCCCTCGAGCAATGGAGCATCGGCACTGGACGCACCTGCGTTAAAAACAAGGATAAACTTATGAGAAAGGATTGCAAGATATAAAAAGGGACAGTAGCTTGAAATTTACCTGATGAACCGCCAGCCGAGACGGAGGCGTCTTCCTCCTCCGTCGATACGAGTCCACCTCCCGTGGCCTCATCACCGGACTCGACAGGGGCTGTCGTCGTACTCGCCCGACCAGGAGACGGCGGAAGACCGTAGACGGGGAGAGCAATAATTGGAGCATTGCCAGACTCTTGAGAAAGAGCGGCTGGCTTGTCCCTGGGAGTTGTGCTCGTCTCACCCGCTACTATCTTAGGCTCGGCGGGCGCTGCTGTCTCGTCCGCCGTCGCCGTGGGGTCGCCGGTCTCGGGCGCTCCATCCGCCGCTGTCCCAAGCTCGGTTATAGCAGTCGTCTCATTTGCCGCTACCTCAGGCTCGGCATCAACGACCTTCTCTGGTGCGGCTCCCTCATTCCCCGGCTCAGGTCCAGCAACCCCGGCGACGTCACCCATCGTCGGCTCGGGTTCAACCGGTGCCTCTTCCTCGGTCCCCTTAGGTTCGACGGTTTCCGTCTCCCTTTCGGTTAGACTCGGCCCTGCAGGACAAGATATATCAGAACCGACAGGTTCACACTCCTTACATCAAAATCTTGAAAGATAAATTACCTGAGGTGGACCTATCATTAGCTTCCCTATTTGCGCGCGCCGCCTGTCTGTGAGCTGTAGACAAGGCGACCGGGGGCTATTCCAAGGGGGTATCAGCACGAGGGACGCTGCTTGGGCCCGCTCCCACGGCCAAAGCAGCCCTGCGTGCCTTCGCCTCGCGCCTCGACCGCTTTCTCTCCTCCCGGGCTCTCACGACGGATCTCTTTGACGCTTCCTTCATCAAGGCGTCTTTGTCCTCGTATAGAGTTGCCTCCAGAGCCTTCAAAGCGTCTCTCATTGGCGTCTCAAGTCGGGTTTCTCGCGGTGGCCCTGATGAGGTCGGGACTTCAGCAGTCGGTTCGGGGAGAGTCCCCGCATCGGCTTGCAAAGTAGGTCCCGCAGTCCCTGCAATAAAACAAAGGAAAGGTTGGATTGACCATAACAAAGGAGAATAAAGACTTAATGAATCGAAATGTACCGAGCCGTAACGATGCTCTGAGTCGTTCCTCCTCTTGAAAAGTTTTGAGGGAGGCAGCGATGGCCTCTTCAGCAGTGATGCCTGTTTTAAAGAGAAGAAAAGCATTAGTCAAAAACAATAATAAAGATATAATGCAATAAAAAATGCGACTAGTAATTACCCGATTGTGCAAGCTTAGCTAGCCATGCGTCGCGCCTCGCCAATCGCTCTGAAGCTGCAATGGCGGTCGCCAGATCAGTGTCATCTGACGGCATAACCAATCCTTTATTGGTCCCGTATTCGCCCAAGCCCTCGCTATAGGGAGCATGAGGTTCCTGACCGAATACAACGTCAGCTGAGAAAAGCGACTTCTTCTTCCTCTTCTGCCCGCCAGCCTTGGGTGCACCCAAAATCAACTTGCGCTTTGCAGGCACCTTAGGGCGGCGGGTCCCGATATCCGCACCCATGCCGGACTCCGGCGATACCACATTTACCGTCTCCACTGGAGCATGGGGCGCTGGCGGCGCATCCACAGTATCAGGAGGCGACAATCCGCGCGGAGGGCTCAACACACGCGGTAGCCCAGCTCCGGCATCTTTTAGCGGAGGAATGACCGGGGTCCTTGGCTTCAAGGGAGCCTTGCGATCGCCGCCGGGAGGCGCACCCTTGTGGTCAACCAACATGCGCTTCTCCATATGGATAACTGGGCCCACTGCATGCGCGTACCAAGCCACGTACGCGTTGAGAACATTGGGAACGCGGCTTGGCTCGCTGATGAAGAAATAGGAGCCCGTGTTAAGCCGCATGAAATGGTGCATCACACTCCTTATCCCCTCTCGGCTGGCCGCGGGCTCTTCCAAGAATGCTTCCATCGGAATCTCCTGGTGATAGCTCGATTGCTGAGCGAACCGGTAAGGGTTGTACCTCATGAAGAGCGCCATCTCATTCTGCCTAAACACCAGGTAGCCCGGCCGAATGGAGCAGAGGTGGAGGATCTCCCGAGATTTCAATATGGAAGCCCCGTCTTTAAAATCATCGTGCAGCGGCAGTACCGACTTAGTGGTCTCTGAGCCTATGGTTATGACTTTATCCAAAAAAGAAACCTTCGCTCCGGCAAGGTGTGGACGAAGGAGTAGCCCCCTAGCCTCCCGAGGAGATGCAACCACGATCGAGGCGCCGACCAGCCGCATGACTCTTGGGAGTTTGTACTTCTCAAAAAATGGAGGGATCTTATGGGCGCCGAACACCCCGTGCACATGCATTTCCATGCAAGAGGTGAAGTAGTGCATCGGGAAGTTAGCTGGATGCACCCCAGGCTCATTAGCGTCCGCCGCTACGCTAAGTCCATTATAAAGGTGAGCCATCCCGGCGATTCCTACTGTCAACTGCAGACCAGCAACCATCCGATGCGCTGGGTAGAAAACAGATGGCCGCATGTGGCGCGGGTGCATGGGGAGCGCAAAGCTGCACAGCCATAATCCTAGGAACCCTACGAAAAAGGTCTCCTCATCTATGCCTGGGACGGCGATTTCTAACAGGGGCATGACGGCGGCGCCGGGGAGATAAAAGTCCTTTTGATCATCCTCCGATGTGGGTCGACGGTCCAAGCCGAAGCTAAAAGGGTCATCAAGCTGGGCGAACTTCTCGCTCCGCTCCGATAGAAACTCCGGTCGAATGAAACGGGTGATAAAATCTGCGAAACTGACTCCCCGGACGCCTGATTCCAAATAGAGCCCTTCATATATTTCCAGCACCTTCACCAAGCCCGGAAACTGGTGCTGAATAGCGTTCTCCGACGTCAGATCAAACACCAACGGCTTGGTGGCAAAGACGTATTCGTCAGGAGGAAGCAGCTCCTCGTAATGCTCCCCCCTCATCGGCAGACCCGAGATTTCAGCAAACTCCTCCAAGGAGATAGAGACTTCCCTGCCCGTCATCAGGAAGGTGTGGGTGGGGATATTCCATTGTTCGATAAAAGCCTTAACCCACCACGTTGGAGGAGAGGGATACTCAAAGAGCGAGACGTAGATGGCCGAATATAAACCAATCTTCATCAGATGAGTCCTCTTCACCGATAAGATGTACCAGGCCCACTGCAAATATCCGGCGGGCGGTCGTGGGATCAATCCAATATTATAGGCCTGTCCCCAAGAGCGTGCTTCACCCTGACAGATTCGCCTTCCCAAAATGTCTATTGCCGGCGGCGGCTGTACGGGAATAGCACCAATCGCAGGCTGGAGAAGATCATCTGAATTCCAGTCTTTAACCTCCACGGCATACTTCACCGGGGGTTCATCCGCATAAGGGATCGAAAATATGGGCTCGGACGGCATAGCGGAACCGAAGCTTCGGCGACCCTGGATGATCTCGTTATACCACCTACCCCACAGGTGAAGGTTCTTGTGCTCGGGGTCATGAGCCTTGATGAGAGTGAGCACCTCTCGGTCCACTGGTGCCTGGGGAAATCCTCCCTCCGAGCGAACAAACGGGAATGATAGGTCAGCAGGCATGTTTCCTGTGGAGGGACAAAAATTAGCCGTCAATGTTGTAATTCCAACGCTTGGCGTTTTAAAAATTTTACCACACTGCAATGCAGTGGGTAGGGGACCAAATGGGGACCCATAAAATCTGGATGACAGTGCACCAGTTAATAAGACAGCCCCATCATTGGATGAGACTGTCAATTAATGAAGAGACCCCCAAGAGAATATTCTCATTAATAAAAAAATCCCTAGAGACAAGGAGAAAATCTCCTCTTTCAGAGCAAAGCTCTGTCACAGAGTGACATTTGTCAAACTTTGGTCTCAAGAGAATAAAATTTCCTAAAAAGAGCCTAGCTCTGTAATAATGATGGAAAGATTCATCAAAAGAAAATTTTAACTCCTAAAGATTAGAAATTTGGGGTCTTAAAAAAAAATCCATGTAAACTTATAAAAAGTTCTCCATTTTTAGATCTACATTTAATCCATGAGCAAAGCTCTGTTCATGGGTTAGGACCCATGAACAAGATCTCTGTAGATCTATGAACTTTTGAGAGCAAGGCTCTGTTGATGAAACCCCAAAGGGGTTTTCTTTAGATCAAAGATCTATAAGAGCAAGGCTCTGTTAATTAAATTAAATTAAATTAAATTTAATTTAAATTTTACCTAAGTTGTTCTAAAAATCTGAACTCTGGAGTTCTTGAAAAGAAATGAGAGCAAGGCTCTAAAATTCTTAAACAAGAGCAAGGCTCTGAAAATTCAAGTTCTTGAAAAATGGTAAAAATATTTACTAAGGACCAAGAGTCCTATTTATAGGCGCCTGCGCCCCTTCAACTCACCTGTTGATCAAACGGCCAAGATCTTGCCACTGCTGCACTCACGTGTGCGCCACGTGAGCGCAACGGTGGGGGGCATTTGTTTCCCCCAATCAGAGCAAAACTCTGTTCGAAATTCAAAAATTCAAAAATTGAAGCAACGCTTCAAATCTCTTGCGCTGCGCGCAACGCGCCACGTATCAGAAACTGATACGTCAGCGCGGCACCCAAGGCAGCGCGCTCAATCAGAGCGACTCTATTTAAAACAAAATTAAAGGAAACAACGCTTCAATTGTGCAAGCGCTGTGCTGCGCGACACGTGTCAGCGCAGTTGCGCAAGCACAATTGTGCAACCGCTGCGCGACAAGTGTCAGCGCAGTTGCGCTGCGCTGTGCGCTGCGCGACACGTGTCAGCGCAGTTGCGCAAGCGCAAGTGTGCAAGCGCTGCGCTGCGCGATACGTGTCAGTGCAGTTGCGCAAGCGTAGTTGCGCTGCGCTGTGCGACACGTGTCAAGCGCTGGTGCATCTGCGCCAAACAGAATTAAAATTCCAGTAAGATCTTTCTGTTCTTGTTAAAACAAGAAGATTGTCTTCTGTAAAACAGAAGCCCTTGGATCAAAGATCCAACGGTGGGGAAAATTCCCCAAATCACTCGGAGAAGGATCTCTTTAACAAATTTAACAAATTAATGGGCACTATATAAAGGCCCCTAGACCCCAATTCAATCAGGAACATCAAGATCAAAAACAGCAACACAGAGAATAGAGAGAGCTCTGAAAAATTGTGAAAAGAACTCAAGAAGAGAAAAAAGGTAAAAACCTTTATAAAAAAAAGAAGAATTTCTTCTGAATAGATCATTGATCTAAGAACAAGATCAATGATCTTCAATAAATAAAAAAATAATAACAGTGCCCTGCACTTTTTTATGAACCATTGGTTCTGGAATCTTAAAGATTCTTTTCTTGAATCCAAAAATTGGATCAAGTTATTGAATAGTGCCCTGCACTTGCAAAATCTGCACTGTTGCGCTCCTGGGTTGGCGCAAGCCACCAGAGAGCGCCACGTGTCAGCTCCAAGACCACTTGCGCTGTGCGCTTTTAAGATAGAGCATTGCTCTCTGAAGTTGGCGCAACTCACCAGAGCGCGCCACGTGTCAGCAGCGCAACAGCGCAGCGCACTGGCGCAGCGCACTGCGCTGTTGCGCTTGCGCTCACCTGAGCATGACACGTGTCATCTCCATATGCGCTTGCGCTCTATAATTGGCGCAAAACGCCTAACAGGCCACATGGCCACTGTCAGTTTGATTAATGCACTGCATTATTTACAGAAGGGCCAAGCCCAATTAAGAAAGGCTTAACAGGCCTAATTAAATGCAATGCATTATTTTAAAGAAGGGCAGAGCCCAAACAGATGCTCTGCATCATTTATAAAGGGACAGAGCCCAAATCAAAAAGGCCTAGCAAGCCAGAATAAAATGCAGTGCATTATTAAACAGGGGCAAAGCCCTAGCACAGGCCTAATAGGCCGGAAATAAAAAACGTTGAATATTCTCAACTGGAGTTAGCCCAATCATGGCCGTAAGTCCTCAAATTAAATTGACTGAGCAAGACTGCTCTCTTAAATCAATTTACATCCGGTTCAAGGGTACATCTCTGAACCCCTCTGACACCTATCGTTGTAATCCTTCAACGACGTCAGAGAGGTGATGGGTCCCGACAACCACACATCTATACAGACTGCGGGGTCCTTAAACTCGTGGACCGAAACGTCCTTAAACTAATATTCGTCCCAAAATGGGAACGATGGACCGAAATGTCCTTAAACTAATGTTCGTCCCCAAATGGGAATGATGGACCACCATGTCCCTAAACTGGAATATGGACCACTATGTCCCTAAACTGGAACAACAGAGCCAATTGCTCTCTTATCGGATCCAAACGATCCCGTTAAGTCGATCTTAGTCTGGAGATTAGACTAACGTATCCTTAGCAAAAGTTTAAGTTGATCTTAGCCTTAAATAGGGCTAACGTATCCTTAAACAAAAAACCCCAAACCCAAATCTAAGAAAATACGGATTTGGACTAATCCACGTCCTACGGGCGACGGCATAACCTAGTCTCCGTATACAATCCACGGGCAACCACAAACAAAACAAACACCCACGACACGAAGTGAAATTCTGGAGAAGGAGAAAGTTGTTACCGCGATACGGTAGCGTAATTAACTGCAGGGGCTTGCGCCTGCAGGGAAGAGCGTCCCCACAATCAAAAACCCCTCGAGTGAGGGGGAATCTGACGAAGTCTGCTACATCGGCCACATCCGTCTAAATCTCCGATACACGGTGCCATAAATCAACTTGGCATCTTCGGAGAGGTGGACGGATAAAACCAAATAGCATCTGCCCCGAATCTCAGGCAAGACGAACCTACGCGGTTGGATCTCTGTATTCGGAGGGGAACAGACGATATGCTCATCAAATCAGTCTCGTCGACCGACCACGCCAAGGACCTGGGCGAGGCCTTCGGAGTACTCCGCAAGTTCAAGATGAAGCTGAACACCGCAAAGTGCGCATTCGGGGTCACCGGGGGAAAGTTCCTCGGTTTCATAGTCACCCACCGTGGAATCGAAGCTAACCTAGAAAAAATCGATGCTATCCTCAACATGACCGCGCCCAGGACCAACATCGAGATCATGCGACTAACAGGGCGGGTAGCTACTCTGGGCTGTTTCATGTCGAGGTCTGGAGAGAAGTGCCTCCCATTCTTCAAAGCTCTAAGGAAGATCCCAAGATTCGAGTGGTCAGAGGAGTGCCAGACCGTCTTTGACCAATTAAAGAGGCACCTTGCGACGCCGCCGCCGCTCACCCGATCAGTTGAAGGAGACGAGCTATCACTGTATCTGGCGGTATCCGACCAAGCAGCAGGCTCAGTTCTCTTCTGAAAGGTCGACGGAGTGCATAAGCCGGTGTACTACGTGAGCCACATTTTCAAAGACGCAGAAATGAGGTACCCAACCGTATAGAAGATCGTTCTGGTGCTCATTGTGGCCTCAAGGAAGCAACGACACTACTTCCAGGCGCACACCCTCCTCGTTCTTACCGAGCACCTGCTGGGGGCTATCCTCGCGTCACCCGAATCCTCGAGTCGCTTAGAGAAGTGGAGGTGGGAACTGTCCCAATTTGACATAAAATACTGCCCGAGGCAGGCCATCAAAGCACAGGCCCTGTTCGATTTTATCGTCGAATGCACCATCCCCAGTAAGGAGCCGGAGTCCGCGCCGACCCTCGCGACTCAACCCTCGATCATAGGGGGCCTGACTCAGTCCCTGAGTAGATCATTTACGTCGACGGATCCTCGACCGAGGAAGGCTATGGAGCCGGCCTCATCATTCGAGGCCCGAACGAGGCAGAAATGGAGTATTCTCTGAAGCTCGGGTTCAAGGCCTCAAACAACGCGGCAGAATACGAGGCCCTGCTGGATGGAATTTGCATGGCTTTCGGGTTGGGGCTGAAAACAATTCGGGTCCACAGTGACTCAGCCCTAGTTGTTGGCCATTTCGAAGCCCGGGAACCTCTAATGGTGAAGTATCTTGCCGAGGTAAGAAGACTTCGGAAGAACTTCGACGAGGTCCAGGTAGAGCAAATACCCAAACAGCTCAATACCCAAGCCGACGCCCTGAGTAAGCTGGCTTCATCCTAATCGGCCAACAACAAGTGATATATCCTATTTGAGACCTTACCACGGCCCAGCGTGGAAGACGGGGCGACAATGCTTCATGTGTACACAGCCCAGGAAGAAGACCGAGACTGGAGGAATCCTCTTGTGGAATTCCTAAAAGAAGGCACGCTCTCAGAAAGATCGGAAAGCAGCCCGCCGTCTTCGAGCCAAAGCTCGTCACTTCGTCTGGAGCAATAAGAACTTTTACAAGAGGTCTTTCACTCAACCCCTACTCTAGTGCGTCGACCCCCACGAAGCCGACTACGTCCTCCGCGAAATCCACGAAGGGGTCGGCGGCGCACACCAAGGGGCCCGCACTTTGATCCAGAAGACATTGCTCCAGGGGTACTACTGGCCAACTATTCACCAAGATGCCCAGAAGCTCGTCAAACGATACAAAAGTTGCCAACTCCATGGAAGCATACCCCGCCTTCAGGCCATCGAGCTGATCGCCATTACCTTCCCGTGGCCGTTCGCCCAGTGGGGGTTGGACATGATAGGACAGTTCCCTACCGGTACGGGTGGGCATAAGTATGTCCTCGTCGTGGTGGATTACTTCACGAAATGGATTGAGGCCATCCCCATCAGGAAACTGGATGCCACCACGACCGTCAAGTTCCTGCAGAACAACGTGATACTCCGGTTCGGCATCCCGAGGTGTATCATCACCGACCACGGAACAAACTTCAAGAACGAGAAAGTGAAGGAATTCTGCAATGAATATCACATCCTCATGAAGTTCCTCACGGTTGCGCATCCCCAATGCAACGAGCAAGCCGAAACCGCTAATCGGGACGTCCTCCAAGGTCTCCGAACCTGCCTAGAAGGACGCCAAAGCAGTTGGGTCGAGGAATTATCCCGGGTCTTATAGGCCCTGTGCACGTCAAAGAAGACCCCCACTGGGAAAACCCCTTTCAGCCTCTGCTACAGCACTGAGGCAATAGTCCCTACAGAGATCGGGCAATCCAGTCACCGGGTCGAACACTTCGAAGACGAAGCCAACACCACGGCCCTCCGGACCAACCTAGATATCTTGTTGGAGAAACGAGACAGGGCTCAAATCAGAACAGCCGCTTATCAGCAGCAAACCGCCCGATATTACAACGCGCGAGTCAAACGCCGCTTCTTCAAGACCGGAGACCTAGTCCTGAGGAGAAACGAGATCGTCGATCAAGGTAAGCTACATAAGTTTTCCCCTAAATGGGACGGCCCCTTCCTCGTCTCCGAGGTACTTCCCGGCGGAGCCTACCGATTGCAAGATGCGGACGGGCGCAAGTTTCCACGGCCTTACAACGCTGAGAAACTCAAGCTATTCCAGTGAAGGGAATATCCATGAGTGTGTATTTCTTCTTTCACAAGAACAATGTAAACTCTTCTAAAGTCCTTTCTATTTAACAATACGAAGGGAACGCTAGAACGTTGCGAAAAGAAGAATTTTATTCTTTCAAAAAGGTACCATGGGATCCTCATCCTTACAAAAAGAGCTTACAACAGAGGTGGAACGGGATCAAGGAAGTACTCCTGGTGATACTCAGAGTAGATTTCAGTCAGCCAGGCCCTAGCCGTTGCAGCCCGCTACTGCCGACGCTGCACACGAACCCGGCTGGTCCTGAACCTCACCAAGGGGCAGCCGAGCGGCTACCCTGCTCGGCTATCCCTGGCTGGTAGTTCCCTACCCCACGATGCCAGGGATCGAAGCCCTCGCCAAGAGGCAACCAAGCAGCTTCACTGCTCGGACCATCCTTAGCAGGCCTTTTACGGCCCCTCCCACGCTAAGGATCGAAGCCCTCGCCAAGAGGCAACCGAGCAGCTTCACCGCTTAAAGCCCTCGCCAAAAGCCCTTGCCAAGAGGCACCGGACATTAACCCTGCTCGGCCCGTCCTTAAGGATCAAAGCCCTCGCCAAGAGGCACCGGGCAGTTGGATTTGATGAAGTCGGATAGCGCCCTTTGAACATGGCATAACCCTGCTCGGCTTGTCATCAGTAGGCCTCTTACGGCCTCTTCCACGCTAAGGATCAAAAGCCCTCATCAAGTAGCAACCGGGACCGCCCTTGCTCGGTTATCCCTGGCTGGTAGTTTCCTACCCCACAATGCTAGAGATCAAAGCTCTCGCCAAGAGGCACCGGGCAGTAACCCTACTCGGCCTGTCCTTAAGGATCAAAGCGGCCGCCAAGAGGCACCGGACAGTAACCCTGCATGGTCCATCCTTAGTAGGCCTCTTACGGCTCCTCCCGCACTAAGGATCAAAAGCCCTTGCCAAGAGGTAACCGGGCCTGCCCTTGCTTGGTTATCCCTGGCTGGTAGCTCCCTACCCCACAACGCCAATGATCTAAGCCCTCACCATGAGGCACCGAGCAGCTACCCTACTCGGCCTGTCCTTAGCATACCTCACCGCGCCACCCGCGACTAAGGAACAAAGCCCTCACCAAGAGGCGTCCGGTCTATCTACGTCTGAGCGATCTCCACCTCGACTTTGGGGCCATGGAGATACCGTCTCCCTACCGGTCTTTGCACACTTGGCAAATGAACAGATTCAACTCGACGTGTGATCGCTAGACGAAAAACAGGCCCAACACGAAGGCAGTACTGTGCAAATACAAGTGTTTACCGACAAAGGAAAATACGCGCGCAAATACTACTGCAAAAAGTTTTTATTCACAAAGCCAAAAGTCTTTACAAGGGTATTGTGGGCTCCCCAGCCTTATCAAATTACCCTGAGGCTTACAAAAGAGAGAGGAGGAAATGCCAAAAAGTTCGGGCCGCAAGCCCTGCCTAGATCTCACTTCGCTCATCACCATCGGCCGGAGGCATGACCACCGAAAGTGGGACCCGATCACGGAGCTAACCATCGGCAAACTCCAGAAACTGATCCTTGAAGGAATCAAGAGCTTTGTTCCATGCAATGGCGGAGGCCTGCCAAGGTCGACGTAAAACTGGTCTGACCCCTTGTAATCAATTACCGCCTTTCTAGCCCGAATCTTGGCAACCTCCACCGCCTGAAGCGCCGCCTCAGCGTCCCGCCTGCTGGCACCCCTCACCCTCTTCATGGCTGCAAAGCGATTGGCCAGTTCCATCAACTTCGCCTCGATGACTCGGTGGGACTCATTTAGTCGGTGATAGGACTCCCGGCACTTTGAGACAGTGAGCTCCGCGGCGGCCGATCAGGCTTCAAGGATGGCCATCCTCTCCCTCTGCAGACGCAGCTCAAGTCGTAGATCCTTGGCCTCCGAAGAAGACTCTCCTATCGGCCTCGTAGAATGAATAGCCCCCTCGGCCTCCATGCGAGTAACGAGGGCGCAGTGCTGAAGGACCTGACGAAAAATAGCAAAGAGACTTAGAGAGACTCGAACTAAAGAAAGGGCGCTCGAAATAACACATGAGGGAGTACATACCTGCACCGCCTCTTGAGCTATAGCCGCCATTTGGGCCCTCAGGGTCCCCCACGGAATCTTCCCCCGGCCGACTCTTCCATACCAACAAGCAGGCTGGCAGCAACGGAAAGCCCGGACGGGACTATGAAACAGACGTCCCCCTCCTGCACAGGAATCCCCTCAGGAATCTCCGTCAGTGGCGCGCGAGAGACCATCCTCTTCCTCTTAAGAGGAACCTTGTCTTCGTCCTCTCCTGCATCCCTCGTCCGGGGATCGGGAACCCATGGATCCCTTTGGCCGCTGCCAGGGCAATCATCAGGAGATCATGACGAGGCAGATGGCCTCGCCGCCGGCGGCATATTTGGTGCGGGGCTCGGGTCAGCCAGAGGTGCGGCCGCACCGTCGGCCCCCCTCCGGGACAGAGCACCGAGGGTACCAAGAGTCCTGGATCAATCGATTTGCCCTTCCAATAGGAGAGGCAGGCTCGACTCAGAAAGAGAAGAAGCAGAGGAAGAAGAAGAGGAGTCTACAAGGGGCTCCCTGGACCTTACCCGATCTATTTTTACACAATCTTCAGAAGAAGACATCTAACCTGATGACCAGGATGGGTCCTCGGAAGGGGAAATGCAGAGATCCGACCTAAAAGGGGAGCACCGAAATAACGAGACCCAGGACGAGGAAAATTTGTAAAGGTATGGGCCATGATAAGGACCCCACCTCTGTTTATAGCTGCCGGCGTACACATCCTACGGCGACAGTCATCTCCCGCCGAAACGGCTCAGTGCATTCGACGGCCACGATTGCTCCACCTGTCACATGCGCAATGGTCGTATCCCATCAGACGCCAGAAGTCTGCGGCCCGTCGTGCCAGCCAACCAGCACCCGACACGTGGGCTATCGTTTCGGTGATCGTACGCACGATCCGGCGTATCCTTTTCAATGTGAGATCTGGCCCCTGATCCGCTGACATCACCAAGAAAATATAGTTGATTGCCTGGGAACACACGCTCATGATATCTACGACGAGGAGTTCACCTCGGGTGACCCGGCAGACCATCTTCGACTCGACCCGTTAACAGGTCGGGACGAGAGTGGGGGGATAATGATGATGCTCGATATCGGTGATCTCCCAGATCAAGACACGTGGCTGATGACGTGTCCCATAGCCCGCAAGGAAGGACCAAGGACATTACGTCGGAGGAACACCCGGGTCTGCGACCCATAGACATGGCCGACCTTCTGGGCCATCCACACTACTCTTATACCCGTTTTGCAAACAACCGTTGGCTCGCCTCCGAGCCTCCTACACACTTGGCCTCCTCGGCCTTCTCAGCTCGCCTCCGGGTTACCACAGAACCAAGATAGCTCGGCCTCCCGCTCGGTCCTGAGCCCCCACCGAGCTCATCTTCCTCGGTCCCTTCGACCAACCAACGGCATCATTCGCAGGTGCTTCCACCTCACCTCCGCAAATCTCGCTATGCGCGAGATCTCCACTATCCATGATCCCGCGTTCCATGCCATCATGATCCCCATTAACGAGCCTGTCTCTCCATTAATGGGAGATCTCGCCCATCACGCGGGCGTGACGTCGGGGGCGTAACGGCCGGCGTGATTCTCGCACCTGCCTGCCTGCTGCCACCGCTATATAAACCCCTCCTTCAGACGGTTCAAGTAAGTCATTTTCCACTCACTAGGATGTTACTCTGCTCGGATTTCCTGTCTAACTTGATCGTCGGAGGGTCCTCGGTAGTACAACCACCCCGGGACTTCCTTGCAGGTAGCTCGGCCCCAACAACCTCATACCCATTGAGATCCACACACTTCAGCAGCTATTCTCCAACTCAAATCTCGGCCGTCCATCATCGCCAATAGCATATCAATGGAAGGTAACATCTTGACGCGATATGGCTCACGTCAAGCGGATTTGAGCAGTTGAGATTTGGTTTGAGGGTTGAGTGTGTGGATCTCAATGAGTTGATGTCGACGCCGAGCTATTTGCAAAAGAAGTCCCGAGATGGGTGACCACCGTAGGACCCTCCGATGATCAAGTTAGTACCATGAAATAAGAGCAGAGTAGCGGCCTATTGGAATGAATTTGACTTACCTGAGTCGTCTGAAAGAGGGGTTTATATAGGAGTCACATGGAGCGAGCTGGCGCGAGATCCTTACCGTTCATTATGCCCCTGCGTTATGCACGTGTCGATGGCGGGATCCATCCATTAATGGCGGGATACGCTCATTAATGGAGGGACGTGCCAGCGCGGAACGCGGAACGTGGGGCAGCGGATATCTCACTTTGGCGAGATACACATAGCTGTGGCGGGGGCGCTTGGACTCCGCGCTCTCGGTTGATCGGGAAAGCTGAGGAAACTCAGCTCGGTGGATGGCTCGAAGATGAGCCGGGAGGTCGAGGAAGCTGAGCCCTGTAACAGCTCGGAGACGAGCAAAAAAGTTGTGGAAGCTCGGTTATAAGAAGCTACTCCGGGGAGGTCTCCGAGAGGTCAGACGCGACCTCAGAGACGAGGTTCCCCGAGGAGCGTCCTCATTGCATCATATTTATTCTAGCTCCAAACTCCTCAGAAATCTAGTGGACTTATATAGATGACACGTCATTCGCTACGTGTCGTGATTTGAGAAATTCCCACTTGTGAGTATCATCATTAGCCCCCACTCTCGTTTCGACCTATTTATGGGTCGAGTCGAGAGTGGTCTGCTTGGTTTTCTCTGCTAAGCTTGATGCCAAGAATTCTTCATGGAGGATTGTCCGGGGACGACAGGGCATTTGGCAGTTGCGTCTTTTCGATCTTCGAGTCTACGCGGCGTCTCACCGTGCGCCTAAATTTTCGTGCGTATCCCCGATGGCGTCAGCAGATCGGTGAAATAATTGTTCTTTAAAGAGGGGGCGCCGTTTCACTCGATCGTCAGTTGGGTTACAGGCCACGTGTCCGGCATTGGTTGGCAGGGCACGACAAGTTGTCCCTGCCTCCTGCCATGAAGAGAAGATTCCAATGACCGATCGCCACGTGGAGCCTCGACGGCCGCTAGGCGCGATGCTTCGTTTTGGCGAGAATCGATCTGGACCGTAAGATGTTCTCTTTGGAGTGTAGAAATAGGAGGGGGCCATCCTAGGGCCGACACTTTTGCCTTAGTTGCCTCTCGTTGTTTGAAGATTACCCGGCACACTCCTGCTTAGGTCGGATCTTCTGTTGAATTTTCCTCGGCAAACCCTTTCCTTAAATCAGGTTAGATGTCTTCTTCTGAGGTATCTATGGATGTAGTAGGGGTAGAGTCGGGCGATGAGGCTCCAGTTTCTAGGGCCGAGTCCAGTGGGTCTTCTCCTTCCTTGATTTCAGATAGCCGAGGGGGTTCTTCTTCTTCATCTACGTCTTCTATGTCGGGTACGCCCCCCAAGGCCAGGGCCGCCCTTATCACTCGCCATCGAGCGGCGACAAAGGTTCCCAAGGTGCGCATCGGGAATACCCACAATGTGCCCTCCGTTTTGAATCGTCTGGATGAGCTTTCCAACATCTGGGCTTGGTTCTGTATCCCCTATGGTTATTCACTCCGTGCCAAAGAGGGTGAGTGGGCAGACCAGGTATGGGGCAAGGAGATTGCCCTGTATCTGGAAGCGTTTCGGGCAAGAATGCGTATGCTCTTCTCATCTGAGGTTTGTGTGGTACTCCATTGTTTCTGTCTTGCTCCGGGCCACCTAGCACCGAACTCGTAGAAGATCCTCCTCGGGTTTTTGGTCCGGTTAAAATTTGATCGGATCCCCTTCGATTTGAGCCTCCTCCTATCTTTTCTTTGTTATAAAAATCACCCTGGTACTAGTAAGGAAGAGCCAAGCTGGGTGTATCTGTCGTTTAAAAAACATAAGGGTAGGACGGTCGGGTCGGGGGTAGTGGTCGTCCCTTTTTCCATCCATGAATGGAAGGGGAAGTTCATCTTCATTGGGCCACCAGAGAGCGAGGATTGTCCTGTGCCCACCCAGTGGCACAAGGCCGACTGCCCAAGGGTGAGGCAGTCGAACGCCCCCGAGACAAAGGTAGTGTCCCAGTGGGAACCGATCCAGCGGGCTGATATCCTGCTCTCCGAGCAGGTGCTGAGCTGGGCCGGGCTCAGTCCCACGCATTTTTTAGATAAGTTAGGGTTTTTGACGATCTGTTTAGACTTTACCAACATTCTATTGCCGTTTTTGTGTTGCTGAGCCTTTTCTTATGCATTTTTTGCAGAGCCCATGGATCGATCGAAAATTATAGCTGCGATGGCTGCCAAGGCCCAGGGAAGAAATACCGGTGGTGCAAGCTCGTCCCGACCCGGTCCGAGCGCAGATCCTGGGCAAACTGCTCTGGCAAGGGCTTCCGCAACGTCCCCGGTCCCGGAAGAACGTCGAGGGGGGGGACAGAAGCATGTGCGTGACCTGGCGCTTCGTGCTAGGGCGGAGGTGACTCCCTCCGCCGAGTCCCCCCTCAAAAGGCAGAAGCGGGTGGTTTCTTGGCCACCCCCAGCCGGGATCCAAGTGCAGGAGGGTGACTTCTGTATCGAGGTGCCCTCGGGGTTATCTGTAGCCGACAGCTTGCTGGCGGACATGGAGAAGGCCGCTGGGGCTAAGATTCCCCGGGGCACCATGAAGACCCAAGTTGCTGCTATAGCCCAAGAGGTGGTTCAGATCGGTAGCTTTTTCCAAAGATTTTTTTCAAAGGTTATTTCCTCGGTTTTAGCTTCTTAACATAGTTCCTATTTTCTTCAGGTCCTCCAGCACTACGCTCTCCTTGCTGCTATGGAGTTCAAGGAGGTTGCCCCGGTATTAAAGAAGGCGGGCGAATCTACCTCGCTAGAAGAAGAGCTTCTCCTTCAGCTGCAGCAGGCGGAGGAGAAGGCGGCCCTCCTTGACTCACGATTGGTCGCCGAGGGCCTGACGGTTTCTAAGCTGAAGGAATCCCATCGGCTCCTAACTGAATCCAATCGGGCTATCCAAGCCCAGATGGAGGAGACGAACGGGCTTTTCAACGCCATGAAAAGGTCGAGGGACGCCATCAAAAAGGATGCCCGGGCGGCTTGTGATGCGGCGAAGCTCACGGAGAGCAGGGCGGAGAGGGTCGTGGAGGAGTACAAGGCGTCTAATCAGTTTTATATTGATCTCGCCGACTCCACGGCCATTGGGTGGCACTATGCCCTCGACGCCGTAAAAGAGGTCGTGCCTGAGTTCATCGACTGCGAGCTCCGTGCAAGGTATACCCTCGCCGAGGAAGCGCCATAGGAGGCGGCACCGAGCTAGCCATAGAAGGCATGGTGGCCGGCGGAAGCATCGACCCCAAGATCGCCTTATGGTCCCCGACGGAGGCGCAGAGCAAAGAGAGATGGTGGCTGAGCGGGCAGCCTGAGCTGTTCCCCCTTTTTCTCTTTTAGAATTTTGTAAGCCTTCGGGTATTTTTGCAAGGCTGAGGAGCCCACAATACTTTGTATATAATTTTGATCGTAAATAAAGTACATATACTTGCTCAAGTTTTTTTTAACTCGCAAAAATTCTCTTCTTTTAGTTTGCAAGTACAAATCTTTTTATCTTGCAAGTAATTTTAGCTCGCAAGCGCAAAGGTTATCAAATGGGCATTATGCAATTTTCCTGTAGGCCAGTGCCCTCCCTTTTCCCAGAGTCGAGAAAGCGACCATGCATCGAGCATGAATCGAGCGATAGCCAAGTGTAGGAAGACCGGTATCCTCCCTTTCCCCGGAATCGAGGAGGCGACCGTGCATCGAGTATGAATCGAACGTTAGCCAGGTTTGAATAGGTCGGCATCCCTCGACACCTTCTTGGTGCGGGTCTTGGATCCGTGTCTTCGTAGGGCAGGAAGATTGTAACATTTCAAAAAATAAAATATTATTTTTGGGAATTTAAATAATTAAAATAATGAATTTCATGAATATTATTAAAGTATGGGAATTAGTTTTAATGAAATGGTATAATTATATACCGATAGTTTGGAAAACATTTGGAAAATTAATATGAATTATTGATTTTGAAAGAATTTATGTAATTTAGGCATTTTATAAATTATTATACAATTAATTGTATATAAGTTAATGATAAACTCGATTAATATTTCATTAATTATGCATTAATCTTGCTTATGTATATGATATGCAATATAACATGTTGCAAACACTTGTTACAAATTTTGAACCATTCTTCATTTGCACTTATATATGGTATTTTTTTTATAAAATAAAAAGAAAAGGATAATTGAAAAGAAAAGAATAAAGATGAGAGAGAGGGTGAGGTGACTTATGACATAGGCTTGAGAGAGAGGGAGAGAGGGGTGGGGGGGGATCTTCCATACACATGGCTCCTTCATATTGTCTCCATTATTCTTCTTCATTCTCTTCTCCTCCTCCTTCTCCTCACACTCCACCTTCTCTACCATCCCCTGCCACCTCTAAAACCACCTCAAACCATCATACTTCCTTCACAAAAATTGATTCCAACCTTACTACAAACACAATGGACCAATCAAGTCAAGGTTTTGAGCATTTTGGGCAACCCAAGAATTTTCTTCAGTTGATATATGAGGTATATCCTACACCTTTAGTTAAGTATTTAGCTTCTCTACCCTCCTTTTGTAGTTTAGAGTCAAACTAATGTGGATTAGTGATGTTAGAATTTTCCAAGATGAGCTTTAAGGAATATTTGGAGTTGTAAAGTGTAATTGAGGTGTAATTAGTGACCACAACCCCTGTAGTGTTAGTATTATGGACAAAACCTGAGCCTGGATACCCCAAACATGAACTGAAATTTTGCCGATATTGGATTTTGTGGAAATTGTGAAATGATATTGAGATCTGCTACTATCCTGAGACTCTGAAAAATATTTAGCAATCACAGTGAGACGTGCAGGTGACCTAGAAGTTACCCTAAAGACCCGAGCCCATAATTTTCTTTCCTGGCTGCAAATAAATTGCTTCTGGCTGCAATTTGCGACCTAGGTACGAGGCTTTGGATTCGTGCTTGGTCCATGTCTCCTTTGTGCTGTAATTAGACCTATCTTATGTGTAAAATTGGCTAATTCAACTTAGGGTAAAATCTGGAGGTGTTTTCTCAAGTTTCTGTTTTGGTTTTGCGACTTTTAATGACTTGAGTTTTGATAATTGGATTTTGACTCGGTCGATTGACGTTTGTATGTTGACGTCGAGAGTTGTTGGTTATTCTTGCATGCGCAGGCCGTAAGTTTAAACCTATGTGCACTCCACGTGCTGTATTGGTTTTCGTGCTGGATTCTGTTTACGATACTATGTGTTGTAAACTGTAGGTACCTTCACGTGGATTTCGGGACAACAAGAGAGAGCAAGGCGTCATCGACTTCGGCAAGCGAGGATTGAAAGTGAGTAGATATATATCTACGGGGGAAGTCGGGTGGATGGCGTATAGCACCCCCGCAACTGTAGAATAGGATGTGTTTATATTATATATATATGGTTATGTGAGATGGATACTTAGCAAGTAGGGCTCCAGAAAACTTTAGGTTAGAGTAGGCATATTTGTAGGAAGGTTATCCTTAGTCTATTTTCCTTAGTTGTGAACCGTTAGTTTTTCATCGTTGCACACACACGCACGCGCACACTTGGTTTGATATGTGTGTAAATGTGTGTGTGTGCGTGTGCGTGTGCGTGTGTGTGTGTACACATGCATACATATATAGGTATGTTATATATATATATATACTATACATTTACGTGTATGATGAGGATATGACATATTATATGGTTTTGAGTCGATATGATCACGCTGGATGTCAAGAGACTTTGATATACGATTTGAGATGAGACATCATATATGATGCGATATATTAAAAGATCGTTGGGCGTTATTTACATAACATGCGATAACATGTGATTTGATGATATAATAGATTGTACGAGACCTTAGATCCGTACCCTGATTATGATATTGTATGACGATTGATACCGTACGAACTATGATCTATATATGATATTTGATCCGTACCCTCGATTTTGAGGATGTCGTACAATAGATTTTACCGTACGAGATATATTTATATGATAATTGATCCACACTATTGACTTGAGAATGCCGTACGATGGATATTACCGTATGCGATACTATGAGGCTGGATCGCCGACTACTAGATAGATCGACTCAGATATGCTTTCAATTTTTATTTACTTTCTACTCGGTTCTTAGTTTAGTCTTTAGTTGCTTAAATAGATGTTAGAATAGAGTTCGAGTCATATCTATTTTCAAAACTAACGAATCGTAGATATTTTCGAAGAGCAACCCGAAGAACGCTACGGATTTTCAAAATGATATTTCTTTTCTCAAAAACACCGTAGCCCCTACTTTTCCAAAGACAACGATTCGTATTATTTTAAATACGGTAACCGTATGGCTCGCATATAGCTATGTATATCTTATCTTCCTGCGTTTACTATTTACTTTTCTGCTATGTTTATATTAATTCCATTTCATTGCATATATATACATGTGCTTCATTAGCTGTTGCGATCTCGTCTGCTAGGATACCTGCACCATTACCGATGATGCGTATGTTGCACGTACACTTGCTTGCCGGCTCACACACATCAGCATCGGTAATTGCCATTGTAGGGTTACTAGGCACTCGCACAAGGGTCTATAAGACATCAACCATGCCCGATTTAAAATTTAGCCATGCCGAACAACCCTAAACCAAGATCTTAGACTAGAAATTAGGCGAAACAAAGTATGTTAAACACTTTAACATTTAAGAGTTTGGGATTACAACCTTTGTAGTCCGGTCCTTCACTTCATAAGCTCCGAGTTGTGGTCCCTTCGCTGCGATCATCAAGTTCCGGACTCTCGAGAGGCTCCACGAAGAGAAAGATGCAAGCTTACTTCCAATCTTCGATAACAAAGATGATCTACCTTGAAGTTTCATTAACACAAGCTCTCACTCACTAAATGAAGTGAACACCCTAATCTAAATGGCTAGGATAGATTAGGATGATGAAGTAGGATTTTTGCTCTCAATTATTAACTTAATCTCACTCATTTTCATCACCAAAGCAAAAGCTAGAAAGCTTTTCTTCAAGAACTCAAGGAAGAAGAAGAAGAATTCTTTTGTGATGAATAATGAAAACCATGGTGAGGTTAGAGATACAAGCATGGGTTAAGAATGAAGTCTTAACCCATGTAGAGAGTCAACTATGGTGAAGGGTTGGGTTGAGTTAAGCAAATATCTACACAAAATATCCAAAGTCAAAGTCAATGCTTCAAAAAGCTTCTTGAAAGCTTCATGCTTGCTTAACCCTAATCCAAACCCTAACCACAATTAAACTTCACAAAACATGTTGCATTTATAACCCTAATATGTTATAATATTATATATCACATATACAATATTTATTGTAACAAAATAAAATAATACTATTAACATATATCGCATATATATCAATGTATTACCTGAGTGAGAAAAAGAATCTTTTAGTGAGCTTATATCAGTTAATGTAATTTAATATATCAAATATATAATTATACATTAAATTATCGAATCGACACTTGATTCGATAATCCGGCTATTTCATAAATAACCGACTAATATAATCTGTATCATTTCATCGAATCAACACTTGATCCGATGACCCGGCTATATCACATATACCTGGCCGATATCTCATATCGCGAGAATCTAATACGGTATCACATACACGTATTGTTCTTGGTCCCGCACATATCACATATGTGCTCATACTCCGTTTTGCCTGAGCCAAGAAACCTCTGTGTAGGACTCTAAAGGATCGTCAATACGCCGGCAGTAGGTGATGATCATATTAAACACCCATAAGCTGCAAGCGGTGAGCTAAACGTAACAGCCACCCAGGTATTGAGCGATCAGAAGATCAACAAGCAAGCCTGTACATTCTCCTGCGAATCCAATCAGTAACACTCCCGTACAGTCCGGTCTCTTCGTCTGATATGTCGCATATCTCGCCTAGGGGTGGTAAACGTCAGACCCTAGTAGCTTGATAAGTCGTGTCGATATGAGGTCTATAACAGTTCGAGAAACTACTGATAACACTTACCAGTAAATCTCAGCAACCCTGACCAGGGATTTCCAGTTATAGCCAATCGAACGCAGCACAACATCAACTCCCTATACCGGGAGAGACGAATCCCCTCCTATCGCTCATTGCCTCCATGTGATTCGGGACTGTACCCAAAAGCCACCTTTTTGCATGCCCTCTTGGACGTGGTATGATGGAAATCAAAGCATAGTGGGAATCACACAAGACTCTATGACGATCTCGGGTCTACAGACTACTCTGTATCAGTGTCACCGGAGAACTGCCATCTGACGTGAGGTATAATACCATCTGGGAGTTCTCGGCGAGTCCGTCCAGTGTACCCAGTCTCCACTGAGCACCCGTATACCATCTTTGATGTCAAACACCGATGGATATGGGATCATCCATCGCCCATCATATGGGTCAAGATGCGTATACGCTAGTCTACTCTGGTGTATCGATGCCCTGTCTCGATACACCCTCGACTAGGAAAAGTTATAGGATGTACTCGTCGACTACCGTGGCCCCACTAGTATGATCTCATCATAGTCCCAGTAGTCAAGTACATATCCTAAGGGCTTTATCAACATGTAACATAGAGACAATCAGAGTACATGTTAAGATAAAGTACAACCAGATAGCGTACTATCATGTCGAGCAAGAAAGTCCCCCTATATATGTCCTAGCATCCACTACAATATACATCGTATGTACAGTAATGGCCTCTAGGGCATACATATAACTAACAATCTCCCACTTGCACTAGGGCCATCTGTTGTAGTATCACATACCCAACAATTAGCTGTGGTTGAAGTATCTCATACTCAACCATCCCATAAAAAGTCTCTACTGGGAAAAAGGCCTTTGTGAGTGGATCCGCGTTGTTGTCCTCTGTGTCTACTCTCCTAACCTCGATCTCCCTGGAGATTAACTATCTCCATGATCAGGTGATACTGCCCAAGAATTATATCTGGATTTTTGATGGGACGGGGGTTCCTTGGCAAAAGCCAGAACTCCATTGTCATACAATGGTAGAAACGAAGTTCATCTCATGAACTTATATATATCCAGACTGCCTCTTTGGTAGCATCTTTGGTAACAATGTTATGTTGCCTTTAATCGTCTAGTAAGTCACGGTATCTAGCTTGGAACTCTTCCAACATACCGTCCCTCCACTGAGGGTAAAGACAATGCCTGCGACTAACATTCAGTCGTTCTTACCACCCTGGAACCATTCCAGTGATTCTCCCCAGGATCGATTGATACCATCTCACTATAACTAGTGAGAATCCTAACATCCATTTAGATCTATCTCATAGATATAAAACCTAGGATTTAGGAGGTATCACCTTGATCCTATATGGAGAATCCTTGTGATAAGCGGAGATTGACCGAGCGTAGCATAGGAAACTCCTTCCCTATTAAGAGTATGTCATCCACGTACTCTACGAGGATCACCACCATACTCCCTACTACCTTTTTGTATATACAAGGTTCACCTACCATTTTGATGAAGTCAAACTCTTTGACTACCACATCAAAACAGATGTTCCAACTCCGCGATGCCTGATTTATCACATAAAACATCTTGCACACGTTTCCGCTGCTCCCACTGTCTACGAAGCCCTCTGGCTGTGTACTTATAGACGCTCTCTTCCAAATCAACATTTAGAAAAGCAGTCATGACACCCAACCACCAGATATCGTAGTCATGGTATGTAGCCGTGGCAAGTAGGATCTGGATGGACTTAAGCATAGCTTTGAAAGTCTCAACTTTTCCATGTACACCAAGTAATCTTCTCAAGATATACTTGCTCCTGATGGGAATTTAACCCTTCAGATAAAGCAACAAAAGTCCATACTTTGTTGGTGTATAAGGATTCCATCTCAGATCGATAAGCATCCAGCCATTCTTACAGAGTCCCACTCCTGATGGCCTGCTCGAAACTAGTTGGGTCATCATCTCATGATGCAATCCTCGGTCCCACTGTCATAGAGAAACCGAAGTATCTCTCAGGTGGGTGAGGAACCCTACTAGATCGGCGGAGAGGCTGAGGTTCGTTGGAAACTATTGAATCCTTTGGTTCTACCAAATCATTAGCTGCAGTTTGTATAGCTGGAACTCTTTCCAGTTCTACCTCATGACCAATAATTTCTTCACAAGAAATTCCCTTTAACAATGGTGGCATGCTGAGAAACAAAACATCTTCTGTTCCTCGGTTTGGTAGAAGATATTCCCTTGCGAATGCTTGGGATATCCAACAAACTTCCACAGATCTGACTTTGCCTCGAGCTTGTCTGGATTATGCTTTTAGACATAGGCTGGACAACCCCAAATCTTAATAAACTTAAGATATGGGCTCTTCCCATTCCATATCACATATGAAGTGGTAGGTAACTGATTTGATTTGAACTCTATTCAATACGTATGCAACTTCTCAAGTGCATAACTCCCAAAAGGAAATAGGAAACTCAGTAGTACCCATCATAGAGCACACCATATCACATAGGGTGCTATTGCTCCGTCCCGATATACCATCGTGCTATGGTGTATACGGAGGAGTAATGCTGAGAGAGAATCTTATTCTCCTTTAGAATAGTCCAGGAATCCCGTGCTCAAGTATTCTCCTCCTTGATCTTATCAAAAGACATAATACTTATACCCGTTTTTGGTTCTCTACTTCTAACTTATATTCTGTGAATATCTCAAAAGGTTCGGACTTGTGTTTCAACAGGAACATATGTCTGAATCTTGAGAGATCATCAGAGAATGTAATGAAGTATAAAGAACCGATCTTGGCATGTGTAGACAGGGGACCTCATACATCAGCATGTATCAATCCCAAGAGTTCACTAACTCTTTCTCTGTTTCCAATAAACGGAGCTGTGGTCATCTTATCTTTGTGACATGACCGGCAAGTTTCACAAGATGTAAATTCAAACTATTTTAAATATGCATCTATATGCAACTTGAGCTAGTCGGGTCACATTGATATGACCTAGTCTACAATGTCTCAAGAAGGATTCGTTCATTTCTGAACTCTTCCTCTTATGTGTGTTCTATACATTAAGAACTGTGGTTTGATTTAGAACGTTTATGCTTTTAGATAACGTGCCTGAACCTATCAACTCTTGATATAGGAAATGTTCAAAACATTATCCAACAATACAAAATTATATTCTTCTTTACTAATAAAGAGACTGATGTGATGTTGTATATCAGGTTCGGTATCTAATAATATTCGTTCAGAATCAATGTATTCTGGTAATACAGGATGATAACTACCAACAGACTTGGCTCCAACACTTGCACCATTTCTATCTCATGAAATTTATCACCCGTTCTCAGTTCTCTACCTATCTATAGCCCATGTAACAAATTACATATGTGGGATCCTGATCCGGTATCAAATACCCAGGACGTAAAGGATATTGAGAAACAGTTCTGTGTAATGAACACACCCGAAGAAGATGCATCAACATGTACTTTCTTCGTTTGGGCGGTACGGGAATTCTAGTAATCCCCTATTTCCTACTCTGTCTTATAACAATTATAAGTTGGAGCGGGACCAACGTTCCCTAGCGTAGTATAACAAGCAGGTTCGGTCAATACATCCGTATTATTATCTTGATTAAGGCATGACATGGTCGCTACCTGGAGAGAGAGAGAGAAGAAAACACTCAGCGTGCGCTTTTTACAAGATTAGATTGGTTATCAATTTATCTAATCAGGATGTCTCCCACTGTTTTAGTCAAATCTTCCTTCAAACCCTAAAAGGAAAGACTAGCCGGGATTAATTTACACTCTACAAGTTCGCCAATCTTTCAGCCAGGCCAGTGCAGGTACTTTGAGGGAGGTTCCCCGTGCTTTCGCATGGACCTAATTAAAATAAATCTCGTTTTCCTAGGGGCGTAACCCCGTTAACACCTTTCTAGACACCTACTTGATCGGCTAATTGTAATGTGTAAAACTCTCCCAGGAGTAACTCTTACTCACAGCGGGTATCGGGATCCAACTATCTCATAGAAGGTATGCAATCTCATTGCAAATTTCAACACTTGAAATTCCGTAATAATATTTTACCCCTAGCGTGTTATGACCTTGACGCATGCCAAACAACCCATCGTCCGCTAGTCAAGTTCAACCCGTACATTTCTTGATTGAATTAAACCCACCCGCACGGCCCTTGACGCATGCTAAACAACGCCGTACGAATACCCTAATCCAATCGCAACGTATGCTAGCAGATAAGCACTAGTTAGCTACCGTACACTACGCCTTGACGCATGCCAAACAACCGCAGCATGAATAATAAGTAGTACTTATCTGAAATGACGGAGGGCTACGACAGGTTTTTAAGAAAACCCTTTGCGTAATGAACTTGATATCGTTGTAGAATCGAGTGATTTTTAAAAGGAATGTTTTTGAGGCCTTTTCTAGTTTTGCTAAAGAGGTCACTCCCGGTGAAGGGACCGTCGACTCTTTCCTTATTGAATAAGGTGCAGGATATTTCACAAATACCACTATGCAAAGAAAAAACTATAGAAACAATCAAAAGACAAACCGAGTTTGTAGCATCTGCTAGTTTCGCTAAAGAGGTCACTCTCGGTGAAGGAATCTCGGCTCTTTCCTTATCGAATAAAGTGCTGGATGTTCTACAAGGAACACCGCTATGCAAAGAAAGAACTAGAGCTATCTGTTTTTAAACAAGTTTCTACAACATCTTTAGGTTTCTTTTAGTTTCATTAATCTCATTAATGAAGTCCCATTTTATTATGCTTCACAAGTATCACATTTGAAAAGAAATCTGCAATATAACATATATCTCATATATATAATATAAACATTTGTCTCAGGCAGTAATATGATCTCATCACAGAACATTGCAACAGAAGAAACATATATGAAATATTGGATATACTAGGACGTCCGTATTTTAATACGAGCCTGTATAAAACACGAAATCCACGGTCGCGATGAATAGCCAAACCTACATCCCTAGACCCCTACGAGAACGGCAAGCAACACTGCCAATTCTAGGGTTAGGAGACCCGGTCTCGACTCCTCGAGATGGTCTCCCACTGGACCCCAGAACCCGGTTACTTGTGCTCCCCGCCTTGGGTCTACCTAATGCGGAAAAGTAAATAATATACAATGGTGACATCATCCTCAGCCCGGAAGTGCCCCAATAAAAGAATATTACATACAAATGAATTTTACATGAATAAAAAAGAAAAACTCTCATCTCACATAAAACCCCCGGCTATTCAGAACGCGACGATCCAATATAACATATCACAGCAACACATAATATCTCATATCATCAACGTAAGTAAGTATGCGTATCCCGATTGTCGTTGATGTATATCAATGAAGCCGGTGATACACCACATATTACGCTTACGGTCATAGAAAAGAAAGTGTAAAACTACAACAGTTGGAATCCGCAACCTCTTTAGACATCGCATGCCTAACCAAATGAATTCCTTAGACATCGCATGCCTAACAATTATAAACCCCGCATTTTAGTCTCATTATCGAAAACTCTTTTCAATATCAATTCGGGCAATTCAACAAGATTCCCGACATCCTGATCGAATGCTCGTCGTAAACTTTAGTAGACGGCCGCACCCTCGGATGCCGTCGACGAAGTGCACTAAGGCGGAACACCGCTGCCGCGAGCACCCGAACGGATGCTTTTGGCGACGGGGTTCTCCTACAGTCACTTGGTCAGGGCTATGGGGCGTGGCTGTCTGTTAAGTTTACCCAGAGAGTATCCGCGTACGCTACGTGATTGCGACGGACTTTTGATCGCATCAAAATCCGATGGCAACCGATCATCTGAGACTGAACTGCTAGATTTATAACATTCAAATTAGTTATCTCATAACTACCTGTGGATTCCAAATATTGTATCACATTCCAGATAAAAAGACAGTGTTAAACTTTCCGATCGAATAATCAAACACCCAAGATTTCCCAAATATCTCAACACTTGAGCGGAGTTCAAAAAATATCCATCACATGCCACAGTACCAATGGTCCAGCCGTAGAAGGGTCAAGCCAACGCCTCACATGTGCCAACGCCGTACTGCCCCAAACCCTAAGGTTCAGAGACGGTTCAGACGGTTACATAATCGAGTTAAGGTTTGTGTTCTTCTAGAGGGTCTACCACGTTACTTGCATGATTTTCCGGAAGTTTCAAACTCGAGAAAAAATCCAACTTTTGAAAAAATTTCCGACAAGGGAAAAAGTGAGTTATTGATATCCGTTCGAACTTTTTAACAGTTTCTAAAATTACCCGGAAAAAAATTAAACAAACTTAAATTATCCGATCGAATTAACGAGTCCCCATTACATCCCAGAAAACTCAACACTTGAGTATATTTAAAAATTCCCAGAAGAATCAGGAAGTACATACGGACATTACTGTGTAAAAACTATCCCTCAATCTACAGTACCTGCCGCAGAACCGCCGCCAATACCCTGGTTTGGCCGCGGTTCCGCGGCGCTTTAGTGGATTTAGGGTGTCGTTTTGCACATTAATTCCTAAAATACCATGCTGGTTTTTTTGAGTATTTTTAATATGAAAAAATCAACAGTTTTGAAAATTTTCCAGAAACTAGGATTTTACGGGTATTCGGAGTTCGATCGGACTTTAAACTTCTCCTAGACTTCGCGTAAAGCTCTAGCTTGGCTCTGATACTACTGTAGGGTTACTAGGCACTCACACAAGGGTCTATAAGGCATCAACCATGCCCGATTTAAAATTTAGCCGTGCCGAACAACCCTAAACCAAGATCTTAGACTAGAGATTAGGCGAAACAAAGTATGTTAAACACTTTAACATCTAAGAGTTTGGGATTACAACTTTTGTAGTCCAGTCCTTCACTTCATAAGCTCCATGTTGTGGTCTCTTCGCTGCGATCATCAAGTTCCGGACTCTCGAGAGGCTCTACAAAGAGAAAGATGCAAGCTTGCTTCCGATCTTCGATAACAAAGATGATCTACCTTGAAGTTTCATTAACACAAGCTATCACTCACTAAATGAAGTGAACACCCTAATCTAAATGGCTAGGATAGATTATGATGATGAAGTAGGATTTTAGCTCACAATTATTAACTTAATCTCACTCATTTTCATCACCAAAGCAAAAGCTAGAAAGCTTTTCTTCAAGAACTCACGAAAGAAGAAGAAGAATCCTTTTGTGATGAATAATGAAAACCGTGGTGAGATTAGAAATGCAACCATGGGTTAAGAATGAAGTCTTAACCCATGTAGAGAGTTAACTATGGTGAAGGTTTGGGTTGAGTTAAGCAAATATCTACACAAAATATCCAAAGTCAAAGTCAAAGCTTCAAGAAGCTTCTTGAAAGCTTTATGCTTGCTTAACCCTAATCCAAACCATAACCACAATTAAACTCCACAAAACATGTTGCATTTATAATCCTAATATGCTACAATATTATATATCACATATACAATATTTATTGTAACAAAATAAAATAATACTATTAACATATATCGCATATATATCAATGTATTACCCGAGTAAGAAAAAGAATCTTTTAGTGAGCTTATATCAGTTAATGTAATTTAATATATCAAATATATAATTATACATTAAATGATCGAATCAACACTTGATCCGATAATCCGGCTATTTCATAAATAACCGACTAATATAATCTGTATCATTTCATCGAATCAACACTTGATCCGACGACCCGGCTATATCATATATACCCGGCCGATATCTCATATCGTGAGAATCTAATACGGTATCACATACACGTATTGTTCTCGGTCCCGCACATATCACATATGTGCTCTTACTCCGTTTTGCCTGAGCCAAGAAACCTCTATGTAGAACTCTAAAGAATCGTCAATACGCCGGCAGTAGGTGATGATCATATCAAACACCCACAAGCTACAAGCGGTCAGCTAAACATAACAGCCACTCAGGTATTGCGCGATCAGAAGATCAACAAGCAAGCCTGTACATTCTCCTGTGAATCCAATCAGTAACACTCCCGTACAGTCTGGTCTCTTCGTCTGATATGTCGCATATCTCGCCTAGAGGTGGTAAACGTCAGACCCCAGTAGCTTGATAAGTCGTGTCGATATGAGGTCTACAACAGTTCGAGAAACTACTGATAACACTTACCAGTAAATCTCAGCAACCCTGGCCAGGGATTTCCAGTTATAGCCAATCGAACACAGCACAACATCAACTCCCTATACCGGGAGAGACGAATCCCCTCCTATCGCTCATTGCCTCTATGTGATTCGGGACTGTACCCAAAAGCCACCTTTTTGCACGCCCTCTTAGACGTGGTATGATGGAAATCAAAGCACAGTGGGAATCATACAAGACTCTATGACGATCTCGGGTCTACAGACTACTCTGTACCAGTGTCACCGGAGAACTGCCATCTGACGTGAGGTATAATACCATCTGGGAGTTCTCGGCGAGTCCGTCCAGTGTACCCAGTCTCCACTGAGCACCCGTATACCATCCTTGATGTCAAACACCGATGGATATAAGATCATCCATCGCCCATAATATGGGTCAAGATGCGTATACGCTAGTCTACTCTGGGTGTATCGATGCCCTGTCTCAATACACCCTCGACTAGGAACAGTTATAGGATGTACTCGTCGACTACCGTGGCCCCACTAGTATGATCTCATCAT
The DNA here is from genome assembly GCA_030015575.1 of Agapanthus africanus. NCBI lineage: Eukaryota > Viridiplantae > Streptophyta > Magnoliopsida > Asparagales > Amaryllidaceae > Agapanthus > Agapanthus africanus. The sequence continues at coordinate 455,422,565 of CM057349.1, forward strand.
AGTCCCAGTAGTCAAGTACATATCCTAAGGGCTTTATCAACATGTAACATAGAGACAATCAGAGTCCATGTTAAGATAAAGTACAACCAGATAGCGTACTATCATGTCGAGAAAGAAAGTCCTCCCTATATATGTCCTAGCATCCACTACAATATACATCGTATGTACAGTAATGGCCTCTAGGGCATACATATAACTAACAGCCATGTCACCCACACTTTCGTAACCGTTACATCATTCGTATAACCTGATAATTTGTAGCTAATTAGTTGTTTCCACAATAAAAGTGCAAAGCTCTGTTCAAAACTCAAGAGGCAGCGCTTCACATGTTTGCCACGAGGGCGCCAGCGCCAGAGTTAAAAACTCTTAAAAGAGCAAAGCTCTGTTCGAAACTCAAGAGGCGGCGCCTCACATGTTTGCCACGAGGGCGCCGGCGCCAGAGTTAAAAACTCTTATTGGCGCCGCACATGCACAGCATGTGAGCGCCGGCGCCTAGTAGAATTAAATTCTAGTCTCTGTTAAACAGAGTCGTTGGATCAAAGATCCAACGGAGATGATAAATCATCAGAATGCAGAATTAATTTCTGTTGAGGAAATGTTCCTCAAATCTTTCTAAACAAGAAAGATTACTCTCTGTAAATTAGAGTACCGTTGGATTAAAAATCCAATGGTGATTCAAGAATCACCGATCTACAAAATAAATTTTGTGTGGGAAAATATTTTCCTAATCTTGTTAAAAAAAAGAAAAATATCTTCCGTAAAACAAAAGTTCTTGGATCAAAGATCCAACGGTGGAAAAAATCTCCAAATCAATTAGGATCTCTCAATGAGAGATTTCTTCAACTAATCAACAGATTTGCCTCTACTATATAAAGGACCCAAGACTTCAAGTCTGAGAGAGAGGAACTTCCCATAAGCTTTAAAAAAGAGAGGAAGCTTTGAAAGAACGGAGAATTAAATTCTCGAGGAAGAAGAACTCTCTTCTTGGAAATTTTAGGTAAATAAAAGTAAAAAAAAGATCCTTTGGATCATTCAAAAAAGAAGATAGAGAACTCAGGAGTGCTTAGGACTCAGTGAGCGGCGCTCAGCGCCCAGTGCCCCATGTGCCCCTTATATGGGCGCCATAAAATAAAGAGTACTTAGCACTCAGTGTGCGGCGCTCAGCACCTAATGCCTCACGTGTCCCTCATATGGGCGCTATAAAATAAAGAGTGCTTAGCACTCAGTGGCTGGCGCTCAGCGCCTCACGTGACACTCATGCGGGCGCCATAGAACATAAAGTGCTTGACACTCATCATTCAATGCCTTGCGCCTCACGTGCTTCGTACGTGGGCACCATAAAGAGTGCTCAGCACTACATATAGAGACAAGGAAAAGAGAGAGTAAAGTGTAAGCGTTGGAACTCACATGAGTGCTCCGCACTTTTTGCATGAAAAATGGGACTGAGCCCAAACCAGTGCTCAGCACTTTTTTCAAATAAAAGAAAATTGAGTGGGGGCAAGCCCAAGTTGGCTAGGTCCCTAATTCAGATCAACTGAGACCATGGATTCATTGTTTCCCAAACATGACTCATGACATCCAAAATGATGTTCATCCCATATTTCCTAAGTTAATCTTAGCCCCCAAAAATGGCTATTGATTCTTAGATGGTCCATCATGATCTCTTCCCTCAGACACGGGAATTGGTTCAAGGGTACATCTCTCCATACCTCTGATGCATGCTGTTATAATTCCTCAACGTCTTCAGAGAGGTGGCGGGCTCCGACAACCAATTGTTTTTGGGTACACTTCCCAAGCTGACGTGCACACCTTAAACCAAACCACACCCCAAATAGGTGTATCCCCACATAATCGCCATGAATCCCGTCACGTAACAAATACACGGGCATAAAATGGTGATCTACGGACCGTAACGTTCTCAAACTACTACGGACCATAACGTCCTCAAACTACTACGGACCGTAACGTTCTTAAAGTAAAACCTCACCTCAAAAAGGGTGATCTACGGACTGTAACGTCCTTAAACTAAAGCCCCCACCTCAAAAATGGTGGTCTACGGACCAAAACGTTCTTAAACTAACAACGGACCGTAATGTCCTCAAACGAAAACAATAGAGCCCAAATGCTTTTTTGTTGGATCTGAATGATCCTAAACCCTGTTAAGTAGATCTTAGTCTCAAAGTGGACTAATGTATCCTTAACAAAAATTTATGTTGATCTTAATCTCAAATGAGATTAATGATCCTTAAATCAACCCAAACCCAAATCTAAGATATACGGATTTGGACTAATCCACGCCCTACGGGAGACAACATAAATTAGTCTCCATATACAATCCACGGGCAACCTAAACAAATAAAAACACACACGACACGAAGTGAACTTCCGGAGCAGGAGAAAGTGGTTATCGTGATACGGTAACGTAATTAACTGCAAGGGATTGCGCCTGCAGGGAAGAGCGTCCCCACAATTAAAAACCCCTCGTAAATGAGGGGAATCTGACGAAGTTTGCTACAATGGCCACATCCGTCCAAACCTCCGATACACGGTGCTATAAATCAATTTGGCATCTTCGGAGAGGTGGACGGATAAACCCAAATAGCATCTGCCCCCAAATTCAGGCAAGACGATCCATCCCGGTTTCGTCTCTGTTTTCGGCGGTAAACAGATTCTGGCATACCCGGTGGGACCTTTTCCTCTTTCCACTCCACACTTCGTGTGTCGTGTTCGCGAACAATCGCGATTTACTATGGTTTCCCCTGAATTCAAGATACTGAGATTTGGTGTCTTGCTTCTGTGCAGAGAAAAGAAGATCAATGGCTTCCAAGTGTACCTGCAGCAGCAACTCCCGCTCCGTCCCCACTTGAGGAGTGACATACGGGCCAAATGCGGCATGCATCTTTTCAATGCCAGTGGAACAGGTAATTCAGGCCACCACTGGATTGTTCTTCGGGACCATGCTTCTGCCAGCAAGTTTCAGCGCCCTAATGCCATCACAGGAAGCTCCAAAGAAGTCGGTCTTTGATCGAGTTGCAACCACCACGGCCCCACTCAACGGGTCGTCCTAGTCTGTCACCTCAGCTTCAATAGGCTGAGCCAAAGCTCAAGTGGGCCGGCAAAGAGGCTCGCAATACCTGAAGGGCTTATCCCGAAACAGATAGCCGTTCCAGCTCCGGCAGGTGAAGTTGTCAAAGGGGCTTCTCCTACTAAAGGATCGGTCTTCGCAAGATTGGCCGTTCCAACTCTTGCTACGGGTGGAGTCATTAAAAGAGCTTCCCCTACCAGAAAGTCGGCCTTTGAAAGATTGGTCATCCCATCTCAACGGATGTCAGTTTTCAACAGTCTGGCCTCGACACTAGCCCTTCACCAAAGCAGGGGGTATGAGAAAGCCACTACCACAACTGAGGAGGTCTCTTCGACGAGACATGCTAAACGTCGCTACTGGCGCCGGGTGAGAAGAGCTAGGGGCAACTCCCCCTCTGGACTTACTCCACCAGCTCCAACGGTGGAAGTCGACGATGCTGTTCCAACCGGGAACAACTTTGAACCGCTAAGGAGAGTGCGGCGAAACTCCCCAACCGCAGTGCTGAAGAAATCTCCCCCACCTGTTGAAAACATGATACTGGAGAAGCCAGAGCGGCCCCCTCAACGGCTGTCCTCCCAAGTCCACAGGGTCTGGCGAAAGGTCCAAGATTCTGTGATCAATATAGACTACTCTTGCCGACTGAAGAAAACAAAGGCTCGGAAATTTCGGGGTAAAAATTTACATCCAGGTTAACCAAGTCAAAATCAAAATCAAACCCAAACCAAGTGGGCCCAAGCCCAGGTCAAGTGGGTCCATGTTCGAGTTGAGCCCGAACATGAAGCGACCGGCCTCCCCATGCCATAACAAAAATTTTTGTAATAAATAATTTTGGTGTTTTTTTTATGAATGAATGTAAAAAAAATGGGCATAAAGCCAAATTTTTGTAAAACTCATGGCTCATGTTCAAAAGAAATGAGCACATGCGATATGAGATGGGCAAAATGCCATTTTGTAAAGCCCAAGGGGCTATATGTAAAGTGTGTAGCCTATAAAGGCAAAGATGATGAAAATATCACAACAACTTTTTCTCTCTCTCAAAAATTAGGGTTTGTGCCCCCTCCTTCCTCAAGGTTCTAAAACCTTCTTCCCCTTTTGAATTAAATCAAGAGTTTTACTCTTCTTTTCCAAAAATAAATAGTTTTTCACCACAAAACCCACAAAAGGGAGCTCAGATATTCCATCGGATCTCAAAAGGGGAGATTTTTAAATCTCACCCCCTTTCTCCAAGATCTGGCCAACCGAGAGAAAGAAGAAGGAGACTCATCTCTAAAAATCCCATCCTGGGGAGATCCAGGGCCAAAGGGGGAGAGAAACAAAGGGGTCCCCTTTGATCATTTCTAAAGATTTTAGGAGTTTAACTCCATTCAAGATCTGTTGGAGTTCAACTCCTAAAATTAATCTCTTTTTAGGAGTTTAACTCCAGAAGTCAAATCGGGAGCACAGCTCCTAGTGTAGGGACAAAGTTCCTTTTCCTGCTGATGCCCGGCGTCCGCGTGCCATGCACGTGGGGTGCCCGACGCCTGCGTGCCAAGCACGTGGATTGCTCACGCCCGGCGCCCGGCGCTCGGTGCCCAACGTTTGCGTGCTAGGCACGTGAGGCGCTAGCACTCACGCGTCCTTTGGATGCCATTTTCCCACTCATTTTATGTACACTCCACAATAAAAATATCTCCCCTGTTAGAATAAATTTCTAACTAGACGCTGCCCTGCACCCTGCATCCCGCAAGGTGGCTGCTAGCCCCCTTGACCCCCAGCCCACTATCCGGGTAGCGGGACCCCCGTAAAAACTCTGCGGGGCCCCCGATATATCCAAAACCCTTTTAAAACACAACTCTGCACATTGAGTTTGCATGACTTGTTTGACCCGTCAATCGGAAGTTCCCTCGCTCCAAAGGCGAGGGGTGATTAACGGCAGCTTAGTCCGTGGCTGCCGGAGATTCGGATCCCCACAATCAATAAAACCCAGCCTACCCTAAGCAGGGGGAATCTGTAGTACGCCTGACAAGCGCGTGCGTATTCCCATCTCAATGGGGTGACGAAAAACACCCTACAGATTCTGGCACGTCCGGTGGGACTTTTCTCTCCTCCCATATCTCGGGTCAAGTGTTCATGCGAACTCATTTAACATATATGCCGATATTTGTACTGAAATAATGTTTTTTCCGTGCAGCAATCAACTTTTAACGATGATGTCTTCTAAGATGAATTCAGCTTCCGACGCGACCCCGATCTCGTACGTGGTCAAGATCAATGCCCGTGTGGTTCTCCCTGCTAGTCTCAGCCGGCAATGGGAGGAGCCATCCCGTCAATTTGGTTTCGTCATCATCTACCCTGCTGGAAGCGCTCATCTAGCGGAGGTCCTGACAAACCAAATGGGCAAGCCGATCTTAAAGGGTAAGAGGCCGAATGTTGTGATCGCCAAGGCACCACAGACCAAGCATAAAAGGGTGTCCGAACGATTCTCTAGTGCTCCAGCTGGGGGAAGGACTACCAGAAAAAAGGGCATCATTGAACGCCGTGGACAAGCCCAAGCGACTCTTCTGACAATTGCACAATTAGGCGTATCTCCAAAGCTCTCCATCGCTCGGTCTACGGTGACTCCTCGAAGAGCCGAAGTCTACCAAGTGCTTAAAACGAAAAAGTTAAGGCAGAAGTAGCTCAAGTATCGAGCCAACAAAAGGGCCAAGACTTTGGCCATGTGGAATCTTGTGAGGTTCCAAGAGCAGGGTTACTTTGCGACAACGGCTGAGTCCGCCGTAAAAGTCAGCAATCCCTTCGAACCTCTGAAGTGGGTTCAGAAAAATTCCATGACCGCTAGAATCAAGAAGACAGCGGCCCGAATGTTGCTACAAAGAGACGTGTCCCAGCCCCAACAGAGAAAGTACGACACTGTCTCTTCAAGAGTTTATCAGGCGCTCTGTGCCGCATGAAAACAGCGGGGCAAAACCAAAAAGGAAGTATCAGCACCATTCAAGAATCCGGCCAGGACAGCCACCTTCAGTCGACTGCCCATTACTGAAACAGGAGGGTCAAGACAGTGATCCATGAAATCAGCCGTCGATAATAAAAGAACGGCTGGATATGTTATCCATACGGTCTATATGGCGGGTGGGCGCCCCAGCGACAACCTTCGCAAAAAAAGCAAGGATGGGGCCACCACATCTCAAGCCCAATCTGGCTTGAATATGGTTGCCGTTTTCCAAGAACAGCCGCCTCCGCTGGATGATGAAAACCCTCTCGATGAGGATGATGGGCAGAAAGACCCCTCAGTCGTCAAGCTCGGACAGCGAGGAAGAGCCGACTTTCCGCCTCAGGACCGCATAGCAAGAGCTGCTTCAAGAGCTTCGAAAACAGCTCAGGAGCAAAGATAAAGAAATGGCCAAGCTTTACTCCAAAATCGACGACCTGACGAATGTTGTGATGCATCTCACGGCTCAAATTGCTCAAGCGCTTTCCAATAAGGCACATGTCTCGACTCATGAACCGGGTGATGGCAACCCGAAGCAACCAATGCATGTCCCCTTAGGTCCAAAATTGGGCAAGCCACATGAAAGCCGGCCACATTACGCTTCTGGGGACGCCTTGACCCCAGATAGCACCATCCCGCTAACACAAGATCGGATAATGGATTTGGTCACTAGCAAGGTTAGAACATTGGTAGCCAAAGTCGAAGCTCAGAAAGAAATCGGCAGTAGTGGACAGCCGTATCCCGCACAGTACGATCTGATCGAGTTCCCAAGCGTCTGCGTCATTCCTAAGTTCGGAAGATTTGACGGGACGGGAAATGCATATCAGCATGTCGCCCACTTGAAAGCATCGTGCGGAAACACAAGGGGCAATGACGCGCTCCTTCTTCGTCAGTTTGTCAACAGCCCGACCGGTGTCGCTTTTGACTGGTACGCGAGTATACCAGACGGGTCCGTCATTACCTTTGTTCAAATGGAGTCTCTGTTTCGGCAAAGGTTCATGAGTGTCAGTGATAAAATCTCCATTGCTGACCTTATGAGGACCGAGCCGGGGAAGAATGAAAGCAACACCGACTTTATCGCTCGATGGAGCAACCTCACGGTCATGTGCGAACCGCCGCTGGAGCAGGACCAGTCCGTCAGTCTTCTCATTGGAAACCTCAGCAATTGGATAGTCCCATTCTTATGTACAGCAGGCCTCAAGACGTTTCAGGAGCTAACCAAGAAAGTCCAAATGCTGGAATGCTCAAAGCAAGAGTCTACCCCGGACTCTCAGAAAGACAAGACTTGGAAAAGCAAGAAGAACGACAACCGTAGAACCGGGAATTCCAGCAGTACCAATGTCTTCAATGCGTCCGACAATGAAGACAAGCGAAATGCAGGCGATTCCAAAACCAACCGGTCTCGAAAGCCATTACTGGGAAGAGAAGGGCCTTCCTTAGAGAAGAAAAAGAACAAGATTTACTCTTTCAGAAGGGACAAGGTCCGCAAGATATTTAAAGATACCTTGAACAACGGTCTATAATTGCCAGAGTCGAAAAGACCTCAAGAAGCAAAAATGACCGACAATCCCCTGTATTTCCCGTACCACTGAGTAGTGAGCCATGCGATCGAGGATTGCTATATCTTCAAAGACTGGGTCGAGAAGCAGTACAAGGATGGAGAGATCGAGCTGTCCAAGAGTGTGTTGGTGAACAATCAAGTTGCAACCACCAACTTTATACAGACAAAAGCTGAAGCCTTCTGGGAGAAAACAGCCGAACCCACTACCCCGAGGAATGAAACCGACTCGCCACAGCCTCCATGGAGCATGCACATATCTAACAAGACGAAGAAGATGCTAAAGCTACTTCGAAAAGAGCCCAGAACAGAATGGGAAGGGCAGAAGAAGCCCGCCATTCCAGTTGCCAATTTGGCTCAATCAAGCTCAAAATCCAAAAAGCTCAAGAAGAAGAAAAGCGTAGCTCGATGCGAAAAAGAGTCTGCAGGGAGATCGACCATTCAAAAATATATCGATTCCCTCGAAGACTATGAACAGAAAGAAAGAACTCTGATTCAATTGAAGGAGTTCCTCCCTGTAGAAGCGGCTGAAATTCTGGAGGAGTTAGAAGAAGACTCCAATGAAGAAATCCCTATAGTGACATGCTACGCCGTCCATCTTGGCAGCGACTCTGAGGAGGAGCTCTGTTTTCCCAAAGAGGACGAGGAGCCCACCACAAAGGCCAACCAAATCTAGCTCAGAAGCGGCAGGGCCCTACCGCCAAATCAGGGCAACACCCCAAAAGGAAAGGAAAAACAGGTGGCTAATGAGGAAGATGGCAGAGAACCAGATAATGAAAACTCAAGTCCTTCCTTAGTGGACTACAATGTCTCGGCTCATCTCCGGAAGCTTCCATCTCTCCTGAGTATCTACGATACCTTGGTCATATCTAAAGAGCTTAGAGATATTCTCATTCACGCTCTACAAAACCCTAATCGGTATCGGGCTCGCTTTACGGAAATTAATATGAAAGAAGCCCAGTACGCTCTGCATGCCGCCTCAGTCACGTTTAAGGACGAAGACTTGGTACTGGAAACGGCTGAGCATAATCGGCCGCTTTACGTAGCCGGGTACAACGACAAAGATCGAATTAATTGCATATTGATTGATCCGGGATCCTCGGTGAATATCATGAACTTGTGGACTCTGAAGAGTTTGTCAATGGATGTTCGACACCTATCAAGGGAAAAGATTGTCATTCAAGGTTTCAATCAAAACTGCCAACAAGTTCTAGGGTCTATAGCTCTGCCAATCAAATTTAGGGATCTGCAAAACGAAGCTAAGATATACGTGATTAACACTGACATGTCATATAAAATTCTCTTAGGATGGCCGTGGTTCCACGGTTACGGCATCGTTTCGTCAACTCTCCATCAATGCATGAAGTATACTAAAAATGGCGAAGAAAGACACATTGACGGAGACATCCAGCCGTTCGGTGTGCATGAAGTCCGATATGAAGATTCTCGGTACTTTGTGAACCTCTAAAGTGCTGAGCTACAGTTGACCAACGATAGAACGACCTCGAAGCTTAAAAGAAAGTCTGAGCCGGTTGTTACTTTCAAAAGCAAAAACCCCTAAGTGCGTCCAAGTCTCGACAGTGACACCGATGAGTCTGACGCAGGAAGTCCGTCCTTTCATAAAACAAGCCCGCATTTCGGTAGCGATTCAGATGAATATGATATTAAAGGCTCTTCTGACAGCAAAATTCGCCCTCGTTTAGGCAGCGACACTGAAGAGTCGGAGGAAGAGGACCCTCCTTGCAGCAGCTGTGCAGACTGTGCCCCCATGCAACAAGAAAAACTATGAGAGACCTTCGAAATTGCAGAAGGGTCTCTAGCTGTCACAAGGGTGCTAGAGCAGATGTGTAAAGTTCTCGATTCATTGTCAGTCTCTACCATGGACGAGCTGAAAACTTTCTACATTCCTGGAAGAAAAAATGAACAGAAGAGCATCCTGTTTTATGGGTCAAATCCTGTTGTGCACCCGGACGATTTGTCTGTCGCATGCCTTCCTTATGAGAGAAGCATAAGAGCCGTCCTCAATCCCAGATACTATGCGCTCGAGATGCAGGAATATTTCAAAAGGTGTGGATGTCGGTTATATCAAACGGATTCCGAAACAAAGTTTTATGAAGGGCTATGGCATCCGCCTCAGGTCCGAGCACTCATCGATGGACGAATTCCAGATAGACAGGGCATAGGTTTCATTCAACCTGATTCCAAAGTATGCTGCATGATCCATACTGGGGAAGCCAGCGAAGAGTCAAATGATAAAGACGAGCTAGCTGAGCTAGAAGAAGCTCTTCGAGAGCTTGAAGATGGCGGACAAGCAACCTTCGATGAGCTAACCGAGATCGATTTGGGAACGCCTGATAATCTAAGGCCGACCTACATCAGCTCACTCTTGTCAGAGAAAATGAAAGAGTGGATAATTGCCCTGCTGCATGAGTTCACCGACTGCTTCTCGTGGACGTACAAAGAAATGCCTGGCCTCTTCCCTGAAGTGGCCGTGAATAAGCTGACTATATCTTCTGATGTCAAGCCTGTCAAACAAGTTCCCCAAAGAATGAGAAGGGAGCTAGAAGAAAAGGTCATCGAGGAAACTAAGAAACTTATCGATACTGGCTTCATCAGGGAAGAGAAATACGCAGACTGGATCATATATATTGTCCCACTAAAGAAGAAAAATGGGCAGATCTGGGTTTGTGTCAATTTCAGGGACCTTAATAAGGCATGCCCTAAAGATGATTTCCCACTTCCGGTCATGGAAATGATGGTTGATGACACCTCAAATTACGAGATGTTCACCTTCATGGACGGTTCGTCTAGGTACAATCAGATAAAAATGTCGCCTGAGGATGAGAGGCATACAACATTTCGAACCCTGATTGCATATACTGTTACAAAGTGATGCCGTTCGGACTGAAGAACACAGGTTCTATATATCAAAGGGCAATGACCAATATTTTTGATGACCTAATCCATAAAGTCGTCGAATGTTATGTTGATGATATGGTCGTCAAGACTAAAGCCAAGGCCGATCACATCCAAGATCTTAGGACCGTTCTCACTAGACTGAGAGAATACGATCTGAAGATGAATCCTCTGAAGTGCGCTTTTGGAGTGTCATCGGGAAAATTCCTGGGCTTCATAGTCCGACATCGAGAGATCGAAGTTGACCCATCCAAGATAAAGGCCATCATGGAGATGCCCCCTTCGAAGAATTTGACACGGCTAAGATCTTTTCAAGGCAAGCTTGCTTATATACGAAGGTTTATCTTAAATTTATTGGGGAGATGTAGGCCCTTCTCAAAGCTCATGAATAAAGGATCTCCTTTTGTCTTGTATGACGAATGTCAAGGAGCGTTCGAAAGCATCAAACAGTACCTGTTGCACCCTCTAGTGCTTGCTGCTCCTATTTCAAATAAACCGTTGATTCTCTATACTGCCGCGCTAGATGAATCACTCGGTGCACACCTTGTCCAGAACAACGAGGAGGGAAAAGAAAATGCCCTCTACCACCTCAGTCGAATTTTAGTTAGGGTGGAACACAACTATTCTCCGATTGAAAGCAATGCCTGGCTATGATATTCGCTGTGAAGAAGCTGAGGCACTATCTGCTTGATCATCGGGTTATGCTGATTTCCAAGGTTGACCTGCTCAAACACTTAATGACCAAAGCAAGCCTAGACGGTAGAATGGCAAGATGGGCTGTCATGCTACTTGAGTTTGACATAGTTTATACTCCTCAGAAAGTAGTAAAAGGGCAAGCTCTTGCAGACTTCCTTGCTGCTAATCCCGTACCAGAAGGGTCACCGCTCAATTGTGAGTTACCCGACGAACAAGTGATGCACCTCGAGGAAGATGAGCCATGTTGGGAGCTCTACTTCGATGGAGCCCTATCAATGAGGAGCTCCGGCAAATCAAGCATCCCGCGGATAAAAGCACGGATTGGATTGGTGTTCATCACGCCATCAATAGGAATACTACGATGTTCTTTGGCTCTCACCGAGCCTCGCACAAACAACGGGGCTGAGTACGAAGCTCCAATAGCTGGTCTGGAACTCGCCATAAAAATGGAAATCCTTTGGCTACGAGTTTACGGTGACTCCTAGCTTGTCGTCAACCAAGTAAGTGACGATTATAAGATATACAAACCCGAGTTAGCTCGGTATAGAAGCCGAGTGGTGGAACTCATGAAACGGTTCACTCACATTGAACTAATGAGAGTGCCTAAAGCGCTGATCAGAAAAGCCAACATACTCGCTCGCCTAGCTAAGGAGGTAGCTGATCCTGACATGGACGAAATTCTAATCACAGTCAGAAGCCGGCAAATTCTGCCTCCAGTCTCTTTGTGTGAAGAAGAAAGCATAGAACAAGAGAATAATCCTGCCGAAGAAGCTTCGATCATTCAAGACGAGCGCGATTGGAGAGAACCCTTTATAGAGTACCTCCGATATGAAAAGTTGCCCGAAAAAAATCTGTGAGGATTCAGCTGAAGAAGAGAGCTCTCTGATACGTGTTTGTAAATAATACGCTATGCCGCAGATCATATGACCAACTCTGGCTCAGGTGCCTATCATCGGCCGAAGCCCAAAAAGTCATGAAAGAAGTTCACTCAGGCGTCTGCGGGGCTCACCAGTCCGGCCGCAAAATGCGGCTTCAGATCAAACGGCTTGGATATTACTGGCCCACCATGATAAGGGATTGCGAAGAGCATGCAAAGAAATGCCACCTCTGCCAAATTCATGGTGATTTCATTCACAAGCATCCCAATCCGCTGCATCCTACGGTGGCGTTATGGCCTTTCGAAGTTTGGGGCACCGACATAGTTGGCCCGATTGATCCTCCGTCATCCAAAAGCCACCGGTTCATATTGGCTGCAATATACTACTCTCCAGATGGGCTGAAGCTGTCCCGCTAAAAGATGTCAAGACAGAAGATATTCTGAAATTCTTCCGGCATAATATTCTATACCACTTCAGTACACCAAGAAGAATCATTTCTGACAACGGGCCTTCTTTCAAGAGCTTCAAAATCTCAAGGTTTGCTACTCAGCACAAGATAGACTAGAGATATTCCTCCATCTGTAATCCAAGGGCCAATGGGCTAGCCGAAGCCTTCAATAAAACTCTATCCAAGCTCCTGAGGAAAAATGCTTCAGCCAACAAGAGAGACTGGAATCTCAAGCTCCATGAGATGTTGTGGGCATATCGTACCACACACCGCACTCCAACTCAGTCCACTCCATACTCACTACTCTTCAGAGTAGAAGCAATACTCCCGCTCGAAGTCGAAATCCCAAGCCTAAGAATGGCCGTCCAACACGAGTTGACAGAGGAGGAAAACGTCCTCCTTCGGCTCGAAGAGCTTGTCGCTCTTGAAGAAAAGAGGCTCGCAGTATAGCAAAATCTGGAGCTATACCGAGCCCAAATGTCGCGGGCCTATGACAAGATGACCCGTCTCTGTGCTTTTAAGAAAGACGAATTGGTGTTGGTCCTCAAAAGACTGATCATCCCCAATCGACATTCCAAGGGAAAATTCGAGCAAAACTGGGAAAGACCATACGTCATCGAGAAAATGTTTGATAGAGGATCCTACCAGCTAATAAATGCCGAGGGAGAAAGTCCTATGCCACCCATCAATGGCCGATATCTCAAGAAATACTATGCGTGAATGCTCCAAGTCGCAGGCGAATTGAGCACACAAGCCCTACGGTCTGGATCATACATCCTGTAAAACCGTATACAATCCACAGGCATAAACGGTCCCTAAGTCGTTAAACTGGGAATGTAAAAAAAATTTGTGTAAATAAAAAAAAGTGTAAATAAAAGAAAAAAAGAAAATCCAAAATGATGGGGCAACCGCGAATAAATAGCTGAAATGATAGAGCAATCGCGGTAAAAAAGAAGAAAAAAAAGCCTACCAAATGGCGAATGATGAGTCGCTCTTGGTACTATATTTCAGTGCAGCGATGCAGACGCCAACCAAATCCCAAATCCCTAAATTCCCAAAACGGCGAATGATGAGTCGTTCCTGGTACCATATTCCAGTGCAGCGATACAGACGCCAACCAAAATCCAATTTCCCAAAATTCTCCCAGCCCTACGGTTGATCCCCAAGTTGACTACCGTATACAATCCACGGGCTCAAATAATTCTCATCACACCCATGCCCTACCGCAACCACTAGTCCTGCGGCCGGTCTTCGCCCTTGGAATTATGCTCCATTTGGGGAAGACCCACTCATGTGTCCTCACGATACATGAGGAGAACAAACATATGCGATCCTTTCGACTCGTAAGAAAACACCTTCGTGGGATTCTTACGACTCACAAAGGAAAAACACACTTGGGGGTCCTCTAGACTCATAAGGAGAAAATACACCTACGGGATCCTTTCGACTCGTACGGAGAAAATGCTTTTATGGGACCCTTACGGCTCATAAAATTGAAACGCCTTAGGTGATAGGGACCTAAACCTGTCTCCTAAGCCATCGCTCCCTAACAGGAAAAGGCAAATGATGAATTGCTCCTGGCACCTGTTGTAGGGTTCTTAGGCACACTAAGGAGGTCTCACAAGGCATCAACCATGCCAATTTCAAATTTTACAAGTGCCGAGAAACCCTAATACGGATCGTTAACTAGAATATTAGGCGAAAGATGCAACTACTTAACAACTTAACTAAGTGAATGGAAATACAACCTTTGTAGATCCGGTTCTCCACCTCTATAGCTCCGCGATGAAGTCCCCTTGCTGTCCAAATCGAATCCCGGGCTCTAGCGTCGGCTTCATCGGAGAAATGGGCGGGCTAGGTCGTCGACTACGATGCCGAAGATGATCTACGTCGAGGCATCACAAGATCAAGCTCCCACTTCACCAAGTCATGAAACTTGTGAAGAAAACACCCTATACTACTTGGCAAGAGGTAGAGGATGAAGAAATAGGAGGTGGGTTCACTTTAGAATTGGATTTCTCACTCAATTGCTCAAGTTGCCATTGATGAAGCAAGCTTTCTTCATCTTTGAAGAAGAAGATGATGAAGATGATTATGATGATAAGTTCCTTCAAAAAGAAAATAAAATGAATACTTATCATAATTAAACCATGGTCAAGTGTAGAGAATGAACTAGGGTTAAGTGGAATGGTTAGGGTTAAGCATGAGACAAAATGGTCACTTAGTCAAAGCTTCATGAAGCTTCAATATACAAACAAACAAAGCCACCATTTTCCCTTTTTCTTTTCCAAAATGAAATAAATAAATAAATGAATAAGAAAATGAAAACCCTAACCATTACACAACCATGGTTTAATCTTTACACAAACCCTAGTGAGCATGTATCATCAAACATGATACAAACTTGTGTACAAAAGTATATCACATATACAATGTGCACAATCCAAGTGAGAAAATCCATTTAAAGTGAACCAACACTAGTTAATGCAAAGTAATATATCAAATATATAATTATGCATTAAATCATTAAATCAACACTTGATTTAACGATCCGGTCATATCGCATATAACCGACTAATATTCAATGTATCGGCTTATCGAATCAATCCTTGATTCGATAACTAGGTTATATCGCATACAACCATTCGATACATTCATCGCGAGAATAGAATACGGTATCACATACACGAATCATTCTCGGTCCCGCACATATCTCATATGCGCTCCTATTTCGTTTCGCTTGAGCCAGGAAACCTCTGTGTAGGACTCTAAAGACTCGTCAATACGCCGGTAGCAGGTGATGATCATATCAAACACCCACAAGCCGCAAGCGGTCTGCTAAACGTAACGGCCACCCGGGTATTGAGCGATCAGAAGATCGACGAGCAAGCCCGCTCACACTCCTGTGAATCCAACCAGTAACACTTACCGTACAGTCCGGTCTGATCGTCTGATATGTCGCATATCTCGCCTAGGGGTGGTAAACGTCAGACCCCAATAGCTCGATAAGTCGTGTCGATATGAGGTCCATAACAGTTCGAGAAACTACTGGTAACACTTACCGGTAAATCTCAGCAACCCTGGCCAGGGATTTCCGGTTATAGCCAATCGAACACAGCGCAACATCAACTCCCTATACCGGGAGAGACGAATCCCCTCCTATCGCTCATTGCCTCCATGTGACTCGGGACTGTACCCAAAAACCACCGTTTTGCACGCCCTCTTGGACGTGGTAAGGTGGAAATCAAAGCACAGTGGGAACCACACAAGACTCTATGACGATCTCGGGTTAACAGACTACTCTGTACCAGTGTCACCAGAGAACTGCCATCTGACGTAAGGTATAATACCATCTGGGAGTTCTCGGCGGGTCCGTCCAGTGTACCCAGTCTCCACTGAGCACCCGTATATCATCTCTGATGTCAAACACTAATGGATATGGGATCATCCATTGCCCATCTGTATGGGTCGAGAAGGTATACGCTAGTCTACTCTGGTATATCGATGCCCCGTCTCGATGCACCCACGACTAGGGACCTTGAAGGATGTACTTATGGACTACCATGTCCCCACTAGTATGATCCGCATCATAGTCCAGGTAGTCAAGTACACATCCTAAGCGCTTTACCAACATGTAACAGAGAGACAATCAGTGTACACGTTAAGGTAAAGATCAACCAGATAGCATACTATCATGTCGAGCAAGAAAGTCCTCCCTATATATGTCCAAGCATCCACTACAATATACATCCTATGTATAGTAATGACCTCTAGGGCATACATATAACTAACAATCTCCCACTTGCACTAGGGCCATCTGATAGCAGTGGTTGTAGTATCTCATACTCAACCATCCCATAAAAGTCTCTCTTTGGGAAAAGGCCTTTATCAGTGGATCCGCCGTGTTGTCCTCTGAGTCTACTCTCCTAACCT
The DNA here is from genome assembly GCA_030015575.1 of Agapanthus africanus. Classification (NCBI taxonomy): domain Eukaryota; kingdom Viridiplantae; phylum Streptophyta; class Magnoliopsida; order Asparagales; family Amaryllidaceae; genus Agapanthus; species Agapanthus africanus. The sequence continues at coordinate 455,439,047 of CM057349.1, forward strand.
CGATCCCCTGGAGATCAACCATCTCCATGATCAGGTAATACTGCCTTAGAATATGTCTGGATCACTGATGGGACGGACGTTCCTTGGCACAAGCCACAACACCATTGTCACACAATGGGAGGAACTAAGTTCATCTCATGAACTAATATACACCCAGACAGCCTCTTTGGTAGCATCTCAAGTAGCGATGTATCCAGCCTTTATCGTCTGGTATGCCACGGTATCTATCTTGGAACTCTTCCAACATACCGTCCCTCCACTGAGGTTAAAGACAATGCCTGTGACTGACATTCAGTCGTCTTTATCACCCTGGAACCCTTCCAGTGATTCTCCCCAGGAACGATTGATATCATCTTACTACTACTAGTGAGATTCCTAGCATCCAATTACATCTATCTCATAGATGAATACTTAGGATTTAGGAGGTATCATTTTGATCCTATATGGAGAATCCTTGTGATAAGCGGAGATTGACCGAGCGTAGCATAGGAAACTCCTTCCCCATCAAGAGTATGTCATCCACGTACTCTACGAGGATCACTACCATACTCCCTACTACCTTTTTGTATATACAAGGTTCATCTACTATTTTGATTATGTCAAACTCTTTGACTAACATATCAAAACAGATGTTCCAACTCCGCGATACCTGCTTTATCCTATAAAGCATCTTGTACACGTTTCCGCTGCTCCCACTGTCTACGAAGCCCTCTGGCTGTGTACTTATAGACGTTCTCTTCTAAAACAGCATTTAGAAAAGCAGTCATGGCACCCAACCGCCAGATATCGTAGTCATGGTATGTAGCCGTGGCAAGTAGGATCTGGATGGACTTAAGCATAGTCACTTGAAAAGGTTTCATCATTATCCACGCCTGGTCGATGACGAAAAAGCTTTAACAAGTCTAGCTTTGAAAGTCTCAACTTTTCCATCTACACCAAGTAATCTTCTCAAGATATACTTGCTCCTGATGGGGATTTAACCCTTCAGATATAGTAACCAAAGTCCATACTTTGTTGGTGTATAAGGATTCCATCTCAGATCACTAAGCATCCAGCCATTCTTACAGAGTCCCACTCCTGATAGCCCGCTCGAAACTAGTTGGGTCATCATCTCATGATGGAATCCTCGCTCCCACTGTCATAGAGGAACCGAAGTATCTCTCAGGTGGGTGAGGAACCTTACCAGATCGGCGGAGAGGCTGAGGTTCGTCGGGGACTATTGAATCCTTTGGTTCTGTCAAATCATATGCTTTAGTTTGTACAGCTGGAACCTTTCCAGTTGCACAGACCTTGCCTCGAGCTTGTCCGGATTATGCTTTTAGACATAGGCTGGACAACCCCAAATCTTAACTAACTTAAGATATGGGCTCTTCCCTTTCCATATCACATATGAAGTGGTAGGAAACTGATTTGATCAGAACCCTATTCAATAGGTATGCATCGTCTCAAGTGCATAACTCCCAAAAGGAAATAGGAAACACAGTAGTACTCATCATAGAGCGCACCATATCATATAGGGTGTGATTGCTCCGCCCCGATACACCATCGTGCTATGGTGTATACGGAGGAGTAATGCTGGGAGAGAATCTTATTCTCCTTTAGAATAGTCCAGGATTTCCGTGCTCAAGTATTCTCCTCTTTGATCTCATCAAAGGACATAATACTTATACCTATATTTTGGTTCTCTACTTCTAACTTATATTCTGTGAATATCTCAAAAGGTTCGGACTTATGTTTCAACAAGAACATATGTCTGAATCTAAAGAGATTATCAGAGAATGTAATGAAGTACAAAGAACCGGTCTTGGCATGTGTAGACAGGGGACCTTTCATACATCATCATGTATCATTCCCAAGAGTTCACTAACTCTTTCTCTGTTTCCAATAAACAGAGCTGGTGTCATTATATCTTTGTGACATGACTGGCAAGTTTCACAAGATGTAAATTCAAACAGATTTAAATATGCATCTATGTGTAACTTCAGCTAGTCGGGTCGCATTGATATGACCTAGTCTACAATGCCTTAAGAAGGATCCGTTCATTTCTGAACTCTTCCTCTTGTGTGTGTTCTGTATACCAAGAACTGTAGTTTGATTTAGAACATCAACGCTTTTAGATAACGTGCCTGAACCGATCAACTTTTGATATAGGAAATGTTCAAAACATTATCCAACAATACAAAATTTTATCATTTCTTTACTTATAAAGAGACTGATATGATTTTGTATATCAGGTACGGTATCTAATAACATTCGTTCAGAATCAATGTATAGGTAATACAGGGTGACAGTGACCAACAGACTTGGATGCAACACTTGCCCCGTTTTCTGCCTCATGAAACTTATCACCCGTTCTCAGTTTTCTACCTTTCTGTAGCCCATGTAACGGATTACATTTGCGGGATCCTGATCCGGTATCTAATACCCAGGACGTAGAGGATACTGAGAAACAGTTCTGTATAATGAACACACCCGAAGATGATGCATCAGCATGCACTCTCTTCGTTTGGGCGGCACGGGAAATCTGGTATTCCCCAATTTCCTGCTCGGTCTTATAACAATTATAAGTTGGAGCGGGACCAACGTTCCTCAGCTCAGTATAACAAGCGGGTTCGGTCAATAATCCGTATTATTATCTTGATTAAGGCGTGATATGATCGCTACCTGGAGAGAGAGAGAAGAAAACACGCAGCGTGCGCTCTGTCAAGAATAGATTGGTTATTATTTTATCTAATCAGGATGGTTCCCACTGCTTTTTATCAAATCTTCCTTCAAACCCCTAAAAGGAAAGACTAGCCGGGATTAATTACACACTACAAGTTCGCCAATCTTTCAGCCAGGCCAGTGTCGGTACTTTGAGGGAGGTCCCCCGTGCTTTCGCACGAACCTAATTAATGTAAACCTCGTTTTCCCAGAGGCGTAACCTCGTTAACCTTTCTAGACACCTACTTGATCGGCTAATTGTAATGTGTAAAACTCTCCCCGGAGTAACAATTACTCGCAGTGGGTATCGGGATCCAACTATCTCATAGAAGGTATGCAACTCATTGCAAATTTCAAAACTTGAAATTCCCGATAATATTTTGCCCCGAACGATCTATGACCTTGACAAGGTCAACAAACCATAGACTGCAAGTCAAGTTCAACCCGTCATTTCTTGATTGAATCAAACCCACCCGCACGACCCTTGACAAGGTCAACAAGGCCGTACGACTACCCTAATCCAATCTGCATCATATGCATAAACAGATAAATACTGGTTAGCTACCGCACACTGCGCCTTGACAAGGTCAACAAACGTAGCACGAATACTAAATAGGACTTATCTGAAATGACGGAGGGCTACGACAGGTTTTTCTGAAAACCTATTGCGTAATGAACTTGATATCGTTGTAGAATCAAATGATTTTAAAATGGAGTGCTTTTGAGGCTTTTCTAGTTTTGCTAAAGGAGTCACTCCCGGTGAAGGGATCGTCGGTCCTTTCCTCGTCGAATGAGGTGCGGGATATATCATATATATCACTGTGCAAAGCAAAACTGTTAAAAGCAATCAGAAGACAAACCGAGTGTGTAGCATCTGCCAGTTATTGCTAAAGGAGTCACTCCCTGTGAAGGGATCTCGGTCCTTTCCTTATCGAATAAGGTGCAGGATATATCATATATACCGCTGTGCAAAGCAAGAACTCTAGCTACCTGTTTTATTTTTGAAATTCGATTCTACAACATCTTAGGTTTCTTTTATTTCATTAATCACATTAATGAAGTCCCATCATTTAAGTACCTAAACATCACACATAAATACGACGTACACCTATGCCATCCGCATTCGCCTCGATGTCCCCTCGTGCACCGTTAGGTTAGGTAACTAACGGCAGAGCGGGGCAGGGCTAGCGCGGGTGTAAAACATAAGTAACGTCTATATAATATATCATATATACTATATACCGTATCTATCACAGAACATCACATGATCACATCACAGATATCGCAGCAGAAGAATCATATGAAATATTGGATATACTAGGACGTCCGTGTTTTCAATATGAGCCAGTATAAAACACGGATTCCACGATCGCGATGAATAGCCAAACCCACACCCCTAGACCCCTACGAGAGCGGCAAGCAACCCTACCAATTCTAGAGTTAGGAGACCCAGACTCGACTCCTCGAGTTGGTCTCCCACTGGACTCCAGAACCCGATTACTTGTGCTCCCCTCCTTGGGTCTATCCTAGTGCGGAAAAGTAAATAATATACAAAGGGTGACATCTTCCGCAACCTGGAAGTGCCCCAATAAAAGAATATTACATACAAGTTTTTACATGAATGAAAATGAAAAACACTCATCTCACATAAAAAAAACCCGGCTATTCAAACACGACGATCCAATATAACATATCCAGCAACACATAACATCACATGTAGTCAACGTAAGTAAATATGCGCATCCCAATTGTCGTTGACATATAGCAACGAAACCGGCGATATCACATATTACACTTACGGTCACAGAAAAGAAAGTGTAAAACTACAACAGTTGGAATCCGTAACCTGCATAGACATCGCATGCCTAATCAAATGAATTCCTTAGACATCGCATGCCTAACAATTATAAACCCCGCATTTTAGTCTCAAAATCGAAAACACTTTTCAATATCAAGTCGGGCAATTCAACAGGATTCCCGACATTCTGATCGAATGCTCGTCGCAAACTTCAGTAGACGGCCGCACCCCCGATGCCGTCGACGAAGTGCACCAAGGCGGAACACCGCTACCGCGAGTACCCAAATGGATGCTTTCGGCGACGGGGTTCTCCTACAGTCACTTGGTCGGGGCTATGGAGTGAGGCTGTCTATTAAGTTTACCCGGCGAGTATCCGCGTACGCTACGTGATTGCGACGGACTTTTGATCACATCAAAATTCCGTGGCAACCGATCAAGTGAGACTAAACTGCTATGTTTATAATATTCATTCAGTTATCTCATAACTACTTGTGAATTCCAATTGTTGTATCAGATTCCGGATAAGATAGAAAATGTTAAACTTTCCGATCGAACAATCGAACACCCAAGTTTTCCCGATACAGTCCAACACATGAAATAAGTCTAAAAACATCCAGTTCATGCCTCAGTACCAACGGTCCAGCCGTAGAAGGGTCAAGCCAACGCCTCACATGTGGCACGCCGTACTGCCCCAAACCCTAAGGTTCAAAGGACAGTTCAAGACGGTCACATAATCGAGTTAAGATTTGTTGTCTTCTAGAGAGACCATCGCGTTACTTGCACTACTCAGAACGTCCTTAAACCTCGGAAAAATCCAACGCTTGGAAATTTTCCGGCAGGGGAAAAAGTGGGTATTTATATCCGGTCGAACTTTTTAACATATTCTAAAATTACCCGGAAAAACACACACTGACAAAATTAGACAATCCGGTCGAAACACCGAGACCCCAAAACAACCCAGAAAATTCAACTCTTGAAAAAATATTAAAAATTCCCAGGAAAACCAGCACTGCAAACTAAGAATTACTGTGCAAAATTTAACGCAAAAAGATGCCACATGGCCGCGGAACCGCCGCATTAGCCATGCTAATGCCGCGGTTCCGCCGCACTTTGGTGGATTCAGGGGTACGGGCTTCTCAGTAATTCTTATAATCTCCTGCTGGTTTTTCTGCATATTTTTAATCTGGAAAAAACCCAGTTTTTCAAAATTGTCCAGAGAGCAAATTTGGGTTTGGGTTTTGATTCGATCGGACTTCTAATTCCGTCTAAGCATCGCCTAAGGCTCTAGCTAGGCTCTGATACCACTGTAGGGTTCCTAGGCACACTAAGGAGGTCTCACAAGGCATCAACCATGCCAATTTCAAATTTTACAAGTGCCGAGAAACCCTAATACGGATCGTTAACTAGAATATTAGGCGAAAGATGCAACTAGTTAACAACTTAACTAAGTGAACGGAAATACAACCTTTGTAGATCCGGTTCTCCACCTCCATAGCTCCGCGATGAAGTCCCCTTACTGTCCAAATCGAATCCCGGGCTCTAGCATCGGCTTCATCGGAGAAATGGGCGGGCTAGGTCGTCGACTACGATGCCGAAGATGATCTACGTCGAGGCATCACAAGATCAAGCTCCCACTTCACCAAGTCATGAAACTTGTGAAGAAAACACCCTATACTACTTGGCAAGAGGTAGAGGATGAAGAAATAGGAGGTGGGTTCACTTTAGAATTGGATTTCTCACTCAATTGCTCAAGTTGCCATTGATGAAGCAAGCTTTCTTCATCTTTGAAGAAGAAGAAGATGAAGATGATTATGATGATAAGTTCCTTCAAAAAGAAAATAAAATGAATACTTATCATAATCAAACCATGGTCAAGTGTAGAGAATGAACTAGGGTTAAGTGGAATGGTTAGGGTTAAGCATGAGACAAAATGGTCACTTAGTCAAAACTTCATGAAGCTTCAATATACAAACAAACAAAGCCACCATTTTCCCTTTTTCTTTTCCAAAATGAAATAAATAAATAAATGAATAAGAAAATGAAAACCCTAACCATTACACAACCATGGTTTAATCTTTACACAAACCCTAGTGAGCATGTATCATCAAACATGATACAAACTTGTGTACAAAAGTATATCACATATACAATGTGCACAATCCAAGTGAGAAAATCCATTTAAAGTGAACCAACACTAGTTAATGCAAAGTAATATATCAAATATATAATTATGCATTAAATCATTAAATCAACACTTGATTTAACGATCCGGTCATATCGCATATAACCGACTAATATTCAATGTATCGGCTTATCGAATCAATTCTTGATTCGATAACTAGGTTATATCGTATACAACCATTCGATACATTCATCGCGAGAATAGAATACGGTATCACATACACGAATCATTCTCGGTCCCGCACATATCTCATATGCGCTCCTATTTCGTTTCGCTTGAGCCAGGAAACCTCTGTGTAGGACTCTAAAGACTCGTCAATACGCCGGTAGCAGGTGATGATCAAATCAAACACCCACAAGCCGCAAGCGGTCTGCTAAACGTAACGGCCACCCGGGTATTGAGCGATCAGAAGATCGACGAGCAAGCCCGCTCACACTCCTGTGAATCCAACCAGTAACACTTACCGTATAGTCCGGTCTGATCGTCTGATATGTCGCATATCTCGCCTAGGGGTGGTAAACGTCAGACCCCAATAGCTCGATAAGTCGTGTCGATATGAGGTCCATAATAGTTCGAGAAACTACTGGTAACACTTACCGGTAAATCTCAGCAACCCTGGCCAGAGATTTCCGGTTATAGCCAATCGAACACAGCGCAACATCAACTCCCTATACCGGGAGAGACGAATCCCCTCCTATCGCTCATTGCCTCCATGTGACTCGGGACTGTACCCAAAAACCACCGTTTTGCACGCCCTCTTGGACGTGGTAAGGTGGAAATCAAAGCACAGTGGGAACCACACAAGACTCTATGACGATCTCGGGTCAACAGACTACTCTGTACCAGTGTCACCAGAGAACTGCCATCTGACGTAAGGTATAATACCATCTGGGAGTTCTCGGCGAATCCGTCCAGTGTACCCAGTCTCCACTGAGCACCCGTATATCATCTGTGATGTCAAACACCAATGGATATGGGATCATCCATCGCCCATCTGTATGGGTCGAGAAGGTATACGCTAGTCTACTCTGGTATATCGATACCCCGTCTCGATGCACCCACGACTAGGTACCTTGAAGGATGTACTTATGGACTACCATGTCCCCACTAGTATGATCGGCATCATAGTCCAGGTAGTCAAGTACACATCCTAAGCGCTTTACCAACATGTAACAGAGAGACAATCAGTGTACACGTTAAGGTAAAGATCAACCTGATAGCATACTATCATGTCGAGCAAGAAAGTCCTCCCTATATATGTCCAAGCATCCACTACAATATACATCCTATGTATAGTAATGGCCTCTAGGGTATACGTATAACTAACACCTGTGCTTCAGTGTTAGCAACGCTGATGCCGACCCTTACCCCAAAATTCCAAACTTTCGACCCAATAGACCCCAAAGTCTTTAAACTGGGAACAGATGACCTCTAAGTCGTTAAACTGGGAACAGATGACCTCTAAGTCGTTAAACTGGGAACGGGGGAAATCCCCTCACGGCAAATGATGATTCGCTCTTGGTACGATATTCAAGTGTAGCGGTGCTGATGCCAAACCCAAACCAAAATCCCTAAATCCACTCATGGAAAATGATGATTCATTCCTGGTACCATATTCCAGTATAGCGATGCTGATGCCGGCCAAAAACCAAATCCCAAGTCCTTCTCGGGAAAATGATGAGTTGCTCTTGGCATTATTCCAGTGCAGCAATGCTGAAGCCGACCCAAAAACCAAATCCCAAGTCCTCTCGGGGCAAATGATGAGTTGCTCCTGGCATTATTCCAGTGCAGCAATGCTGATGCCAAACAAAATCCAAATTCCAAGTTCCTGTCAAATTCAAAAATCACGCCAAATAAGGCAGAAATGAAACAAATCAAATCAACATCCTACCCCGACAACGCAGGATGCGGAGCAAGTCAAATCTAGCACCGACCGTCCACGTCGCAAAAATGGCAGAACCAACCATCCAAGTCGCAAAACGGGCAGCACCGACCGTCCACATCACTAAAATGGCAGAACCGACCGTTCAAGTCGCAAAAAGGGCAGCACCGACTGTCCACATCACTAAAATGGCAGAACCGACCGTCCAAGTCGCAAAAAGGGCAGCACCGACCGTCCAAGTCGCAAAAAGGGCAGCACCAACCGTCCAAGTAACAAAAAGGGCAATACCGACCGTCCAAGTCGCTAAAAGGGCAGAACCGACCATCCAATTCACAAAAAGGGCAGCACCGACCGTCCGAGTTACAAAAAGGGAATAACCGACCGTCCAAGTCGCTAAAAGGGCAGCACCGACCGTCCAAGTCGCAAAAAGAGCAGCACTAATCGTCCACGTCGCTGAAATGGCAGAACCGAGCGTCCAATTCGCAAAAAGGGCAGCACCGACCATCCAAGTCGCTAAAAGGGCAGCACCGACCATCCACGTCACTAAAATGGCAGCACCGACCGTCTAAATCGCAAAAAGGGCAGAACCGAACGTCCACGTCGCTAAAATGGAAGAAACGGTCTCTACGTCGTCAAAACGGGAATCAAATTAAATCAACCTCCACGCGAAAGAAGATTCATCAATTTCATGCATACAACCCACATATGTGGTGTGCATTTATTGAGGGGGGTAATTTGTTGTGGTAAAAATTTACACTCCGGTTGACCAAGTCAAAATCAAAGTCAAGCTCAAGCCAAGTGGGCCCAAGTCCAAGTCAAGTGGGCCCAAGTCGAGTCAAGCCTGAATATGAAGCGACCGGCCTCCCCTATGCCATAACAAAAAATTTTGTAATAAATGATTTTGGTATTTTTTTTATGAATGAATATAAGAAAAATGGGCATAAAGCCAAATTTTTGTAAAACCCATGGCTCATGTGCAAAAGAAATGAGCACATGAGATATGGGATGGGAAAAATGCCATTTTGTAAAGTCCAAGGGGCTATATATAAAGTGTGTAGCCTATAAAGGCAAAGATGATGAAAATATCACAACTTTTATCTCTCTCAAAAATTAGGGTCTGTGCCTCCTTCTCCTTCCTCAAGGTTCTAAAACCTTCTTCCCCTTTTGAATTAAATCAAGAGTTTTACTCTTCTTTTTCCAAAAATAAATAGTTTTTCACCACAAAACCCACAAAGGAGAGGTCAGATCTTCCATCAGATCTCAAAAGGGGAGATTTTGAAATCTCACCCCCTTTCATCAAGATCTGGCCAATCGAGAGGAGGAAGACGGAGACCCATCTCTAAAAATCCCATCTTGGGGAGATCCAGGGCCAAAAGGGGAGAGAAACAAAAGGGCCCCCCTTTAATCATTTCTAAAGATTTCCAGGAGTTTAGCTCCGTTCAAGATCTGTTGGAGTTCAACTCCATAAATTAATCTCTTTTTAGGAGTTTAACTCCAGAAGTCAGATCGGGAGCATTAGCTCCCAGTGCAGGGACAAAGTCCCTTTTCCTGCTGACGCCCAGCGCCGGCGTACCAAGCACATGGGGCGCTGGCGCCCAGCTCCTGCATGCCAACCATGTGGGGTGCTGGCACCTAGCGCCCGCTTGCCAAGCACGTGGGACGCTCGCGCCCGGCGCCGGCGTCTGCATGCTAGGCATGTGAGGCGCTGGCGCTCACGCGTCCTTTGGACGCCATTCCCCCTTCATTTTATATACACTCCACACTAAAAATACCTCCCCCGTTAGAAAAAATTTCTAAAAACTCCATGGGGCCCCCAATATATTCAAAACACAACTCTACACATTGAGTTCGCATGACCTGTTTGACCATTCAATCGGAGGTTCTCTCGCTCCAAAGGCGAGAGGTAATTAATGGCAGCTTAGTCCGTGGCTGCCGGAGATTCGGATCCCCACAATCAATAAACCTCCAGCCTACCCTAGGCAGGGGGAATCTGTAGTACGCCTGACAAGCGCGTGCATATTCCCATCTCAATGGAGTGACGAAAAACACCCTATAGGCAACAGGAGGACCATCCCTCCACCATGCAGCGAGGGACTTCTTTCACGAAGGCGCCTGTTACAATGGCTCCTTCAACTTCGAATTCTCACAAAAAGAGAAGGCTAGAGAATCTCCTGTAAGTCCGTGTTGCCCACCCCGGTGCTTACGGGGAGGCGGAAAACATAATAAAAAACGGATTTTTATGGACTTAGGCAACATGGACCTTGCTTGTGAGGATCTTTGCTAAACGAAAACTAGCTAAAGTAAACTAACAACTAACTAAGTTGTAGAAAGGTTATACCTTGAGCTCGAACTCCTTCTCTCCTTGCTCGTCGGAATGGTAGAAAGGCCTCACCTTGCTTGTCTTCTTCCGTCAAAGAAAGATCCACTTGAAAGCCACCACCTTTAGCTTCAACTCCAAGCTAGGAGTAACTAGAGTGCAAGAAATGCTAAGACTTGAACCCTAGAAGAGAGTAGAGAGGATCAAGTGAAGGTTTTTCTCAAGCTTTTTGTTTCTCAACACATGAGAGGGAGAGAGCTTGAGGGAGAGGATGAACAAGAGAGAGAAATGATATGAGAGAATGAGAAAATAATAGAGCCATTCTCACTAATATGTGTGAATTAATTTAATTGAATAATTAGCTAGATAATTATCATGGTAAATCATGACATGACCATTATCATTTCAAATTGCAAAGATCAAAAAGCATCTTCCAAAAGAAATTATGATGGTCAAAGTGTCAACCTTGGTCAACAAGTCAAAGAAGTCAAAAGGTCAACAACCACAACCATGGATAATTATTAAACTAATTACTAATTAACAATAACACACACATAAATATTAGGGTTAATAAAATGACAATAGCCATTAACCCTAATCAAGGTCCTCTCCCTCAATCTCAAGCAACTGTGCATACGCACCCGCATTCGTGATCCGAGGAACACGAACACAATGAGAAAAACCAATCTCTAATCATATACTAGGATCCGGCTTAAACCAAAGCCCGCTAGTATAAACTGTCCGGACAGCAAACGTGCACAAGTGCGCGGATGCGAACGAACCCTGTCGCAAAACCATGCGACCTCTACTCATTTTGCCTAAAGGCGAATAGCTCTCTGTGTGGGACTCTAAAGACTCGACACTACGCTGGCAGTGGGTTTAACCACAGACCGCAAGCGGCACTAGCTGTACGTAACGGTCCCCAGGTAGATGTCGATAAGAAGACTGACGAGGTGAACCCCATCTGCACTCCTACTGAGCCTGTATGTGACAGTCTCCGTACAGTCCGGTCTGTTCGTCTGATACATCGCATGGCGGGCCTAGGGGGGCGGTGAACGTCAGTCCCCTAATAGCGGTACAAGTCGTGTCGGAGTGTAGCCCAGAACACCCTGAGATAACACTGGAAACCTACCAGTATATCTCGCTTGCCCTGGCCAGGGACTACTCGTGTAATGGCTCTCCTAGACACAGCGCGATGTCAACCCCCAATACCGGGAGAGACGAATCCTGTCTAACCGTCACTGCCTCCAAGTGCTTCGGGACTGCACCCAAAAACTACCTGTTTGCACAGCTCCTTTGAGCCGTGGTAGGGTAGTAATCAAAGTGCAGTGGGAACACACTCGAGGCGAAGTGACAGTGTCAAGTCAGCGGACTAAGCTGTACTCATGTCACCTGGGAACTGATAACTGACGATAGGTATATTACCAACCAACAGTTCCCGACGAGTCCTGTCCAGTGTACTCGTAACCTAACGAGCACCCGCATACTATCCCAAGTACGACGTACTAACGGCTGTGGGACAGACCGTCTCCCACACTGGGATGAGAAGCGCATACGCTAGTCTACTCCGGAGTATCGATGCCCTGTCTCGATAGTCCAACGACCAGGGACCTGTATAAGGATGTGCTTATAGATTACCCAGCTCCCACGAGTGCGAGCGCCATCACAACGCTGGTAATCAAGCAAAGATCCTAAGGGCTCTACTAATATGTATACCAGCAATATGCTAAAAGAAACACATGCACATATTAAAGCAGAGACAAACCAAGTAGCATACTACCATTTCGAGCAAGATTGTATATACAACTGTGAATATCCCAAGCTTCCATTAAGTAATATACAAACTAGTATGATACAGTAATGGCCTCTAGGGCATATACACTAACATCTCCCACCGCCGGCGGCAAATCCCAAGGGTGCTGGATTCAAACGCCCCAAGTCTGGGGGCATGATCATGCACATGGTGTACATAGCTTCTAGAAAAGGGGAGAGTCGTGCTTCCATGGCTCATCGGCCGCAAACTCGGTCATTGACAAAAGCTCAGGAGCAGCAACATAAGCTCCAGGAGATGCTGACGAAAACGGCAGCACTCACCGGGCAGAAAGAAAGCCTGGAAGCAGCGTCTGAACAGCGCCAAGAACAGGAGACAGATACGGAATTCTTGCGAAGGGTGATGGAGAGAAAGGATAAGGAGGTCGCGGAACAAGCATCTAATATGAAACAAACGCCGCTCTATTTCCAAGACATGGTTAGAATGATGATCCAACCAGAACCTCCAGCCGAAGATCCACCGATAATCATCGATGACGACAGAGGAGAAACATCAAACCCTCTTCCGATTTTATCAGCAGCCAGAGAGGAAACGATCTCCAAAGCTGCCCTCGATGACTGCATAGCTCAGCAAATATGAGCTCATCAGGCAAACAAAACGACTAGCCAAGTCGTCAGAACTGGGCGACCTTATCCAGGCTGGTACGATCAAATCAAGTACCCACCGAGATATACGATCCCCAAGTTCCACGTATACAAGGGGACATGCAACCCGCATCAGCACGTCGCCCAGTTCAGAGCATTATGCGGCAATACTGGAGGCGACGACAAATTGCCGCTTCGCCAGATCGTCAGCAGCTTGTCAGAAATGGCGTTTGAATGGTACTCGGAACTCCCAAATGACTCCGTAAAAACATTCATCGAAATGGAGCTTCTATTCACATAGCGGTTCGCAAGCGCACCCCGATCACGGCATTAATCAATACTAAGGTGAAGCCATGAGATACCTGGGTTCAATACGCAATCCGGTGGCAGAACATATGGTCAAAATGCGAACAACGCATAGAAGAGGCTCCTTCTGTAGGCATGTTCATAGGGACTCTCGATCCTCAGGCGACTGTGTCCCAGTTCATGACGTTCTTTAAGCCGACTACCTTCCAGGCTCTGATCAACAAGCTGGCCCAAATGGACCAGATGGGCCACGGGCCTCCCTCTTCAAAAATGGACCCTCGGAATGCAAAGGGTAAAGGGAAAGCGGCCTTCGTTGCCAACACTTAACGACAGCCGAGCAACTTGAAACCGTTTGTTCGCCAAAGCAACGTGCGCCTGCGCCAATCCCTCGAGGAGAAACTAGGATGTCCTTACTCGTTTCCCCGTGATAAAACGAGAAGACTGTTCGAACTGGCGATACGCAACAAACTCATCACTCTACCAGATCCGAGACGTCCACTGCAGCCTGGTGACGCCAACAGTCCCAACTATTGCTCCTAACATAGAGTAATAGGCCACCCAATTGAGGATTGCTACGTCTTCAAAAACTGGGTCGAGGACCAATACCAACAAGGGAAGTTTGTGATGTCCGAAAACTGGAAGGTGAGCCCACCACAGAGGCACGCTCCTAAAAAGGTAGACACACCGGGGGCATCACGCTTGTTTGTGGAAGAAGCTCCTTGGGAGGTGGTCCTTTCAGCTAAAACTAAAAGAATACTGAAGGATCTTCAAGCATGTCCGGCGATCAAATGGAAAAGCCTGCTGGAGACCAAGATCATTGAGGGGATTCTTAAACCGCGCCCAACACCGAAGACTGGTAACGATGAACAAAACACCCAGGTCAAGCCTTCAAAGTATTCGAAGAAAAAGAAGAGGACCAAGAAGCCCGTATAGCCCGACGACAAGCGCACAGACCTGCAAAAGTACATTGACGCGCTGGAGGAGTATAACTAGAAGGTGTGGACCCCAGTCACACTCGAAGAGTTTCTCAACCATATCCTTGAGAACGGAGACAGTGACATTGATGAGGGAAATGACTCATCAGAAGAACCCGAGGATTATGTAGCGAGTTGCCACACAGTCTCTCACTCGTCGTTAAAAGATGAAGAAACTCCCTCTGCGTCGGAAAGCAACGCAGTGGAACTGGGGGCAAGACCGGCACCAGAATCCCTAGAACTATCATAAAACCCAATTGACAGGATGCTAAACGAAGCCCTTCAAAAGAGCAAAGCTGACCGAGAACGTAAAACGACCATATACGAAAAGGCCAAGCGTCAGCGTCAGGATGAAGAAGCTACGGTAAGGATGAGTCATAAAGTACTCCATCCGAACCAAAGCACACCTGCAACAAACAACGGCAGGATCAAAGTGGAGAAGCGGTTCGCCAAAGCCCTGTTAATGAGAATGAAGCTACCTCCTCTCTTGGAAAACACTCCTAGGAGTATGTGCCTCGACAAAGCGGATGTATGTCCGAACTAATGCTTATACCATCGGAGGGTCACACACCCCACCGAATTGTGCAATGCCTTCAAGAAGTGGTGGCAAGGACACGTTGCTCACCGAAAACACTTCAAGCGGATGAAGCGCAAAACCCGTCGACAACAAAGGAGCGCAACAGACGAGCGTGAAGGAACGGCCTGCAATTTTCATATGGTTGATACCAGTTCGACAAAAGGAAAATCTCAAGTTCTTACATTCGGGAGCGATTCTGAAGAAGAAATAACCCTCGGCCCTCTCTTCAAAGAATCCACCTCTGGAAAAGAAGAGGAGGAGAAGAACTGCGAGAACATTCAGCTGCGTAATCATACGTTGCCTGAAAAGAACCTCGGGCCTACAAACAAAGGTTCAAGCAAAAGAGATAAGGGGAAGGAAAAAGTCCATGAGGAAATTGCCCTCGATGATAGAGTCGTCAAAGAGCTCGCAGCCAAGGATCCGCCTAAGAAAAATAAGGTGGATTACAATGTCCTGGCACATCTGAGAAAGATACCTTCACAACTGAGCATACTGGATGCTCTCCTCCTGTCCAAAGAGGCACGAGATTCTCTAATCAAGATATTACAAGAGCCTGATTAGTTCCAAGCTTTCCTTGCAGAAGAAAAGATGAAGGACGAGCTGAAAGAGGTTCATACAGCTGACGTTACATTCGGCAATGAAGATCTCCTCCTTGGAACGTACGAGCACAACCGTCCTTTATATATCACTGGGTACTGCCACGACATTAAGATAGGGAAGATCCTGGTCGACAACGGGTCCTCTGTCAACCTTCTCAACATGAAGGTACTGGAGGAGATTTGCATGAACGTTCAGCACCTGGCCCGGGACAAAATTACCATCTCCAGCTTCGACACACAGTCATCACGGACGCTTGGGTCCGTGATATTGACATTATGCTTTGGGATGCTCATCATCGACATCAAATTTCATGTCATTGACGCCAAGACTTGCTGCAACGCTCTGCTCGGCCGGCCTTGGTTACACGAGTACAACGTCATCCTTTTTACACAACACCAGTGTATGAAGTATTTCAAAGATGACCTCGAGTACACTGTTACGGGGGAGCTAAATCCATTCTCCATAAACGAAATCCGAAAATATGAAAATGCAAAGTACTTTCTACCAGACTTCCAAGACACGGAAAAATGTCATAAGCCGGAGGAACAACAAAATGCCGTCGCCACTATTCCGATCTTTGGGAGCGATACCGAGGAGGATGAAAAGATAGTATACTCAGGGCAACCGCAAGGCAACAAGCCAGGACCATCTACTCTTATTTTGATCTTTGGCAGTGACTCTGAGGATGAAGTCAGCGTCGTGTTCTCCATTCGCCCGTCAGCACAAACCATTACGAGAGCTGATCAGAGCTTGAAAATCACTGTAGTACCGCAGCGGCATTACAAAGAACTCGATGCTCTTGATACATACAGCATATAGGAGCTGCGGACCTTCTACGTCCCTCCTAGACGAAGATTTGGGACGTTTCTGGGACTCAGTGAAAGATGCCCAATGGGAGGATGGAGACGACTGGGCTTGGATACATTCGGTCCAAGAAACGGGAGTGATTCCATGGCTGTCGTGTCATAAATAACTCCGGTGGAGAAGGGAATGCTTTTCCAGATAGCGCTGATATTGAACCAGAGCGAGATCGTGCTGTAAGAATGTCAAGTCCATCATTCGAAGAACAAATTGACAAGCTAATGAGAGAAGCCGGTCAGAAGGTTCGGGGTGACCACAGCCGCGAAATGGACATTTACGAGAAGGCCAGGATACAGCGTCTCACTCAGCAGTTTACGAAAAGAGAAGACTATGAAGCCCTTCACCCTCGGCCTGCTGTGCACTCTCGTGGCAAGGAAAAGGCCCGATGCAACCGCAACAAAAAGGTAAATGAAGAGAATGACGTTCGAAAACAGCGAAGTGGATTCAAGAAGCCACGCAATCGATAAAGAGTCGGCTGGAATCCGTCTTTTATGAAGAAGATGGGTCGGAAATATTCTTCCCCCAAGAAAAGACAAGGAAAATATTCGACCTTGTCATTAAGCATCAAATGATGATGCTCCCAGAGTCTCGGCACCCCAAATAAATAAACGAGGTCTATCACCCGGCTTATTGCTCCTACCACCGAGCAATAAGACATCCTCTTGAAAACTGCTTCACCTTCAAAGACTGGGTCGAAGACCAGTATCAGTAAGGCAGGTTTGCTCTATCTGACAGTTGGAGGGTAACCCCACCACGAAAACATGAGCCAAAAGCAACCTATATTGCGAGGGTAAGTCCAAATCAACATCGAGCTTGGAAACGAACTCGTACCTGCCACATGATAACATTCTCAAAGGAGAGGGAGCACGAGAATACGGATGACCTCTCCCACTGCTTCGCAGATGAGGATGAGGACGAGGTGATCTAAGAATTTTCACCGGCTCCAAAAGAGCTGGAGGATGGGATACACATCACGGCGGACAATCTAAGGAAAATTGACTTAGGCATGGAAAACGATCCAAGGCCAACGTTCGTCAGCGAGCTGTTGTCTAAAAAACAGGTGGCCACACTAAAGGACGTGCTTATGCAATATAAAGACTGTTTCGCATGGAATTATTCCGAGATGTCAGGACTAGATCCAAAAATAGCGGTGCATAAACTGGCTATATCACCGGACGTTAAGCCAGTCAAACAGGCGCCAAGAAGAATGCGGCTTGAACTCGAGATGAGTATCAACGCCGAAGTCAAGAAACTAATTGAATCCGGCTTCATCCAAGAAGTTTAGTATCCTGACTGGATTGCCAACATTGTTCCAGTGATGAAGAAAAATGGGACAGTGCGCATCTGCGTGGACTTTCGGGACCTCAACAAGGCTTGCCCGAAGGATGACTTCCAGTACCCGTTACCGAGCTGATGATCGATAACATGTCCACTCATGAGGTCTTCTCCTTCATGGATGGATCCTCAAGATACAACCAAATAAAAATGCATCCTGAAGATCAAAAGCATACTGCTTTCCGGACTCCGTTGGGTATATTTTGCTATAAAGTGATGCCCTTCGGTCTGAAGAACGCTGGCGCTACCTACCAGAGGGCCATGCCGAAGATCTTCGATGACCTCATACACGAGATTTTCGAATGTTATATCGACAACCTTGTGGTGAAAAGCAAGTCGTACGAGGAGTACTGGGAGCATTTGAAAACAGTGTTCCAGCGTCTTCGGAAATATAATTTGAAGATGAACCCTTTGAAATACGTGTTTGGAGTCTCCTCAGGGAAATTTCCTATGATTCATCGTACGACACCGAGGCATCGAAATAGACCCATCAAATATCAAGGCGATTATGGAAATGCCCTCGCCAAGAACTCTTAAGCAACTGCGGTCTCTCCAAGGAAAGCTCGAGTATATCCGATGGTTCATAGCTAACCTCTCCAGCAAATGCCGCCCCTACAGCCATCTAATGAAGAAGGGGACCCCGTTCGTTTGGGATCGTAAATGCCAAAATGCGCTAGACGAAATCAAGCAATATCTGCAGAACCCGCCGGTACTGGCCGCTCCGGTCAAGGGAAGCCCCTCATCCTGTATACAACAGCCCTTGAAGGCTCTTTAGGCGCTCTATGGGCAAAGGAGAACGATCAAGAAAATGAGAGAGCTCTTTACTATTTAAGTCGAGTCCTTTTGGTGGCAGAAAACAACTACCTGCCATTGAAAAGCATTGCCTGGCACCGATCTTCGCGATAACGAAGCTCAGGCACTATGCACTGGCATATGAGGTCCGTCTCATATCAAAGGTGGATCCTCTCAAATATTTGATATCAAGAGCCATACTAACAAGAAGGCTTACCAAATGGGCCCTCCTCTTGATAGAGTTCTCGATAACGTATCGATCCCTCAAGGCAGTAAAAGGCCAGGCCATCACCGACTTTCTCGCTGAGCATCCGATATCAGCCGACTCTCCCTTAAATTGCAAATTGCCAGATGAACATGCGTTCGACGCAATTGAAAGGGAGAAGGAAGGAAATAATGCCCGAACTATACTTCGACGGAGCATTTTCCTTGAAGAATCGAAAGCAAAGCACCCTCATAATCAAAGATGGGGTGGGCCTTATCCTCGTGACTCCACAAGGAGGGATAATGCGTTTCGCCATTTCCTTAAAGAAACCAGGGACAAACAACGAGGCTGAATATGAAGCTTTGATAGCGGGTCTTGAGATCGCTGTCGACATGGGAATCGAAAACCTCCTCAAATATGGAGACTCCCGGCTAGTCGTTAGCAGAGTAAATAGAGACTATCAGACGTGTAAATCGGAGTTGGAAAAATATGGCGAAAGAGTGCAGCAACTGCTGACTCAATTCCCTCTTACATCCTAAAAAGCATACCGTGTGCGGAAAATAGCAAGGTGGATGCGTTAGCCAAGCTCTCTAAAGAACTGGCCAACGAAAACCTCGATGACGTAAGGATCATTGTGCTAAGCCGCCGAATTCTCGCGCCAGCAGAAATATCTCCAGAGTCGTCTGAAAGAAAGGAAGTGACTGAACAAGCAGTCTTCCGAATAGAGGACGAAGAAAAGGCTGAGGATTGGAGAGAAATCTTCATAGACTACTTCAAATCCCATCGAATACCCGAAAACGCATCTTCGAGACATCAGCTCATGAAACGAGCTCTGTCTTTTGCCTTCGTCAATGATACCCTATATAAGAGATCGTTCGACAATTTGTGGCTAAGGTGCCTGGGACAAGAAGAAGCAAGTAGAGACGTCCAAGAAACTCACAACGGACTCTGCAGTTCTCATCAAGTCGGGCCAAAGATGAAGCTGAAGATCAAGAGAATGGGTTACTATTGGCCCACAATGATTCAGGACTGTCTCGAACATGCGAAGCAGTATCACTTATGCCAAGTTCACGGGGACTTCATTCACCAACATCCAAATCCGCTACACCCAACGGTAGCCAGCTGGCCGTTCGAAATGTGGGGAACCGGTATAATTGGGCCCATCGAACCAACATCGTCCAAAGGATATTAGTTTATATTGGCAACAACCGATTACTTCTCTAAGTGGGCAGAGACAATACCGCTAAGGGAGGTGAAGACGGAGAACATACTCCATTTCTTCATGACACATATCATCTACCGGTTCGGTACTCCGCGACGAATCATCTCGGATAATGGGCCGGCCTACAGGAGCTATAAGATCAGCCGCTTTATATAGCAGCATAATATAGATTGGAGATACTCTTCAGTCTATAATCCCCGAGCTAACGGTCTAGCTGAGGCTTTCAACAAGACCTTGACGAAGATCATAAAGAAAACGGTGTCCAGAAACAAAAAGAACTAGCACGAGAAACTACATGAAGCTCTCTGGGCATATCGAACCACGTTCAAAACAGCTACGAATACAACACCATACGCGTTGGTATTCGATACGGAAGCGGTACTTCCCTTGGAGATAGAGCTACCCTCTATACGAGTGGCAGTTCGATATGAGCTGACGGATGAAGAAAATGCCCATCTTTAGCTTGAGGAGCTCGATACTGTCGATGAAACTCCTCTCATGGCGCAGCAAAACCTGGAAGCTTACAAAGTAAGGATGACGCGCTCATATGAAAGACTAACCAGACCAAGAACATTCCGCCAAGGCGAACTCGTGTTAGTCATAAAAAGACCTATGATCCCCAACCATGCAAAGTGAGGGAAATTCGAGCCGAACTACGAGGGTCCATACATCATAGACAAGGTCTACAAAGATGGGGCCTACATGCTTGTAGATATGGATGGCGAAAGACCCTTCCGGCCAATAAACGACTGGTTCCTTAAGAAATACTACGCTTGACAAGTCACAACTCAGGTTAATGATAGATGATGACGCTCGTGTCCGCTCACTGTCTTCCTGAGTCAAGACTCTATAATTAGTATCCGGCAAAACTTCGCCTTGAAGCTGGCCATGGACCGAGATATCCCTAAACTAACAACAGACCGAGATGTCCCTAAACTAACAATGGACCGTAATGTCCTTAAACTAAATACGTCGCCTCAAACACAGCGATAGTGGAATTCAAGTCCACAAGTCCCAGCGGCGAAGGCTGCAACTCAAGTCCCGCTGGATGCACAGCCGCCCCGGTAACGAAGTCCCTCATAAGTTGTAACACCCGAGCCCAATAATACTATTTCTGGTTCTAGTTGAGTGTTATACATTGCTCATTTCGATTATCCTAATGGTTTGGTGCTTATTGCTAAATTTTAACCGGTTAAGTCATTTTGGCACATAACAAATTTTAACTCCTAAAATGAAATTAAAAATATCCATGTTGGCCTACTCGTCGCCACTAGTCGCGTGGTAGCGTCCGCGCGTCGAGATTTCGTCCCGTTCGGCTAAACGGGCAAGTTTGGACGACTACGCGCGCGTGCAAGTGTCTGACTTGGGGGCATGCATTTTAATCATTAAACACCTCTTTTCAAAAATTGGAACTCGCTTAAAATCCTATAATTTGAATTTGAGACTTTTGGGCGCAACCCGGGCGCGATTTGGAAATGTTTCATTTAGCGCCAAAGATGCCCTTTTGATTTAAATAATATAAAACTAAAATATACGATAATATAATTACGTTACTGTTTAACGTTAAAATATTTCTTTAGATTTTCTTTTAACCACAAATCTTCTCCCCTGGCCAATCACGAGGGCTTTACCCTCGTGGGCCCCCTTCCCCTCTCTCTCTCTCTCTCTCCGTCTCTCTCTGTCTCTCTCCATTCACTTTCTCTCTCTCTCTCTAACAAACTCTCACTCTCTCTCCTCCTATATTTATTCATCATGCAGCCGCCTCCTTTCTCTTCCCCATCACGAGAAACCTCTCGCAACCCTAACCCTAGCTCCTCGTGCTTGCACCGCCGACCTCCCCGCGACCTCGCCGTCGCCGTCCTCGCCTCCTCGGCCTTACCGCACCCTCTTCCTCCTTCCTCCGTTCTCTTCCGCGCCTGCACCCAACCCCGACGACATCACCCGGCCGCAGATCTCACCGTCGACGCCGCCTCCCGTCACCGACGACGCCTGTGACTCCCTCTCTTCCTCCTCGTCCCGACCTCGTCGTCGCCTTCCTCCTCCCCTCGCCGGACCACCACCAGACCCGAGCCCGACCCTAGCACCAATCCCCGGGTCGCCGGGAAACGCTCCGTCGATCATCGCCGTCATTGCCAGAGCCACCGCCGACACCTCCTCTCTCTCCTGCCACCCAGACCAGACCACTACATCCCTCGTCGCGGCTGCAACAGAACCAGAAACCTCTCAGCCAAGGCTGCCGCCCTCGCCGCATCTCCTGTTCACCGCCGGCGCGCCCATCGCCGTCGGGCCCGTCATGGTTGCCCCTGGTTCTTCTCTGTAAGCATCACCTTACTTTCCTTTGGTGCAAAACCCCCTCGCTTGTCGTTTGCCCGCATGTATCGTGTTTGCTAACTTTGTTGTTTTGACTGTTGCCGGATTCCGGCCGTGCCGTCGTTTGGACCCGACGCTCCAGCGAAGTACCCTGGTCCGTGTGGTTCCGCTGTTCGCGGTTGGGACTCGATCCGTGGCCCGTGCACCCGTCTCGTGTTTTCTGCCGACTTTGCATCCGTGCTTCCCGGTTTGCGAAACCGTCGAGGCAAGATTTCTTGCTACATGCTACGTTAAACTAACTAAATGTTTGACTCACAAACTTGCTATATTAACTAGTATTGCTACTTATCTCATTGGATGAAATATGATGTATAATACTGCCACTTAAATCGTATGTTGCCACCGTAACCTTAATAACAACTACCTGCTAATCATTTTACCATTTAGAGGATAATAGTCGCACACTTATATCTTTATTGCCTGCTGTTATTAATATTGCGCTACACTGTGATTATTGCACCCCAAGGGTGCTTGAACCTGTTAATAAGAGAATACAAAGCATCACTGTGTTTACATGGTATAATATTGTTATTTGCTGTTCCTGCTGTTGTTCCTTATCCGTTACTATACCTGTTAAGCGTACTTTCGATTGCATTACATATTGACCCGATCTTGATACACCTGACACATGTACTGATACACCGGGCATGACACCCTGTACATATCGACTCAACCTGTTGAAACGTGACCTGACCTGTTACCTGATTTCTTGCCTAATGCCGACAAACCTGACCATTCCTGCTGTCTATCCAGACAGACCTACTTTTACCGGTTTGTGTTGGCATTAGCCCTTGACTACTGAATACCTGACCTGACATACATAACTTGGGGGTATGGGGAAATCAAAGGTGAAACCGACTTGTAACTCAACAGTTCGATACTTGTTCTGATCAGTCTTACGGGCTTGGCCAGTCCGGGAGTGATGATGCTGACATCACTCATCCATCCTACTACCTACTTTACTGCCTAGCGGCACGTCTCGGATTCAGCCCCGAGGACCTTGACCGTGGTCCCGGGCACGCACGGGATACTATTGAGTTACATCGACGATTCATCAATTGATTTCAAAGACTGTAGAGTAGAAACCTGATAGGACAGTTTAGTCACCATTGCACATTACCCTGCTCTGTTATTTCTTAGTACTGCTTTATTCATGTTCATACCTGCATTGCTTATTACCATGTTTATATTATATACTTGATGACATGACGCGCTGACGTCTGGGTTTTGCATGGCCCAGATTCCGCACCACTATCGTCGACCGAGCAGGAGTACTTCAGCCAGCAGGCTGAACTGTGAGTTCCTTAGGGTTTAGTTTATTTATTTCATTTCATTTCCAGTTGTGAGCCCGCATTATGGGACGTACTGTCTATTTACTGTATTGGATCATTGGCTTCCGCACTTATCGTTTATTGATTCTTGTTATTATGGATTTGGACATGTATTAGATTAGTTTATTATTTTGTTCTTGATATCTTTACAACCGTAATGTGACTGTGGATGGATTTTTCCTACCCACAGGTAGCATGGTTGGCTATGTCACGTGCCCAATCTTGCGTACTCTGGGAAGCGGGGCGTGACATGGTTCTTTTGGTATCAGAGCCATAGGTTAGTTGGGTTGATTCTTTTGTAGTTGGGTATTGTACCCAATACACGAATCAGAACACCCGTGATTAGGAAACATGTCCAGCCACCTTGACCGTTTTACCATCCTTGAATCATTCTTCCGGATCATGTCGACATGCAAACTTACTTTGCATTGTCAACTCGAAAACCTAATTTCTTGTTATCTCTAGGACTTAGGCGACTTGGGTGGAGTTAAGTAATTGCGGCTATGATACCGCGGCATAGCTACAATGCAGTACTCTATTTAAGTATCTTGGAGTTCTAGCCTTAATCCATATTCAGAATCTATCATCATGCTAATGTTGGGTATTTTGAGTTCAGGATTATGACAGGTAAGAGGTTGAAGACGTACCGGAGGCATGTGAACGAAGCCGCCATGCTTGGAGTGATAAGAGAAATGTTGGAAATCAAAGAGACAGACTGAGCTGATCCAGCAATAGCAGATTCGTTTCAGGAGGGTTTGCAGATCGTTCAGCAGTCTGTAAACAACGATGGAACTAGACCAGTTAGCCGAGTAGGGACCGTGGCAGATTTCAGACGTTTGGGTCCTACTACTTTCACTGTTCTGGAGGAGCCGTTGCCAGCCGAGCCGTGGCTAGTGACACGGAGAATTTGCTGATTGCGACACAGATTCCAGAGGACAAAGGAGTTGATGTAGTGCGCATTCAGTTAGTGGATTACGCCCGAGAGTGATGGCTTGTGGAGGAGACCCGCTTGCCCAAGCCGATCAGTTGGGCGAAGTTTTTCTAAGAACCCCCTGGAGAAGTTCTTCCCGCAGACTGCGCGGGGGAAAGGGAAGAAATTTATCGGACTAAGGCAGAATGGAGCAACCGTGGACGTGCATGCAGCGGAGTGGACGAGACTCAGTAGTCTCGCTGGACCTTTCACGGCCAACGATGCAGACAGCAGTTGCGGTAAGGAAGCAGTTCTGTCGGGCCAGTCGAGTTTAGGGCTAGGCCGACAAACAGTGTTCTTGCAGCTATGGAAGTTGATAGTAATGAAGAGCCGGCAGTTGTTCGCGACTTTATGGATGTGTTTGAAGATATATCAGGCTTACCGCCGAAGCGAGATGTGGAGTTTGCGATTGACCTTATTCCTGGTGCAGCGCCAGTATCAAAATCTTATTATCCGATGGCACCGGTTGAATTGGAGGAAGTTAAGAAACAAGTTGGTGAATTACTCGAGAAGGGATGGATTCGAAGCAGCAACTCACCTTGGGGGAGCTCCAGTTCTTTTAGTAAAGAAGAAGGATGGCACGAGAAGGATGTGCATTGATTATCGAGAACTCAATCGGGTGACTATTAAGAACAAGTACCCGATCCCTCGCATTTGAGAACTTTTTGAGCAGCTTAGTGGCGCGAGAGTATTCTCGAAATTGGATTTGCGATCAGGATATCATCAGGTCCGAGTAAAAGCAGAAGATATTTGCAAGACGGCGTTTCGAACTCGATATGGACATTTCGGGTATCTAGTGATGCCCTTCGGAGTGACGAATGCGCCGGCAATATTCATGGATTTGATGAACCGGGTCTTTTCACCATTCTTGGACCAGCTTGTTGTGGTATTTATTGACGATATTCTGGTATACTCGAAGAGTCCGGAGGAGCATGCTGAGCATTTAAAGATTG
This sequence comes from Agapanthus africanus, assembly GCA_030015575.1. NCBI lineage: Eukaryota > Viridiplantae > Streptophyta > Magnoliopsida > Asparagales > Amaryllidaceae > Agapanthus > Agapanthus africanus. The sequence continues at coordinate 455,464,840 of CM057349.1, forward strand.
CACTGCAGACGCTGAGACAAGAGGAATTGTATGCGAAGATGAGTAAGTGCGAATTCTGGCTGGAAGAAGTGAAGTTTCCGGGGCATGTTGTGTCGGGCGATGGAATCACCGTCGATCCCGAAAAGATTGCAGCAGTTCGAGATTGGCCTATTCCAAGAAATGTGGCTGAGATAAGAAGTTTCCTTGGTTTGGCCGGATACTACCGGAGATTTATGGAGAACTTCGCTCGTTTGGCCGAGCCGTTGACCAAGCTCACGCGCAAGGAAGTACCTTTTATTTGGACGGATGGATGTGTATTGGCCTTCGAGACGTTGAAGCAAAGGTTGATAACCGCCCCTATCCTAACTGTACCGGATAATTCAGGAGGACTGGTGATTCACAGCGACGCATCTGGAAAAGGATTGGGATGTGTTTTAATGCAGAATGGGAAAGTCGTCGCTTACGCATCGAGACAACTGAAGACTCATGAGAAGAATTATCCGACTCATGACTTGGAGCTTGCAGCCGTGATCTTCGCCTTGAAGATTTGGAGACACTACCTTTTGGGCGAGAGAGTCGAAGTCTTTACAGATCACAAGAGTTTGAAGTATGTGTTCACTCAGAAGGAGTTGAACTTGAGGCAACGCAGATGGTTGGAGCTGATGGCCGACTACGACCTTGATCTTAAGTACCATCCGGGAAAAGTTAACGTCGTGCCAGATGCGCTAAGTCGATTACCAGCAATTCAGGTATTGACCGCACAAAGGGAGATCATTGCGGATTTTCGGAGATTTGATTTGGAGGTTGTGCTACCACAAGCTACGGGACAGTTGATGCAGTTGCAAGTACAGTCGTCCTTAGTTGAGAAGATTAAAGCGGCACAATCGCAGGATCCTAGACTGCAAAAGTTTCGAGAGCAGGTTGAAGCCGGGCTGCGAACCGATTTACTGATCCATGAAGATGGCTCGTTGAGATACGGTAGCCGTGTGTGTGTGCCAAAAGGGGATGTGCGTGAAGAGCTTATGAAGGAGGCACACAGTTCAGTTTACTCTGTACATCCAGGAGGGACAAAGATGTACCGAGATGTTCGACAGCACTTCTGGTGGGAAGGTATGAAACGGGAAATTGCTCGCTTTGTGGCTAAGTGCTTGGTGCGTCAACAAGTCAAGGCTGAACACCAGAGGGTTGCCGGTTTGTTGCAACCACTTCCGATTCCTCAGTGGAAGTGGGAACATATAACCATGGATTTCGTGACGGCTTTACCGCGGGGTCCAAAGGGCAACAATGCAGTATGGGTGATTGTCGATCGGTTGACCAAGTCAGCTCACTTTATTCCTTTTCGGGTTGGTCAATCGACAGAGACTTTGGCAGAGCGGTACATGCAGGAGATTGTAAGATTGCATGGAGTACCGGTGAGCATCGTGTCCGATAGGGACACTCGGTTCTTGTCGCACTTTTGGAGGAGTTTGCAAGAAAGTTTGGGGACTCGATTGAAGTTTAGCACAGCTTATCATCCTCAGACTGATGGACAATCGGAGAGAACGATCCAGTCCCTTGAAGAAATGTTAAGGGCTTGCATGTTGGATTTCAAAGGTTCTTGGGAAGATCATCTACACCTGGTGGAGTTTTCGTACAACAATAGCTTCCAAGTGACTATTCAGATGGCTCTGTTTGAAGCGTTGTATGGTCGTAAGTGTCGTTCACCTGTTTGGTGGGATGACGTTGGTGAACGAAGGTTACTAGGACCAGATTTGGTGGTACAGACAGTCGAGAAGGTGAATACAATCAGGAAGCATATGAAGGCAGCTCAAGACAGACAGAAAAGTTGGGCCGACACGTCAAGAAGACCTCTAGAGTTCGCCGTGGGTGATTTAGTATTCCTGAAGATATCACCGACTAGAGGGGTGATTCGCTTTGGAAGTCGGGGAAAGCTTAGTCCTCGATTCGTTGGACCCTTCGAGATATTGGAGCGTACCGTTTGGCGTTACCACAGTCATTGGCAGGAGTGCACGATGTGTTTCATGTGTCTCAACTACGGAGGTATGTTCGCGATGAAACTCACGTCTTGGATCATTCGGAGTTGACCGTACGGGAGGACCTAACCTTGAAGAGCGACCGGTTGAAATCAAGGATCGAAGAGAAAAGGTTCTTAAGAACAAAGTTATCCCTCTTGTGCTAGTTTCTTGGGGTAATCGTTTGCATGGAGAAACCACTTGGGAGCGAGAAGACGAGATCCGGCAGAAATTTCCTCACCTTTTCCTATAGTTAGCTATCTTGTATTCTTGGAATTTCGAGGACGAAATTCTTTTTGTAGTTGGGTATGATGTAACACCCGAGCCCAATAATACTATTTCTGGTTCTAGTTGAGTGTTATACATTGCTCATTTCGATTATCCTAATGGTTTGGTGCTTATTGCTAAATTTTAACCGGTTAAGTCATTTTGGCACATAACAAATTTTAACTCCTAAAATGAAATTAAAAATATCCATGTTGGCCTACTCGTCGCCACTAGTCGCGTGGTAGCGTCCGCGCGTCGAGATTTCGTCCCGTTCGGCTAAACGGGCAAGTTTGGACGACTACGTGCGCGTGCAAGTGTCTGACTTGGGGGCATGCATTTTAATCATTAAACACCTCTTTTCAAAAATTGGAACTCGCTTAAAATCCTATAATTTGAATTTGAGACTTTTGGGCGCAACCCGGGCGCGATTTGGAAATGTTTCATTTAGCGCCAAAGATGCCCGTTTGATTTAAATAATATAAAACTAAAATATACGATAATATAATTACGTTACTGTTTAACGTTAAAATATTTCTTTAGATTTTCTTTTAACCACAAATCTTCTCCCCTGGCCAATCACGAGGGCTTTACCCTCGTAGGCCCCCTTCCCCTCTCTCTCTCTCTCTCTCCGTCTCTCTCTGTCTCTCTCCATTCTCTTTCTCGCTCTCTCTCTAACAAACTCTCTCTCTCTCTCCTCCTATATTTATTCATCATGCAGCCGCCTCCTTTCTCTTCCCCATCACGAGAAACCTCTCGCAACCCTAACCCTAGCTCCTCGTGCTTGCGCCGCCGACCTCCCCGCGACCTCGCCGTCGCCGTCCTCGCCTCCTCGGCCTTACCGCACCCTCTTCCTCCTTCCTCCGTTCTCTTCCGCGCCTGCACCCAACCCCGACGACATCACCCGGCCGCAGATCTCACCGTCGACGCCGCCTCCCGTCACCGACGATGCCTGCGACTCCCTCTCTTCCTCCTCGTCCCGACCTCGTCGTCGCCTTCCTCCTCCCCTCGCCGGACCACCACCAGACCCGAGCCCGACCCTAGCACCAATCCCCGGGTCGCCGGGAAACGCTCCGTCGATCATCGCCGCATTGCCAGAGCCACCGCCGACACCTCCTCTCTCTCCTGCCACCCAGACCAGACCACTACATCCCTCGTCGCGGCTGCAACAGAACCAGAAACCTCTCAGCCAAGGCTGCCGCCCTCGCCGCATCTCCTGTTCACCGCCGGCGCGCCCATCGCCGTCGGGCCCGTCGTGGTTGCCCCTGGTTCTTCTCTGTAAGCATCACCTTACTTTCCTTTGGTGCAAAACCCCCTCGCTTGTCGTTTGCCCGCATGTATCGTGTTTGCTAACTTTGTTGTTTTGACTGTTGCCGGATTCCGGCCGTGCCGTCGTTTGGACCCGACGCTCCAGCGAAGTACCCTGGTCCGTGTGGTTCCGCTGTTCGCGGTTGGGACTCGATCCGTGGCCCGTGCACCCGTCTCGTGTTTTCTGCCGACTTTGCATCCGTGCTTCCCGGTTTGCGAAACCGTCGAGGCAAGATTTCTTGCTACATGCTACGTTAAACTAACTAAATGTTTGACTCACAAACTTGCTATATTAACTAGTATTGCTACTTATCTCATTGGATGAAATATGATGTATAATACTGCCACTTAAATCGTATGTTGCCACCGTAACCTTAATAACAACTACCTGCTAATCATTTTACCATTTAGAGGATAATAGTCGCACACTTATATCTTTATTGCCTGCTGTTATTAATATTGCGCTACACTGTGATTATTGCACCCCAAGGGTGCTTGAACCTGTTAATAAGAGAATACAAAGCATCACTGTGTTTACATGGTATAATATTGTTATTTGCTGTTCCTGCTGTTGTTCCTTATCCGTTACTATACCTGTTAAGCGTACTTTCAATTGCATTACATATTGACCCGATCTTGATACACCTGACACATGTACTGATACACCGGGCATGACACCCTGTACATATCGACTCAACCTGTTGAAACGTGACCTGACCTGTTACCTGTTTTCTTGCCTAATGCCGACAAACCTGACCATTCCTGCTGTCTATCCAGACAGACCTACTTTTACCGGATTTTGTGTTGGCATTAGCCCTTGACTACTGAATACCTGACCTGACATACATAACTTGGGGGTATGGGGAAATCAAAGGTGAAACCGACTTGTAACTCAACAGTTCGATACTTGTTCTGATCAGTCTTACGGGCTTGGCCAGTCCGGGAGTGATGATGCTGACATCACTCATCCATCCTACTACCTACTTTACTGCCTAGCGGCACGTCTCGGATTCAGCCCCGAGGACCTTGACCGTGGTCCCGGGCACGCACGGGATACTATTGAGTTACATCGACGATTCATCAATTGATTTCAAAGACTGTAGAGTAGAAACCTGATAGGACAGTTTAGTCACCATTGCACATTACCCTGCTCTGTTATTTCTTAGTACTGCTTTATTCATGTTCATACCTGCATTGCTTATTACCATGTTTATATTATATACTTGATGACATGACGCGCTGACGTCTGGGTTTTGCATGGCCCAGATTCCGCACCACTATCGTCGACCGAGCAGGAGTACTTCAGCCAGCAGGCTGAACTGTGAGTTCCTTAGGGTTTAGTTTATTTATTTCATTTCATTTCCAGTTGTGAGCCCGCATTATGGGACGTACTGTCTATTTACTGTATTGGATCATTGGCTTCCGCACTTATCGTTTATTGATTCTTGTTATTATGGATTTGGACATGTATTAGATTAGTTTATTATTTTGTTCTTGATATCTCTACAACCGTAATGTGACTGTGGATGGATTTTTCCTACCCACAGGTAGCATGGTTGGCTATGTCACGTGCCCAATCTTGCGTACTCTGGGAAGCGGGGCGTGACATAAGTTGGCAAGCAAAGAGGTAAAAAAATGGTACGTCCACAAGCAAAATGGGCACGGATGAAAACCCGAAAGGGCACTGTGAGTAAAAATAGCAGGTCTACCGGCGAGCTTGTGAAAACCTGAAAGGGCGCAATCTCGTTGTTAAAAAAAGGTACGTCCACAAGTGAAATGGGCATGGATGAAAAGCCGAAAGGACGCCGTGAGTAAAAACAGCAGGGCTACCGGTGAGCTTGTGAAAACCCGAAAGGGTGTAATCTCGTAAAATTTTCACTTACGAGATCCTCTCGACTCGTAAGGAGAACTCCCCCTGTGAGACCCTCACGGCTCATAGGATTCATTATCTTAAGTTACAGGGATCCAAACCTGTCCTTAAGCCGTCACACTCTCCAAGTTGCCCTACAAGCGGTCCGATATTGGCCCTTGTATACAATCCACGGGCACAAATAAACGTTTTCCCACACCGAGTTCCACCAATCATGAGGAATGTCCTCATACGGTGAACGACACTTGTAAGTCCTCTCGATTTATAAGGAGAAACACTCTTGTAAGATCCTTATGACATAAGAGAACACACACTTAAGAATCCCAACGATTCCTAAAGAGAAAATACGCCTACGAGATCCTCACGACTCGTAGGGAGAAATACCTTTATGAGACCCTTATGGCTCGTAAAGTCAAAAAGCCTTAGTTGACAGAATCCTAACTTTGTTTGCTAAGCCACCTTTGTTCAAACCGACAAGGGCAAATGATAATTCGCTCCTAATATTCCAGTCGCAACGATACTGATGCCAAAATTGGTATCAAATCTTAAGTTCCATACTCGCAATAAAAATCAGCGAGCAAAAAATATGCATATAAAAATAGCCGAAATGATGGGGCAACTCGCAATAAAAATCAGCGAGCAAAAAAATATGCATATAAAAACAGCCGAAATGTTTGGGCAACTCGCAATAAAAAGCAGGGAGTAAAAAGAAAAAAAATAGCCGAAATGATTGGGCACCGCAATAAAAAGCTGAAATGATTGGGCAATCGCGACTTTCATGATATAAAAAGATGAAATGATAGAGCGTCGCGGAAGGAAATAAAAAAAATGAATGAAAATGAATCTTTTGCTCCGCAGGTGAGTCCACATCGACCCCTGTATACAATCCATGGGTATAAACGAAAAGGGAACAACAATTTCCCACCAGGCTCCATCAGAAGGAGAGCTAGGTCTCGATGGCAACATCTAAGGTCTAAATATCAACAACAGCGTTTCTTCTCACTCTAACAGGATGAAGAAGCGACATCAACAAGCGACCCCAAGGTCAACAAAACTGAGCCATGGCAAAGTCCTTAGTTCCAAATCTCGACAGTTCACAAAAAACCTAGAGACCATCACAACATTCGTCTCATTACAGCAGACGCAACGTCAACAAAACGGAGCCATGGCAAAGTCCCTAGTTCCAAATCTCGACGACTCACAGACAACCTAGAGATCAAAAATGGCGTTTCTTCACACTCCAACAGGATACAGACGCGACGTCAACAAAGCGAAGCTATGGCAAAGTCCCTAGTTCCAAATCTCGACGGTTCATAAACAACCTAGAGATCACCTCAACATTCGTCTCATTACAGCAGACGCGGTGTCAACAAAAGAAGTGAAGGCCAAATTCCTAGCTTCAGGCTCTTGACGGCAACTTAAATAAAACCTGAAAGACTATCGGAGATCATCCCACACCAGCGCAGAGTGGTTACGACTCATTGGGACTCCCAAACTGAGCCTAATCTCAAGTAAAAAGCGCTATGGAAAATTCCTGACGTTTGCTCTTCCGACGGTAATATGACCTAAGGAGATTACTTGAAGACGTCTTGTCCGGCCCCTGAAGGGATCAGAGACACGACAGTCGCGGGGCTACTCGAACAACAACGTAAAGTCTGCATATCGGGGAATATATCAGCCAATACGACGGTACGACGGACAAAACCCTAGTACCACTGTCGGGACCCGGTTCTTGGTCACGGAACAAAGTGCCACGATAAGTGTCATGCCTAGAGGGTGGGGCCACCTCTTGATTCTGTGGGGGCTATCTCTTTAATCCGTGGGACCCACTGTAGAACAATGGGAATTCTTCGGAATACATTCCGAAAGAGGGCAGATCTGTACTATAAATAGAATGATACCACTCTTCAATACAGAGGCGCCTTTTAAGTGAACCAGCACTACAGGAGCTTGAAAACTCTGTAGTTAAGCGTGCTCGAGTCAGAGAAGTTCTGAGATGGGTGACCTCCTAGGAAGTGGCCCCTGGTCGGGTCTGGTTCGTCCCGAAGGACAAAACTGTGCGGCTTCGGCCTGAGCGGACAATACTCTCTGTATTGAGGGTGGGACATGACAACCACAGACCCTAACGGACTTCTGTCATAAAGAGCAGGGTTTAACTATGACGTTAGGATAGGTTTGCCTACAATCCTAAGGAAGGTAAACTACAAACTCCGAAATGAGTATATAAACTACTTCACACCAGATCAAGACATCGAAAAAAAGAAAAATGCCAGTATGAAATAAAATATGTCTTTTATTCATGAATTCAAGTGAATACATGTTCTCCTCCGAAACACAGAGATGAGACCGCGTAGGTTCGTCTTGCCTGAATTTGGGGGCAGATGCTAATTGGTGCTATCCATCCACCTCTCCGAAAATTCCAAGTTGATTTATGACACCATGTATCGAAGGTTTAAACGGATGCAGCCGATATAGCAGACTTCTGCAGATTCCCCCTCATTTGAGGGGTTTTTGATTGTGGGGACGCTCTTCCCTGTAGGCGCAAGCCCCTGCAGTTAATTACGCTACCGCATCGCGGTAACCACTTTCTCCTTCTCCAGATGGTCACTTCGTATCGTGTGTGTTTGTTTTGTTTTTGGTTGCCCGTGGATTGTATACGGAGACTAATTTATGTTGTCGCCCGTAGGGCGTGGATTAGTCCAAATCCGTATTTTCTTAGATTTGGGTTTGGGGGTTGGGTTTAAGGATACGTTAGTCTCATTTGAGACTAAGATCAACTTAAACGTTTGTTAAGGATACGTTAGTCTAATTTTAGACTAAGATCAAATTAACAGTTTGTTAAGAACACGTTTGTTGGGGTAAAAATTTACACCCCCGTTGACCGAATCAAAGTCAAGGTCAACCCCAAGCCAGGTGGGCCCAAGCCCAGGTCAAGCGGGCCCATGCCCAAGTCGAGCCCGCGGCCAGCCTCCTCCATGCCAACAACAAAAATCATGTAACAAATAATTTTTATGTAATTTTTGTGCATGAATGTATGCAAAATGGGCATAAAGCCAAATTTTTGTAAGCTCATGGCTTATGTGCAAAAACAAATGACACATGAGCCATGGGATAGGCAAAAAGCCATTTTGAAAAGCCCAAGGGGCTATATGTAAATGTGTAAGCCTATAAAAGGCAACATGATGATGAATAATATATACACTTTTTCATTCCCCAAAAGAACTAGGGCTTGTGCCTCTTTCTCCTTCTTCAAGGTTCTAAAAACCTTCTTCTTTCTTTTGAATTAAATCAAGAGTTTAACTCTTCCTTTCTAAAAAATAAATAGTTTTTCACCACAAAACCCACAAAGGGGAGCTCGGATCTCCATTCAGATCTCGAAAAGGGGAGACTTTTAAGTCTCACCCCCTTTTCTCCAAGATCCCGCCGATCAAGAGCAAGAAGAAGAAGGAGATCCATCTCCAAGAATCTAACTTTGGACAGATCCAAGGCTCAGAAGAAGGACCAAAGATTTCTAGGAGTTTAACTCCTTTCTAGATCCGTTGGAGTTTAACTCCATAAATTAATTTCTGCCAGGAGTTTAACTCCAAAAATCCCTTGGGAGTTCAACTCCCCAACCTAGGGGCTAGGCCCCCCCTCCAGCGGGTGTCTTCCCGTGGTCACGTGCGCCCACGTGACCTCGGGCGCTGAGGCGCCCAATGGTCACGTCCGCCCACGTGACCCCGGGCGCTGAGGCGCCCAAATGTCACGTGTGCGCCACGTGACCCCGGGGCGCTGAGGCGCCCACGTGACCCCGGGCGCTGAGGCGCCCAACGGTCACGTGCGCCCACGTGACCCCGGGCGCTGAGGCGCCCAAACGGTCACGTGCGCCCACGTGACCCCGGGCGCTGAGGCGCCCAAACGGTCACGTGCGCCCACGTGACCCCGGGGCGCTGAGGCGCCCAGTGGTCACGTGCGCGCCACGTGACCCCGGGCGCTGAGGCGCCCAGCGGTCACGTGCGCGCCATGTGACCCCGGGCGCTGAGGTGCCCAGCGGTCACGTGTGCGCCACGTGACCCCGGGCGCTGAAGCGCCCACATGCTACGTACGCGTCTTTAAGACGCTTTTTCCCTGTTTTTTTTTGTGCACTCCATACTAAATGTGTCTCCCCCGTTAGAAAAAATTTCTGCGGGGCCCCCGTAAAAACTCTGCGGGGCCCCCGATACATCCAACCCCCCTTTAAAACACAACACGGCATATTGAGTTCGCATGAACAGCTTAACCCGTCAATCGGAGGTTCCCTTGCCCCAAATGCGAGGGGTAATTAACGGCAGCTTAGTCCGCGGCTGCCGGAGATTCGGATCCCCACAATCAATAAACCCCAGCCTACCCTAGGCAGGGGGAATCTGTAATGCGCCTAACAAGCGCGCGCGTATTCCCATCTCAATGGGGTGACGAAAAACACCCTACAACGTTAGTCTAATTTTAAACTAAGGTCGACTTAACCATTTGTTAAGGATACGTTAGTCTAATTTTAGACTAAGATCTACTTAACGGGATCATTTAGATCCAACAAAAGAGCATTTGGGCTATATTGTTCTAGTTTAGGGACTTTGCGGTCAATTACCAGTTTAAGGACATGGTGGACCAAGGTTAAGGAAATCATAGTCCGTGGGTATAAAAGGACCCCACAGTCCGAGGTTAAGGACATCATAGTCCATCGGTTTAAGGACCCCACAGTCCGGTTTAAAGACATCATAGTCTATGAAATGTATGGTTGTCTGGACCCGTCACCTCTCTGAAGACGTTGAAGGATTACAATGACAAATATCAGAGGAGTAAAGAGATGTACCCTTGAACCGATTTTGATTGGGAAATCTGTAGTCCAATTTAGGACTAAGATCAATTAATTCGATTATGAGCACATTGGCTCAGTTAAATCTGAATTGAGGACTTATGGCCAACTTGGGCTAAATCCAATTAAGTTTGAAGTGTTGGACTTTTGTTGGGACTGTTGAACATTTGTCTGGGTTCAACCCCCCATTATTTAGCAATGTTAAACAGGGGTTTGGGGCTCAGATAACATTTTATCTTTGGCTGAGCACTAACCATTCATTATGGCTCTGGACTTTACTTTGCATATCATATGAACTGACCAATTTTGAGGTCCAGTTGAAGGGGAGATTTGCCTCTGGAAAACTTAACCAATTTGGGATAAGCTTGGCTTTAAAATAGTGTTGAACACTAGAGGATACTTGGAAATCACGTGCTCCCACGTGATATGCTGAAAATAGTGTTAAACACTAAGGACGAGGCGTTTAAAGTAGTGTTAAACACTAAAATTGAATTGGTCACGTGGGGTCACGTGAGGCATCTGAAGATGGAGCCAGACTTCCTTTATTTTATTCTCAGAATATTCAGATAAGCGTTAGTCTTTGAAATTATCACGTGTGGACACGTGACAATGCCTCTGCGTTGGGCATCAATTTCTCTGTCTTCCCCTATTTTATTCTTTTGAAAAGGGGTATTTGTCAGGGATCACATGGGGACACGTGAGGCGCCCTATATCAGTACTGCCTTTGGCTTTGTTCTCTTTTATTTTGAGGGTCACGTGGGAGCACGTGAGGCATTGCCTCTAAGCTTTTTTTTCTCATTTTGAGGAGTCTGTTTAGGGGTCATGTGGGAGCACGTGAGGCATTGCCTCTAGACTTGTTCTTTCTCATTTTGAGGAGTCTGTTTAAGGGTCACATGGGGGCACGTGACCTAGTCTTGTTCGTTCTCTTTTGATCATTGAGAGAGAGGGTCACGTGTTGCCACGTGACCAGGTTGGGTACTGATTTCTTTACATGCATGGAGAGTTTTAAGTCCCTTGTTTTAAGAATTAATTCTTTGGTAGGGTTAAACCCTAATTTTGTTTAGAGGAATTAAATTCCTATGTATATGGAAGAATTAAATTCTTATGTAGGGTTAAACCCTAGTTTTATTTGGAAGAATTGAATTCCTATGAATTTGGGAGAATTAAATTCTCATATAGGGTTAAACCATAGTTTCATTTGGAGGATTTAAATTCCTATGAATTTGAGGGAATTAAATTCCTTAAACTCAATTCTCCCTCTAAGTTTTGGATCTGCATGGCAGAATCTCCCCGATGAGAATTAAATTCTCAACTTGTGGGGAGATCTGCTTCTGCAGATCTTCAACCAAAGGAAGAACTAAGTTCTTATTCAAAAGAGTTAAACTCTTAAATTGAGAATTAAATTCTCTTTGTTTTATGGAACTTAGATCTTTTTCCCCTTTCTTACCTAGGGTTTTTTTTCTCTGAAGAGATCTTCTTTTCTTTCTTGAGAATTAAATTCTCCTCTCTTTTTTCTCTCTGTTGTTGTTATCTCCCCAGAAAAAAATATATCCCTCCTCTTCTCTTCTTGGCTCCTATTTATAGGAGAAAGAAAAGGATCAGTTTGTTTAGTCCATCTTTCATTGAAAGATTTTGGTTGTTTTTGTAACCAACCTGATCTTTTAGATCACTCAGTGAATTTTATTCACCATTGGATTTTAATCCAAAAGATCTTTTATCTGTTATTACTGGCAAATTTCAAAGAAATCTTTTCTTGTATAAAATCTTTCCATAAATTGGTGATTTTTAATCACCATTGGATTTTTAATCCAACGGTGCTCCATTTTACATAGCACCATCTTTTTTGTTTGAAAAGATTTAAAGAAATATTTTTCCAGTTAGGGTTTTTGATTCCCTCTTAATTAGAATTTAATTCTATTAATTCATAGATCTTTAGGAACCCATCACGTGTTGGCGCGTGACCCCCTAATTAAGCAATTGACCAGAATTTAATTCTGTTGTTTTAAAGAACTCAGGAATTATCACGTGTCAGCACGCGACCCTTGGTCACGTGTTGGCACGTGATACCCCATTGGGATTTTTCCTTGTTATTTTATTACACCTTTAATTCTTTTCAGTCGGTTTAAAGGCCCATCACGTGTTGGCACATGACCCCACTGATTAATTATTTCCAATTATTTATTTTATTCAGTGCCTACAGGCTTTGCCTATAAATGGTCACGTGTCTGCACGTGATGCCCGGTCACGTGTGGGCATGTGATGCCTCATAACTTTTAATCCCGGATGAATTATGAGGCCCATAATATATCAAATCGAAGGGTTTTTCGAGACACTTTCGATACCATCAGAATTTAGCTGTTTCTCATTTGGGAGTTTGTCAAAATACATCCCGGAAAATACTGGTTCGCATTTTCTTCCTTAAATTACACGTGCATAGCATATTTGCTCATAACTTTTGATCCCGGATGAATTATGAAGCCCATAATATATCAAATCGAAGGATTTTTTCAAGATGCTTTAGATACCATATGAATTTAGCTGTTTCAAATTCGGGACTTTGTCAAAATACAGCCCAAAAAATACTGGTTCACATTTTCTTAAACGTATCACTGCCATTTGATACCTTGGGCTCTTTTGCGCAGAAATTTTTTTGTCGGGAACAAATGCCCCCACTACTTTTCCCACGTAAGTATATACGTGGGTGAAGTAGTGTAGAGTAATTCATAGCGTATGACCAGTTTTGGGTTGGTATATAATTTTCAGGATCTTGATCTAAGAAGATAACGAGTGGACACAAGCGTCGTCATTTATCATTGACTCAAATCTCGATTCTTAAGGGATATAGTTCTAAACCCTCAGCTCCTTGAGCCGCACCCTTCTATTTCTTTATGTTTTATTCTGGCGTGAAGTAGTTTATATACTCATGAGTAACTTCTCCATTTCAGTGGCATGCTGTTTTGGCAAGTGTGGCCCATAGATGGTAGATAGTAGTTCATCTTGAACTCTTTATAAGGTAGCAATGGCTTAGAAAACAGGGTTAGGATTTGTTGCCTAAGACTTTCCAACTTTATGAGCCGTGAGGGTCTCACAAAGGCTTTTCTCACTACAAGTCGTGAGGATCTCGTAGGTGTCTTTTCTCCTTAGGAATCGTGAGGATTCGTAAGTGTGTTTTCTCTTGAAAGTCATAAGGATCTCACAAGAGAATTTTCTTCCTTACAAGTCGATAGGACTTGTAAGTGATTGATGAGTTGACCTACTCCCGAGTCAAAGCATTGCTTCAACAGGGAGGTCGAGGGTTGACTTGGGTTGTCTGTGCACCACCGAGTCATGGAACTAGGAACTTTGTCGTGGCTCCGCTTTGCTGACGTTGTATATTCCTGCAGAGGCACTGATTTCTCTACGGGTCGGCGCGAATCAAGATGCTCTCGTCAAGGACGCTGATTTCCCTGAATCGAGGTTTTTGCCAAGGACACTGATTTCCTCGGAGTTGAAACAAATTGAGGTATTCCTGCAAAGACAATGATTTCTCTGCGGGTCGACGCGAGTCGAGATGCTCTCGTCAAGGACGCTGATTTCCCTGAATCGAGGTTTTTGTCAAGGACACTGATTTCCCTGGAGGTCGAAACGAATCGAGGTATTCCTGCAAAGACACTGATTTCTCTGTGGGTCAACGCGAATCGAGATGCTCTCGTCAAGGATGTTGATTTCCCTGAATTGAGGTATTTGCCAAGGACACTGATTTCCTTAGAGTTGAGACGAATCGAGGTATTCCTGCAAAGACACCGATTTCCTTGCGGGTCGACGCGAATCGAGATGCTCTCGTCAAGGACGCTGATTTCCCTGAATCGAGGTATTTGCCAAGGATACTGATTTCCCTGAATCGATGTATTTTCCAAGGACACTGATTTCCCTGGAGTCGAAACGAATCGAGGTATTCCTGCAAAGACATTGATTTCTTTGCGGGTCGACGTGAATCGAGGTGCTCTCGCAAAGGACGCTGATTTTCCTGAATCGAGGTTTTTTCCAAGGACACTGATTTCCCTGGGGTTGAGACGAATCGAGGTATTCCTGCAAAGACACTGATTTCTCTGCGGGTCGATGCGAATCGAGATGCTCTCGTCAAGGACGCTGATTTCCCTGAATCGAGGAGGTTGCCAAGGATACTGATTTCCCTGGGGTTGGTTGACTTGTTTCCGAGACGGAGCGTTGATCTGGCAGGGAGGTCATTGGTTGACTCCAGGTTGTCTGTGAACCGTAGAGTCTTGGAACTGGGGACTTTGTTGTGGCTCCTTTTGCTGACGTCGTATATTCCTGCAGAAACACTGATTTCTCTGCGGGTCGACGCGAATCGAGATGCTCTCGTCAAGGATGCTGATTTCCCTAAATCGAGGTTTTTGCCAAGGACACTGATTTCCCTGGGGTTAGTTGACTTGTTTCCGAGACGGAGCGTTGATCCGGCAGGGAGGTCATTAGTTGACTCCAGGTTGTCTGTGAACCGTAGAGTCTTGGAACTGAGGACTTTGCCGTGGCTCCGATTGATGGTGTAGCATCTGTGTCCTGCTGGAATGAGGAGGCACACTGTTGTTGGTCTTCGGGCCGTAGATGTGGCCATTGAGATTCGGAACTAGGGACTTTGCCATGGCTCCGCTTCATTGCGACTCTGAGGTCGGTTGTTGAAGTCACGTCTACATCTGGTTGAAGTGAGGAGAAATGCCGTTGGTGATCTCTATGCTGTCTGTGAACCGTCGAGATTTGGAACTAGGGGACTTTGCCATGGTTCCGTTGTTTTGACCCTGGGGTCGTTTGTTGACGTCGCATCTGCATCCTGCTGGAGTAAGGAGAAACGCCGTTGGTGATCTCTAGGCTGTCTGTGAACCGTCGAGATTTAGAACTAGAGGGCTTTGCCATGGTTCCAGGGTAGTCTCTAAGCTGTCTGTGAACCGTCGAGATTTAGAAATAGGGGAATTTGCCGTGGCTCCGTTTGTTGGTGTAACATCTGCATCCGATTAGAGGGAGGAAGAATGCCGGTGTTGATCTCTAAGTTGTCAATGTTGACGTCGAGACCCTGAAGCTAGGGATCTTCCTTCGCTTCGTTTGTTGACATTGTGTCTGCAATATTACGACGAATGTCCAGATTGTCTTTAGATTGTCTATGAACCGTCGAGATTTGGCTTCGCTTCGACGAAGCCTGATGGGACGATATGGTTCCCTTCTTTTTTATGCCCATGGATTGTATACAGGAGTCAATGTGACCTCGCCTGCAGGGCAAAAAATTTTATTCTTTCATTTCTTTTTAATTCTTTCCGCGATGCTCTATCATTTCAGCTTTTTATATCGCGAAAATCGCGATTGCCCAATCATTTCGGCTATTTTTCGCGGTACCCAATCATTTCGGCTATTTTTCGTGGCGCCCAATCATTTCGGCTATTTTTCTTTTTACTCGCTGCTTTTTATTTCGAGCTGCCCAATCATTTCGGCTGTTTTTGTATGCATACATTTTTACTTGATGATTTCGTTGCAAGTTGCCCCATCATTTCGGCTATTTCAAATGCATTTTTGGCTCGCTGATTTTTTATCGCGAGTGTGGAACTTGGAATCTGGTGCCAATCTTAGCATCAGCATCGCTACGACTGGAATATTTCCAGGAGCGAATCATCATTTGCCGTGAAAGGGCTTGGAATTTGATACCGATTTAAGCATCAGTGTCGCTACAACTGGGATATTGCCTAGAGCGAATCATCATTTTCCTCTGTCGATGTCGAACAAAGGTGGTTTAGCAAACAGGGTTAGGATCCCGTCGACTAAGGTTTTTGACTTCATGAGCCATAAGGGTCTCATAAAGGTGTTTCTCCCTACGAATCGTGAGGATCTCGTAGGTGCGTTTTCTCCTTAGGAATCGTGAGGATTCCTAAGTGTGTGTTCTCTTATAAGTCGTAAGGACCTTACAAGAGTGCTTTCTCCTTATAAGTCGAGAGGACTTATAAGGGTTGTTCACCATGTGAGCATATCCCTAGTCGCTGGTGGGACTCTGTTAGGGAAATGTTTATTCATACCCATGGATTGTATACAAGGGTCAATACTGAACCGTTTGTAGGACAGCATTGGAGGTTGTGATGGCCGCTTAAGAACAGGTTCAGATCCCTGTAGCTTAAAGCTTTTGAATCCTATGAGCCGTGAGGGTCTCAAAGGGGGAATTCTCCTTACGAGTCATGAGGATCTCGTAAGTGTAATTTCTCCTTAGGAATCGTGGGGATCCTTAAGTGTGTTGCTCCCTTGTGAGTCGTAAGGATCTCACATAGGTGGTTTCTCCTCACAAGGTCGAGAGGACCTTGCAAGTGGCCTTTAACGAGATTGTGCCCTTTCGGGTTTTCACAAAACTCGCCGGTAGCCCTGCTGTTTTTACTTACGGAGCCCTTTCGGGTTTTCATCCGTGCCCATCTCGCTTGTAGGTGTACCGTTTTTTTTACCATGTCAGCCTGGGGACACCGCGGTTTGTAGTAGTTTAACGACGTTTCGGTCATTTGTTCATAGGTCCAAGATTTTTCGGGCAACGTATGATTACGCAGCTAGATTTTCTCACAAATCTTCGCATCTTTTGTGTCGAAGGTGGATTCCTTGAAGAGAGTGCTGAGGACGATTTCTTTATCAGATTCGCTTCCAAAGGTGATATCTTGCGATCCCTTGGTGTTGACTATGTGACAGTTGCCAGCAGCTCTTTTGCGCTCATCTGTCGTGCTTTTCTGTTCCCGACGAGCCTTGCGCTTCACTCGTTGAACGTGTTGTCAGTGGGCAACATATCCCTGCCACCAGTTTTTAAAGGCTATACACTCCTCGGTAGGGTGTGCAATCCTCTGATAGTATAAGCAGAAGCTAGGATGTATGTCCGCTTCATCAAGGTGTATACTGCCCGGAGAATTTCCTCTGAAAGAGGGCAACTTCAATCCTATTGACAGGGCCCTAGCGAATCGTCTCTTTACTTGCTTTTGTTGGCGATAGGGATGTTTCGATCCGGTTGGGGTGCCTCGACCTTTTCATCCAGTCGTCGGCGTTTGGCTTTTTCGAATATAGCCAGTTCGCGCTCTCGATTGGCTTTGCTTTTCTGACGGGTTTCGTTCAGTAGCAAGTCGATCATCTCGTCAGACGGTTCCAAGGGTTTTGGCTTCGATCCTGCCCCCAGCTCTTTTATGCTGTCTTCTATCGCCGAGTAAGCTTCTTCGTTAGTTAACGCCGAATGAGAAATCATGTGGCAACTTGCCACATAGTCTTCCGATTCTTCTGACGAGTCATCCCCGTCGTTATTGTCGTTATCTCTGCTCTCAAGGATATTGTTGAGAAATTCTTGGAGTGTGACCGGGGTTCGCGCCTTCTGGTTATATTCCTCTAGCGCATCAATATGCTTTTGCAGATCCGTGTGCTTGTCATCAAACTGCACGGGCTTTTTGGTCTTCTTCTTTATCTTCGAAGACTTTGACGGCTGGGCCTGAATGTTTTGTCCGCCATCACTATTAACTCCCAATGTTGGGCGTGGTTTCAGCACTCCCTCGATAATCTCCGGTTCTTGCGGACTTTTCCACCTGATCACCGGACATGTTTGAAGATCTTTCAGCATTCTTTTAGTTTTTGCCGAAAGAACGACTTCCCATGGAGCTTCCTCTATTAAAAAGCATGATGCCCCCGGCATGTCCATCTTTTTCGGAGCATGTGGTTGTGGCGGGTTCACCTTCCAATTTTCAGACAATACGAATTTGCCTTGCTGGTATTGGTCTTCAACCCAATATTTTAAGACATGGCAATTTTCGAGTGGATGGCCCAATACTCGATGGTAGGGGCAGTAATTGGGATCGTTGACGTCGTTCGGCTGCGGTGGGTGTCTCGACTCCGGTAGAGTAATGAGCCCATTGCGCACTGCCAGTTCAAACAGTTTCCTTGTTTTATCCCGAGGAAACAAGTAAGGACGTCTCAACTTCTTACCGAGGGATTGTCGCTTGTTGCTTTGGCGAACAACCGGTCTTGGACTACTCGGTTGTTGTTGAGCGTTGGCGACGAAGATAGCTTTCCCATTACCCTTTTCATTCCAAGGTTCCGACTTTGAAGAGGAAGGCCTATAGCCCATCTGGTCCATTTGGGCTAGCTTGTCAATCAAGGCCTGGAAGGTGGTCGGCTTGAAGAACATCATGAATTGGGATATGGTCGTCTGCGGATCGAGGGTTCCCACAAACATGCCTATTGAAGGAGCCTCTTCTATACGTTGTTCGCATTTCGACCAGAGGTTCCGCCACCGTATCGCATATTGAACCCATGTTTTGTCTGGCTTCACTCAGGCATTGATCAACGCCGTGATTGGGGTGCGTTCACTAGCGCTTGCGAAACGTTGGGTAAATAGCAGCTCCATCTCTGCAAATGTTTTGACAGAGTCATTCGGGAGTTCAGAATACCACTCGAATGCTGTCTCCGACAAGCTGCCAACGAATTGGCGAAGCAGTAGTTTATCGTCACCTCCAGTGTTGCCACATAGAGCCCTGAACTGGGCGACATGCTGGTGGGGATTTCCCGCCCCCTTATATACGTGGAATTTGGGGATCGTGTATTCCGGCGGGTATTTTATTTGATCATACCAGGCCGGATAGGGTCGTCCAGTCTTAACGATCTGCCCGGCCGTTTCGCTCGCATGATGAGCTCGTATTTGCTGAGCGATGTACTCATCCAGAGCGGCCTTGGAGATGGTCCCCTCCTTGGCTGCTGAAAGAGCCTGAGGAGGGTTCGGTGTCTCTCCGGTATCTTCTTCAATGATAATCGGGGGCTCTTCAGCTGGAGGTTCCGGCTGTAACATCATCCCGGCCATGTCTTGGAACTAAAGAGCCATCCGTTTTATGTTGGCCGCCTGTTCTGCGGCCTCTTTTTCTTTCATCTCGAGCATTCTTCGGAGGAATTCAGCATCAGTTTCTTGTTCTTGACACTACTCTGAGATCTCTGGATTTTCTTTCGGCCCGGTGAGTGCGGCCATTGCAGTTAGCATTTCTTGGAGCTTTTGTTGTTGTTGCTCCTGAGCCCTAGTCACTGATCGCGTAAGCAGTCGATGACCTGTAGAGATACGGCTATCCTCTTTTCCGGATGCCATATATATGGTGTGCACCACCATGCCCCCAGACTTGGGGCGTTTAGATTCTATGTTCTTGCGATTCGCTGCAGACACCGGAATTTTCTCCAGCTTTCTCCTCTTGTGAGCGGTCAAAGTTGAGGAGGCCGCTGCAGTGGGCACCCAAGTAGCTGTCGCTTTATATGGTTTGACAGGGTGATCCTCTTCTCGCTGAACTTTTAGCTTTTTCTGTCGGCGAGAGTAATCTTGATCAATCACCGAGTCTTGGACTTGATGCCAGACCTTGTAGATTTTAAAGGACAGCAGCTGAGGGGGCTGCTCCAGCTTCGCCTTTGGAGCACTCTCCATAGGTGGAGGAGATCTTTTCAGCACAGCAGTTGGAGAGTTCTTGCGAACCCTCTTAAGCGGTTCGAAGCTGTTCCCAGTCGGAACAGCAGCATCGATTTCCACCATGGGAGCTGGCAGAGTTAGTCCAGAAGGGGAGCTGCTCCCAGCCATCCTTATTCGGCGCCAGTGACGACGGCGAGCATATCGTGCGGATAGGGTTGGCTCAGTTATGGGGGTGGTTTCATCATGCCCCATGTTTTGGTGAAGGGTTGTCACCGGCGTCATCCTTTTAAAGACCGATGTCCGTTGAGAAGCAATGTCCAATCTGTCAAAGGCAGACCTCTGGGCAGGGGAAGCAGTTTTGAGGACTTCGCCTAGAGCAGGAGCCGGAATGGCCATCCTTGTGAAGATTGACTTCTTGGCAGAAGAAGCCTCTCTGATAATTTCGTCCGCTTGAGCCGGGATGGCTATCCGCTTTGGGATGGCTGCTTCAGGTATCGCGGGCTTGTTAGCGTTCTGGCCTAGTCTGTTGAAAACCGAGGCATTGAATTTGGGTGACCCATTGAGAGGGGCCGCGGCAGTGGTAAGTCGATTAAAGACCGACTTCTTTGGGGCTTCTTGCGACAGTAGCGGGGCATTGAATTTCATCGGTGGGAGCATGGTCCCAAAGAACAGCACAGTGGTGTCCTGAGTTACTTGTTCCACTGGCATCTTGAACAGGGAGGTCACTTGGGGCACATAGGTTACACCTCCAGATAAGGCGGAACGGGAGTTGCAGTTGCAGCTGGAGCAGTTGGAGGTCATTGATGTTCTTTTTTTTTCTGCACGAGAGCAAGACTAAATCTTAGTACCTCGAGCCCAAGGGCAACCATATTAAATCGTGATTCGTTCGGGAACACGACACGCGAAGTGTGGAGTGGAAAGAGGAAAAGGTCCCACCGAGCGTGCCAGAATCTGTTCTCCTCTGAAACACAGAGACGAGACCACGTAGGTTCGTCTTGCCTGAATTTGGTAGCAGATGCTAATTGGTGCTATCCGTCCACCTCTCCGAAGATGCCAAGTTGATTTATGACACCATGTATCGAAGGTTTAAATGGATGCGGCCGATATAGCAGACTTCGTCAGATTCCCCCTCATTTGAAAGGGTTTTGATTATGGGGACGCTCTTCGGCGCAAGCCCCTGCAGTTAATTACGCTACCGCATCGCGGTAACCACTTTCTCCTTCTCCAGATGGTCACTTTGTATCGTGTGTGTTTGTTTTGTTTTTGGTTGCCCGTGGATTGTATACGGAGACTAATTTATGTTGTCGCCCGTAGGGAGTGGATTAGTCCAAATCCGTATTTTCTTAGATTTGGGTTTGGGGGTTGGGTTTAAGGATACGTTAGTCTCATTTGAGACTGAGATCAACTTAAACGTTTGTTAAGGATACGTTAGTCTAATTTTAGACTAAGATCAACTTAATAGTTTATTAAGGATACGCTAGTCTAATTTTAAACTAAGGTCGACTTAACCATTTGTTAAGGATACGTTAGTCTAATTTTAGACTAAGATCTACTTAACGGGATCATTTAGATCCAACAAAAGAGCATTTGGGCTCTATTGTTCTAGTTTAGGGACTTTGCGGTCAATTACCAGTTTAAGGACATGGTGGTCCAAGGTTAAGGACATCATAGTCCGTGGGTTTAAAAGGACCCCACAGTCCGAGGTTAAGGACATCATAGTCCATGGGTTTAAGGACCCCACAGTCCGGTTTAAAGACGTCATAGTCTATGAAATGTATGGTTGTCGGGACCCGTCACCTCTCTGAAGACGTTGAAAGATTACAACGACAAATATCAGAGAAGTAAAGAGATGTACCCTTGAACCGATTTTGATTTGGAAATCTGTAGTCCAATTTAGGACTAAGATCAATTAATTCGATTATGAGCACATTGGCTCAGTTAAATCTGAATTGAGGACTTATGGCCAACTTGGGCTAAATCCAATTAAGTTTGAAGTGTTGGACTTTTGTTGGGACTGTTGAACATTTGTCTGGGTTCAACCCCCCATTATTTAGCAATGCTAAACATGGGTTTGGGGCTCTGAGAACATTTTATCTTTGGCTGAGCACTAACCATTCATTATGGCTCTGGACTTTACTTTGCATATCATATGAACTGACCAATTTTGAGGTCCAGTTGAAGGGGAGTGTAACGTTTTAGAAATCGTTATACGAATTTTTTCGTTTTAGGGTAAAATTGTCAGTATTT
The DNA here is from genome assembly GCA_030015575.1 of Agapanthus africanus. Classification (NCBI taxonomy): domain Eukaryota; kingdom Viridiplantae; phylum Streptophyta; class Magnoliopsida; order Asparagales; family Amaryllidaceae; genus Agapanthus; species Agapanthus africanus. The sequence continues at coordinate 455,486,778 of CM057349.1, forward strand.
TCCGTTTTAACCCGACTATGATCAAACGTCCATATAGACTTGAACGTAGTTTAAAGTAATTCAGCATACACCACAGCACCAATGAACCAGCCGTAAAAGGGCCAAACCAACGCCTCACATGTGGCACTGCTGAACCACCACAAACCCGAGGGTTCAGTGGCGGTTCAGTTGAGGTTCAGTTGAAGGGGAGTGTAATGTTTTAGAAATCGTTATAGACTTGAGGTCCAGTTGAAGGGGAGTGTAACGTTTTAGAAATCGTTATACGAATTTTTTCGTTTTAGGGTAAAATTGTCAGTATTTTCCGTTTTAATCCGACTGTGATCAAACTTCCATATAGACTTGCCAGCACCTAGTTTAGCTAAAATAAAGCTAGTGCGCGAGCTTTGGGGGTATATGGAAAGTTTTGGTTCAAATAGAATTTTTCCCTATTTTAATATTATTTTAATGCGGTATTTACGTATTGGGTTTGGGTAATTACTCTTAAATTGTATCATTGCAAATAAATCAAGTTTAAGTAAAACAAACCTTCCAACTAATATCTAGATATTTGTTTGTGCAAAGGATTTAAAGTTTAAAGAAAAGAAAAGAATGGGAGAGGTGGCATGTGCATGAATGTGCATTAATGTGCATTTATTGCAAAGAATTGGCTAGAAAACTCCACACAATTTCCTCACCTCCCTCAATTGGCCGAGCTCCTTCCTCCTTCTCCTGCCCTTTGTGTTTCTTTCATCTATTTCAACAATTCCTAGCTCAATAAATCTCTAAAATTCTATAAATAATCTCACAAAACACATCAAGTTTTGCTTTTGCTTCTTTGATCACTTGGAGCTAGGAAAGCTTGGATCTTGGGAGCAAGTGTTGATAGGTATAATCCCTAAACTATTAAATAGGAGTTTTTATGATGTGTAGCTCGTTGGTTGTGGTATAGAACACTTAAAGTATCGATTAGTGCAATATCGTATTTTTAGTGTCTTTTTAGAGCCTCTGTGATCTGCTGTGACCTGGAAAATTTACTGAAAAATCAAACAAGATAGTAGTGTTGTACTAGTGACCCTAGGATTCCACCTGAGACACGAGAACCACCCCCACCGGGTTTGGCCGGCGACTCCTTGGCAAATTTCGGCGACACCGGTTTTGGAGGGGATATGGGTGTTGGTTTTTTTGTGGGTAGTTGTCTGCTGTGGTTTAGGGGTGTTTGGTACTGTTTACTTTTTTAGTATTTACAGTATGCAAAATCTGTGATCATTTTCCTATAATCTAGTGTTTTGAGTCCGCGTGTTACGTTATCCGACATGATTCGTGATCTTGTGCAGCTGCTGCACTTGGGTTGGTTTCGTAGTGTCGCTACGCACGTTAGCCACTAGACGGACACTTGTGAATTAGTTGGAGTTGGTGTGTAGTTTAAAACGTAGTTTTACGTAATATTGGTCGATTTCTAAGATTTTTGCACTGTATTTGCGTTTGTGAAATTATAGCGTCGCAAGCGGGGATTTCGGACGCTGCGAACAAAGGGAAGAAGGTGGTCGGATTTTCATAGCTCGAGACCATTGGTGAGTAGATTTAATATCTACGGGGAAATCGCCCGTATGGCATTATGCATCGGGGCTGATATGATATGATAGCTGCATGTTATTGCATATTAGTTAATTTCATATGAATGTCATTGCATAGTATTATCTGTTGTACCCTGACTTGTACCTTTAGATATAATATATTACTGACGGATCATGTTGCACGAGCACTAAATTGTATGCTACACCCACACCGTCAGTAATTTCCATGACATGCACAACCCACATACATACGTGTTATTGTAGTGGATAGGGATAATTGAGGTAGTGACTCTTATCATATTGTGCATATGAAATATTGTTGACACATAAATACGTGATACTGTATCGGACATGGATAGTTAAGATAGTAACCCTTATTTCATTTCACGTATACCCTACTATAGCTACTTGTACATCATGCATACATATTGACATGTATACCCACATACTCGATTACAGCTACATGTACATCATGCACACATACTGACATGTACACCCACATATTTTGCTATAGTTATATATACCTTAAGTGGTATTGTTTTGACATGTGATATTGAGACGTTGACTATTGTGCTTATGAAATACATCATACATATTTGCTTATATGTAGATACTTAAATCTTGCTACAATTACATGTACACTTCATATGGTGCTGCACTTGTTTTCGGAGGATTTGGGAATCGCAAGATATATTTTTAAAGCTGGATTCATTTAAAAGAGCGGTTTTCCCTTTATATGCTCATATTGATGTTTTATGTTATATATATCAGTTTTATATGGATTTTACGCATTGAAATATGGATTGCGTGTGATTTATGGATTTGAGAATCGTGGGGGTATTTTCAAGAAACTATGTATTGTTTGAAAACCCGGTTTCTCTTGATATAATATTTTGATGCGTCCACCATGAGATTTCTCGGTTCTGAGATTTGTGATATGTACCCGATGCGAGGAGTGAGTGGGCCATGTGCAGGTACATGGTGGAGCCCGGTACGGTTCCCCTTGGCAAGATGGTCGTGGTACAGACGATGAGCCTGGAAGGTGGGCAAGTACCTACCGGTGATTTTATTTGGACTCAGCGGTTATCATGGGGATATCGACCGGAGTGATGTATGACATATTGTCAGGGCCAGTCGTGGTGACAGTGCCTGAGTTATGAGGATTTACATGTCGATGCTAGACACGGGTTTCATGATGTTTCGAGTGTTGGTGTTTGACACTCAGGTTTTCCATGATTTTTACGTATCGTCGGTGGACATACGGGGTTGATATCCTCATACTTATACACACACACACACACACACAGGTATATGTTTTCATGATATTTTGGGTGTCGATATTAGACACTCAGGTTCCATGAGACTTACAGGATGTGAGGGCCGATCTGTGGATGCGGTGCCTGAGGATTTGGGATTTGATATGTCAGTGAGGGACACTGGTGTTTTTCCATGCTGATGATTTTGCATGAAATTTTATTATATCATCCCATACACTCAGGATTATTTTTGATATGCATTGTTTCATGTAGTTGTAGTACCCTGATGATGTACCTTTACATGATTGTTGCATATTCTTATTGTCATACTTATGCTATTAGATTACCTGTGATAGATTAATCGTTATTCGTGCATACTTGCGATTACAGTATGATGTTATTTACTATTCACGAGTTGGCAACTCACTCCCGTTGTGCCATAGTGTTTTGCAGGACTTACCCTCTGAGTAGTCGCGGCAGGGCGTCTTATCATCTCTACTTTTGGGGATACCGCTACGTTTGGCTGTGAGGCTTTTGCTTTTAGGTGGGTTTGTGGTTATCTGTTTGTACATTGTATACCTTTTTGTTGGATCTAGTATTCTCCATCTACCACTTCTTGTATTTGACTTAGAGACGTGTTGTGAGGATTCGGTGTTGTATTATTTTGGTGACTTTGGGATGCCGTGCTCGTGGAAGCCGGTTTTGTTGAAAAGTTTTACTTCTTTATGCAGTTTTCTTTTATATTTCTTCGCTTCGGCGTCGTATATATATGTTTGTGGTGGTTGTCTCCGCCGTTGGGCATAATTTTCTTCCGTTTAGGATGGTTTATATACTATCTATGTTGTACCCGTTTTCGAGGCTAATTTTTACAAAGGAGGTGCTGCCGAAATTTTCAAGAAAGAAAACTAAAGTTAAAGATTTTTCTTAAGATTTTCTGAATGTTTTAAACTATGTTTTTCTCCGCTTATCCAGCTTTGGGTGGTTTAGATTTCTGGGTTTCGGCTTACTTAAGTTGCGTACGCCTGTAGACGTTACGTAGTTTAAGTGCCGGTTACGGGCCAAATTTTGGGTCGTGACAGGGAGATTTGCCTCTGGAAAACTTAACCAATTTGGGATAAGCTTGGCTTTAAAATAGTGTTGAACACTAGAGGATACTTGGCGATCACGTGCTCCCACGTGATATGCTGAAAATAGTGTTAAACACTAAGGACAAGGCACTTAAACTAGTGTTAAACACTAAAATTGAATTGGTCTCGTAGGGTCACGTGAGGCATCTGAAGATGGGGCCAGACTTCCTTTATTTTGTTCTCAGAATATTCAGATAAGTGTTAAACACTTTTAGTCTTTGAAACTATCACGTGTGGACACGTGACAATGCCTCTGTGTTGGGCATCAATTCCTCTGTCTTCCCCTATTTTATTCTTTTGAAAAGGGGTATTTGTCAGGGGTCACGTGGGGACATGTGAGGCGCCCTAGATCAGTACTGCCTTTGGCTTTGTTCTCTTTTATTTTGAGGGTCATGTGGGAGCACGTGAGGCATTGCCTCTAAGCTTTTTCTTTCTCATTTTGAGGAGTCTATTTAGGGGTCATGTGGGAGCACGTGAGGCATTGCCTCCAGACTTGTTCTTTCTCATTTTTAGGAGTCTGTTTAAGGGTCACGTGAGGGCACGTAACCTAGTCTTGTTCGTTCTCTTTTGATCATTGAGAGGGAGGGTCACGTGTTGCCACGTGCCCAGGTTGGATACCGATTTCTTTACATGCATGGAGAGTTTTAAGTACCTTGTTTTCAGGATTAAATTCTTTGGTAGGGTTAAACCCTAATTTTGTTTAGAGGAATTAAATTCCTGTGTATATGGAAGAATTAAATTCTTATGTAGGGTTAAACCCTAGTTTTATTTGGAGGAATTGAATTCCTATGAATTTGAGATAATTAAATTCTCATATAGGGTTAAACCATAGTTTCATTTGGAGGAATTAAATTTCTATGAATTTGGGGGAATTAAATTCCTTAAACTCAATTCTCCCTCTAAATTTTGGATCTGCATGGCAGAATCTCCCCGATGAGAATTAAATTCTCAACTTGTGGGGAGATCTGTTTCTGCGGATCTTCAACCAAAGGAAGAACTAAGTTCTTATTCAGAAGAGTTAAACTCTTAAATTGAGAATTAAATTCTCTTTATTTTATAGAACTTAGGTTTCTTTCCCCTTTCTCACCTAGGGTTCCTTTTCTCTGATGAGATCTTCTTTTCTCTCTTGAGAATTAAATTCTCCTCTCTTTTTTCTCTCTGTTGTTGTTATCTCCCCAGAAAAAAATATATCCCTCCTCTTCTCTTCTTAACTCCTATTTATAGGAGAAAGAAAAGGATCAGTTTGTTTAGTCGATCTTTCATTAAAAGATTTTGGTTATTTTTGTAACCAACCTGATCTTTTAGATCACTCAGTGAATTTTATTCACCATTGGATTTTTAATCCAAAATATCTTTTATCTGTTATTACTGGCAAATTTCAGGGAAATCTTTCCTTATATAAAATCTTTCCATAAATTGGTGATTTTTAATCACCATTGGATTTTTAATCTAACGGTGCTCCATTTTACAGAGCACCATCTTTTTTGTTTGGAAAGATTTAGAGAAATATTTTTCCAGTTAGGGTTTTTGATTCCCTCTTAATTAGAATTTAATTCTATTAATTCATAGATCTTTAGGAACCCATCATGTGTTGGCACGTGACCCCCTGATTAAGCATTTGACCAGAATTTAATTCTGTTGTTTTAAAGAACTCAGGAATTATCACGTGTCAGCACGTGACCCTTGGTCACGTGTTGGCATGTGATACCCTATTGGGATTTTTCCTTATTATTTTATTATACCTTTATTCTTTTCAGTGGGTTTAAAGGTCCATCACGTGTTGGCACGTGACCCCACTGATTAATTATTTCCAATTATTTATTTTATTCGGTGCCTACAGGCTTTGCCTGTAAATGGTCACGTGTCTGCACGTGATGCCCGGTCACGTGTGGGCACGTGATGCCCGGTCACGTGTGGGCACGTGATGTCTCATAACTTTTAATCCCGGATGAATTATGAGGCCCATAATATATCAAATTGAAGGATTTTTCGAGACACTTTTGATGCCATCAAAATTTAGCTGTTTCTCATTCGAGAGTTTGTCAAAATACATCCCAAAAAATACTGGTTCGCATTTTCTTCCTTAGATTACACGTGCATAGCATATTTGCTCATAACTTTTGATCCCGGATAAATCATGAAGCCCATAATATATCAAATCGAAGGCTTTTTCGAAACACTTTTGGTACCATCAAAATTTAGCTATTTCATATTCGGGAGTTTGTCAACATACAGCCCGGAAAATACTAGTTCACATTTTCTTAAACGTATCGCTGCCATTTGATACCTTGGGCTCTTTTGCGCAGAAATTTTTTTGGCGGGAACAATACAAGATACATTTCATAAAGGAATCAAAATGAATACATGTTATTCATGAATCACAAGTTTACAACCAATACAAGAAAAACGGTACAATGACAGTTATTAAGGAGGAGGTGTCTTCAACAAATTAACAAGCCGCTCGCGCGCTCCTCTCAAATCTTTCTCATGATCAGCTATAGCGGCCAACTCCGCCTCGATTTGAGTCCGTTGCTGCAAACAGGATGAAAGCTTTTCATCAATTTCTTGTTTGGCAGTTACGCAGTCCTGCGTGACCCGTTCGGTGAAGTCAAGCTTCCGCCTTAATGTCAACCCATCCAAAATACATCATTGTAGGTTGTCGAAAATAGCTTTTAGCTTTGCAGCATTCGCTTCTATCTGGGCACGCAATTGGACGGATTCGCTGGAAGCCGCCTCATGTTCCTTACGCCTTAGGGCCGTCTCTTATTCAAAATAGCGAATGAAAGGAACACACTGCTCGACCCACGCAGCCCGCTGAGAGTTCGAGGCCAAAACCTCAGGAGCGAGACGCTTAAGCTCAATCTCGTACAGACAAGTTTCAATCTTCCTGCAATAATCAACCCAAGAACTGACGAGATCTTCATTATGGAAGTTCACGAGCGTCGCCAGCATTGGATTAACTTCGACAACAAAATCCGTAGCAGAAGTGAGGGCCTCAGCATTGAGATCTTTGATAAACCCGCTTAACGTTCGTTGGTTATTCGCGGCGCCCCTGGAGGATGTATGTTTAGCGAAGGGCCCCGCGGGCATTGGAATGCGAGACTCAAAAGGAGCTAGAGCCAGTGTAATCGCTACAAAATGAGGTCAAATTTCAACTCGGGAGACAAAGAAAACACCTGAGGGATGGAATCTATCGTACTGGTTGTGGCAGGCGGCAGAATAGGGAGAACCAGAGGCGCATCTATTCTTTCGCTTCCTCCTCCGACCCGTGATACTATGATCAATAGAAGGAAGGCTTAGCAATAATAAGTCTACTCATACAAAAGGGGGGAGAAATATTAGGTGAAGAATATACTGACCAATACCAGAAGGTGGAACGATTTCCGACTGAAAGGAAAAATGTGGGTTCAACACCTGGTACAAATGGTCGAAAAGTACTCCTGCAGAGTTGCGACAATATACAGTCAATACAAGGAGAATTGTATCCACAGTCAAACAAATAAGTGAGAAACCCATACCTTCTAAGATTTGAGGAAGCGCAGAAGAAAGCGAAAGGACGGTGACCGTCAAAATAGCTGCCGGTGACACTTCTTCAGCCGGCACAGCTTCAGGGTTTACCGTGCCTATGCTCAAGACGAACGAAATATCATTAGAAGGGCTTAACAGAATTGAAAAACTCAAAAACAACAACCTAAGGACTACCAGATAGATCATGGACCGAAACCGCTCCGGAAGCGTCACCAAGTGTAACGGCTTCCTCACTCTCTCTCGGGGGAATAGATTCTGCACCCATAGATTAATCCCCTGACTCGACGAGGGCCGTCGTAATGCTTGCGACACCCGCCGATACCAAGGAGCCACAAGGAAAAAGAGCAGCAGTCTGGACAGTCCCAGATTCCCGAAAAAGATGGTTCGTTAATGCAGCTGCAAATACAGTCGTCGTTGATCGATAATATTAAAGCTGCGCAGTTGCAAGATTCAAGATTGCAAAAGTTTTGAGAACAGGTAGAAGCGGGAGTTCGAACGGACTTGTTGACCCATGAAGATGGTTCATTACGATATGGGATCCGTTTATATGTGCCGAAAGGAGATATTCGTGAAGAAATTATGAAGGAGACGCACAGTTCCGGATATTCCGTACATCCAGGAGGTACGGAGATATACCGTGACCTACGACAGCATTTATGGTGGGAAGGCATGGAAAGAGAGACTGCTCGCTTTGTAGCAAAGTGCTTAGTGTGTAAGCAAGTCAAGGCTGAACATTAAAGAGTAGCTGGTTTGTTGCAACCACTTCTGATTCCTCAGTGAAAGTGGGAACATATAACCATGGATTTCATGACAGCTTTACCACGAAGTCCAAAGGGTAAAAATGCAGTTTGGGTGATTATTGATCGATTGACCAAGACAGCTAATTTCATACCGTTTTGAGTTGGTCAGTCGACGGAAGCATTAGCAGAGCGATACATACAGGAGATTGTGAGATTGCATTGGGTACTTGTAAGAATCGTTTCCGATCGTGATACCCGATTCTTATCGCACTTCTGGAGGAGTTTACATGAAAGTTTGGGACTCGATTGAAGTTTAGCACCGCTTATCATCCTTAGACATATGGTCAGTCAGAAAGAACGATCCAAATTCTTGAAGATATCACCGACTAGAGGAGTGATTCATTTTGGGAGTCGAGGCAAGCTTAGTCTACGATTCGTAGGGCCTTTCGATATTATTGAGCGCTTTGGAGAGTAGCTTATCGATTGGCTTTACCGCCATCTTTGGCGAGTGTTCATGATGTGTTTCTTGTATCCAAACTCTGTAAGTATGTTCGAGATGAGACGCACGTGCTAGATCATTCGGAGCTGACTGTAAGGGAGGACTTTACATATGAAGAACGACCGATGTCGATTGTTGATAAAAAAGAAAAAGGTCCTCAAAAGAAAGGTTATCCCCCTCGTACTTATTTCATGGGGGAATAACACGCACGGAGAATCAACTTGGGAATGAGAAGATGAGATTAGACAGAAATTTACACACCTCTTCTCGTAGATTAATGTTTGTTTATCTTTTCCTGTTCCGAGAATTTCGAGGACGAAATTCTTTTTGTAGTTCGGTATAATGTAACACCCTAATTCAGTTATACCATGTTAATTCAATTATATTATTTATTCCGTGGCTATTTTCCTGCTTTATTAGTTTATGGGTGCGAATAGTGTAATTGGTACCTGTGCTTGGTATCCGATCCGACCCGTATGCTTGAAACCCATCTGGGTTCCTGTTTACATGTTATCCCTGCTAGATGTGAGGTTCCGTGCACATATGTTCCGTTTACCTGCATTTTATCTGGCATCTGCATTTTTTAATAACATAATTATAATCAAATAATATATTTTAAAAATATCTAACATTGCCTGCATCATACCCCTGACCCTGTGGTGGTATCCGTACATCGCGTTCTCGTTCCGTTTAGTGAAACGGACTCGTTTGGATCGCTACGTACACACTACGTGTATCCGTGCTTCGGGTATGTATTTTCTTTAACCGGACATCATTTTATTGTTTTGGTTGATACATATAGTATCCGTATTTTAAAACTAGAATTTTAGAGCCAACCCAGACGGATTTTGGAGTAAATTTGCATTAGCCAGAAAACTCAAATTAACTAATATTATATTCCTTCCATATTAAACTGCCAAAGAAAGTATATTCCATATCTTTATAAATAAATCCTAATCTAAGAGATTCTTTCTTTCTCTTACTATTTTCTTTAATTAATTATTTATATTCTTAATCTAAAACCCATACTACTCGCACCCATCACCCATTCTGTCTCTCACTTTTATTATTACTCCTTTTAAAATTTAAAACCCATAACACCCCCACTTTCTCCTCTCTCTCTCTCTCTATATATATATATATATATATATATATATATTTTTCTCCACCCCCAAAATAAATCCCACGTTCCCCAAAAACCCGCGTCCTCATCTTCTCCACTTCTCCCTCCTCCTCGCGAAGCCTAACCCACGCCCTCGCATGACCCTCGCCGCTTCTACCCTTGTCGGAACCCCATCTCCCCGCTCACTACTCTCTCATCTTTTCCCCGAGCCCCATCCCCGACGATGAGACCCACCACAACAAACCCCGAAAAACACGACCTCGCATCTGCCTTGCCGTTGACCTTCTCACCACGTCGCCGTCATCATCATCTCCTCTGTGCCCTCGCCACCACCTCTTCTTCCTCCTCTCTCCTTCTTCCCTACGAGAAGATCCCCGACCTCGACTTCACCCGAGAACCCGCTGGAAACCATCCTGTGTTCCCTGCACATCCCATCGCCTGCGCCTCATTGCCGCCAGAGCATCGCCACCCCTGCACCCGACCTCGTCGCCGACGAGCCGAGCCCTTTGCAAACCTTAGCACCCGAGCCTCCATGCCACAGCACCCGCGCCACTACAGGTCGCTGCCTGTGCCATCGCCGACGAGCCCGGCCGCACTCAAACTCATCACTGTCATCGAGATCGTTGCTACCGCCATCGTCGCCGTCGCAGTGCTGCCGCCGTATCCAGGCAAGAGAAAACCCATCTCTTGTTATTTCATGATATTTTAATATCTAGGCTAGATAAAAATATTAGATTATTTTGTAGTGTAAATATATGTGATATCGACCGATTACTAAACCATGCCCAAGTGTTCGATGAGAACTATAATCTAAAACATATCTCGTTATGGTGGAACCTGTGATAGTTAAGCCCTTTATTGATTTTGAATACCGTGTAGGAATTTGGGTGCAAAATACTGTATTTTGAATCATGTAAAGTCGCCCCTAAAAGGCGACACAAAATCTGAACCTTACCGCACATGTTAGCTTATTAAAATCATTGTAAATTAAATACCACTTGGAACGTAACTTTCTACGGCTAATATCGAAGACGACTCAATTACCTAAAACCATATATAGTTTAATTCTCGTAGATTTCTGTAACGATAATTGACTGCGAATGAGGCACTGGACTGCAGTCCGGGGCAGCATTTCGTTTGAACACCTGACTTTGAACATTTGTACGCCCCTATTTTAAACTGAAAATGCACAGAGCACCATATGGTCGCGTATATAATTTAGTTAGCTAACACATGAATCTGGTCCCATGCTGTTTCACTGTCGTTTGTTATTAAATTTATATTTTAGAGTGTCGCTGCGTTCTGCAGTAATGTTCCTTACACCGTCACATTAAACAGAACATAACTTCTAATACGGAAATGCAAATGATAATCCGTTTGATGCGTTTAAAACTTAAATGATAGAACTATATTTCTTTCACTGGGTAAACACCTGAATTTGAACATAATTACTGGCAAAACGCGCACGAAGTTGGGCTTCCAGTTCTGAAACTGGAATTCCAGCAATCGATCGCTACCTTAAAATGATGATAATTCCCTAACTTGAATCACGATTAACATGAAATTAATTTTATACGTTTTGAAAAAAAATGTTTAGATGACCAAGTGTACGTCGTATGCCTTTTATATTATTTTGGTTGATTCTATACGTGTGATTTATCATAAATTTTGCAAGTTATATGATATTGGTCGTCATTGAAATAAGGAATATCTGTTCAGTGCATTTCTGCTTATTTTTCGTGTTTGATTTATACCTGCTGCATAGTGATCATTCATGTCGAAACCTAGTGATTGATTTGCATTATCGATATATTAGTGTTAGTGATTGGGTGGTGGCAAATACGATAGTGACACTGATAAGTGGAAAAGTGATTGAAAGTAACAGCGATACGTATTTGTTCACAACCCATCTAATACCTGAATGCATACTATAACCTGGGGAATGGGGAAATCAAGGTGGAATTGAACTCTTATTTACCGAGGTACAGTGGTTTAGAGGATAATCATTCGCTATCAGTGATACACACACACACACACACACACACACACACACACACTCTAGGTCGTGGGCCTAGCGATACGGCTGACAGGGTTATGTCCTGGGCACAGCGGACCGTTGTCTTGGGCATGCACGAGACCCTTGTTAAACACGAGTATCCTTTCCACCATTTGATTTCATTGATTTAGCGACCGATAAGTAGTGACATACGCATTGCCTAGTTTACTGACATGATACCCATATTGCACTATTCATACTCAGTGATCTTTATTATACTTATGTCCCGCATTTTATTGCACTTCCCATGTTTAATAATATCGCATACCCGTCATATATATATTTATTTCTATGTGTGTCGCCCTGACGACCTGAGTGTGTATGCTCAGAAAACAAAGTGGATCCAGCCCAGGAGCAGGATCTGCCATTCGAGATCGTGGAGGTCTAAACTGTATCACCGGCACTATTTCTTTTTCTTTCAGCACTTGTTTTGTTGGTTAGTTTATTTTTATTCTGTAAAATAAATGTACCTCGAACTCTTTTATTTGCAATGTAATAAAGTTGTGAACGATGATTTTCCTTTACTCAAGTACTGTTTACTGACTACCATGTAATGTTAGAAGCCGAAGTGTGACTACGGCGGGATTATTCCCTGACCGCAGGAGTATGGCTGGCCTAGTCACCCATCGTATTCCGTATTTTAGGAAGCGAGGCGTGACATGGTTTTGTTGGTATCAGAGACATTTTAGGTTAATCGGGTTTGATTTTTTTTGTAGTTGGATATTGGACCAAATACATGAATCAGAAAACCTGTAATTAGGAACATGTCCTGCCACTTTATCGTCTTGGCATTCTTGAATCTTATCTTTCTTTTGACGAGATGGATGGCTTTGCATCTCAACCTGGAATCCTCCTGATTCCATATTGTTTCTTCCTTCCTATTCCTTCGATTCTAATACTAGAATTTGGGTGACTTAAACGGAGTTATGTGATTGTACCTATGAACTGCAGCATGGTTACAATGCGGTACTCTATTTAAGTAACTTGGAGTCCTAGTCTTAATTCATCTCCTTGTTTTATGGTCGTTGTATTACCTTGCTCTCTCGGTTGCATTACTTACCAGTTCATATTTTATTACAAGCTTGAATCCTATTTACCGTGCTAATCTTCTTCAGTGACTGGGCTTCAGATGAAGTCATTTTTGGTACCCTATTTGTTCATGATTTTCCCGCATTAGCATTATTCGATCTGGTGCATCCCATTGTTTTATGTCGTCCAACTTTATTGCTGCACACTCGATTTCATGCACGGCCCTGTCTAGTTGTTAGGACATACACACCGGGAATGGGAAGATTATATCTAGTAGTGAGTATAAAGATTGTTCAGTTGTTATCTGCGGACGAGTGTTATTCACGGATTTCTTGGCGATTGATACTAGCATCTATGATGTTGTCTTTGGAATGGATTTTCTCGGCACTTTCCACGCTCACATTGATTGTAGGGCAAAGAAAGTTATTTTTCAGATTCCCGTACATCCGGAGTTTGTATTTGCTGGAGGTAGCAGTTCTGTCGGGCCAGTCGAGTTTAGGGCTAGGCCGACAAGCGCCGTTTTTTCGTCGATGGAAATTGATAAAGAGGAAGCACCAGCAGTAGTTCGAGAGTTTATGGACGTGTTCGAAGATATCTCGGGTTTACCGCCAAAACGAGATGTGGAGTTCGCGATTGATCTTGTCCCTGGTGCAGCGCTAATCTCAAAGGAGTACTATCCGATGGCACCAGTGGAGTTGGAAGAAGTCTAGAAGCAGGTTACTGAATTGCTAGAGAAGGGTTGGATTCACAGCAGCAGTTCATCCTGGGAAGCTCCAGTTCTTCTAGTCAAGAAGAAAGATGGCACAAGGAGGATGTGCATCGATTATCGAGAATTAAATCGGGTGACTATTAAGAACAAGTACTCGATCCCTCGCATCGGCGAATTATTCGAGCAACTCAGTGGCGCAAGGGTATTCTCGAAACTAGATTTGCGATTCACATATCATCAAGTTCTAGTTAAATCAGAAGATATTTGCAAGACTGTGTTCCGAACTCGTTATGGGTATTACGAGTATTTAATGATGCCATTCGGAATCACGAACGTACCGGCGATATTTATGGACTTGATGAACCAAATCTTTTCACCGTTCTTGGACCGGTTTATAGTGGTGTTTATCGATTATATTCTGGTTTATTCAAGGAGCTTAGAAGAGCATGCAGAACACTTGAAGGTCACACTGCAAACGTTGAGGCAAGAAAGACTGTATGCGAAAATAAGCAAGTGCGAGTTTTGGCTCGAAGGAGTAAAGTTTTTAGGGCACGTCGTATCCGGAGATGGAATCGCTGTTGATCCTGAAAAGATTGTAGCAGTTCAGAATTGGTCGATTCCAAAGAGCGTAGCGGATATCAGAAGTTTCCTTAGACTTGCCGGATATTACAGAAGGTTCGTGGAGAATTTTGCTCGTTTGGCTGAGCCTTTGACGAAGCTTACACGAAAGGAGATACCGTTCATATGGACGGATAGATGTGCGTCAGCTTTTGAGGTGTTGAAGCAAAAATTGACAACCGCTCTTATGCTGACCATGCCAGACGGTTTCGGAGAGTTAGTTTTTCATAGCGACGCATCCGGAAAAGGTTTGGGATGTGTCCTTATGCTGCATGGGAAGGTTATAGCCTACGCATCACGACAGTTGAAGACCCATGAAAAGAATTACCCAACTTATGATTTGGAGTTAGCAGGAGTGATTTTTGCCTTGAAGATTTGGAGACACTATTTATTGGGCGAAAGGGTCGAAGTATTCACCGATCACAAAAGCCTAAAGTACGTGTTCACGCAGAAAGAGTTCAACATGAGGCAACGCAGATGGTTGGAGCTGATGGATGACTATGATCTTAATCTCAAGTACTATTCGGGGAAAGTTAATGTAGTGCCGGATGCGCTTAGTCGATTGCCAGCAATTCAGATGTTGACTGCACAGAACGAGCTTATCAATGATTTTCGGAAATTCAAATTAGAGACTGTGTTACCGCATTCTTCAGTACAGTTAATGCAGCTACAAGTACAGTCGTCGTTGATCGATAATATTAAAGCAGCGCAGTTGCAAGATCCAAGATTGCAAAAGTTTCGAGAACTGGTAGAAGCGTGACTTCGAACGGACTTGTTGACCCATGAAGATGGTTCGTTAAGATATGGGATCCGTTTATGTGTGCCGAAAGGAGATATTCAAGAAGAAATTATGAAAGAGGCGCACAGTTTCGCATATTCCGTACATCAGAAGGTACGAAGATATACCGTGACCTACGACAGCATTTATGGTGGGAAGGCATGAAAAGAGAGACTGCTCGCTTTGTAGCAAAGTGCTTAGTGTGTAAGCAAGTCAAGGCTGAACATTAAAGAGTAGCTGGTTTGTTGCAACCACTTCTGATTCCTCAGTGAAAGTGGGAACATATAACCATGGATTTCATGACAGCTTTACCACGAAGTCCAAAGGGTAAAAATGCAGTTTGGGTGATTATTGATCGATTGACCAAGGCAGCTCATTTCATATCGTTTCGAGTTGGTCAGTCGATGGAAGCATTAGCAGAGCGGTACATACAGGAGATTGTGAGATTGCATGGGGTACCGGTGAGCATCATTTTCGATCGTGATACTCGATTCTTATCGCACTTCTGGAGGAGTTTACATGAAAGTTTGGGACTCGATTGAAGTTTAGCACCACTTATCATCCTTAGACATATAGCCAGTCAGAAAGAACGATCCAAATTCTTGAAAATATCACCGACTAGAGGAGTGATTCATTTTGGGAGTCAAGGCTAGCTTAGTCCACGATTCGTGGGGCCTTTCGATATTATTGAGCGCGTTGGAAAGCAGCTTATCGATTGGCTTTACCACCATCTTTGGCGAGTGTCCATGACGTGTTTCTTGTATCCAAACTCCGTAAGTATTTTCAAGATGAGACGCATGTGCTAGATCATTCGGAGCTGACTGTAAGAGAGGACTTGACATATGAAGAACGACCGATGTCGATTGTTGATCGAAGAGAAAAGGTCCTCAAGAGCAAGGTTATCCTCCCCGTACTTGTTTCATGGGGAAATCGCTCGCACGGAGAATCAACTTGGGAACGAGAAAACGAGATTAGACAGAAGTTTCCACACCTCTTCTCGTAGATTAATGTTTGTTTATCTTTTCCTGTTCCGAGAATTTCGAGGACGAAATTCCTTTTGTAGTTGGGTATAATATAACACCCTAGTTCAGTTATACCATATTGATTCAATTATTTTATTTATTCCGTGGCTATTTTTCTGCTTTATTAGTTTATGGGTGCGAATAGTGTAATTGGTATCTGTGCTTGGTATCCGATCCGACCCGCATGCTTGAAACCCATCTGGGTTTTTGTTTACATGTTATCCCTGCTAGATCTGAGGTTCCGTGCACATATATTCCGTTTACCTGCATTTTATCTGGCATCTGCATTTTTTAGTAATATAATTATAATCAAATAATATATTTTAAAAATATCTAGCATTACCTGCATCATACCCCTGACCCTATGGTGGTATCCATATATCGCGTTCTTGTTCCGTTTAGTGAAACAGACTCGTTTGGATTGCTACGTGCACGCTACGTGTATCCATGTTTAGGGGTATGCATTTTCTTTAACTGGACATCATTTTATGGTTTTGGTTGATACGTATAGTATCCGTATTTTAAAACTAGAATTTTAGACCTAACCCAGGCGGATTTTGGAGTAAGTTTGTATTAGCCAGAAAACTCAAATTTTACTAATATTATATTCCTTCCATATTAAACTGCCTAAGAAAGTATATTTTATATCTTTATAAATAAATCCTAATCTAAGAGATTCTTTCTCTCTCTTGCTATTTTCTTTAATTAATTATTTATATTCTTAATCTAAAACCCATACTACTCACACCCATCACCCATTATGTCTCTCACTTTTATTATTACTCCTTCTAAAATTTAAAACCCATAACACCTCCACTTTCTCCTCTCTCTCCCTCTCTATAATACTATATATATATATATATATATATATATATATATATATATATATATATATTCACCCCCAAAATAAATCCCGCGTTCCCCAAAATCCCACGTCCTCATCTTCCCCACTTCTCCCGCCTTCGCCCTCCACCTCGAGAAACCGAACCCACACCCTCGCGCGACCTCCACCGCCTCTACCCTCGTCGGCACCCGATCTCCCCGCTCACCTCTCTCTCATCTTTTCCCCGAGCTCCATCCCCGACGACGAGACTCACCACAACAAACCCCGAAGAACCCGACCTCGCTTCTACCTTGCCGCCGACCTTCTCACCACGTCACCGTCATCATCATCTCCTCCGCGCCCTCACCACCACCTCTTCTTCCTCCTCTCCCCTTCTTCCCGATGAGAAGATCTCCGACCTCGACTTCACTAAAGAACCCGCTGGAAACCATCCTGTGTTCCCTGCACATCCCATCGCCTGCGCCTCGTTACCGCCAGAGCATCGCCACCCCTGCACCCGACCTCGTTGCCGATGAGCCGAGCCCTCTGCAAATTGCAGCACCCGACGCTTCTGCGCCACAACACCCGCGCCACTGCAGGTCACTGCCCGTGCCATCGCCGACAAGCCCAGCCGCACTCAAACTCGTCACTGTCGTCGAGATCGTTGCCACCGCCATCGTCGCCGTCGCAGTGCTGCCGCCATCTCCAGGCAAGAGAAAACCCATATCTTATTATTTCATGCTATTTTAATATCTAGGCTAGATAATAATATTAGATTATTTTGTAGTGTAAATATATATGATATTGACCAATTACTAAACCATGCCCTAGTGTCCGATGCGAACTATAATCTAAAACATATCTCGTTATGGCGGAACCTGTGATAGTTAGGCACTTTATTGATTTCAAATGCCGTGTATTAATTTTGATGCAAAATACTGTATGTTTAATCATGTAAAGTCGCCCCTAAAAGGCGACACAAAATCTAAACCTTACCGCGCATGTTACCTTATTAAAATCGTTGTTAATTAAATACTGCTTGGAACGTAACGTTCTATGACTAATATCGAAGACGACTCGATAACCTAAAACCATCTATAGTTTAATTCTCAACGTTTATAGATTTCTATAATGATAATTGACAGCGAATGCGGCACTGGACTACATTTCGGGGCAGCATTTCGTTTGAACAGCTGACTTTGAACACCTATACGCCCCTGTTTTAAACTGAAAATGCACGGAGCCCTATATGGTCGCGTAGATAATTTAGTTAGCTAACAAATGAATCTGGTCCCGTGCTGTTTCACCATCATTTGATATTAAATTTATATTTTAGAGTGTCACTGCATTCTGCAGTAATGTTCCTTACACCGTCACATTAAACAGAACATAACTTCTAATGCAGAAATGAAAATGATAATCCGTTTGATTAGTTAGAAACTTAACTGATAGAACTATATTTCATTCAACTGGGGAAACACATGAATCTGAATATAATTATTGGCAAAACGAGCGCAAAATTGGGCTTCCAGTTCTGAAACTGGAATTCCAGCAATCGATCGCTACCTTAAAATGATGATAATTCCCTAACCTGAGTCCCGATTGACATGAAATTAATTTTACTGTTTTATCAAGTGTAATTTGTACGCCTTTTATATTATTTTGGCCAATTCTATATGTGTGATTTATCGTAAAATTTTCAAGTTATATGGCATTGGTCGTCATTGAAATAGGGAATATCTGTTCAGTGCATTTCTGCTTATTTTTCGTGTTTGATTTATACCTACTGCATAATGATCATTCACGTCGAAACCTAGCGACTGATTTGCATTGTCGATATATTAGTGTTAGTGATTGGGTGGTGGCAAATACGACAGTGATACTGATAAATGGAAAAGTGATTGAAAGTGACAACGATACGTATTTGTTCACAACCCATCGAATACCAATGCATACTATAATCTGGGAAATGGGGAAATCAAGGTGGAATTGAACTCGTATTTAGCGAGGTATAGTGATTTAGAGCATGATCATTTGCTATCAGTGACACACACATACATACACACACACACTTTAGGTCGTGGGCCCAGTGGCACGACTGACAAGGTTATGTCCCGGGCACAGCGGACCGTTGTCTCGGGCATGCACGAGACCCTTGTTAAACACGAGTATCCTCTCCACCATTTGATTTCATTGACTTAGTGACCGATAAGTAGTGACATACGCATTGCCTAGTTTACTGACATGATACCCATATTGCACTATTCATACTCAGTGATGTTTATTATACTTATGTCCTGCATTTGTTGCACTTCTCATGTTTAATAATATCGCATTCCTGTAACGCCCCACGTCCCAGTACAGATGATATTGTCCAGTTTGGCCGAAACCGCACGGTTTTTCCCTTTAGAGCGAACTGGACCCGACCAGGGGCCACTTCCCAGGAGGTCACCCATCCCAAGACTTCCCTGGCCCGAGCGCGCTTAACTACGGAGTTCTCAAGCTCCTGTAGTTCCGGTTCACTTAAAATGCGCCTCTGTAATTGAGGATGGTATCATTATATTTATAATGCAGTTCGGTCCTCTTTCGGAATGTGCTTTAAGGACCCGATCCCATTGTTCTGAAATGGCTCCCTCACTCAGATCACCAAGATGTCCGCAACAGACCGCACTAAGTGTAGACAGAGCAGATCACCATGATGTCTTAAGACCGCACTGCTCTGGGGTATTACATTCCCCCCATCTAAGAAAAATGGTTCGTCCTCGAACCACAGACCTACTATTGAGGACCTGCATGGGCCACCATAAATGTAACGCCCCACGTCCCAGTACAGATGGTATTATCCGTTTTGGCCGAAACCGCACGGTTTTTTCTTTTAGAGCGAACCGGACCCGACCAGGGGCCACTTCCCAGGAGGTCACCCATCCCAAGACTTCCCTGGCCCGAGCACGCTTAACTACGGAGTTCTCAAGCTCCTGTAGTTCCGGTTCACTTAAAATGCGCCTCTGTAATTGAGGATGGTATCATTATATTTATAATGCAGTTCGGTCCTCTTTCGGAATGTGCTTTAAGGACCCGATCCCATTGTTCTGAAATGGCTCCCTCACTCAGATCACCAAGATGTCCGCAACAAACCGCACTGAGTGTGGACAGAGCAGATCACCATGATGTCTTAAGACCGCACTGCTCTGGGGTATTACAATACCCATCATATATATATTTATTGCTATGTCTGTCGCCCTGACGACCTTAGTGTGCATGCTCAGAAGACGAAGTGGATCCAGCCCAGGAGCAGGACCTGCCATTCGAGATCGCGGAGGTCTAGACTGCATTACCAGCGCTATTTCTTTTTCTTTTAGCACTTGTTTTGTTGGTTAGTTTATTTTTATTCTGTAAAATAAATGTACCTCAAACTCTTTTATTTGCAATGTAATAAAGTTGTGAACGGTGATTTTCCTTTACTCAAGTACTATTTACTGACTACCATGTAATGCTAGAAACCGAAGTGTGACTACGGCAGGATTATTACCTGACCGTAGGAGTATGGCTGGCCTAGTCACCTCTCGTATTCCGTATTTTGGGAAGTAGAGCGTGACAGAAACGAATTATACCAAGGCCCAAAGAAACGCGAAGCCTCTCTTCCTTCTCGAACGTCCTGAGGGAAGCCGCGAGAGCCTCTTCGGCAGAAATAGCTGTTGAAGAAGAAAGCGTTAATAGAAGCATAATAAAGAGAGAAGGCATAGGCACAGAAGAATATAACTAAAGTATACCTGACTTCGCGATAGAGATCAACGCCGCTTCCTCGAGAGCCAGTCGCTCGGAAGCTGCGAGGGCAGCCTGAAGATCAGTATCGGTCGCAAGCATGTCGAACAAACCCTCGTTGGTTCCGTATTCGCACAAGCCCTCACTGTAGGAAGCATGTGGCTCCTATCCGAATACGATATCGGCAGAAAATAGAGACTTCTTCTTTTCTACGAACGGACACCAGCGGCCGATGACAAAAGCTTGCGCTTGACAGGCATTTTCGGGCGGCGGGTCCCGATTTTTGTACCAGCGCCTGATTCCGGGGACGCCACGGCTACCGCAGTTGCGGGAACACCCGATTGAAGCTTCTCAGGGAAAGCTCGTAAGACCACTGCCGTAATATCTTCTCTTAAGGAGAGATGAACGGCAGTCCGTCGCTTTAAGGGGACAGATGAATTATCAGCGGGGACGACATCCTTGTGATCGAGCAATTACCGCCTTTCATCCCTGATAATAGCACCCGCCGCATACTGGTACCATGCCACGTAAGCGTTCGAAGCTTTCGGCACATAGCTCGGCTCGCTAATGAGAAAATTGGACCCTATTTTAATCGCATAAAGTAGTGCAGCGCGCTGTGAATACCCACCTCCGTAGCAGCTGTTCATATCATAATTTTGCATTATTATATTCCCCATTCTTATTCATTTTACAAATAAACAGGTGCTTTTGACCCATGTCTGCTACATAGTTGCAGGTTACAGGTTCTTGGAACAAAAACAGTGAAAACGATGAAAAGACGATACAAAAGTGAGACTACGACCAACAAATGGAAAGATCTTGATCATGCCTACAATTTGAAGACTAAACGAATATCAATGAACAAGTTCACAAAGTACAAAGGCAGCACAAGGTTCAAGATTTCGACACGAAGCAAATGGTAAAGTCCACGACATTATTCACTGTGGAAATCTGGAAGAGAACTAGAAGACATTCTGAAGAACCAACTGAAGAAAATAGAAGACAACAGAAACAGACAAATGCCATAGAAATTTCAGCCCATAAGCCTTCTATTTGGCCGCGGATCCACGGCCATGAAGGACACGTGTCGGTGGTAAATGTAACGGCAAGGCAGCGCGTTGACTAGTCTTCTTAGGGGTATACTTGTAATTGCAGATATGACTCGATTGTAACCCTAGGGTTTCTATGTTCTATAAATAGAAGCCCTAAACCTCTTTCTGAGGTATGCCTCTTCTTGTGCCTCATTGTATCTATCTAAATTCAGAATTTCAATTCTTGTAAAGTATGAAGAGTGCATCAAATTAGAGTAAGTTTTTTTTTCATTGCCCTAATTAATTTTATTATCTGCCCTAGTATAATTTTCCTTTCTGCCTTTGTTTAGATTTTATTCTCCACCCTAGTTAGATAGTTAGAAAATGTTTTTCAATTCCCTAATGAGTGAGTAGTCTGCTCACTTGTTAGGGTTAGATTTGGGGAAGGCTTGAGAGATGAAGATCTCTCACCCCTTTCTTGCCCATCACACGTTTTTATAGGACTCCATGCATACATGCACACACCGCTCCCTACGGCACCCTATCCCACGAGTTAGCGATGATACCGTAGTATAAAAGACCGGTTGCGTATGTTTTCCATAGAGGTTAGGGTAAGAATTAAGGAAGGAAGGACAAGAACCTAGAGGAAGAAATATCGTTTCTTCACGATGCTACTAATCCACTTTATTAATTATTACCATAACACCTCATAGATCTTAAACAGGGCATAGAAAGCGGTGAGGAATATTGACTCTCCAAACCTAACCTAAACCTAACCCTAGCAAGGTTTTAATTTAGATCAAACTTAGTTTTTAGATTTAATCAATCCGACAACAATCAGAATTAACTCGTTAGAACAAATTGAGAATACACAAAATCTCTGTGGACCGACCCGTACTCACCGGCTAGCTGCCAAACGACGCCATTCTTAATTGCGGTTATAAATTCTTTGATCAATCAAATGGCGCCGTTGCCGGGGATGGCGTGTTATTTTCTTTTTGTAATTTCAGGTTAATATAAAATTGAAAAATCATAAAAACTGAAAAAAAAAAAAATATATAAAAATTTATCATCTTGTTATTTTGTGAAGGGTATTTTTATGTGAATTTTGCAGGATCGGCGAACAAGTTCGGATCTGGAAAAATCCAGAGATCAAAACAGAAAACCCTAGATCTGAACAACAGAGAAAAGTCAAACCAGAGGAGCATAAAATTTTTCGGGAACTGAATAGCCAGGAAGACCGCGGAACCGCCGTGCGAAGCCTCTTCTGACCGCGGAAACGCGGCTTGGCGCTGACGTCAACGGGGGGAAAAATAACTGTGAGCTCCCTTTCCTGTTCTCTGCAACCCCTGATATCTCCTCTGTAAAATTTGCCTGCAGGATTCTTTGCGCCAAAAAAATTTCTACCCCTTCCAATAATTGATCTTGTGCAGGATTCTTTGCGTCGCGCTAAAAAAGATTGTTTGCAAGTGTTTCATTGTGTTTACTGCTTTGCATATTTAAATTGACTTTAAGGGGCTTGAACACCAATCCAGATTGGGTGGGGATTTCATTACCCTTCTCAGGACCCCAAAAATCACATAAGGCATATTGTATTGACTATCAAGTTAATTAAAAAATATTAGACTCAGCCCTAAGGACTTCGCGCTCAATAGGACAAACGAATAGTTGTAGACATCGACCGTTGATCCTAACCTGACTTTGTGGTGCCTAGGCTAGACAGGTAGTGAAAGGTAACTTTAAAAGGCCCGTCTCACGGTGATTCGTGAGCGGATCCCTCCTTTCTCTACTTGTGCTTACCTGACCACAATTGGCGGTGAAGAGGCGGTTTGAGGTCCTACTTCTTGCCCTTTGGAAAAGTTAGGAGCTGTCTAGCTGATCTAGGTGACCCTAGATCTAGACTTGATTGTGCATTTGTGATTGATTGAACGTATGTCTAAGCCTTTTATCGAAAATCTTTTTTGCAAAAAGCTCCACATAAAAAAAAACACAAAAAGAAAAAAAATGAAAATTTTTTTACAAAAAAAACTTGCAACTTGTCGCTAAGAAATCCGTGCACCCCACATTCTTTTCCTTCCCCTTTCCTACATCATGGGTACCCCACCTCACAAAACTCTTGCTGAACTTTGGTACTCTCAACCAAACTTTGCTTCTTACGCGAATTGTTTTGGTCGAATTACGGACGACCCCTCCATACCCAAAATTTCTTTGAAAGATCGAATAGAAGCGTTTAGGAGAAACAGTTCGACTCCACAATCCATTTTGTATCAACCATTTCAACCTTCACCACCTTCTTTCGTTGATACCACTTTTTCGAGTCCTGTTGTAACTCCGAGACCCATGTCTATCACTGAACATATTGAACAATCTCGTAACCGATCTTTCACTCCTTTCAACACTTCTAGTTTTTAGGATCAACAAGTCCATTCACCTTTTTATCCAAATGTTGATCCTACTCCTGTCCAACCATTCAATTCCTACCAGTCCTACCCGACTTCCGCACCTTCCCTAGACATTACTTCTACACGACCATTTGGGAGTTTCACGTATCCAAACAATTTTGAATCTTTTACTGAAACCCCTTCACAACCCATATCTAGTCTGGAACAATCGTTGGAAGCGTACATTGCAGCAACAAACCGACAGATGAGGAATTTGGATGCGTCCATTGCCGCCCTTATGCAACCTAGAGATCCGGTAGCTAGTTTCCAACTAGCTCCAAAAATTCCAATGTATGATGAGGCGGTTGGACAGATTAAGAATTTGAGTGGAAAGAGTGAGCTGTGCACCCTTCCAAATCAAACCTACCCATCACCAATTGAATCACACAACTCCGGTTTTCAAACAAGTGTCCCAAATGATTCACCAGTTAAAGATAAAACGTGTAATGAGTTGTGCGACTTTGTAGTACTTGATTTGCCAGATTGTGAAGAGCCTTTTTCGAGTGAACCCAAACCTAATTCTTTCGAACTTTACACCTCCAATCTAGAACCTAAATTGATAAATATCCATGCTTTTGATGAGGTGTCCGAAAAAATTGATTTTCACTTGATTGAGGATATTGACGCCGGGAATATTTCGGATGATGAACTCGTAGATTTGACTGAAATTTTATCTCCAATTCATCATCCCGAGTCATTAAATGTTTCTCCCGAACCTCATATGCGTCTTGATTTTGATGATAATTGCATAGATGAGTTAACTTTTGAGGAGAATTATGAGAATAGTATTGAGGATAGTATTGAGGATGAACCATTTTTGTTTGATGAGTCGGATTTTCCAATTCATCCTCATGAACCTTTAACTGTTATACTTCCTAAATCACCCCCCTCATCTTTCCAATCGTTCCGACCACGCAAACGATCATGCAGGAGGACTGTGAGCTTGAAAAATTTCTGTTCGATCACGGCAGTTTTGACGCCACTAGTGCGTCCCTCCTTGAATCTGCCACAGTTCTCACAACCGATATCGATTACGAGTGTTTCACTTTTGCGGACGATTTTGAAGACTCACCGTCCGAGTTTAAGTCCTTTGAATTTTCAGATGAGTTAGTTGAACCATCAGACTCGGTTTCTTACAGTCATTTCGAACCATTGATGGAATCCTTCAAGTTCGAGACAGTTTACTTAGGTGAGAATAAGACTATCCCTAAATCACTCCCATTCGTCCTTTCCATCGTTTCGACCGCGCAAGAATCCGTCGCGTCTCCATTTTCACTGGATGGTGTACCAAGTTCAACGTACCCATGTTTTCTTGCGAATCTTGAGGGATTTGACCCCATTTCTCGACGGGTTGATAAATTAGCACAATCGCTTTTAACACATCGGTCATCACAATTTGCGCTAATTTATTCACTCGATTTACACCCTCAAGTTCGTATTACACTTCTTTCTCTTTTCCGCCATTCTTCTCCTCCACCGAGACCATATTCCACCCTTCTTCCCATACGGTCTCGTGTGTTTCTTATTTCCTTTCTCTACACTCCATTCTTCCACCAACTCTACCATTATAACGATAAAATTTTTGAATGGTTGGTGCTAACCTTTGACCTGTGTAAGGCCTTGTATAGTTTTATTTTTCTCCTCCCTAACTCTGAATTTTCACGCTTAAAACAGTGGAAACACTGTTTCACTTAAGTTTGAGGGGACCTTTTTGTATATATATTTTGTTTTTCTTTTAACAATAAAAAAAATTTGTAAATAAATAAACAGGGGAGCGCCGACAATTTTGACCCTCTTGGTGTAGCCTGACAGTGAGAACACTGTCAAGTTTAAGTTTGGGGGTGTGCTCGGTAAGCTTTCTTCCTTCGCATTCATATGTACATTTTTGCATTTGCATACTTATTTTAAAACCCATAAAAATTGAAAATTTTCAAAAATTATAAAAATTAAAACATTCAATTTTGGCCTTAATTAACTTGAGTTTGACAAATAGGTTAACTAGTTAGGAACAACTAGATCTTAGACTTAGTAAATTAAAAACCCAAAAAATAAACTTTCTTAAAATTTAACGGTAGAAAGTATATGTCTTTGTAGTTTATTTGTAAATAGGAAAATTTTGAGTTCACTTCTTGGGCTAAGTTAAAACAAGGGAAAAGTATTGATATTTTTATTAAAGTATAAGTTTGAAAAATAATTCCTAAGCTTAAGTCTAGATTCTGAAAATATATACCCTACAAATTGCACAAACACGAACCTTGAAACTTGGAATAGTAGAAGAGACCTTGAAATGCTCTTGTCTAAGTCCTTAGTATGAAGGAAAATAAAATAAAAATACAAGTGTGAATAAAAAAAATGAACACTGGTTTTTGTAATTACTTAAGGCTGCATTAATAGAAAAAATATTTAGCGAGGGTGCTTCATCACCTAGTGCCTTAGACCAACTGGTTTGGGAGTCACTGCTAAAAGCCTTAGAGATTACAAGACTAGGAATTACGCTTTAAAGTGCAACCACATTTTGTAAGCGGTCATTAGTACCTCAAGAAGTATTAACGGTCGCATGAAGGATGTGTGAGCAATTTCATCTAAAAATACACCAATTGAAAAGTGCTTTGGACGACGGATAAGAGTATGATAGCTTGATTTGAACTTCCAAGTGTATGGGTGATATATACACACACGTAGGGGTATGTGATTGGGGTTTAGATAAGAGATATGAATGAAAAATAGGACTTATATCTTTAATAGAGATGATAAAAATTCCTAAGTTGAGATGGAACCCTAGAAGGAAAATTCAAAAGATGCTAAAAGCTAAGTAAGTCTACAAAACATATATAATCTTAAGTTAAATGATAAAGAAGTGTGAAAAATACGGCTGAATAATTTCTGAGTCAAAGATAATAGAATTCCTTGTTGGAAAACCTAATTGGAGAATAAAAGTTGATGGGCCGAATTGATAGGATTTTGTGGGTAGTATCCACTGAAAACCGTCAGGAGACAACACTCCTCCTACTAGGGACACCTAAAGGTTTAACGACTTGTTGCACGAGCTCAGTGCAATTGCGTTTCCCTGCGAAAGTGGGGCTAGGTCTTTTTCGAGAATAAAACTAGTTTAGCTCGAGGACGAGCAAAAGATAAGTTTGGGGGTATTTGTTCATATCATAATTTTGCATTATTATATTCCCCATTCTTATTCATTTTACAAATAAACAGGTGCTTTTGACCTATGTCTGCTACATAGTTGCAGGTTACAGGTTCTCGGAACAAAAACAGTGAAAACGATGAAAAGACGATACAAAAGTGAGACTACGACCAACAAATGGAAAGATCTTGATCATGCCTACAATTTGAAGACTAAACGAATATCAATGAACAAGTTCACAAAGTACAAAGGCAGCACAAGGTTCAAGATTTCGACACGAAGCAAATGGTAAAGTCCACGATATTATTCACTATGGAAATCTAGAAGAGAACTAGAAGACATTCTGAAGAACCAACTGAAGAAAATAGAAGACAACAGAAACAGACAAATGCCATAGAAATTTCAGCCTATAAGCCTTCTATTTGGCCGCGGAACCGCGGCCAAACATGGGTTTTGGCCGCGGATCCGCGGCCATGAAGGACACGTGTCAGTGGGAAATGTAACGGCATAGCGGCGCGTTGACTAGTCTTCTTAGGGGTATACTTGTAATTGCAGATATGACTCGATTGTAACCCTAGGGTTTCTATGTTCTATAAATAGAAGCCCTAAACCTCTTTTTGAGGTATGCCTCTTCTTGTGCCTCATTGTATCTATCTAAATTCAGAATTTCAATTCTTGTAAAGTATGAAGAGTGCATCAAATTAAAGTAAGTTTTCTTTTCATTGCCCTAGTTAATTTTATTATCTGCCCTAGTATAATTTTTCTTTCTGCCTTAGTTTAGATTTTATTCTCTGCCTTAGTTAGATAGTTAGAAAATATTTTTCAATTCCCTAATGAGTGAGTAGTCTCCTCACTCGTTAGGGTTAGATTTGGGGAAGGCTTGAGAGGTGAAGATCTCTCACCCCTTTCTTGCCTATCACACGTTTTTATAGGACTCCATGCATACATGCACACACCGCTCCCTACGACACCCTATCCCATGAGGTAGCGGTGATACCGTAGTATAAAAGACCGGTTGCATATGTTTTCTATGGAGGTTAGGGTAAGAATTAAGAAAGGAAGGACAAGAATCTAGAGAAAGAAATATCGTTTCTTCCCGATGGTACTAATCCACTTTATTAATTATTACCATAACACCTCAGATCTTAAATAGGGCATAGAAAGCGGTGAGGAATATTGACTCTCCAAACCTAACCTAAACCTAACCCTAGCAAGATTTTAATTTAGATCAAACTTAGTTTTTAGATTTAATCAATCCGACAACAATCGGAATTAATTCGTTAGAACAAATTGAGAATACACAAAATCCCTGTGGACTGACCCATACTCACCGGCTAGCTACCAAGCGATACCGTTCTTGATTGCGGTTATAAATTCTTTGATCAATCAGCAGCCGACTCAGCTAAGAATGCCTCGAAAGGAACACCCTGATTATAACCCGACTGTTGGGCGAAGCGGTGAGGGTTGTACCTCATGAACAGTGCCGAGGCGTTCTGTCTGAATACTAAAAAGCCTGGCCTGATAGAATACAAGTGCAAGATTTCCCGAGCCTTCAATGTGGAATCTCCGTCTTTGAAAGTGTCACGCAATGGTTGCACTATCTTAGTAGATTCCTTGCCGATAGTCAAAACTCTATCGACAAAGGTCATGATGTCTCCAACCATGCGCGGGCGGAGGACCAGTCGCCGAGCCTCTCGCTGTGACGGGTCTGACATAGAAGCGTCAACCGGATACATGACCCGAGAAAAGTTGTAGCTTTCATAGAAGCGGGGTTGTTTGTAAACGCCGAAAGCACCTAGCACGTGCATCTTGATTCACGACGTGAAGTAGTGCAACGGAAGATGTACGGGCTTTACCCCTGGCTGAGCCGTGTCTGCCGCTAAGCTCAAGCCGTGATATAGATGAGCCAGCCCTGCGATCCCAACGGCCACACGCGTCCCTGCAATCTTGCGGTGGGCCGGATAAAAGACGGACGGTCTCATATAGCGAGGATGCGTCAAAAGCACAAACCAATTCAACCACAGGCCAATGAACCCCAGAAAGAACGTCTCTTCATCAACGTCTGGAGCAGCGAGTTCTGCGAAAGGGATGACCGGAATGTCTGGAATGAAGAAATTCCTCAAATCCGCCTCTGCCGCCGGCAAGTTATCCAAACCAAAATCGAACGGGTCATCAAGCTTAGCGAATTTCGCGGCTTGTTTTGACAAGACTTCTGGGCGAAGAAAGCGGGCGATGAAATCTGCAAAGCCAACTCCGTGCTCTCCAGACTCTAAGAACAAACTCTCATAAATGTTCAACACCTTGATTAGGCTTAGGAACCGGTGTTGAACAGCATTCTCCGGAGTAAGTCTCGTCACCACTGATTTGGTGGCAAAGATGTACTCATCAGGGGGACGTATCTCCTCATAATGTTCTCCTCTGATGGGTAAGCCAGAAATTTCCGCAAACTCCTCCAAGAAAATTGAGAACTCTCGGTCCGATAGAAGAAATGTGTGGGTTGGAATGTTCCACTATTCCAAAAAAGCCTTAACCCACCATACATGGGGCGCGGGATATTGGAAAAGGGACGCATATATTGCAGGATACAACCCAAGCTTCAGCAGCGACTTCTTGGCCGACAAGATGTACCAAGCCCATTGCAGGTAGCCAGCTGAATGGCGAGGAGTCAACCCTATCATATAGACTTGCCCCTAAGGGCGCGACTCGCCTTGGCATATCCGCCTCCCCAAAATATCTAAAGCCATCGGTAGTCGTACGGGTATTGATGCCATGGAGAGCTGAAGGCGACCCTCCGAGGTCCAGTTGACCTCCTCTACGACATAAATCACTTAAGGCAAATCAGCGTAATGAATCGCTGAAATTGGCACTGAGGGCGCTGCACAAGAAAAACTGCGCCGACCCCGAATGATCTGATTTTACCACGACCCCCACAGGTGAGGAGATTTCTCTTCCGGGTCATGATCTTTAATAAGCGCGAAGACTTCTTAATCCACGGGCGCGTCGGCAAAGGCACTCCCTGAATGTACGAAAGGGAAGGAAGAGTCGAAGGCCATTGCACCTGCACAAAAGGAGAAGATTCAGCTATTGACGTTATGTTCAGAACTTTAACGTTCTTTGATACTTAAAAAAAATTTGTACTGCATTGCAGCGGGACAAAGGGGGGCCCAAAAAATTAAGGTGACGTCCCATCATTGATGGGGCAGTCACTCATTAAGAATAGAATCGTAAAAGGATTCTCATTTAATGAGAAATATCATTGGACTAAGGAGTTAAACTCCCTCGAGAGCTGTGCTCTGCAAACATATTTCATATCTGTCAGAAAATTAAGGAGGGAATAAAATTCCCCAAAATTTCTTAGAGCCATGCTCTATAAAACAATGGGGTAATCTACCAGAATCCTCAAAAGCAAAGCTTTTTAACAGGGTAAAACCCCAAGATTTTTAAGATCTGTGTAACAACCATAACTTTCTGTACAATTTTTTCAAAAATACAAAAAGGGGTACTTTTTCCTGAGCACAAGTTATAAGTTTGTTTTGCTTTTTAATAGCAAGAAGGATCTTGTAGCTCATTGGTATGACCTTGCACTGCTGAACCAAAGCACCAGAGTTCAAATCCCATCACCCACATTATTTTTAATATTGATTTCTTTTTAAATTTTTAGAATTTCAAGAGTCTACACATGCTAAACTCGTAAAACTAAAAGTCATAAATAAAACAAACTGTCCCAGGGGGTAGACGACTCGACAATTGACACGTGGCGACGGCGGTCCGGCCCGGCTCAGCCGACTCGGGCCGACGGCGCGGCCGACTCGGCCGGCGGCGCCGTCCGGACCGAGTCGGATCGCCGATCTTCCAACATGAAATTTATGCCTTTTTGTATTCTTAACTCCCCTGTATACTTTGAAAATCATGCACAGTATCAGAGCCCTTTAAAATCTCGATAAATCCAATTTTTAATACAATTTAATACATTTTTTCTTCACACCCTTTCACCTACCCTAACCCTAATTTTACCCTATAAATACCATCCCTAAACACACCCCTCTCACTCACAAATTCTGTCCAAACTCTCGAGAAAACTCTCTAGAATTTTGTGTGCAAGTGGAGTTAGCGAAAGGCGAAACTCCGGCGAAATTCCGACGACGACCTTAGGAGCTCCCGGCGACGAAACGACGCACCGACACCTCCTACATCTTCCTCTCCCTCTTCTCTTGAATCTAAATCCGTAAGTTCCACTTCCCTATTCTCTAATCTATTTTTAAAACTTCTTTTACTAAAACCCGACGGAAGCGGAGTTAAATCCGACTTCCGATTCGGTTTTCTTTGTAAAGTTCAATTTTCCTTAACACAATCATACAAAACTCTTACATCTTGACTATTAATCATTAACAAAATATGTTGAACAAATTTCATAGCAAAATATTTCATTTTGTAACTTTTACCGCTCTTTTTCAGTAAAATACCATGTAGTATACTTTTGACTTTAAAACATCATTAATCTTGCAATACCTTAAAATAGATCATGAGGTAATGACCTACCTCTTCATAACACTCATATGCAACATAGAACAATACCTTTTGGGAAATATAAATTCGGGAAATACCGTTTTACAGAAAACTACCTTTAACTTATAAAAACCGTTTTCTACATGATTACGTATTTTTACAGATCTTTGCAAAGCGCCGCTACAACCCATTTTGGGGAACCCGACTGGGATGGTGTGGATTATGACACATCCCTGGGCTTAGTAGTGCAAGATGCAGACCTCCGCAAGGAGCATTCGGTCTCGAAAGATTTGAAATACAATATCTTAAGAAAATGAGATTTCTAGAATATAATAAAATTATTTTTATAAATATATATGTATATATATGTATTATCAAAATACCTATTTTGATATAATATAAATATTCCAACTTTTCTAAATCAAACGAATCACTTTACATTAAAATACCATGAAATTACATACAAGTTCAATATTACAATTAAATACCCTAAATTATAAAAATAGGTTTATTCACTAGAAATGTAAAAAATATAAAATTCACAACTATGAAAACTCTAAAAACGATAATTAAATACTTGAGGTGTATTTTGTAAATTATACAAAATTATTTTTACATAAAACTCCCTCAAGTTTTATAAATTACAATAAGGACCTTAGTAAATATAGGTTTAAGCGGGACCAATCTCTTGAGCCTCAGGGAGCCGAAGATATGGGTGCTTGCCTATTTAAGGTAGATAACTTAACAAACAGTGTTATCAACACGGTAATCGTCTTTGAAAAAGACACAAATCCTGCCGCCCATTTGCAGCGGTTACCGATAACATCAAAACCTAATTCAGGACTTTAATTTCTTTTCTAATTGTTCTGACTCAGACCGAGTCTCATTATAAATAATCTGACTTGAATATGATTCAAGCACAATCTACAATACTACAATTCAATATGAATCCATGAATCCATATAATCAATCTGTTCAATCTATTCAATCTGCATTGACTGAACCGAACCATAGATATACTTCCATCTACATGATTCTCCAGTTACATCCATTATTCTCTAGTTACATCCATTTACTGATATCATGGTTTCGGCAAGTCATCCAATTATACAATCTATATTACAAAACAATACAAGTTGCAATACAATATAAGCAATACAATCAAGACATCGCGGGGTTTAAGGGGTAGATTGGTACGGAATGTGTTAAAAGTGGCATGAGACGGCAAGATTTAAGACACCTAACCTGGATACAATCGCCGTTGTTCCGGGCATTTTAACGGTGCCTTGTACTTCCAGTTGATTTTAGTCTCTGGCATACAGAGACTCCTCTCGTATACACTGGCATCCTTCTGTACCAAGCTACAAACAACAGCGTTAACACTAAATACAATATTATAAAAAAATATACTCTCTCTCTCTCTCTGTCTATTTTATTTCTCCCTCATCTTTGGGACTTACCGAGCGATTTGTTCGCTAACGACATTTTTTTTTCTTCTTCTTTGAATGTCATCAAGTGATACGGACCTTCCAGAGATTGAGCCTAGCATTGAAGACTTAGACCAGTTTATTGAAGATCCCAAGTTGTAGTTACACTTGTACATTTCCTTTACATTATGTATTTTCCATTGCTGTTATGTCATTGTTTAGGCATTGCTTTCATTCAGATATATTTACTTTTCCATGCATTGTACAAAAGAATGTTAATAAATAAAGTTGTTGTTCAGTTATATCTTTTGTCTCTTGTGCATTTTTTATATTGCAAAGCTTAGTAAGGCAAGTGCTAAGGAACTTTAGATATGCTTAGCGTATTTACTTCAGAGAAAATACGTAGCGGCCAGTCGTGTCCTCTGCCCGTATACTGGGAAGCAGGGCGTGACAATCTGCAAGAAAAATCCTAAAAACTCTAAGAGTTCTTCATGAAAGATGAGCAAAGCTCCGATCAATGGGTTAAGAAAACCTAAAATACATTTTAAAGATTTACAATCTAAGAAAAGCAAATCTCTGTTAATGGGTTCGATTGTAATCCTTACCAAGTTTTTGGCAAAGTTCTAACTCTAAAAGGGTTTCCTAAGGCAGAGATCTAAGCTCTGAAAAGAGAATTATATTCTCAGAAAGAAGAAGTTTAGGGAAGATGAGCATAGGTCATCTCAAGGGCCAAAGGCCCAACTTATAGGCACAAGGAGACGGTTCCACTTCCGAGAAGATCCAACGGTGGAAAGGACGCCACCGCTGTACTCACGTGTGAGCCATGTGAGTGCAGCGGTGGGGGCATTTGTTTCCCCAATAAAAGAGCAAAGCTCTGTTCAAAACTCAAGAGGCGGCGCCTTACGTGTTTGCCATGAGAGCGCCAGCGCCATAGTTAAAAACCAATAAAAGAGCAAAGCTCTGTTCAAAGCTCAAGAGGCAACGCCTCACGTGTTTGCCACGAGGGCAACAGCGCCAGAGTTAAAAATTCTTAAAAGAGCAAAGCTCTCTTCAAAACTCAAGAGGCAGCGCCTCACGTGTTTGCCACGAGGGCGGCAGCGCCAGAGTTAAAAACTCTTATTGGCGTTGCACGTGCACAAAACGTGAGCGCCGGCGCATGGTAGAATTAAATTCTACTCTCTGTTAAACAGAGCCATTGGGTCAAAAATCCAACGGAGATG
This sequence comes from Agapanthus africanus, assembly GCA_030015575.1. Classification (NCBI taxonomy): domain Eukaryota; kingdom Viridiplantae; phylum Streptophyta; class Magnoliopsida; order Asparagales; family Amaryllidaceae; genus Agapanthus; species Agapanthus africanus. The sequence continues at coordinate 455,521,165 of CM057349.1, forward strand.
ATAAATCATCAGAATGCAGAATTAAATTCTGTTGAGGAAATATTCCTCAAATCTTTCTAAACAAGAAAGATTACTCTCTGTAAACAGAGTACCGTTGGATTAAAAATTCAATAGTGATTAAAGAATCACCGATCTACAAAATAAATTCCATATGGGAAAATATTTTCCTAATCTTGTTAAAAACAAGAAAAATATCTTCTGTAAAAAAGAAGTCCTTGGATCAAAGATCCAACGGTGGGAAAAATCCTCAAATCAATTAGGATCTCTCAATGAGAGATTTCTTCAACTAATCAACAGATTTGCCTCTACTATATAAAGGACCCAATACTTCAAGTCTGAGAGAGAGGAACCCCCCATAAGCTTTAAAAAAAAAGAGGAAGCTTTGAAAAAACGGAGAATTAAATTCTCGAGGAAGAAGAACTCTCTTCTTGGAATTTTTAGGTAAATAAAAGTAGAAAAAAAGATCCTGTGGATCATTCAAAAAAGAAGAGAGGGAACTCATGAGTGCTTAGCACTCACTGGGTGGCGCTCAGCGCCCAGCGCCCTACGTGCCCCTCACGTGGGCGCCATAAAATAAAGAGTGCTTAGCACTCAGTGTGCGACGCTCAGCGCCCAGCGCCTCACATGCCCCTCACGTGGACGTCATAAAATAAAGAGTGCTTAACACTCAGTGGCTAGTGCTCAGCGCCCAGCGCCTCACGTGAAAGAGTGCTCAACACTCCATATAGAGACAAATAAAAGAGAGAGTAAAGTGTGAGCGTCGGAACTCACATGAGTGCTCAGCACTTTTTGCAAGAAAAAGGGGACTAAGCCCGAACCAATGCTCAACACTTCTTTAAAATAAAAGAAAATTGAGTGGGCCAAGCCCAAGTTGGCTAGGTCCCTAATTAAGATCAATTGAACCCATGAATTCATTGTTTCCTAAACATGACTCATGACATCCAAAATGATGTTCATCCCATATTTCCTAAGTTAATCTTAGTCCCCTAAAATGGCTAATGATTCTTAGTTGGTCCACCATGATCTCTTCACTCAGACACGGGAATTGGTTCAAGGGTACATCTCTCCATACCTCTGATGCATGTCGTTGTAATTTCTCAACGTCTTTAGAGAGGTGGCGGGCCCCGACAACCAACTGTTTTTGGGTGCACTTCCCAAGCTGACGTGCACACCTTAAACCAAACCACACCCCAAATAGGTGTATCCTGCATAATCGCCATGCATCCTGTCACGTAACAAATACACGGGCATAAAATAGTGATCTAGGACCGTAACGTCCTCAAACTACTACGGACCGTAACGTCCTTAAACTAAAACCTCACCTCAAAAATGGTGATCTACGGACCGTAACGTCCTTAAACTAAAGCCCTCACCTCAAAAATGGTGATCTACGGACCGAAACGTTCTTAAACTAACAACGGACCGTAATATCCCCAAACGAAAACAATAGTGCCCAAATGCTCTTTTGTTGGATCTGAATGATCCTAAAACCCTGTTAAGTAGATCTTAGTCTCAAAGTGGACTAACGTATCCTTAACAAAAATTTAAGTTGATCTTAATCTCAAACGGGATTAATGATCCTTAAATCAACCCAAACCCAAATCTAAGATATACGGATTTGGACTAATCCACGCCCTACGGGCGACAACATAAATTAGTCTCCGTATACAATCCACGGGCAACCTAAACAAATAAAAACATACACAACACGAAGTGAACTTCTGGAGCAGGAGAAAGTGGTTATCGCAATATGGTAACGTAATTAACTGCAGGGGCTAGGGAAGAGCGTCCCCACAATCAAAAACCCCTCGCAAACGAGGGGGAATCTGACGAAGTCTGCTATAACGGCCGCATCCGTCCAAACCTCCAATACACGGTGCCATAAATCAACTTGGTATCTTCGGAGAGGTGGACGAATAAACCTAAATAGCATCTGCCCCCAAATTCAGGCAAGACGATACATCCTGGTTTCGTCTCTGTTTTCAGCGGTAAACAGTAATATTGTTTAGCATTCGTGACATCATATGCGAGCTTAGACATTGCATTCTTACTTAGATGCTACATGCATTTACATACATATATTCTAGTTATGCATTGTAGATTGGCTATATGCCGGTATTCATTATCTCCGTATTGACTCATGATTATGCGATTTTCGGTTTTTATGAGATATCTGGATTTGGGAAACCATGTGTGAAATTGAGAACTTATACTCGTTTTAAAAGAAAATTGCGGTTTTCGTTGATATGATGTGCGGCGTCCACCATGAGATTTCTCGGTTCTGGAGCATATAGATATATGATTACCCGATTCGAGAAGTGAGGAGACACCGTTTGCGGGTACATGGTGGATCCGGTGCGGTACCCCGAGGCAAGAAGCCCGTATAGAGATTGAGACGTTGAGCCCGGCAGGGGAGCACTACCGACCGGTGATATTTGGCACGGCGGACATCCGGAGGATACCGACCGTAGTCATGAGATCATATGATATGGGCCTATCCGGACCGATGGAGCCCAAGATATACGAAGATTATGTGTCACTGCTGGACACGGTTTTCATGATGTTTTCGAGTGTTGATGTTGGGCACTCAGGTTTTATCATGATTTGGTGTGTCATTGCTAGACATACATTGGATGATGCATTCATACATTTTACATATGACATGTTGCTATTTTATGACACGGACCCAAGTACACTGATATCACACTTATGCTCTTATTGTTACCCTTGTTATCACTCGATGTCTCTATATTATTATTTATATTGTATGACCTAGGAGATAGTCATACATTCGGTTTCTACTCGGTGATGTCTTCTACTCACGAGTTGGCAACTCACCCCCATTGTGCCACAGTTTCTCACAGGTTTGACCGCACAGGTTTTCGTAGCGAATTTGCTGGCACACTGCTTTGCTTTCGGGTGATTTGATTTGGTAGGTGGGGTTCACTTGCATCGTGACCACCATTGTACTTGTATATTTATTTCAGTTGTATCTAGTTAAAAACTCTATCAACCAGACTATGTATATTCGTAGACTCAGAGATCTTTGATATATATTCTTTCGGCCTTAGAGTCACACTCATGTATTTATTCTTGCTTCTGGTTTTCTTGATGATGTTTGGGATTTTCATTGCTTTATTTCCGTGTTTTGATCCTCACCTTCGGCGTTGTATATTTATATTCTTGTGTGGTTGTTTCTGCCAATTGGCGAAGAGCTAGCTCCCGCTTAGGGATGCCTATTATTATTATGTTGTATTGTTTTCGGGTTAAAATTACAAAGGAGGTGCTGCCTAAATTTCAAACGTCAAAAACTGTTTTCAAGATAGATATAAACATTACATTCTCATATGTATTTTTACTTATACTTGTAAAAGAAGAATAGGATTTCAGTAAACCTTTATTTCAAAACTTCACCTCCACTATTTTCCCTAAAAGGTTTAGATTTTTGGGCTTTTGGCATACTTGAATTAGGTAGAGTCCTATAGACTTCACATGATTCAAATGCCAGCCACGTGTCTTTCCAGGTCGTGACAAAGATGCTCGGCGGCCTCGTGACGAGGGCTTTAGATCCACTTCTTTCTAGGGCAGGAAGCTACCAGTTGTGGATGGACCGAGTAGGAATCTGCTCGGCGGCCTCGCGATGAGGGCTTTGGATCCACTTCTTTGTAGGGAAGGAAGCTACCCGTTATAGATGGACCGAGCAGGAATCTTCTCGGTGATCTCGCGATGAGGGCTTTGGATCCACTTCTTTGTAGGGCAAGAAGCTACCCGTTGTGGATGGACCGAGCAGGAATCTGCTCGGTGGCCTCGTGATGAGAGATTTGGATCCACTTCTTTGAAGGGCAGAAAACTACCCGTGGTGGATGGACCGAGCAGGAATTTGCTCGGTGGCCTCACGATGAGGGCTTTGGATCCCCACGGTGGGCGCGAGAAGTTCTTCCATGAAAGGACCTAGTTTGGAAGACTTAGTTAATGCCGAACTTCTCTTCTTTTAGTTAATGATGAAGCTGAAAAGAATTACATTATTTAAAAGAAGGTACAAGATTATTTATACAACTTAAGCTTTTCTGCGTTATAAGGCCAAGGAAAATTACAGCCCCGGTGTCTTGCAGGCGGTACGCTCCACCAGGCAACGCTTCTGTTACGAGAAACGGTCCGTCCCACTTCGGGAAGAACTTGTGCAGTCTCTCTTTGTCTATGAGATCGTTTCATCGTAAGACCAAATCTTCCGTCTTGAAGGCCTGATGTTTAACTTGGGCATTTTAGTACCGAGCGGTCTGTTACTGATAGGCGGTTGTTCTGATTTGCGCTCGATCTCGCTTTTCCAACAAGATGTCCAAGTTGCTTTGGAGTGCCAAGGTGTTAGCTTCGTCGTCGAAGTGTTCGACCCTATAACTGGGTTATCCAATTTCCACGGGGACCATTGCCTCGGTTCTATAGCAGAGGCTAAATGGGGTTTCTCCCGTGGGTGTCTTTTTCGACGTCCGCAACGCCCATAGCACCCAAGGTAGTTTCTCGACCTAGCTGCCTTGCCTTCCTTCCAAATGGGCTCTGAGACCACGGATGATGCCTCGGTTCGCTACCTCGGCCTGTCCGTTGCATTGTGGATGTGCGAACACGGCAAACTTCATCAATATGTGGTAGTAGTTGCAAAACTCTTTAACTTTATCGTTTTCGAAGTTGGTCCCATGGTCGGTAACCAAGCACCTCGGGATTCCAAATTGTCACGCCCCGCTTCCCGGTGTATGGGCAAGGAGACACAACTGGGTCCGCTGCGTATTTACTCAGAAGTAAATATGCTAAGCGTATCTAAGCAATATAAAGTAAAATGTACACAAGAAGAGATGTAAAAGAACATCAACTTTTATTTATTCAACATTCCTTTACAATACAACTGGAAATATAAATACAAGCTTAGAATGCAATGCCTAAACAATGGCATGAACTGAAAATAAAATGAGTACAAGTAAAGTCAATGCTCAGGCTTCTGTGAACTGCTCCAAGTGCTCCTGGCTGGTCTCGAACTCCTCAGAGTTGGGTCCTCCTGACAACATTCCAAATAAGAAGAGAAATAGGAATGTCGTCAGTGAACAACCGCTCGGTAAGTCCCAAGTAAAGAAGGAGAAGAATAGACAGAGAGTAGAATAGGTGAAGTAGATATTTTATATTTGTTATACTAACGTAGTTGTTGTAGCTTGGTACAGAATATGCCAGTGTATACAAGAGGAGTCCAACTTACACCGTGGACTTTAGTAACCCGTGGTACAAGGCTCCGTTGATAATACCATGGAACAACGACATAAATTTAATTAGTCTTTAGTGACCACCTCGTGCCACCTTTAACATGTTCCGTACCAGTTTACCCCTTTATAAACCCCGTAATGTTTATTGTATTGATTGTATTGATTGTACTGACTGTATTGTATTGTCTTGTAGTAAATGGAAGACTTGCCGAAACCATGATATCAGTAAACGGAGTGGATATAAATGGATAGTCATGTAATAAGAGTATATCTATGGTTCGGTTCAATATAGATTGAATTCTGGTATAGACGGATTCATGTTGTATTGCAGTTATACTTGAATTGAATTCAAGTCATATTATAATCAGATTTGACCATGACTCGAACTGAGTCCGACGAGTTTTGAAAAAGAGAAGTTTTAGAATAGTAAAAGAAGAGGGGAGAGGGGACTTACTGGTTATTAAGAAAGAAAGGAGAAGGAGAAAGATTTCGGAACCATCGGGACATCGTTTCGTCGCCTGGATTCTCCTCGAAACGTCGTTGGAACTTCGCCCTTTGCTAACTCCACTTGCACAACTTAGAACTTGGAATTTTTAGAGAGTTTTTGTAATGAAATTCTGAATGATGAGAGGTGAAATGTGATGTGGTATTTATAGGGAAAATTATGGTTTAAGGTAATGAAGAATAGAATTAAAATTTGGATTAATGCCCATTTTTAATTCTCTGAAAATGTGCAGAGAAATAAAATAGCATAGGAGTAGTGGGGGAGTCCAAGGGGTGTAGGGTTAAAATTTGGGGAGCACCCCTACGGGGGGCCCGGCGGTGCCGACCGTTGGCTCAAACTCGCCAGTCCAAATTCGGTGAGGGGGCTTGGGATATTCGCCACTTGTCATGTTCAGTGTATTTAACAATTTGCACATATTTGTTTAATCTGTGACTTTTTATTTTACGTGTAGTGCACATGCAAACTGTTGGGCTTCTAAAAGATTAAAAGAAAATATCAATTAAAAATATATATGGCTGGGGGGATTCGATCACAGAGGCTATGTCACAGCAGTGCAAGGCTTTACCAATGAGCTACAAGTGCTTTTTTGCTATTCAAAAGCAAATCAAATTTATAACTTATGCTCAGGATTAGGAATTCCTTTCTGTATTTTAGAAAAAATTTGTACATAAAGTTTAGGGTTGTTACACAAATCGAGAGATTATGTTGTTCTGTAGGAACTTTATCGTAGATGTGGCATCCGGTTTCCTGATGGGCACGGCCTCTATTCATTTCGTGAAGTAGTCCACAGCGACAAGGATGTATCTTTGTCCGCCCATACCGGTGGGGAGTTGTCCCACCATATCCATCCCCCATTGTGCAAACAGCTAAGGGGAACTGAGTGGCGTTAGTTCGGTGGCGAAGAGACGAGGTATGCTGCCGAAGAGTTGGCAGTTCTTGCATTTTCTGACCAGCTTCTCGGCATCCTGGTGTATTCTCGGCCAATAGTACCCTTAGATTAGTATCTTTTGGGCCAGGGTGCGGGTCCCTTGATGCGCTCCCCCTACCCCTTCATGTATCTCTCGCAGAACATAGTCTGCCTCATGGGGATCGATGCACTGAAGCAGAGGCTGAGTGTATGATTTCTTGTACAGGTTTTTGTTGCTCCATACAAAATGGCGCGCTTTGGCTCGAAACCGCCGAGCTTCTCCTCGGTCTTTAGGAATTACATCGTCCTTTAGGAATTCCATGAGAGGCTTTCTCCAATCTCGGTCTTCTTCTTGAGTTGTGTGGATCTGGAACGTTACCTGTCTATCTTCCATGCTTGACCATGGCAAGACTTTGAAGAGGATATTTCTTTTACGGTTGGCCGAATAGGAAGAAGCGAGCGTGCTCAAGGCGTTGTCCTGGGTGTTCAAGTTCCTGGGAATCTGCTCTACTTGGATTTCGTTGAAATTTTTCCGAAGCCTTTTTACCTCGGCCGGGTATTTTATCATGAGTGGTTCCCAGGCCTCGAAACGCCCGGTTATTTGGCCGACGACTAGTGCGGAATCGCTGCGAACCCTGATGGTCTTCAAACCTACCCTGGAGGAGATTCGCAGTCCTGCCAACAAAGCCTCGTATTCAACGGCATTGTTGATGCTCTGAACCCGAGCTTTAAAGAGTATTCCATTTCTGCTTCATTCGGGCCACGGATGATCGGGCTAGCCCCACTCTCCTCCTCTGTGGAGGATCCGTCCACGTAGAGTACCCAATCCGGGATGGGGTCGGGCACCTCCTCGACCGAGGGACGTGGTTCGAGGCCCCATGCTGCCATTTCTTCTTTAGTGGGGATGGTGCATTCGACAACAAAATTCGCTAAGACCTGTGCTATGATGGCTTGAGGGGCAGTTTTTGATATCGAATTGGGACAATTCCTACCTCCATTTCTCCAGACGACCTGACGATTCAGGGGAGGCGAGAATAGACCCTAAAGGTCACTCGGTGAGGACGAGAATTGTGTGCGCTTTGAAATAGTGTCGAAGTTTCCCGGAAGCGACGACAACCGCCGGGACTATTTTCTTTATGGCCGGGTATCTCGTTTCCACGTCCTTGAAAACATGGCTCACGTAGTAGATCGGTCTCTGTATGCCTTCGAATTCTCTGACGAGCACTAAGCCTGCAGCTTGGTCGGAGATGACTAGATATAGCAATAGCTCGTCACACTCAACCGGTCGGGTGAGTAGCGGTGGGTCGCCACCTCTCCTTGCTCTGCAGTTTGAACAGCATTTTGACAAGCTGCTGGTATGCGGCTGTTGGAGATAGTGCCCTCAGAGTCAATTATTGGATCACAGGCACGTGATTGCAATGATTGAGGGAGGACCTATCCCGGGACGACAGTCTTACTCGAGATGATAGTATGCTATCTGGTTTACCTTTATCATCGTGTACTGCTTCAGGTGACCTTGCAGGTCGCTATTACACGTTGATAGAGCCCCTAGGATTCTTGCTTGACTGCCAGCAGTATGAGGGCGATCATATACGTGGGAGCTGGTAGTCTATAAGCACATCCTTAAATGGTCCCTAGTCGTGGGAGTTTCGAGACAGGGCATCGATTCTCCAGAGTAGACTAGTGTATACAGTCGAGACCCCGACGAGGGGCGGTAGCCGGTCTCACAAGCCACTGGTGTCAGTTGGATCACCTAAGATGTATACAGGTGCTCATTGGGTTATGAGTACACCGGACAGGACTCGCCGGGAACATGCTAGTTGGTCTTATACCTGACGTCAGATAGCAGTTCCCAGGTGACATGTGTACAGGTTAGTTCATCGACCTGGGGATCGTCATTTGTCTCGTGTGAGTTCCTACTGTGCTTTGATTACTACCCTACCACGGCTCAAAGGAGTCGTGCAAACAGGTTTTAGTTGGGTACAGTCCCGAGCCACATGGAGGCAGTGAGCGGATCTTCGGGGGTTCGTCTCTCCCGGTATTGGGGGTGAGGTCGCGCTGTGTCTAGGAGAGCCATTACACGAAGTCCTTGGCCAAGGCAGGAGATTTACTGGTAGGTATTCCAGTAGTATCTCAGGGTGTTCTGGGCTACACTCCGACACGACTTGTACCGCTTTTGGGGGTCTGACTTTTACCAACCCCCTAGGCCCGACATGCGATGCTCATAGACGAACGGACCGGACTGTACGGATATTATCACTGACAGGCTCAGTAGGGTGTCAGGATGAGTTCGCTCATCGACGTCCCTTTTAGTCAATAGCTGGTGGCCCGTTACGTATTGGCTTATACCTCTGACGTGCTAGTGGTTAAATCCACAGCCATAGTATTGACGAGTCTTTAGAGTCCACCACAATTTCAGTTACTCAAGCTTTCGGGCGAAACGCTGTAGAGGCCGTATGGAGATATGGCAGGGTCCGATCAGATACGTGCGGTATTGCACGGGTCAGGATCGGACGGTTTGTACTAGTGGCCGTATGGATATATGGCAGGGTTCGATCTGATACGTGCGGTATTGCACGGATCAGGATCGGACGAACATTACTAGCCGGCTTTGGTTTAAGCCGGATCCTAGTTTAGTACAGTGTAGATTTTGTCTCTTTGCATTTGTATCCGGACGGAATACAGATGCGGGTGTGTATGCACAGTATCGGGGTTTTCCTGTAATTTATTACGGGACCAGTTTTCTGGAGTTGCCAGTTTGCATTCCGTTCCGGCCGGTTTTCCTTTGTTCTTTCCCGGCCGGACTTTTCCGATGGAGGGGGTTATTTGCAATTGTGCAAATAACATTTGTGGAGGGGGTTTCTTACAAATATATTCATTATGATATGTTTAGCATCTTTCATCCATGATGGTGCATTAATTGAGATTTGAAAGGGTATGGAGTGATAAGCATGGTTGATGTTTCTTAGCTTTATGATGTGGTCACCTCTTGCTTTTCCTACACTTACCTCCCTCTTGTATTTGTTTTGCCCTCCACCATTTTCCAAGAGATTTGCATGGCCGGCCACAATTTTGGAGAGAAGAAAAATGAGAGAGGTTCATTTCATTTGGTGTGGGAAATTAATCATCCATCTCATTTTTCCATTGCTACCAAAAATCCCCAAGTTCATATCTTGTTGATTCCTACATCAAGGCAACTACAAACCCCATTGAGACAAAGCGCATTCTACACTACATTCTACAGCACATCTTGGGCACGTCGACTTGCCAGCTTCGTGCCCGAGTTGCCTCGGCATTGAGGTGGGAGCCCGTAAAAGATACAGACGATGTGGTGCCCTTCCGGCAAGGAGGCGACGGCCGGAGTTTCCGCGGGAGATCGGGACGATGACGAGAAGACCGGAGGGCTCGGATCACTCGGTATATCTCTTCCCTATCTTGTTAGTTAGCTAGGACAAGTTTAATGGCCCGATCCGGGGTGTAGTGCGCGGTGGTGCCGGTTTGCTAAGTTCGCAAAATTAATGTTTATCACCGCTTCCGCATTTGGCCGTCGGATTGACGACCGGGGCGCCGCCGTGCACTTACAGTGGTATCAGAGACTCGCCATTAACTTCGTCTAGCTTTGTTTGATGTGTTTGCATTTCCGATCGACCGAAATTCCAAAAACCCGCGTTTTTCCTTACATCAGTTTTCTGTCGAAATTTTTTGAAGTCCAAAAATTTTTCAGGTTGTAAAAAACTAATGTACTGGAAATTCTAAGACTACTGGAAAAATTCGACACAGTCACTCGATCACTGAAACGCGGAACCGCGGCCAAACCCCCCATTGGGCCGCGGTTCCGCCGCACATTGGTGTCGTCACTGTATCATTTTTTTTCCAGTGGGCTTCTGGGCTTATTTTAGGGGTTTTGGAATATTAATATTGGGCCCAGATTTTCTGTGAGTGCTACAGTATTGTTTGGGGGCCCACTTGTTAATTTTTGATCGATCGGATATTTTAAACACATTATTTCACAGTATTTACATTATATCTGCGACCGTGAATGTCACTCGATCGGTAAATCCTGTCTAACTGCTATAGCCCGGTTAGACGGATTTGCGAACGTGACTTTCACGTTGATGTTCTGTGTTTTGCTGTGATGTTGCGGATCGGTCGTGGGGGATAGCCTGGATGCAATACTAGTACAGTGTTATTGTATTATGTACATTTGATATTGCGGGGCGAGCGTCCGACATGTGGACTGCCGTCACTGCCTGTTTGTATTATTCTTTTGGGGCACGACCTGGTTGCGGTTGATGTACCCGTTGTATGTATATTTTACTTTCTGTACTAGGGTTACCCCGCGGAGGGGTGCACGGATAGCCGGGTTCTAGAGGGCAACGGGCCCGCATCTCAGGGCATTGAGACGGAGGGGGCTTCAGTCTGGAATTAGCGGGCTATTCGCCGCACTCGTAGGGGGTACAGGTTGACCCAGGAGGGGTGCCCAAGTTACCGGATTCCGTGAAGTGCTGGGTGGTCCATTCACGGTGCTGAAGGGGGCTGCCTCACTTCAGGTTTTGGCGGGTGACTTGCCGCGCCCGTAGGGGTCTAGGATTTCATTGCACAGGCTATCCACACGACCAGGGGAACGTCGGGTTTCAGTAGTGGCTCTGTGAAACCCGGGGATCCCAGATATCTGTATTGTTCTGTGATGCTGTACATTTCTGTGATGTTGCATTTTATTCACGCCTTGAGCGAAATATAATATATTGGTATATATATTAGTAGATGTTGTATATGTTTTTCATCCGTGCTAGTCCAGTCCCCGCTCTGCCGTTAGTTAGCTAACCTAACGGGTGATGACGGGACCCAGTGGCGAATGCGGATGGCATATACGTACGTCAGTATATTTTCGTTCTTTGTGGTGTGATCAATTGATGGGACTGCGTTGATTCGGATCAATGCAAGTTAAAACAAATCTATTCTGATGTTGTTGGAACACTTTTCAAAAAGCTGTTATTGCAAGGACGTTCACTTTTGTTTTGCATCGTGGTATTCATTTGGAATATCCTGCTCCTCAGTCGACGAGGCAAGGGCCGAGATCCCTTCACCGGGAGTGACCCCTTGGACAGAAGTTTGCGTCAGGGCATTAACTTCACTATAGCCGATTACTTTTGCTTTGCACCGTGGTATTCATTTGGAATATCCTGCACCCCATTCTACGGGGAAAGAGCCGAGATCCCTTCACCGGGAGTGACCTCTTTAGTAAAGATTTTCGTCACTATATTTTCTAAAAAAGCTATCCGTTCCTTCAACGATATCAAGTTCATTACGTTAAAGGTTTTCGCCAGAAACCATTCGTAGCCCTCCGTCGTTTCAGACAGGTAGCACGTAGTATTCATGCTATGTTTGTTGGCCTTCGTCAAGGCATAGTCCATGGTAGCTGCTTGTTGCTTTTCTGCTGTATAGATAGATGTGTTGGTTTGGGACAGTCGTATAGCCTTGTTGACCTTCGTCAAGGGCTTGTACGGGTGGGTTCAAATTAACCTGGACAATGACGGGTGGAACTTGACATGTGACTTATGATTTGTTGACCTTCGTCAAGGTCATAAGAGCATGGGGTAAAAATCACATCGGGGGTTTCAAAAGAACTGAAACTTGCCAGATATGCGCATACCTTCTGGAGTGTGATGACGTGAGCGGATTACGTCACGTTATCATGCGATGAGAGTTGGATCCCGATTCCCACTGATGAGTTAGTTTACTCCTCGGGTATTCCCGACTAATTCTTCTTTTAGGTTTGGAGGAGAATTTGAGGTACAGTGGGAGGTTTCCTGATTAGATAAATTGGTAACCATTCTGATCTAGGTTAGAGTGCACGCTGAGTGTTTCTTTTCTCTCTCTCTCTCTTTGGCAGCGACCATTGACCCGACCCTAAGACTATGACTCAGTGACCAAGTTGACCGAACCTTCTTAACACTGGCTTTTGGATTGTCAGAGTTGCAGACCTCATTGCCACTCCTACTTTTACCCCTTTCTCCAGGACACCCCGTATTACTGCGAACGTCCACTTCCATTGGACAAAGCCATCGTATGGTTAGATACGAACTCGAAGGAATTCGAGGATGGTTTCCGGTTCTGGAGAAAACGGATAGGATTATTCAGTTGTCTTTTCCTTTTTGCCTCCTCTCAAGTTACGAGTACTCCTTAGTTTAGGAGATAGTACACCTATTACACAAATTGGATAGTCTTCTTCCAAACTTTAGGCTGGTGCCGAACAGTGGGGAATGAAGAAAACCAATTAGCATAACGATGGTGTGCAGAAGGTATTAAGATTAAGACAAAGCAAGGGATTAGTAAGAGGGCAAAGTAAATTGCGACTGCTATTCACGACCAAACCAAGTATTACTTCGCCAATCCTAAATCACCTTTGTATTTCTCCAGGACACTCCGTATCACTACGAAGATCCACAGTTTATTGGATACTCCATCGTATGGTTATATACGAACTCGAAAGGAACTTGTTCCAGTTCGGGGATGGATTCTGGTCCAGGAGAAATAGGAATAAGGTTTATTTGGTTGTCTTTTGTCTTCACCTTCTCTCGCATTGCGAGTGCTCCTAGGACTAGGACAGTACACCCATTATGCTTATTGGATAGTCTTCTTCCAAACCATAGGCTGGTGCCGAACGGTAGTGAAGGAAGAAAACCATTTGGCCTAAGGGGTGTGCAGAAGGTAATGACTAAAGACATATAAAGGGATTTGGAGAGGTGGCAAAGAATTATACGGTTATAGTTGTGAATCTGGATAGTGGTAGAGGCATTACTAGGAATACCAGGATACCCCATCGAAACAATTCAATGTTTCAGTTCAACTGTGTACTGTTAAAAGAAAACTGATTTCCCGATTGGACACTTGCTCCAGAGTATGTATTTACCAAGTTTTGATTCTCACATCTGTATGGTTTTACAGATGATGAGTGGGAGTAGGTTATTGGGAATAGGGTGATCATCCTCATTATATCGGGATTCGTTGTAATCGGTGATATTTGAGGAGATTATCTGGGCTGTTTGCCGGTCGGCAAATATTTGGTTTTGAATATCCGCTTTTATGCACCAATTTCAAATTGATATATCTGTACGTCTATTTTCATAGAGTGAGATATACCTTTTGATATTATGTCGATGACATTTACCTATATCAGTGGATGGTTAGGTAAGGAGCATTAAACAGCGGTGTAATTCTTCTTAACCATAAGTACAGTTTTCAACCTACGACACACAGTGAAAGAGTTGTTAGACTCAGCGGACTTATACAGAGTATTGTATGTTGTCCAGTGTCCATTAGGACAGAGGGGTTGGTCCTCATACTATATTCTGTTTACTTTTAACTTCTCTAGTTCTTAGACATGTGTTTCGTAGAAACACAGGGTCTAAGTTTTGAGGAGTTATAGGTATTTGAATAGAGTAGAGAACCAAGTGTAGCAAGTATCGGGATTCTTCAAAGTGATCGAAGATGTAGATACTTGTGTATGGTATTCAGTTGATAGTAATGATAAAGAGAAATTGCTTCTCTTTCAGGTTACTCATAATTGGAAGCATTCCTAAGTTGAGTAACGCTGATCGGCCTCCTTCCATTTAGTTGACATGCACTGGAGATAGCTGCATGATTTGAATCTGGTTCAATTAAATCAGTGCATCTGGTTCTATATTGGATATAGTACAGTTCATATCTTAACATTGTTAAGGTACGGGGAGTTGTCCGACTTATGATTAAAACCAGACACTGGACAACTCAAGGCACGTTTTTGTAATGGTTGTTTGTGGGTTGACCCAGGCTATGACGAGGGTTGACTTTCTACCATCTGGGAGATCAATAGAAATATTGTTCTAGACTCGCCACAGTTTTATTAAAAATGGATTTTTTCAAACAAAAAAAAAGCAGTAGTGGGAGTATGGTAGAACTGGAAGTGATTCCAGAACCGCAAACGATTACTGAAGATTTGATAAGGAACCTAAAGATTCAATCTGATTTGACATCCCATCGGCCACTCCGCAGATACGGTGGGTAACTTCAGGCACTCGAGAGGTACTCCGGTAGCCTCAAGGACGGTGACAGGGAAGTTCTTGTTTACCCACACTTGCCATTGTTGTTGTTCCAGGCTGCGAGACCCGGCAGGAGGATGAGTATAGCGTCGTTCTAAACTAGCTTTAGAAGTGCACATCTATATGACTCTGCCAGAGGGTTGTCGTAGTCAGTGGGAGCAGCGGAAGCATTGGTGGACATCAGGCTTATGTCTATTTATAGACTAAAGCAGATGTAGCGGAGATAGATCATCTATTTCTGATGTGACAGTCATAGGTTTGACTTCATCAGAATAGGGGATGGATCTGTTGAGTAGGTAGTAGGGTGTGATATCCGGGTTTTGGATGACATACACAATGTAGGAAGTGATATTCCTATACTACGATCGGTTATACTTTGGTCGTCACACAGTGGTTTCTTCACAAAGGAAATGGATTTTGTATCAGACATACTGGTTACTAGATCTATGGTTTTAGATCTAGATTTGGGTGGTTTCCCAATCAGGGTACTTTGACAGCATTCTAAGAGTGTTTAGAATGGACGACTCCTGGCACGGTAGTGTACCAGCAGGTGATGGAGTCACCCTCTCTAAAGGTGTCTGATAGACTAAAGTAAAGAGGGATGTGCATGATTGACAGATCACTTGCTTAGGCAATTGAGTCAATCATGAGATGTCAAGTACCACACCAGATGTTGTTCTTGCAGTAGGTGCAATAAGTTGATATTGATCCAATCCTGGAAAAACAGTCGGAAGCAGCTTTAGAACATAAGTGGATGTTCTAGGGATATGATAACGACAGCCTCATTTGGGAGACAGTTATCATTCCAGGCTTCCAAGATGACATGGACGACAAGGAGGTTGTCAGAGTTATATTTTTCCTTCTGACGAGGGGCAGTATTCTGGACAGGTGATCCAGGCAGATACTGAGGGAGGCATGGCGCAGGATACTGATTAAGTTCAGTTGACGATACAGTCTAAGAAGTTTGGATTTGGAGTTCATTTATGAGCTAGGTCCCATCAGACATCCAGACATTCTAAGACAGGTATTGCTCATTTCGGGAGATGGCATTCTCCGCGAACTTGAGATTTAGAGAGACATAGAAAGAAACATCAGAGCGGATCCACTCGCTGAGGCTATTCCTCGAACGCAATAGTCTCGCAAACGAGCTTTGTGAGACTGACTAGTAAAGGAGTTGGGTGTTCGGTATCACACGGGCTGTGAGTATGCGACATCGCAATAATTAGCCCTGAGTGCAAGTGGGAGATTGTTGGAGATAGTGCCCTCAGAGTCAATTATTGGATCACAGGCACGTGATTGCAATGATTGAGGGAGGACCTATCCCGGGACGACAGTCTTACTCGAGATGATAGTATGCTATCTGGTTTACCTTTATCATCGTGTACTGCTTCAGGTGACCTTGCAGGTCGCTATTACACATTGATAGAGCCCCTAGGATTCTTGCTTGACTGCCAGCAGTATGAGGGCGATCATATACGTGGGAGCTGGTAGTCTATAAGCACATCCTTAAATGGTCCCTAGTCGTGGGAGTTTCGAGACAGGGCATCGATTCTCCAGAGTAGACTAGTGTATACAGTCGAGACCCCGACGAGGGGCGGTGGCCGGTCTCACAAGCCACTGGTGTCAGTTGGATCACCTAAGATGTATACAGGTGCTCATTGGGTTATGAGTACACCGGACAGGACTCGCCGGGAACATGCTAGTTGGTCTTATACCTGACGTCAGATAGCAGTTCCCAGGTGACATGTGTACAGGTTAGTTCATCGACCTGGGGATCGTCATTTGTCTCGTGTGAGTTCCCACTGTGCTTTGATTACTACCCTACCACGGCTCAAAGGAGTCGTGCAAACAGGTTTTAGTTGGGTACAGTCCCGAGCCACATGGAGGCAGTGAGCGGATCTTCGGGGGTTCGTCTCTCCCGGTATTGGGGGTGAGGTCGCGCTGTGTCTAGGAGAGCCATTACACGAAGTCCTTGGCCAAGGCAGGAGATTTACTGGTAGGTATTCCAGTAGTATCTCAGGGTGTTCTGGGCTACACTCCGACACGACTTGTACCGCTTTTGGGGGTCTGACTTTTACCAACCCCCTAGGCCCGACATGCGATGCTCATAGACGAACGGACCGGACTGTACGGATATTGTCACTGACAGGCTCAGTAGGGTGTCAGGATGAGTTCGCTCATCGACGTCCCTTTTAGTCAATAGCTGGTGGCCCGTTACGTATTGGCTTATACCTCTGACGTGCTAGTGGTTAAATCCACAGCCATAGTATTGACGAGTCTTTAGAGTCCACCACAATTTCAGTTACTCAAGCTTTCGGGCGAAACGCTGTAGAGGCCGTATGGAGATATGGCAGGGTCCGATCAGATACGTGCGGTATTGCACGGGTCAGGATCGGACGGTTTGTACTAGTGGCCGTATGGATATATGGCAGGGTTCGATCTGATACGTGCGGTATTGCACGGATCAGGATCGGACGAACATTACTAGCCGGCTTTGGTTTAAGCCGGATCCTAGTTTAGTACAGTGTAGATTTTGTCTCTTTGCATTTGTATCCGGACGGAATACAGATGCGGGTGTGTATGCACAGTATCGGGGTTTTCCTGTAATTTATTACGGGACCAGTTTTCTGGAGTTGCCAGTTTGCATTCCGTTCCGGCCGGTTTTCCTTTGTTCTTTCCCGGCCGGACTTTTCCGATGGAGGGGGTTATTTGCAATTGTGCAAATAACATTTGTGGAGGGGGTTTCTTACAAATATATTCATTATGATATGTTTAGCATCTTTCATCCATGATGGTGCATTAATTGAGATTTGAAAGGGTATGGAGTGATAAGCATGGTTGATGTTTCTTAGCTTTATGATGTGGTCACCTCTTGCTTTTCCTACACTTACCTCCCTCTTGTATTTGTTTTGCCCTCCACCATTTTCCAAGAGATTTGCATGGCCGGCCACAATTTTGGAGAGAAGAAAAATGAGAGAGGTTCATTTCATTTGGTGTGGGAAATTAATCATCCATCTCATTTTTCCATTGCTACCAAAAATCCCCAAGTTCATATCTTGTTGATTCCTCCATCAAGGCAACTACAAACCCCATTGAGAAAAAGCGCATTCTACACTACATTCTACAGCACATCTTGGGCACGTCGACTTGCCAGCTTCGTGCCCGAGTTGCCTCGGCATTGAGGTGGGAGCCCGTAAAAGATACAGACGATGTGGTGCCCTTCCGGCAAGGAGGCGACGGCCGGAGTTTCCGCGGGAGATCGGGACGATGACGAGAAGACCGGAGGACTCGGATCACTCGGTATATCTCTTCCCTATCTTGTTAGTTAGCTAGGACAAGTTTAATGGCCCGATCCGGGGTGTAGTGCGCGGTGGTGCCGGTTTGCTAAGTTCGCAAAATTAAAGTTTATCACCGCTTCCGCATTTGGCCGTCGGATTGACGACCGGGGCGCCGCCGTGCACTTACAGCGGCCCCGGCGTTCTTGAGTCCGAAGGGCGTCACTTTATAGCAGTAGACTCCCTGATCAGTGGTGAAGGCGGTAGGTTCTTCGTCGATCGGGTTCATCAGGATCTGATTGTAACCGGAGAAAGCGTCCATAAAACTCAGTAGTTCGTGGCCGGACGAACTGTCTACTAGCCAGTCTATCCGAGGAAATGGATAGTTTTCTTTGGGGAAATCCTTGTTCAAGCCCATGAAATCAACGTACATGCGCCATTTCCCATTTGCCTTCTTGACCATGACCACATTTTCTAGCCAATCCGAGTAGTCCAGGTTTCTGATGAAGTTAGCGGTGAGAAATCGACCCATCTCGTCTTCTATCGCTTTTTGTTTAACCGGCGCAAAACTTATCTTCTTCTATCGAATGGGCCGGGCCTTCGGGTCGACCCCAAGCTTGTGGAAGATTACTTCAGGGTTGATCCCGGGCATGTCCGCTGGCACCCAAGCGATACGACTGAGTTATCTCGGAGGAACCGGATCAGGCCTTCGCGTTGGTCCCCTGTCAAGAGAGAGCCAATCTGGACTGTCCGGCTATCGGTTCCCTCTATGAGGGGGACCTCCGTCAACGCTTCCATCGGGGCACCGCGAACATTCCTTTGGTCGTCGCGTGTATCTAAAGACCCCTGGAAGTCATGCCTGTCTTCAAAATTGCTGCCCTGCTTTCCGACGGGGGTCATTAAGGCGAAGCAAATCTTGGCGGTTTGTTGGTCCCTATAGACCCAGCCTATCCCCCTTGATCCAAAGGGAATTTGAGCGCGAGTTGATAGGTTGAAATTTGAGCCCAGAAGGCGTTCAGGGTAGGGTGTCCTAGGAGGACGTTATAGGATGACGGGACCTTAGCAATGAAGAAGTTCATCGGTATGGTCCGTGTCTTGCCTACTTCCCCAATATTGAGGAGGAGGGTGACCGATCCTTCTGCCGGGACGGAATGGTTGGTGAATCCAAAGAGGACATGGAAGGTCGGTTGAAGGTCGGATGAACCCAACCCCAAACGTCGGAAACAGTCGCAGAACATGATGTTGGCCGAGCTCCCGGAATCAATCAATATTCTCTGGACTTCGTAACGGTGTACTCGGGCCGCTATCACAAGTGGGTCATTATGAGGACGTGATATGCCATGAAAGTCTTCATCGGTGAAGATGATCGGGTCATCATTCCTGCACTTCTTATGGGGCGGATCGCTTACCTTCTTGACTGGTAAGAGGCAGTGGTTCCCCCCACTTTTTCGAGCTGGGTCCATGGTAATGACCATAATTTACCCGATCGTTAATTCCCCGAGAGGGGTTTGGTCCTTTTGCTCCTGCTCCGCTGCCGCTTGTCTCGTAAGTATTTCGCCAGATGGCCGGAGCAGATCAACTCCTCGATGTAGTAACAGAGCTGCTTGCAGCTCTCAGTCGGATGACCTTGCGACCTGTGGTAGGCGCGGTATGGGCCGCGGAGACGCTTGCCCATTCTTTGGGTAGCTGGCGGGAACTTAAAGAACCTCTCGCCTTTAGTTTCCTCCAACAGCTCGGTTTGGGAAATTTTCAGAGGGGTGTACTCCTGGAACCTTGGGGAATAAGGTTTCGGGCAATCGACTTTCTTTTTCTCTTCCCTGTCCCTCTTCTTTCGATCTACTTGGTCGCCTCTGGGATGGTTGGAGTTCACCTCTGACTCGAGTTGGATCTCTCTCTCGGTCCATGCCTTCACTTCGGCCATAGTCTTATATTGCGCTAATGCAAAAGAGCAGAGCCACTCTTTGTGCCTAAGACCCGACCTCAGTGCGGTGATAACTGTTTCGTCGCGGTGCTTGAGAACCTCCAGGAGGGCATTGTAGAAGCGAGTGATATACCCTTTAAAGGATTCCTTGTCTCCGCTCTTGACGGTGAACAGGTAATCAACCGTCTTCTTCTGTCGTCGGTTTCCGACGAAATGACCGAGGAAATAGGTAGCCAGCTTGTCGAAGGTCGAGATGGAGCGCGGCGCAAGCCCTCGGAACCAGTCCCGGCCGGCCCGGATTAGGGTAGTGGGAAAAGCTCGGCATTGAGCCGCATCCGAGTTGTCTTGGAAGCTCATGACCACCGTAAATGCATCCAAGTGATCCTTCGGGTCAGACTTCCTGTCGAAGAGGGCCACCTAAGACGGTTTGTTCCTGGACGAGACACACTCGGCCAGTAGCCTTTCTATAAAGGGCTTTGTAAGCGAATCGGCGGAGTACTTAGCCCCTTCGCCGGACATATGGCCATCTCGTCGTATGCCTTCAATTTCCTTTTCAAGGGCTTCGATCCGGTGGTGGTACCCCAAGGATTCCGTACAGTCGGAGCGGCGGCTATCCCCGCTCCGGGTCTGTGCGATGGTGCGGCTTCGATTCCGCTCTATCACATTTCTTAAATTCTCGG
The DNA here is from genome assembly GCA_030015575.1 of Agapanthus africanus. NCBI lineage: Eukaryota > Viridiplantae > Streptophyta > Magnoliopsida > Asparagales > Amaryllidaceae > Agapanthus > Agapanthus africanus. The sequence goes on from CM057349.1 coordinate 455,541,777, forward strand.
GAGAAGACCTTATTGAGTAGTCCTGACGTTCGCCGTTTGCATGGCCTCGACGGGGGTGGGGGCGCCGGTCGCACCTGAAAGCAGGAAAACTGACTGACACCTCCTCTGGAGGAGTGAGAGCGCGGCGAGCGTCGGAGCGACGACCTGGTCTTCCCGGAGATCAGGGTGTGGAGCTGTCCGGTGCCCAGCGGGTGATGGAATCATTCACCGTATGCGGGTTATGGTTGCCGGATTCGGCACACCGGCGTTCCATGACGCTGAGATGAGATTGAGTGAGATCGAAGGCCTGAGCGTGCCTATCTGTCCTTCTGCGGGCATCGTTATCCCGGGAAGGGGGAACTGCGGTCTGATAGGTAGGGCCCGCCGCTTGAACAAGGACGAGCGCATCCACCATAGTTGTGAGTCTGTCGATTCGAATGGATAAGACGCCAATGACATTAGGAAGGGAAGTAGAACCGCTCCCGCCTTCGTTATGAAGGGTGGGGCGGCTCGTATTGGGATCGTCGCGGTTGTCGCTCGCTATCAGGTCGAGGGCGGAAGATCAACTTTATGGGTGGAGAAGCTTCTGAATTTCCTACAGACGGCGCCAACTGATGGAGGTCGTTATCTCCCTCAAATGTTGTCCTCCGTCGATATGGTGCGAGCGGTTTTGAGCGATTGAGATTTGGTCTGAGAGTTGAGTGTGTGGATCTCAATGGATTCGTGTCGACGCCGAGCTATCTGTAAAGGAAGTCCCGGGGTGGATGACCATCGTAGGACCCTCCAACGATCAAGTTAGTACCATAGAATAAGAGCAGAGTAGCAGCCTATTGGAATGAATTCGACTTACCTGAGTCGTCTGAAAGAGGGGTTTATATAGGGGTCGCATGGAGCGAGCCGGCGCGAGATCCTCGCCGTTCGTTACACCCCTGCGTTACACCTGTGACAATGGTGGGATCCGTCCATTGATGGCGGGATATGCTCATTAATGGAGGGACGTGCCAGCGTGGGACAAGGAACGTGGGGCGGCGGATATCTCACTTTGGCGAGATACACGGAGCTGTGGCGGGTGCGCTTAGGCTCCGTGCTCTCGGTTGATCGGGGAATCCGAGGAAACTCAGCTCGGTAGATAGCTCAGAGACGAGTCGGGAGGCCGAGGAAGCTGAACCCTGTAACAGCTTAGAGACGAGCAAGGAGGCGGTGGAAACTCGGTTATAAGTAGGTACTCTGGAGAGGTCGGACGTGACCTCGGAGACAAGGTTCCCCGAGGAATGTCCCCATTGTATCATACTTATTCCAGCTCCGAATTCCTCAGAAATCTAGTGGATTTACGTAGATGACAAGTCATTCACTACGTGTCGTGATCTGAGGAATTCCCACTTGTGAGCATCATCAAGTTTTGCTTGGGATTTTGGGAGAAATTGGAGTATATGAATGAGATTTTTAATATAACAGAGTTTTGGCTGCTTGCGTTATCTTGTTTTTTTTAAAGGATTTGAATTTGATGGTAAAAAGTCACATCATTTAAGACCCTTCTTTGGCAAATTTAGTGTGTGATTTTATAGTGGAAAGCAATATCACTCCATGCCCATATTTGACTCGTATTATGTATTAAACAAATCGATGGGTTCAGCTTGTTAAGAACCCGTTCAAGTTCGATTCGTTGATATCGAGTCGAGCCGGAGCTAGTCCTACCTCGTTTCTTTGTAGCTCGAGTTCTTTAATAAATAAAGGTTACCTATCTAAGAGCATAACCATTGTCCTTGTAAGAAGAAACCTTGGTGCAAAGGTGATGGCAGTCTGATTTTCAGGGTGACGCGGGTCGGATCCGTGCGTCAAGATGTTACCTTCTGTTGATCTGCTGATGGCGGCGATGGACGGCTGAGATTTGATCTGGAGGCTGGCTCCTGAAGCGTGTGGATCTTAATGGGTTTGAGGTTGCTTGCGCCGAGCTACCTACAAGGAAGTCCCGGGGTGGTTGTACCACCGAGGACCCTCTGACGGTCAAGTTAGAGAGGAAATCCGAGAAGAGTAACGGCTTAGTGGAGTAAAAATGGCTTACTTGAACCGTCTGAAGAAGGGGTTTATATAGCGGTGGCAGCAGGCAGGGCAGGCGCGAGAATCACGCCGGCCGTTACGCTCCCGACGTCATGCCCGCGTGATGAACGGGATCTCCCATTAATGGCGAGACAGGCTCGTTAATAGGGGATCGTGATGGCGTGGAACGTGGGATGTGGCTGGCGGATATTTTGCACATGGTGAGATTCGCGGGATGGCGGTTGCGCCTGTGAGCGGTGCCGTTGGTCGGTCGATGAGACCGAGGAAGATGACCTCGGTGGGAGAGCTCGCGAACGAGCGGGAGAGCCGAGGTATCTTGGTTCCGTGGTAGCTCGGAGACGAGCTATGAGGCCGAGGAGGCCAATTGTGCTGGGAGCTCAGAGGTGAGCCAGCGCTTGTTTATGGGACAGGCAAAGGAATGGTCTGGTAGGCCACTGTAGGTCCTTTCTTGCATGCTCTGGGACACGTCATCCGCCACGTGTCATGATCTGGAAGATCACCGATATCGAGCATCATCATTAGCCCCCCACTCTCGTCCCGACCAGCTGACGGGTCGGGTCGAGAGTGGTCTGCCGGGTCACCCAAGGTGAGCTCCTTTCGAAGATATCGTCGAGCGTGTCTCCGGGTAACCTGTTCTATTTTCTGGATGACACCCGGGGATCAGGGGAGAGATCTCTACATTAAAGAGGGTGCGCCAGATCGTGTGTACGTTTACTGAAGTGACAGTCCACGTGTCGGGCGCTGGCTGGCTGACGCGACGGGCCTCAGACCTCTGGCGTCTGAGGGGATATGTCAATGTGCATGCGACAGGTGGAGCGATTGTGGCCATCGAGTGTACTGAACCGTTTCGGTGGGAGATGACTGTCGCCGTTGGATGAGAACGCCGGTGGCAATAAGTAGAGGTGGGGTCCGCGTGAGGGCCCATTCCTCTTTATAATCTCCTCGTCTTTGGTCTTGTTAGCTCGGCGTTCTCCTCTTTATGTCGGGATTTCCGCATTTGCTTTTCCGAGGACACCTCTTCATCAGGATAGATGTCTTCCTCTGAGGAGTCTGTAGATGTAGTTGGTGTAGAGTCTGGGAGCCCTCTGTAGAGTCTTCCTCTTCTTCTTCTTCTTCTTCTGGACCAGAGTCCTCCCAGGGAGTTAGGGTTAGGTCTCCTTCCCAGGGTCGCGCGACGGGGGCGGATCCCCGAGTGGAGGCCGCGGATGAGCCCAGCGTGCCATCTATGGTGAGGCACGAGGAGGAGCTTGCCAATGCTTGGACTCGCTTCCATATTCCTCCCGGCTACACGTTGCATTTGGCCGGGGAGGGGGAGAGGGCAGATCAGGTACGGGACAAGGAGATTGCCCTGTACTTGGAGGCCTTTTGGGCCGAAATGCGTCTGCCTTTCTCTTCCGAGGTTGTTAGAGCGCTAAATTACTTTGGGCCAGCCCCGGGCCAGCTAGTTCCGAACTCTTGGAGGATCCTCCTTGGGTTCCTGGTTCGCTTGAAGTTGCAGATGATCCCCTTCAGTCTGTCCATCCTTGCCTCCTCCCTCATTTACAAGAGTCACCCCGACACTCGCGCGAGCGACCCGAGATGTGTTTACCTCTGTTTTAGGAAACAATGGAGGAGTGCAGCCGGGTCAGGAGTCATCATCTTGCCTTCTTCCATCCACAATTGGAAGAAGAAGTTTTTCTTTGTTGGGACGCCAGAAAGTGAGGACTGGCCCGTGCCCACCCAGTGGTTTAAGGATAGGTGCTGGCAGGGAAGTCCGTCCAATGATCCCGACACGGTGAGAGTGGTGGAGTGGGAGCCCATTCCTCGGGCCGACGTGCTGCTTTTCGAGCAGGCCCTTAGTTGGGCTGGGCTCAGCCCCGCCTAATTCGTCGGTAAGTTAGGAACTTGCGTTCATCTTCATTTCTGTTTGTGTTGCTAATTCCATTGTATTTTGTCTTGTGCAGAACCCATGGACTTGAGCCACCTCCGAGCAGCCATGCGCAAGCCGAAGAAGGGACCGAAGGCTAGAGGTGCCAGCTCTTCTCGTCTGATGTCTGTCTCGGTTCCCCGGCAGCCGTCCCGCCCCAGCGTTCGACTGCGGGTCGAGCCCCGAAGCCCAGCCAGGCGCTGAGCAGAAAACGGGTTCGGGGAAAGGATGCCCGGGCTTCAGAGGTGGAGACCGGCTCTCCGCCGTCACCTCTTAAGAGGTTCCCCCGTGTAGTCCCGCGGATCCCGGCCTCCTCGATCTTAGTGGACGAGGGAGAGCTCCTCTTTGAGGTGCCCTCGGGACTTTCCGTCGCTGACAGCTTGTTGTCCGATATGGAGAGGTCGGCCGGGGGTAAGGTCCCTTGGGGGACTCTGGAGGCGCAAATGGCGTCCATCGCCGAAGAGGTCGTACATATTAGTGCTCGTATCTCACTTGATTTTTCACTCAGCGCCTCGTCATTCGCGAGATTTGGTGCTTGATCAGTCGAAAATATTGCATTCTTAACGCATCAATTTCCCTACTCTTTCTAATCATCTAAAGGTGTTTGGTATAAATATAGCACATATTAGCAATTCGTCTACAAAATATCAAATAACATGTGTTATACATTATAACCGGCATTTTGAGGGAAATTGTGTATTTATTACTACACGCATGATCTTTGTATATTTAAACACTTGTCTCGAGATTGTGTGCAGGAAATTCTCCAGGTAAAAGAGATGGAACTGCTAAAAGTGCTGATAAAATACATCAAGTCCAAGACTTGTGATCTGGCAGTAAACAAGAAAGTATAAAAATATTCCAGACATCAGGAAAGTGCCATAAAGCTAACACAAATCAGCACTGGAAATTTCATGTAGCAACTCCACAAAACGGCCGTCAGGCCAATCCGCCGCGGATCCACAGCCGAGTCGACTCGTCGGTGGTTGGAACTTTTTGCAGGGCTTCTCTTTTAACGGCCAAGCTTCTCCAAGATGCTTTGAATTGTGTAGATTTCTCCAGAAACTTCCCTTCTAACAGCCAAGCTTCTTGTGCAAGTTTGATACCTACCAAGCTTCTCATGCAAGCTTCATAACAACCTAGCTTCTAGTAGAAGATAAACCAAGTTTCTAGGAGAAGATAAAGGAGAAACTATAAAAAGGGACCTAGGGCTTCATGGTTGAGGGTTGTTCGGTAGTTGTTTGTTAATTAAGTGGTTAAATATTGAGCCAAATTTGCACAAGTTGAGTGACACAACTTGTGATCCAAAACCCTAACCCAAATCCAAAGCCAAAGCCAAATTAAGATCCATCGAGAAGCGACTCAAGCAAGCCTTCAACGAGCCTTTGAAGCAACGCCGATCTTCATCCGAGCAAGAGATCCACGAAAATCCGCGATTCAAGAAGATCTATGCGAAGCTAATTTCAGCGGATCTAGTTACCTCCTCAAATCTTATAATCTCGAGTTGAGTGAATTGTACCTAATCGTCGATTAATAAAGGTGAATATTGTAAATCTTGCTTTTCTTTACATTCTTGCACTATGAAAAGTTATCGATTCTTGATTCTTTCCTTTTTCATGATGTTTGAGTGAAATATCCGCTTGTAGTGGAATCGAGAGAATAGGTAGATGATGATGATTAAATTCTTGAACGATTCTTAAGTCTTATGAGTTTTGTAAACTTTAGGAAATTGAATCATCGAAGACCTAATTTGAGCGAGATCGCTTTCTTGAATATTTTCGCTCCAAATTAGAGATCAACGATCGATGATTTAATTTGCTAAAGGCTAGAATTTGAATGATAATCAATGAAAGGACAAGGGATGATGAAAGAGAAACCCTAGTTTCTTCAATAGTTCCCTAATTCTCGTTGATCGTCATCGATCTAGCAACAAATCCTCAATTTATAAGAATTCATAATCATTAGTATTCATCATCACTATCAATTTGATCGATTCCTACAAGCTACTTTACAAATCTTGATAATTCAATTGGTTTAGATATTTTCTTGATCTTTATTAATTCTTGATTTTAGATCTATTTCTCTATGATTCTTGAAACTAAAATCTTATGAATATTGAATCATTTTCTTTTATCTTTTCTTTTCAACTCAAATAAAACGATTTTGAACAAATCACACTTTCTCAGTGGACGATCCGCTCTCGCTAACGAAACTATAATAGACACCGTTATTGATTGCGGTATAAATTTCTTTGGTTGTGAAACATTTCCAAACACACGTCAAGAAACGATCAATCAGTGCTCTTTTTCCTTCTAACCCCTCTCTGCTTTCTTCAGGTCCTCCAGCACATCGCTCTCGTCATCCGGATGGAGGAGGAAGAGATATCCCCAGCGATGCGAGACGCGGGCGAGCTCTCCTCGCTGGGGGAGACATGGAAGAGGGAGTTGGAGGCGGTGTTGGCGAGGGTCGTTGCCCTTGAGAGTGAGGTGGCGGCCGGGAAACAGGAGGCGGCGGCCGCGAAGCAAGAGGCTACGGCCGCAAAGCAGGAGGTGGCGGCCTCAAAGCAGGAGGTTGCCAGGTTCCGCGAGGCCGTCAGGGCTGCCGAGGCCGAGCTTCAGGACTCCAAGGTGCTCGTCGGCACCATGAAGAAGTCAGCGAGCGCCCTCCGGAAGGAGTTAAAGGCTGCGGTAGACACGGCGAAGCGAGCCGGCCTTAAAGCGGCGATGGCGGTGGAGAACTTCTAGAAATCGGAACAATTCTACACCATCCTTACATCGGCCACCACCGCCATCTGTCACAAGGCCCTCGACGCCGTCAAGGCTCGGATGCCGGAGTTCGCTGACGAAGTTCTCCGAGCCAAATATCCTCGCAGGGATGACGAGCAGGGTGATGGCCCCGGGGATGAGGCCGGGGAAGAGATTTCCGGTGAGGACGACGCCGACGCTCTTATGGTGGGCGCTGAGCTTCCCGGAGTTGCGCCCGGCCCTGAGGCCTGAAGCCCCTTGTCTTCTTGTTTTTTCTTCTTTTTGTTGCATCGGTTATTTTGTAGGCCTCCAGGCGTTTTGTAAGGCTGGGAAGCCCACAATACCCTAGTAAAAGCTTTGACTTTGTGAATAAAGATTTTTGTTTTTGCAGTAAAGTTTGTGCTCGTATTTTCTTTTGTCGGTGAACACTTGTATTTGCACAGTACTGCCGTCGTGTTATGTCGATTATTCGTCTAGCGATTACGCGTCGAGTTGAATCTGTTCATTTTCCCGGTGTGCCCAGTGTGCAAAGACGGTATCTCCATGGCCTCGAAGTCGAGACGGAGATCGCTCAGATGTAGACGGACTGGATGCCTCGTGTTGAGGTCATGTTCCTTAGTGTGGGAGGCTCGGAGAGGCATGCATAGGATGGGGTCGAGCAGGGTAGCTTCTTGGTGCCCCTTGGTGAGGGCTTTGATCCTTAGCGCGGGGGGCCGTGAGTGGCCTACCAAGGACGGGTCGAGTAAGGTAGCTGCCCGGTGCCTCATGGTGAAGGCTTTGATCCCTGGCGTGTTGGGGTAGGGAGCTACCAGCCAGGGATAACCGAGCAAGGGCGAGCCCGGTTGCCTCTCTCGAAGGCTTTTGATCCTTAGCGTGGGAGGGGCCGTAAGTGGCCTGCTAAGGATGGCCGAGTAGGATTGCTTCCCGGTGCCTCTTGGTGAGGGCTTTGATCCCTGGCATGTTGGGGTAGGGAGCTAGCAGCCAGGGATAACCGAGTAAGGACGGGCTCGGTTGCTTCTCTCGAGGGCTTTTGATCCTTAGCGCGGGAGGGGCCGTAAGTGGCCTACTAAGGATGGCCGAGCAGGGTTGCTGCCCGGTGCCTCTTTGCGAGGGCTTTGATCCTTAAGGATGGTCCGGGCAGGGTTGCTGCCCAGTGCCTCTTGGAGAGGGCTTTAATCCCTGGTGTGTTGGGATAGGGAGCTACCGGGCAGGGATAAACGAGCAAGGGTGGGCCTGGTTGCCTCTTGCGAGGGCTTTTTATCCTTAGCGCGGGAGGGACCGTAAGAGGCCTACTAAGGATGGCCGAGCAGGGTTTCTGCCCAGTGCCTCTTGGCAAGGGTTTTGATCCTTAAGGATGGCCGAGCAGGGTTGCTGACCGGTGCCTCTTGGCGAGGGCTTTGATCCCTGGCGTTGTGGGGTAGGGGAGCTACCAGCCAGGGATAGCCGAGCTGGGTAGCCGCTCGGCTGCCTCTTGGTGAGGGCTTCGATCCCTGGCGTTGTGGGGTAGGGGAGCTATCAGCCAGGGATAGCCGAGCGGGATAGCCGCTCGGCTACCTCTTAGTGGGGCTTTGATCCCTGGCGTTGTGGGGTAGGGGAGCTACCAGCCAAGGATAGCCGAGCAGGATAGCCGCTCTGCTGCCTCTTAGTGAAGGCTTAGATCCTTAGTGCTGGAGGGGCCGTAAGAGGCCTGCTAAGGATCGACCGAGCAGTGAAGCTGCTCAGTTGCCTCTTGACGAGGGTTTTGATCACAAAGACAGGACTCCTCTTTTTGCAAGGCTCTAACGTTCCCTTCTTGTTATTTGAATGGAAAGGAATTTTTAGAAAAATTTGCATTGTCTTTGTGAAAGGAGAGGTACACACTCGTAGGTATTGATTTCACTAGTATAGCTTGAGCTTCTCGGCATTGTAAGGCCGCGGAAACTTGCGCCCGTTCGTGTCCTGTAAGTGGTAGGCTCCGCTGGGAAGTGCCTCGAAGACGAGGAAAGGACCGTCCCATTTCGGAGAAAGCTTATGCAGCTTTCCTTGATCAACGAACTCATTTCTCCGTAGGACCATATCTTCGGTCTTGAAGAAGCGATGCTTGACCCCCGCGTTGTAGTATCGGGCAGTTTGCTGCTGGTAGGCGGCAGCCCTGATTTGAGCCCAGTCTTGTTTCTCCAGCAAGATATCCAGGTTGGTCCGCAGGGCCGTGGTGTTTGCTTCGTCGTCAAAGTGTTCGACCCGGTGACTGGGTAGCCCGATCTCCGCTGGGACCATTGCCTCGGTCCCGCAGCAGAGGCTGAAAGGGGTTTCCCTGGTGGGGGTCTTCTTTGACGTGCGCAGGGCCCATAGTACCCGAGGCAATTCCTCGACCCAACTACCTTGGCGTTCTTCTAAGCGAGTTCAGGGGCCTAGGAAGACGTCCCGGTTGACGACTTCGGCCTGTCTGTTGCATTGTGGATGTGCGACCGCGGCAAACTTCATGAGGATATGGTACTCGTTGTAGAACTCCTTCACTTTCTCATTTTCGAAGTTTGTCCCGTGGTCGGTGATGATACACCTCGGGATGCCGAACCGGAGTATCAGGTTGTTCTGCAGGAACTTGATGGTCGTAGCGGCGTCCGGTCTCTTGATGGGGACGACCTCAATCCACTTTGTGAAGTAGTCCACTGCGACGAGGACATATTTGTGCCCGCCCGCACCGGTAGGGAACTGGCCTATCATGTCCAATCCCCACTGGGCGAATGGCCATAGGGAGGTTAGGGTGGTCAGCTCGGTAGCCGGAAGGCGAGGTATGCTTCCGTGGAGTTGTCAGCTTTTGTATCTCCGAGTCAGTTCTGGGCATCTTGGTGGATAGTTGGCCAGTAGTACCCCTGGAGCAAGGCCTTCTAGATCAAGGTGCAGGCCCCTTGGTATGCACCGCCGACCCCTTCATGGATTTCCCGGAGGATGTAGTCGGCTTCGTAGGGGTCGACGCACCGGAGTAGGGGCTGAGTGAAGGACTTCTTGTAAAGGTTCCCATTGCTCCAGACGAAGTGACGGGCTTTGGCTCGGAGACGGCGGGCTGCTTCCCGATCTTCTGGGAGCGTACCATCCCTTAGGAATTCCATGAGGGGCTTATTCCAGTCTTGGTCATCTTCCTGAGCCGTATATACATGAAGTATTGTCTCCCCGTCTTCCACGCTGGGCCGCGGCAAGGTCTCGAAGAGGATAGATCGCTTGTTGTTGGTCGAGTAGGATGAAGCTAGCTTGCTCAGGGCATCGGCTTGGGCATTGAGCTGCCTGGGTATCTGCTCTACCTAGAATTCATTGAAGTTCTTCCGAAGTTTTCTTACCTCGGCCAGATACTTTACCATTAGAGGTTCCCGAGCCTCGAAGTGGCCGGTCACTTGGCCGACGACTAGGGCTGAGTCACTACGGATTCAAATTGTTTTCAGCCCCAGCTCGGAGGCCATGCACAGTCCAGCCAGCAGGGATTCATACTCTGTCGCGTTGTTTGAAGCCTTGAACCCGAGTTTTAGAGAGTACTCCATTTCTGCCTCGTTCGGGCCCCGAATGATAAGGCCGGCACCACAGCCTTCCTCAGTTGAAGACCCGTCAATGTCGATGACCCACTCAGGGACCGAGTCGGGTCTCCCCACGATCAGGTGTTGATCCGCGAGGGTCGGCGTGGGCTCCGGTTCCTTACTGGGGATGGTGCATTCGACGATAAAATCGACCAGGGCTTGTGCTTTGATGGCCTGCCTCGGGCGATATTTTATGTCAAATTGGGACAGCTCCCACCTTCACTTCTCTAAGCGGCCCGAGGATTCGGGTGAGGCGAGGATAGCCCCCAGCGGGCGCTCAGTGAGAACGAGGATAGTGTGCGCTTGGAAGTAGTGCCGCAGCTTCCTTGAGGCCACAACGAGTGCCAAGACGATCTTCTCTATTGCTGGGTACCTCATTTCTGTGTCTTTGAAGACGTGACTCACGTAGTACACCGGCTTCTGCGCTCCGTCGACCTCTCGAACGAGCACTGAGCCCGCTGCTTGGTCGGATACTGCCAGATACAGTGATAGCTCATTTCCTTCAACTGGTCGGGTGAGCAGCGGTGGCGTCGCAAGGTGCCTTTTTAATTGGTCAAAGGTGGTCTGGCACTCTTCTGACCACTCGAACCTCGAGATTTTCCTTAGGGCTTTGAAGAATGGGAGGCACTTTTCCCCATATCTCGACATAAAGCGGCTCAGAGCTGCTACCCGCCCCGTCAGCCGCATGATCTCAACGTTGGTCTTGGGCGTAGTCATGTTGAGGATAGCGTCAATTTTTTCCGGGTTATCCTCGATCCCACGGTGGGTGACCATGAAACCGAGGAACTTTCCCCCGGTGACCCCGAATGTGCATTTGGCGGGGTTCAGCTTCATCTTGACTTGCGGCGTACTTTGAAGGCCTCGCCCAGGTCCTTGGCGTGGTCGGTTGACGATACTGATTTGACGAGCATATCGTCGACGTAAACTTCCATGTTTCTGCCGATCTGTGGCTTGAACATGCGGTTGACCAACCGTTGGTACGTAGCCCCGGCGTTCTTGAGGCCGAAGGGCATCACCTTTAGCAGTATACCCCCTGGTCCATTGTGAATGCGGTGAGATATTCGTCTACCGGATTCATATGGATCTGATTGTAGCCAGAGAAGGCATCCATGAAGCTCAATAGCTCATGGCCCGCCGAGCTGTTGATCAGTCGAAAATAATGTATTTTTAACACGTCAATTTCTCTATCATTTGCATTCATCTAGAGGTGTTCGGTTTGCACATTACACATATTAGCAAAACATCCCTAAAATACCAGATTACATGTGTTATACTCTAAAACCGGCATTTTTAGGGAAATTGACTGTTTATCATCGCATCGCATCATCCTTGTATTGCGCAACACTTGTTTCGAAGTCTGTGCAGGAAATTTCAGGAATCGAGCCAAAATTGTCAAATTGCTGATAAAAAAATACGCCAACTCAAATCTAGAAGTAATTTAGAAGGAATTCAGGGAATCAACATATCAGAAAGTACACCTGAAGACAGAAGAAGACACTACATGAAGTTTAAAGCCATAATCCTCCTATTGGCGCCGCGGATCCGCGGTGGAACTGCCACGTCATCATTAAAGCTTCGCTGCAGTATTCTCCTCTCAGTGCCTACATCTCATCAAGCTATGGCAAATTCCAGAATTTTCCAGATTCTTCTGCCAGATCAGCAAGCTCCTTGATCTAAGCTAAACACTCCAAGCTTCCAAAGCAAGCTTCCCCTTAAACTACCTTAAAGTCTAGAACCTTCCTCCTAACTACCAAGCTTATGAGAGAAGATAACCTAGACTAAATTTACAAGGGAAGCTAAGCTAATCTAAAGCTTACAAGAGAAGCTAACCTAATCCAAGCTTCTTAAGGAAGCTAACTATTCTTAAGGCTATAAAAGGGACCCTAGGCTTCACTTAAAAAGGTTGTTGATTGTTATTGAATCTTCATCTCCCCTAAATTCAATACAAGTTGAGTGACACAACTTGTAAACCCTAACCCTAATTCCAATTCCAATCCAACATCAAGAATTCCGAGTTCAATCAAAGCAAGAAGCCTAGATCCTTTTGAAGCGAAGCCAATCTTCATCCGAGCAAGTGATCCAAGCCGATCCGCGACTCAAGGAGACGATGCGACGCTAGATTCGACGATCTCATTCCCTTCTCAATTTCTTGTAGTCTTTGAGCAAAGTGTAACAAATTGTTGAATAATAAAGGTGACAATTCTTTTATCTTGCTTATCTTTTGAATTCAAGCATTATGATTCAATCTAGATTCTTGAATATTTGCTTTGTGATAATGTTTGAGTAAACTTCGCTCGTAAAGGAGTCGAGACGATCGATAGAATGATGATGATTTAGATTCTTTTACAATTCTTAAATCCTATAACGTTTGTAAATTCTTGTAAATCAAGTGATCGATGACCTAGTTTCGATGCGATACTTTCTTGATTGTGTTCGCTCGAAACTAGAGATCAACGATCGATCATTTGATTTACTTGAAGCTAGTTTGTGAATGAGATTCATCGAAAGGACAAAGGATAAGATGAGGAAACCCTAGCTTCTTTGCAAGATCCTTAACTTCGATAAATCGTCGTCGATCTAGTATCAATTCGTTAATGGATAAGAATATGAAATCATTAGATCTCATCACATCTATAGATCCGATCTACTCCTACGAGCCACACTTCGAATCTTGATTGTTGGTTTAGAAATCATCACATATCAATTCTTGATTTTATTGTTTTCTTTATTTAGACCTAGATTTTCTAATTCTTGAAATTCAATTTTACAAATCATGAATTGTTTGTTTTCTTTTCTATTAAATTTTCAATTCATCTAATTCTAAACACGAACGATTACACTTTCCCTATGGACGATCCGCACTTACTAATTCGACACCGTTATTGATTGCGGTCAAATAATTTTTGGTTGTGATTTCTATACATTTTCTACATACACAATCCGAAATCGTATTCAATCAAATGGCGCCGTTGCCGGGGATAGTGCGTTGATTGTTCGTTTTTGAAATTTGAGTTGAAAAGTTTATTCCATCTATATTTTTAGATCTAAATTCGCACAAATCCTAAACGTGTTGTTGTGATTTTTTGGGAGGAAATCTGGAATCTGTGGAGCAGTGGAAAAAAATTTCTGAATAATCCAGAGAGCTCAGGAGACAATCAGGAACAGTACCAAAATTTTTTGTGCAGAGATCAAGCAATCCCACCGCGTTTCCGCGGCATAAACCTAGCTTCCACCGCGTTTCCACGGCTCTTTGAGGGCTTCTCTGTACAAAATTTTCTCAGGTGAATTCTATCTTTCTTATCTCCTTCTCAATCTGCTCCATTAACAATTTTCTGCAGGTTTCTTTGCAAATAAATCACAGCATCGCAAAAAAGCAATAAAAATTTGTGCGTGTTTTGATTTTTGGTTGTTTGCATATTAATACGGAAATTAAGGGGCAAAGACCAAATCCAGATTAGGTGGGAAGTTCATTACCCTTCCTAAGCCCCGAAAATCACAAACTTGCATCCGCATTACCCTCATTAACTAAAAAATATCTAGAGATGACTCTAAGGACCGTCGCGCCCACTTAGGACAAGAGAAGGCCGTGGGTAATTCATTGCTTATCCGCATTTCTTTTGTGGTGTCTAAGGCAAGTGTGTCTAAGGCTAGTGGTTATTAATTAGGCCCACTACTTACGTAGTGGAGTACCTTCCCACTTACCTGGCACTTACCTGGCCACAGGGGAGACAAAGAGGCAGTGGAGGATTTATCCTGCGACTTGTCTTTTGGCAGTTAGGAGCGGTCTAGAGCTTTGACCTAGGTGACCACTAGAATTAGGGTTTTGCTTGTTGCATTTGTTGTGATCGCATCATTTTTTCAAAAATCCGTATATTTTCAAAACAAACACCACATTCATTCTTTCCCCTAATTACATCTACGCTGCCACTTGTACTGTAAGTCCACGTTGCCGTCCCCGGTTCTTGCGGAGAGGCGGAAACGGTATAAAAATCAAATTTTTAGCGCAAAGGGCAACATGGACTATCAAAGTCGGGATCTTTTCTAAACTAAACTAGCTATCATGCTAAAGAGAGTTAGCTACTCGGATAAAAGGTTATACCTAACTTGAACTCCTTCTTCTTGAAACCTTTGTAGGGTTTGATGGTGCTTTCCTCGTCGCCTTCTTCCGTCAAAGATGGATCCACCTGAGGGTTCGACCTTCGGGCTCCTTTCTCGAACTTTGAGAGAACTAGGATCTTTGGCTTGCTAAACCTCTAACCCTAGAGTGAGTAGAGAGTGGGTTTGGGGTGTTTTTATCTCAAGGAGAGGGATTCTCAACACATGAGAAGGGATCTCCTTGAACTAGAGGAGGAAGAAGAAGAAGTGAGGAGAGAGAAGTGTTATGATACAATGAATAAAATCCTTCTCATTTTGCAACCATAACAAAAATGAAAAGAATTATCAAATTAACAATAATAATAAAATGAAATAGTTGATGGAAGGTTTGGAATGACCATTATCATTACATTCATTAAATGGTTTTGCTAGAATCAAAGAGCATCTTTGATATGTAATGATGATGGTCAAACTTTCAACCATGGTCAACAAGTCAACCTTGGTCAACAAGTCAACAAAACCAACCATGACACAATTTCATTTAATTAATATTATTAATTGATATATCATAAATTCATTAGGGTTTGGAAAAAGACGACTGTCAACTGTGCATACGCACCTGTTCCGAAACCCTAATGAAAATCCTCTTCCTCCGCCTCAATCAACTGTGCATACACACCCGCATTCTTGTTCCGAGGAACATGAATACAATGAGATAAAATCAACCCCAAAACATATACCAGTATCTGGCTCAAACCAGAGCCAGCTAGTAATATCTGTCCGGACTCCAAACGTGCACAAGTGCGCGGATGAGAACGAACCCTGTCGCAAAACCATGCGACCTCTACTCTGTTTTGCCCAAAGGCGAATAGCCCTCTGTGTGGGACTCTAAAGACTCGACACTACGCTGGCAGTGGGTTTAACCACAGACCGCAAGCGGCACCAGCTGTGCGTAACGATCCCCAGGTAGATGCCGATAAGAAGACTGACGAGGTGAACCCCATCTGAACTCCTACTGAGTCTGAATGTGACAGTCTCCGTACAGTCCGGTCTGTTCGTCTGATACATCGCATGTCGGGCCTAGGGGACGGAAAGCGTCAGTCCCCTAATAGCGGTACAAGTCATGTCGGAGTGAAGCCCAAAATACCCTGAGATAACACTGGAAGCCTACCAGTATATCTCGCTTGCCCTGGCCAGGGACTACTCTTGTAATGGCTCTCCTAGACACAGCGCGATGTCAACCCCCAATACCGGGAGAGACGAATCCTGTCTAACCGTCACTGCCTCCAAGTGCTTTGGGACTGCACCCAACCACTACCTGTTTGCACGACTCCTTTGAGCCGTGGTAGGGTAGTGATCAAAGTGCAGTGGGAACACACTCGAGGCGAAGTGCCAGTGTCAAGTCAGCGGACTAAGCTGTACTCATGTCACCTGGGAACTGATAACTGACGATAGGTATAATACCAACTTGTCAGTTCCCGACAAGTCCTGTCCAGTGTACTCGTAACCTAACGAGCACCCGCATACTATCTCAAGTACGACGTACTGACGGCTGTGGGACAGACCGTCTCCCACACTGGGATGAGAAGCGCATGCGCCAGTCTACTCCGGAGTATCGATGCCCTGTCTCGATAGTCCTGCGACTAGGGACCTGTATAAGGATGTGCTTATAGATTACCCAGCCCCTACTAGTGTGACAGCCATCACAACGCTGGTAATCAAGCAAAGATCCTAAGGGCTCCACTAATGCGTATAAGTGATATGATAAAATAAACACATGTACACATTGAAGTAGAAACAAACCAAGTAGCATACTACTATTTTGAGCAAGATTGTATATACAAGGTGAATATCCCAAGCTTCCATTAAGTAATATACAAACCAGTATGATACAGTAATGGCCTCTAGGGCATATACACTAACAATCTCCCACTTGCACTAAGGCCATGTACTGGCGTATCGAAGACCTATCATCTCGATCAGCCGCTCGAACTGTGTCTGGGGTAGGGCCTTGGTGAATGGATCTACAGTGTTTTCTTCTGAAGCAACCCTCCGAACCTCGATCTCCTTGCGATCCACGATCTCTCTGATCAGGTGATACCGCCTCAAGATGTGTCTGGATCTCTGATGGGACCTGGGTTCCTTCGCTAAAGCTATTGCCCCGTTGTTGTCGCAATACAGAGGTATTGGGTCAACAATGGACGGAACCACCTGAAGTTCTTTCAAGAACTTCCTCATCCAGACAGCTTCTTTTGCGGCATCAGATACAGCGATGTATTCCGCTTCCATCGTCGAGTCTGCAACGGTTTCCTGTTTGGAACTCTTCCAACACACCGCCCCTCCATTGAGGGTAAAGACAAAACCCGACATGGACTTGGAATCATCCTTGTCACTCTGGAAGCTGGAGTCAGCAAAGGCCTCGATCTGGAGGTCTTTTCCGCCATACACCAAGAACATCTCCTTAGTCCTTCTCAGGTACTTGAGAATGTTCTTTACTGCTATCCAGTGTTTCTCCCCAGGGTTTGACTGATACCGGCTTACCACACTTAGTGCATAAGCTACATCCGGTCTGGTACACAACATCGCATACATTATAGAGCCTACCGCAGAAGCGTAGGGTATAATAGACATGCGATCCCTCTCTAAATCAGCCTTGGGAGACATCTCTTTAGAGAGGGTGATCCCGTGACAAGCCGGTAGGTTACCGCGCTTGGAATCTTCCATACTGAATCTCTTCAGTATAGTGTCGATGTACCTGGACTGTGAAAGTCCTAATATCCTCTTGGATCTATCACGATGGATCCGGATCCCCAGGATGTATGAGGCATCACCCAGGTCTTTCATGGAGAACCTGTGTGACAAGAATCCCTTGACAGATTGTAGCATAGGAATGTCATTTCCTATTAAGAGAATGTCATCCACGTATAAAACGAGGAATACTACAGTTCTCGCTACAAATCTACTATAGATGCATGGTTCATCTGGATTTTTGATAAAGCCAAATTCCTTGACCGTCTCATCAAAACAGATGTTCCAACTCCGCGATGCCTGCTTTAGTCCATAAATGGACTTAAGCAACTTGCACACCTTTCCGCTGCTCCCATTCTGAATGAAACCCTCTGGCTGGTCCATATAGACACACTCCTCTAAATTTCCATTTAGAAAAGCGGTCTTTACGTCCATTTGCCAAATCTCATAATCGTGGAAGGCAGCAATGGCAAGAAGGATCCGAATGGATTTCAGCATAGCCACTGGAGAAAATGTTTCGTCATAGTCCAAACCAGGTCTTTGACGAAAACCCTTTGCTACAAGTCTAGTTTTATAGGTCCCAACCTGTCCATCTACACCAATCTTCCTTTTGAAGATCCACTTGCATCCTACGGGTTTTACCCCGTCTGGAGCAATGTCCAACGTCCATACTTTGTTGGTGTACATGGACTCCATCTCGGTCCGCATTGCATCCAGCCATTTTACTGAGTCAACGCTCTGAACGGCTTGCTGGAAGCTAGTAGGCTCATCATAATCTATGATGCAATCCTCTCTATCCCCGTCTATGAGAAAACCGTAGTATCTCTCGGGCGGATGAGACTGCCTACTACTCCTGCGGAGCGGCGTAGGAATACCCTGTTCTTTTGAACCCTCTGGTTCCTCTAAGCTTTCAGTAATAGCTCGTGGTTCTGGAATTTCTTCCAGTTCTACTGTGCTCCCACTTATCTGGTTTTCCAAAAACTCAGTTTCCAAGAAGTAGGCATGACGAGAAACAAGAACTTTTTGTTCCTCTTCACAGTAGAAGAAATATCCCTTGGAGTTCTTTGGATATCCCACAAACTTGCACTGCACTGAGCGTGCCTCGAGCTTGTCCGCATGCTGCTTTTTGACAAAAGCTGGACATCCCCATGTCTTAATGTGATTAAGATGGGGCCTCTTCCCACACCACATCTCAAATGGTGTGGTAGGCACAGTTTTAGTAGGAACTCGGTTCAAAAGGTATGCAGCTGATTCTAGCGCATACCCCCAGAAAGATTGTGGCAACTCAGCGTTACTCATCATGGACCGTACCATATCCAATAGGGTTCGGTTCCGTCTCTCCGATACACCGTTATGTTGTGGAGTGTATGGAGGAGTAAGCTGTGAGAGAATTCCGTTCTCTTTTAAATAGTTCAGGAACTCGGCACTCAAGTATTCACCACCTCGATCCGATCTTAGAATCTTGATACTTTTGCCGGTTTGTTTTTCTACTTCATTCTTATATTCCTGGAACTTTTCAAAAGCTTCGGACTTATGTTTCATCAAGAAGACATAACCGTACCTTGAAAAGTCATCCGTAAAAGTAATGAAGTAAGAATAACCGCTTCGCGCATGTGTAGACATTGGACCGCACACGTCGCTGTGTACGAGTCCCAAGAGCTCGCTCGCTCTTACTCCGTGTCCAGTGAACGGAGTCTTTGTCATCTTTCCTTTGAGACAGGATTGACAAGTGGCATATGATTGATATTCGAACGGATCCAAATATCCTTCTGTATGTAACTTAGTCAACCTTCTCTCATTGATGTGACCCAGTCTACAATGCCATAAGAAAGTCTGATTAATATCTGGAGACTTTCTTTTGTGTGTATTCTGGACATTGAAAATCTGTGGTTGGTTTAATACGTATATACCATTGCTCAGTGTACCTGACCCAATCAGAACTTGATTAAGGTGAATGTTTACAACATTACTTACAAACGCAAATTCATAACCTTCTTTTGAAACCAAAGATACAGAAATGATATTACAAGTTGCGTTGGGTACAAAAAGGCAATTACGTAAAACCAAAACATGTCCATCTGACATTCCCAGGTGATAGTTCCCCACGGCTTTAGCATCCATGCTAGCTCCGTTCGCAACTCTGAGGGTCATGTCACCTGCCTTCAAAACCCTACGGTTTCTCAACGCCTGCAAAGAATTACAGATATGAGATCCTGATCCGGTATCCAATACCAAGGAAGTAGAGTTTATCGAAAGACAGTTTTCAATAACATACACACCTGAAGCTGAAGCCGCAACCTGCTTCAGTTCCTGTGTCCTGGCCTTCCAAGCCCTGCAATCTTTCTTCCAGTGTCCACTCTTATGACAATAGAAGCATTCTTCTTTACCCACAAGCTTCTCCGCTATCTTTGTTGCCTTTACCTTTCCCTTCGTATCCACTTTACTAACACCGCCCCTTGGTTTGGCGGGGGCTTTCTTTTTCTTTCCCTTGGCTTTCGTCTTGGACCTAGAAGAAGAAAATCCTCCTACAAACAAAGTGGGTGTTTTCCTACCTTTCTGTAGGGTGCCCTCTGCGCTCCTCAGCATGTTGAGGAGTTCTGAAAGTTCAACTTCCTTTTCTTGTAAGTTGAAGTTCAGTATAAACTAGGCGTAAGTGGAAGGAAGGGACTGGAGAATCAAGTCCGTATAGAGCTCACTCTCCAACGTGGTCCCAAGTTCTGCGAGCTCCTCAATGTAGCCAATCATCTTAAGCACGTGTTCCGCTACCGATGATCCGACGGCCAATCTTGCTGAAAATAACTTTTTCGATATTTCGTATCTTGCGATACGAGACTGCTCTCCATACAGTTCTTTTGTATGGAGAAATATGGATTCCAGGTCCATATTCTCGTGCCTCCTCTGATGTTCGTTGTCCATAGAGGCAAGCACGAGGCACTTGGCCTTCGCGCAATCAATCTCCTAAGTCTTACGGATTTCCTTATCCGCGACGCTGGAGGTGGGACCTGGGACGGGGGGAGCTTTGGTGGTAAGAAGATACCCCAGCTTGTCGTAAGTGATTGCCATCTTGACATTCCTGAGCCAATCTTTGTAGTTTGGCCCTGTCAGTATGTTTTTATCTAGAAGTAACTTAAGTCCAGTCATGTTGATTGGTCACTGCAATTAGGAGAGAGAGAAGAAACACTCAGCACGATGCTCTTGCAAGTTTAGAATGGTTTTTAATTTGTCGAAACAGGATGGCTCCCACTGTCTCTCGAATCCCTCCTCAAACCATAAAGGAAGAATTAGTCGGGATCAATCCCACCGCACAATACTTGCTTAACCGTTCAGCCAGGCCAGTGTCGGTACTTCGAGGGAGGTTTTCCAACGCTTTCGCGAAGTTCCTTAATTTAAGAACCTCTTTTCCCTGGGGGCGTAGCCCCGCTAACACCTTTCTAGGCACCTACTAGGTTTATAGCATTGATCGTTTAGTGAGAAATTTCCCGAGGAGTAGCATATACTCACAGTAGGATCGGGATCCAAATATCATCGCGTGACGAAACTGAAGGAATCCTACCAGAATCATCACACTCCAAATGGTATGCAAATCTAGCAAGTTTCAGTACTTATGAAACTCCCGATGTGGATTTTTTTTTGCCCCATGCTCTTATGACCTTGACTTTGGCCAACAAATCATAAGTCACATGTCAAGTTCTACCCGTCATTCTCCAGGTTAATTTGAATCCACCCGTACCTACCCTTGACTTTGGCCAATAAGGCAGTACGACTGTTTCAAATCAACGCATTTATCTATGCTACACATGAATACCCAATAGCTACCAATCACTATGCCTTGACTTTGGCCAACAAACACAGCTTGAATACTTTTGACTATTCATGTGAAACGACGGAGGGCTACGAATGGTTTTGGCTAAACCGTGAACGTAGTGAACTTGATATAATCGATGGAACGAGATAGCTTTTAAAAGGAGTGGCTCAAGCTCCGCATTTAAAAGTTAGTTTTGAAAAGAACCGAGTGGTTTTTCGAAAGTGTTCCAACGACTTTAGCTTGGTTTATTATCTTGCATTAGTTCTTTTAATGCATGATATTCTTGCATTAGTTCTTTTAATGCGTCCCATCATTTAATCCTACCATTGCAGAAAACAACCAAAATATGACGTACGCTTATGCCATTCGCATTCGCCACGGGGTCCCGTCATCACCCGTTAGGTTACTTAACTAACGACAGAGCGGGGGCTGGGCTAGCGCGGCTATAAAACATAAGCAACGCCTAAATAGTTATAAATATATAGCAATGATAGACATTACAGATCACAGATGAATACATTGGATATACTAGGAATCCGCAATCCTTTCGAGCCTGCAACGAAAAGCGGATTACACGGTCGCGGTGAATAGCCAATACCCCACCCAAGACCCCTACGGGTGCGACAAACTACCCGCCAAGTACCCGAAGTGGAGCAACCTCCCTCAATGCCGTGAGTAGGCCACTCGGCACTTCGAGATACCCGGTAGTTTGTGCACCCCTCCATGGGTCTATCCTAGGAGCAAAAACAGTAAAAAGAATTATACAATGACGGCTACAACCCCGACCCGGTTGTGCGGCCATACAAATAATAATATTACATCAATTTACATTTTACATGAATGAAAGAAAAAGAAACACTCATCTCACATCCACCCCGGCTATTCACCCACGACAGTCCAACGCATTCATATACACAAACCATCATCAAACACAGATCATAGATATGTATAACCCCGACTAATCGACATATAGCGATTAGCCGACGTTCAATACATATAAACATCACAGATATAACCAATATAGTCAAAGTGTAGTGAAGTTCGATAAAAATACGGATTTATAGGCCCCCAAAAACAAATTTCTTTTCTGGAAAACCTGGGCACAAATAAACCATCTGAAAAATCCCAAAACCATATCAGAAGAACACTGCACAAAACCAGATCACGAGAGGAGCCTAAACGGCGGCGGTTCTGCGGCAAATGCATACCTATTGCCGCGGAACCGCGGCGGTTTGAGGGAATCAGGGGATCGTTTTTGGTGGGTGTTCTCACAAAACCCTGAGCCGATTTTAGGAGTAAAACATTTTAATTTTATAGCACAAAAATTTTCAACAGAAAGTTAGGGTTTTGTTTTTCCGGTTTTTGCGATTTTTCCGTTCGAACTTCTATACACTTTACTACTAAGCTAGTTTAAGTTTAGTTAGGCTCTGATACCACTGTAAGTCCACGTTGCCATCCCCGGTTCTTGCGGGGAGGCGGAAACGGTATAAAAATCAAATTTTTAGCGCAAAGGGCAACATGGACTATCAAAGTCGGGATCTTTTCTAAACTAAACTAGCTATCATGCTAAAGAGAGTTAGCTACTCGGATAAAAGGTTATACCTAACTTGAACTCCTTCTTCTTGAAACCTTTGTAGGGTTTGATGGTGCTTTCCTCGTCGCCTTCTTCCGTCAAAGATGGATCCACCTGAGGGTTCGACCTTCGGGCTCCTTTCTCGAACTTTGAGAGAACTAGGATCTTTGGCTTGCTAAACCTCTAACCCTAGAGTGAGTAGAGAGTGGGTTTGGGGTGTTTTTATCTCAAGGAGAGGGATTCTCAACACATGAGAAGGGATCTCCTTGAACTAGAGGAGGAAGAAGAAGAAGTGAGGAGAGAGAAGTGTAATGATACAATGAATAAAATCCTTCTCATTTTGCAACCATAACAAAAATGAAAAGAATTATCAAATTAACAATAATAATAAAATGAAATAGTTGATGGAAGGTTTGGAATGACCATTATCATTACATTCATTAAATGGTTTTGCTAGAATCAAAGAGCATCTTTGATATGTAATGATGATGGTCAAACTTTCAACCATGGTCAACAAGTCAACCTTGGTCAACAAGTCAACAAAACCAACCATGATACAATTTCATTTAATTAATATTATTAATTGATATATCATAAATTCATTAGGGTTTGGAAAAAGACGACTGTCAACTGTGCATACGCACCTGTTCCGAAACCCTAATGAAAATCCTCTTCCTCCGCCTCAATCAACTGTGCATACACACCCGCATTCTTGTTCCGAGGAACATGAATACAATGAGATAAAATCAACCCCAAAACATATACCAGTATCTGGCTCAAACCAGAGCCAGCTAGTAATATCTGTCCGGACTCCAAACGTGCACAAGTGCGCGGATGAGAACGAACCCTGTCGCAAAACCATGCGACCTCTACTCTGTTTTGCCCAAAGGCGAATAGCCCTCTGTGTGGGACTCTAAAGACTCGACACTACGCTGGCAGTGGGTTTAACCACAGACCGCAAGCGGCACCAGCTGTGCGTAACGATCCCCAGGTAGATGCCGATAAGAAGACTGACGAGGTGAACCCCATCTGAACTCCTACTGAGTCTGAATGTGACAGTCTCCGTACAGTCCGGTCTGTTCGTATGATACATCGCATGTCGGGCCTAGGGGGCGGAAAGCGTCAGTCCCCTAATAGCGGTACAAGTCGTGTCGGAGTGAAGCCTAAAACACCCTGAGATAACACTGAAAGCCTACCAGTATATCTCGCTTGCCCTGGCCAGGGACTACTCGTGTAATGGCTCTCCTAGACACAGCGCGATGTCAACCCCCAATACCGGGAGAGACGAATCCTGTCTAACCGTCACTGCCTCCAAGTGCTTCGGGACTGCACCCAACCACTACCTGTTTGCATGACTCCTTTGAGCCGTGGTAGGGTAGTGATCAAAGTGCAGTGGGAACACACTCGAGGCGAAATGCCAGTGTCAAGTCAGCGGACTAAGCTGTACTCATGTCACCTGGGAACTAATAACTGACGATAGGTATAATACCAACTTGTCAGTTCCCGACGAGTCCTGTCCAGTGTACTCGTAACCTAATGAGCACCCGCATACTATCTCAAGTACGACGTACTGACGGCTGTGGGACAGACCGTCTCCCACACTGGGATGAGAAGCGCATGCGCCAGTCTACTCCGGAGTATCGATGCCCTGTCTCGATAGTCCTGCGACTAGGGACCTGTATAAGGATGTGCTTATAGATTACCCAGCCCCCACTAGTGTGACAGCCATCACAACGCTGGTAATCAAGCAAAGATCCTAAGGGCTCCACTAATGCGTATAAGTGATATGATAAAATAAACACATGTACACATTGAAGTAGAAACAAACCAAGTAGCATACTACTATTTTGAGCAAGATTGTATATACAAGGTGAATATCCCAAGCTTCCATTAAGTAATATACAAACCAGTATGATACAGTAATGGCCTCTAGGGCATATACACTAACATGTACTAACCCTTTTTAGTGCAAGATAGGCTGGACACGGGATTCTAGTGCCCGTTTAGTCCGCGTCCCTTCGATCGACCCAAAAGTCGGTATTTCTACATTTACCTTTTCTTTACCCACCACCACACCCACATCGATGGATCCGTCTCCATCGAACTTCTTTACCACTACTCTGCCGCCGTCCGTTGGTGCACAGAATCCACCCCGCATCTCTCTCCAATAGAGGTGCTATCCTATTCGAGGTCCTCTTTCGACCTGTCTCTCCATTCCACCAGCCAACGGGGACAATTTTGAGATTAAACCCCAATACATCAACCTTCTACCCAAATATCACGGTCTCGAGTCTGAAAACGCATATGCCTTTATCACAAAATTTGAAAATGTATGCGCAATGATGGGTACTTCACAGCTTTCTGTGGATGCTATGCGTCTTCGTCTTCTTCCATTTATTTTGTGCGATTTAGCCGAGAAGTGGCTGTATAACACCACCGCACATTCCATTTCAAACTGGGAAGAATTCGTCAAAGCATTCCTTAAAAAATTCTACCTACATCATAAGATAGCTCGAGTCCGTAGCGAAATAAATCAATTCACCCAGATTCCAAATGAACCATTTTCAAAATGTCTTGAACGCTTCAAGGATCTGTTAGTCCAATGTCCACATCACGGAATCCTTAGATGGGAACTGTGCAGAATCATATATGAGGGCATTAATCCTAACACAAGACAGACCCTTGAATCCATGTGTCAAGGCAACTTCATGACCAAAGATGATGGGGAAGCCTGGAAATTTCTAGAAGATTTCGCTGAAAAATCTTTACAGTGGGAGGGTGTGAGTCAATCGTCTAGGGCTGGCAATAACCAACCGGATGTTTTCATAGGATTTAGAGCTGAAATTTCAGCTTTACACAAGAAATTCGACGCTATGGAAAACAAATTTTTAGCTGCCGCCCTAAATCAAATATCACTCTCCAAAACTGTATGTGGATGTTATTCTGATCCTTCTCATTTGACAGAAGAATGTCCATGAAATTCTCCGTTTCAAGGTCATGAACATATCAATTCTACCTTTCAAAGACCTAGAAACGATCCATTTTCTTCCACATATAATCAGGGTTGGAGGAATCACCCTAACTTTGCTTGGAACCAATCACAAAATCAAAATACGGTTCAAAACCAACACAATTTCCAAAGGGTCCCTCCACCACAACAGCAACCACAATTGAATCAGCACCCCTTCCAAGCACAAAACTTCCAAAATCCGGTCAACACACCTGCACAGTCTAATCCTTTGCAGTTGACCGGGACTGATGAATCCTCTTCATTTGCACAATACATGAATTTGGTCCTACAAATATCATGCAAGTTTCAACCGAAATGAAGTCTTCTGTCGATAAAATTGAGAAAAACTCTGCGTCCCAAAGCGAGACTATTAAATCAATGGAAGAACAAATTGCACAACTAAAAGCCGAAATGAGTGCAAGAGAGAAAGGGAAACTTCCAGCTCAACTTTTACCCAATCCTGGCTATTCACATCATGTGGATGCAATCACCACATTGAGATCTGGAAGAGTGCTTGACAATCACGTTGGGGAAGAGTTTGATGACACTGAAAAATCTATCAATGATACCCCGGCTGAGACCTTTCCTTCCACTTCTACTTCTAATTCTGACCCCAGTTCTTCTACCCCGCCACCTTCTTGCGAGCCTATTCTTCGTTTCCCAAAAGGCTCGCTACTTCAGCCCATTTCTTCTAGTTCTCCACGGACGGTCCCCACCTCTATTCTGGGTTCGGTTCCACACACACTTCCTTCTCCTATGATGGACCCAGCGCTTATTGCTAAAGCACCTTATCCTAATCGGTTAAGGGCTAACAAATCGAGTCCACATATGGAGAAGATTATGGATATGTTTAAGCAAGTTAACATCAACATCTCTCTCCTAGATGCTATCCAACAAGTTCCGTCCTATGCGAAAACTCTTAAGAACTTGTGCACTAGGAAGAGGAAGACTCAAGTGCCCAAGAAGATATTCATGGCAAAGACTGTAGACACAGCTTTCCCCCAGCAATTACCAAGGAAACGTAAGGACCCTGGCTGTCCTACTATATCTATTTCTATTGGGGGGAAACATATCAACCGTGTTCTACTAGACCTTGGCGCTAGTGTTAACTTGCTTCCATACTCGGTTTACGAGAAACTAGGTATCGGAGTGTTAAAGCCCTCGAGCATAACTCTCCAGATGGCTGACCGATCAATCACCAAACCTAGGGGTGAACTGGAGGATGTGTTAATAAAAATCGGGGAATTTGTATTCCCTGTGGACTTTATTGTACTTGATACACAGCCTATAGCGAACCCACGGAATCAAATTCCGGTGATTTTAGGTCGCCCCTTTTTGGCCACTTCCAACGCTATCATCAACTATCATAATGGTTCTATGACCCTATCCTTCGGGAATAGGTCAATTGAGCTGAACATTTACAAGTTGGAAAGTGTACCCTCCGAACCTACTGCTCAGGTCTGTTCTGTCGACTTAATGGATGTCGACAGCAGCGAATTTGATGATCCTCATGATACTGATCTTGACTCTTTTCATTCGTTGTTGTTTGACCCAACTATGTATCATATACATACGGACTCTTCCACCGAGTTGTCCGGGTCAACAACTAACACTGATTATGAACTGTTTTTAGAGTCTGAAGATCACCCCGCGCTTTGTGATGACATTATTCTTCGGGGTATTGATGGAACTTTTGAGGAAATTTTCGCTGATGAACTCGCATTTTTGAATGACACGGGTATTGAGATGAATCATCTCCCAAACAATGAAATTGAACCTCCACCCCTTCTTCTGGACTGTAAAAAGAATGCGAGCAATCCATCACATTCACTGCATCGTCTCTCCAAAATGAGACGCGCACACATTATACTCCACCACTTACCATTTCCCCACTTTTTCTTCCACCAATCAGAGCACTGCATTGATAAAAATTTTGAATGGTTGGTGTTAACTTTCGGTCTTTGCAAAGCTTGGCATCGACCAATGATTTTTGACCCCCTCATATGATTTTTAAAAGATTAACATGGCTTAACTCAAGTTTGGGGGGCATTTTTTCTGGCTCTTGAAAAGAAAATTTTTTATAAAATGATGAGCCAAGAATAAGTTTGGGGGAGGATCTTCACTTAAATATTTTGCCCCCATTAATAAATTTCCTCCCAAGCTTACAGGTTTTTCGAGATTTAGCGGATGGCAACAGTGAGGACACTGTTGAAAATAAGTTTGGGGGAGGTTTGTGCTTATTTTCGCATCATTTGCATCATACTTTGCATAAGCACAAAACATTTTCTAAAATCCTATAAAAATTTATAAAATTTCGAAAAATAAAAATTTTTGTACATAAATAAGATAATAAAAGATTAGATAGTGAAAAATTACATCCAAAAGATTAAAAAAAATTAAGAAAACCAAGAAAATTAGAAGTTTTCTTATACGAACTAGTAATAAGTAGTTATGAGCCGTTGTCCCAAGGGTTAGTAAGATGAAAGAAGTTACTAATCTGAGGATAAAAATAAGTCTGAAAAATAGTTTCTATTCTGGAAGCCAAACATTTTGAACGTTGATACCCTGCTATTCGCACTTACACGCGTCTTGAAGCCCGGGATAGTAGAAGATACCTTGAAATGCTCTTGTCTAAAAGCCGAAGTATGAAGGAAATAAAAAAAATGAATAAAATATAAAATGGTGAGAAAAATGAACACTGGTTTTGTTATCGCCAAGGCAGCAATAAAAAAATATAGCGAGGGTGCCTCTTCACCTAGTGCCTTAGACCAACTGGTCTGGGAGTCACTGCTAAGCCTTAGGTGGTGCAAGACGAGGAAAAACACCAAATAAGCAAGCACAGGAGTAATCGGTCGGTTATTACCTCAAGAAGTATTAACGGTCGCATGAAAGTGTGTGAGCAATCTCATCTAAATATTCATTAATTAAAAAGTACTGAGGCAAATGGGCAAGAGTATGATAGCTTGAATTGAATTCTCCGGGTGTAGAGATGTTCTTTACACACACGTAGGGTTATATAATCGATGTTTGGAAGAAAAATAGGAATGAAGAATAAGACGATATTTTATTGAGGGAGGACGTGATTTCTGACATCTTTTCATGACTATTAAGATAGGGCTCATGACAACCGAAAAGCTAGCTTAGTTGGAAACCCTAATTTTCAAAGCTTTTCTTTTACAATTCTTATCTTTAAATGTAATATTCACGGTCTTCCTTTTATTATTGGATTTTGTGGGTGCAATCCGCTGAAAACCCTCAGGAGATAACACTCCTCCTACTAGGGAGACGTAGAGATTTAAAGGCTTGTTGCACGTGCTCA
Organism: Agapanthus africanus; assembly: GCA_030015575.1. Lineage (NCBI taxonomy): Eukaryota > Viridiplantae > Streptophyta > Magnoliopsida > Asparagales > Amaryllidaceae > Agapanthus > Agapanthus africanus. The sequence continues at coordinate 455,570,559 of CM057349.1, forward strand.
GTGCAATCGTGTTGCCTACGAAAGTGTGCTAGTTAGTTTTTCTCTTTCTTTATTTTCTCCTTCTCTTTTTAATAAAACAGTTCGCTCGAGACGACCGAAAATAAGTTTGGGGGAATTTGATCAGTCGAAAATAATGTATTTTTAACACGTCAATTTCCCTATCATTTGCATTCATCTAGAGGTGTTCGGTTTGCACATTACACATATTAGCAAAACATCCCTAAAATACCAGATTACATGTGTTATACTCTAAAACCGGCATTTTTAGGGAAATTGACTGTTTATCATGGTATCGCATCATCCTTGTATTGCACAACACTTGTTTCAAAGTCTGTGTAGGAAATTTCAGGAATCGAGCCAAAATTGTCAAATTGCTGATAAAAAAATACGCCAACTCAAATCTGGAAGTAATCTAGAAGGAATTCAGGGAATCAACATATCAGAAAGTACACCTGAAGACAGAAGAAGACACTACATGAAGTTTAAAGCCATAATCCTCCTATTGGCGCCGCGGATCCGCGGTGGAACTGCCACGTCATCATCAAAGCTTCGCTGCAGTATTCTCCTCTCAGTGCCTACATCTCATCAAGCTATGGCAAATTCCAGAATTTTCCAGATTCATCTGCCAGATCAGCAAGCTCTTTGATCTAAGCTAAACACTCCAAGCTTCCAAAGCAAGCTTCCCCTTAAACTACCTTAAAGTCTAGAACCTTCCTCCTAACTACCAAGCTTATGAGAGAAGCTAACCTAGACTAAACTTACAAGGGAAGCTAAGCTAATCTAAAGCTTACGAGAGAAGCTAACCTAATCCAAGCTTCTTAAGGAAGCTAACTATTCTTAAGGCTATAAAAGGGACCCTAGGCTTCACTTAAAAAGGTTGTTGATTGTTGTTGAATCTTCATCTCCCCCAAATTCAATACAAGTTGAGTGACACAACTTGTAAACCCTAACCCTAATTCCAATTCCAATCCAAGATCAAGAATTCCAAGTTCAATCAAAGCAAGAAGCCTAGATCCTTTTGGAGCGAAGCCGACCTTCATCCGAGCAAGTGATTCAAGCCGATCCATGACTCAAGAAGACGATGCGACGCTAGATTCGACGATCTCGTTCCCTTATCAATTTCTTGTAGTCTTTGAGCAAAGTGTAACAAATTGTTGAATAATAAAGGTGACAATTCTTTTATCTTGCTTATCTTTTGAATTCAAGCATTATGATTCAATCTAGATTCTTGAATATTTGCTTTGTGATAATGTTTGAGTAAACTCCGCTCGTAAAGGAGTCGAGACGGTCGATAGAATGATGATGATTTAGATTCTTTTACAATTCTTAAATCCTATAACGTTTGTAAATTCTTGTAAATTAAGTGATCGATGACCTAATTTCGATACGATACTTTCTTGATTGTGTTCGCTCGAAACTAGAGATCAACTATCGATCATTTGATTTACTTGAAGCTAGTTTGTGAACGAGATTCATCGAAAGGACAAAGGATAAGATGAGGAAACCCTAGCTTCTTCGCAAGATCCTTAACCTCGATAAATCGTCATCGATCTAGTATCAATTCGTTAATGGATAAGAATATGAAATCATTAGATCTCATCACATCTATAGATCAGATCTACTCCTACGAGCCACACTTCGAATCTTGATTGTTGGTTTGGAAATCATCACATATCAATTCTTGATTTTATTGTTTTCTTGATTTAGACCTAGATTTTCTAATTCTTGAAATTCAATTTTACAAATCATGAATTGTTTGTTTTCTTTTCTATTTAATTTTCAATTCATCTAATTCTAAACACGAACGATTACACTTTCCCTGTGGACGATCCGCACTTACTAACGCGCTATATTCGACACCGTTATTGATTGCGGTCAAATAATTTTTGGTTATGATTTCTATACATTTTCTACATACACAATCCGAAATCATTTCAATCAGCTGTCAACGAGCGGATCTATCCGAGGTAGGGGGTAGTTGTCTTTGCGGCAGGCCTTGTGAGGTCGGTGAAGTCGACACACATGCGCCACTTCCCGCTTGACTTCTTGACCAAGACTAAGTTCACTAACCACTCCGAATAGGGCACATTCCAAATAAAGTTGGTGGCGAGAAGCCGATCTACCTCGTCCTCAATAGCCTTCTGTTTGACCGGGGTGAAACTTTGCTTCTTCTATCTGACGGGTCGGGCCGTAGGATCTACCCCAAACTTGTGAGATATAACTTTAGGGTCGATCCCAGGCATGTCAACAGGCGCCCAGGAAAAAACGTCGGAGTTGTTTCTGAGGAAATGAACCAGGTCATCTCGCTGAGTTCCTGTCAGAAGAGACTCGATCTGAACGAGTTTTTCATCGTCCCCTTCTACGAGGGGGACCTCTGTCAGAGGCTCCACCGTGGAACCTCAGACCTCTTTTTGCTCGTCTCGAGTGTCTAGAGAGCCTTTGATGTCACCCTCACCTTCGACATCGTCGACCGGCCTCTCCGATGAAGATGTTGCGGTGAAGCAAACCTTTGCAATTCGCTGGTCTCCATAGACCCGATCTATCCCGCCCTGGTCGAGAGGGAACTTCATCGCCAGGTGGTAGGTTGATATCTAGGCCCAGAGGGAGTTCAGCGTGGGGCGGCCGAGGAGGATGTTGTAGGCCGATGGAATTTTCTCTACGATGAACTCCACCGGTACTGTCCGCGTACGGCCGGGCTCCCCGACGTTGAACTGCAGGGTGATCACCCCTTCCGCCGGGATGGAGTAGTTGGTGAATCCCGAAAGGATGTGGGAGGTCGACCTCAGGTCTGCTGCGGTGAGCCCCATGCGCAGAAAGCAGTCATGGAAAAGAATGTCTGCCGAGCTTCCCGAGTCGACCAGGATCCTGTGCACCTCGTATTGATGAACCCGAGCCGTAATCACTAGGGGGTCGTTGTGGGGCAGGGATATGCCGTGAAAGTCCCTGTCGTCAAAAGTGATTGGCTCGGTCTCCCTGGCCTTCTTCCTCTGACGGCTGTTGGCATCCGGGGCTGGCGTGGGGCCTGAGTCTAGTAGGTACTTGATGTACCCCCCGCCGCCATGACCATGATTTTTGACGAGCCTTGGTTCTTTTCGGTGAGGTTCCTCACGCTCCCCGGTGGGGTTGTTTTTTAGCTACGCGGGAGAGTCTCGCGTGCGCGACCTCGTCGAGGGAGGGGGTGCAGGTCATGCCTGAGAACAGGCGAGCTGACCGCTACCGCCTCGGAAGGGATAGGGGTGCGACGAGACTCGGGACGAAACTCTCTGGCGTAAGATCTCGGGGGAAAATGATGCGGTGCCTACCGGGTTATTGAACACGTCGGCCCAGGGGGCCTGCGGCTGTTGGAAATGGTGAGGCGGCGATCGGTCGTGCCTACACGAGCGGAGACTTCTCTTCCTCGGTTGGGGTCCCGGTCTCGAGGCGGAGGAACGGCGACCTGGGGAACTTACCCTGCCGTTTAGATACGGATGAGCACCTCCACGACAGACGCGAGTCGGTCTATCTAGCCGGCAAGGGCGTTGATGGCATTCGGCGGAGGAGGTTCTTCCGCACCTCCGTTGAGGGGGAGGCGGCGGCTGGTGCTGGGATCGTCGTGATGATCGCTCGCCATTAGAGTAAGATTGGAAGATGAACTTTTGTTTTTGTGGAATCAAGGTTTCGCACAGACGACGCCAGCTGACGCTGGTCAGATCTGGGTCGGATCCGCGCGTCAAGATGTTACCTTCCATTGATCTGCTGATGGCGTTGATGGACGGCTGAGATTTGATCTGGAGGCTGGCTCCTGAAGCGTGTGGATCTCAATGGGTTTGAGGTTGCTTGCGCTGAGCTACCTGCAAGGAAGTCCCGGGGTGGTTGTACCACCGAGGACCCTCCGACGGTCAAGTTAAAGAGGAAATCCGAGCAGAGTAACGGCTTAGTGGAGTAAAAATGGCTTACTTGAACCGTCTGAAGAAAGGGTTTATATAGCGGTGGCAGCAGGCAGGGCAGGCGCGAGAATCACGCCGGCCGTTACTGTCACTACATAAATATGGCACGTGATCGGCACTTAAATCACGTGACATCTCAAGACATCGACACGGTTTAAGTAAGCCGAAACCCGGAATCTAAACCCATTTTGAAAATATTGGAGGTGAGGTTTAAATAATCAACCGATAATATCAATTTAAAATAATATCGTATGTGGAAAAGCATTCATGACGTTTTGAAACTTGTCTTCACCTCCTTTGCATTTTTATAAAAACTCAATATAACAAAATAAAGTAGCATCCCAATGGAATCTAGCTTTCACGTCTAAAAGACGGAATCTCCAAACAATTTTATAACAGATGTCGACTCTAGAGAGTGTGACATCACCACCAAAAACTCTAAGTCTCGATTCTAAGTCCATAGTATATCATTTCTAAGTTGATAGAGTTTCCACTAGATACAAGAATATATGAATAATCAAGAGTGAGTAGGATACAATAAAAGCTCACTTACCCATCAATCCCCAAAAGAATGTGTGCCCAAACCACTGATAATCCAAGCGGTAAAACCTGTAAGAACTGTGACACGACGGGGATGAGTTGCCAACTCAGTGAATAAAAGTACATCTAAAGGTAGAAATCGAAATGCATGACGATACCTAGGTCATAAGTATAATACTATCATAATCTATATCGATATACTATATGATATGCAAAGTCCAACACTAGCTATCATGCAATCACATGTATAATATCTCAATGTCATATGATTCAAAATCATGAATCTATTATCCCAATTGGAATTCCCTTCTTTTCTATAATGTCTGTACAAATATATGCAAGTACTGTCCCCCGGATCAGTCATTGTGGAATCCCATAAATACATATCTACCGTGTACCCCAAGATAATGATCACATCAATAAACATATGGATGTCCAGCATCGACATCGAAATCCGAAATCTCTCGTGTCCAGCATCGACACGTAAATACAGATACCGTCGACACCATCTCAACAGATGATCGCCACCCGATGTCCCAGGCATCATTTCTCGAATGATCTTGTAATCAACAAAGCCTATCATGTATCCAACTGTTTCCCCACCGACTCAGTCTGGATAAAACTGTAAATCCGTAACCGTATATCCACCGACTCGGTTCGGAATAAAACTATAAATCCGTAACCGTATATTCACCGACTCGGTTCGGAATAAAACTATAAATCCATAACCGTATATCCACCGACTCGGTTTGGAATAAGACCAAATCATAAAAATATCAAATGAGGAATAAGAAACTTGCATAGATTGTATTGATGATATACTATATATGTATATATATAACAATGTCTCATACCACCTATATATATATATATATATATATATATATATCATCAGGAGTAGAATACTCAGAAATCTCAAGAAATCAAATACATCATCTATAGTATTACAACATAAATAGAAAACGACCACGTAATCATATCACATAACATAACGAATTCAATTCTAATGTGTCATGTCACTACTAATGATATGTAGTGTAGCATACGCGTCTGTGCTCGTGCAACATAGAAATCATTAGTATTTGTGCAAGTGTTCTACGGTGTACAATCTACATATTAACGCATATATAACCGAACGATTCTACAGTGATATGGCAATACCAATAAGGTGTAGTGTAACATATAGTTAAGTGCTTGTGCAGCATAGTACTCATTGGTATTTGTGCAGTGTTCTATCAGAGTGTGCGTAACGCGGAAACATATAATATAGAATACGTAATACAACCCTATAAGAAGTCTAACGTACTTATTGTAATTACTGGTTATGAGCTATACCATTTTCTTTAGAAATGATCGGAACGTTAAGTTTAAAATAAGGAAGCTGCCTAAAATTTAAAAGAGATGTTTGTTTTAGAAATTGGCACGCATCCAGGTGGTTTATTTAAAAGACAACGAACCGTGGTTTTTAAAATAATATAGCTCATACCAGTATTACCTCCTAAAACAGAACATGATCTATCTTTACGAATCAAAGAATAAATTGGCCGTTATTCGGCATACAAAGTTCATCATTTCGCTATATCCCTATCATCTTATGTATGGCATGATCTCTCGTACAAACTCATCAAATCATACCCATATCGTACGGATCAATTATCACGTATATCTCATTTAAAACTACATATAAAACTTTATGCAAATAGTACGTATATAAGATGCAATACCATATCGATGCTTTGACGAAAAGCTAAACTTAAGTAGATATCATCATAATTATAAGGTTGCGGGGATGCTATACACGATCCACCCGACTTCCCCCGTAGATGTAAATCTACTCACCGGAAATATGTCGTATCCACTCATGAATCGCCAATCCTTTTTCCTTTCCTTGCGGCATCCGAAGTCCCCGTATTTGAATCTAATATTGCAATAACTTGTATAAGGAAACGGCTACATTCTGATACGGCGAATATGAAAACACAAGTTCTTACGTACTAGTTATATTGCATATGACTATTTTAACTATCCAGCACTTGACCTCACTGGAATCTAACCCAATTCTTCATCGCGACAGGAAACACATCGCGTCACGTTTTACCCGTGTCGTATTATGGTTTTTAGATACCTATTTCCGATATTTGCTGTCAGATTTTATATACAATTAAACTAACTCATTTAAACAACACTAAATGATCCAAACTTCTACACAGAGACCTACCCAACGAGACAAAACACTCAAGCCTCCTACAAATCCGGCGACGCCGGATTTCCTCTTAGTGTCGCCGGCCAAAATCCGATCCCCTGGGTCCGTCATCCTATGGTTTATTCTAGGTCCCACATACATCGTTCTGGCACTGTTTTGTTAATTTGATTTTTATCTAAACTAAAGCAGATTTTAACAGAGTTCCGTTTTGCTAAAATACGATATCATGGACACTATGATTCTAACTTAAACAAAAACCAGAATCTATTCTATTGAGTTAGGATTTTACGAACTGAAGATGATTGAAAAGCTTCCTCCAAGACACCCAAACCCTTTGCTCCTAGCTCTTAGTTTGATGGTGAACCTTTAGATTAGTTCTTCTTCTTCACTTCTCTTTTCTTTTCTTTCTTTTTGATTTCAAAGTGTTTTCCCTTCTTTGGATTTTCAGAACTTTTAAATTGGTTAATATGATCTGAACATCTTAGATAAATGGTGAAGGGAAGGGTGAGGTGTAGAAGGAGGTGTCAATGATCAAGGTAAGGTTGTTTCATGCAAGGGGGAGGTGTGGGGATTGTATTGAGTATGAGAGGAGGTGGTGGCAAAACATTATCATTCCATTTTAATTTACCTTAAGATATAATTCTGAACAAAAAACCCAATTTACCTCTTTTTCACTCATACTCATAACAATTTTCCCATTTGCACAATACTCTAAACTTTACATAAGAACCCTTAACAACTTATATTATTATAAAACACACTTTTTATTAAAATGAAGCTAAAATTCACATTTAAACCCTTATAATTTATTTATGTTGCATACTAAAATTTTAATTTAATTTGTTTAACATACATCTTAAGAAATTGTCTTATTTGGTTTTAATAACATTTTAATTTAACCTTTTATTATTTAATTAATTACTTTTATATATTTCAAAAACTTCAGAATGTTACAATATTCCCCCCTTAAGAAAATTTGGTCCCCGAATTTAAAATTAACTAGACATACCCTCTAAATATATGGAAATCTCATTTCGCATCGCATCCTCGGTTTCCCAAGTAATCTCCTCGCGATTATTTCCTTGCCAAAGAACCCTTCCAGATAGAAGTACCCTTGATCTTAATTTCTTTGCCTGCCTGTCTAGAATAGCTACAGGCTGCACTGCGTAAGATAAATCCGGCTCAAGCTGTAAGGTCTGATGCTAGATCGCGTGAGAAAAATCGTGAAGATACTTGCGAAGTATCGAAACGTGAAACACCGGATGCACATCGGGAACACTTGGTGGAAGTGCTAAGCGATAAGCTAGAGCTCCCACTCACATTAGGACCTCGTAGGGTCCGACATATTTGGAGATGAGCTTCCCCTTCTTCCCGAAATGCATCACCCTTTTATCAGAAATACACAAAGGAACACATGGTCTCCCACATCAACTTGAGTTTATGACGTCGTCGACCTGCATATAATCTCTGCCTGCACTGGGCCGCCCTCATCCTGTCTCGTATCGATTGAGTCTTTTCCGTGGTCTCTTATATTACCTGCATCCCAAAATGCTACTCTCGCTCAGTGTCATTCAGCAAACATGCGATCAACATTTCCATCCATACAAAGCTTCAAAGAGAGCCATCTGGATCGTCTTCTGAAAACTATAGTTGTACGAAAATTCTATCAAAGGTAAGTGACAATCCCAACTACCACCGAAATCAAGGCTGCAAGCTCGAAGCATATCCTCTAACGTCTGAAAGGTCCGTTCTGACTAACCATCTGCATGTGGTTGAAAAAATGTACTAACACTCGATCGCGTACCAAGAACTTCTTGAAGTTTCCGCCCTGGCCTGTTAGTAAACTGGGTACCCCGATCTGATACTATGCACGTCGGAACTCCATGTAAACGTACAATTTCATCGATATAAATCTGAGCATACTGTGCAACCCATGCGTCCTCTTCACCGGAAGAAAGTGAGCTGCCTTTATCAATCTATCTACAATCACCCAAATGGAATCATACATTTTGCTAGTCCTGGGTAGACCCACAAGGAAATCCATGGAAATCTGTTCCCATTTCCATTCCGGAATGGGTAAGGGCTGCAATTCTCCAGCCTGCCTCTGATGCTCTGCCTTAACTTGCTGACAAGTCAAGCATCTTGAAACAAACTCCACAATTTCCCTCTTCATACCTCTCCATCAGTAACATCCCTCAAACCATGATACATCTTGGTGGAACCAGGATGAATACTGTATGCTGATCTATGGGCCTCCGCTAAGATCTCACATCTCAGTCCATCCGAATCTGTCACGCAAAAACGGTTCCCAAAACGTAATATCCCACTATCATCAATCACTAACTCCGACTCTCTGCCCTGCCTAACCTAAGCCATAATCTCTAGCATATGAGCCTCTGCGGCTGTGTCTCCAAATTACGATCCAATAACTGAGGACGGTGCGAACATGTGCTAACTGTCCTCCTGCCGATGTGAACTCGAACTGTACATGACTATCACATAAAATCTGTCAGTCTGTAGAAGACTGCCTCTATAAGGTGCGCAGATGAAATAAGCTACCTCTAGGTTTCCGACTTAAGGCATCTGCCACAACATTTGCTTTGCCTGGATGATACAAGATCTCACAATCGTAATTCTTCACGAATCCCTCCATCTATGCTGCCTTAGATTCATATCCCTCTGCTGAAAAATATACTTTAAGCTCTTATGACCTTTGAAGATTTGACATGACTCACCGTACAAGTAATGCCTTCAAATCTTCAGCACGAATACTACAGCAGCCATCTGCAAATCATGAATGAGGTGGTTCTGCTCGTGCCTCTTCAACTATCGAGAAGCATAAGCTACAACCCAGTCGTGATGCATCAATACACAGCCTAAACTCACTCGAGATGCATCACTCTACACAACAAAACCATCTGACCCATACGATAACGATAAGACAGGTGCATTCGTCAATCGAGTCTCTAACTGCTGGAAACTCTATGCATCTGTCCCACGAAATGGAACTTCCTTCCTAGTCAGTCCGGTCAACGGTGCAGCAATTCGATAAAATCCTGCACAAAACATCTGTAATAACCGGCCAGACCCAAGAAACATCGAACCTCTATAACTGAAACAGGTCTGGGCTAGTGCTGTACTGCTCCTATCTTCTTTGGGTCCACACATATCCTATCTCTTGCAACTACGTGACCCAAGAAATCTACACTATCCAGCCAGAAAGAATACTTGGAGAATTTAGCAAATCCCTTAATTCTGATACCCCATAGAGTAATCTGGCTAATCTCACCTTCGAAAACTCGTCCCAATTTATCGGAGAAAAGCTTACTACACAATCTCCTTCTTGAACTACTTGCCTCTGGTCTGAACAAACTCCATCGGAAGAAATACATCAATTTCACCGATCTCGTATCGAAACGCCACCACGGATTTAAAATCCTAACCATCTCACCTCTGAACGTCTATGAATCCTGTTGGTCCATCTACGCTTATAACATCGTCAATCTTTAACTTCATGAACTCCGGAATTAACATCTCGATAATCTTAGGAAAGATTAATACTGCTGTCTGAACAGTACCCAACACCATGATCTTTGGAGAGGGGAAAACATCACGTCTCAAGTCTGCCTGAGCTCTAATAATAACTGTACCATCTGGTGCGGATCCCGAAGAACTTGCCCCACCATTTGAACTCGATCATAAATGAATAAACGACGTCGCTATATCATCGAAAAGGCACCCCAGTCAGTCCTTGTCCCAGACAAAATCTGCTTTGACCGTATCTCTAACTGTAGCCCTCTCGGCCCTCATAACATGGTGATCGAAACAATCAATCATGTACTGACGAAGATAGATCAACAGAAGGAATAGAAGGAAAATCTCAAGATATAAATCCTAAGGTATCTTAGGTGGAGTATCATATCGTAAATATGCCGCGGAACATATGTACGGTACGTCACTCGACTTAGTACCTACTTCATCAACAAAGGTCATCCTATATAACGAAAGTTCGGGTATAAGACCCCCAAAGTCAAGTCCAAGTCCTATAAGATCAAGCCTAGGTAAAAATGTATTCCCAGACTCCATATAGTCAACCTAGAATCGAACAAAGGTTAGACCAAACGCTCTGATACCAACTTTGTCACGACCCGAATGTGGCACGTGACCGGCACTTAAATCACGTGACATCTCAAGACATCAACACGGTTTAAGTTAGCCGAAACTCGATATCTAAACCCTTTTTGAAAATATTGGAGGTGGGGTTTAAATAATCAACCGATAATATCAATTTAAAATAACATCGTATATGGAAAAGACTTCATGACGTTTTGAAACTTGTCTTCACCTCCTTTGCATTTTTATAAAAACTCAATACAACAAAATAAAGTAGCATCCCAACGGAAGCTAGCTTTCACGTCTAAAAGACGGAACCGCCAAACAATTTTATAACAGATGTCGACTCTAGAGAGTGTGACATCACCACCAAAAACTCTAAGTCTCGATTCTAAGTCCATAGTATATCATTTCTAAGTTGATAGAGTTTCCACTAGATACAAGAATATATGAATAATCAAAAGTGAGTAGGATACAATAAAAGCTCACTTACCCATCAATCCCCAAAAGAATATGTGCCCAAACCGCTGATAATCCAAGCGGTAAAACCTGCAAGAACTGTGGCACAACGGGGATGAGTTGCCAACTCAGTGAATAAAAGTACATCTAAAGGTAGAAATCGAAATGCATGACGATACTTAGGTCATAAGTATAGTACTATCATAATCTATATCGATATACTATATGATATGCAAAGTCCAACACTAGCTATCATGCAATCACATGTATAATATCTCAATGTCATATGATTCAAAATCATGAATCTATTATCCCAATTGGAATTCCCTTCTTGTCTATAATGTCTATACAAATATATGCAAGTACTGTCCCCCGGATCAGTCCTTGTAGAATCCCATAAATACATATCTACCGTGTACCCCAAGATAATGATCACATCAATAAACATATGGATGTCCAGCATCGATATCGAAATTCGACATCTCTCGTGTCCAGTATCGACACGTAAATACAGATACCGTCGACACCATCTCAACAGATGATCGCCACCCGATATCCAAGGCATCATTTCTCGAACGATCTTGTAATCAACAAAGCCTATCATGTATCCAACTGTTTCCCCACCGACTCAGTCTGGATAAAACTGTAAATCCGTAACCGTATATCCACCGACTCGGTTCGGAATAAAACTATAAATCCGTAACCGTATATCCACCGACTCGGTTCGGAATAAAACTATAAATCCATAACCGTATATCCACCGACTCGGTTTGGAATAAGACCAAATCATAAAAATATCAAGTGAAGAATAAGAAACTTGCATAGATTGTATTGATGATATACTATATATGTATATATATAACAGTGTCTCATACCACCGATATATATATATATATATATATATATATATATATATAGTATTATAGTTTTTAGATAGCTATTTCCGATATTTGCTCTAAGATTTTATATACAATTAAACTAACTCATTTAAACAACACTAAATGATCCAAACTTCTACACAGAGACCTACCCAACCAGACAAAACACTCAAGCCTCCTACAAATCCGGCGACGCCGGATTTTCTCTTAGTGTCGCCGGCCAAAATCCGATCCCCTGGGTCCGTCATCCTATGGTTTGTTCTAGATCCCACATAAATCATTCTGGCACTGTTTTGTTAATTTGATTTTTATCTAAACTAAAGCAGATTTTAACAGAGTTCCGTTTTGCTAAAATACGATATTTTGGACACTATGATTCCAACTTAAACAAAAACCAGAATCTATTCTATTGAGTTAGGATTTTACCAACTGAAGATGATTGAAAAGCTTCCTCCAAGACACCCAAACCCTTTGCTCCTAGCTCTTAGCTTGATGGTGAACCTTTATATTAGTTCTTCTTCTTCACTTCTCTTTTCTTTTTTTTCTTTTTGATTTCAAAGTGTTTTCCCTTCTTTTCATTTGGATTTTCAGAACTTTTAAATTGGTTAATATAATCTGAACATCTTAGATAAATGGTGAAGGGAAGGATGAGGTGTAGCAGGAGGTGTCAATGATCAAGGTGTGTTTGTTTCATGCAAGAAGAAGGTGTGGGGATTGTATTGTGCATGAGAGGAGGTGGTGGCAGAACATTATCATTCCATTTTAATTTACCTTAAGATATAATTCTGAACAAAAAACCCAATTTACCTCTTTTTCACTCATACTCATAACAATTTTCCCATTTGCACAATACTCTAAACTTTACATAAGAACCCTTAACAACTTATATTATTATAAAACACCCTTTTTATTAAAATGAAGCTAAAATTCACATTTAAACCCTTATAATTTATTTATATTGCATACTAAAATTTTAATTTAATTTGTTTAACATATATCTTAAGAAATTGTCTTATTTGGTTTTAATAACACTTTAATTTAACCTTTTATTATTTAATTAATTACTTTTATATATTTCAAAAACTTCAGAATGTTACAGTTACGCTCCCGACGTCACGCCCGCGTGATTAGCGGGATCTCCCATTAATGGCGAGACAGGCTCGTTAATGGGGGATCGTGATGGCGTGGAATGTGGGATGTAGCCGGCGGATATCTCGCACATGGTGAGATTCACGGGATGGCGGTTGCGCTTGTGAGCGGTGCCGTTGGTCCGTCGATGAGACCGAGGAAGATGACCTCGGCGGGAGAGCTCGAGGACGAGTGGGAGAACCGAAGTATCTTGGTTCCGTGGAAGCTCGGAGACGAGCTGTGAGGCCGAGGAGGCCAATTATGCTGGGGGCTCAGAGGTGAGCCAGCATTTGTTTGTGAGACGGGCAAAGGAGTGGTATGGTCGGCCACTGTAGGTTCTTTTTTACATGCTTTGGGACACGTCATCCGCCACGTGTCATGATCAGGGAGATCACTGATATCGAGCATCATCACAGGGTCTTTCAGGTTTTCCTTCATAGATCTGTCCTTACATCATGATGGGTATAGAAATTCTTTTGGCCTCATATACTGATGATTTATAAATGAAAAACATGGAATAAATAGAGATATTAGAAAGCAGAAAACAAGATTAGGAGGCAAACGGAAACAGAGCTCTACATGCCCTTCATTGCATATGTCCCATCCTTTTTGATAGGACAGCCCTCTTCAGGTACAAAATCAACCAACCTTAGGTATATTTATAAAATATGAAGATTTCTACCGCAAAGATTAGCTTAATAGGCTACGTCAATTGTGGATGCCCAGAAATAAATCTAAGCCCATTTTAACTCCTAGAGATGTGTCTACCATTTCTCGGAAAGCCCAGCCCATAAACCCAATAGCTACTAACGGGCTCTTATTTCATCAGGCATTCAGGGTTGTAGCTTTGTGGCCTGTGAACATCTTCTAAATTTAGATGGGGAAATACCTCCCCTAAATAAATGAATCTTTTTATTATTATTTTATTAATGAATCTTAAGTAAATGAATTTTACTCCAATAATTAAAAAAAGTACAAACTGAGACGACAACTTAATATTGAACAACCCATGTTGGAATTAAAGACAAAAGAAAAGACAAATTAAGCTAGGTGTCATCACCTCCATACAGATTGATTGATAATGGGCCCCAAACCACAGAAATAGAGCACGTGAAAGGCATACACATGAATGCATGATTATCACCGAAACCATCAGTAATAAATTGGAGGACCCTAGCATGCCTGCTAAGCTCAAAAAACACCTCATTTCTTCACCCATGCAATGCCTAGACATTTTATTATGGTGGGCCCCTTCCCCCTTGAAACCTATGATCACCAGAGCCCTAGGGTCCATTTCATGGTTTGTATCCTTTTTTTCCACTTGCTCCCTTTCATCATCATAGGACGCGCATAACGTCTTGATTATAAAAATCGTGGATCTTGGAATTTTTTTATTTAACTTGATGATGCCATTCATTGTTTATCTTGAAACCTGTAGAGCATTTTCTAAGGATTGCTCAGACTCTCGGCTTGTAGATCAAAACTATTAAAACACACACTAAAATAATACCGTAGCTTAAAAAAGCCGACAACAATGTCGTATATATTGTTCTGTTCGTAGAGAGTTCCAACTTCAAGTGGAAAATGATCAACATATATATATATATATATATATATATATATATATATATATATATATAAATTTGTGAGATGTAACTTGGATATGAATACATGTGTAAGAGAGAAGAATCATATAAAACCAGAACTTGTGCACGTGCGTTGCACGTGCCAAATGTAATATTTCATATTTATGAGAATGAGTATATATGTAAATTTGTAAACAATGAGAATTTATGTGTAAATGTGCATTTCATACAAGTGAGAATGAGTATATGTGTAAATTTATAAATATTGACGGTTTATATATAAATTTACATTACAAGGCATCATTTTTTTTGTTCTCTTTCTTGATGAGATGGAGGCCCTAGGAGAAGAGGATGATGTGGTAGAGGTCCTAAGAGAAGAGAATTTTTCTTTGAATTTTGGAGAAAGAAGTGGGTGTTCCATCACCGGGGGTATTTGCATTTTAAAGAAAGAAAGGCCAGAAAATAAGTGAGAAACGCATCAAAAGTTGACAAAAATGAATGGAACTGACTTTCAAACTTTGTTCCATCACCGGGGGTATTTGCATGTTAAAAGTGTTGATAGAATAGGCAAGGCCAAAGAGGAGACCGGCATCCTCACGTGGGCAGAAGGTCCACGCTGTATGTATGTTGCCGCCTTTGTCTCTCTCCCTCTCTCCCTCTCTCTTGTACTCTAAGGTCGACAAATATATTTACATATTTGCAAAACTTGTTCCGGTGAATACTGGTGTAAAGGAACCGAACTTAAATGAGGTGGATCATCAAGCATTCGTCTTGGCTCGAGCTGGGCTTGATTTAACTTCTGTCCGGCGGCTCATTTGCCTCAGCTCTAGCTCTAGTCCGCTCATTAATAACAACTCTATACAACACAAACCGAGCTTAATTATAAACGAACAAATATGTTTGGATCGGTCTAGCTCGTTTGTGTAAGTTTGGTAATTATAGCCTATTAGCCAAACTTGCCAAGATATTATCAATATTATGACTTTTTTGGATTGTTATTTATGTATTCTAAAATTGATAATATATGATTGAACTCGAGTCCTAAACGGACAAGCCATGACAAGTTCATGTTCTCGTTCATTAACGAACCGAACGATGAATGGGCTGTTCATGAGCGGAACTCGAGCCGACTTGGTTCGATGAGCACCCCTGTTAATAAATGCCTTCTAATTTAATCATCGGAGCCCTGTTCTTTTTTAAATGTCGTGCTTTTATTATTAATTTTTTCCCCTTTTCTAATTTAACCTTAACAAATAACAACTGTAAGCAGCTTGAGCTCATATAATAGGTTGGAAAAGGAATGGAATGTGTTCGAAATTGAAGTAGAAGACACAAAATATAAAGTGCTTGGACAACAATGAATGGCTTTTAGGAAATCTTTCTCTCCTTCTTTCCCTCACTTTTAAAAGAGAAAGCTTAAGAGAAAGAAATATGATCCAACCAAATTACAAAATCAAAAGGGTAACTGATTTATTAAACACGAGTAATTCTTTTCCTACCGGTGTGATGGAATCAATGCAGGCTATATGTATTCTCATTGAATATAAGATGATGGATAACATCGCCCATCATCTTGTATCCAATGGAAATCTATATGGCATGTATGGATTCCACCGTAGAAAAAGCATGACTCTATTAACACCGACTAATAGTGCTGTGGGCCCCACACCTGATGAGGTGAAGAGTGGATGGGACGCACTTTCCATGTTTCTTGGGGACCATCAACTTCATTGAAAAGTTGCACAAAACATTTGTATTCTTGACACTTTGACAGGAAATTTCGAGGGACTTTTAATCTTTATAAAATTTTCCACAAAATATGAGTTTAATTTCATGAATTGCGCAAATTATTTTTTGAGCAATAATTAATCATGATTAGTAAAAAAAGTTTCACAACTGATGTCAAATAACAATTGTCTACCTTGGTTTCCGTTTAAGATGATAACAAAAGTCGAGTTACATTGGAAAATATTATTGTAGGCGAGTCATCAATACATACGAATACGAAGTGAATGGACAAAATCAGACTCAAAGAGTGCGTATATAAAGAACATCATACTTTTAACGTGAATTTCTTTTTCATCTCGATCGAAATCAACTCATTATTTACTATATGGATGGTTAATACCTTCATATATATCATCTAGTTTTGTTGCTACCTTTTATTTCCTTAATTACCTTTTTTCTTTTTTAACTGTAATGGGTCAATTGACCTTGCCTACGTGTCGGCAGCAGGTTCATCAAAAAAATTTCTAGGAATGGAAGTAATTTGATCAAGGCAAAAGGGATGAGAAATTGGGGAAATGGGAGAGGAAACTGGTAGCTTTGGAGATGGGAAAGGGGCTGTCGGGTGGTTCGCTCGTCGGGACCTCCGAGACGTCAGAGCAGAAGCCGCCGAGGAAGTGATTGTGGCCGGAGGCGACGGCGTCGGCGACATCTGATTCCGTCGGTGGCGGCATAGACGGTGGATGAGATGGAAATCACCTGCAGGAGAAAATGTACATAATCATTGTAATGCCCCCATTGATGCCTAAATTAAAAAAGAAGAAGGGTAATAAAGAAAATAAAGAAGTGATCTCGATAATTTGTTTATGGCTACAACTATTTTGGCTGTGGCTGTAGAGACGGGCAAAAGGACATTTTTGAGCCTTGTACGGTTGGTTAAATCAATTTGAGAAAATAGTGTTCTTCCATTAGAGGGGGTAAAATGACAGCCATGGCATCCTAATATCCTATCCATTTAGGAAATTAGGGGCGGCCCAATGATTATTTAGCATTTATTAATTAACGGTGGTTGTTGTCACACAGTTTTGATATGCAGCAAATATAAAATATATAGATTGGACCTATGACATGATCAGTATATGTGCATGCATGCTTAAGCAAGCAATACATCACGAGGATGTTCGATATACAATCAAAACCAGTTGGTGGCCTGACGGAGCCAAGGATTTCCTTCAGCTGTCGTCCTCCGTCCTCAGTGGGCTGAACGGTTAAGATTGGATATGAGGATTGAATGTGTGAATCTCAATGGCTTGTTGGATGTTATTGACACCGAGCTACCTGCAAGGAAAGTCCCGGAATGGGAAACCACCGTAGAACCCTCCGACGATTAAGTAAGTACCGAGAAATATTGAGGCAGAATAGCGGCGTGTTGAATTGAGTTCGACGTACCTGAATCGTCTGAAGGAGGGATTTATATAGGGGTCGCATTAGAGTGAGCCGATACGAGATTCTCGCCGTCTGTTTCGCCCCTGCGTCATGTTCGCGTAGATGGCGGGACACGCTCATTAATGACGAGATACGCTAGCGTGCAATGCGGAACGTGGAGCGGCGGAGATCTCGTCGTGACGAGATACACCGATCCGTTACGGGACGCCCGTGCTCCATGCTCCCGGCCAGACAGGAAAGCTGAAGAAGCTCAACTTGGTGACAGCTCGAAAACGAGCGAGGAGGCTGCGGAAGCTCGGCTCTGTAATAGCTCGGAGACGAACGCGGAGGCTGAGGAAGCTCAGCCGCAGGATAGCTCGAAGGCGAGCTGTTGGCTGATTGCTAAGCGAATAGAGAATGTACTCAGAGGAGGCCCCCAAAAGTCGGATGATACCTCGGAGATGAGGCGCCTAGGAATATCCCTTTCGCATGGTATTTCAAAGAGGTGGTTGGTGCATATGAGAGACTTGCCATCTACCATGTGTCTTGATTAGGAGAATTCACACTGAAGAGCACCATCATTAGCCCCCCACTTTCGTTCCGACCTATTTATGGATCGGGTCGAAAGTGTGGTCTGCTCGGTTTTCTCTGTTCAGTTTGGTGTCGAGGATTCTCCATGGTGGTTTGTCCGGGAACGACATAGCGTTCGGCGGTTGTGTCTTCCTGATCTTCGTGCCAATATGGCGATAATTAAGTGCCCTAATTTTCGGACGCGTCTTAGGATGATGTCAGCGGATCACTGATAGGATGGCGTCATTAAGGCGACGTCGCTTTGCCTGATCGAATCCGCATGAAGGGTAGGCGTCCGATAGTCATCTGCCGCATGGTGTCACATGAATCATTGGGCGCGACACTTCGTTTTGACGGGAAAAAATCTGGGCAATAGGATGGTCTTTGTTGAGGGTATAAATAGGGTGCATAGCCCCCAGGTAACATTTTTGTTCACTTGCGCTCCTGTCGTCTTTTTATTTGGACTCGTTTGAGTTTCCAAGTGTTGAAAGACTGAACATTAGCTCGGGTAGGAGTCCACCCACCGTGGATAGGTGCAATGAGAAGGAAGCTACCTGCCGGTCTCATGATGAGGGCTTTGGATTCACGTCTTCCTTGTGCAAGAAGCTACCCACTGCGGATGAGCCGAGCAGAAAGCTACTCGGCCGCCTCATAATGAGGGCTTTAGATCCACAGCATGGTTGGGCAGGAAGCTATCCGCCACGGATGGACCGAGCAGGAAGCTACCCGGTCGTCTTGTGATGAGGACTTAAGATCTACGACGCTGTTGATTTTAGATCCACGGCGCTGTTGGGCAGGAAGCTACCCGACCGCCTCGTGATGAGGACTTTAGATCCACATCACTATTGGGTAGGAAGCTACCCTCGGTGGATGGGCTGAGCAGGAAGCTGTCCGGCGGTCTCATGATAAGGGCTTTAGATCTACGTCTTCATTGGGCAGGAAGCTACCCGCGGTGGAAAGGCCGAGCTGGAAGCTACCTGACTGCCTCGTGATGAGGGCTTTAGATACCGGCGCTGTTGGGCAGGAAGCTACTCGCGGTGGATGGTTCGAGCAAGAAGTAGCCCGTCAGCCTCATGATGAGGGATTTAGATCCATGATGCTGGTGGATAGGAAGCTACCCGCGGTGGATGGGTCGGGCAGAAAACTACTTGCCCGCCTCATGATCAGGGCTTTAGATCCAAAGCTTTGGGCAAGAAGCTACTCGCTGCGGATGGGCCAAGCAGGAAACAGCCCGGTGGCCTCGTGATGAGGTTTTTGGATCCACGTCTTCGTTGGGCAGGAAGCTACCCACTGTGGATGGGCCGAACAGGAAGCTACCCGGCCGCCTCGTGACGAGGGTTTTGGATCCACGTCTTCGTTGGGCAGGAAGCTAACCACTGTGGATGGGGCAAGCAGGAAGCTGCCCAGCGGCCTCGTGATGAGAGCTTTCGATCCACGGCTTCGTTGGGCAGGAATCTACCCACAGTGGATGGGCCGAGCAGGAAGCTACCCGACCGCATCGTGATGAGGGCTTTGGATCCACAGCGTTGTTGGACAGGAAGCTACCCGCCGCGGATGGACCGAGCAGGAAGCTGCCCAGCGGCCTCATGATGAGGGCTTTGGATCCATGTCTTCGTTGGACAGGAAGCTACCCACTGTGGATGGGTCGAGCAGGAAGCTACATGACCGCCTCGGGATGAGGGCTTCGGATTCACAGCATTGTTGGGTAGGAAGCTACCCGCGGTGAATGTGTTCGACAGGAAGCTATCTAGTAGCTTCTTGATGAGGGCTTTTGATCCATGGCGTTGTTGGGCAAGAAACTACTCGCGGTGGACGAACCGGGCAAAAAAATGCCTGGCGGGCTCATGATGAGGGCTTTAGATCCACGTCTTCGTTGGGTAAGAAGCTACCCACTGTGGATGGGCCGAGCAGGAAGCTACCCGGCCGCCTCGTGATTAGGGCTTTAGATAAATGTCTTAGTTGGGCAGGAAGCTACCCGTGGTGGATGGGCCGAGAAGAAAGCTACCCGGCCACCTCATGATAAGGACTTTGGATTCATGTTTTCGTTGGGCAGGAAGCCACCGGCGGTGGATGGGCCGAGTAGGGAGATTCCCGGCCGCCTCGTCATGAGTGCTTTGGTCGGCTACCTATAAGCACATCTAAGCTTCGTTTACTTGAGTGAAGGGTCGGTCTTTGCTTTGACGGGCATGAAGCTACTTGCTGGCCAGTTTAAACTCTCCTGCATTGAATGACCGGATTTTTGTAAGTGTCCTTGTTGCTCGGACTCGGCTCAGTCGGTGATAACCATAATCTACCCGATCGTCAGCTCACCGGTTTTAAGTTGGTCGGCTTGCCCCCTATCTGCTTGACGTTTGTCTCGCAGGTATTTTGCCAAGTGACCGGAGTGGATCAAATTTTCGATGTAATCGCGTAGCTGTTTACAATTCTCGGTCGGGTGCCTTTGTGTCCCTTTCTTGTCTTCTTCCAGGTCCTTTTGCTTTTGGCCTGTCCGGTATCTTCGGGAAATGTGAGCGTTAATATCGGATTCGAGTTGGATTTCCCGCTCGGTCCAGACCTTTATCTCGGCCAGGGTCTTAGGTCGCGCCAATGCAAAAAAGCGAAGCTACTCTTTGGGCCTAAGACCAGATCTCAGGACGGTTAATACCGTCTCGTCTCGGTGCTCGGGTATCTCCAGAAGAGCATCATAGAACCGGGTAATATAGCCTTTGAAAGATTCTTTGTCCTCATACTTGATGGTGATCAGGTAGTCAACCGATCTCTTCTGTCGTCGGTTGCCAACGAAGTGACTGAGAAACTGAGTAGCCAGCTTATCGAAAGTTGAGATTGAGCATGGAGTCAGGCCGCGGAACCAGTCTCGTCTGGCTCGGATGAGGGTGGTGGGGAAGGCTCGGCACTGAGCCGCGTCCGAGTTATCTTAGAAGCTCATGCCCGCCGTAAATGCATCTAAGTGGTCCTTTGGGTCGGACTTCCCGTCGAAGAGGGCAACATTGGGTGGTTTGTTCAGAGGCGAGACCCGCTCACTTAGTAACTGTTCCTTGAAGGGTTTCGTGAGAGAGTCCAAGAAATATCTCATCGACCCCTCAGGAAGGCGAGCGGCATGTCCTCGAACTTCTTCTTGAGGACCCCGACTTGTTGCTGGTATCCCGAGGATTCCCTCTTGACGGAGTCCTCGCTATACCTGCTTCGGGCTTGGGCGACGGAACGGCTTTTGCTTTGCTCTATCATGTTCCTCAGATACTCGGGTTGGACCCTTCGTGGTTCTCCCCAGCGAGCGTCATGTGCAAGGCCCCGGTGATGAGGGCTATGTCGGTCGTTCCTGGAATCAGGTGTTCTGACTGACGTCGCCTCGGAGGGCGAGGAAGCGTGGCGAGCGTTGAATTGATATTTCGGCGTTGAACTGTTCGGCGCCCAACAAGTCATGGAATCATTCGTCGTATAGGGGTTGTGATTGCCGGAATTGGCTCACCGGTGTTTCGTAGTATCAGGATTGACTCGAGCGAGGACGAAAACTTGAGCGCATTCGTCTGTCATCTCGTTCCCGCCATCTCTTTGGAGAGCATGTGCGGTGGTTTGCTGGGCCTGGGCGGCAGTTTGAACGCAAACGACTGCGTCCACCATCGCCGCCAGTCGGTCGATCCGTGCCATTAGGGCTTCGACGACGTTTGGAGGTGGCGTGGAACCACCCCCGCCTCCGTTGCGAAGCGAAGGATGGCTCACGCTTAGACATCCGTTGTGATGATCGCTGGTCATCATATTGAAGGTGGAAGATCAACTTTTATGATGGAAAAGTCTTTCGTTCCCATAGACGGCATCAACTGATGGAGGTAAGGATCTCCTTCAGTTGTTGTCCTCCGTCGATCATACTGCTAGCGAGCTGAACGATTGAGATTGGGTATGAGAATTGAATGTGTGGATTTTAATGAATTGTTGGATGTTGTTGACGCCGAACTACCTGCAAGGGAAGTCCCGGGTGGGAAACCACCGTAAGACTCTCTGACGATCAAGTAAATACCGAGAAATATTGAGGCAGAATAGCGGCGTGTTAGATTGAGTTCGACGTACCTGAATCTTCTGGAGGAGAGATTTATATAGGGGTCGCATTGGAGTGAGCCGATGCGAGATTTTCGCCATCTGTTTCGCCCCTGCGTCACGTTCGCGTAGATGGCGGGATACGCTCATTAATGGCGAGATACGCTAGCGTAGAATGCGGAACGTGGAGCGGCGGAGATCTCGTCGTGGCGAGATACACGGAGCCGTTATGGGGGTGCCCGTGCTCTATGCTCCCGGCCAGACGGGGAATCCGAGAAAGCTCAGCTCGGTGAATGCTCGAAAATGAGCGAGGAGGCTGCGGAAGCTCTGCTCTGTAATAGCTCGGAGACAAGTGTGGAGGCTGAGGAAGCTCAGCCGCAGGATACCTTGAAGGCGAGCTGTTGGCTGGTTGCAAAGCGAAAATGGAATGTAATCAGAGGAGGCTTCCAAAGGTCGGATGATACCTCGAAGATGAGACACCTAGGAATGTTCCCTTCACATGGTACTTCAAAGAGCTGGTTGGTGCATGTGAGAGACCTGCCATCCACCATGAGCCTTGATAAGGAGAATCCGCACTGAAGAGCACCA
Organism: Agapanthus africanus; assembly: GCA_030015575.1. NCBI lineage: Eukaryota > Viridiplantae > Streptophyta > Magnoliopsida > Asparagales > Amaryllidaceae > Agapanthus > Agapanthus africanus. The sequence goes on from CM057349.1 coordinate 455,593,729, forward strand.
TCAAGCTCCATCCATCAAATCAGAAAGTATCCTTTCTTCTTACCCTAAAAAAATATGGGGTGTAAAATATTGGAGTTGGAGATGTATATGAATTAAATGGGGACCAACAATAACAGCATTTATTTGGCTGTTCCCATGACTCAAAATCACGCATCATGTGTTTCATTTTGGACACGTCAGCCAAGGCCCCATGGGTCGGCTTCAGGTACGGGTCGGAGCCTAAACAACCTGCTGCATTCATGCACCCACGTGATCATCGTACGTCTCATGGATATGTATACTGTGTTAGTGATAAGACCAAGGACAAATTAATTAAGAAAATTACTGTAACAATAATTATAATTTGGTGATGCAACCAAATCTTGTTTTTAAGGGCGATTTCTTGATCCTCATCATCATCATGTGCACAAGATTACAATTATATTTATATAAGAGATATATAGTATATATGTATGATGACCGAGACTGAGTAATTTTTTGTTTTTGTTTTTGTCAGCTATAATGATGATGCTCACGGGTGGTATTTTCTCAGATTACGACACATGACGGATGACATGTCCTGAAGGCTACAGAGGTAGAATAAATGAGTTGCAATAGAGGCATTTCTCGGGACCTCATCTCGAGGAAGTGTCCGATCTTTCAGGAGACCTCCCTGAGTATGTTCCACCTTCACCTAGCAAACTACCAACAGCTCGTCTCCGAGCTTCCTCGGTCTCCTTGCTCGTCTCTAAGTCATCTGTCAGACCGAGCTTCCTCGGTCTTACTGCTCGTCTTCGAGTCATTTGTTAGGCCGAGCTTCCTCCGCCTCACTGCTCGTCTCCGAGCCATCTGACAGGCCGAGCTTTCTTGGCTTCCCCGATCAACCGAGAGAGTGGAACCCGAGCGCCCTCGCAATGGCTCCGCGTATCTCGCCAGGGCAAGATATCCGCCTCTCCACGTTCCGCGTCCCACGCTAGCGCGTCCCCCATTAATGTACGTATCCTGCCATTAATGCGAGGATAACGCAGGGGCGTAACTGACGGCGACGATCTCGCGCTCATTCGCTCCACGCGACCACTATATAACCCCCTCTCTCAGATGACTCAGGTAACTCGAAATCATTTCCAATACGCCGTTACTCTGCACTTATTCCCCAGCACCAACTTGATCGTCGGAGGGTCCTACGGTGCTCACCCACCTCGAGACTTCTTTTGCAGATAGCTCGGCGTCAACACCAACCCATTGAGATCCACACACTTAACAACTCCCAAAATAAATCTCAATCTTCAAAGACCGACATCACAGGATCGATAGAGGACAACATCTGAAGGAGATCACATCCTCCATCAGTTGGCGCCGTCTGTGGGAAGATGCTTCAGAAGCTTCTCCACCCTTAAAGTTGATCTTCCGCCCTCGACCCGATGGCGAGCGACAACCGTGACGATCCAAATACGAGCCGCCACAACGGAGGTGGGAGCGGCTCGTCTCCTCCTCCTAACGTGATCAACGCCTTATCTGCTTGAATAGACACGCTCACATCGCTGGTGGATGCTCTCGTCCGCGTTCAAGCGGCGGCCTCTACCCACCAGACCGCCGTTCCCCCTCCCCGGGATAACGACATCTGTAGAAGGACGGATGGGCATGCTCAAGCCCTCGATCTCACTCGTGCTCATCCCAGCGTCACCGAGCGCCGGCGTGCCGACTCTGGCCACCGTGACCCGCATGCGGCGATTGATTCCATGGCCCGCTGGGCACCGGACAGCTCCATGCCCCGATTCTAGGGAATACTGGGCCGTTGCTCCGATACCCACCACGTGTTCTCTCCCCCTAAGGAGGTGTCGGTCAGCTTGCCTGCTTCCAGGCATGACCGTCGCCCCCACGCTCGCCGGGGCCGAGCGAACTGCGAACGCCGGAACCACTCGAGGAGGGCCTCGCCCGAGGATTTGAGAAATTTGATAGAATGGAATCAGAGCTGCACCATCATGTAGACCCGGAGCGGAGGTAGCCACCACTCCGATTGTGCAGAATCCCCTACCTCCGACTTTAAGCCCTCGAAAAGAAAATCGAAGGCATACGACGGGATGGCCATGCGTCCGGCGAAGGGGCTAGGTACTTCGCCGATTCATTAACAAAGCCCTTTATAGAAGAGTTGCTGGCTGAGCACGTCTCGTTCAGGAACAAGCCGCCAAAAGTGGCCCTCTTCGACGGGAAATTCGACCCGAAAGACCACCTAGACGCATTTACGGCGGGCATGAGCTTCCAAGATAACTCAGACGCGGCTCAATGCCGAGCTTTCCCCACCACCCTCAACCGGGTTGGCCGGGGCTGGTTCCGAGGACTTACGCCACGCTCTATCTCGACCTTCGATGAACTGGCCACCTAATTCCTCGATCACTTCGTCAGTAATCGACGACAGAAAAGGATGGCTGACTACGTGTTCACCATCATGAGAGGAGACAAAGAATCCTTCAAAGGATATGTCACCCGCTTCTATAATGCCCTCCTCGAGGTCCCCGAGCACCGTGATGAAACAGTCATCACCGCACTGAGGTCTGGTCTTAGGCACAAAGAGTGGCTTCGCTCTTTTGCATTAGCGCAACCAAGACCATGGTCGAAGTAAAAACCTGGACCAAGCGAGAAATCCAACTCGAGTCCGAGGTAAACTCAAACCTGCCTCGAGCCGACCAAGTGGATAGAAAGAAAAGGGACAGGAAGGAGAAAAAGAAAGTCGATCATCCGAAACCTTATTCCCCGAGGTTTCAGAAGTACACTCCCCTAAACATCTCTCAGACCAAGCTACTGGAGGAAGCTAAAGGTGAGAGGTTCTTTAAGCTCCCGCCAGTCACCCAAAGGGCAGGCAAGTGTCTCCGCGGCCCATACTGCGCCTTCCACAGGTCACAGGATCACCTGACTAAGAACTGCAAACAACTCCATGACTACATCGAGGAGTTGATCCACTCAGGCCACCTGGTGAAATACCTACGGGACAAGCGACAGGCGGAGCGGGAGCAAAATGACCAAACCCTTTCCGAGAAATTAACGATCGGACAGATAATAGTCGTTACCTCGAATCCAGCGCGGGAAAATGGGGGGAACCGCTACATCCTCCCAATCGAGGGTACAAGCGGTATGCCACACAAGAGGTGCAGGAGGGACGAGCCGGTCACTTTCACATATGAGGACCTCCACGGCATATCGCTCCGTGACAATGACCCTCTCGTGATAACGGTCAGAGTCCACCGTTACGAAATCCAGAGGATATTGGTCGACTCAGTGAGCTCGGCGGATATCCTGTTCCATGACTGTTTCCAGCGTATGGGGCTAGGACCATCCGACCTTCGACCTACCCCCTATGTCCTCTCTGGGTTCACCAATCATTCTGTCCCTACCAAAGGATTGGTCACCCTCCTCCTCAACATTAGGGAAGCAGCCACTACACGAACTATACCAGTGGACTTTCTCGTCGCCAAGGTCCCTTCATCCTACAACATTCTCCTAGGATGTCCTACCTTAAACGCTTTCTAGGCTCGGATCTCGACTTATCACCTGGCGCTCAAATTCCCTTTGGATCAAGAGGGAATAGGCCGGGCCTATGGAAACCAGCAAACCGCTAAGATTTTCCTCGCTTCGACATCCACCGCCGGAGAGCAGGGAAACGATTTTGAGGGCACGCCTGACTTCTAAGGGTCTTTGGATACACGCGACGACCAACAGAAGGTTAAAGGTGTCCCGGTGGAATCGTTGGCGAAAGTCCCCCTCGAAGAAGGGGTCGATGGCCGGACAGTCCAGATCGGCTCACTCCAGACTGGAGATCACCGTGAAGACCTGATCCGGTTCCTCTGAGATGACTCGGACTTATTCGCTTAGGCACCGGCGGACATGTCCGGAATCGACCCTAGTGTGATCTCCCACAAGATCGGGGTCGACTCGAAAGCAAATCCCGTCCGACAAAAGAAGAAAAGTTTTGTGCCGGCCAAGCAAAAGGCAATAGAAGACGAAATGGATCGACTGCTCGCCGCTAACTTTTTCAAAAACCTGGACTACTCAGATTGGCTGGCGAACGTGGTCATGATCAAGAAGGCAAACGGGAAATGGCACATGTGCGTCGATTTCACAGATTTGAGCAAGGCCTATCCCAAAGACAACTATCCCCTCTCTCGGATAGACCAGCTGGTAGACAGTTCGGCCGGCCATGAATTATTGAGCTTCATGGGCGCTTTCTCCGGTTACAATCAGATCAGGATGAACCCGGCCGATGAAAAACTTACCGCCTTCACCACTGATCGGGGGGTATACCGCTACAATGTGATGCCCTTCGGACTCAAAAACACCGGGGCCACATATCAGCGCCTGGTCAATAAGCTGTTCAAACCTCAGATCGGCAGAAACATAGAAGTCTATGTCGACGACATGCTCGTGAAATCCATCTCGTCAACTGGGCACACTAAAGGCCTCGGCGAGACGTTCGATATCCTACGAAAGTACAAAATGAAGCTGAATCCAGCTAAGTGCGCATTCGGAGTCACCAGTGGGAAGTTCCTTCGGTTTATGGTAACCCACCGAGGAATCGAAGCAAACCCTGAATAGATCAGCACCATCCTCAACATGGCAATGCCCAAGAGCAATGTTGACATCATGCGACTCACGGGAAGGGTCGCTGCCCTGAGTCGCTTAATGTACAGATGCGGGGAGAAGTGCCTCCCGTTTTTCAGGGCCCTAAGGAAAATCCCCAAGTTTGAATGGTCTGAGGAGTGCTAGAACGCTTTCGAACAACTCAAGGTACATCTAGCGACCCCACCTCTATTCACCCGACCAGTTGAGGGTGAAGAACTATTGCTATATCTGGCTATCTCCGACCAAGTCGCAGGTTCGGTGCTCATCAGAGAATTTGAAGGCGTATAAAGGCCGGTCTATCATGTGAGCTATGTCTTCAAGGATGCAGAGACAAGATACCCAGCCATAGAGAAACTAGTCCTGGCACTTGTCGTCGCCTCCACGAAACTTCGACACTATTTTCAAGCGCACACGATCCTCGTCCTCACAGAGCGACCTTAAGGGTCGATTCTCGCCTCCCCCAAGTCATCGGGACGTCCGGAGAAGTGGAGATGGGAACTGTCCCAATTCGATATCAAATACCGCCCCCGATAAGCCATCAAAGCACAGGTCTTGGCGGATTTTGTTGTCGAATGCACCATCCCCACTAAAGAAGAAATGTCGACATGAGGTCCCGAACCATGTCCCTCGGTCGAGGAGGTGCTCGACCTCATCCCGGATTAGGTGCTCTACGTGGACAGATCCTCCACCGAGGAGGGGAGCGGGGCTGGCCTGATCATCTGCGGCCCGGACGAAGCGGAAATGGAATACTCCTTAAAACTCGGGTTCAGAGCGTCAAACAACGCCGCGGAATACGAGGCCCTGTTGGCTGGACCGTGGATCGTTTCCGGGGTAGGACTGAAGACCATCAGAGTTCGCAGTGACTTCACACTGGTCGGTAACCGGGCGCTTCGAATCCTGGGAACCGCTCATGATAAAATACCTGGCCGAGGTAAAAAGGCTTCGAAAATTTTTCGACGAAATCTAAGTAGAGCAGATCCCCAGGAACTTGAACACTCGGGCCGACGCTTTGAGCAAGCTCGCTTCTTCCTATTCGGCCACCCATAAAAGAAATATCCTCTTCGAAGTCTTATCTCGACCCAGCGTAGAAGAAGGGGAGGTAACGCTCCAGATCTACACAACCTAAGAAGAAGGCCAAGATTGGAGGAAGCCTATCGTGGAGTTCCTGAAAGACGGTGTGCTCCCAGAAGATCGAGGAGAAGCTCGCCGATTACGGGCCAAAGCACGCCATTTCGTTTGGAGCAACGGAAACCTGTATAAGAAGTCGTACACTCAGCCTCTGCTCCATGCATCGACCCCCATGAGGCTGACTACGTTCTGCGAGAAATACATGAAGGGGTCGGGGAGCGCATCAAGGAGCCTGCACCTTGGTCCAGAAGACGCTGCTCCAAGGGTAGTACTGGCCGAAATTGCACCAGGATACCGAGAAGCTGGTCAGAAGGTGCAAAAACTGCCAACTCTTCGGCTGTATACCTTGTCTTCCAGCAACCAAACTAATGCCACTTAGCTCACCTTGGCCGTTTGCATAATGGGGGATGGATATGGTCGGTCAACTCCCTACCAGCACGGGCGGACACAGATACATCCTCGTCGCTGTGGACTACTTCACAAAATAGATAGAGGCCGTGCCCATCAGAAAACCGGCCGCCGCCTCTATGATAAAGTTTCTGCAAAACAATATAATTTCTCAATTCGGAATCCTCAGGTGCATAGTTACCGACCATGGGACCAACTTCGAAAACGACAAAGTCAAAGAGTTCCGCAGCAACTACCACATACTAATGAAGTTTGCCGCGGTTGCACATCCTCAATGCAACGGGCAGGCCGTGGTAGTGAACCGAGGCATCATCCGCCGTCTCAGAGCCCGTTTGGAAGGAAGGAAAGGCGGCTGGGTCGAGGAACTGCCGCGAGTGCTATGGGCATTACGAACATCGAAAAAAACAACCACGGGAGAAACCCCATTCAGCCTCTGCTACGGTACCGAAGCAATGGTCCCCACGGAGATTGGACTACCCAGTTACAGGGTAGAACATTTTGACGATGAAACCAACAGCTTGGCGTTCCGAAGCAACTTGGACATCTTATTGGAAAAACGGGATCGAGCGCAAATCAGAGCGGCCGCCTACCAGCAGAAAACCGCACGCTATTACAATACTCGAGTTAAACATCGGGCCTTCAAGATTGGAGATCTGGTCTTACAAAGAAACGAGTTTGTGGGCCAAGGAAGACTGCACAAGTTCTTCCCGAAGTGGGACGGACCATTCCTCGTAACGGAAGTATTGCCCGGTGGAGCATACCGCCTGCAAGACGTTGTGGGGCATAATTTTTCTCGGCCCTATAATGCCAAAAAGATTAAATTGTATAAATAAACATGTATCGTCTTTCAAAATAATGTAATTCCCTTTTTGCATTTAACTAAGTCTTCCAAGCTAAGTCCTATTATAGAAAAGACTTTATATAACCCCCGGGGCTCTAGCCCTTTGATTCTTTTCTCGGTTCTAAGACACCGAAGTTTTTTGAGAAAACATAAAATTTGTATCAAGAAGAGGAAAAGAGATGGTGCACTATATATTCAAGAGGTATCATGGGCTCCTCAGCCTTACGACAGTTACAACAAAGGAGGGCGGGGGTTAAGGAAACATTGTCGGTGGTACACCGAAGAAATCTCCTCCAGCCGATCCCGAGTAGCTTCGACTCGCTCCCTCCGACGGTACTCGTGGACCCGAGAAGCTATCGATTCCCCGGGCGAGGGAGGATCCTCTTCCGTCGAGCAGGAAGCGATGACCAACCTTTCCTGAAAACTCTTAAGAAGGAGGCCCATCGAGCGATCCCGCCTACTCTTTGAGATCAGACCAAGCCCATGGACCGTGTGCATTTTTTCGAACGCCTCGTCCATCAGCCGCGAGGATAAGGTATTGTGCAAACCCAGTGAAGTCCTCCATATCGCATAAATCAATACCTGAAGGAGAGGAGATCTCCGGGGAAGTAAGCGTCCACAGTGGCCTTCCAGGCGGCTTATCACCACCTCGTACGTTTCATCGGAGCGATCAAGGTTGTAAAAGTATACGTCGTCACGGAAAATGATCTCCCTGATAGGATACACGCGGCCGGCCATCTTTAGGGAGTGCGAGACTAGAAAGAAATCAATATACCTTCAGTATTTATAGCTTCAACAAAAATCTTCCAACGGCCGAGATTTACTCGCATAGCAACGCAAATCACGGAATATTGCACTTTCCCGATATGGCACCTCCACATGTCACCCGCGACGGTTGCCATTCCCACCCTTTGCGGGTCAAATCAGGTTGAACGACGCCCAAGAAGATACTATAGAGTCAATAAAGCCCTCGTAGTGAGGCTACCGAGCAGCTTCGTACTCGGTCCATCCGCAGTTGGTAGATTCCTACCCATCAATGCTGTGGATCTAAAGCCCTCCTCATGAGGCCACCGAGTAGCTTCCTGATCGATCCATCTATAGTGGGTAGCTTCCTGCCCATCAATATTGTGGATCCAAAGCCCTCGACGTCGAGGCGTCCAAGTAGCTTCCTGCTTGGTCCATCCGTAGCGGGTAGATTCCTGCCCAACTACGCTGTAGATCAAAAGCCCTCTTCACGAGGCCACCGAGTAGCTTCCTACTCGGTCCATCCGCAGCGGGTAGATTCCTGCCCAACTACGCTATGGATCAAAAGCCCTCCTCAGAAGGCCACTGAGTAGCCTCCTATTCGGTTCATCCGCAATGGGTAGCTTCCTTCCCATCAATGCTATGGATTTAAAGCCCTCTTCATGAGGCTACCGAGTAGCTTCCTGCTCGGTCCATACGCAGTGGGTAGCTTCTTGCCCATCAATACGTGGATCCAAACCCCTCGACGTCGAGGCGACCGAGTAGTTTCCTGTTCGGTCCATCCGTATCTGGTAGATTCCTGCCCTACAAAGAAGTGGATCTAAAAGCCCTCCTTACAAGGACGCCGAGCAGATTCTTTCTTGGCCCATCAATCGGTTTATACGCGACGAGCGATCGCTACCTCGACTCCGGGGAAAAGGAGGACACCGACCTTCCAACACTTGGCTATCGTTCGACTCGACGTGCGTGTAGAGTGTTTTTCGTCACCCCATTGAGATGAGAATACACGTGCGCTTGTCAGGCGTACTACAGATTCCCCTTGCCTAGGGTAGGCCGGGGTTTATTGATTGTGCGGATCCGAATCTCCGGCAGCCGCAGACTAAGCTGTCGTTAATTATCCCTCGCCTTTGGAGTGAGGGAACCTCTGATTGACGGGTTAAACTGGTCATGCGAACTCAATGTATAGTGAACGTGTGTTTTGTTTTGGAGGGGGCTTGGATATATCGGGAGCCACGCAGAGTTTTTACGGGGGTCCCGCTACCCGGATAGCGGAGGGTGCGAGGCAGCGCCCCGGCCCAAATTTTTTTTTGGGAGGGACAGTGTTGTGGAGTGTGTGTGTGTATATATATACATGTATACATATATAAAATGGGAAAAAGCGCCCAAAGGACGCATGGGGCCAGCGCCGTGAGCGCTGTGTGCTTAGGTGCTGTGCGCTTAGGCGCTAGCGCACCATGTGTCGGCACGTGGGCGCTTAGCGCTTGAGCGCTGGAGCGCTAGACGCTCGAGCGCTAGCGCGCCACGTGTCGGTACTTGAGCACTGGGCGCTCGAGCGCTGTGCGCCACGTGTCGGCACGTGGGCACTGGGCGCTTAAGCGCTAGCGTGCCACGTGTCGGCATGTGGGCGCTGAGCACTTGAGCACAAGGCGTTCGGGCACTTGGGCGCTGGTGCGAAAGAGGGGATTTTTAGCCCCAGAAATGGAATTTAAAATCCCGAAAGAGGATTTAGGGTGGAGTCAAACTCCTAAGATGTTTTGGAGTTGATGAAAGGGGTTCTTCTTTGGAGCACTGGGTCTTCCCAAAAATGGGGTTTTCGGAGATGAGCCTCCTTCTTCCTCCTCTGTTGGTAGGATCTTGAAGATCAAGAGATGAGAGACTTTAAAAATCTTTTCTTTTTGAGATCTAATGGAAGATCTGAGTTCCCCTTTATGGGTTTTATGGTGAAAAACTATTTAGTTTTATAAAATGAAAAGTAAAACTCTTGATTTAATTCAAAAGAAAGAAGAAGGTTTTAGAACCTTGAGGAAGGAGAAAGATCTCAGATCTAAATTTTTTTTGGAGAGAGAAAAAGTTGAGATATTTCATTATCTTTGCCTTTATAGGCTATACATTTTACATATAGCCTCTTGGGCTTCACAAAATGGCATTTTACCTATCCCATGGCTCATGTGCCATTTCTTTTTGCACATAAGCCATGGGCTTTACAAAAGTTCGGCTTTATGCCCATTTTTTTACATTTATTCATAAAATAAAAGAAAAGAAATACAACAAAATTATTTATTACAAAAATTTTATTTTGGCATGGGGGGAGACTGGCCGCTTCATGTTCGGGCTCGACCTGGGCATTGGCCCACTGGACCTGGGCTTGGGCCCACTTGGCTTGGGGTTGACTTTGATTTTGACTTGGTCAACCGGGGTGCAAATTTTGACCCCAACAAATTGCCCCCTATCAATACATGTACACCACACAGGTGGGTCGTGTGCATGAAATTGATGGATCTTCTTTCACGTGGAGGTCGACTCCGTTTTGATAACATGGATGTCGTTTCTACCATTTTAGCGACGTGGACGGTCGATTATGCCATTTTAGCGACATGGACAGTCGATTCTGCCTTTTTGGTGACTAGGACGGTCGATTCTGCCCTTTTTGCGACTTGGACGGTCGATGCTGCCATTTTATCTACTTGGACGGTCGGTGCTGCCCTTTTTGTGACGTGGACGGTCGATGCCGCCCTTTTAGCGACTTGGACGGTCGATGCTGCTCTTTTAGCGACGTGGACGGTCGGTGCTGCCCTTTTTGTGACGTGGACGGTCGATACTGCCCTTTTAGCGACTTGGACGGTCGATGCTGCCCTTTTAGCGACTTGGACGGTCGATGCTGCCATTTTTGCGACGTGGATGGTCGATGCTACCCTTTTAGCGATGTGGACGGTCGATGCTGCCCTTTTAGCGACTTGGATGGTTGGTTCTGCCCTTTTTCCAACCTGGACGGTCGGTGCTGCCCTTTTTGTGACGTGGACGGTCGATGCTGCCCTTTTAGCGACTTGGACGGTCGATGCAGCCCTTTTAGCGACGTGGACGGTCGATGCTGCCCTTTTAGCGACTTGGACGGTCGGTGCTGGATTTGACTTGCTCCGCTTCTTGCGGTGTCAGGGATGAAATTGACTTGTTTCCGAGGTGGAATTTGATTCTGCCAGGGAGGTCAATGGTTGTTTTGCCGATTTGATGTGATTTGGATTGACATCGGCACCGCTACACTGGAATATGGTACCATGAGCGAATCGTCATTTGCCGTGAGGGAATTTCCCTCGTTCCCAGTTTAACGACTTAGGGGTCATCTGTTTCCAGTTTAATGACTTAGAGGTCATCTGTTCTCAGTTTAAAGGCTTAGGGGTCTATTGGATTGGAGTTTGGAATTTTGGGGTTAGGGTAGGCATCAACGTTGCTAACACTGAAGCACATGTGCCAGGAGCAATTCATCATTTGCCCTTTCCTGTTGGGAAGCGGTGGCTTAGGAGACAGGTTTATGTTCTTATCACCGAAGGCTTTTCAATTTTATGAGCCGTAAGGGTCCCATAAACGTATTTTCTTCCTACGAGTCAAAAGGATCTCGTAGGTGTATTTTCTCCTTAGGAGTCGTGGGGACTCCTAAGTGCGTTGCTCTTTTGTGAGTCATAAGGATTTCACGCGGGAATTTTCTCCTCACAAAGTCGAGAAGACTTTGTGAGTGGATTTCATCTCTTTTTCATGAGTTTACACCCTTTCGGGTTTTCTCAAACTCGCAGGCAGTCCTGCTGTTTTTACTCACGGAGCCTTTTCGGGTTTTCTCCGTGCCCATTTTGCTTGTGGACATACCCCTTTTTTTTCTTTCTTTTTTTCGCCGGTGGGACTTTGAATGTGGTCTCGCCGGTAGGACTTAGGAGAGATTGGGATCATTTTACGCCCGTGGATTGTATACGGTTTTGCGGGATGTATGATCCAGACCGTAGGGCCGTAAAAATTTTGGGACTTTGTTGGCGTCTACGTCGCTGCACTGGAATATGGTACCAGGAGCGACTCATCATTCGCCGTTGGGGCATGGGTTTGGAATTTGGTTGGCGTCTGCATCGCTCCACTGGAATATGGTATCAGGAGCGACTCATCATTCGCCACTTGGGGATTGGGGAGCGATGGCTTAGGAGTGTAAGTCGATGTAAAACACCCCATGACTTGCGGGGAGGCGGAATAATGAAATACGATCTTGTTTTAGGCGTAAATATCGACTAACCGAGAATCTTTGCTAAACGATAACTAACAAGAATCATAGAAGTTAACAACTACTATGAAAAGTGATTATACCTGTAGAACCGAGTCCTTCGTCTTGTCGTTCTCCACGTCCTCTCCGGCCTTCTCTATGTAGTAGAAGATCCACCCGAGAGCTTTACTATAAGCTTCACCTCTAACTTGAGGTAACTAGGTTTCTTAAATCGCTAATCTAAGTAACCTAGGTGATATAGAGAATGGTTAAGGATTAAGTAGTCTATTCTAATCCTTGGTCTCAACACATGAGGGGGGAGGATTAGGGTTTGAGAAGAGAGAGCTTGAGGAGAGAGAAAGTGAGCAAGAGAATGAGATGAGAGAATGATCTATCATAATATATATCAAGCATTATCATTTATCCAATAAAAGAAAATAAAGGATGAATAATCATGCTTCATAAATACAAGAGGGTGATTCATCTCCATGAGTCATTAAGTATTTATGATGCATTAATGACATGGATGAATTACTCACATGACTCACTAATCTCATTTAATGCATATGCCACCTTAACCCCCAAGTCACCATCTTCTAGAAGCTTCTCGCGTAATTACGAGAACGTCCATCCTATCCGTGAAAATATGGAAAAACTTTAGACTGTATAAATCCAATAACCGGATACTAGAAACGGGCTTAAACCAAAAAACGGCTAGTAAAAACTGTCCGGATGTCGTACGTGTGTAAACACACGTATGCGTCCGAACCCTTGTTGTAAAACCATACGACCTCTATATCGTTTCTCTTAGAGCAGGGAAACTCTCTGTGTGGGACTCTAGAGACTCGACTACTACGCTGGCAGTGGGTTTAACCACAGACCGCAAGCGGCACTAGCTGTACGTAACGGTCCCCAGGTAGATGTCGATAAGAAGGCCGATGAGGAAACCCATCCGAACTCCTATTGAGTCTGATGTGATAATCTCCGTACAGTCCGGTCTGTTCGTCTAAGACTATCGCATATCGGGCCTAGAGGGCGGCAAGCGTCAGTCCCCTAATAGCGGTATAAGTCGTGTCGGAGTGAAGCCCATTACACCCTGAGAAACTACTGGAACCTACCAGTAAATCTCGCTTGCCCTGGCCAGGGACTTTGCGTAATGGCTTTCTGACACAGCGCGATATCAACTCCCAATACCGGGAGAGACGAATCCTATCTAACCGCCATTGCCTCCAAGTGCTCGGGACTGCACCCAACTGCTACCTGTTTGCACGACTCCTTCGAGCCGTGGTAGGGTAGCAATCTAAGAACAGTGGGACACACTCGAGGCGAAGTAGAAGTGTCAAGTCTGCGGACTATGCTGTACTCATGTCACCTGGGAACTGTTAACTGACGACTGGTATAAAACCCAACCAACAGTTCCCTGCGAGTCCTGTCCGGTGTACCCGTAACCCAACGAGCACCTGTATACTATCTCCAGTACGACGTACTGACGGTTGTGGGACAGACCATCTCCCCAACTGGGATGAGAAGCGTACACACTAGTCTACTCCAGAGTATCGATGCCCTGTCTCGATAATCCTACGACTAGGGACCTGAATAAGGATGTGCTTGTAGACTACTCAGCCCCCACTAGTGTGACTGCCATCACAACGCTGGTAGTCAAGCAAGATCCTAAGAGCTCTATCAATACTTATACTCACATATTAAGATAGAAAAACCAAGTAGCATACTACCATGTTTAGCAAGACTGTTATATACATGTGAATATCCCAAGCTTTCATTAAGTAATATACAAACTAGTATGATACAATAATGGCCCATAGGGCATATACACTAACAATCTCCTACTTGCACTAGGGCCATGTACTGGCGTATCGAAGACCGATGATCTCGAGTAGCTTCTCGAACTGAATCTGAGGTAGGGCCTTCATGAATGGATCAGCAATGTTCTCTTCAGTAGCAACTCTCCGAACCTTGATCTCCTGACGATCAATGATCTCCCTGATCAGGTGATACCGCCTTAAGATGTGTCTGGACTTCTGACGGGACCTTGGTTCCTTCGCTAAAGCTATAGCTCCGTTGTTGTTGCAATACAGAGGTATTGGATCAACAATGGTAGGAACCACCTGAAGTTCTGTTAGGAACTTCTTCATCCAGACCGCTTCTTTTGCGGCATTGCAAGCAGCAATATACTCCGCTTCCATCGTCGAGTCAGCAACGGTGTCCTGCTTAGAACTCTTCCAGCACACCGCCCCTCCATTAAGGGAAAAGACATAACCTGACATAGACTTGGAATCGTCCTTATCACTCTAGAAGCCGGAATCAGCATAGGCCTCCATCCCGAGGTCTATTCCGCCGTAAACCAAGAACATCTCCTTAGTCCTCCTTAGGTACTTGAGAATGTTCTTTACTGCTATCCAGTGCTTCTCCCCTGGGTCTGATTGATACCAGCTTACCACGCTCAGTGCGTAAGCTACATCTGGTCTGGTGCACAACATCGCATATATTATAGAGCCTACCGCAGAAGCGTAGGGTATAATAGACATGCGTTCCCTTTCCAAATCAGTCTTGGGAGACATCTATTTGGATAGGGTGATTCCGTGACAAGCCGGTAGATTACCACGCTTAGAATCTTCCATACTGAATCTTTTCAGTACAGTGTCGATATACCTGGACTGCGAAAGTCCCAACATCCTCTTGGATCTATCACGATAGATCCGGATCCCCAGAATGTAAGAGGCATCACCCGGGTCTTTTATGGAGAACCTGTGTGACAAGAATCCTTTGACAGATTGTAGCATAGGAATGTCATTTCCTATCAATAGAATGTCATCCACGTACAAGACGAAGAATACGACATTTCTGGCTACAACTTTACTATATATACATGGTTCATCTGGATTTTTAATAAAGTCATATTCTTTGACTGTCTCATCAAAACAGATGTTCCAACTCCGCGATGCCTGCTTTAGTCCATAAATGGACTTAAGCAATTTGCATATTTTCCCGCTGCTCCCACTCTGATTGAAACCCTTTGGCTGATCCATATAGACGCACTCTTCTAAATTACCATTCAAAAAAGCCGTCTTTACGTCCATCTGCCAGATTTCATAATCATGGAAGGCAGCAATAGCAAGAAGGACCCGAATGGATTTGAGCATAGCCACTGGAGAAAAAGTTTCGTCATAGTCAAAACCAGGTCTTTGACGAAAACCCTTTGCAACAAGTCTAACCTTATAGGTTTCCACCTGTCCATCTACGCCAATCTTTTTCTTGAAGATCCATTTGCATCCTATGGGTTTTACCCCATCTGGAGCAAAGTCCAAAGTCCATACTTTGTTGGTGTATATGGACTCCATTTCGGTCCGCATTGCATCTATCCATCGTACCGAGTCGCCGCTCTGGATGGCCTGCTGGAAGCTAGTAGGTTCATCATCAACGATGATGCAATCCTCTCTATCCCCATCTATGAGAAAACCGTAGTATCTCTTAGGCGGATGAGACGGCCTACTACTCCTGTGGAGGGGTGCGGGAATGTCCTGTTCTTCTTGAACTACTTGTTCTACCAAACTTTCAGTATTAGTTTGTGGTTCTGGAATTTCTTCCAGTTCTATTTCAATCCCATTTATTTCCTTTTCTAAAAACTGATATTCTAGAAAATGGGCATTACGAGAAACAAACACCTTTTGTTCCTCTGCGTAATAGAATAGATACCCCTTGGAGTTCTTTGGATATCCCACAAACTTACACTTTACTGATCGTGCCTCGAGCTTGTCCACATGCTGCTTTTTAACAAAAGCTGGACATCCCCATATTTTCAGATACTGAAGATAGGGTTTCTTCCCACTCCACATCTGATATGGCGTGGTAGGCACAGTCTTGGTAGGAACCATGTTCAAAAGATATGCCGCTGATTCTAGTGCATAACCCCAAAAAGATCACGGTAACTCAGCATTACTCATCATGGAACGTACCATATCCAATAGGGTTCGATTCCTTCTCTCCGATACACCGTTATGCTGTGGAGTGTATGGAGGAGTAAGCTGAGAGAGAATTCCTTTCTCTTTTAGGTAACCTAGGAACTCGGCACTCAAGTATTCACCACCTCGATCGGATCTTAGTATCTTGATACTTTTGCTGGTTTGGTTTTCTACTTCATTCTTATACTCTTGGAATTTCTCAAAAGCCTCGGATTTATGTTTCATCAGATAAATGAATCCGTACCTTGAGTAATCATCCGTGAAAGTAATAAAATAGGAAAAACCACCTCTTGCATGTGTAGACATTGGACCACATACATCGCTGTGTATGAGTCCTAAGAGCTCGCTCGCTCTTACTCCATGTCCAGTAAATGGAGTCTTTGTCATCTTTTCTTTGAGACAAGATTGACAAGTGGCATAAGTTTGATATTCGAACGAGTCCAAATATCCTTCTCTATGTAACTTAATCAACCTTCTTTCATTGATGTGACCCAGTCTACAATGCCATTAGAAAGCTTTATTTAAATCTGGAGACTTTCTTTTTAGTGTGTTCTGGACATTGAAAATTTGGAGTTGGTTTAAAACATATATACCGTTATTTAGTGTACCGGACCCAATCAAACCATGATTAAGGTGGATGTTAACAACATCACTTACAAACGTGAAATCATAACCTTTATTTGATAACAAGGAAACTGATATAATATTACACGTTAAGCTAGGTACATAAAAACAGTTATGTAAAACCAAAATGTGTCCACTTGTCAATCCCAGGTGATAATCCCCGACGGACACAGCTCCCACGCTAGCTCCGTTAGCAACCTTTAGGGTTATATCACCTTCCTTCAGCACTCTACGGTTTCTCAGTGCCTGCAATGAATTGCATATATGAGATCCTGATCCGGTATCCAATACCCAGGAAGTAGAGTTGATTGACAGACAATTCTCAATTACAAACACACCTGAAGTCGAAGCCACGCTTGCTTCGGTTCCTGGTTCTTGGCGTTCCACGCCTTGCAATCCTTTTTCCAGTGCCCTTTCCTGTGACAATGGAAGCACTCATCCTTGCCCACTACCAGTACTGCAAACTTTTTCTTTCCCTTCCCTCCCACCTTACTTACACCTCCTCTAGGTTTGGCGGCGGCTTTCTTTTTCCTTCCTTTGGCCCTAGCCTTGGACCCGGAAGAAGAAGCACCGCTAACAAACATAGCGGGTGTTTCCCTTGCCTTCTGCAAGGTGCCCTCTGCACTCCTCAACATGTTAAGGAGTTCTGGAAGTTCAACTTCTTTTCTTTGAATGTTGAAGTTCAGAATAAACTGGGCGTAGGTGGAAGGAAGGGACTGGAGAATAAGGTCTGTATAGAGCTCATTATCCAAAGTCGTCCCAAGGTCTGCGAGCTCTTCTATGTAGCCAATCATCTTTAGGACATGTTCTCCTACCGATGATCCGATAGCCAATCTCGCTCGAAACAAGTTCTTAGAGGTCTCGTATCTTGCTATACGAGATTGCTCTCCATAAAGTTCCTTTGTATGGAGAAATATGGCATCTAGTTCCATATCCTCGTGCCTCCTCTGATGTTCATTGTTCATCGAGGCAAGCACGATGCACTTGGCTTTTGCGCAATCGAAATCCCAGGTTTTATGGATTTCCTTATCCGCATTACTAGATTTGGGACCAGGGACAGCAGGTGCCTTAGCGATGAGGGCGTACCCCAATTTGTTATAGGTCAAAGCCATTTTGACATTCCGCAGCCAATCTTTATAGTTTGGCCCTGTCAGTATATTTTTCTCTAAAAGTAACTTAAGTCCAGTCATTTTCAGGGTCGCTGCAATTAGGAGAGAGAGAAGAAAACTCTTTAGCATGATGCTCTTGCAAGCTTAAAGTGGTTTTTAATTTATCTAAACTGGATGTCTCCCACTGTTTCTCGAATCCTTCCTCAAACCATAAAAGAAGAATTAGCTAGGACTATTCTCATTGTACAATACTTGCTTAACCGTTCAGCCAGGCTGGTGTCGGTACTTCGAGGGAGGTTTTCCAACGCTTTCGCGAAGTTCCTTAATTAAATAACCTCTTTTCTCTGGGGGTGTAACCCCGCTGACACCTTTCTGGACACCTACTTGGTTTATAGCATTGATCGTTAAGTGACGAATATTCTGATGAGTAGCATATACTCACAGTAGGATTGGGATCCAAATATCATCGTATGATAATGTTGAAGGAATCCTACCAACATTCATCAAACTCCAAATGGTATGCAACTCTTTGCAAATTTCAGTTTCTTTAGAAATTCTCGATATATATTTTTGCCCCATGTTCTTATGACCTTGGCGTTGGTCAAAATGTCATAAGTCACATGTCAAGTTCTACCCATCATTATCTTGTTAATTTGAACCCATCCGTTCATATCCTTGACGTTGGCCAAAATGATCATACGACTATCCCAAACTAACTCATCTATCTATGTAACAAATGAATACCCAGCAGCTACCAAATACTATGCCTTGGCGTTGGTCAAAATACATAGCTTGAATACTACTGAATACCCAAATGAAATGACGGAGGGCTACGAATGGTTTTGGCGAAACCGTGAATGTAGTGAACTTGATATGACCGAAAGAACCTGATAGCTTTTTAAAAGGAGTGGTTAAAGCTCCGCAATTTAAAAATATCATCTGTTTTAAAATAACCGAGTGGTTTCTTTTAAATTGTTCCAACGATTAAACTTTGGTTTATTTTCTTTGCATTAATAATAATGCGTCCCATTATTAACCTATCATTGCAGAAAACAACGAAAATACAACGTCCTCTTATGCCATCCGCATTCGCCACTGGGTCCCGTCATCACCCGTTAGGTTACTTAACTAACGGCAGAGCGGGGGCTGGGCTAGCGCGGGTGTAAAACATAAGTGACGTCTAAATAGCTATCATATATAGATATTGTACATTCGTCAGACGCAATAATAGGCATTCCAGATCTCATATGACTTTATTGGATTTGCAACCAATCCGCGTTTGTTTAGAGCCTGCAACAAAAGACGGATTACACAGTTGTGATGAATAGCCATTATCCCACCCTAGACCCCTACGGGTACGGAAAACTACCCGTCAAATACTCGAAGTGAAGCGGTCTCCCTCAACAAAGTGAGTAGGCCACTAAACACTTCAAAGTACCCGGTAGTTTGTGCACCCCACCTTGGGTCTGTCCTAGGAGCAAAAACAGTAAAATGAAATAATACAACGGTGGTTACAACCGCAACCTGGATGTGTCCCGCAAAATAATATTACAACATATTACAATTATATCGAATGAATGAATATAACAACCCATCTCAAACCCCGGCTAATCATCACAACAGTCCAATACAGTTCACAACCACAAACAGTAAAAACCATTACAGAAATGTGCAACCCCCTGCCAACCGACATACTAGCAGTTAGGGGAGCTTTACGAACACATTATACAATCACAGATATAATCATATTAGCAAAGATCGCAAGATTTCGATCGTGCAAACACTTTAGATTCTACTCCAAAACTTCTCTATGCACCTGAGACTTGAGCAGAAAAATAAACATCCTAGAAAACACAAAAATATCACAGAAGAATAACAGGAGCAAACTGGGTCGAATCGGCCCTAACTCGGCCGCGGATCGGCGGCGGATCGGTGGGATCGGCCGCGGTTCCACGGCTGTATGGCCGATTCACTAACCCATTTTTCTCCATTTTTCTTATCTTTCTATGCTCGTTACTCTGCAGCAACCTGAAAAATTTTTAGAGCCTGTTTTGAAATCGACAGAAACTTGTGATATCGATGTCTTTTTCGGTTCGTTTTGCGTTCGAAATTCATACGACTTTGCTAATGAGTTAATTATTGTTTAGCGAGGCTCTGATACCACTGTAAGTCGATGTACAACACCCCACAACTTGCAGGGATGCGGAATAATGAAAAACGATCTTGTTTTAGGCGTAAACATCGACTAACCAAGAATCTTTGCTAAACGATAACTAACAAGAATCATAGAAGTTAACAACTACTATGAAAAGTGATTATACCTGTAGAACCGAGTCCTTCGTCTTGTCGTTCTCTACGTCCTCTCCGGCCTTCTCTATGTAGTAGAAGATCCACCTGAGAGCTTTACTACAAGCTTCACCTCTAACTTGAGGTAACTAGGTTTCTTAAATCGCTAATCTAAGTAACCTAGATGATATAGAGAATGGTTAAGAATTAAGTAGTCTATTCTAATCCTTGGTCTCAACACATGAGAGGGGAGGATTAGGGTTTGAAGAGAGAGAGCTTGAGGAGAGAGAAAGTGAGCAAGAGAATGAGATGAGATAACGATCTATTATAATATATATCAAGCACTATCATTTATCCAATAAAAGAAAATAAAGGATGAATAATCATGCTTCATAAATACAAGAGGGTGATTCATCTCCATGAGTCATTAAGCATTTATGATGCATTAATAACATGGATGAATCACTCACATGACTCACTAATCTCATTTAATGCATATGCCACCTTAACTCCCAAGTCACCATCTTCTAGAAGCTTCTCGCGCGAGAACGCCCTCCTATCCGTAAAAACACGGAAAAACTTTAGACTGTATAAATCCAATAACCAGATACTAGAAACTGGCTTAAACCAAAGCCGGCTAGTAAAAACTGTCCGGATGTCGTACGTGCGTAAACACACGTATGCGTCTGAACCCTTGTCGTAAAACCATACGACCTCTATATCGTTTCGCCTGGAGCAGGGAAACTCTTTGTGTGGGACTCTAGAGACTCGACTACTGCGCTGGCAGCGGGTTTAACCACAGACCGCAAGCGGCACTAGCTGTACGTAACGGTCCCCAGGTAGATGTCGATAAGAAGGCCGATGAGGAAACCCATCCGAACTCCTACTGAGTCTGATGTGACAATCTCCGTACAGTCCGGTCTGTTCGTCTAAGACTATCGAATATCGTGCCTAGGGGGCGGCAAGTGTCAGTCTCCTAATAGCGGTATAAGTCGTGTCGGAGTGAAGCCCATTACACCTTGAGAAACTACTGGAACCTACCAGTAAATCTCGCTTGCCCTGGCCAGGGACTTTGCGTAATGGCTCTCTGACACAGCGCGATATCAACTCCCAATACCGGGAGAGACGAATCCTGTCTAACCGCCATTGCCTCCAAGTGCTCGGGACTGCACCCAACTGCTACCTGTTTGCACGACTCCTTTGAGCCGTGGTAGGGTAGCAATCTAAGAACAGTGGGACACACTCGAGGAAAAGTAGCAGTGTCAAGTCTGCGGACTATGCTGTACTCATGTCACCTGGGAACTGTTAACTGACGACTGGTATAAAACCCAACCAACAGTTCCCTGCGAGTCCTGTCCGGTGTACCCGTAACCCAACGAGCATCTGTATACTATCTCCAGTACAACGTACTAACAGCTGTAGGACAGACCATCTCCCCAACTGGGATGAGAAGCGTACACACTAGTCTACTCCGGAGTATCGATGCCCTGTCTCGATAATCCTACGACTAGGGACCTGAATAAGGATGTGCTTGTAGACTACCCAGCCCTCACTAGTGTGACTGCCATCACAACGCTGGTAGTCAAGCAAGATTCTAAGAGCTCTATCAATACGTATACTCACATATTAAGATAGAAAAACCAAGTAGCATACTACCATGTTTAGCAAGACTGTTATATACATGTGAATATCCCAAGCTTCCATTAAGTAATATACAAACTAGTATGATACAATAATGGCCCCTAGGGCATATACACTAACAAGGAGACAGGTTTAGATCTCTATCGTCTAAGACTTTTCAATTTTATGGGCCGTGAGGGTCCCATAAAAGCATTTTCTCCCTACGAGTCGTAAGGATCCCGTAGGTGTATTTTCTCCTTGGGAGTCGTGAGGACCCCCAAGTGTGTTTTTTCTTGGTGAGTCGTAAGGATCCCATGAAGGTTTGTTCTCTTCATGCATCATGAGGACACATGAGTGGGTCTTTCCAGTGGAGCATAATTCCAAGGACGGAGACCAACCGCTGGACTGGTGATTGCGGTGGGGCATGTGTATGCTGAGAATGGGGCATGGGTGTGCTGAGAATTATTTGAGCCCGTGGATTGTATACGGTAGTCAATTTGGGGACTAACCGTAGGGCCGAGAGAATTTTGAGAAATTGGATTTTGGTTGGCGTCTACATCGCTGCACCAGAATATGGTACTAGGAGCGACTCATCATTCGCCGTTTGGGGACTTGGAATTTGGATCTTGTTTGGCATCAGCATTGCTGCACTGGAATAATGCCAGGAGTAACTCATCATTTGCCTCTGGAGGACTTGGGATTTGGGTTTTTGGTTGGCATCAACACCGCTAACACTAAAGCGAAATGCCAGGAGCGGCTCATCATTTGTCGTTGCCCGTTGGGGAACGATGGCTTAGGAGACAGGTTTAGGTCCCTATCACCTAAGGCTTTTCAATTTTATGAGCCGTAAGGGTCTCATAAAAGCATTTTCTCCCTACGAGTCGAGAAGATCTCGTAGGTGTATGTTCTCCTTAGGAATCGTGAGGATTCCTAAGTGTGTTGCTCCTTTGTGAGTCGTAAGGATCACACGCAGGGATTTTCTCCTCACAAGGTTGAGAGGACTTTGCGAGTGTACTTCATCTCTTTTCACGAGTTTGCGCCCTTTCGGGTTTTCACAAATTCGCCGGCAGTCCTGCTGTTTTTACTCACGGAGCCCTTTCGGGTTTTCATCCGTACCTGTTTTGCTTGTGGACATACCGTATTTTTTTATTATTATTTTTTTTGTGGTCGCTAGTGGGACTTTAAAGGTAGTCTCACCAGTGGGACTTGGGAGAGATATGGGTTGTTTACGCCCGTAGATTGTATACGGTTTTGCAGGATGTATGATCCGGACCATAGGGCTGGTGTGCTCAATTCGCCTGCGACTTGGAGCATTCACGTGTAGTACTTCTTAAGATATCGGCCATTGATGGGTGGCATGGGCCTTTCTCCCTCGGCACTTATTAGTTGGTAGGATCCTCCGTCGAACACTTTCTCGATGACGTATGGTCCTTCCCAGTTTGGCTCGAATTTTCCCTTGGCATGTCGATTGGGGATGATCGGTGTTTTGAAGACCAACACCAATTCACCTTTCTTGAAAGCGCGGAGATGAGTTATCTTGTCATAGGTCCGTGACATTTGGGATCGGTATAGCTCCAGATTTTGCTGCACAGCGAGCCTCTTTTCTTCGAGGGCGTCGAGCTCTTCAAGCTGAAGTAGCACGTTTTCCTCCTCCGTCAACTCGTGCTGAACGGCCATTCTTAAGCTTGGAACTTCGACCTCGAGGGGGAGGACCGCCTCCACTCCGAAGAGCAATGAGTATGGAGTAGACTGAGTTGGAGTATGGTGCGTGGTACGATATGCCCACAACGCCTCATGAAGCTTGAGATTCCAGTCTCTCTTGTTGGCTGAAGCATTTTTTCTCAGGAGCTTGCATAGAGTCTTATTGAAGGCTTCGGCTAGCCCATTGGCTCTTGGATTATAGATGGAGGAATATCTCCAGTCTATCTTGTGTTGAGTAGCGAATCTTGAGAGTTTGAAGCTCTTGAAAGAAGGCCCGTTGTCAGAAATGATTCTTCTTGGTGTACCGAAGCGGTGTAAAATATTATGCTGGAAAAACATAAGAATATTTTCTATCTTGACTTCTTTTAGCGGGACAGCTTCAGCCCATCTGGAGAAATAGTCGGATGCAGCCAATATGAACCGGCGGCATTTGGATGACGGAGGATCAATTGGGCCAACAATGTCGGTGCCTCAGACTTCGAAGGGCCATGATGCTACCGTAGGATGCAACAGATTGGGATTCTTGTAGATGAAATCACAATGGATTTGGCAGATATGACATTTCTTTGCATGCTCTCCGCAATCCCGTATCATGGTGGGCCAGTAATACCCAAGTCGTTTAATTTGAAGTCGCATCTTGGGGCCAGATTGGTGAGCACCGCAAACGCCCGAGTGAACTTCTTTCATGACCTTTTGGGCTTCGGCCAATGACAGACACCTGAGCCAGAGTTGGTCATATGACCTGCGGTAAAGCGTGTCATTTACAAACACATATCAGAGAGCTTTCTTCTTCAGCTGAACCCTCGCAGAACTTCTTTCGGGTAGCTTGTCGTATCGGAGGTACTCTATGAAGGGTTCTCTCCAATCGGGCTCGTCTTGAACGATCGAAACTTCTTCGGCGGGACTGCTCTTCTGTTCCGTGCTTTCCTCTTCTCATAGAGAGACAGGGGGTAGAATTTGCCGGCTCCTGACTACGATCAGAATTTCGTCCATGTCAGGATCAGCCAGCTCCTTGGCTAAGCGAGCGAGTACGTCAGCCTTTCCGTTCAACGCTCTAGGGACTCTCGTTAGTTCAATGTGAGTGAACCGTTTCATGAGTCCTACCACCCGGCTTCTGTACCGAGCTAACTCAGGTTTATATATCTTATAGTTGCTGCTTACTTGGTTGACGACAAGCCGGGAGTCACCGTAAACCCGTAGCCGAAGGATTTCCATTTCTATGGCGAGCTCCAAACCAGCTATTAGAGCTTCATACTCGGCCTCATTGTTTGTGTGAGGCTCGGTAAGAGCAAAAGAACGCCGTAGGGTTCCCATTGATGGCGTGATGAATACCAATCCTATCCCTGCTTTTATCTCTGGGATGCTTGATTTACTGGAGGTCCTTATCGATGAGGCCCCATCGATAAGGAGCTCCCAGCATGGATCGTCATTCTCGAGGTGCAGCACTTGTTCATCGGGTAACTCGCAATTGAGTGGTGACCCTTCTGGTATGGGATGAGCAGTGAGAAAGTCTGCAAGAGCTTGCCCTTTTACTGCTTTTTGAGGAGTATAAACTATGTCAAACTCAAGTAGCATGACAGCCCATCTTGCCATTCTGCTAGCTAGGCTTGCTTTGGTCATCAAGTGTTTGAGCGGGTCGACCTTGGAGATCAGCATAACCCGATGAGCGAGCAGATAGTGCCTCAGCTTCTTCACAGCAAATATCAGATCGAGGCATTGCTTTTCGATTGGGGAATAGTTATGTTCCGTCTCGACTAGAGTTCAACTGAGATAGTAGAGGGCATTTTCTTTTCCCTCCATGTTATTCTGGGCAAGGAGCGCACCGGGTGACTCATCTAGCGCGGCAGTGTAGAGAATCAGCGGTTTATTTGGAATGGGAGCGGCCAGCACTGGAGGGTGAAACAAGTATTGTTTGATGCTTTCGAATGCTGCTTGACATTCGGCATCCCAGATAAAAGGAGCTCCTTTCTTCATGAGCTTTGAGAAGGGCCTACATCTTCCCGATAAATTTGAAATAAACCTCCGTATATAAGCAAGCTTGCCTTGAAAAGATCTTAGCTGCGTCAGACTCTTCGGAGGGGGCATCTCCATGATGGCCTTTATCTTGGATGGGTCAACTTCAATCCCTCGATGTCGAACTATGAAGCCCAGGAATTTTCCCGATGACACGCCAAAAGCGCACTTCAGAGGATTCATTTTTAGATCGTACTCCCTCAGTCTGGTGAGAACGGTCCTAAGATCTTGGATGTGATCGGCCTTGGCTTTAGTCTTGACGACCAGATCATCAACATAACATTCGACGACTTTATGAATTTGGTCATCAAAGATATTGGTCATCGCCCTTTGGTATGTAGCACCTGCGTTCTTTAGTCCGAACGGCATCACCTTGTAGCAATATATTCCGATCGGGGTTCGAAATGCTGTGTGTTTCTCATCCTCAGGCGACATCTTGATCTGATTATATCCAGACGAGCCATCCATAAAGGTGAACAACTCATAATTTGAGGTGTCATCGACCATCATTTCCATGACCGGTAGCGGAAAGTCGTCTTTAGGCCATGCCTTGTTGAGGTTTCTGAAATCGACACAAACTCGGATCTGCCCATTTTTCTTCTTCACTGGGACTATGCATGCGATCCAGTCCGCATATTTTTCCTCCCTGATGAAGCCGGCATCGATGAGTTTCTTGGTTTCCTCAATGACCTTTTCTTCCAACTCCCTTCTCATTCTTCGAGGAGCTTGTTTGACTGGCTTAGCATCCGGAGATATAGCCAGCTTATGCACGGCTACTTCAGGGGAAAGGCCAGGCATTTCTTTGTACGTCCACGCGAAGCAGTCAACGAACTCGTGAAGCAGGGCGATTATCTGCGCTTTCATTTCCTCTGACAAGAGAGAGCTGATGTAGGTCGGCTTCGGATTATCGGGCGTTCCTAAGTCAATCTTGGTTAGCTCGTCAAAGGTTGCTTGTCCGCCATCTTCGAGCTCTTGAGTAGCTTCTTCTGGCTCGGCTAGCTCATCTTCATCATTTGACCTTTCGCTGGCTTCACCAATATGGATCATGTAGCACACTTTGGAATCAGGTTAAATGAAGCCTATGCCCTGTCTGTCTGGAATTCATCCATCGATGAGTGTTCGGACCTGAGGTGGATGCCATAGCCCTTCGTAAAACTTTGCTTCGGACTCCGTTTGATATAACCGGCATCCGCACTTTTTAAAGTATTCCCGCATCTCGGGCGCATAGTATTTGGGATTGAGGATGGCTCTTATACCTCTCTCATATGGAAGGCACGCGATAGACAAATCGTCCGGGTGCACAACGGGGTTTGACCCATAAAACATGATGCCTTTCTGTCCACTTTTCCTTCCGGGGACGTAGAAAGTTTTCAGCTGGTCCACGGTGGATTCTGACAACGCATAGAGCTCTTTGCACATCTGCTTTGGTACCCTTATGACGGTTAGGGATCCTTCTACAATTTCAAAAGTCTCTCGTAGTTTTGCTTGTTGCATGGGGGTCCAATCTGCACCGCTGTTGCACGGCAGGTCCTCCTCCTCCGACTCTTCAGTGTCGCTGCCAAGATGAGGCCGGACTTTGCTGCTAGATGGGCCTTCAGTATCGGATTCTTCCGTATCGCTACCGAAACAAGGGTGAGTTTTACGGAAGGACAGACTTCCAGCGTCGGACTCATCAGTGTCGCTACCGAAACGCGGGCGCACTTGGACGTTTTTGCTTTTGAAAGTGACAGCCGGCGCAGATTTGCTTTTGGGTATTGGGGCCGGTCTATCCTCAGTCAGTTGTGGCTTAGCATTTTGGTGGTTCATGAAATATCGAGAATCTTCATATCGGACTTCATGCACACCGAACGGATGGATGTCTCTGTCAATGCATCTTTCTTCGCCATTTTTAGTATACTTCATGCATTGATGGAGAGTTGACGGAATGATGCCGTAATCGTAGAGCCACGGCCGTCCCAAGAGAATTTTATAAGACGTGTCAGCATCGATCACGTATATCTTCGCTTCGGTCTGCAGATCCCCAAATTTGATTGGCAGAGCTATGAACCCTAGAACTTGCTGGCAATTTTGGTTGAAGCCTTGAATGACAATCCTTTCCCTTGACAGGTGTCAGAGGCCCATTGACAAACTCTTCAGCGTCCGCAAGTTCATGATGTTCACTGAAGACCCCGGATCAATCAATATGCGATTAATCCGATCTCCATCGCTGTACCCGGACACGTAAAGCGGCCGATTATGCTCTGCCGTTCCCAGTAGCAAGTCTTCATCCTTAAACGTGACTGCGGTGGCTTGCAAAGTGTACTGAGCTTCTTTCATATTAATTTCCGCAAAGCGAGCCTGATACCGCTCGGGGTTTTGTAGAGCATGGATGAGAACATCTCTAAGCTCTTCAGATAGGACCAAGGCGTCATAGATGCTAAGGAGAGACGGAAGCTTTCAGAGGTGAGCCAAAACATTATAGTCTACTGGGGAAGGACTCGAATCTTCATGGGCGAGTTCTCTTCCATCTTCTTCATTAGCAACCTGTTTTTCCTTCCCTTTTGGGGCATTGCCCTAATTTGGCGGTAGAGCTCTATCGCTTCTGAGCTGGATTTGATTGGCCTTTGTGGCGAGCTCCTCGTCCTCTTCGGGAAAATAGAACTCCCCCTCAGAGTCGCTGCCCAGATGGACGACGTAGCAGGTCACTATAGGGATCCCTTCATTGGAGTCTTCTTCTAACTCCTCCAGAATCTCAGCCGCTTCTACAGGGAAGAACTCTTTCAATTGAATTAGAGTCCTTTCCTTCTGTTCATAGTCTTCGTGGGAATCAATATATTTTTGAATGGTCGATCTCCCTGCAGACTCTTTTTCGCGCCGAACTGCACTTTTCTTCTTCTTGAGCTTTTTGGACTTTGAGCCTGATGGAGCCGCATTGGCAGCTGGCATGGTAGGCTTTTTCTGCCCTTCCCATTCCGTCCTGGGCTCTTTCCGAAATAGCTTTATCATCTTCTTCGTCTTATTAGATATATGCGTACTCCATGGAGGCTGCGGTGGGTCCGTTTCATCTCTCAGGTTAGCGGGTTTGGCTGTCTGCTCCCAGAAGGCTTCAGTTTTTGTCTGTATGAAGTTGGTGGTTGCAACTTGATTGTTCACCAACACACTTTTGGACAGCTCGATCTCTCCAGCCTTGTACTGCTTCTCAACCCAGTCCTTGAAGTTATAGCAATCCTCGATCGCATGGCTCACTACTCGGCGGTACGGGCAATACAGGGGATTGTCGGTCATTTTTGCTTCTTGGGGTCTTTTCGACTCCGACAGTTGTAGACCGTTGTTCAAGGCATCTTTAAATATCTTTCGGACCTTGTCCCTTCTGAAAGAGTAAATCTTGTTCTTTTTCTTTTCTAGGGAAGGCCCATCTCCTCCCAGCAATGGCTTTCAAGACCGGTTGGTTTTGGATTCGCCCGCCCTTCGTTTTTCTTCATTGTCGGACGCATTGAAGACATTGGTACTGCTGGAACTCCCGATCCTATGTGTAGGGTTCCTAGGCACACACAAGAGGTCTCATAAGGCATCAACCATGCCAATTTCAAATTTTACGGTGCCGAGAAACCCTAGTCTAGATCGTTAACTAGAATTTTAGGCGACAAATGAAACCAGTTAACAACTTAACTAAATGGTAAATGGAAATACAACCTTTGTAGATCCGGTTCTCCACCTACATGGCTCCACGATGAAGTCTCCTCACTGTCCAAATGGAATCCCGGGCTCTAGCGTCGGCTTCATCGGAGAAATGGGCGGGCAAGGTCGTCGGCTTCGTGCCGAAGATGATCTACGTCGAAGCATCACAAGATCAAGCTCCCACTTCACCAAGTCATGAAACTTGTGAAGAAAACACACTTTACTACTTGGCAAGAGGTAGAGGATGAAGAAATAGGAAGTGGGTTCACTTTAGAATTGGATTTCTCACTTATTTCATCAATTCACCATTTATGAAGCAAGCTTTCTTCAAGTGAAGAAGAAGAAGAAGAAGATGAATATTATGATGAGTATTTTTCAAAAAAGGAAATAAAATGAATACTTATCATAATGTAACCATGGTCATGTGTAGAGAATAGACTAGGGTTAAGTGGAATGGTTAAGGTTAAGCATGAGACAAAATGGTGACTTAGTCAAAGCTTCATGAAGCTTCAAATACAAACAAGGAAAGCCACCATCTTTCACATTTTCTTTTCCAAAATAAAATAAATGAAATAAATAAATAAATGAATAAGAAAATGAAAACCCTAACCATTACACAACCATGGTTTAATCTTTACACAAACCATAGTGAGCATGTATCATCAAACATGATACAAACTTGTGTACAAAAGTATATCACATATACAATGTGCACAATCCAAGTGAGAAAATCCATTTAAAGTGAACCAATACTAGTTAATGTAAATTAATATATCATATATATAATTATACATTAAATCATTAAATCAACACTTGATTTAACGATCCGGTCATATCGCATATAACCGACTGATATCCAATGTATCGATTTATCGAATCAATCCTTGATTCGATAACTAGGTTATATCGCATACAACCATTCGACACATTCATCACGAGAATAGAATACGGTATCACATACACGTATTATTCTCGGTCCCGCACATATCTCATATGCGCTCCTATTTCGTTTCGCTTGAGCCAGGAAACCTCTGTGTAGGACTCTAAAGACTCGTCAATACGCCGGCAGCAGATGATGATCATATCAAACACCCACAAACCGCAAGCGGTCTGCTAAACGTAACGGCCACCCGGGTATTGATCGATCAGAAGATCGACGAGCAAGCCCGCTCACACTCCTGTGAATCCAACCAGTAACACTTACCGTACAGTCCAGTCTGATCGTCTGATATGTCGCATATCTCGCCTAGGGGTGGTAAACGTCAGACCCCAATAGCTTGATAAGTCGTGTCGATATGAGGTCTATAACAATTCGAGAAACTACTGGTAACACTTACCAGTAAATCTCAGCAACCCTGGCCAGGGATTTCCGGTTATAGCCAATCGAACACAGCGCAACATCAACTCCCTATACCGGGATAGACGAATCCCCTCCTATCGCTCATTGCCTCCATGTGACTCGGGACTGTACCCAAAAACCACCGTTTTGCACATCCTCTTGGACGTGGTAAGATGGAAATCAAAGCACAGTGGGAACCACACAAGACTCTATGACGATCTCGGGTCAACAGACTACTCTGTACCAGTGTCACCAGAGAACTGCCATCTGACGTAAGGTATAATACCATCTGGGAGTTCTCAGCGAGTCCGTCCAGTGTACCCAGTCTCCACTGAGCACCCGTATATCATCTCTGATATCAAACACCAATGGATATGGGATCATCCATCGTCCATCTGTATGGGTCGAGAAGGTATACGCTAGTCTACTCTGGTATATCGATGCCCCGTATCGATATACCCACGACTAGGGACCTTGAAGGATGTACTTATGGACTACCTTGTCCCCACTAGTATGATCCGCATCATAGTCCAGGTAGTCAAGTACACATCCTAAGGGCTTTACCAACATGTAACAGAGAGACAAACAGTATACACGTTAAGGTAAAGAGTAACCAGATAGCGTACTATCATGTCGAGCAAGAAAGTCCTCCCTATATATGTCCCAGCATCCACTACAATATACATCCTATGTATAGTAATGGCCTCTAGGGCATACATATAACTAACAATCTCCCACTTGCACTAGGGCCATCTGTAGCAGTGGTTGTAGTATCTCATACTCAACCATCCCATAAAAGTCTCTCTCTGGGAATAGGCCTTCGTGAGTGGATCCGCCGTGTTGTTCTCTGACTCTACTCTCCTAACCTCGATCACCCTGGAGATCAACCATCTCCATGATCAGGTGACACTGCCTTAGAGTTTGTCTGGATCACTGATGGGACGGGTGTTTCTTGGCATAAGCCACAACTCCATTGTCACACAATGGGAGGAACATAGTTCATCTCATGAACCAATATACACCCAAACAGCCTCTTTGGTAGCATCTTAAGTAGCGAGGTATCCTGCCTTTATCGTCTAGTATGCCACGGTATCTAGCTTGGAACTCTTCCAACATACCGTCCCTTTACTGAGGGTAAAGACAATGCCTGTGACTGACATTCAGTCGTCTTTATCATCCTGGAACCCTTCCAGTGATTCTCCCCAGGATCAACTGATACCATCTCTTTACAGCTAGTGAGTATTCTAACACCCAAATAACATCTATCTCATAGATGAAAACTCAGGATTTAGGAGGTATCATCTTGATCCTATGTGGAGAATCATTGTGATAAGCGGAGATTGATCGAGCGTAGCATAGGAAACTCCTTCCCTATCAAGAGTATGTCATCCACGTACTCTACGAGGATCGTCACCATACTCCCTACTACCTTTTTTGTTTATACAAGGTTCATCTACCATTTTGATGATGTCAACTTCTTTGACTAATCCAGCAAAACAGATGTTCCAACTCCGCGATGTCTGCTTTATCCTATAAAGCATCTTGCACACGTTTCCGCTGCTCCCACTGTCTACGAAGTCCTCTGGCTGTGTACTTATAGACGCTCTCTTCTAAAACATCATTTTAGAAAAGCAGTCATGGCACCCAACCGCCAGATATCGTAGTCATGGTATGTAGCGATGGCAAGTAGGATCTGGATGGACTTAAGCATAGCTACTTAAAAAGGTTTCATCATTATCCACGCCTGGTCGATGACGAAAAGTTTTAACAAGTCTAGCTTTGAAAGTCTCAACTTTTCCATCTACACCAAGTAATCTTCTCAAGATATACTTGCTCCTGATGGAGATTTAACCCTTCAGATATAGCAACCAAAGTCCATACTTTGCTGGTGTATGAGGATTCCATCTCAGTTCACTAAGCATCCAGCCATTCTTACAGAGTCCCACTCCTGATGGCCAGCTCGAAACTAGTTGGGTCATCATCTTATGATGCAATCCTCGCTCCCACTGTCATAGAGAAACCGAAATATCTCTCAGGTGGGTGAGGAACCCTACTAGATCGGCGGAGAGGCCGAGGTTCGTTGGTAACTATTGAATCCTTTGGTTCTTTCAAATCATCAGTTGCAGTTTGTATAGTTGGAACATTTCTGTTAGTTATATGTATGCCCTAGAGGCCATTACTGTACATTGGATGTATATTGTAGTGGATGCTGGGACATATATACAAACCGAAATATCTCTCAGGTGGGTGAGGAACCCTACTAGATCGGCGGAGAGGCCGAGGTTCGTTGGTAACTATTGAATCCTTTGGTTCTTTCAAATCATCAGTTGCAGTTTGTATAGTTGGAACATTTCTGTTAGTTATATGTATGCCCTAGAGGCCATTACTGTACATTGGATGTATATTGTAGTGGATGCTGGGACATATATAGGAATGACTTTCTTTCTCGACATGATAGTACGCTATCTGGTTGCTCTTTATCTTAACATGTATACTTTCTGTCTCTCTAATTACATGTTGATAAAGCCCTTAGGATGTGTACTCGACTTCCAGGACTATGATGCAGATCATACTAGTGGGGCCTGGGTAGTCAGTGAGTACATCCTTCATTGTTCCTAGTCGTGGGAATATCGAGACGGGGCATCGATATTCCAGAGTAGACTAGCGTATATCTTCTTGACCCATGCGATGGGCGATGGATGATCCCATATCCATTGGTGTTTGACATCGAAGATGGTATGCGGGTGCTCAGTGGAGACTGGGTACACTGAACGGACTCACCGAGAACTCCCAGATGGTATTATACCTCACGTCAGATGGCAGTTCTCTGGTGACACTGGTACAGCTTAGTCTGTTGACCCGAGATCGTCATAGAGTCTTGTGTGTTTCCCACTGTGCTTTGATTTCCACCCTACCACGGCTCTACTGAGTCGTGCAAACAGGTGGTTTTTGGGTACAGTCCCGATTCACATGGAGGCAATGAGCGGTAGGAGGGGATTCGTCTCTCCCGGTATTGGGGGTTGATGTTGCGCAATGCACGACTGGCCATAACAGGAAATCCCTGGCCAGGGTTGCAGTGATATACTGGTAAGAGTTATCAGTAGTTTCACGAATGTTATGGACCTCAAGTCGGCATGACTTATCAAGCTACTGGGGTCTGACGTTTACCACCCCTAGGCGAGATATGCGACATATCAGACGAACAGACCGGACCGTACGGTAAGTGTTACTGGTTGGATTCACAGGAGTGTGAGCGGGCTTGCTCGTCGATCTTCTGATCGCTCAATACCCGGGTGGCCGTTACGTTTAGCAGACCGCTTGCGGCTTGTGGATGCTTGATATGATCATCATCTGCTGCCGACGTATTGACGAGTCTTTAGAGTCCTACACAGAGGTTTCCTGGCTCAAGCGAAACGAAATAGGAGCGCATATGAGATATGTGCGGGACCGAGAATAATGCGTGTATGTGATACCGTATTCCATTCTCGCGACGAATGTGTCGATTGGTTATATGCAATATAACCTGGTTATCGAATCAAGGATTGATTCGAGAAGCCGATACATTGGATACTAGCCGGTTATATGCGATATGACCGGATCATTGAATCAAGTGTTGATTTAATGATTTATTGTATAATTATATATTTGATATATTACTTTGCATTAACTAGTATTGGTTCACTTTAAATGGATTTTCTCACTTGAATTGTACACATTGTATATGCGATATAGTTTTGTGCACATGTTTGTATCATGTTTGATGATACATGCTTACTTGGTTAAGTGTAAAGAATCAAACCATGGTTTAAGTTAATGATTAGGGTTTTGATTATTTATTCATTTATCTTTCTTATTTATCCATTTTGGAAAAAGAAAAAAGGATAAATGAATGGTTGCTTATTTTGTTTTTTAGTTGAAGATTCTTGAAGTTTTGACTTAGTCTCCTTTTTGTTCTTATTCTTAACCCTAACCATTCTATTAACCATGGTCTTTTCTCTACACTTAACTAAGGTTAAAAGTATGATAAGATTTAATTCTTATTCATTTTTTATTATTGAACTTATCATCTTCTTCTTCTTCTTCTTCTTCATCTTCTTCAACAAAAGAAAAGCTTTCTAGTTCAATGGCAACATGAGAAAACAAGTGAGAAATCCAAAACTAAAGTCTACCCACTTCCTATTTCTTCATCCTCTACCTCTTGCCAAGTAGTATAGGGTGTTTCCTTCACAAGTTTTCAAAGCTTGATGAAGTTGGAGCTTGTTCTTGCGATACCTCGACGTAGATCATCTTCGGCATCGAACCGACGATCAAGCTCGCCCATTCTTCGATGATACCGATGCTAGAGTCATGGGTTCGTTTTGGACAGCGGAGGGACTTCATCACGGAGCCTAGGAGGTGGTGGACCGGATCTACAAAGGTTGTAGTCACTTTCCCTTAGCATTTAATTCGATTACTTGCTTGCTTCGCCTTGATTTCTAGTTAACGATCTGTATTAGGGTTTGTAGGCACCCGTAAAATTTAATTTGTGCATGTTTCATCACTTGTGAGACTTCACTTGAGTGCCTAGGAACCCTACAATTTCTAGTTCTACATAACTGACCTTGCCTCGAGCTTGTCCGGATTTTGCTTTTAGACATAGGCCGGACAACCCCAAATCTTAACTAACTTAAGAGATGGGCTCTTCCCTTATCATATCAAATATGAAGTGGTAGGCAACTGATTTGATTCGAACCCTATTCAATAGGTATGCAGCTTCTCAAGTGCATAACTCCCAAAAGGAAAAAGGTAACTCAGTAGTACTCATCATAGAGCACACCTTATCATATAGGGTGTGATTGCTCCGCCCCGATATACCATCGTGCTATGGTGTATACAGAGGAGTAATGCTGAGAGAGAATCTCATTCTCCTTTAGAATAGTCCAGGATTTAGTGCTCAAGTATTCTCCTCCTTGATCTCATCATAGGACATAATATTTATACCCGTATTTTTGGTTCTCTACTTCTAACTTATATTTTGTGAATATCTCAAAAGGTTCGGACTTGTGTTTCAACAGGAACATATGTCTGAATCTTGAGAGATCATCAGAGAATGTAATGAAGTACAAAGAACCGGTCTTGGCATGTGTAGACAGGGGACCTACATACATCAACATATATCATCCCAAGAGTTCACTAACTCTTTCTCTGTTTCCAATAAACAGAGCTATGGTCATCTTATCTTTGTGACATGACTGGCAAGTTTCACAAGATGTAAATTCAAACTGATTTAAATATGCATCTATATGCAACTTCAGCTAGTCGGGTCGCATTGATATGACCTAGTCTACAATATCTCAAGAAGAATACATTCATTTCTGAATTTTTCCTCTTGTGTGTGTTCCATATACTAAGAACTGTAGTTTGATTCAGAACATCAACGCTTTTAGATAACGTGCCTGAACCGATCAACTTTTGATATAGGAAATGTTCAAAACATTATCCAACAATACAAAATTATATCCTTTCTTTACTAATAAAGAGACTGATATGATTTTGTATATCAGGTTCGGTATCTAATAACATTCGTTCAGAATCAATGTATTGGTAATACAGGGTGACAGTGACCAACAGACTTGGCTGCAACTCTTGCCCCATTTTCTGCATCATGAAACTTATCACCCGTTCTCAGTCCTCTACCTTTCTGTAGCCCTATGTAACAGATTACATATCTGGGATCCTGATCTGGTATCACATACCCAGGACGTAAAGGATACTGAGAAACAGTTCTCTGTAATGAACACACCCGAAGATGATGCATCATCATGCACTCTACTCGTTAGGGCGGCACGGGAATTCTGGTAATCCCCAATTTCCTGCTCTGTCTTATAACAATTATAAGTTGGAGCGGGACCAACGTTCCCCAGCTCAGTATAACAAGCGGGTTCGGTCAATAATCCGTATTATTATCTTGATTAAGGCGTGATATGGTCGCTACCTGGAGAGAGAGAGAAGAAAACACTCAGCGTGCGCTCTTGCAAGATCAGATTGGTTATTATTTTATCTAATCAGGATGGCTCCCACTGCTTTTTATCAAATCTTCCTTCAAACCCTAAAAGGAAAGATTAGCCGGGATTAATTACACACTACAAGTTCGCCAATCTTTCAGCCAGGCCAGTGTCGGTACTTTGAGGGAGGTCCCCCGTGCTTTCGCACGAACCTAATTAATGTAAACCTCATTTTCCCAGAGGCGTAACCCCGTTGACACCTTTCTAGACACCTACTTGATCAGCTAATTGTAATGTATAAAACTCTCCCAGGAGTAACACTTACTCGCAGCGGGTATCGGGATCCAACTATCTCATAGAAGGTATGCAATCTCATTGCAAATTTCAACACTTGAAATTCCCGATAATTTTGCCCCTAGCGTCCTATGACCTTGACGCAGGCCAACAAACCATAGTGCGCTAGTCAAGTTCAACCCGTCATTTCCTGATTGAATTAAACCCACCCGCACGACCCTTGACGCAGGCCAACAAAGTCGCACGACTACCCTAATCCAATCTGCATCATATGCATAAGCAGATAAATACTAGTTAGCTACCGCACACTACGCCTTGACGCAGGCCAACAAACGTAGCACGAATACTAACTACCACTTATCTGAAATGACGGAAGGCTACGACAGGTTTTTCTGAAAACCTATTGCGTAATGAACTTGATATCGTAGTAGAATCAAATGATTTTAAAATGGAGTGTTTTTAAGGCTTTTCGAGTTTTGCTAAAGGAGTCACTCCCGGTGAAGGGATCGTCGGTCCTTTCCTCGTCGAATGAGGTGCGGGATATATCATATATATCGCTGTGCAAAGCAAAAACACTTAAAAGCAATCAGAAGACAAACCGAGTGTGTAGCATCTGCCAGTTATTGCTAAAGGAGTCACTCCCGGTGAAGGGATCTCGGTCCTTTCCTTATCGAATAAGGTGCAGGATATATCATATATACCGCTGTGCAAAGCAAGAACTGTAGCTACCTGTTTTATTTTGAAATTCGATTCTACAACATCTTAGGTTTCTTTTATTTCATTAATCACATTAATGAAGTCCCATCATTTAAGTACCTAAACATCACAGATAAATACGACGTACACTTATGCCATCCGCATTCGCCTCGATGTCCCCTCGTGCACCGTTAGGTTAGGTAACTAACGACAGAGCGGGGCAGGGCTAGCGCGGGTGTAAAACATAAGTAACGCCTATATAATATATCATATATACTATATACTGTATCTATCACAGAACATCACATGATCACATCACAGATATCGCAGCAGAAGAAACATATGAAACATTGGATATACTAGGACGTCCGTGTTTTCAATACGAGCCAGTATAAAACACGGATTCCACGGTCGTGATGAATAGCCAAACCCACACCCCTAGACCCCTATGAGAGCGGCAAGCAACCCTACCAATTCTAGAGTTAGGAGACCCGGACTCGACTCCTCGAGTTGGTCTCCTACTGGACTCCAGAACCCGGTTACTTGTGCCCTCCTCCTTGGGTCTATCCTAGTGCGGAAAAGAAAATAATATACAAACGGTGACAACTTCCGCAACCTGGAAGTGCCCCAAATAAAAGAATATTACATACAAGTTTTTACATGAATGAAAATGAAAAACACTCATCTCACATAAAAACCCCCGGCTATTCAAACACGACGATCCAATATAACATATCCAGCAACACATAACATCACATGTCATCAACGTAAGTAAATATGCGCATCCTAATTGTCGTTGACATATAGCAACAAAACCGGCGATATCACATATTACACTTACGGTCACAGAAAAGAAAGTGTAAAACTACAACAGTTGAAATCAGCAACCTCCATAGACATCGCATGCCTAATCAAATGAATTCCTTAGACATCGCATGCCTAACAATTATAAACCCCGCATTTTAGTCTCAAAATCGAAAACACTTTTCAATACCTAGTCGGGCAATTCAACAGGATTCCCGACAATTTGATCGAATGCTCGTCGCAAACTTCAGTAGGCGGCTACACCCCCGATACCGTCGACAAAGTGCACCAAGGCGGAACACCGCTGCCGCGAGCACCCGAACGGATGCTTTCGGCAACGGGGTTCTCCTACAGTCACTTGGTCGGGGCTATGGAGTGAGGCTGTCTATTAAGTTTACCCGGCGAGTATCCGCGTACGCTACGTGATTGCGACGGACTTTTGATCACATCAAAATTCCGTGGCAACCGATCAAGTGAGACTAAATTGCTAGATTTACAACATTCATTCAGTCATTTCATAACTTTTGTGAATTCCAATTATTGTATCCCATTCCAGATAAATAGAAAATGTTAAACTTTTCGATCGAACAGTCAAACACCCAAGTTTTCCCGATACAGATCAACACATGAAATATGTCTAAAAACATTCAGTTCGTGCCTCAGTATCAACGGTCCAGCCGTAGAAGGGTCAAGCCAACGCCTCACATGTGGCACGCCGTACTGCCCCAAACCCGAAGGTTCAAAGGACAGTTCAAGACGGTCACATAATCGAGTTAAGGTTTGTTGTCTTCTAGAGGGACCATCGCGTTACTTGCACTACTTAGAACGTCGTTAAACTACGGAAAAATCCAACACTTGGAAATTTCCCGACAGGGGAAAAATAGGGTATTTATATCCGGTCGAACTTTTTAACATATTAAAAAATTATCCGGAAAGCCACAAAGACAAAGTCTGATAATCCGATCGAATCATCGAATCCCCAAAACAATCCCAGAAAATTCAACTCTTGAATAAATATTAAAAATTCCCAGGAAAACCAGCACCAGAAAGCATGAATTACTGTGCAAAGATTGAAGGCCAATCAAGTCAAGAGGCCGCGGAACCGCCGCAGAAGGCAGGCTTCCGCCGCGGTTCCGCCGCGCATTAGAGGTATCATGAAAAATTTTTTGCATCGTAATTCTTAGAATTCCCTGCTGAATTTTTTAAGAATTTTTAATCTGGAAAAAACCCAGTTTTTAGAAAAAGTCCAGAGAGCACTTTATGGATTAGGGTTTCGATTCGTTTGGATTTCAAACTCCGTCTAGACTTCGCCTAAGGCTCTAGCTAGGCTCTGATACCACTGTAGGGTTCCTAGGCACACACAAGAGGTCTCACAAGGCATCAACCATGCCAATTTCAAATTTTACGGTGCCGAGAAACCCTAGTCCAGATCGTTAACTAGAATTTTAGGCGACAAATGAAACTAGTTAACAACTTAACTAAATGGTAAATGGAAATACAACCTTTGTAGATCCGGTTCTCCACCTCCATGGCTCCGCGATGAAGTCTCCTTGCTGTCCAAATGGAATCCCGGGCTCTAGCGTCGGCTTCATCGGAGAAATGGGCGGGCAAGGTCGTCGGCTTCGTGCCGAAGATGATCTACGTCGAAGCATCACAAGATCAAGCTCCCACTTCACCAAGTCATGAAACTTGTGAAGAAAACACACTCTATTAGTTGGCAAGAGGTAGAGGATGAAGAAATAGGAAGTGGGTTCACTTTAGAATTGGATTTCTCACTCATTTCATCAATTCACCATTTATGAAGCAAGCTTTCTTCAAGTGAAGAAGAAGAAGAAGAAGATGAATATTATGATGAGTATTTTTCAAAAAAGGAAATAAAATGAATACTTATCATAATGTAACCATGGTCATGTGTAGAGAATAGACTAGGGTTAAGTGGAATGGTTAAGGTTAAGCATGAGACAAAATGGTGACTTAGTCAAAGCTTCATGAAGCTTCAAATACAAACAAAGAAAGCCACCATCTTTCCCATTTTCTTTTCCAAAATAAAATAAATGAAATAAATAAATAAATGAATAAGAAAATGAAAACCCTAACCATTACACAACCATGGTTTAATCTTTACACAAACCATAGTGAGCATGTATCATCAAACATGATACAAACTTGTGTACAAAAGTATATCACATATACAATGTGCACAATCCAAGTGAGAAAATCCATTTAAAGTGAACCAATACTAGTTAATGTAAATTAATATATCATATATATAATTATACATTAAATCATTAAATCAACACTTGATTTAACGATCCGGTCATATCGTATATAACCGACTGATATCCAATGTATCGATTTATCGAATCAATCCTTGATTCGATAACTAGGTTATATCGCATACAACCATTCGACACATTCATCGCGAGAATAGAATACGGTATCACATACACGTATTATTCTCGGTCCCGCACATATCTCATATGCGCTCCTATTTCGTTTCGCTTGAGCCAGGAAACCTCTGTGTAGGACTCTAAAGACTCGTCAATACGCCGGCAGCAGATGATGATCATATCAAACACCCACAAGCCGCAAGCGGTCTGCTAAACGTAACGGCCACCCGGGTATTGATCGATCAGAAGATCGACGAGCAACCTCGCTCACACTCCTGTGAATCCAACCAGTAACACTTACCGTACAGTCCAGTCTGATCGTCTGATATGTCGCATATCTCGCCTAGGGGTGGTAAACGTCAGACCCCAATAGCTTGATAAGTCGTGTCGATATGAGGTCTATAACAATTCGAGAAACTACTGGTAACACTTACCAGTAAATCTCAGCAACCCTGGCCAGGGATTTCCGGTTATACCCAATCGAACACAGCGCAACATCAACTCCCTATACCGGGATAGACGAATCCCCTCCTATCGCTCATTGCCTCCATGTGACTCGGGACTGTACCCAAAAACCACCGTTTTGCATGCCCTCTTGGACGTGGTAAGATGGAAATCAAAGCACAGTGGGAACCACACAAGACTCTATGACGATCTCGGGTCAACAGACTACTCTGTACCAGTGTCACCAGAGAACTGCCATCTGACGTAAGGTATAATACCATCTGGGAGTTCTCGGCGAGTCCGTCCAGTGTACCCAGTCTCCACTGAGCACCCGTATATCATCTCTGATGTCAAACACCAATGGATATGGGATCATCCATCGCCCATTTGTATGGGTCGAGAAGGTATACGCTAGTCTACTCTGGTATATCGATGCCCCGTATCGATATACCCACGACTAGGGACCTTGAAGGATGTACTTATGGACTACCTTGTCCCCACTAGTATGATCCGCATCATAGTCCAGGTAGTCAAGTACACATCCTGAGGGCTTTACCAACATGTAACAGAGAGACAAACAGTATACACGTTAAGGTAAAGAGTAACCAGATAGCATACTATCATGTCGAGGAAGAAAGTCCTCCCTATATATGTCCCAGCATCCACTACAATATACATCCTATGTATAGTAATGGCCTCTAGGGCATACATATAACTAACACTATGGCTGTCGTCCCGCTTGCTTTTCTAAGTTGTGTCTCTCTGAGAGTCCGGGGTAGACTCTTGCTTCGAGCGTTCCAGCATTTGGACTTTCTTGGTTAGCTCTTGAAATGTCTTAAGTCCCGCTGTATACAAGAATGGGACCATCCAATCGCTGAGGTTCCCAATGAGAAGGCTGACGGACTGGTCCTGCTCCAGCGGCGGTTCGCACTTGACTGTGAGATTACGCCATCGGGCAATAAAGTCGGTGTTGCTTTCATTCTTCCCCGGCTTGGTCCTCATAAGGTCGGCAATGGAGATTTTATCACTGACACTCATGAACCTTTACCGAAACAGAGACTCCATTTGGGCAAAGGTAATGACGGACCCGTCTGGTATACTCGCGTACCAGTCGAAGGCGACACCGGTCAAGCTGTTGACAAACTGACGAAGAAGGAGCGTGTCATTGCCCCCTGAATTTCCGCACGATACTTTGAAGTGGGCGACGTGCTGATTTGCATTCCCCGTTCCATCAAATCTTCCGAACTTAGGAATGACGTAGCCGCTCGGGAACTCGATCAGATCGTACTGTGCGGGATATGGCCGCCCACTACTGCCAATTTCTTTTTGAGCTTCAGGTTCAGCCACCAATGTTTTAACTTTTCTGGTGGCCAAATCCATTATCCGATCTTGTGTTAGCGGGATAGTGCTATCAGGGGCCAAGGCGTCCCCAGAAGCGGAATGTGGCCGGCTTTTGTGCGGCTCGACCAGGTTCTTGAATGGTGTTGGCACTTCCTTTCTGGGTTTTCCCCGCTGATTCCGTGCGGCATAGAGCGCCTGATAGACTCTTGAAGAGACAGTGTCATACTTTTTCTGTTGGGTCCGGGATACGTCTCTTTGTAGCGACGTTCGGACCGCTGTCTTCTTGATTCTGGCGGTCATGGCATTTTTCTGAACCCGCTTCAGAGGTTCGAAGGAATTGCTGATTTTTACGGCCGATTCAGTCGATGTCGCAGGATGAATCTGCTCTTGGAATCTCACACGACTCCACCTGGCCGGAGTCCTGGCCCTCTTGTTAGATCGATACCTGAGCCGCTTTTGCCTTAACTTTTCTGTTCTAATCATCTGGCAGACTTCGGCTCTTTGGGAAGATGCCGTAGACCGGGCGATGGAGGATTTTGGAGATACGCTCGATTGTGCATTTGTTGGAGTCATCGCCTGAGCTCGTCCGCAACATTTGATGTCGCCCTTTGTACCGGAAGTCTTGCCCCCAGCTGGAGCGCCAGAGAGTCGTTCAGACACCGTCTTAAGCTTCGGTTGTGGTGCCTTAGCGATCAGAACATTCGGCCTCTTGCCCTTTGAGACCGTCTTGGCCACCTGTTTTGCCGGGATTTCTGTCAGATGAGCGCTTCTGGCAGGGTAGATGATGACGGAGCCAAATTGGCGGGGCAGTTCCTCCCACTGTCGACTGAGGCTTGCGGGGAGAACCGCACGAGCATTGACCTTAACCACGTACGGGATCGGGGTCACGTTGGAAGGTGAATTCATCTTGGGAGACATTATCGTCGAAAGTTAATTGCTGGACGAAAAAAAAATATCATTTCGGTATAGGCAATCGATATGTATATTGATTGAGTTCGCATGAACGTTTAACCCGAAATATGGGAGGAGAGAAAGGCCTCACCGGGCGTGCCAGAATCTGTAGGGTGTTTTTCGTCACCCCATTGAGATGAGAATACGCGTGCATTTGTCAGGCGTACTATAGATTCCCCCTGCCTAGGGTAGGCCGGGGTTTATTGATTGTGGGGATCCGAATCTCCGGCAGCCGCGGACTAAGTTGTCGTTAATTACCCCTCACCTTTGGAGCGAGAGAACCTCCAATTGACGGGTTAAACTGGTCATGCGAACTCAATGTGCATTGTACGTGTGTTTTGTTTTGGAGGGGGCTTGGATATATCGGAAGCCACGCAGAGTTTTTACGGGGGTCCCGCTACCCGGATAGCGGGCTGGGGGTCAAAAGGGCTAGCAGCCTCTTTGCGGGGTCCGGGGCAGTGCCCCGGCCTAAATTTTTTTTTGGGAGGGACAGTGTTGTGGAGTGTGTGTGTATATATATATATACATGTATACAGATATAAAAAAAAGGTAAAAAGCGCCCAAAGGACGCGTGGGGCTAGAGCTTTGAGCGCTGTGCGCTTAGGTGCTGTGCGCTTAGGCGCTAGCGCACCACGTGTCGGTACGTGGGCGCTTGGCGCTTGAGTGCTGGGCGCTGGAGCGCTAGCGCGCCATGTGTCGGCACGTGGGCGCTTGAGTGCTAGGCGCTTGAGCACTGGGCGCTTGAGCGCTGCGCGCCACGTGTCGGCATATGGGCGCCGGACGCTCGAGCGCTAGCGCGCCACGTGTCGGCACGTGGGCACTGAGAGCTTGAGCGCAAGGCGCTCGGGCACTTGGGCGCCGATGCGAAAGAAGGGATTTTTAGCCCCAGAAATGGGATTTAAAATCCCGAAAGAGAATTTAGGGAGGAGTTAAACTCCTAAGATGTTTTGGAGTTGATGAAAGGGGTTCTCCTTTGGAGCCCTGGGTCTTCCCAAAAATGGGGTTTTCGGAGATGAGCATCCTTCTTCCTCCTCTGTTGGTAGGATCTTGAAGATCAAAAGATGTGAGATTTTAAAAATCTTTTCTTTTTGAGATCTAATGGAAGATCTGAGTTCCCCTTTATCGGTTTTGTCGTGGAAAAACTATTTAGTTTTATAAAATGAAAAGTAAAACTCTTGATTTAATTCAAAAGAAAGAAGAAGGTTTTAGAACCTTGAGGAAAGAGAAAGATCTCAGATCTAAATTTTTTTTGGAGAGAGAAAAAGTTGTTGAGATATTTCATTATCTTTGCCTTTATAGGCTATACATTTTACATATAGCCCCTTGGGCTACACAAAATGGCTTTTTGCCTATCCCATGGCTCATGTGCCATTTCTTTTTGCACATAAGCCATGGGCTTTACAAAAGTTCGGCTTTATGCCTATTTTCTTACATTTATTCATAAAATAAAAGAAAAGAAATACAACAAAATTATTTATTACAAAAATTTTATTTTTGCATGGGGGAGGCCGGCCGCTTCATGTTCGGGCTCGACCCGGGCATTGGCCCACTAGACCTGGGCTTGGGCCCACTTGGCTTGGGGTTGACTTTGATTTTGACTTGGTCAACCGGGGTGCAAATTTTGACCCCAA
Organism: Agapanthus africanus; assembly: GCA_030015575.1. Taxonomy (NCBI): domain Eukaryota; kingdom Viridiplantae; phylum Streptophyta; class Magnoliopsida; order Asparagales; family Amaryllidaceae; genus Agapanthus; species Agapanthus africanus. Next base: position 455,638,541 of record CM057349.1, read on the forward strand.
CAGTGCGATCGCCACCTTAACTCCGGCTAATAGGAGGACACCGACCTTCCTACACTTGGCTATCGCTCGACTTTACTCGATGAACGGTCATCGATTGTGAGAAGGGTGGACACCGGCCTGGCGCTTGCAAGATAAAAAGACCTACGAGCTAAAAATACTTGCAGAATGAAGATTCGAACAATGAAAAGTTGTCACGCCCCACTTCCCGGTGTACGGTAAGGAGACGTGACTGGCCCGCGACATATTTATTCAGAAGTAAACACATTAAGCGTAAATAAGCAATATAATGTAAATGTACACAAGAAAGACAACATATGTAAATGAGCAGCAACTTTTTAATTATTTAACAGTTTTTACAATACAACTGGAAAGTAAATACAATACTGGAAAGCAATGCCTAAACAATGGCATAAACTGAAAGAAAAGTGAGTATAAGTGAAGCCTAGTGGTCGTGCTGCTCAGTGGTCTACTCCAATTGCTCCTGGCTGGTTTCGAACTCCTCAGTGTCGGGTCCTCCTGACAACATTCCAAAAAAAGAAGAGAAATAGGAATGTCATCAGCGAACGATCGCTTGGTAAGTCCCAAAGAGATAGAAATAGAATAGACAGATAAGAGGATGTAACCGGTATAATGTTTGATTGTTATGTTAACGCAGTTGTTTGTAGCTTGGTACAAAATATGCCAGTGTATACGAGAGGAGTCCAACTTACACCGTGGACTATGGTAACCCGTAGTATAAGGCTCCGTCGATAAAACCAAGAATCAACGGCAAAGGATATATAGTTACGTCTTTTAATGACCATCTCGTGCCACTTTTAACACATTTTGTGCCAGTCTATCCCTTTAAAACCCTATAATGTCTTTTATATTGATTGTATTGAAGTAAATTATAGATGTAAGGCTTTCCAAAATCATGATATCAGTAATTCATGTAAACGGAAAGGATATAAATGGCTAGTCATGTAAATAGCGTATATCCATGGTTCGGTTCAGTCGAGTCATGTTGATATGGATTGTATCCTGGTATAAATGGATTCATGTTAAATTATAGTTGTATGGATTGATTTCAGTTTAGACTGAGACTCTTTCTGAGTCAGACACTTAAACAGAATTGAAGTCCTGAATTAATTTTGATGTTATCGGTAACTGCTGCACATGGACGGCAGGATTTGTGTCTTTTTCCAAGATAATTACCGTATTGATAACACCGTTTTTAGTTTGTCTACCTTAAATAGGCAAGCACCCAAATTCTCTGGCTCCCTGAGGCTCAAGAGAACTGATCCCGCTTAAACCTATATTTACTTGGGTCTTTATTGTAATTTAATATAACTTTAGGGGGTTTTATGAAAAATAGTTTTGATATATTTTCAAATTAAATCTAAAGTATTTATTTACCGTCTTTAGGGTTTTCATAGATGTAATTTTTATAAAATGAGATATTCTAGTGGATATAAACCTAAATTGAATAGTATATGGTATATTCTTGTAATTTGATTTGTATTGAATATGATGGTATTTTCATGATCTTTTGTGAGCACTTCTGATTTAGAAAACATGGAATATATATAATATATTTAAAGTAGGTATTTTGATAATATATATATATATATAATAGAATTTATTTATTAAATAGAAATCACGTTTTTCTTAAAATTGTAATACAAATTCCATCGAGATCGTATGCTCCGTGAGGATGTTTGCATCTCGCCCTACTAGTCCGATGGATGTGCGATAACCTGCACCAACCAAGTCAGATTCTCCAAAATGGGTTGTAAGGACTTAATCGTATGGAATTTAAATAAGACAATTTAAAGAATACGGTTTTGTAATAGTTTAGGCTATTTTATTGTAAACTTGTAATTATCCCACAAACTAAAATTCTAAAACCCATCGTGCTATGTCAAGAGTGAGTGTTGTGATGATGTAGGTCATTAACTCGTGAGTTTTCTAAAGGTAATACAAAGGAATATGATGAAATATGTAGAATGTAAAGTTTGTGGTATTTGTTCGTAAAAATATGATAAAAGTTGCATAATATGTTATTTTGAGATGAAACTTGTTCTAAAGTGTTTGGTTATGATTGCTAAACAATATTAAAGAATTGGTAGGTTTGTTATTAAGAAAATTTGGGGTTTTAAAGAAAAGAGAATCGGAAGTCGGAATAACTCCACTTCCAACGAGTTTTGAAATGAGAGTGTTTTAGATTAGAATAAGAGGAGGGGAGAGGTGACTTACTGGTTTGGAGAAGAGAGGGGAAGTAGAGAGAACTTTCGAAGGCGTCGTGGGGTCGCGTCGTTGCCGGATTTGTCCCGAATCGTCGCCTGAGCTTTGACCTTGGCTAACTCCACTTGTACAACTTTTGGACTTAGGAATTTTAGAGAGTTTTTGCAATGGATTTCCGAATGAGGAGGGCCAAAGTGTAGGATGGTATTTATAAGAGAAATTAAGGTTTACGGTAATGAAGAATGGAATTAAAAATATGCATTAAAATGGATAAAGAGGTGAATTATCACACTCTGGATAAATGCAGGGAAATCAAACAGTATGAGGGTAGTGGGGTAGACCAAGAGGTGTTAGGGTTAAGAGATGGAGGCATTTGGGACGGGTGGGACCGGCGGCGTGGCCCCAAGCCAAATCTCGCCGGCCAATAGGGTGGGTTGGGTCTCTGGATTCAAAGCACGTGTCCTCGGCTGTGTGTACAATATTTTACATGTGTTTGTTTATTCTGACTTTTCATTTTTACGTGTATTGCACGTGCAAACTTTTGGGCTTCCAAAAAGTTTAAAAGAAAAATCAGTAAAAATAATATGTGGCTAAGAGGATTCGAACACAGGGGTTATGTCACAGCAGTGCAAGGCTTTACCAATGAGCTACAAGTGTTTTCTTGCTGTTCAAAAGTAATTTAAATTTATAACTTGTACTCAGGCTAAGGTATTCTTTTCTGTACTTTACAAAAAAAATTTGTACAGAAGTATTAGGGTTGTTACATTCTACCCTCCTTATAAAAATTTCATCCTTGAAATTTATAAAAGGAAAGTGTAACAGATTCAAGAAAAGTTTGATGACTGTGGTGGTGAAAGAAATACTGGTTGTGCATGAAAAGTAATGAGATGTTGCAGGGGTTTGAAAAGATTGAAGGGAATTACCAGTGTTACCTTGGTTGATAGTCTCGGCTTCTACGGCCGCTAATGTGAAAGCTTGACACCGGGGTACATTCTTCCTAGCTGGAGGCACATTCCTCTGTCCTTGGGGCATGTTTCTCTGCCCTCGAGGCATGTTCCTCATTCCCTGATGGAATTGGCAAGGAGGCTGTGCAGGAGGTCCATGTGGAGGTGGAGCTGGGAGAGCAAGACGAGGTGCCCGAGCCTAGATAGCTGTCCGCTGCGGATAAGTGATGTGAGTTGGAACTGGGTTGCGTCTATAAGGACATGTTCCAATTCCATGAGTGGATGCTCCACAAACTAAGTACAGGCCTTTTGCGCGCCTACAGTTCTTCCACAGGTGTCCATCCCTCTTGCAGTAGAAATAAAAATCTAGACTTGGCCGGTTATTTGTTACTTCCGATCTCCTGGGTTCAAAAGTTGGTATTGAAGAGGCTCCTCCTGCCATCTGGGTGGCAGGGCGCTTTACACCGGCAGATTGAGGTCTGCCCTTCTTCTTCACTACTGCCTCGTATCGACGGGCAGCTTTCTGAGCTAGGTCATAGGTTGGGAAATCCCCTGTAGCTAGAGCAGCTTGGATTTCTTGGTCCAACCCTTGCTGAATCATCTGGCCCTAATCTTAGCAGTCGGAATAAGGTGTGCAGCGAACCTGTTACGGTCTGTGTTAGCTGTGCAGTTTGTGATATTAGACAATCGAATATTAAGACATATCTTAGCTGCTCAACATGGTGAACTCGGCATCATGCTCATCCACTGATTTGCTCCACATAGAGCCTTGTTGTAAGTGAATGAATTGCTGTTCCATGTCGAATCAGGCAGTCTCCGGAAAATACTTCGCGTCAAACATGTCGTGAAAAGTCTTCCATTCGATCGGCTGGTCAAGACGGATTTCTTCCGCCTTCCACTAAACTCTGGCATTATATGTGAGTTGCAGCTTCGCAACTCTAACCCAGGCAATCTTTAGAACTTGTGCTGCTGCCAGATCGTCTTCGATACTCTGAGCCCATTCTTCAGCTTCCAAGGGGCTCCCTTTCCCAGAAAATTGCTTCGGATGTAGTGCCCGGAATTGCTTCACTCCGGGTGCTTCCGCTTCTGGACCGTTTAGGAGGATGGCAGTCTGCTGCTGCTTTCCCTCCAGGAGGCTCTTAATTGCCTCGAGCAGTACCGTCTGCTTGTTGATCGGAGCTACAACGGTAGGCGTAAGTGGAAGAGGTGGTGGTAATGTGTTGTTGACGTTTGTGCTGGTATTGTTCGGAGAATCCATAACCTTGAAAGAAAAAATAGGGTTAGGATGGATTCAAAGAATATGAAATTGTACGATTCAAGGAATATGAAATGTAAAGAATGTTTTTAGTTGCTGATTCTTGTGTTATATTGCTTAGGACTTCATGCAGAATTGACCTGCATGTCTATGCAGAACCGGCCTGTATGGGCCGCAAACAAAACCTGTCACGCCCCGCTTCCCGGTGTACGGTAAGGAGACGTGACTGGCCCACGACGCATTTACTCAGAAATAAACACGCTAAGCATAAATAAGCAATATAATGTAAATGTACACAAGAAAGACAACATATGTAAATGAAAAACAACTTTTTATTTATTTAACATTCTTTACAATACAACTGGAAAGTAAATACAATACTGGAAAGCAATGCCTAAACAATGGCATGAACTGAAAGAAAAGTGAGTACAAGTGAAGCCTAGTGGTCGTGATGCTCAGTAGTCTGCTCCAATTGCCCCTAGCTGGTCTCGAACTCCTCAGCGTCGGGTCCTCCTGACAACATTCCAAAGAAAGAAGAGAAATAGGAATGTCGTCAGCGAACAATCGCTCGGTAAGTCCCAAAGAGATAGAAATAGAATAGTCAGATACGAGGATGTAACCGGTATAATGTTTGATTGTTATGCTAACACAGTTGTTTGTAGCTTGGTACAGAATATGACAGTTTATACAAGAGGAGTCTAACTTACACCGTGGACTATGGTAACCCGTAGTACAAGGCTCCGTCGATAAAATCAAGGAACAACGGCAATGGATGTATATCTACGTCTTTTAATGTCCATCTCATACCACTTTTAACACATTCTATGCCAGTCTACCCCTTTAAAACCCCGTAATGTCTTTTATATTGATTGTATTGAAGTAAATTATAGACGTAAGACTTGCCGAAACCATGATATCAGTAATTCATGTAAACGGAAAGGTTATAAATGGCTAGTCATGTAAATATCGTATATCCATGGTTCGGTTCGGTCGAGTCATGTTGATATGGTTTGTATCCTGTTATAAATGGATTCATGTTGAATTGGAGTTGTACTTGAATTGTATTCAAGGATGGATTGATTTTAGATTAGACTGAGACTCTGTCTGAGTCAGACACTTAAACAGAATTGAAGCCCCGAATTAGTTTTTATGTTATTGGTAACTGCTGCACATGGACGGCAGGATTTATGTCTTTTTCCAAAACAATTACCATATTGATAACACCGTTTTTAGTTTGTCTACCTTAAATAGGAAAGCACCCAAATTCTCCGGCTTCCTGAGGATCAAGAGAATTGGTCCCGCTTAAACCTATATTTACTAGGGTCCTTATTGTAATTTAATATAACTTGAGGGGGGTTTTATGAAAAATAGTTTTGATATATTTTCAAAATAAATCTAAAGTATTTATTTATCGTCTTTAGGGTTTTCATAGATGCAATTTTTATAAAATGAGATATTCTAGTGGATATAAACCTAAATTGAATAGTATATGGTATTTTCTTGTAATTTGACTTGTATTGAATGTGATGGTATTTTCTTGATCTTTTGTGACTCTTCTGATTTAGAAAAAATGGAATATATATAATATATTTAAAGTAGATATTTTGATTATATATATATATTTATAAAAAATAGAATTTATTTATTAAATAGAAATCACGTTTTTCTTAAAATTGTAATACAAATTCCATCGAGATCGTATGCTCCGTGAGGAGGTCTGCATCTCACCCTACTAGACCGATAGATGTGCGATAACCCGCACAAACCAAGTCGGATTCCCTATAATGGGTTGTAATGACTTAATCATATGGAATTTAAATAAGACAATTTAAAGAATATGGTTTTGTAATAGTTTAGGGTATTTTATTGTAAACTTGTAATTATCCTACAAACTAAAATTCCAACAGTCATCGTGCTATGTCAAGAGTGAGTGTTGTGATGAGGTAGGTCATTACCTCATGAGTTTTCTAAAGGTAATACAAAGAAATATGATGAAATATGTAGAATGTAAAGTTTGTGGTATTTGTTCCTAAAAATATGATAAAAGTTGCATAACATGTTGTTTTGAGATGAAACTTGTTCTAAAGTGTTTGGTTATGATTGCTAAACAATATATAAAGAATTGGTAGGTTTGTTATTAAGAAAATTTAGGGTTTTAAAGAAAAGAGAATCGGAAGTCGGAATAACTCTGCTTCCGACGAGTTTTGAAATAAGAGTGTTTTATATCAGAATGAGAGGAGGGGAGAGGGGACTTACTGATTTAGAGAAGAGAGAGGAGGTAGAGGGAACTTTCGAAGGCGTCGTGGGGTCGCATCGTTGCCGGATTTGTCCCGAATCGTCGCCGGAACTTTGATCTTGGCTAACTCCACTTGTACAACTTTTGGAATTAGGAATTTTAGAGAGTTTTTGCAATGGATTTCCAAATGAGGAGGGCCAAAGTGTAGGATGGTATTTATAGGAGAAATTAGGGTTTAGGATAATGAAGAATGGAATTAAAAATATGCATTTAAATGGATAAAGAGGTGAATTATCACTCTCTAGACAAATTCAGGGAAATCAAATAGTATGAGGATAGTAGGGTAGACCAAGAGGTGCTAGGGTTAAGAGATGGAGGCATTTAGGACGGGTGGGATCGGCAGCGCCGGCCCCAAGCCAAATCTCGCCAGCCAATAGGGTGGGTTGGGTCTTCGGATTGAAGGCACGTGTCCTCGGCTGTGTGTACAATATTTACATGTGCTTGTTTATTCTAACTTTTCATTTTTACGTGTATTGCACATGTAAACTTTTGGGCTTCCAAAAAGTTTAAAAGAAAAATCAGTAAAAATAATATGTGGCTGAGGGGATTCGAATACAGGGGCTATTTCATAGCAGTGCAAGGCTTTACCATTGAGCTACAAGTGTTTTCTTTCTGTTCAAAAGCAATTTAAATTTATAACTTATGCTCAGGCTAAGGTATTCCTTTCTGTACTTTACAAAAAAAATTTGTACAGAAGTTTTAGGGTTGTTACAAAAGTATACGATCTAAAAGTACCTGCGTAGCGAGCAGACATTTTGGCAAAGGAAAAATGAGTACTTTATTTATAATAAAAGATAAATACAAGGTATTCTGGCTCCTCAGCCTTACAGAAATGCCCGGAAGCTTACAAAATTTTAAGAAAAGAAAAAAATCTTCAAGGGAGAAAAGCTCAGGACGCCCGCTCGGCCGAGATCTCACCCTGCTTGAGGCCACCATCTGGGACCAAAATTGCGACCTCGGGGTCGGCGCTTCCACTGACAGCCTCGCCTCCAACTGCAGCCTCAGCAACGTCCCCTTGCGTCGGTTCTTCAGTCAGGAGGTACTTGGCATGGAGCTCGCTGTCATCGAACCCGACATAGACTCTTTGACGGCGTTGAGGGCGTTGTGCCACACGACGACCGCGGATTTGGAAAGATCGGGGGGATCTACCCCTCTGCTTCACCTCCCAATATCGTATGGAGTTACGCCTTATATCCCTTCACGGCCTTCGCCGCCCAGCTCTCGGTGAGCTTCACCGTGTCCATAGCCACTAGGAAATCCCTCTTGAGAACGTCCCTCGACTTCTTCATCAAGTTATAGAGGCTGTTCACCTCCTCCAACTTGGCCTGGATAGCCCAGTTGGAATCATCCAGGAGCCGATGAGACTCTTTCAACTTGGATTTCGTCAACCCCTCGGCGACCAGTCGAGTGTCGAGGAGAGCCGCCTTTTCCTCCACCTGCCGTAGTTAAAGGCGGAGTTCCTCCTCCCGCGAGGAGGATTCATCCACCTTTTTCATGGCCGGGGCTACCTCCTCGGATTCCATAGCGATGAGGAGAGCGCAGTGATGAAAGACCTGAGAAAAGCAGCAAACGGGTTAAAATGGTCAAACCAAGGAAACAAGACTTAAGAAATTTTAAGAAAAGTCAAGTACCAACCCGAACCGCCTCCTGCGCTATGGCGGCCACCTGGGCCTTCATGGTCCCCCGAGGAATCTTGCCCCCGGCTACTTGCTCCATGTCTGAAAGCAAGCTGTCGGCGACGGAGAGTCCAGAGGGCACCTTAATGCAGAAGTCGCCCTCCTGCACTGGGATCCCGGTAGAAGGTGGCCGAGAGACCGTCCTCTTCAGCCTTTTGAGGGGGATTTCGGTGGGCTCAGCCTCCTCCTCCTCTCTTTCCTGATCGCCGGGTCCCGCTCATGCTTATGACCCCTCTGCGGCGTTCTTCTGGGGCTTAGGGAGCGGCGGAAGGCTTGGACAGTGGAGTTGGCTTCGGGGCCGAGCTTGGACCGGGTCGGGCCGAGCTTGCGCCCTCGGTCTTCCTTCCTTGGTTCTTGGCGGCTATGGCGGTTAGGATTTTTAATTGGTCCATAGGCTCTGCAAAAAGAACATGCGAACAAAGGGGGTTACGGCACCAAAATGGCAAAGGAAATTTAGAAAAGTCTAAACAGGTCGTCGAAGGCCTTAACATACCCAGAAAACGCGCAGGACTGAGCCTAGCTCTGCTCAGTGCCTGCTCGGATAGCAGAACATCCGCCTGCTGGATCGGTTCCCACTGGGACACCACCCTCGCTTCGGGGAAAGTCGACTTCTTTGCCCTTAGGCATTCGGCCCTGTGCCACTGTTTTGGCACTGGCCAATCCTCGCCCTCAGGTGGCCCGATGAATACAAACTTCTCCTTCCATTCTTGGATGGAAGAAGGGATGACTACTACCCCCGACCCGACCGCCCCACCCTTACGTTTTTTATACAAAAAATAGACCCAGCTCGGCTCTTCCTTGCTGGTGCCGGGGTGATTTTTATAACAAAGGAAAGACACGAGGATGATCAAACTGAAGGGGATCTGATCTAATTTCAACCAGACCAGAAACCCGAGGAGGATCCTCCACGAGTTCGGCGCTAGCTGTCCAAGAGCAAGATGGAAGCAACGAAGCACCCCACAAACCTCGGTTAGAAAGGGCAGACGCATTCCTGCCCAGAAAGCTTCCAAATATAGGGCAATCTCCTTACCCTGCACCTGGTCCGCTCGCTCACCCTCTCTAGCTAAACGGATGGAAATTTAGAGGGGATGTGGAATTGAGTCCGAATTTGGGAAAGCTTATCCAGACTCTTCAAAACGGAGGGTGCATCGCCGGTGTTCCCGATGCGCACCTTAGGAGTTCTTATCGCCGTCCGATGGCGAGTGACAAGGAAGGCCCTAACCCTAGGGGGAGAACCCGGAACAGAAGACGAAGAAGAAGTAGTACCTTCTTGGCTATCTGAAGCCGAAGAGGAGGAAGACCCACTGGACTCGGCCGTAGAAACTGAGTCCTCATCGTCCGACTCTACCCTTACTATCTCTACAGACTCCTTGGATGAAGAAATCTAACCTGATTCAAAAGAAGGGATTCACCAAGGAAAAATCAACAGAGGATCCGATCAAAGAAGTGGAGCGTTGGGCAATCTTCAACAATGAAAGAGAATTAGAGCAAAGTGTCGTCCCTAGGATGGTCCCCTCCTATTTATACACTCCAAAAGACAACATCCCACAGCCTAGATTGATTCCCGCCAAAATGAAAAGTCGTGCCCAAGCGGCAGTCGAATCTCCATGTGGCGACCAGCTATTGGGGACGTGTTTTCAACTACAGAAGTCAGAGAGAGCCTGTCGCTTCTACCAACCGACGTCTGACACGTGGCCCGTATCCTAACTGGCGAATCAATTGAAATGGTGCCCTCTCTTTAAAGCACAATCATTTCACTAATCCGCTGACTCCATCGGAGATACGAGCAAAAATTCAGGTGCACGACGAGACAACACGTGGGCCCAAAGATCAAAACGATGCCATCGCCAAACTCTATGTCGTTCCCGAGCGATCCATATTCTGATTCTCGGTGCCAAACTGAGCCGAAGAAAAACCGAGCATGCCACTCTCGACTCGACCCATAAATAGGTCAGAACGAGAGTGGGGGGCTAATGATGATGCTTATAAGTGGTATTTCCTCAGATTACGACACGTGGCGGATGAAATGTCCCGAAGGCAACGGAAGTAGAATAAATGAGTTGCATTAGAGGCATTCCTCGGGACCTCGTCTCGAGGAAGTGTCCGACCTTTCAGGAGAGCTCCCTGAGTACTTTCCACCTTCACCTAGTAAACTACCAACATCTCGTCTCCGAGCCATCTGTCAGGCCGAGCTTCCTCGGCCTCACTGCTCGTCTCCGAGCCATCTGACAGGCCGAGCTTCCTCGGCCTCACTGCTTGTCTCCGAGCAATCTGACAGGCCGAGCTTCCATAGCTTCCTCGATCAATCGAGAGAGTGGAACCCAAACGCCCCTGCAACGGCTCCGCGTATCTCGCCAGGGCGAGATATTCGCTTCCCCACGTTCCGCGTCCCACGCTAGCGCGTCTCCCATTAATGGGCGTATCCCTCCATTAATGCGAGGATAACACAGGGGAATAACTGACGGCGACGATCTCGCGCCCGCTCGCTCTACGCGACCACTATATAAACCCCTCTCTCAGATGATTCAGGTAAATTGAAATCATTTCCAATACGCCGTTACTCTGCACTTATTCTCCGGCACTAACTTGATCGTCGAAGGGTCCTACGGTGGTCACCCACCCCAGGAATTCTTTCACAGATAGCTCGATGTCAACACCAACCTATCGAGATCCACACACTCAACAACTTCTAAACTAAATCTCAACTGCCAAAGACCGCCATCACGGGATCGACGGAGGACAACATCTGAAGGAGATCACAGCATCCATCATATAGTGTTGGCATTTATCTAAGCAAATGCTTACAAATCTCACTGAACTGCATCTTCACCATGTACATTATGAATTAGATCTACTCCAGCTAGTTAATTAGTAAAAGGTTTTTTTCTAGTTAGTTATATTAATGTCTTAACATGGTAGGTTGATAACATTTAACCTATACAACCCTAGCATTTTCCGGCTCGATGAAATCGAAGTACAGAAATGCGACGCCTGCTAAACTTTGAAAAATGAGTAACAACATTCGGTTTCATTTGTTCGCCGCCGAAAGCCGGGAAGACTGACGTCTTGCCTGAATTTGGGGGCAGATGCTATTTCGATTTATCCGTCCACCTCTCCAAAGATACCAAGTTGATTTATGGCACCGCATATCGGAGGTTTAGACGGATGCGGCCTTTGTAGCAGACTTCGTCAGATTCCTCCTCGTTTGGGGTTTTTTTTTTATTGTAGGGATGCTCTTCCCTGCAGGCGCAAGCCCCTGCAGTTAATTATGCTACTGCATCACGGTAATAACTTTCTCCTTCTCCAGATGGTCACTTTATGTCGTGTGTGTTTGTTTTATTTTTGGTTGCCCGTGAATTGTATACGGAGACTAATTTATGTTGTCGCCCGTAGGGCGTGGATTAGTCCAAATCTGTATTTTCTTAGATTTGGATTTTGGTTTGGGTTTAAGGATCGTTAATCTCATTTGAGACTAAGATCAACTTAAACGTTTGTTAAGGATACGTTAGTCTAATTTTAGACTAAGATCAACTTAACGTTTGTTAAGGACACGTTAGTCTAAATTTAGACTAAGATCAACTTAACAGGATCATTTAGATCCAATAAAAGAGTATTTTGGCTCTATTGTTTTAGTTTAGGGACTTTGCGGTCCAGTTTAAAGACATCATAATCTGTAAAGTTTAAGGACATCATAGTCCATGAGTTTAAGGACCCCACAGTCCGTAGTAGTTTAGAGACGTCATAGTTTGCAAAGTTTAAGGACATCATAGTCCATGCGTTTAAAGACCCCACAGTCCGTGAAATGTCTGGTTGTCGGGACCCATCACCTCTCTGAAGACGTTGAAGGATTACAACGATAAATAACAGAGGAGTGAAGAGATGTACCCTTGAACTAATATTGGTAGGGAGATCTGTAGTCTAATTTGGGACTAAGATCAAAGATTTGTGAGCATATGGGCTCAATTAATCTGAATTAGGGATATGTGGCTAACTTGACCTCGACCCATTCAGTTAAAACGTTAGACATTTAATTAGGCTCAGTTCCTTTTCATTTAACAATTCTGAGCATTGGTTTGGATTCTGACAACAGTTTTTGTCTTTTATTGAGTGCTGAGCACTCATTATAGCCCTGGGCTTTAATTTAAAGAACACTTTGTGTTCCCTCAGTGCACACGTGAGGAGCACGTGGCGCTGTGCGCCAGACAATGAGCGCAGAGCGCTTTTGTTTAGGTAGCGCACACGTGAGAAGCACGTGGTGCGCTTGGCGCTGAGCGCCAGTCAATGAGCGTAGAGCGTTTCTGGTGAAATAGCGCACATGTGAGGAGTACGTAGCGCGCTTGGCGCTGTGTGCCATATAATGAGCACATAGCGCTTCTTTAAATTTGGAGCGCTAAGGCTCTACAACGCTGCGCTAGATTTGGAGCGCTGAAGCACTTCTTTTAATTGGAGCGTTATGTCACTTTTTAGGCAACTCAGCTCCCTGAGAATTAAATTCTCTCTTATAAGAGACTTTGTCTCATGGATCTAAGAACAAAGTTCTTATTTTATAGGAGATGTTTCAATCACTTATATTTTTGGTGAAAGGCTTTGCCTTTATGGGTCTGTGATCCTAAGAGTGTAAGGTTATTAGGCACTATCACAAGGCTCTATAACGCATCAACCATGCCGAATTAAAAAATTTCAAGTGCCGAACAACCTAAAGCGAGGATCTTTGCTAGATAATTAAGGTTAACAAAGCATGTAAACATCTTTACATCTAAGAGAAAGGGATTACAACTTTTGTAGTCCGTTCCTTTGCTTCATAAGCTCCGAGTAGTAGTCCCTTCGACGCAGCCCATGAACTTCCGGACTCAAGAGAGACTCCACAAGCCGAATGATCCATGCTTGCTTGAAGTCTTCTTTTTCGAAGATGATCTACCTTGAAGAATATTTAACCCAAGCTTACACTTCACTAAACAACTTATTAGAGAAGTGAACACTCTAATCTAAGTGGTTAGAATAGATAAGGATGATGAAGTAGGAATTTAGCTCTCTTTTTATTTCAATTTCTCACACTTATTCATCACTAACCCAAAAACTAGAAAGCTTTTCAAGAGGAAGAAGAAGAAGAAAAGTATTTGTGATGAATAATGAATTATTGTGTTTTGGTTACAAATCCAACAATGGGTTAAATATGAAGGCTTAACCTTCGTAGAGAATTAATTAGGGTAAAGGGTTTGGGTTGGGTTAAGAAATATCTACACAAAATATCTTAACAAAAAATCTTAGCTAAAAACAAAGAAAGCTTCTTGAAAAAGCTAACCCAAATGCTAACCCAAATCAAACCCTAACTTGTTTAATCTGCATAAATCATGTTGTATTTGTAATTATAACTTGTTACAATATTATATATCACATATATAATATATTTTGCAACAAAAGAAAATAATACAATTAACATATATCATATATATATATCAATGTATTAACCGGTGAGAAAATGAATTAATAAAGCGAGGTTATATTAGTTAATATAATGCAATATATCACATATATAATTATACATTAAATTATCGAATCAACACTTGATCCGATAATCCGGCTATATCGCATATAACCGACTAATATAACAAGTACCGATTCATCGAATCAACATTTGATCCGATGACCCGGCTATATCATATATCGTGAGAATAGAATACGGTATCTCATATCGTATTATTCTCGGTCCCGCACATATCACATATGTGCTCCTACTCCGTTTTGCTTGAGCCAGGAAACCTCTGTGTAGGACTCTAAAGAATCGTCAATACGCCGGCAGTAGGTGATGATCATATCAAACACCCACAAGCTGCAAGCGGTCAGCTAAATGTAACAGCCACCGAGGTATTGAGCGATCAGAAGATCAACAAGCAAGCCTTTACATTTTCCTGTAAATCCAATCAGTAAATACTGCCGTACAGTCCGATCTCTTCGTCTGATATGTTGCATATCTAGTCTAGGGGTGGTAAAACGTCAGACCCCAGTAAGCGATAAGTCGTGTCGATGTAAGGCTCATAACGGGTCGAGAAACTACTGATAACACTTACCAGTAGATCTCCATATCAGCCCTGGCCAGGGACTTCCAGTTATAGCCAATCGAACACAGCACAATATCAACTCCCTATACCGGGAGAGACGAAACCCCTCCTATCGCTCATTGCCTCCATGTGATTTGGGACTGTACCCAAAAGCCACCGTTTTGCATGCCCTCTTGGACGTGGTAAGGTGGAAATCAAAGTACAGTGGGAAACACACAAGACTCTATGACGATCTTGGGTCTACAGACTAACCTGTACCAGTGTCACCAGAGAACTGCTATCTGACAATAGGTATAATACCATCCAGGAGTTCTCGGTGAGTCCGTTCAGTGTACCCAGTCTCCACTGAGCACCCGTACACCATCTTTGATGTCCTACACCAATGGATATGGGATCATCCATCGCCCATCATATGGGTCAAGATGCGTGTACGCTAGTCTACTCTGGAGTATCGATGCCCTGTCTCGATACACCCTCGACTAGGAACAGTTATAGGATGTACTAGTTGACTACCCTGGCCCAACTAGTATGATCTCATCATAGTCCTAGTAGTCAAGTACATATTCTAAGGGCTTTATCAACACGTGATCACAAAACAGTATTCGTTAACATGTTAAGATAAAGAGAAACCAGATAGCATACTATCATATCGAGCAAGAAAGTCCTCTCTATATGTATCTAAGCATCCATTATAATATACATCACATGTACAACAATGGCCTCTAGGCATACATATAACTAACAATCTCCCACTTGCACTAAGGCATGCTGTTGTAGTATCTCATACCCAACATCCCGAAGAGTCTTTCAAATTGTATCTGAGGAATGGCCTTTGTGAGTGGATCCGCAGTGTTGTCTTTCGTATCAACTCTCCTGACCTCGATCTCCCGGCGATCAACTATCTCCCGGATCTGGTGATATCGCCTCAGAATATGTCTGGACTTTTGATGGGACCTGGGTTTCTTGGTCAAAGCCACAGCTCCATTGTTATCACAATACAGAGGTATTGGATACCCAATGGATGGAACCACACCAAGTTCAGTGATGAACTTCTTTATCCAGACAGCCTCTTTGGCAGCATCGTTGGCAGCGATGTATTCAGCCTCCATCATCGAGTCTGCAACGGTTTCCTGTTTGGAACTCTTCCAACACACCGTCCCTCCATTGAGGGTAAAGACAAATCCCGAGTGCGACTTAGAGTCGTCTTTATCACTCTGGAAGCTCGAATCGGTAAAGGACTCCACCTGGAGTTCTCTGTTACCATACACCAAGAACATCTCCTTTGGCCTTCTCAAGTACTTGAGAATGTTCTTCACAGCTGTCCAGGGATTCTCTCCAGGATCTGCTTGATACCTACTCACTACACTTAGTGAGTACGCTACATTGGGTCTGCTACATAGTATCGCGTACATGATAGAGCCTACTGCCGAAGTATAGGGTATCTCTTGCATACGAGCTCTTTCCAAATCAGTCTTGAGAGACATCTCTTTGGAGAGAGTGAGTCCAGAGATCATGGGTAAATTCCCACGCTTGGATTCTTCCATTCTAAACCTCTTTAGTACGTGTCAATGTACCTGGATTGGGACAATCCCAGTATCCATCTAGATCTATCTCTATAGATCTTAATTCCCAAAATGCAGGAGGCATCAGCTAGATCATTCATTGAGAATCTATGCGATAAGAAGAGCTTGACCGATTGCAGCATAGGAACATCATTTCCTATCAAGAGTATGTCATCCACATACAATACGAGGAAGACAACCTTACTCTCTACAACCTTCTTGTATATACAAGGTTCATCTACGTTTTTGATGAAGTCAAACTCTTTGACTACAACATCATAGCAGATGTTCCAACTCCGCGATGCCTGCTTTAACCCATAGTTGGATTTAAGCAACTTGCACACCTTTCCGCTGTTCCCACTATCTACGAAGCCCTCTGGCTGAGTCATGTACACGCACTCTTCTAAATCACCATTTAGAAAGACGGTCTTAACATCCATCTGCCAGATTTCGTAGTCATGGTATGCAGCAATGGCAAGTAGGATCCGGATGGACTTAAGCATAGCCACTGGAGAAAAGGTTTCATCATAATACACACCTGGTCGTTGACGAAAACCCTTTGTAACAAGTCTAGCTTTGAAAGTCTCAACTTTTCCATCTACACTAAATTTCTTCTTAAAGATCCATTTGCTCCCAATGGGTTTTACCCCTTCAGGAGCAACTTACAAAGTCCATACTTTGTTGGTGTACATGGATTCCATCTCAGATCGTATTACTTCCAGCCACTTCACAGAGTCACCACTCGTGATGGCCTTCTCGAAGCTAGTCGGGTCATCATCTTCCATGATGCAATCCTCGCTCCCACCATCAACGAGAAAACCGTAGTATCTTTCAGGTGGATGAGAAACCCTACTAGATCGGCGGAGAGGCTGAGGTTCGTTGGGAACTACTGAATCCTCTGGTTCTACTAAATCTTCAGTTGTAATTTGTTCTGCCGGAACTTCTTCCAGCTCTACCGCATCGCCCCTAATTTCTTTTGTAAGAAATTCTTTTTCTAATAAGGTAGCATGTCGAGAAACAAACACCTTTTGTTCCTTGCCGTGGTAGAAAGGATATCCATGTGAATGTTTAGGATATCCTACAAACTTACAAAGAACTGACCGTGCCTCGAGTTTGTCCGGATTTTGCTTTTTGACATAGGCCGGACAACCCCATATCTTAATTCGTTTAAGACATGGTCTCTTCCCACTCCATATCTCATATGGTGTGGTAGGTACAGATTTAGATGGAACTTGATTCAATAGGTATGCAGCTGTCTCCAGTGCATGTCCCAAGAAGTAAATAGGTAACTCAGCAGTGCTCATCATAGAGCCCACCATATCTAATAGGGTGTGATTCCTCCGCTCTGATACACCGTTGTGCTGTGGTGTATAAGGAGGAGTAAGTTGAAAGAGAATCCCATTCTTTTTTAGATAGTCTAGGAGCTCATTGCTCAAGTATTCTCCTCCTCGATCAGATCGAAGGATCTTAATACTTTTGCCCGTTTGGTTCTCTACTTCATACTTATATTCTCTAAATTTCTTAAAATGTTCAGACTTGTGTTTCAACAGGAACACATGTCCGTATCTTGAGAGATCGTCAGTGAATGTAATGAAGTAGGAAGAACCGTTCCTGGCATGTGTAGACATGGGACCACATACATCACTATGTATCAGTCCTAAGAGTTCCGTAACTCTTTCTCCGTGTCCACTAAATGGAGTTTTGGTCATCTTGCCTTTGAGACATGACTGGCAAGTGTCATAAGATGAAAATTCGAACGGTTTCAAATATCCATCCTTATGTAACTTAGCTAGCCGTGTCGCATTGATATGACCAAGTCTACAATGCCACAAGAAGAATTCGTTCATTTCGGAACTTTTCCTCTTGTGTGTGTTCTGTATATTAAGAACTGTGTTTTGATTTAGAACGTATATGCCATTATTTAATGAGCTTGATCCAATCAACTTTTGATTTAGGAAGATGTTCATAACATTATCCTGTATTAAAAAATTATATCCTTCTTTACTTAATAAAGAAACTGATATAATGTTGCATATCATGTTCGGTATATAATAGCATTCGTTCAGAATCAATGTATTACCACTTGGTAATACAAGGTGTTATTCGCCAACTGCTTTGGCTGCAACATTTGCACCATTCCCTACTCTTACGGAATGATCACCCATTCCCAGTTCTCTACCTTTCTTTAGCCCATGCAATATATTGCATATGTGGGATCCTGATCCGGTATCTAATGCCCAGGACGTAGAGTGAACTGAGAAACAGTTCTCGGTAACTAACACATCTGAAGAAGATACATCAACATGTTTATTCTTCGTTTGGGCGGCATATGAATTCTGGTATTCCCCTATTTCCTGTTCAGTCTTATAACAATTATAAGAAAGAATGGAACCAACGTTCCCCTGCTCAGTATAATAAGCGGGTCCGGTCAATATATCCATATTATTATCTTGATTAAGGCCTGACATGGTCGCTACCTGGAGAGAGAGAGAAGAAAACACTTTAGCGTATACTCTTGCAAGATTAGATTGGTTATTATCTTATCTAATAAGAATGTCTCCCACTGTTTTTATCATATCTTCCTTCAAACCCTAAAAGGAAAGACTAGCCGGAATTAATTACACCTTACAAGTTCGCTAATTTTTCTGCCAGGCCAGTGTTGGTATTTTGAGGGAGGTTCCCCGTGCTTTCGCACGGACCTAATTAAAATAAATCTCGTTTTCCTAGAGGCATAACCCCGTTAACACCTTTCTAGACACCTACTTGATCGGCTAATTTGTCATGTGTAAAACTCTCCCAGAAGTAACTTTTACTCGCAGTGGGTATCGGGATCCATCTATCTTATAGAAGGTATGCAATCTCATTGCAAATTTCAACATTTGAAATTCCCGATAATATTCTGCCCCTAGCGATCTTTGACGTCGACAAGGTCAACAAACCATAAATCGCAAGTCAAGTTCAACCCGTCATTTCCCGATTGAATTAAACCCACCCGCATGACCCTTGACAAGGTCAACAAGGCCGTACGAATACCCTAATCCAATCACATCTCATGTTTTAGCAGATAAACACTAATTAGCTACCGTACACTGTGCCTTGACAAGGTCAACAAACACAGCACGAATACTATGTAGGATTTATCTGAAATGACGGAGGGCTACGATAGATTTTTCAGAAAACCTTTTGCGTAATGAACTAGATATCGTTGTAGAAACAAGTGATTTTGAAAAAGGAGCGTTTTTGTGGCTTTTCTAATTTCGCTAAAGAGGTCACTCCCAGTGAAGGGACCTCGGCTCTTTCCTCATCGAATAAGGTGCAGGGTATATCATATATACCAATATGCAAAGCAAGAACTATAGAAGCAATCAAAAACTAAACCGCGAGTTTGTAGTATCTGCCAGTTTTGCTAAAGAGGTCACTCCCGGTGAAGGGATCTCGGCTCTTTCCTCATCGAATAAGGTGCAAGGTATAACATATATACCGCTATGCAAAGCAAAACTGTAGCTACCCTTTTTATGAAGTTTTGATTCTACAACATCTTTTAGGTTTATTTTCTTTTATTAATCTCATTAATAAAACCCATCAGTTATGCTTCCTAAGCATCACAGAAGAAACGAAAGCAGTAATATTTATATATCATCATATATATAGTATAAGCATTCGTCTCAGGCAGTAATATGATCTCATCATAGAACATTGTAGCAGAAGATAACATATGAAATATTGGATATATTAGGACGTCCGTGTTTTATATCGAGCCTGTATAAAACATGGATTCCACGGTCGCGATGAATAGCCAAACCCACATCCTTAGACCCCTACGAGAACGGCAAGCAACACTGCCAATTTTAGGGTTAGGAGACCCGGTCTCGACTCCTCGAGATGGCCTCCCACTGGACCCTAGAACCCGGTTACTTATGCTCCCCTCCTTGGGTCTACCTAATGCGAAAAATTAAATAATATACAATGGTGATATCATCCTCAACCCGGAAGTGCCCCAATAAAAGAATATTACATACAAATGAATTTTACATGAATGAAAATAAAAACCCTCATCTCACATAAAACCCCCGGCTATTCAGAACACGACGATCCAATATAACATATCACAGAAACACATAATATCTCATATCATCAACGTAAGCAAGTATGCGTATTCCGATTGTCGTTGATGTATAGCAACGAAGCCGGCGATACACCACGTACTACGCTTACGGTCACAGAAAAGAAAGTGTAAAACTACAACATTTGAAATCCACAATCATTTTAGACAGCTTAAATCCGAAATATTACATACTTCGCATTTCATGCCTAACTATATGAATTCCACATATTGTATCATATTCTAGATAAATAGACAATGTTAAACTTTCTGATCGAATCAACGAATTGCAAAGATCTCCAGAAAACTCAACACTTGATTAATATTAAAAATTCCCAGAAGCATGTAGTAATACCTACGGATGTTACCTAGAAATATCTATCCCTAATACCCAAGTACGGCTGCGGAACCGCCGCGAAAAGCTTGGTATTGCCGCGGTTCCGCGGTGACTTGAAGGAATTAGGGGTTCTTATTTCACAGTTATCCATATAATCACCTGCTTATTTTTCTGAGTATTTTTAATACGGAAAAAACCATCTTTTTAAAAAATTTCCAGAGAGGGGGTCAAATACGACGTTTCGGGGTTCGATCGGACTTTTAACTTCGTCTACACGTCGCCGAATGCTCTAGCTAGGCTCTGATACCACTGTAGGGTTACTAGGCACTGTCACAAGACTCTATAAGGCATCAACCATGCCGAATTTAAAAATTTCAAGTGCCGTACAACTTAAAGCGAGGATCTTTGCTAGATAATTAGGGTTAATAAAGCATGTAAACATCTTTACATCTAAGAGAAAGGGATTACAACTTTTGTAGTCTGTTCCTTCACTTCATAAGCTCCGAGTAGTAGTCCCTTCGACGTGATCCATGAACTTCCGGACTCTAAAGAGGCTCCACAAGCCGAATGATCCATGCTTGCTTGAAGTCCTCCATTTCGAAAATGATCTACTTTGAAGAATCTTTAACCCAAGCTTACACTTCACAAAACAACTTATTGGAGAAGTGAACACCCTAATTTAAGTGGCTAGAATAGATAAGGATGGTGAAGTAGAAATTTAGCTCTCTTTTTATTTCAATTTCTCACACTTATTCATCACTAATCCAAAAGCTAGAAAGCTTTTCAAGAGGAAGAAGAAGAAGAAAAGTATTTGTGTTGAATAATGAATTATTGTGTTTTGGTTACAAATCCAACCATGAGTTAAGTTTGAAGGCTTAACCCTTGTAGAGAATTAATTAGGGTAAAGGATTTGGGTTGGGTTAAGAAATATCTACACAAAATATCTTAGCTAAAAACAAAGAAAGCTTCTTGAAAAAGCTAACCCAAATGCTAACCCAAATCAAACCCTAACTTGTTTAATTTGCACAAATCATGTTGTATTTGTAATCATAACTTGTTACAATATTATATATCATATATATAATATATTTTGCAACAAAAGAAAATAATACAATTAACATATATCACATATATATCAATGTATTAACCGGTGAGAAAATGAATTAATAAAGCGAGGTTATATTAGTTAATGTAATGCAATATATCACATATATAATTATACATTAAATTATCGAATCAACACTTGATCCGATAATCTGGCTATATCGCATATAACCGACTAATATAACAAGTACCGATTCATCGAATCAACATTTGATCCGATGACCTGGCTATATCATATATCGCGAGAATAGAATACGGTATCTCATATTGTATTATTCTCGGTCCCGCACATATCACATATGTGCTCCTACTCTGTTTTGCCTGAGCCAAGAAACCTCTATGTAGGACTCTAAAGAATCGTCAATACGCCGGCAGTAGGTGATGATCATATCAAACACCCACAAGCTGCAAGCGGTCAGCTAAACGTAACAGCCACCGAGGTATTGAGCGATCAGAAGATCAACAAGCAAGCCTGTACATTCTCCTGTAAATCCAATCAGTAAACACTACCGTACACTCCGATCTCTTCGTCTGATATGTTGCATATCTAGTCTAGGGGTGGTAAAACGTTAGACCCCAGTAACCGATAAGTCGTGTTGATATAATGCTCATAACGGGTCGAGAAATTATTGATAACACTTACCAGTAAATCACCATATCAGCCCTGGCTAGGGACTTCCAGTTATAGCCAATCGAACACAGCACAACATCAACTCGCTATACCGGGAGAGACGAAACCCCTCCTATCGCTCATTGCCTCCATGTCATTCGGGACTGTACCCAAAAACCATCGTTTTGCATGCCCTCTTGGATGTGGTAAGGTGGAAATCAAAGCACAGGGGAATCACATAAGACTCTATGACGATCTTGGGTCTACAGACTAACCTGTACCAGTGTCACCGGAGAACTGCTATCTGACGATAGGTATAATACCATCCAGGAGTTCTCGGCGAGTCCGTTCAGTGTACCCAGTCTCCACTGAGCACCCGTACACCATCTTTGATGTCCTACACCAATGGATATGGGATCATCCATCGCCTATCATATGGGTCAAGATGCGTGTACGCTAGTCTACTCTGGAGTATCGATGCCCTGTCTCAATACACCCTCGACTAGAAACAGTTATAGGATGTACTCGTTGACTACCCTGGCCCCACTAGTATGATCTCATCATAGTCCTAGTAGTCGAGTATATATCCTAAGGGCTTTATCAATATGTGATCACAAAACAGTATTCGTTAACATGTTAAGATAAAGAGAAACCAGATAGCATACTATCATATCGAGCAAGAAAGTCCTCTCTATATATATCCAAGCATCCATTATAATATACATCACATGTACAACAATGGCCTCTAGGGCATACATATAACTAACAATCTCCCACTTGCACTAAGGCCAGCTGTTGTAGTATCTCATACCCAACATCCCGAAGAGTTTCTCAAATTGTATATGAGGAATGATCTTTGTGACTGGATCCGCAGTGTTTTCCTTCGTATCAACTCTCCTGACCTCGATCTCCCGGCGATCAACTATCTCCCGGATCAGGTGATACTGCCTCAGAATATGTCTGGACTTTTGATGGGACCTGGGTTCCTTGGCCAAAGCCACAGCTCCATTGTTATCACAATACAGAGGTATTGGATACCCAATGGACGGAACCACACCAAGTTCAGTGATGAACTTCCTTATCCAGACAACCTCTTTGGCAGCGATGTATTCAGCCTCCATCGTCAAGTCTGCCACGGTTTCCTGTTTGGAACTCTTCCAACACACCGTCCCTCCATTGAGGGTAAAGACAAATCCCGAGTGCGACTTAGAGTCCTCCTTATCACTCTTGAAGCTCGAATCGGTACAGGACTCCACCTGGAGTTCTCCGTTACCATACACCAAGAACATCTTTTTTGTCCTTCTCAAGTACTTGAGAATGTTCTTCACAGCTGTCCAGTGATTTTCTCCAGAATCTGCTTGATACCTACTCACTACACTTAGTGAGTACGCTACATCGGGTCTGGTACATAGCATCACGTACATGATAGAGCCTTCTGCCGAAGCATGGGGTATCCCTTGCATGCGAGCTCTTTCCAAATCAGTCTTGGGAGACATCTCTTTGGAGAGAGTGAGTCCAGAGATCGTGGGTAAATTCCCACGCTTGGATTCTTCCATACTAAACCTCTTTATTATAGTGTCAATGTACCTAGATTGGGACAATCCCAGTATCCGTCTAGATCTATCTCTATAGATCTTAATTCCCAAAATGCAGAAGGCATCACCTAGATCTTTCATTGAGAATCTATGCGATAAGAAGAGCTTGACCGATTGCAGCATTGGAATATCATTTCCTATCAAGAGTATGTCATCCACGTACAATATGAGGAAGACAACCTTACTCTCTACAACCTTCTTGTATATACAAGGTTCATCTACGTTTTTGATGAAGTCAAACTCTTTGACTACAACATCAAAGCAGATGTTCTAACTCCGCGATGCCTGCTTAACCCGTAGATGGATTTAAGCAACTTGCACACCTTTCCGCTGCTCCCACTATCTACGAAGCCCTCTGGCTGAGTCATGTACACGCACTCTTCTAAATCACCATTTAGAAAGGCGGTCTTAACATCCATCTGCCAGATTTCGTAGTCATGGTATGCAGCAATGGCAAGTAGGATCCAGATAGACTTAAGCATAGCCACTGGAGAAAAGGTTTCATCATAATACACACCTGGTCGTTGACGAAAACCCTTTGTAACAAGTCTAGCTTTGAAAGTCTTAACTTTTCCATCTACACTAAATTTCTTCTTAAAGATCCATTTGCTCCCAATGGGTTTTACCCTTTCAGGAGCAACTTCCAAAGTCCATACTTTGTTGGTGTACATGGATTCCATCTCAGATTGTATTGCATCCAGCCACTTCACAAAGTCACCACTCGTGATGGCCTGCTCGAAACTTGTCGGGTCATCATCTTCCATGATGCAATCCTCGCTCCCATCATCAACGAGAAAACCGTAGTATCTTTCTGGTGGATGAGAAACCCTACTAGATCGGCGGAGAGGCTGGGGTTCGTTGGGAACTATTGAATCCTGTGGTTCTACTAAATCTTCAGTTGTAATTTGTTCTGTCGGAACTTCTTCCAGCTCAACCGCATCGCCACTAATTTCTTTTGCAAGAAATTCCTTTTCTAAAAAGGTGGCTTGTCGAGAAACAAACACCTTTTGTTCCTCGCTGTGGTAGAAAAGATATCCATGTGAATGTTTAGGATATCCTATAAATTTACAAAGAACTGACCGTGCCTCGAGTTTGTCCGGATTTTGCTTTTTGACATAGGTCGGACAACCCCATATCTTAACTCGTTTAAGACATGGTCTCTTCCCACTCCATATCTCATATGGTGTGGTAGGTACAGATTTAGATGGAACTTGATTCAATAGGTATGCAGCTGTCTCCAGTGCATGTCCCAAGAAGGAAATAGGTAACTCAGCAGTGCTCATCATAGAGCACACCATATCTAATAGGGTGCGATTCCTCCGCTCCGATACACCGTTGTGCTGTGGTGTATAAGGAGGAGTAAGCTGAGAGAGAATCCTATTCTCTTTTAGATAGTCTAGGAACTCATTGCTCAAGTATTCTCCTCCTCGATCAGATCGAAAGATCTTAATACTTTTGCCCGTTTGGTTCTCTACTTCGTGCTTATATTCTCTGAATTTCTCAAAAGCTTCAGACTTGCGTTTCAACAGGAACACATGTCCGTATCTTAAGAGATCGTCAGTGAATACAATGAAGTAGGAAGAACCGTTCCTAGCATTTGTAGACATGGGACCACATACATCACTTTTTATCAGTCCTAAGAGTTTCGTAACTCTTTCTCCGTGTCCAATAAACGGAGTTTTGATCATCTTGCCTTTGAGACATGACTGGCAAGTGTCATAAGATGAAAATTCGAACGGTTTCAAATATCCATCCTTATGTAACTTAGCTAGCCGTGTCGCATTGATATGACCAAGTCTACAATGCCACAAGAAGGATTTGTTCATTTCTGAACTTTTCCTCTTGTGTGTGTTCTGTATATTAAGAACCGTGTTTTGATTTAGAACGTATATGCCATTATTTAATGAGCCTGATCCAATCAACTTTTGATTTAGAAAGATGTTCATAACATTATCCTGTATTACAAAATTATATGCTTCTTTACTTAATAAAGAAACTGATATAATGTTGCATATCATGTTCGGTATATAATAGCATTCGTTCAGAATCAATGTATTACCACTTGGTAATACAAGGTGTTATTCGCCAACTGCTTTGGCTACAACATTTGCACCATTCCCTACTCTTACGGAATGATCACCCATTCCCAGTTCTCTACCTTTCTTTAGCCCATGCAATATATTGCATATGTGGGATCCTGATCCGGTATCTAATGCCTAGGACGTAGAGTGAACTGAGAAACAGTTCTCGATAACTAACACATCCGAAGAAGATACATCAACATGTTTATTCTTCGTTTGGGTGGCATATGAATTCTGGTATTCCCCTATTTCCTGTTCAGTCTTATAACAATTATAAGAAAGAACGGAACCAATGTTCCCCTGCTCAGTATAACAAGCGGGTCCGGTCAATACATCCATATTATTTTCTTGATTAAGGCCTGACATGGTCGCTACCTGGAGAGAGAGAAGAAAATACTTTAGCGTATGCTCTTGCAAGTTTAGATTGGTTATTATCTTATCTAATCAGGATGTCTCCTACTGTTTTTATCAAATCTTCCTTCAAACCCTAAAAGGAAAGACTAACCGGGATTAATTCCCCTAGTATGTAGTCCTAGTAGTCGAGTACATATTCTAAGGGCTTTATCAACACGTGATCACAAAACAGTATTCGTTAACATGTTAAGATAAAGAGAAACCAGATAGCATACTATCATATCGAGCAAGAAAGTCCACTCTATATATATCCAAACATCCATTATAATATACATCACATGTACAACAATGGCCTCTAGGGCATACATATAACTAACAAAGAGAATTGAATTATTCTCCCCCTTTTTATAATGAGATGTTATGATTTCTTTTGTGAAAGACAATTTATCTTAAAGATCTATGATCTGGCAAAAGAACTAAGTTTTTTTTTGATAAGATGCTTTGATCTCTTTATTTTACCTTGAAGAAATTCTTCTTCTTCTGAGAGCTTGCTCTTCTCTCTGAAATTTCTCAAAGTTTAGAGGGGGTTCCTCTATCTTTTTCTCTTTCGATTTGAAAGCTTATGGGGAGGTCTCTATATGCAAGACTTGAAGTCTTGGGTCCTTTATATAGTGAAGGCTGATTTGTTGAATCGGTTGAAAAGATCTTTTCTCTAATTGATTTGGGGATATCCCCACCGTTGGATCTTTGATCCTAGGGCTTCTGTTTTACAGAAGGCAGTCTTCTTGTTTTTAACAAGATTGGGAAATCTTTTCCCATACAGAATTTATTCTATATTTTTGTGATTTTTAATCACCATTGGATCATTGATCCAACGGTCCTTTGATTTTCAGAGCATAATCTTTCCTGTTTGGAAAGATTCCGAGGAACGTTTCCTTAACAGAATTTTATTCTGGTCAATTGATGATTTATCATCTTCATTGGATTTTTGATCCAACGGTGGGGAACATTTAGTTCCAACGCTAGCGCTCTCGTGCTTTGCACGTGAGCGCTGCAACAGAGTCTTTGACTCTCAGCGCTGGCGCTGCCAGCGCCAGCGCTAGCGCTTTCGTGCTTTGCACGTGAGTGCTGCAACAGAGTCTTTAACTCTTCGCGCTGACGCTATTATGAAGCGCTGCTTCATTTCAAATTTCAAAATTTGAACAGAGGTTTGCTCTGATTGGGGGAAACAAATGCCCCCTACCGTTGCGCTCACGTGGCTCACACATGAGTGCAGCGGTAGCAGCATCTGCGCTATTAGATCAACTTGGAAGTTGAAACGGCTCTCAGTGCCTATAAATAGGACCCTTCGCCCTTGAGATGACCTCTGTTCATCTTCTTGCTTTGTTTTTTGAGAATTAATTCTCCCTCAGAGCCAAGCTCTTTCCCTTAAGAAATTTCTTAAGAGTCAAAACTCTGCCCAACTTAGGTAAGAGTTGAACTTTTTAAAAGAGCTTTGCTCTCCTTAGATCATAAATCTAAAAAAATATATCTTTAGGGTTTTACCCATTAACAGAGCCATGCTTATCTTTAGATCGTAGATCTAAAAACTTTAGGGTTTTTATCCAGAGCCATACTCATCTTTTAGATCAGAGATCTTCAAGATATATAATCTTTTTATTTTAGGGTGATTTTAATCTATGAACTGGAACATTGTTCATGAAGAACTCTTAGTGTTCACAGATCTTGAAGATCTCAGAATTTTTAATTCATTAAAAACTTTACTTTAAGTTTTATGATGGGTTATTCCATTATTTTTACAGAGCATGGCTCTTCAGAATTTTTCTTGAGGAATTTTTATTCCTTTCATCATCAGAGCTGACAGATGTCACTCTTTTGTAGAGCGCTGCTCTCAATGGGAGATTTACTCCTTGACCCGAGGGGCCTCTTCATTAAATGAGAATCTTTTGAGGATTTCCTCATTTAATAACAGTCTCATCAGATGATGAGATTGTTTTATTAATGATGAACTGTCATCTAGATTGTGTAGGTCCCCTTTAATCCCTTTCCACTGCATTGCAGTGCGGTACGAATTTAAAGTACCTAGTGACAGAACTTAAATTGTAGCAATGACGGATAATTTTTTTTGTTCTTTTTCATGCAGGTACTATGTCTTTCGACATTTCTTTCCCGTTCGTCCGTTCGGAAGGCGGATTCCCCGAAGCGCCTGTGGATAGGGAAGTCTTTGCGCTGATCAAAGATCATAACCCGGAACAAAAGAATCTTCATTTGTGGGGAACATGGTACAGTAAAATTATCAGAGGTCAACGGAGCTTCTCTTGCGCAACACCTTCGGAGCCTATTTCGGCGATCCACTACGCTGACCCACCCCCGGTGAACTATACCGTGGAGGAGGTTAACTGGACTTCAGAGGGTCTCCTTTAGTCCTCTATGGCTGCAATACCCGTATAGCCTCCAATGGCTTTGGATACCTTAGGGCGACGTATCTGTCAAGGCGAGTCGTGCCCTTGGGGACAACCATATATGATAGGCCTAACTCCTTGTCATCCAGCTGGGTATTTGCAATGGGCCCGCTATATTTTGTCAGCCAAGAAGTCGCAGCTGCTGAAGCTCGGGTTGTATCCCACCATTTATGCTTCTCTTTTTCAATATTCTACGCCTCCTACCTGGTAGGTCAAGGCTTTTCTGGAGCAATGGAATATTCCGACCCACACCTTCCTTCTGTTGGATCGAGAAGTCTCAATCTCTTTAGAGGAGTTTGCAGAGGTTTCTGGCTTACCGGTTAGGGGAGAACACTATGATGAGCTGCTTCCTCTGGACGAGTACGTCTTTGCTGCCAAGTTAGTGATGACAGGCCTTACCCCTGAGAACGCCATTCAACATCAATTCCCCAGTTTGATTAAGTTGTTGAATATCTACGAGAGCCTTTTTCTCGAATCCGGAGGCCGTGGGGTTAATTTCACAGATTCCATCGCCTGTTTTCTCCACTCAGAAGTCCTGTCGAAGGAAACCATAAAATTTTCCAAACTTGATGATACTTTTGGTTTTGGTTTAGACAACCAGCCGACAGCGGAGGCGGATCAGAGGAGTTTCTTTCTCCCAACACCCTGGTCGTCTCTTTCGCAGAGCTTGCTGCTCCTGGGATCGAAGAAGAAGCGTTCTTTTTGGGGTTCCTCGGGCTATAGCTAAGCTGGTTTGTGCTTCCGATGCACCCTCTCCATATGAGGCCGTTCATTTTTTATCCAGCTCACCGAATGGTTATTGGGATGCAAGTGGCCGTTGGGGTCGCTGGGTTAGCCCATTTGTATCACGGCCTCAGCTCGGCGGCAGACACTACTGAACCAGGGGTGCAGCACGTGAACTTCTCGATGCATTATTTTATGTCATGGATCGAGCTACATGTGCTTGGCATTTTCAGCACTCATAAAAGGCCTTGCTTCTGCGACAAGTATAACTTCCCTCGGATTATGCGGCTAGTTGACGCATCCATTGTAAATCCGACACAGCGGGAAGCTAGGGGTTTGCTCCTTCGTCCGCGCACGATTGGAGACGACATAACCTTTACCGATAAGGTTCTAACCATCGGTAAAGAATCCACAAAAATGGTGCAACCATTACGGGACATTTTTAAAGAGGGGCCTCTACCTTGAAAGCTCGAGAAATTCTTCATTTATACTCCATCAGGCCGGGCTTTCTCGTGTTTAGGCAGAATGATTCGGCGTTGTTCATGAGGTACAACCCGCATCGCTTCACCCAGCAATTAAGCTATAATCTGGGCGTCCCACTTGAGGCCTTCTTGGCAGAACCGGTTGCTACTGAAGAGGGTATCCGGAGCGCGTTACACCATTTTATGCGGTTGAACACCGGCTCTAATTTCTTTATTAGTGAGCCGAGCTATGTTCCAAAAGACCTGAACATATATGTGGCATGGTATTAGCATTCGATGGGCGCTGTTATTAGAGAAGAAAAGCGATTGTTGCTTGACTGCAAGGGCACCGCGCCAGCGGGTAATCCAGCCGTTCCTGTGTTTGTGGTACCACGTGTTATGCCTGAGCTGCCCCTACCCTACATGCCTGTAGAAGCGGTGGCTGTGGCATCTCTTGAGTTTGGCATGGGTGCGGAGATAGGGACTCGTCGCCCCAAATTGCCCGCCAAGCGCAAGCTTGTGTTATCGGCTTCCGGCACTCGCTCACAGAAGAAAAAGAAGTCGATGTTTTCTATAGATGTCGTACTTGTTCAAGAGCCCCATGCTCCCTATAGCAAGGGTTTGAGTGAATATGGGACCAATGAAGGTTTATTCATGGCGCCGGATGATACTGATTTGGAGGCTGCTATCACGGTTTCAGCGCAATTGGCTCACAATGAGGCGGCGTTGATCACCATTGCTCAATCAGGTATACTTCAGTCTTATCTTTCCGTGGTCATTTCAATTACTATGCTTTGACCAATGCTTTCTTCTTCGACAGGTATCTCCACCGAAGAGGCTCTTGCATCTTCCCTCAAGAATTTCGAAGAGGAGGAAAGGCTTCGCGCTTCTTTGGGCCTTGGTATCTTTCGGTTCATTATGCCTTCATTCCTTTTTTCTTTATGGACAAACTAATTCTTCCTTTTCATTTTATTACAGGGACTACCTTGACTCAGGTTATCCCAAGTGCAGTGCCGATCGCGAGTAGTGACACAGCTGCATCGTTAGCGCCGGCTACTGCAACCACGGCTATCCCTAAGTCGCCACTAGAGATCTCGCAGAAGCAGCCGATGATGGACGTCGTAACGGCGCTGGAGGTAGAACTTGGTTCAGATGATGGTCTACCTTTATCGGAAGTCCTGAGGAGGTCAGCTCTCGCGGCTTAGGCTGAAAGGAAGCGCAAGAGGCGTGCAGCGAAAGAACGCAATGCCGCCTTGGCTGTAGGTGCAGGCTCGAGCACTGCTTCTCCTGTCCCTATTTCTCCAGAGGGTGCTCCGGCCGCCCTGTCTACCGCTCATAGACAGACGGTACGCGCGGCTCGGGAGGCAATTGAAAGGCCGTCCCAAGGTAACGTAACACTGGGTCCTTTTATTAGAGTTTGATCTTCAGATTCTCATATATCATATCCTGTAGGGTTAAGTCCTGATAAGGAGTTGGTAGGCGAAATGACGGCAACCACCGAGCCCGAATTGGCCACTCTTTCTCAGGAGTCAGGGACTGCCTTAACTGGCACTCTTTCCCTTTGCGGTTCCCTACCATTGCCTGGCATTGTGAGTGTCACGATGGCTCTCGTAGAATAGAAGGATGAAGCCACGAGCGGCGAAACCATTCCAATGGAGGAGAGCGAAGCAGTCGTTGCGCCTGGTGATGCTCTTGTCGCGGTTTCGATTGGCGACTCATCAGGTAGATCTTGGGTCATTGTTTTCCTTTTTATTCCGCAATCCCTTTCAATCCCTTCTGACGGCATTTATTTTATTTCTTATGCAGGTGTGGCGAGCGTTGAGGTCGTGCCACCCGAAGAAGCGTCACCGGTTGCTGCTCTGACGGTCGCTGACCCTTCGCCTTCTCCTATGTTTTCTCAAATGCTGGAAGGTATGGGTTTGCGATTTGTCTAATTTAAATTGTGGATGTCATCTTCCTTGTACTGACCATGCATCGTCACAACCTTGTAGGAGTTCTCTTCGATCATCTGTATCAAGTGTTGAACCCGCACTTCTCCTTCCAGTCGGAAGTTAGTCTGCCTGCTGGTGCTGGTGAGTATCTGTTCTAACCGACGTCATTTCTTTTCTTTAATGGGTGACCCTGCCGTTGTTAACTTTAAATTGATTACAGCGCTATAAATTGAAGGAGGGGACAAGAGAATCGTCGCGCCACCAGTACTCCCGGCTCTGCCACATGCCGTAGCCGGTATAGTAGCCTTCATCGCTCTTGCATCTTCTTTATCTCTTAAGCCGATATCTGACTATGATTTGTTTTGCAGCAATCACACCGACTCCAGCTCCCTTCAAGTCTCAGATTCCCATACCGGCAGGGCCTTTTTCTAAACGCCCTTCTTCCAGGGGTGCTGCGAATAGTCTGCGAATGTTAAGCGAGTTCGTTGAGGACCTTGATGCCGAGGCCCCCGCATTTGCTGCAGATTTTTCTGCCGAGGTTAATCCCATGCTGGTGACGCTCGTGCACTTCCATAGTGAGGGCGTCGTTGAGTCTCGGGTTAATCATTGCAGGAATATTGAGGCCTGTCTGTATGAGATTGAGCTTAGGCGTCCTGCTCTAGAGGTGTTGGCTTCGAACTCCCAGCGAGCTGCATGGGTTGAGCAGAGCATTCCGTTTCTTCGCCATTTCGAACGAGAGGCGACCCTTAAACGAAAGGAACATGAGGCGACTTCCGCTGAATCTGTCTAACTGCGTGCTGAGGTCGCAGCGAATGCTGCACAACTAAACTCCATCCTTGAAAGCCTTCAACGATGTATTTCTGACGGGCTGGTGCTGAGGAAGAAGCTTAATCTTAATGAGCAGGTTGCGCAGAGTCAGGAGGCTACTCAGCAGGAAATTGATGAGAAACTTTCATTCTGTTTGCAGCAACGGGTCCAAGTCGAAGCAGAGCTGGCCGCGTCGGCTGATCGTGAAAAGGAGTTGAGAGGAGTGCACGAGCAACTAGCTGATTTATTGAAAACGCCTCCTTCTTAGTACCTGCTTTTGTATCAATTAAACATCTGTAGTTTTTGAATAACATGTATCCATTTTTTATTCTTTTATATGATTCATCTTGTACTCCATTGAATTCATGAATAAAAGGTACACATTTTTTTATCTCCCACTATTGCTTTCTTCTCTTTGCTGTGTTGTTGCCATATGTTTTTAGCAAGTGTGGCTTATAGATAGTAGATAGCTGTCCATCTTGGACTCTTTGCAGGGTAGCGATGGCTCAGGAAAAAGGTTTAGATCTGCTGCCTAAGGCTTTTCAATTTTATGAGCCGTGAGGGTCTCATAAAGATTTTTCTTCCTACGAATCGAGAAGATCTCGTAGGTGTATTTTCTCCTTAGGAATCCTAACTATGTTTTCTCTTGAGAGTTGTAAGGATCTCACAAGAGAATTTTCTTCCTTACAAGTCGAGAGGACTCGTAAGTAATTGATGAGCTGACCTGCTCCCGAGTCAAAACATTGCGTCGATGGGGAAGGTCGAGGGTTGACTTTGGCCGTTTTCCACGGGGTCAGAATTGACTTTAGCCATATGGGGTCAGGATTGACTTTAGCCATATGGGTTTAGGATTGACTTTAGCCATACGGGGTCAGGAGTTGACTCTCGGTTGTTTGTGCACTGCCGAGTCCTGGAACTGGGAACTTCGCCACGGCTCCGCTTTGCTAACGTTGCGTCTGCTGTAACGAGATGAATGTCGAGGTGGTCTCTAGGTTGTCTGTGAACCGTAGAGATTTGAAACTAGGGACTTTGCCGTGGCTCCGCTTCGCTGACGTTGCGTCTGCTGTAACGAGACGAATGTCGAGGTGGTCTCTAGGTTGTCTGTGAACCGTCGAGATTTGGAACTAAGGACTTTATCGTAACTCCATTTGTTGACATTGCGTCTGTTGTAACGAGACGAATGTCGAGGTGGTCTCTAGGTTGTCTGTGAACCGTCGAGATTTGGAACTAGGGACTTTACCGTGGCTCCGCTTTGCTGACGTTGCATCTGCTGTAACGAGACAAATGTCGAGGCGGTCTCTAGGTTGTCTGTGAACCGTCGAGATTTGGAACTAGGGACTTTGCCGTGGCTCCGCTTTGCTGACGTCGTATATTTCTGCAAAGACACTGATTTCCTTACGGGTCGACGCGAATCGACATGCTCTCGTCAAGGACGCTGATTTCCCTGAATCGAGGTTTTTGCCAAAGACAATGATTTCCTCGGAGTTGAGACGAATCGAGAGATTCCTGCAAAGATACTGATTTCCTTGCGGGTCGACACGAATTGAGATTCTCTCGTCAAGGACGCTGATTTCCCTGAATCGAGGTTTTTGCCTAGGACACCGATTTCCTCGGAGTTGAGACGAATCGAGATATTCCTGCAAAGACACTGATTTCCTTGCGGGTCGACACGAATCAAGATGTTCTCATCAAGGATGCTGATTTCCCTGAATCGAGGTATTTGCCAAGGACGCTGATTTCCTCGGAGTTGAGACGAATTGAGAGATTCCTGCAAAGACACTGATTTCCTTGCGGGTTGATGCGAATCGAGATACTCTCATCAAGGACACTGATTTCCCTGAATCAAGGTTTTTGCCAAGGACACTGATTTCCTCAGAGTTGAGATGAATCGAGGTATTCCTACAAAGACATTGATTTCCTTGCGGGTCGACACAAATCGAGATGCTCTCGTCAAGGACGCTGATTTCTCTGAATCGAGGTATTTGCTAAGGACACTGATTTCCCTGGGGGTTGAGACAAATCCAGGTATTCCTGCAAAGACACTGATTTCCTTGCGGGTCAACGTGAATCGAGATGCTCTCATCAAGGACGTTGATTTCCCTGAATCGAGGTATTTGCCAAGGACACTGATTTCCTTGGAGGTTGAAATGAATCGAGGTATTCCTGCAAAGGCACTGATTTCCTTGCGGGTCGACGCGAATCGAGATGTTCTCGTCAAGGACGCTGATCTCCCTGAATTGAGATATTTGCCAAGGACACTGATTTCCGTGGGGTTGGTTGACTTGTTTCCGAGACGGAGCGTTGATCCGGTGGGGAGTCATTGGTTGACTCTAGGTTGTCTGTAGACCATAGAGTCTTGGAACTAGGGACTTTGCCATGGCTCCGTTTGGTGATGTTGCGTCCGAATCCTGTTGGAATGAGGAGGAACGCCGTTGTTGTTCTCTAGGTTGTAGACGCGACCGTCGAGATTTGGAACTAGGGACTTTGCCGTGGCTCCGATTGGTTGCGACCCTGAGGTCGGTTGTTGACGTCACGTTTGCATCCGATTAGAATACGGAGAAACGCCAGTGTTGATCTCTAGGTTGTCGATGTTGACGTCGAGACCCTGAAGCTAGAGATCATCCTTTGCTTCGTTTGTTGACATTGCGTCTGCAATTGCGACGAATGTCGATGTTGTCTCTAGGTTGTCTATGAACCGTCGAAATTTGGAACTAGGGGACTCTGCCATGGCTCCATTTGTTGATATTGCGTCTGTATCCTGCTGGCATGAGGAGGAATGCCATTGCTGGTCTTCTGGGATGCAGATATTGCCGCTGAGACCTGACTCTCCCTTTAATGGAGTTTGTTGGGACATGTGGTTCCCTTTTCGTTTATGCTCATGGATTGTATACAGGGGTCATTATGGACTTACCTGCAGGGCAAAAAGTTTTATTTTATTTTTTTATTTCTTTCCGCGATGCTCTATCATTTCAGCTTTTTGTATCGCGAAAGTCGCGATTGCCCAATCATTTTGGCTATTTTTCGCGGTGCCCAATCATTTCGGCTATTTTTTCTTCTTACTCGCTGTTTTTTATTGCGAGTTGCCCAAACATTTCGGCTATTTTTATATGCATATATTTTACTCGCTGATTTTTAATGTGAGTTGCCCAAACATTTCGGCTATTTTTCTTATGCATTTATGGCTCACTGATTTCTTGCCGCGAGTATGAGACTTGGGATCTGATACCGATTTTGGCATCAACACCGCTACAACTGGGAGATTGCCAGGAGTAAATCATCATTTGCCTTTATCGGTCTGAACAAAGGTAGCTTAGTAGACCGGGTTAAGATCCTGTCAACTAAGGTTTTTGACTTCATGAGCCATAAGGGTCTCATAAAGGTATTTCTCCCTACGAGTCGTGAAGATCTCGGAAGTACGTTTTCTCCTTAAAAATCATGAGGATTCTAAAGTCTATGTTCTCTTATAAGTCGTAAGGATCTTATAAGAGTGTTTTCTCCTTATAAGTCGAGAGGACTTATAAGGGTCGTTCAACGTGTGAGCATATCCCTAGTCGCTGGTGGGAATTTGTTAGGGAAATGTCTATTCGTGCCCGTGAATTGTATACAAGGGTCAGCATTGAACCGCTTGCAGGGCAATCTGGGGAGTGTGATGGCTTAAGAACAGGTTCAGATCCCTGTAGCTTAAGGCTTTTGAATCTTACGAGCCGTGAGGGTCTCATAAGAGGGTTCTCCTTACGAGTCGTGAGGATCTCATAAGTTTAATTTCTCCTTAGGAATCGTGAGGATTCTTAAGTGTATGTTCTCTTATAAGTCGTAAGGATCTTACAAGAGTGTTTTCTCCTTATAAGTTGAGAGGACTTACAAGGGTCGTTCACCGTGTGAGTATATCCCTAGTCACTGGTAGGACTTTGTTAGGGAAATGTTTATTCGTGCTCGTGGATTGTATACAAGGGTCAGTATTGAAACGCTTGTAGGGCAATCTGGGGAGTGTGATGGCTTAAGAACAGGTTCAAATCCTTGTAGCTTAAGGCTTTTGAATCTTACAAGCAGTGAGAGTCTCATAAGAGGGTTCTCCTTACGAGTCATGAGGATTTCGTAAGTGTAATTTCTCCTTAGAAATCGTGAGGATTCTTAAGTGTATATTCTCTTATAATTTGTAAGGATCTTACAAGAGTGTTTTCTCCTTATAAGTTGAGAGGATTTACAAGGGTCGTTCACCGTGTGAGTATATCCCTAGTCGTTGGTGGGACTTTGTTAGGGAAATGTTTATTCGTGCCCGTGTATTGTATACAAGGGTCAGTATTGAAATGCTTATAAAGAAATCTGGGGAGTGTGATGGCTTAAGAACAGGTTCAGATCCTTATAGCTTAAGGCTTTTGAATCTTATGAGCCGTGAGGGTCTCATAAGAGGGTTCTCCTTACGAGTCGTGAGGATCTCGTAAGTATAATTTCTCCTTAGGAATCGTGTGGATCCCTAAGTGTGTCGCTCCTTTGTGAGTCGTAAGGATCTCACGCAGGTAGTTTTCTTCTTACATGGTCGAGAGGACCTTGCAAGTGTCTTTTAACGAGATTGCGCTCTTTTGGGTTTTCACAAACTCGCCGGTAGCCCTGCTATTTTTACTCACAGAGTCCTTTCGGGTTTTCATCCGTGCACATCTTGCTTATGGACGTACCCTCTTTTTTTATTTTTTATTTTTCTTTTTCTTTTTTGGTCATCCCTAGAATGCTGCGGTTTGTAATAGTTTAAGGACGTTTCGGTCCATTGTTTGTAGGTCCGGGATTTTTCCCGGGCAACGTACGATTACGCAGCTAGATGTCCTCGCAAGTCTTCGTATCTTTCGTGTCGGAGGTAGATTCCTTGAAGAAAGGGCTGAGAGCTATTTCTTCATCAGAGTCGCTTCTAAAGGTGAGAACTTGCGATCCCTTGGTGTCAATCATGTGACAGTTGCCGGCAGTTCTTTTGCATTCATCTGTCGTGCTTCTCTATTCCCGACGAACCTTGCGCCTCACTCGTTGGACGTGTTGTCAGTGGGCAACATATCCCTGCCACCAGTTTTTAAAGGACATGCATTCTTCGGAAGGGTATGTAATCCTCTGATGGTATAAGTAGAAGTTAGGATCTACGTCCGCTTCATCAAGATATATACCGCCAGGAGTATTTCCTCTAAAAGAAGGTAACTTCATTCCCATTGACAGGGCCCTAGCGAATCGTTTCCTTGCTTTAAGCTTGCTTTTGCTAGTGACAGGGATGCTTCGATCCGGTTGGGGTATCCTATGGCTTCTCATCACCGGAGCTTCTTTAACTTGATGCCGACGCTTGGCCCTTTCGTATATAGCCGTTTCCCGCTCTCTGTCAGCTTTGCTTTTCTGAAGAGCTTCGCTTAGCAGTCTGTCAATCAATTCGTCCAATGGCTCCAGGGATTTTGATTCTGGTTCTGGATCTGCCCCCAGTTTCTCTGCATCAGGAGTTTCTTTATCATCTATTGACAAGTGAGAGATCATGTGACAACCTGCCACGTAATCTTCGGGTTCTTTTGACGCGTCGTCTCCCTCGTCTTTGTCATTGTCATTGCCTCTGTTCTCAAGGATATGGTTGAGAAATTCCTGGAGTGTGACTGGGATCCGCGCCTTCTGGTTGTATTCCTCCAGCGCGTCAATATACTTTTGCAGATCCGTGCGCTTGTCGTCAAACTGTGCAGGATTTTTGGTCTTCTTCTTTTTCTTTGAAGATTTTGACGGCTGGGTTTGGGTGTTTTGCCCATCGCTATTAACTCCCAGTTTTGGGCGTGGTTTTAGCATCCCCTCAATGATCTCGGGCTTTAGCGGGCTTTTCCACCTGATTGCCGGGCATGGTTGAAGATCCTTCAGCATTCTTTTCGTTTTTGTCGAAAGAACTACTTCCCATGGAGCTTCCTCTATGAATGAGCATGATACCCCCAGCGTATTCACTCGAGTGTGCTGTTGTAGCGGATTTACCTTCCAGTTTTCGGACAACGCGAACTTGCCCTGTTGATATTGGTTTTCAACCCAATTTTTAAAGACGTAGCAGTCTTCGATCGGATGGCCCAATACTCGGTGGTAGGGGCAGTAATTAAGATCATTGACATCGTTCGGTTGTAGTGGGTGTCTCGGCTCCGGTAGAGTGATGAGCCCGTACGCACTGCTAGTTCGAACAGTCTCCCTGTTTTATCTCGGGGGAATGAGTTGGGACATCTTAACTTCTCATCAAGGGATTGCCGCTTGTTGCTTTGGCGAACAACCGGTTTCGGGCTACTTGGTTGTTGTTGCGCGTTGGCGACAAAGGTCGCTTTCCCTTTGCCTTTTTCATTTCGAAACTCCGTCTTTGAAGAGGGCGGTCTATGGCCCATCTGGTCCATTTGGGCCAGCTTGTCGATCAAGGCCTGGAAAGTAGTCGGTTTGAAAAACATCATGAATTGGAATATAGTCGCCTGCGGATCGAGGGTTCCCACAAACATGCTCACTGCAGGAGCGTCTTCTATGCGTTGTTCGTATTTTGACCATAGGTTCCACCACCGGATTGCATACTGCACCCATGTCTCTCCCGGCTTCACCCTGGCGTTAATTAATGCCATGATTGGGGTGCGTTCGCTAGCGCTTGCGAATATTTGTGTAAACAGTAACTCCATTTCTACAAATGTCTTAATGGAGTCATTCGGGAGCTCGGAATACCACTTGAATGCTGTCTCCGACAGGCTGCCAACAAACTGGAGAAGCAGTAACTTATCGTCACCTCCGGTGTTGCCCCACAGAGCCCTGAATTGAGCCACGTGTTGGTGTGGATTTCCCATCCCCTTATATACATGGAATTTAGGGATCGTATATTCCGACGGGTACTTTATTTAGTCATACCAACCCGGATAGGGTCGTCCAGTCTTAACAATTTGGCCAGCCGCTTCACTCGCCTGATGAGCTCGTATCTGCTGAGCGATATAATCATCCAGGGCGGTTTTGGAGATGGTCTCCTCTTTGGCTGCTGAACAAGCCGGAAGAGGGTTCGATGTGTCTCCCTATCGTCTTCAAGGATAATCGGAGGGTTTTCAGCTGGAGGATCCGGCTGTAATATCATCCCGACCATGTCTTGGAATAAAAGAGCCATTCGTTTTATGTTGGCAACTTGTTCCGCTGCCTCTTTGTCCTTCTTCTTGAGGATTCTGCAGAGGAACTCAGCATCAGTTTCTTGTTCATGGCACTGCTCTGACGATGTCTCCGAGCTTTCTTTTGGCCCAGTGAGCGCGGCCATCTATCTTAACATTTCCTGGAGCTTCTGTTGTTGCTCCTGGGCCTTTGTTACGGATCTGGTGAGTGGTCGATGACCTGTGGAGATACGGCTATCCTCTTTCCCGGATGTCATATAGACATTGTGCACCACCATGCTCCCAGATTTAGGGTGTTTAGATTTAGTGCCCTTGAGATTCGTCGCAGACACAGGAATTTTCTCCGGCCTTCCCCTTTTGTGAGCGGTCGAAGTTAAGGGAACCGTTGTAGCGGGCATCCAAATAGATGGCATCTCCTATGGTATGACAATGTGGTCCTTCTCTTGCCGAACTTTCATCTTCTTCGGTTGGCGGGAGTAATCTTGGTTGATCACCGAGTCTTAGACCCGTCGCCAGACTTTATGAATTTTAGAGGACAGCCGCTGAGGGGGCTGCTCTGGCTTCACCTTTGTAACGTTCTCAGTAGGTGAAGGAGATCTTTTTAGCACGGCCTTCAGAGAGTTCTTGCGCACCCTCTTGAGTGGTTCAAAGCTGTTCCCAGTTGGAACAACAGCGTCGACTTCCACCATTGGAGCCAGTAGAGTAAATCCAGATGGGGAATTGCCCTCATCGTTCCTCACTCGACGCCAATGGCGACGTCGAGCGTGTCGAGCAGACAGTACTGGCTTAGTTATGGGGTTGGCTTCGTCATGCCCCCTGTTATGGCGGAGGGTTGCTGCCGGCATTGGCCTTTTGAAATCTGACGTCCGTTGAGTGGGGATGGCCAATCTATCGAGGGTAGACTTTCGCATAGGGGGAGCAGTTTTGATGACTTCAGAAACAGGAATGACTATCCGCTTTGGGATGGCCGCTTCAGGTACCGCGGGCTTCTTCACAGGCCTACTTGAGCTTTGGCCCAGTCTGTTGAAAATTGAGGCACTGGACTTGGGTGACCCATTGAGAGGGACCGCGGTAGTTGTAAGCCGATCAAAGACCGACTTCTTTGGAGCTTCTTGCGACGGCAATGGGGTGTTGAAGCTCATTGGTGGGAGCATGGTCCCAAAGAATAGCCCTGTGGTGGCTTGCGTCACCTGGTCCACTGGTATTGTAAAAAGGAAGGCCGCATGAGGCCCGTAGGTCACTCCTCCAGCGAGGATGGAGTGGAAGTTGTTGCAATTAGTGCAGTTTGAAGCCATTGATCTTCTGTTTTTCTACACGGAGTAAGATACCAAATCTTTGTACTTCACATCCAAAGGCAACCATGTCAAACCGCGACTTGTTCGCGAAACACGACACACGAAGTGTGGAATGGAAAGAGGAAAATGTCCCACCGGGCGTGCCAGAATCTGTTCGCCGCCGAAAGTTGGGAAGACTGACGTCTTGCCTGAGTTTCGGGGCAGATGCTATTTGGATTTATCCATCCACCTTTC
The DNA here is from genome assembly GCA_030015575.1 of Agapanthus africanus. Classification (NCBI taxonomy): domain Eukaryota; kingdom Viridiplantae; phylum Streptophyta; class Magnoliopsida; order Asparagales; family Amaryllidaceae; genus Agapanthus; species Agapanthus africanus. The sequence continues at coordinate 455,679,767 of CM057349.1, forward strand.
CGAAGATGCCAAGTTGATTTATGGCACCGTATATCGGAGGTTTAGACGGATGCGGACGTTGTAGCAGACTTCGTCATATTCCCCCTCGTTTGAGGGTTTTTTTTATTGTGGGGACGTTCTTCCATGCAGGCGCAAGCCCCTGCAGTTAATTACGCTACCGCATCGCGGTAACAACTTTCTCCTTCTCCATATGGTCACTTCATGTTGTGTGTGTTTGTTTTATTTTTGGTTGCCCGTGGATTGTATACGGAGACTAATTTATGTTGTCTCCCGTAGGGCGTGGATTAGTTCAAATCCGTATTTTTTTAGATTTAGGTTTTGGTTTGGGTTTAAGGAACGTTAATCTCATTTGAGACTAAGATCAACTTAAATGTTTGTTAAGGATACGTTTGTCTAATTTTAGACTAAGATCAACTTAACGTTTGTTAAGAACACGTTAGTCTAATTTTAGACTAAGATCAACTTAACGTTTGTTAAGGACACGTTAGTCTAATTTTAGACTAAGATCAACTTAACAGGATCATTTAGATCCAACAAAAGAGCATTTGGGCTCTATTGTTTTAGTTTAGAGACTTTGCGGTCTAGTTTAAAGATATCATAGTCTGTAAAGTGTAAGGACATCATAGTCCATGAGTTTAAGGACCCCACAGTCCGTAGTAGTTTAGAGACGTCATAGTCTGTAAAGTTTAAGAACATCATAGTCCATGAGTTTAAAGGCCCTACAGTCCGTGAAATGTCTGGTTGTCGGGACCCTTCACCTCTCTGAAGACGTTGAAAGATTACAACGACAAATATCAGAGGAGTGAAGAGATGTACCCTTGAACCAATATTGGTTAGGAGATCTGTAGTCCAATTTGGGACTAAGATCAAAGATTTGTGAGAATATGGGCTCAATTAATCTGAATTAGGGATCTGTGGCATCCTTGGGCTCGGTCCATTCAGTTAAAATGTTGGACATTTAATTAGGCTCAGTTCTTTTTCATTTAACAATGCTGAGCATTGGTTTGGATTCTGACAACAGTTTTTGTCTTTTATTGAGTGCTGAGCACTCATTATAGCCCTGGGGCTTTTATTTAAAGAATACTTTGTGTTCCCTCAGTGCACACGTGAGGAGCACGTGGCGCGCTTGGCGTTGTGCGCCAGACAATGAGCGCAGAGCGCTTCTGTTTAGGTAGCGCACACGTGAGGAGTACGTGGCGCGCTTGGCGCTGAGCGCCAGTCAATGAGTGCAGAGCGTTTCTGGTTAAATAGCGCACACGTGAGGAGCACGTGGCGCGCTTGGCGCTGTGCGCCAGATAATGAGCGCAGAGCGCTTCTTTAAATTTGGAGCGCTAAGGCTCTACAGCGCTGTGCGCTAGATTTTGAGCGCTGAAGCGCTTCTTTTAATTGGAGCGCTAGGGCTCTTTTTAGGCAACTCTGCTCCCTGAGAATTAAATTCTCTCTTATAAGTGACTTTGTCTCATGGATTTAAGAACAAAGTTCTTATTTTACAGGAGATGTTTCAATCTCTTATGTTTTTGGTCAAAGGCTTTGCCTTTATGGATCTGTAATCCTAAAAGAATTGAATTATTCTCCCCCTTTTTATAATGAGATATTATGATCTCTTTTGTGAAAGACAATTTGTCTTAAAGATCTATGATCTGGCAAAAGAACTAAGTTTTTTTTTGATGAGATACTTTGATCTCTTTATTTTACCTTGAAGAAATTCTTCTTCTGCTAAGAGCTTGCTCTTCTCTCTGAAATTTCTCAAAGTTTATGGGGGGGAGGGTTCCTCTATCTTTTTCTCCTTCGATTTGAAAGCTTATGGGGAGGTCTCTCTATGCAAGACTTGAAGTCTTGGGTCATTTATATAGTGAACGCTGATTTGTTGAATCGGGTGAAGAGATCTTTTCTCTAATTGATTTTGGGATTTCCCTACCGTTGGATCTTTGATCCTAGGGCTTCTGTTTTACAGAATGCAATCTTCATGTTTTTAACAAGATTGGGAAATCTTTTCCCATACAGAATTTATTCTATATTTTGGTGATTTTTAATCACCATTGGATCATTGGTCCAACGGTGCTCTGATTTTCAGAGCACAATCTTTCCTGTTTGGAAAGATTCTGAGGAACCTTTCCTTAACAGAATTTTATTCTGGTCAATTCATGATATATCATCTTCATTGGATCTTTGATCCAATGGTGAGGAACATTTAGTTCCAGCGCTAGCGCTCTCGTGCTTTGCACGTGAGCACTGCAACAAAGTCTTTGACTCTCAGCGCTGGCGCTGCCAGTGCTATCACTCTTGTACTTTGCACGTGAGCGCTGCAACAGAGTCTTTGACTCTAAGCGCAGGCGCTGCTAGCGCGAGTGCTCTCATTCTTTGCACGTGAGCGCTGCAACAAAGTCTTTGACTCTTAGCGCTGGCGCTGCTAGCACCAGCGCTCTCATGCTTTGCACGTAAGCGCTGCTACAGAGTCTTTGACTCTTAGCGCCGGTGCTATTATGAAGCGCTGCTTCATTTCAAATTTCAAAATTTGAACAGAGTTTTGCTCTGATTGGGGGGAAACATCGTTCTAAAATTACTAACGGGGAAAAAAGATGAGAGAGGAAGGGGGATTCCTACTTACCTACCACCTCTACATCTTCCACCACGACCCCATTATTGGAATCTTGGAGAAGATGGTTTTTAGAGTTTTGAACTTGATAATTGTATTGAATACTACGGATGCGTGTGTGTATGTGTGTGTTACAATTTACATGATGCAGAATAAAATCTTTCCTAATCCTGTTGGAACCAATTTGGGATTCCTTCTTCTGATTGATACACATGATTAAGATCCGCAATAGGGGCAGACTTCTGAGTCCTCTTAGTCAGACGTTTGAGTGATAACCGCTACAGCGGTTGCTGTATTGGGCAGACGTGTCATGAACCAGAAATGACATATGATTGGCATTTTAATCATGTGAAGTCTATAAGACCCCTTCGTAACCCAAGTAAGCCGAAAATCAGGATTCGAAACCTTTTTAAGAAAATACTGAAGGTGAAGTTTTGAAAAGAGATATAAATGAAATCTAGTTCCCTTTTTAAAATATAAATGAGATTTGTTGAAAATACAAGTGGAATATATACTAAAATTTGAAAACGTTTTCGTCATTTAAAATTTGGGCAGCTTGTAAATTTTAATCAAAAGCAATACATAAAAAATAATAATATTGGCATCCCCAAGCAGAAACTAGCTCTTCGGTAGTCGGCGGAAACACAACCACGCAAGAAAGTATACGATACCCAAGGAGAAGATCAACTCAGAAAAGAATAAAGAAAACCAAAACATCATTAACTCAAAAATAAAGAATAATACACAAGTCTCGTCGCAAAGTCCAAAGAATATACAACTGGTCTCTAAGTCTGCCAAACATACATAGTCTGGTTGATGGAGGTTTTAACTAGATACAAATGAATATAAAATATACAGTGGTGGTTACGATCTGAAGTGTAACCCACCTATACCAAGAAAATCATCCAAAAGAAGAAAGTGCCAGCAAGCCGCTACTGATCCGAGCGGTCAGTCCTGCAAGAAAACTATGGCACAATGGGGGTATGTTGCCAACTTGTGAGTAAAAGATATCATCAGGTAGAAATCAAATGCATAATGATCTACCTAGGTCATACAGTAATATAATAATACCATACCGTGTGGTATCTGTTGGCTATTGTGCATTTAAGTCAATTATTGAATCGCAGGCACGCGATTGCGATGATTGAGGGAGGACCTATACGGATAGAACAGCCTTACTCAAAATGATAGTATGCTATCTGGTTTGTCTTTATCATCATGTACATACTTTATGTGGTATTACATATCACTATTACATGTTGATAGAGCCCATAGGATTCTTACTTGACTACCAGCATTATGATGACGATCATATACGTGGGAGCTGGATGGTCTATAAGCATATCCTTAAATGTCCCTAGTCGTGGGAGTATCAAGACTGGGCATCGATACTCATGAGTAGACTAGTGTATACTGATCGAGGCCCCGCCGAGGGATGGTGGCCAGGTCTCAAAAGCCATTGGTGTTAGTTTGTTCACCTAAGATAGTACACAGGTGCTCATTGGGTTATGAGTATACTGGACGGACTCGCCGGGAACATGCTAATTGGTATTATACCTATTGTCAGATAGCAGTTCCCAGGTGACATGTGTACAAGTTATTTTGTCGACCTAAGATCGTCATTTGTCTTGTGTGAGTTCCCACTGTGCTTTGATTACTACCCTACCACGGCTCAAAAGAGTCGTGCAAACAGGTTTTAGTTGGGTACAGTCCCGAGCCACATGGAGGCTGTGAGCGGATCGTCGGGGATTCGTCTCTCCCGGTATTGGGGGTTGATGTCGCATTGTGCACTAGTGGCCATCACCAGAAATCTTTGATCAATTTAGACGAGAATTACTGATCAGGGATCAATAGTTTCTCAGGTAGTGATGGGTTTCATACCGACACGAAATGTCGCGTTATTAGAGGTCTGACTTTATCCACCCCCTAGACTCGATATGTGATACTCTTAGACGAACGGACCGGACTGTACGGATATTGTCAGGACAGGCTCAGTAGGGGTCAGGATGAGTTTGCTCGTTGTCCTTCTTTTCGCTCAATACCTTGGTAGCTGTTACGTACAGCTAGTGCCGCTGACGTGTTTGTAGTTAAACCCACTGCCAGCGTATTGACGAGTCTTTAGAGTCCCACACAGAGGGTTTCCCTACTTCGGGCGAAACGATATAGTGGCCGTAAGGTTTTATAGTAGGGTTCAATCATATATGTGCACTTGAGCACGTATCATGATTCGGACGGTTTATACTAGTGGTTTTGGTTTAAGCCGGATTCTAGAATTATTTTATTGGATTATTTTTGTCTCTTTGTATTCGTATTCTTCGGAATGCGGATGTGGGTATGTATATACGGATGAGGGGTATTCTTAAAATTTCTTACAAGTTGCTTCTAAAAGATGCCACCTCATTTAGCTTTAACCATTTAGGATTAAATAGTTAATGAGGTGGTATAAAAACAATAAACTTTCTGTACATTTTTTTTCAAAAATACAGAAAGGGGTACTTTTGCCTGAGCACAAGTTATCAATTTGTTTTGCTTTTTAATAGCAAGAAGGAGCTTGTAGCTCATTGGTAAGACCTTGCACTACTGAACCTAAACACCAGAGTTCAAATCTCATCAGCCACATTATTTTTTATATTGCTTTCTTTTAATCCTTTTAGAAGCCCAAGAGTCTACACGTGCATAACCCGTAAACCCAAAGTTCACACTAAAAACAAACGAGTCCAGGTGGTAGACTAAGAGGCAATGAACACGTGGCGTCGGGGGGAGGGCGACTCGGCCTGACTCGGCCGGCGGATCGGCCGCCGTCGCCGGCCGACTCACCGCGGATCGGATTTGGATCTTCTCGACTCTTGTGACTCTTTGCATTCCACATGACCCTGTATAGTTTAAAATTCCTGCACATTAACAGAGCCTTTTTAAAACCTCATTAATCTATTTTTAATACAAAATTTTAATACAATTTTCAATACATCTTTTCATCTATCCTAACCCTAAAATTCTCCTATAAATACCAACACTCTTTTCCACCTCCTCACTCCAAATCTCTGTCTAAAACACTCAAGAAAATTCTAAGTTCAATAGTGTACAAGTGGAGTTAGTGAAGGGCGAAGCTCCGACGAAGTTCCGCCAGTGATCCTAGGAGCTCCCGGCGATAAAACGACGCACCTGTTGGGGTAAAAATTTACACCCCGGTTAACCAAGTCAAAATCAAAGTCAACCCCAAGCCAAGTGGGCCCAAGCCCAGATCCAGTGGGCCCATGCCCGGGTCGAGCCAGAACATGAAGCGGCCGGCCTCCCCCCATGCTAAGATAAAAATTTTGTAATAAATAATTTTGTTGCATTTCTTTTAGTTTATTTTATGGATAAATGTAAGAAAAATAGGCATAAAGCCAAATTTTTGTAAAGCCCATGGCTTATGTGCAAAAAGAAATGGCTCATGAGCCATGGGATAGGCAAAATGCCATTTTGTGAAGCCCAAGGGGCTATGTGTAAAGTGTATAGCTTATAAAGGCAAAGATAATGAAAATATCTCACAACTTTTCTCTCTCTCAAATTTTTTTCAGATCTGAGAACTTTCCTCCCTCTTCAAGGTTCCAAAACCTTCTTTTTCACTTGAATAAAATCAAGAGTTTTACTCTTCTTTTGATAAAACAAATTAGTTTTTCACCACAAAACCCATAAAGGGGAACTCAGATCTTCCATTAGATCTCAAAAAGAAGAGATTTTTTTTAAAAAAATCCCATATCTCTTGATCTTCAAGATCCAGCTAACAGAGGAGGAAGAAGAAGAACATTGTTCACTAAACCCCAAAAACACACACACACACACACACACACACTCAGGAGTTCAACTCCTCTTTGATTTCTCTTCTAAGAAATTTTTTTAGGCTAAAAGCCTCTTTTTCTCGCCGGCGCTCGAGCGCAGAGCGCCCGCGTGCCGACACGTGGCGCGTCTGCGCTCGAGCGCAGGTCACCCCGGTGCCGACACGTGGCGCGCTTGCGCTCCAGCGCAAGCGCTCGAGCGCAAGTCGCCCCCGTGCCGACACGTGGCGCGCTTGCACTCAAGCACCTAGCGCTCAAGCGCAAAGCGCCCACGTGCCGACACGTGGCACTCTAGCGCCTGAGCGGACAGCACCTAGGCGCACAACTCCCAAGGTGCTGCCCCACGCATCCTTTGGATGTATTTTTCCCCTTTATTTATATATACATGTATATATATACATATGTATACATATGTACACCTACACATACTACACGACACTGTCCCTGTTAGAAAAAAATTTCTAACGGGGCGCTGCCCCGCACCCCGCAATGGGGCTGCTAGCCCCCTTGACCCCCAGCCCGCTATCCGGGTAGCGGGACCCCCGTAAAAACTCTGCGTGGCTCCCGATATATCCAAACCCCCCTCCAAAACAAAACACACGTACACTGCACATTGAGTTTGCATGACCAGTTTAACCCGTTAATCGGAGGTTCCCTCGCCCCAAAGGCGGGGGGTAATTAACGGCAGCTTAGTCCACGGCTGTCGGAGATTCGGATCCCCATAATCATTAAACCCCGGCCTACCTTAGGCAGAGGGAATCTGTAGTACGCCTGACAAGCGTGCACGTATTCCCATCTCAATGGGGTGACGAAAAACACCCTACAGATTCTGGCACGCCCGGTGGGACCAATCTCTCCTCCCATATTTCGGGTTAAACGTTCATGCGAACTCAATCAATATACATATCGATTGCCTATACTGAAATGATGTTCTTTTTTCCATGCAACAATCAACCTTCGACGACAATGTCTCCCCAGACGAATTCTGCTTCCAACGTGACACCGATTCCGTACGTGGTTTAAGATCAACGCTCGTGTGGTTCTCCCCGCGAGCCTTAGTCGACAGTGGGAGGAACCACCCCGCCAGTTTGGCTCCGTCATCATCTACCCTGCCGGAAGCGCTCATCTGGCGGAGATCCTGGCGGAACAGGTGGCCAAGCCAGTCTCAAGGGGTAAGAGGCCGAATGTCGTGATCGCCAAGACACCACAACCGAAACTTAAGACGGTATCTGAACGATTCTCTGGTGTTCCAGCGGGGTGCAAGAACTTCGGTACAAAGGGCAAAATCAAATGTTGCGGACGAGCTCAGGCGATGACTCCAACAAATGTACAATCGAGCGTATCTCCAAGGCCCTCCATCGCCCGGTCTGCGGCGTCTTCCGAAAGAGCCGAAGTCTGCCAGGTGCTTAGAACAGAAAAGTTAAGGCAGAAGCGGCTCAGGTATCGAGCCAACAAGAGGGCCAAGGCTTCGGCCAAATGGAATCATGTGAAGTTCCAAGTGTAAGGTTGCCCCGCGACGACGGCTGAGTCGGACGTAAGAATCAGCATTCCTTCGAGCCTCTGAAGTGGGTTCAGAAAAATGCCATGACCGCCAGAATCAAGAAGACAGCGGTCCGAACAGTGCCACAAAGAGACGTGTCCCGGCCCCAACAGAAGAAGTATGACACTGTCTCTTCAAGAGTCTATCAAGCACTCTGTGCCGCACGAAAGCAGTGGGGCAAACCCAGAAAAGAAGCGCCAGCACCATTCAAGAACCTGGTTAGGCCAGCCGCCTTCAATCGACTAGCAGCTACCGAAACAAGGGGGTCAAGACAGCGATCCGTGAAATCAGCTGCCAATGATAGAAAGACGGCCGGATATATCATCCATACGGTCTATATGGCGGGCGGGCGCCCCAGTGACAACCTTCGCAGGAAAAGCAAGGATGGGGCCACCACATCCCAAACCCAATCTGGCCTGAATGTGGTTGCCGCTGCCCAAGAACAGCCGCCCCCGCTGGATGAAGAAAACCCTCTCGATGAGGATGATAGGAAGAAAGACCCCTCGGTCCATGCAGAGTCAAGCTCGGACAGCGAGGAAGAGCCGACTTTCCGCCCCAAGACTACGGAGCAAGAGCTGCTTCAAGAGCTTCGAAAACAGCTCAGGAGCAAAGATAAAGAGATGGCCAAGCTCTATTCGAAGATAGACGACTTAACGAACGTGGTGATGCAGCTTACGGCTCAAATTGCTCGAGCGCCTCCCAATCAGGCACAAGCCGCTACTAATCAGCCGGGTGATGACAATCCGAGGCAGCCAATGCCTGTTCCTTTGGGACCAAGACTGGTCGAGCCGCATGAAAGCCGACCACATTCTGCTTCCGGGGACGCCTTGGCCCCAGATAGCACTATCCCGCTAACACAGGATCGGATAATGGATTTGGTCACCAGCAAGGTTAAAACATTGGTGGCCGAAGCTGAAGCTCAGAAAGAAATAGGCAGTAGTGGGCGGCCATATCCCGCGCAGTACGATCTGATTGAGTTCCCAAGCGGCTACGTTATTCCTAAGTTCGGAAGATTTGATGGAACGGGGAATGCAAATCAGCACGTCGCCCACTTCAAAGCATCGTGCGGAAATACAGGGGGCAATGACGCGCTCTTTCTTCGTCAGTTTGTCAACAGCCTGACCGGCGTCGCCTTCGACTGGTATGCGAGTATACCGGACGGGTCCGTCATTACCTTTGCCCAAATGGAGTCCTTGTTTCGGCAAAGGTTCATGAGTGTCAGTGATAAAATCTCCATTGCCGACCTTGTGAGGACCAAGCCGGGGAAGAATGAAAGCAACACCGACTTTATCGCTCGATGGCGTAATCTCACAGTCAAGTGCGAACCGCCGCTGGAGCAGGACCAGTCCGTCAGCCTTCTCATTGGGAACCTCAGGAATTGGATGGTCCCATTTTTGTGTACGGCGGGCCTCAAGACATTTCAGGAGCTAACCAAGAAAGTCCAAATGCTGGAACGTTCGAAGCAAGAGTCCCCGCCGGATTCTCAGAGAGACAAAACTTGGAAAAGCAAGCGGGACGACAACCGTAGAAGCGGGAGTTCCAGCAGTACCAATATCTTCAATGCGTCCGATGGTGAAGAAAAGCGAAGGGCGGGCGAATCCAAAACCAACCGGTCTCGAAAGCCATTGCTGGGAGGAGATGGGCCTTCCCTAGAGGAGAAAAAGAACAAGGTTTGCTCTTTCAGAAGGGACAAGGTCCGCAAGATATTTAAAGATGCCTTGAACAACGGCCTACAATTGCCGGAGTCGAAAAGACCCCAAGAAGCAAAAATGACCGACAATCTTCTGTATTGCCCGTACCACCGAGTAGTGAGCCATGCGATCGAGGATTGCTATATCTTCAAAGACTGGGTCGAGAAGCAGTACAAGGCTGGAGAGATCGAGCTGTCCAAAAGCGTGTTGGTGAACAATCAAGTTGCAACCACCAACTTTATACAGATAGAAGTTGAAGCCTTCTGGGAGCAGACAGCTGAACCTGCTGCCCTGACAAACGAAGCTGACTCATCGCGGCCTCCGTGGAGTACGCACATATCTAATAAGACGAAGAAGATGCTAAAGCTACTTCAGAAAGAGCCTAGGATGGAATGGGAAGGACAGAAGAAGCCTACCAGTCCAGCTGCTAATGCGGCTCCATCAGGCTCAAAATCATAGAAGCTCAAGAAGAAGAAAAGTGCAGCTCGGCGCGAAAAAGAGTCTGCAGGGAAATCGACCATTCAAAAATATATCGATTCCCTCGAAGAATATGAACAAAAGGAAGAACATTGATTCAATTGAAGGAGTTCTTCCCTGTACAAGCGGCTGAAATTTTGGAGGAGTTAGAAGAAGACTGCAATGAAGAGATCCCAGTAGTGACTTGCTACGCCATCCATCTTGGCAGCGACTCCGAGGATGAGCTCTATTTTCCCGAAGAGGACGAGGAGCTCACCACAAAGGCCAATCAAATCCAGCTCAGAAGCGGTAGGGCTCTACCGCAAAATTAGGGCAACGCCCCAAAAAGGAAGGAAAAACAAGTCGCTAATGAAGAAGATGGCAGAGAACTGGCTGATGAAAACATAGGTCCTTCCTCGGTGGACTATAATGTCTTGGCACATCTCCGGAAGCTTCCGTCTCTCCTGAGCATCTACGACGCCTTGGTCCTATCTAAGGAGCTTAGAGATGTTCTCATTCACGCTCTACAAAACCCCGAGCAGTATCAGGCTCACTTTGCGGAAATTAATATGAAAGAAGCCCAGCACGCTTTGCATGCCGCCGCAGTCACATTTAAGGATGAAGACTTACTACTGGGAATGGCTGAGCATAATCGACCGCTTTACGTGACCGGGTACAGCGATGGAGATTGGATTAATCGTATATTGATTGATCCGGGGTCTTCAGTGAACATCATGAACTTGCGGACGCTGAAGAGTTTGTCAATGGACGTCCGACACCTGTCAAGGGAGAGGATTGTCATTCAAGGCTTCAACCAAAATTGCCAGCAAGTTCTGGGGTCCATAGCTCTGCCAATCAAATTCGGGGATCTGCAGACCGAAACTAAGATATACGTGATCGACGCCGACACGTCTTATAAGATTCTGTTGGGGCGGCCGTGGCTCCATGATTACGGCATCATTCCGTCAACTCTCCATCAATGCATGAAGTATACTAAAAATAGCGAAGAAAGGCGCATTGACGGAGACATCCAGCCGTTCGGTGTGCATGAAGTCCGATATGAAGATTCTCGGTACTTTATGAACCACCAAAATGCTAAGCCACAACTGACTAAAGATAAAGCGGCCCCAAGACTCAAAGGCAAATCTGAGCCGGATGTCACTTTCAAAAGCAAAAACGTCCAAGTACGCCCGCATTTCGGTAGTGACACTGATGAGTCCGACGCTGGAAGTCTGTCTTTCCGTAAAACTCGCCCTCGTTTCGGTAGCGATACGGACGAATCTGATGCTGAAGGCCCATCTAGCAGCAAAGTCCGCCCTCATCTTGGCAGTGACACTGAAGAGTCAGAAGAAGAGGACCTGCCGTGCAACAGCTGTGCAGATTGGCCCCCCATGCAGCAAGCGAAACTACGAGAGACCTTCGAAGTCGCAGAAGGGTCCCTGGCCATCACAAGGGTGCCGGAACGGATGTGCAAAGAGCTCGACGCATTGTCAGTCTCTACCGTGGACCAGCTGAAAACTTTTTACGTGCCCGGGAGGAAAAATGGACAGAAGGGCATCCTGTTTTACAGATCAAAACCCGTTGTGCACCCGGACGATCTTTCTGTCACGTGCCTTCCCTATGAGAGAGGCATAAGAGTCGTCCTCAATCCCAGATACTATGCGCCCGAGATGCGAGAATACTTTAAGAAGTGCGGATGCCGGTTATATCAAACGGAGTCCGAAGCAAAGTTTTACGAAAGGCTATGGTATCCGCCCCAGGTCCGAGCACTCATCGATGGACGAATTCCAGATAGACGGGGCATAGGCTACATTCAACCTGATTCCAAAGCGTGCTACATGATCCATGTTGGTGAGGCCAGCAAAAGATCAAATGATGACGACGAGATAGCCGAGCCAGAAGAAGCTCCTCAAGAGCTCGAAGATGGCGGACAAGCAACCTTTGATGAGCTAACCGAGATTGACTTAGGAACGCCCGATAATCCAAGGCCGACCTATATCAGCTCACTCTTGTCGGAGGAAATGAAAGAGCAGATAATTGCCCTGCTGCATGAGTTCGTCGACTGCTTCGCGTGGACGTACAAAGAAATGCCTAGCCTTTCCCCTGAAGTGGCCGTACATAAGTTGGCTATATCTCCTGATGCTAAGCCAGTCAAACAAGTTCCTCGAAGAATGAGAAGGGAACTAGAAGAAAAGGTCATCGAGGAAACTAAGAAGCTCATCGATGCCGGCTTCATCAGGGAAGAGAAATATGCAGACTGGATCGCATGCATAGTCCCAGTGAAGAAGAAAAATGGGCAGATCCGAGTTTGTGTCGATTTCAGGAACCTCAACAAGGCATGTCCTAAAGACGACTTCCCGCTACCGGTCATGGAAATGATGGTCGATGACACCTCAAATTACGAACTGTTCACCTTTATGGATGGCTCGTCTGCATATAATCAGATCAAGATGTCGCCTGAGGATGAGAAACACACAGCATTTCGAACCCCGATCGGAATATATTGCTATAAGGTGATGCCGTTCGGACTGAAGAACGCAGGTGCTACATATCAAAGGGCAATGACCAATATCTTCGATGACCTAATTCATAAAGTCGTCGAATGTTATGTTGATGATCTGGTCGTTAAGACTGAAACCAAGGCCGATCATATCCAGGATCTTAGGACCGTTCTCACCAGACTGAGGGAATTTGACCTGAAGATGAATCCTCTGAAATGCGCTTTTGGCGTGTCATCGGGAAAATTCCTGGGCTTCATAGTTCGACATCGAGGGATCGAAGTTGACCCATCAAAGATAAAGGCCATCATGGAGATGCCCCCTCCGAAGAGTCTGACGCAGCTAAGATCTTTTCAAGGCAAGCTTGCTTATATACGGAGGTTTATCTCAAATTTATCGAGGAGATGTAGGCCCTTCTCGAAGCTCACGAAGAAAGGAGCTCCTTTTATCTGGGATGCTGAATGTCAAGCAGCGTTCGAAAGCATCAAGCAGTACTTGTTGCACTCTCCAGTGCTGGCCGCTCCCATTCTAAATAAACCGCTGATTCTCTACACTGCCGCGCTGGATGAGTCACTCGGTGCGCTCCTTGCCCAGAATAACGAGGAGGGAAAAGAAAATGCCCTCTACTACCTCAGTCGAACTCTAGTCGGGGCGGAACACAACTATTCCCCAATCGAAAAGCAATGCCTTGCTCTGATATTTGCTGTGAAGAAGCTGAGGCACTATCTGCTTGCTCATCGGGTTATGTTGATCTCCAAGGTCGACCCGCTCAAACACTTGATGACCAGAGCAAGCCTAGCCGGCAGAATGGCAAGATGGGCTGTCATGCTACTTGAGTTTGACATAGTTTATACTCCTCAGAAAGCAGTAAAAGGGCAAGCTCTTGCAGACTTTCTCGCTGCTCATCACATACCAGAAGGGTCACCACTCAATTGCGAGTTACCCGACGAACAAGTGCTACACCTAGAGAATGACGAGCCATGTTGGGAGCTCTACTTCGATGGGGCCTCATCGATAAGGACCTCCAGTAAATCAAGTGTCCCAGAGATAAAAGCAGGGATAGGATTGGTATTCATCACGCCATCAATGGGAACCCTACGGCGTTCTTTTGCTCTCACCGAGCCTCGCACAAATAATGAGGCTGAGTATGAAGCTCTGATAGCTGGATTGGAGCTCGCCATAGAAATGGAAATCCTTCGGCTACGGGTTTACGGTGACTCCCAGCTTGTCGTCAACCAAGTAAGTGGCGATTATAAGATATACAAACCCGAATTAGCTCGGTACAGAGGCCGAGTGGTGGAACTCATGAAACGGTTCACTTACATTGAACTAACAAGAGTCCCTAGAGCGTTGAACGGAAAGGCTGACATACTCGCTCGCCTAGCCAAGGAGCTGGCTGATCCTGACATGGACGAAATTCTGATCACGGTCAGGAGCCGACAAATTCTACCCCCAGTCTCTCTACGAGAAGAGGAAACCGCGGAACAGAAGAGCAGTCCTGCCGAAGAAGCTTCGATCATGCTAGACTTGCCCGATTGGAGAGAACCCTTCATAGAGTACCTCCGATACGGCAAGCTGCCCGAAGAAAAATCTGCGGGGATTCAGCTGAAGAAAAGAGCTCTCCGATACGTGTTTGTAAATGACACATTATACCGCAGGTCATATGACCAACTCTGGCTCAGGTGTCTGTCATTGGCCGAAGCCCAAAAGGTCATGAAAGATGTTCACTCGGGCGTTTGCTGTGCTCACCAATCTGGCCCCAAGATGTGACTTCAAATCAAACGGCTTGGGTATTACTGGCCCACCATGATACGGGATTGCGGAGAGCATGCAAAGAAATGTCAGATCTGCCAAATCCATGGTGATTTCATTCACAAGCATCCCAATCCGTTGCATCCTACGGTGGCATCGTGGCCCTTCGAAGTCTGGGGCACCGACATTGTTGGCCCAATTGATCCTCCGTCATCCAAAAGCCACCGGTTCATACTGGCCGCGACAGACTACTTCTCCAGATGGGCTGAAGCTGTCCCGCTAAAAGAAGTCAAGACAAAAGATATTCTGACATTCTTCCAGCATAATATTCTATACCGTTTCGGTACACCAAGAAGAATCATTTCTGACAACGGGCCTTCTTTCAAGAGCTTCAATGTCTCAAGGTTCGCTACTCAGCACAAGATAGACTGGAGATATTCCTCCATCTATAATCCAAGAGCCAATGGGCTAGCAGAAGCCTTCAATAAGACTCTATGCAAGCTTCTGAGGAAAAATGCTTCAGCCAACAAGAGAGACTGGAATCTCAAACTTCACGAGGCGTTGTGGGCATATCGTACCACGTACCGTACTCCAACTCAGTCCACTCCATACTCATTGCTCTTCGGAGTGGAGGCGGTCCTCCCCCTCGAAGTCGAAGTTCCAAGCTTAAGAATGGCCGTTCAGCATGAGTTGACGGAGGAGGAAAACGTGCTCCTTCGACTTGAAGAGCTCGATGCCCTCGAAGAAAAGAGGCTCGCGGTGCAGCAAAATCTGGAGCTATACCGAGCCCAAATGGCACGGGCCTATGACAAGATAACCCGTCTCCGCGCTTTCAAGAAAGGTGAATTGGTGTTGGTCCTCAAAAGACCGATCATCCTCAATCGACATGCCAAGAGAAAATTCGAGCCAAACTGGGATGGACCATACGTCATCGAGAAAGTGTTCGACGGAGGATCCTACCAACTAATAAGTGCCGAGGGAGAAAGCCCATGCCACCCATCAATGGCCGATATCTTAAGAAATACTACACATGAATGCTCCAAGTCGCAGGCGAATTGAGCACATCAGCCCTACGGTCTGGATCATACATCCTACAAAACCGTATACAATCTACGGGCGTAAATGACCCCTATTTCTCCCAAATTCTGCCGGTGAGACTACTTTTAAAGTCCCACCAGCGGCAAAAAAAAAGGAAAGAAAAAAAAAAGAAAAAAAAAAGGTATGTCCACAAGCAAAACGGGCACGGATGAAAACCCGAAAGGGCTCCGTGAGTAAAAACAGCAGGACTACCGGCGAGTTTGTGAAAACCCGAAAGGGCGCAAACTCGTGAAAAGAGATGAATACACTCGCAAAGTCCTCTCGACCTTGTGAGGAGAAAACCCCTGCGTGAGATCCTTACGACTCACAAAGGAGCAACACACTTAGGAATCCTCACGATTCCTAAGGAGAACTTACGCCTGTGAGATCCTCTCGACTCGTAGGGAATAAATGCTTTTATGAGACCCTCACGGCTCATAAAATTGTAAAGCCTTAGGTGATAGGGACCCAAACTTGTCTCCTAAGCCATCCTTCCCCAACGGGCAACGGCAAATGATGAGTCGCTCCTGGCATTTCGCTTCAGTGTTAGCGGTGCTGATGCCGACCAAAAACCCAAATCCCAAGTCCTCCCAAGGCAAATGATGAGTTGCTCCTGGTATTATTCCAATGCAGCAATGCTGATGCCAAACAAGATCCAAATTCCAAGTCCCTAAACGGCGAATGATGAGTCGCTCCTGGTACCATATTCTAGTGTAGCGATGCAGACGGCAACCAAAATCCAATTTCTCAAAATTCTCCGGCCCTACGGTGGGTCCCTAAGTTGACCATCGTATACAATCTACGGGCTCAAATAATTCTCATCATACCCATGCCCTACCGCAATCACCAGTTACGCGGCCGGTCTCCGCTTTGGGAATGATGCTCCATTGATAAGACTCACTCATGTGTCCTCACGATATATGAGGAGAACAAACCTTTGTGGGATCCTTACGACTCATAAAGGAAAAACACGTAGGAGTCCTCACGACTACTAAGGAGAAAATACACCTGCGGGATCCTTACGACTCGTAGGGAGAAAATGCTTTTATGGGACCCTCACGGCCCATAAAATTGAAAAGCCTTAGGCGATAGGGATCTAAACCTGTCTCCTAAGCCATCGCTCCCTAATCCCCAAATGGCGAATGATGAGTCGCTCCTGGTATCATATTCCAGTTCAGCGATGCAGACGCTAACCAAATTCCAAATCCCATACCCCAACGGCGAATGATAGGTCGCTCCTGGTACCACATTCCAGTCCAGCGATGCAGACGCCAACAAAGCCTTGAAATTTTTTCGGCCCTACGGTCTGGATCATACATCCTGCAAAACCGTATACAATCCACGGGCATAAAACAATCCTAACCTCTCCCAAGTCCTACCGGTGAGACCACATTCAAATTCCCAAAAAAAAATCCCAAATCCTCCCGGGGCAAATGATGAGTTGCTCCTGGCATTATTCCAGTGCAGCAATGCAGATGCCAAACAAAAACCAAAATCCCAAAATCCCCTAAATGACAGGTGATGATTCGCTCCTGGTACCATATTCCAGTATAGCGATGCTGATGTCAACCTAAATCAAAATCAACAAGTCAACTTTCACTCCGACACCGCAAAAAGCGGAGCAAGTCAGAATCCAAGCTCGACACCGCAAGAAGCGGAGCAAGTCAAGTCTACCCCTGACACTGCAAGAAGCAGAGCAAGTCAAATCAAGTAT
This sequence comes from Agapanthus africanus, assembly GCA_030015575.1. Lineage (NCBI taxonomy): Eukaryota > Viridiplantae > Streptophyta > Magnoliopsida > Asparagales > Amaryllidaceae > Agapanthus > Agapanthus africanus. The sequence goes on from CM057349.1 coordinate 455,696,909, forward strand.
CGACCGTCCAAGTCGCAAAAAGGGCAGCACCGACCGTCCACGTCGCTAAAAGGGCAGCACCGACCGTCCAAGTCGCAAAAAGGGCAGAACCGACCGTCCACGTCGCTAAAATGGCAGCACCGACCGTCCACGTCGCTAAAATGGCAGAACCGACCGTCCACGTTGCTAAAATGGCAGCACCGACCTTCCAAGTCGCTAAAATGGCAGCACCGACCGTCCAAGTCGCAAAAAGGGCAGAACCGACCGTCCACGTCGCTAAAAGGGCAGCACCGACCGTCCACGTCGCTAAAAGGGCAGCACCGACCGTCCACGTCGCAAAAAGGGCAGAACCGACCATCCAAGTCGCTAAAATGGCAGCACCGACCGTCCAAGTCGCTAAAATTACAGCACCGACCGTCCAAGTCGCAAAAAGGGCAGCACCGACCGTCCAAGTCGCTAAAAGGGCAGCGCAGGATTCCTACAAAGCGGGAACCAGATCACTCCGGGCCAGGGAAAACGTCTATCACGGACACTCCGTCTCGGAGACATGTCAAGCAACGACCGTCCAAGTCGTAAAAAGGGCAGTGCCAGCTTCCCAAAAAGCGGAAACCAAATCAAGTCGCCTCCACGTGAAAGAAGATCCATCAATTTCATGCACACGACCCACATATGTGGTGTGCCTTTATTGATGGGAGGCAATTTGTTAGGGTAAAAATTTACACCCCGGTTAACCAAGTCAAAATCAAAGTCAACCCCAAGCCAAGTGGGCCCAAGCCCAGATCCAGTGGGCCCATGCCCGGGTCGAGCCAGAACATGAAGCGGCCGACCTCCCCCCATGCTAAGATAAAAATTTTGTAATAAATAATTTTGTTGCATTTATTTTAGTTTATTTTATGGATAAATGTAAGAAAAATAGGCATAAAGCCAAATTTTTGTAAAGCCCATGGCTTATGTGCAAAAAGAAATGGCTTATGAGCCATGGGATAGGCAAAATGCCATTTTGTGAAGCCCAAGGGGCTATGTGTAAAGTGTATAGCCTATAAAGGCAAAGATAATGAAAATATCTCACAACTTTTCTCTCTCTCAAATTTTTTTCAGATCTGAGAACTTTCCTCCGTCTTCAAGGTTCCAAAACCTTCTTTTTCTCTTGAATAAAATCAAGAGTTTTACTCTTCTTTTTATAAAACAAATTAGTTTTTCACCACAAAACCCATAAAGGGGAACTCAGATCTTCCATTAGATCTAAAAAAGAAGAGATTTTTTTAAAAAATCCCATATCACTTGATCTTCAAGATCCAGCTAACAGAGGAGGAAGAAGAAGAACATCGTTCACTAAACCCTAAAAACACACACACACATACTCAGGAGTTCAACTCCTCTTTGATTTCTCTTTTGAGAAAATTTTTTAGGCTAAAAGCCTCTTTTTCTCGCCGGCGCTCGAGCGCAGAGCGCCCGCGTGCCGACACGTGGCGCGCCTGCGCTCAAGCGCTCAGCAGTCGAGCGTAGAGCGCCCCCGTGCCGACACGTGGCGCGCCTGCGCTCAAGCGCTCAGCGCTCGAGCGCAAGTCGCCCCGGTGCCGACACGTGGCGCGCCTGCGCTCCAGCGCTCAGCGCTCGAGCGCATGTCGCCCCCGTGCCGACACGTGGCGCGCCTGCGCTCCAGCGCAAGCACTCGAGCGCAAGTCGCCCCCATGCCGACACGTGGCGCGCTTGCGCTCAAGCGCAAGCGCTCGAGCGCAAGTCGCCCCCGTGCCGACACGTGGCGCGCTTGCGCTCAAGCGCCCAGCGCTCAAGCGCAAGTCACCTCCGTGCCGACACGTGGCGCACTTGCGCTCAAGCGTCCAGCGCTCAAGCGCAGAGCGCCCACGTGCCGACACGTGGCACTCTAGCGTCTGAGCACACAGCACCTAGGCGCACAGCGTCCAAGGTGCTTCCCCACGCATCCTTTGGATGTATTTTTCCCCTTTATTTATATATACATGTATATATATACATATGTATACATATGTACACATACACATACTCCACGACACTGTCCCCCGTAAAAACTCTGCGCGGCTCCCGATATATCCAAACCCCCCTCCAAAACAAAACACACGTACACTGCATATTGAGTTTTCATGACCAGTTTAACCCGTTAATCGGAGGTTCCCTCGCCCCAAAGGCGGGGGGTAATTAACGGCAGCTTAGTCCGCGGTTGTCGGAGATTCGGATCCCCATAATCATTAAACCCCGGCCTATCCTAGGCAGAGGGAATCTATAGTACGCCTGACAAGCGTGCGCGTATTCCCATCTCAATGGGGTGATGAAAAGCACCATACAGCACCGGCACCTCCTACCACTCCCTCTTCCTCTTCTCTAATCTAAAATCCTGTAAGTCCCTCCTCCTCCTTCTCTTTTCTATTATGAAAACATGTATTTCTGAATCTCGACGGAAGCAGAGTTAATTCGACTTCCGATTCGGTTTTCTTTAAAAAGTTCCAATTTTCTTAACAACAACAATACCAAACTTGCACATCAAGACCATTAAACATTAACAAGATATATTGAACAAGTTCCATATCAAAAGAATGTATATTGTAATTTTTATCGCATCTTTTCAGAAAAATACCATGTAGTTTAGTTTCGACATTAAACATTATAATTCCTTGTTATACCTTTAGATAGTTCACGAGGTAATGACCTACCTCCTCACAAGATACATTTCTATCATAGCACGATTTCTTTTGGGAATATAGAATACGGAAATACGAATTTACAATTAAATATCTTTAACTTATAAAAACCTTTTTCTACAAGATTATGTATTTTAAACAAATCTTTGCAAAGCGCCGCTGCAACCCATTTCGGGGAACCCGTTCGGGATGGTGCGGATTATCGCACATCCTCGAGCTTAGTAGAGCGAGATGCAGACCTTCACAAGGAGCATACAGTCTCGAAAGATTTAAAAATACAAATATCTTAAGAAAATGAGATTTCTAGAAAAATAATAAATTAAATTATTATATATATATATATATATGTATGTATGTATCATCAAAATATCTATTTTTGATATAATATAAATATTCCAACTTTTCTAAATCAAAAGAATCACTTTACATGAAAACACCATGCAATTCCATACAAGTTCAATACTTTATAATTAAATACCATTTACTATGAAATTAGGTTTTACTCACTAGAAATGCCACATATATAAAATCTACATCTATGAAAACTATAAAGACGATAATTAAATACTTGAAGTGTATTTTAAAAATTATACAAAATTATTTTTACATAAAACCCTATCAAGTTGTATAAATTACAATAATGACCCTAGTAAATATAGGTTTAAGCGGGACCAGTCTCTTGAGCTTTAGGGAGCTGGAGATATTGGTGCTTGCTTATTTAAGATAGACAACTTAACAAACAGTGTTATCAACACGGCAATTGTTTTTGAAAAAGACACAAATCCTGCCGTCCATGTGCAGCGGTTATCGATAACACCAAAACCTAATTCAGGATTCAATTTCTTCTTTAATTGTCTGACTCTGACCGAGTCTCGATATATATAATCTGACTTGAATGAGATTCAAGAATAAAACTACATTACAATATGAATCTATGAATCCATATAATCAATCTGACTTGAATATGATTCAAGTATCAAACTATAATTCAACATGAATCCATGAATCCATATATTCAATCTGTTCAATCTATACAATCTACATAACTTGACTGAACCAAACCATAGATATATTCCATTTACATGATTATCCAGTACCTCCATTTCCATTTATACGATATCATGGTTTCGGCAAGTCATCCGTCTATACAATCTATAATACAATACAATACAATACCATTAGTACAATCATTACTATCAATAAAATAAATACACGGGGTGTTGGGGTAGTTCATGCGTGAATCCAATAGAATCTCAAGAGTCCCCTTAGATCATGAATCCATGTCTACTAACACAAGCAAGTTATTATGAGGGCCCGTGTTTCCTTACTCCTGGATTACAGTCTGTTGAGTTTGGAATATTTCAACACTAGGTTGAAATCCCGTTACTAACATTTGATTCGGGCCCGTGGTTCCCTACCCCTTGATTACAGCCTGTTGGGTTCGAGAACACTCTTTAGATTGGTTAACATTCACCCTTGAACTTACGTAAACAACAGCGTTAACACTAAATATAACATTATAACAATATAATACAACTAAAAAAGCTACACTCTCTCTGTCTATTCTACTTCTCTCTCTTCTTTGGGACTTACCGAGCGATTGTTCGTTGACGACATTCCTTCTTTTTCTTCTTTGGAATGTTGTCAGGTGGATCGAACTTTCAAGAGATCGAGCCCACCAGCGAGGACTTGGATCTGCTAGCCTTCGACCCGGAGCTCTAGATACTTGTACATTTCATTTTAGTACTTTCCATTTCAGTTATGCCACTGTTTATGCATTGCTTTTCATTCCATGTATTTACTTTTCAGATATATTGTAAAAAGAATATGAATAAATAAAGTTGCTTTTCAATTATATCTATTGTCTTTGTCTCTTGTGCATTTTATTTATATTGCTTAGATACACTTAGCGTGTTTACTTGAGAGTAAATACGTAGCGGCCTCATAGCGTCCTCTGCCCGTACACTGGGAAGCGGGGCTTGACAGGTTTTGTTGGCAGCCCAATGCAGGTCTGAGCTGTATGGAACCGTACCATGCTGTTCAGTTCTGCATGGACAACCTACACAATATAACACAAGAAATAACAACTAAAAACATTCTTTACAATTCATACTTTTTGAATCTTATCATTTCATATATTTTGAATCTGTCCTGACAGAAAATTCCCTCACCTCTTTTACAATCTTACCAAAACTTTCGTATTCTTTCATTCATTCCCATATTTTTCATACATTACCAATATTCCTATCTGTTACACTTTCCTTGAATCTGTTACACTTTCCTCTTACAAATTTTGAGGATGAAATTTTTATAAGGAGGGTAGAATGTAACAACCCTAAACTTTCTGTACATTTTTTTTTCAAAGGGGTACTTTTGCCTGAGCACAAGTTATAAATTTGTTTCGCTTTTTAATAGTAAGAAGGAGCTTATAGCTCATTGATAAGACCTTACACTACTGAACCAAACACCAGAGTTTAAATCCCATCAGCCACATTATTTTTTATATTGTTTTCTTTTAATCTTTTTAGAAGTCCAAGATTCTACACGTGCATAACCTGTAAACCCAAAGGTCACACTAAAAACAAACGAGTCTAGGAGGTAGACCAAGAGTCAATAAACACGTGGCGTCGGGAGGGGGGAGGGCCCGACTCGGCCGGCGGATCAGCCGAATCGGCCGCCGATGCTAGCTGACATACCTCGGATCGGATTTGGTTCTTCTTGACTCTTGTAACTCTTTGCATCCCCCATAGCCTTGTATAGTTTAAAATTCCTGCATATTAACAGAGCCTTTTTAAAACCCCATTAATCTATTTTTAATACAAAATTTTAATACAATTTTCAATACATCTTTTCATCTATCCTAACCCTAAAATTCTCCTATAAATACCCACACTCTTTTCCACCTCCTCACTCCAAATCTCTATCCAAAACCCTCAAGAAAATTCTAAGTTCAATAGTGTACAAGAGGAGTTAGCGAAGGGCGAAGCTCCGGAGGTGATCTTAAGAGCTCCTGGCGACGAAACGATGCACCGGCACCTCCTACCACTCCCTCTTCCTCTTCTCTAATCAAAAATCCTATAAGTCCCTCCTCCTCCTTCTCTTTTCTATTATGAAAACTTGTGTTTCTAAATCCCGACGGAAGCGGAGTTAATCCGACTTCCGATTCGGTTTTCTTTAAAAAGTTCCAATTTTCTTAAATACAACAATACCAAACTTGCACATCATGACCATTAAATATTATTAAGATATATTGAACAAGTTCCATATCAAAAGAATGTATATTGTAATTTTATCGCATCTTTTCAGAAAAATACCATGTAGTTTAGTTTCGACATTAAACATCATAATTCCTTGTCATACCTTTAGATAGTTCACGAGGTAATGACCTACCTCTTCACAACACATATCTCTATCATAGCACGATATCTTTTGGGAATATAGAATACGGGAATACGAATTTACAATTAAATACCTTTATTTTATAAAAACCTTTTTTATAAGATTATCTATTTTAAACAAATCTTTGCAAAGCGCCGCTACAACCCATTTCGGAAAACCCGTTCAGGATGGTGTGGATTATCATACATCCTCGGGCTTAGTAGTACAAGATGCAGACCTCCGTAAGGAGCATACGGTCTCGAAAGATTTAAAAATACAAATATCTTAAGAAAATTAGATTTCTAGAAAAATAATAAATTAAATTATTTTTAAAATATATATGTATGTATCATCAAAATATATATTTTTGATATAATATAAATATTCCAACTTTTCTAAATCAAAAGAATCATTTTATATGAAAACACCATGCAATTCCATACAAGTTCAATACTTTATAATTAAATACCATATACTATGAAATTAGGTTTTACTCACTAGAAATGTCACATATATAAAATCTACATCTATAAAAACTCTAAAGACGATAATTAAATACTTGAGGTGTATTTTGAAAATTATACAAAATTATTTTTACATAAAACCCTATCAAGTTGTATAAATTACAATAAGGACCCTAATAAATATAGGTTTAAGCGGGACTAGTCTCTTGAGCCTCAGGGAGCCGGAGATATGGGTGATTGCCTATTTAAGGTAGACAACTTAACAAACGGTTTTATCAATATGGTAATCTTCTTTGAAAAAGACACAAATCCTGCCGTCCATGTGCAGCGGTTACCGATAACACCAAAACCTAATTTAGGATTCAATTTCTTTTCTAATTGTCTGACTCTGACTGAGTCTCAATATATACAATCTGACTTGAATGAGATTCAAGTATAAAACTACATTACAATATGAATCTATGAATCCATATAATCAATCTGACTTGAATATGATTCAAGTATCAAACTATAATTAAACATGAATCCATGAATCCATATATTCAATCTGTTCAATCTATACAATCTACATAACTTGACCGAACCGAACCATGGATATATTCCATTTACATGATTATCCAGTACCTCTATTTCCATTTATACGATATCATGGTTTCGGCAAGTCATCCGTCTATACAATCTATTATACAATACAATACAATACAATACCATCAGTACAATCATTACTATCAATAAAATAAATACACGGGATGTTGGGGTAGTTCATGCGTGAATCCAACAGAATCTCAAGAGTCCCCTTAGATCATGAATCCATATTTACTAACACAAACAAGCGATCATGAGGGCCCGTGTTTCCTTGCTCCTGGATTACAGCCTGTTGAGTTTGAAATACTTTAACATTAGGTTGAAGTCCCGTTACTAACATTTGACTCGGGCCTGTGGTTCCCTACCCTTGGATTACAGTCTGTTGGGTTCGAGAACACTCTTGAGATTGGTTGACATTCACCATTGAACTTACTTAAACAACAACGTTAACACTAAATACAACATTATAACAATATAATACAACTTAAAAAGCTACACTCTCTCTGTCTATTCTACTTCTCTCTCTTCTTTGGGACTTACCGAGCGATTGTTCGCTGACGACATTCCTTCTCTTTCTTCTTTGGAATGTTGTCAGGTGGATCGGACTTTCAGGAGATTGAGCCCACCAGCGAGGACTTGGATCAGCTAGCCTTCGACCCGGAGCTCTAGATACTTTTACATTTCATTTTAGTACTTTCCATTTCTATTATGCCACTGTTTAGGCATTGCTTTTCATTCCATATATTTACTTTTTAGATGTATTGTAAAAAGAATGTGAATAAATAAAGTTGCTGTTCAATTATATCTATTGTCTTTGTCTCTTGTGAATTTTATTTATATTGCTTAGATACACTTAGCGTGTTTACTTGAGAGAAAATACATAGCGGCCTCGTCGCGTCCTCTGCCCATACACTGGGAAGCGGGGCGTGACAGGTGGAGGATGAAGTGTTTTTGGTATTAATTCAAGTATGACTCATAGGGTGACTCATGGGGTGACTCATGGATTCACTATTGAGGCATGCTTGATATTTGTTTGGGTTGTGAGATATTTTGGAGGCTTGAGATATTTTGGAGGCTTGAGATATTATTGTATGCTTCATTATAGCTCACAACACTTGGCCATTTTTTTGGGGGTTGCTTCATGCTTCACACTTTCATTCTCAAGCTTCTTCTTCTACCTACACCCTTCAAGTCTTATGTGTTGAGAAAGCTAGGGTATTTGAAGAAAAATTAATCCATCATTAGATTCTACATCTTCTAGGCTATCCAGTTTAGCGAACTAGGTATTCTAGTTATCTCGGCTATGAGGTTAGAGCTCGAAATACAAATTCTCAGGTGGATCATCTTCGATAGAGGGAGACCAGAGATCAAGCTTGACCATGGAGCCCCTAGGAGCTTAGGATGATGGTTAAAGACCGAAGAATACGGATCTTTCGGTCTAACCATTCTTAACTCTCTTTATGTTTGCTAGCTTAGGGTTAATGGTCGATCCGTAACATCGGGTTGTTCTACTGCCAGTTTTTAAAATTTTTGTTCGCAATCGGCCACGGTTTGAGGGCCAGAGCGCTGGCATAACCCAACACAGTATCAGAGCCAACCCATAAACCCTTACTAGCTAGTTTGCACAAGGTTAAAATCTCAATCGACATATTTTTCCGAATCGTATTTCCATATTAGCATACTTACTGTCGAATTTTAAAGTTGTTCAAATTTTTTTTGGGTATCTTAAAAATATGTGCAGGCAAAACTAGAGTTAAGAAAAAAATTTAGGCACCTAACTCCGAAATTCCGCCTCGGAACCCAAGCCAAATGGCACGTTTTGCCGAGGAACCGCGACGTTTTTTTTTGCTACAGTGTCCTAATTTTTTTCTGGGGCTCTAGTTCATGGAAATATGATTTTTAAAATATTTGGTTTTGGTCCAGATTTGTTTGAGTGCTGGTTTTGCATTTGGGGGCCAATTTTGAAAAGTTTAGCCGATCGAAATTTTAATTGTGTGTTTTTCAGTGCATAAATTACTATCTGTGACCGTGAATGTCATTAGAGTGGTATAACTCGTCTAACTGCTATACGTTCTTTTAGACGGGTTTGCGAAGATATTCTGTGTTGTGCTGAGGTTGTGGTTTTATTGTCATGGTGGATAGCCAGTGGTGTAATGATAGTTGTACAGTTCAGATTCATTTGAATATTTAATATTGCGGGACGAGCGTCCGACATGTGGACTGCCGTCTTTGTCTGTTTGCATATTATTTGTTTGGGACATGACCGGGTTGAGGTCGATGCCATCCTTGTACATATATTTCTTTTCTTTTCTGTACTAGGATTACCCCGCGGTGGTGTGCACGAATAGCCGGGTTCTAGAAGGCAACGGGCCCGTATCTCATGGTTTTGAGACGGAGGGGCCTCATTCTAGAATTGGATATTCGCCACACTCGTAGGGGGTACAGGTTGACCCAGGGAGGGGTGCTCAAGTTACCAAATTCCGTGAAGTGCTGGGTGGCCTACTCACTTAGTTGATTGGGGTTGCCTCACTTCTGAGATTGGCGGGTAACTTGCCGCGCTCGTCGAGGTCCTGGTTTTCATTGCACATGCTATCCACACAACAGGGAACGTCATATCTCATTTGCAGCTCAAATGAAACCCGAGGCTCTAGGATTATCTACCATTATGTGTTGTTGGCTGAGATTCTGTGATGTTGCTTTATATCATGCCTGTGATGAATGTTATATATATTTATATATATACTAGTAGATATTGTATATGTTTTTCACCCGCGCTAGTCTAGCCCCTGCTCTGCCGTTAGTTAAGTAACCTAACAGGTGATGATGGGGCCCAGTGGCAAATGCGGACGGTGCTGGGTTCTGCCGGTACCCTGACCATCTACCGTGGCCGATACGGAACAAAAACCGTCGTTTAAAAAATTTGGCGCAAACAAAACCCGCCCAAGATCGAAACCATAAACCTATACTTGCAAAACTAAAGAGAGCTAAACTACAAGGTTAGATATGTTATACCGAATGAACCAAGTCCTTCGGTCTTCCATCGACTTCCTTAGCTTCTTGAGGCATGCTCGAACAAACTTGGCCGCCGGTCTTCCTCCGTCGAAGATGATCCACCCGAGGGATGTAGCTCATGGCTCTAGCTCCACATCAAAATAAAGTGAAGCAACTAGGGATTCTAAGTTGCTAATCTAGAAAACCTAGGATTTAGTGAGTGTTCTAAGTGTTTGTCTATCTCATCTCACCCCCTTTCATGATTCTTAACACATGAGAGGGTTGAGAGGAGGTGGAAGATGAAGGTGGAGGGAACTCAAGAAAGCAAGAAGAGAGTGAAGCTAATGGTGAGGAGGAAGAGAGCTCATGCAAAAATGAACCATCTCTTTTCTTTTTCCAACAAGTGAGCAACTCAAGAAAAATCTCCAAGTGAGAAAAAACCAAGTGAAGAATGGTTATTACCAAAAATTTTTTTCCAATAAAATATGTGACCCATACTTGAATAGTATGCACAAATGAATTAATAATTCATTTGTGCACACTATGCAAGCATGGTCCTCACCATACTCACATCAAGTCAATACCACCTCATTATCCATTTATAATAAATGATCAAACCCTAAAATGAGGTTTCCACCATCTAGAATGTTTTACAGAAAAATATGGATTACATTCTACTGTATATATATACCTGGATTCGTACCGAAACACGAATACCCGAAGAGATAGAATAACACAAAGAACATAATACTAGAATATACATATTGAAATATATATATGTAAATTATTAAATCAATACCAAATTTAATAATCTGGCTCAAACCCGAGCCGGCTAGTATTATCAACTGTCCGATCGAAAGTCCGGGTACATAGCACAATCGATCGATCGAAACCCTGCATATATCCAATACGACTACTACATCATTTCTCCAGAACTAGGGAAACCCTCTGTGTGGGACTCTAAAAACTCGTCAATACGCTGGCAGTGGGTTTAACTATAAGCACGTCAGCGGCACTAGCTGTACGTAACGGCTACCCAGTATCGAGCGAAAGGAAAGCCGATGAGTAAACTCATCCGAACCACTACAGAGCCTATTCATGACAATCTCCATATAGTCCGGTCTGTTCGTCTAAGAGTATCGCATATCGTTTCTAAGGAGTGGATAAAGTCAGACCCCTAATAACGCGACATTTTGTGTCAGTATGAAACCCATCACCCACTGAGAAACTAATAATCCAAATCAGTAATTCTCGTCTACCTTGGCCAAGGATTTCTGGTGATGGCCACTCGTGCACTACGCGATATGAACCCCCAATACCGGGAGAGACGAATCCCCGATGATCCGCTCACTGCCTCCATATGGCTCGGGACTGTACCTAACTAAAACCTGTTTCCATGAATCCTTTGAGCTGTGGTAGGGTAGTAATCAAGGCACAGTAGAAACTCACACGAGATAAATGAAGATCTCAGGTCGACAGACTAACCTGTACTTATGTCACCTGAGAACTACTATCTGACAATAGGTATAATACCAACTAGCATATTTCCGGCGAGTCCGTCCAGTGTACTCATAACCCAATGAGCACCTGTATACTATCTTAGATGACTAACTGACACCAATGGCTTGTGAGACAGGCTACCGCCCCTCGTCGGGGTCTCGATAAGTATACACTAGTCTATTTTGGAGTATGGATGCCCAGTCTCGATACTCCCACGACTAGGGACATCTAAGGATGTGCTTATCAACCACCCAGCACCCACGTATATGATCACCATCATAATGCTGGTAGTCAAGCAAGAATCCTATGGGCTCTATTAACATGTAATAGTGATACTGTAATGCCACCTAATGCATTTACATGATGATAAAGACAAACCAGATAGCATATTATCATCTCGAGTAAGACTGTTCTCCCCGTATAGGTCCTCCCTTAATCATCACAATCGCGTGCCTGTGATTCAATAATTGACTTGAGGGCGCTATCGCCAACAGATGACATATACGTACATTATATTTTTCGTTCCTTTATCTGGTGTGATATATTTTATTGATGGGACTGCGTTGATTCTAATCAATGCAAGGAAAATAATCCTATATGAAGTTGTTCGAATCAAGTTTTTTAAAAACTGACATTACAGACGTTTTCTTTTACTTTGCACAGTGGTATTTGGTTATGAATATCCAACACCTCATTTGACGAGGCAAGAGCGGAGATCCTTTCTTCAGGAGTGGCCTCTTGGGCAAAAGTTTGCGTCGGTGTAATAACTTCACTATAGTCGATTCTTTTGTTGTTCATGGTGGTATTCAGTTTGGAATATCCTGCACCTCATTCAATGAGGAAAGAGCCGATATCCCTTCACCGGGAGTGACCTCTTTAGCAAAAGTTTGCACCACTATATATTTGTAAAACCACTTGGTTCCTTCAATGATATCAAGTTCATTACGTTAAAGGTTTTTTCACCAAAAACCAGTCGTAGCCCTCCGTCGTTTCGGATGGGTAGCACATAGTTTTCATGCGGTGTTTGTTGGCCAAAGTCAATGCATCGTGAATGGTAGCTGTGTGTTGCTTATCTATAGCATAGATATATGTATTGGTTTAGGACAGTCGTACCACTTTGTTGGCCAAAGTCAAGGGTGTGTGCGGGTGGGTCTAAATCAATCAGGATAATAACGGGTAGAACATGACTTGCGTGTTATGATTTGCTGGCCAAAGTCAAGGTCATATACGCTTGGGGTAAAAACCACCTCGGGAGTTTTCAAATATACAAGAAACTTGCTAGGCATGCGCATACCTTTTGGAGTATGGTGACTTGAGTGGCTTCCATCAAGTTATCATGCGATGATAGTTGGATCCCGATTCCCACTGATGAGTAGGTGTTACTCCTCGGGTGATTTTAGAGGATCCCGACTAATTCTCCTTTTAAGGTTTGAAGGAGAATTCGGGGAAATAGTGGGAGATATCCTGACTAGATAAAGTGATTAACCAATCTGATCTAGGTTAGAGTGCACGCTGAGTATTTCTTTTCACTCTCTCTTTGGCAGCGACTATGGTCTGATCTTAGACTAAAACTCATGAACCAAGTTAACCGAACCTTCTTAAAACACTTTGGCTTTTGGATTGTCATAGTCGCATATATCATTGCCGCACCAATATCACCTTTGCATTTCTCCAGAACAACCCGTATCACTACGAAGATCCATATTGCTTAGATATGCCATCGTATAGTTACATACGAACTCGAAGGAACTTGTTCTAGTTCGATGATGGATTCTGGTTCTGGAGAAATTGAATAGGATTATTCGGTTGTTTTTTTCCTTTACCTTTTCTCAGGTTGCAAGAGCTCCTGGTATTAGGAGGGTACACCTGTTGCACTTATTAGACAGTTTTCTTCCAAACCATAGGCAGGTGCCGAAGGGTGGGGAAGGAAGAAAACCAATTAGCCTAAGTGTGATGTACAGAAGGTAATAAGTAAAAACATATAAAGGGATTAGATTAAGGGCAAAGGAAATTACGACTATTATCATTCACGACGAAACCGCGTATACCATCGCCACTCCTACTTTCACCTTTGCATTTCTCCAGAACATTCCGTATAACTACGAAGATTCACATATTGCTTGGATATTTCCATCGTATATTTACATATGAACTCGAAGGAACTTGTTCCAGTTTGAGGATAGTTTCTAGTTCTGGAGAAATAGAATAAGGATTATTCAGTTGTCTTTTCTCTTTATCTTCTCTCAAGTTACGAGGGCTCCTATGTAAGGTTCTTAGGCATTAGAACAAGGTTCTGCAAGGCATCAAACATATCGTATTCAAAATTTTCAAGTGCCAAACAACCTAAGCAAGGATCTTTACTAGAGAATTAGGGTTAGAAACAATAAGTAAACTACTTTACTTCTAAGTAATAGGGATTACAACGTTTATAATTCGTTCCTTCGCTTCATAAGCTCCGAGTAGTGGTCCCTTCGCTGCGATCATCAAGCTCCCGGACTCTGAAGAGGCTCCATGAGGTGAATGATCCATGCTAGCTTGAAATCATCACAATCCAAGATGATCTACTTTGAGGAGTCACAAACCCAAGCTATATCTTCACGAATTAGGGATTAGTGAAGCTAACACACTAATATATATGGCTAGTATAGAAGAGGATGATAAAGTAGGAATTTTTCTCACTTTAGAAATTTATTTCTCACTATTTTCATCACATGAATAAATCAAGAGAGCAAGAATATCAAATGAAGAAGAAGAAGAAGAAACTCAAGCTCAAGTGAGAATGAATTTTCATAAGGTTAGAAGTGCAACCATGGGTTAAATGTGTCATGGCTAGAGAATAAACTATGGGCTAGGGTTAAAGGTTAGGTTAATAAATATCTTAGAAATATCAAGAAGGGTGGACTAAGTCAACACAAGAAAATATCTCAAGATTAATCCACCCAATTAGAATTAACTAAGTTAATTAAAAACCTAACCATAAATCTAGCCATGGTATTAATCTCATAAACCCTAGTTGCATTTATAACCTAGCATATTACAATATTATATATCATATATATAATATTTAATGTAACAATGAAAAGAATACAATAAACATATATCATATATATGTTAAATGTATCCAAAGTGAGAAAATGAAAATACTTAAGTGAGCATATATTAGTTAATGTAATTTAATATATCAAATATATAATTATACATTAAATTATCGAATCAACACGTGATCCGATAATCCGGCTATATTTCATATAATCGACTGATATAAAATGTATCATCGAATCGAATCAACACTTGATCCGATGTCCCGGCTATATCACATATAACCAGCCGATATCACATATCGCGAGAATAGAATACGGTATCACATACACGTATCAATCTCGGTCCTGCACATATCACATATGTGATCCTACTCCGTTTCGCTTGAGCCCGGAAACCTCTGTGTAGGACTCTAAAGACTCGTCAATACGCCGACAGTAGGTGATGATCATATCAAACACCCACAAGCAGCAAGCGGTCAGCTAAACGTAAGGGCCACCTGGGTATTGAGTGTTCAGAAGATCAATAAGCAAGCCTGCTCACACTCCTGTGAATCCAATCAGTAACACTACCGTACAGTCCGGTCTCTTCGTCAGATATGTCGCATATCCACTCTATGGGTGGTAAACGTCAGACCCCAGTAACCGATAAGTCGTGTCGATGTGAGGCTCATAACAGGTCGAGAAACTATTGCTAACACTTACAAGTAGATCTCCATATCAACCCTAGCCAGGGACTTCCAGTTATAGCCAATCGAACACAGCGCAACATCAACCCACAATACCGGGAGAGACGAAACCCCTCCTATCGCTCATTGCCTCCATGTGATTCGGGAATGTACCCAAAATCCACCGTTTTGCACGTTCTCATGAACATGGTACGGTGGAAATCAAAGCACAGTAGGAATCACACAAGACACTATGACGATCTCGGATCTACAGACTAATCTGTACCAGTGTCAGCAGAGAACTGCTATCTGACGATAGGCATAATACCATCTAGGAGTTCTCGGCGAGTCCGTTCAGTGTATCCAGTCTCTACTGAGCACCCGTACACCATCTTTGATGTCAAACACTAATGGATGTGGGATCATCCATCACCCGTCATATGGGTCAAGATGCGTATATGCTAGTCTACTCTGGAGTATCGATACCCTGTCTCGATACACCCTCGACTAGGAACAATTATAGGATGTACTCGTGGACTACCCTGGCCCTACTAGTATGATCTGCCTCATGGTCCTAGTAGTCAAGTACATATCCTAAGGGCTTTATCAACATGTGAGAGCAAGACAGTAAACCAATACAAGTCAACATGTTAAGACAAAGTGAAACCAAATAGCATACTATCATATCGAGCAAGAAATTCCTCTCTATATATATCCAAGCATCCACTATAATATACATCATATGTACAATAATGGCTTCTAGGGCATATACATAACTAAAAATCTCCCACTTGCACTAAGGCTAGCTGTTGTAGTATCTCATACCCAACATCCCGAAGAGTCTCTCAAATTTTATCTGGGGTATGGCCGTCGTGAGTGGATCCGCAGCATTGTCCTTCGTGTCGACTCTCATGACCTTGATCTCACGGCGATCTACTATCTCCTGGATCAAGTGATACCGCCTTAGAATATGCCAGGATCTCTGATGGGATCTGGATTCCTTGGCCAAAGCCACAGCTCTACTGTTATCTTAATACAAAGGTATTGGATGCTCAATGGACGGAACCAATCCAAGTTCAGTTATGAACTTTTTCATCCAGACAGTCTCTTTGGCAGCATCGTTGGCAGCGATGTATTCAGCCTCCATCGTTGAGTCTGCCACGGTTTCCTGTTTGGAACTCTTCCAACTCACCGCCCCTCCATTGAGGGTAAAGACAAATCCGAGTGCAACTTAGAGTCGTCCTTATCACTTTGGAAGCTCGAATCGGTAAAGGACTCCACCTGGAGTTCTCCGTTACCATACACCAAGAACATATCTTTAGTCCTTGTCAAATACTTGAGAATGTTCTTCACAGCTGTCCAGTGACTCTCTCCTGGATCTGCTTGATACCTACTCACTACACTTAGTGAGTATACTACATCGGGTCTGGTACATAGCATCGCGTACATGATAGAGCCAACTGCCGAAGCATAGGGTATCCCTTGCATGCGAGCTCTCTCCAAATCAGTCTTAGGAGACATCTCTTTGGAGAGATTGAGTCCCAAGATCGTGGGTAAATTCCCACGTTTGGATTCTTCCATACCAAACCTCTTTAGTATGGTGTCAATGTACCTGGATTGGGAAAATACCAGTATCCGTTTAGATCTATCTCTATAGATCCTAATCTCCAAAATGCAGGAGGCATCACCTAGATCTTTCATTGAGAATCTTTGTGATAAGAAGAGTTTGACCGAGTGCAGCATAGGAACATCATTTCTTATCAAGAGTATGTTATCCGCGTACAATACGAGGAAGACAACCTTACTCTCTGCCACCTTCTTGTAAATACAAGGTTCATCTACGTTCTTGATGAAGTCAAACTCTTTGACTATCACATCAAAACAGATGTTCTAGCTCCGCGATGCCTGCTTTAACACGTAGATGGATTTAAACAGATTGCACACCTTTCCACTGCTCCCACTGTCTACAAAGCCCTTTGGCTGAGTCGTGTACACGCACTCCTCTAAATCACCATTTAAAAAGGCGGTCTTAACATCCATTTGCCATATTTTGTAGTCATGGTATGCAGCAATGGCAAGTAAGATCCGGATGGACTTAAGCATAGCCACTGGAGAAAAGGTTTCATCATAATTCACACCTGGTCATTGACGAAAACCCTTTGCAACAAGTCTAGCTTTGAAAGTCTCAACTTTTCCATCTACACCATGTTTTTTCTTAAAGATCCATTTGCTCCCAAAGGGTTTTACCCCTTCAGGAGCAACTTCCAAAGTCCATACTTTGTTGGTGTACATGGATTCCATTTCAGATCGCATTGCATCCAGCCATTTCACAGAGTCACCACTCGTGATGGCCTGCTCGAGGCTAGTCGGGTCATCATCTTCCATGATGCAGTCCTCGCTTCCACCATCAATGAGAAAATCGTAGTATCTCTCAGGTGGATGAGGAACCTACTAGATCGGCGGAAGGCTGCGGTTCGTTGGGAACTATCGAATCCTCTGGTTCTACTAAATCTTCAGTTGCAGTTTGTGCTGCTGGAACTTCTTCCAGCTCTACATCATTGCCACTAATTTCTTTTGCTAGAAATTCCTTTTCTAAAAAGGTGGCATGTCGAGAAATAAACACATTTTGTTCCTCGCTGTAATAGAAAAGATATCCATGTGAATGTTTAGGATATCCCACAAACTTACAAAGAACTGATCGTGTCTCGAGTTTGTCCGGATTTTTCCTTTTGACATAGGCCGGACAACCCCATATCTTAACACGTTTAAGACATGGTCTCTTCCTACTCCAAATCTTATATGGTGTGGTAATTACAGATTTAGATGGAACTTGATTCAATAGGTATGCTGCTGTCTCAAGCGCATAACCTCAAAAGGAAATAGGCAACTCAACAGTGCTCATCATAGAGCGCACCATATCTAATAGTGTGCGATTCCTCCGCTCCGATACACCGTTGTGCTGTGGTGTATACGGAGGAGTAAGCTGAGAGAGAATCCCATTCTTTTTTAGATAGTCCAGGAACTCATTTCTCAAGTATTCTCCTCCTCGTTCAGATTGAAGGATCTTAATACTTTTACCCGTTTGGTTCTCGACTTCGTTCTTATATTCTTTGAATTTCTCAAAAGGTTTAGACTTGTGTTTCAAAAAGAACACATGTCCGTATCTTGGGAGATCGTTAGTGAATGTAATGAAGTACGATAAACCATTCCTGGCATGTGTAGACATGGGACCGCATACATCACTTTGTATCAGTCCCAAGAGTTTCGTAACTCTTTCTCCGTGTCCACTAAACGGAGTTTTGGTCATTTTTCCTTTGAGACATGAATAGCAAGTATCATAAGATGATAATTCGAATGGATTCAAATATCCATCCTTATGTAACTTAGCTAGTTGTGTCGCATTGATATGATCCAGTCTACAATACCATAAGAAGGATTCGTTCATTTCTGAACTCTTCCTCTTGTGTATGTTCTGTACATTAAGAACTGTGGTTTGATCTAAAATGTATATGCCATTAATTAATGAGCCTGATCCAATTAACTTTTGATTCAGGAAGATGTTCATAATATTATCCTGTACTACAAAATTATATCTTTCTTTACTCAATAAAGAAACCGATATAAGATTGCATATCAGGATCAGAATGTAATAGCATTCGTTTAGAATCAATGTATTACCATTTGGTAACACAAGGTGATATTCGCCAACTGCCTTGGCTGCAACATTTGCACCATTCCCTACTCTTACGGAATGATCACCATCTCCCAGTTCTTTACCTTTCTTTAGCCCATGTAACATATTACATATGTGGGATCCTGATTCGGTATCTAATACCTAGGACGTAGAGTGAACTAAGAAACAGTTCTCGATAACTAACACACCCGAAGAAGATGCATCAGCATGCTTATTCTTCATTTGGGCGGCATGAGAATCCGGATATGTCCCTATTCCCTGCTCAGTCTTATAACAATTATAAGAAAGAACGGAAGCAATGTTCCCCTGCTCAGTATAACAAGCGGGTTCGGTCAACACATCCATAAGATTAAGGCCTGACATGGTCGCTTCCTGGAGAGAGAGAGAGAGAAGAAAACACTTTAGCGTATGCTCTTGCAAGATTATATTGGTTATTATCTTATCTAATCAGAATGGCTCCTACTGTTTTCATCAAATCTTCCTTTAAACCCTAAAAGGTAAGACTAGCCGGGATTAATTACACCTTAAAAGTTCGTCAATCTTTCGGCCAGGCCAGTGTTGGTACTTTCAGGGAGGTTCCCCGTGCTTTCACACAGACCTAATTAAAATAAACCTCATTTTCCCACAGGCATAACCCTGTCAACACCTTTCTTGACACCTACTTGATCGGCTAATTGTCATATGTAAAACTCTTGCAGGAGTAACTCTTACTCATAGTGGGTATCGGGATCCAACTATCTCGTAGAAGGTATGCAATCTCATTGCAAATTTCAACACTTGAAATTCCAAATAATGCTTTTCCCCTAACCCCCTATGACCTTGACAAAGGCCAACAAACCATAGGATGCTAGTCAAGTTCAAGCCGTCATTTCCCTATTGAATTAAACCCACCGACACGACCCTTGACAAAGGCCAACAAGGTCGTATGACTACCCTAATCCAATCGCATCACATGCTTAAGCAGATAATTACTAGTCAGCTACCGCACACTACGCCTTGACAAAGGCCAACAAACGCAGCACGAATACTAAATAGTCTTTATCTGAAATGACGGAGGGCTACGACAGGTTTTTTTATGAAAACCTTTTGCGTAATGAACTTGATATCGTTGTAGAAACAAGTGATTTTGAAAAGGAGTGCTTTTGAGGTTTTTACTAGTTTTGCTAAAGAGGCCACTCCCGGTGAAGGGATCTCGGTTTTTTCCTTATCGGATAAGGTGCTGGATATTCTACAAGGAATACCTCTATGCAAAGCAAGAACTATAGAAGCAATCAAAAACAAATCCGAGTGATTTTTAGCATCTGCTAGTTTCGCTAAAGAGGTCACTCCCGGTGAAGGGATCTCAGCTCTTTCCTTATCGGATAAGGTGCTGGATATTCTATAAGGAATACCTCTATGCAAAGCAAAAACTAGAGCTACCCTTTTTTAAAAATTTGATTCTACAACATCTTTTAGGTTTCTTTTTCTTTCATTAATTTCATTAATGAAGTCCCATCATTTATGCTTCCTAAGCATCACAGAAGAAACGAAAATACAATGTACGCTTATGCCATTCGCATTCGCCACAGTGTCCCATTATGCACCGTTAGGTTACTTAACTAACGACATAGCGGGGCGGGACAAGCGTAGGTGCAAAACAAAAGCAACGTTTATTATATATCATATATACAATAATAAACCATTCGTCTCACACATATAAAATGATCACATCATAGAATATCAGCAGCAGAAGATAACATATGAAATATAGGATATAGTAGGAGGCCCGTGTTTTATTTTGAGCCTGTATAAAACACGGATTCCACAGTCACAATGAATAGCCAAACCCACATCCCTAGACCCCTACGAGATCTGCAAGCAACCCTCCCAATTCTAGGGTTAGGAGACTCGGTCTCGACTCCTCGAGTTGGTCTCCCACTGGACCCTAGAACCCGGTTACTTATGCTCTCCTCCTTGGGTCCATCCTAATGCGGAAAAGTAAATAATATACAATGGTGATATCATCCTCAACCTGTAAGAGCCCTAATAAAAGAATATTACATACAATGAATTTTACATGAATGAAAATAAAAACCCTCATCTCACATAAAACCCCAGCTATTCAAATCACGATAATCCAATACAATATATCACAGTAACACATAACATCACATGTCATCAAAATAAGTACATATGCGTATCCCAATTGTCGTTGACATATAGAACCAAAACCGGTGATACACCACATATTACACTTACGGTCGCAGAAAAAAAAGTGAAAAACTACAACATTTGGAATCCACAATCACCTTAGACATCATAAACCCGAAATATCACATATTACGGATTTCATGCCTAACTATATAATTCTACATATTGTATCACATTTTAGAAAGCTAGACGACGATAAACAATTCGATCGAATCAACGAATTCCCGAAATTCCCAGAGAGCTCAACACTTAAGCACTATTAAAAATACCCAGAAGCATGCTCCAGTACCATGGACCAATCCGTTGAAGTGCCATACCTTGCCTCCTTAGTGGCGCTGTGGAACCGCCGCCAAAACTATGTTTTGGCCGCGGTTCCACGGTCACTAAAGCGAGTTAGGGACCGTTCTTCAAGAGGGTCAATATAATTACCTGCATGATTTTCTGAATATTTTTAGTATGAAAAATTTTAACTTTTGAAAATTTTTCCAGAAAGTGGGAAAATCTGGTTATTCAGAGTTCGTTCGGACTTTTAATTTCGCCTACGCAACGCCTAATGCTCTAGTTAGGCTCTGATACCACTGTAAGGTTCTTAGGCACTAGAACAAGGTTCTACAAGGCATCAAACATACCGTATTCAAAATTTTCAAATGCCAAACAACCTACGCAAGGACCTTTACTAGAGAATTAGGGTTAGAAACAACAAGCAAACTACTTTACTTCTATGTGATAGGGATTACAACCTTTGTAGTCCGTCCCTTCGCTTCATAAGCTCCGAGTGTAGGGTTACTAGGCACATGCACAAGGGGCTACGAGGCATCAACCATGCCCAATTTAAAATTTAGCCGTGTCAAACAATCCTAACCAAGATCTTTATACTAGAGTTTAGGCGAAAACAAAGCGTGTTAAACACTTTAACACTAAGTGAGAGGAATTACAACCTTTGTACATTCGGTCCTTCACTTCTTAAGCTCCGTGTTGAGGTCCCTTCGCTGCGATCATCGTGCATTCGGACTCTAGAGAGGCTCCACGAAGAGAATGATGCAAACTTGCTTCCGATCTTCGATAACAAAGATGATCTACCTTGAAGTTTCATTAACACAAGCTCTCACTCACTAAATGAAGTGAACACCCTCATCTAAATGGTAAGGATAGATGAGCATGATGAAGTAGAATTTATGCTCTCATTTGTTTTCTATTTCTCACCCATTTTCATCACCTTTGAAAAAGCTAGAAAGCTTTTCCATGAAGAACTCAAGGAAGAAGAAGAAGAAAAAATCAATTCCATCCTTTTGTGATGAATAATGAAATAATATATGATTAATAATATAACCATGGTCAACTAAACCTTTGTAGAGATTTAACTAAGGCTAGGGTTTGGGTTGGGTTAAGAATGAGTCTTTACAAAATATCAAGTATAATATCTTAACTCAAAACAAAAAGAAACCTTCTAGAATGTTCATGAAAGAACTAACCTAATTCAAACCCTAACCTTGTTTAATCTCCACTAAACATGTTGCATTAGTAATCATATCATATTACAATATTATATATCGCATATATATTATTTATTGTAACAAAATAAAATAATACAATTAACATATATCGCATATATATCGATGTATTACCCGAGTGAGAAAAAGAATCTTTTAGTGAGCTAATATTAGTTAATGTAATTTAATATATCATATATATTATTATACATTAAATCATCGAATCAACACTTGATCCGACAATCCGGCTATATCGCATATAACCGACTAATATATCATTTACCGATTCATCGAATCAACACTTGATCCGATGACCCGGCTGATATCAAATATCGCGAGAATAGAATACGGTATCACATATCGCATTATCCTCGGTCCCGCACATATCACATATGTGCTCCTACTCCGTTTTGCCTGAGTCAAGAAACCTCTGTGTAGGATTCTAAAGAATCGTTAATACGCCGGCAGTAGGTGATGATCATATCAAACACCCATAAGCTGCAAGCGGTCAGCTAAACGTAACAGCCACCCAGGTATTAAGCGATCAGAAGATCAACAAGAAAGCCTGTACATTCTCCTAAGAATCCAATCAGTAACACTCCCGTACAGTCCGGTCTCGTCGTCTGATATGTCGCATATCTCGCCTAGGGGTGGTAAACGTCAGACCCTAGTAGCTCGATAAGTCGTGTCGATATGAGGTCTATAACAGTTCAAGAAACTACTGATAGCACTTACCAGTAAATCTCAACAAACCTGGCCAAGGATTTCCAGTTATAGCCAATCGAACACAGCACAACATCAACTCCATATACCGGGAGAGACGAATCCCCTCCTATCGCTCATTGCCTCCATGTGATTCGGGACTGTACCCAAAAGCCACCTTTTTGCATACCCTCTTAGACGTGGTATGATGGAAATCAAAGCACAGTGGGAATCACACAAGACTCTATGACGATCTCGGGTCTACAGACTAACCTATACCAGTGTCACCGGAGAACTGCCATCTAACGTGAGGTATAATACCATCTGGGAGTTCTCGGCGAGTCCGTCCAGTGTACCCAGTCTCTACTGAGCACTCGTACACCATCCTTGATGTCAAACATCGATGGATATGGGATCATCCATCATCCATCATATGGGTCAAGATGCGTATACGCTAGTCGACTCTGGTGTATTGATGCCCTGTCTCGATACACTCTCGACTAGGAACAGTTATAGGATATACTCGTCGACTACCGTGGCCCCACTAGTATGATCTCATCATAGTCCCAGTAGTTGAGTACATATCCTAAGGGCTTTATCAACATGTAATATAGAGACAATCAAAGTACATGTTAAGATAAAGAGCAACCAGATAGCATACTATCATGTCGAGCAAGAAAGTCCTCCCTATATATGTCCAAGCATCCACTACAATATACATCATTATGTACAGTAATGGCCTCTAGGGCATACATATAACTAACAATCTCCCACTTGCACTAGGGCCATCTATTGTGGTATCACATACCCAACAATTAGCTGTGGTTGAAGTATCTCATACTCAACCATCCCATAAAAGTCTCTACTGGGAAAAAGGCCTTTGTGAGTAGATCTGCGCTGTTGTTCTCTGTGTCTACTCTCCAAACCTCGATCTCCCTGGAGATCAACCATCTTCATGATCAGGTGATACTACCTAAGAATTATATCTGGATTTCTGATGGGATGGGGGTTCCTCGGCATAAGCCACAACTCCATTGTCACACAATGGTAGGAACGAAGTTCATCTTATGAACTAAAATATATCCAGACTTCTTCTTTGGTAGCATCCTTTGGTAACGATGTATCTTGCTTTTAATCGTCTAGTAAGTCACGGTATCTAGCTTGGAACTCTTTCAACATACCGTCCTTCCACTGAGGGTAAAGACAATGCCTGCGACTGACATTCAGTCGTCCTTATCACCCTGGAACCTTTCTAGTGATTCTCCCCAGGATCGATTGATATCATCTCACTACACCTAGTGAGAATCCTAACATCCAATTAGATCTATCTCATAGATCCAAAACCCACGATTTAGGAGGTATCCCTTTGATCCTATATGGAGAATCATTGTGATAAGTGGAGATTGACCGAGCGTAGCATAGGAAACTCCTTCCCTATCAAGAGTATGTCATCCACGTACTCTACGAAGATCACCACTATACTCTCTACTACCTTTTTGTATATACAAGGTTCATCTACCATTTTGATGAAGTCAAACTCTTTGACTACCACATCAAAACAGACGTTCCAACTCCGCGATACCTGCTTTATCACATAAAACATCTTGCTCACGTTTCCGCTTCTCCCACTGTCTACTAAGCCCTCTGGCCGTGTACTTATAGACGCTCTCTTCCAAATCATCATTTAGAAAAGCAGTCATGACACCCAACCGCCAGATATCGTAGTCACGGTATATAGCCGTGGCAAGTAGGATCTGGATGGACTTAAGTATAGCTTTGAAAGTCTCAACTTTTCCATATACACCAAGTAATCTTCTCAAGATATACTAGCTCCTGATGGGGATTTAACCCTTCAGATAAAGCAACCAAAGTCCATACTTTGTTGGTGTATAAGGATTCCATCTCAGATCGCTAAGCATCCAGCCATTCTTACAGAGTCCCACTCCTGATGGCCAGCTCGAAATAAGTTGGGTCATCATCTTATGATGCAATCCTCGCTCCCACTGTCATAGAGAAACCGAAGTATCTCTCAGGTGGGTGAGGAACCCTTCTAGATCGGCGGAGAGGCTGAGGTTTGTTGGAAACTATTAAATCCTTTGGTTCTACCAAATCATCACCTGCAGTTTGTATAGCTGGAACTCTTTCCAGTTCTACCTCATGACCAATAATTTCTTCACAAGAAATTCCCTTTCACAAAGGTGGCATGCTGAGAAACAAAACATCTTTTGTTTCTCGGTTTGGTAGAAGAAAGTCCCTTGCGAATGCTTGGGATATCCAACAAACTTCCACAGAACTGACTTTGCCTCGAGCTTGTCCGGATTATGCTTTTAGAAATAGGCTGGACAACACCAAATCTTAACAAACTTAAGATATGGGCTCTTCCCATTCCATATCACATATGAAGTGGTAGGCAACTGATTTGATTTGAACCCTATTCAATAGGTATGCAACTTCTCAAGTGCATAACTCCCAAAAGAAAATAGGAAACTCAGTAGTACTCATCATAGAGCGCACCATATCACATAGGGTGCTATTGCTCCGTCCCGATATACCAACGTACTGTGGTGTATACGGAGGAGTAATGTTGAGAGAGAATCTCATTCTCCTTTAGAAAAGTCCAAGAATTCCGTGCTCAAGTATTCTCCTCCCTGATCACATCAAAGGATATAATACTTATACCCGTTTTTGGTTCTTTACTTCTAACTTATATTCTGTGATTATCTCAAAAGTTTCGGACTTGCGTTTCAAAAGGAACATATGTCTGAATCTTGAGAGATCATCAGTGAATGTAATGAAGTACAAAGAACCGGTCCTGGCATGTGCAGACAGGGGACTCACGTACATCATCATGTATCAATCCCAAGAGTTCACTAACTCTTTCTTTGTTTCCAATAAACAGAGCTGTGGTCATCTTATCTTTGTGACATGACTGACAAGTTTTTACAAGATGTAAATCCAAACTAATTTAAATATGCATCTTTATGTAACTTCAGCTAGTCGGGTCGCATTGATATGACCTAGTCTACAATATCTCAAGAAAGATTCGTTCATTTCTGAACTCTTCTTCTTGTGTGTTCTGTACATTAAGAACTGTGGTTTGATTTAGAACGTCTATGCTTTTAGATAACGTGCCTGAACCGATCAACTCTTGATTTAGGAAATGTTTAAAACATTATCCAATAATACAAAATTATATCCTTTCTTTACTAATAAAGAGACCGATATGATATTGTATATCAGGTTCGGTATCTAATAACATTCATTTAGAATCAATGTATTCTGATAATACAGGGTGATAACTACCAACAGACTTGGCTGCAACGCTTGCACCATTTCTATCTCATGAAATTTATCACCCGTTCTCAGTTCTCTATCTATCTGTAGCCCATGTAACAAATTACATATGTGGGATCCTGATCCGGTATCAAATACCCAGGACGTAAAGGATACTGAGAAACAGTTCTCGGTAATGAACACACCCGAAGAAGATGCATCAGCATGCACTTTCTTCGTTTGGGTGGCACGGGAATTCTGGTAATCCTCTATTTCCTGCTTTGTCTCATAACAATTATAAGTTGGAGCGGGACCAACGTTCCTTAGCGCAGTATAACAAGCGGGTTCGGTCAATACATCCGTATTATTATCTTGATTAAGGCGTGTCATAGTCGCAACCAGGAGAGGGAGAGAAGAAAACACTCAGCGTGCGCTTTTACAAGATTAGATTGGTCATCAATTTATCTAATCAGGATGCCTCCCACTGTTTTAGTCAAATCTTCCTTCAAACCCTAAAAGGAAAGACTAGCCGGGATTAATTACACCCTACAAATTCGCCAATCTTTCAGCCAGACCAGTGCCGGTACTTTGAGGGAGGTTCCCCGTGCTTTCGCACGGACCTAATTAAAATAAACCTCGTTTTCCCAGGGGCATAACCCCGTTGACACCTTTCTAGACACCTACTTGATCGGCTAATTGTAATGTGTAAAACTCTCTCAGGAGTAACTCTTACTCGCAGCGGGTATCGGGATCCAACTATCTCATAGAAGGTATGCAATCTCATTGAAAATTTCAACACTTGAAATTCCCAATAATTTTTTTTTACCCCTAGCGTCCTATGACCTTGACAGAGGTCAACAAACTATAGGCTGCTAGTCAAGTTCAACCCGTCATTTCCTGATTAAAATAAACCCACCCGCACGATCCTTGACAGAGGTCAACAAGGTCGTACGACTACCCTAAATCAATCACATCATATGTTTATACAGATAAGCACTAATCAGCTACCGCACACTACGCCTTGATAGAGGTCAACAAACACAGCACGAATACTAAATACTATTTATCTGAAATGACGGAGGGCTACGACAGGTTTTTAAGAAAACCCTTTGCGTAATGAACTTGATGTCGTTGTAGAATCGAGTGATTTTAAATGGAGTGTTTTTTAGGCTTTTCTAGTTTTGCTAAAGAGGTCACTCCCAGTGAAAGGATCGTCGGCTCTTTCCTCATCGAATAAGGTGCAGGATATTTCACAAATACCACTGTGCAAAGCAATAACTATAGAAGCAATCAAAAGACAGACCGAGTTTGTAGCATCTTCTAGTTTCACTAAAGAGGTCACTCCCGGTGAAGGGATCTCGGCTCTTTCCTTATCGAATAAGGTGCTGGATGTTCTACAAGGAATACCGCTATGCAAAGCAAGAACTAGAGCTACTAGTTTTTAAACAAGTTTCTACAACATCTTTAGGTTTCTTTTATTTCATTAATCTCATTAATGAAATCCCATTTTATTATGCTTCACAAGCATCACATTTGAAACGAAATCTGCAATAAAACATATATCTCATATATATAATATAAACATTCGTCTCAAGCAGTAATATGATCTCATCACAGAACATTGCAGCAGAAGAACTTATATGAAATATTGGATATACTAGGACGTCCGTGTTTTAATACGAGCCTGTATAAAACACGGATTCCACGGTCGCGATGAATAGCCAAACCCACATCCCTAGACCCCTATGAGAGTAGCAAGCAACACTGCCAATTCTAGGGTTAGGTGACCCGGTCTCGACTCCTCGAGATAGTCTCCCACTGGACCCTAGAACCCGGTTACTTGTGCTCCCCGCCTTGGGTCTACCTAATGCGGAAAAGTAAATAATATACAATGGTGGCATCATCCTCAGCCCGGAAGTGCCCCAATAATAGAATATTTCGTACAAATGAATTTTACATGAATGAAAATAAAAACCCTCATCTCACATAAAACCCCCGGCTATTCAGAACACGACGATCCAATATAACATACACAGCAACACATAATATCTCATATCATCAACGTAAGTAAGTATGCATACACCGATTGTCGTTGATGTATAGCTAAGAAAACCGGCGATACAACTACATACTACACTTACGGTCACAGAAAAGAAAGTGTAAAACTACAACAGTTGAAATCCGCAACCTCCTTAGACATCGCATGCCTAACCAAATGAATTCCTTATACATCATATGCTTAACAATTATAAATCCCATATTTTAGTCTCATTATCAAAAACTCTTTTCAATATCAAGTCGGGCAATTCAACAAGATTCCCGACATTCTGATTGAAAGCTCGTCGCAAGCTTTAGTAGACGGCCGCACCCTCGGATGCCATCGACGAAGTGCACTAAGGCGGAACACCGCTGCCGCGAGCACCCAAACAGATGCTTTTGGCGACGGTGTTCTCCTACAGTCACTTAGTCGGGGCTATGGGGCGTGTCTGTCTATTAAGTTTACCCGGCGAGTATCCGCGTACGCTACGTGATTGCGATGGACTTTTGATCACATCAAAATCCCGTGGCAACCGATCAATTGAGACTAAACTGTTAGATTTATAACATTCAAATTAGTTATCTCATAACTACATGTGGATTCCAAATATTGTATCACTTTCCAGATAAATAGACAATGTTAAACTTTCCGATCGAATAATCAAACACCCAAATTTTCCCAAATAGTTCTCAACACTTGAAATTAGTTTAAAAACATCCATCACATGCCACAGTACCAATGGTCCAGCCGTAGAAGGGTCAAGCCAACGCCTCACATGTGGCACGCCGTACTGCCCCAAACCCTAAGGTTTAGAGGCGGTTCAGATGGTCACATAATCGAGTTAAGGTTTGTGTTCTTCTAGAGGGTCCACCGTGTTACTTGCATGATTTTCCGGAAGTTTTAAACTCGAGAAAATATCCAACTTTTGAAAAAATTTCCGACAGGGGAAAAAGTGAGTTATTGATATTCGTTCGAACTTTTTAACAGGTTCTAAAATTATCCGGAAAAACTTAAACGAAGTTAAATTATCCGATTGAATCAACGAGTCCCTAATACATCCCAGAAAACTCAACACTTGAGAAGAATTAAAAAAACCCAGAAACATGCAGCAGCTCCAACGGATGTTACTGTAGAAAATTGAATCCATAATCCCACTGTAGCGCCGCGGAACCGCCGCACAAGTAAGGGTACGGCCGCGGTTCCACGGCGCAATGAAGGTATTGTGGGGTCGTTTTTTAAAGTAATTCCTAAAATACCTTGCTGATTTTTTTGAGTATTTTTAATATGAAAAAATCAACATTTTAAGAAAATTTCCAGAAACTAGGGATTAACGGGTATCCGGAGTTCGATCGGAGTTTAAACTTCGCCTAGACTTCGTCTAAACCTCTAACTTGGCTCTGATACCACTGTAGGGTTACTAGGCACACACACAAGGGTCTACGAGGCATCAACCATACCCGATTTAAAATTTAGCCGTGCCGAACAACCCTAACCAAGATCTTTATACTAGAGTTTAGGCGAAAACAAAGCATGTTAAACACTTTAACACTAAGTGAGAGGGATTACAACCTTTGTACATCCGGTCCTTCACTTCTTAAGCTCCGTGTTGAGGTCCTTTCGCTACGATCATCGTGCATCCGGACTCTACAGAGGCTCCACGAAGAGAATGATGCAAACTTGCTTCCGATCTTCGATTACAAAGATGATCTACCTTGAAGTTTCATTAACACAAGCTCTCACTCACTAAATGAAGTGAACACCCTCATCTAAAAGGCAAGGATAGATGAGGATGATGAAGTAGGATTTATGCTCTCATTTGTTTTCTATTTCTCACTCATTTTCATCACCTTTGAAAAAGCTAGAAAGCTTTTTCATGAAGAACTCAAGTAAGAAGAAGAAGAAAAAATCAATTCCATCCTTTTGTGATGAATAATGAAATAATATATGATTAATAATGTAACCATGGTCAACTAAATCTTTGTAGAGATTTAACTAGGGCTAGGGTTTGGGTTGGGTTAAGAATGAGTCATTACAAAATATCAAGCATAATATCTTAATTCAAAACAAAAAGAAACCTTCTAGAATGTTCATGAAAGAACTAACCCAATTCAAATCCTAACCATGTTTAATCTCCACTAAATATGTTGCATTAGTAATCATATCATGTTACAATATTATATATCACAAATATAATATTTATTGTAACAAAATAAAATAATAAAATTAATATATATCGCATATATATCAATGTATTACCCGAGTGAGAAAAAGAATCTTTTAGTGAGCTAATATTAGTTAATGTAATTTAATATATCATATATATTATTATACATTAAATCATCGAATCAACACTTGATCCGTCAATCCGGCTATATCGCATATAACCAACTAATATATCATTTACCGATTCATCGAATCAACACTTGATCCGATGACTCGGCTGATATCAAATATCGCGAGAATAGAATACGGTATCTCATATCGCATTATCCTCGGTCCCGCACATATCACATATGTACTCCTACTCCGTTTTTCCTGAGTCAAGAAACCTCTGTGTAGGACTCTAAAGAATCGTCAATACGCCGGCAGTAGGTGATGATCAAATCAAACACCCACAAACTGCAAGCGGTCAGCTAAACGTAACAGCTACCCAGGTATTGAGCGGTCAGAAGATCAACAAGCAAGCCTGTACATTCTCCTACGAATCCAATTAGTAACACTCCCGTACAGTCCGGTCTCGTCGTCTGATATGTCGCATATCTCGCCTAGGGTTGGTAAACGTCAGACCCTAGTAGCCTGATAAGTCTTATCGATATGAGGTCTATAACAGTTCGAGAAACTACTGATAACACTTATCAGTAAATCTCAGCAACCCTGGCCAGAGATTTCCAGTTATAGCCAATCGAACACAGCACAACATCAACTCCCTATACCGGGAGAGACGAATCCCTTCCTATCGCTCATTGCCTACATGTGATTCGGGACTGTACCCAAAAACCACCTTTTTACACGCCCTCTTGGACGTGGTATGATGGAAATCAAAGCACAGTGGGAATCACACAAGACTTTATGACGATCTCGGGTCTACAGACTAACCTGTACCAGTGTCACCGGAGAACTGCCATCTGACGTGAAGTATAATACCATCTGGGAGTTCTCGACGAGTCCGTTCAGTGTACCCAGTCTCTACTGAGCACCCGTACACCATCCTTGATGTCAAACACCGATGGATATGTGATCATCCATCGCCCATCATATGGGTCATGATGCGTATACGCTAGTCTACTCTGGTGTATTGATGCCCTGTCTCGATACACTCTCGACTAGGAACAGTTATAGGATGTACTCGTCGACTACCGTGGCCCCACTAGTATGATCTCATCATAGTCCCAGTAGTCGAGTACATATCCTAAGGGCTTTATCAACATGTAACATAGAGACAATCAGAGTACATGTTAAGATAAAGAGCAACCAGATAGCATACTATCATGTCGAGCAAGAAAGTCCTCCCTATATATGTCCAAGCATCCACTACAATATACATCACTATGTACAGAAATGGCCTCTACGGCATACATATAACTAACACCGAGTAGTGGTACTTTCGCTGCGATCATCAAGCTCCCGGACTCTTGAGAGACTCCATGAGGTGAATGATCCATACTAGCTTGAAATCTTCACAATCCAAGATGATCTACCTTGAGGAGTCACAAACCCAAGCTATCTCTTCACTAATTAGGGATTAGTGAAGCTAGCACACGGATCTAAATGGCTAGTATAGAAGAGGATGATGAAGTAGGAATTTTTCTCACTTTAGAAATTTATTTCTCACTATTTTTCATCACATAAATAAATCAAGAGAGCAAGAATATCAAATGAAGAAGAAGAAGAAACTCAAGCTCAAGTGAGAATGAATTGTCATAAGGTTAGAAGTGCAACCATGGGTTAAATGTGTCATGGCTAACTCATGTAGAGAATAAACTATGGTCTAGGGTTAAAGGTTAGGTTAATAAATATCTCAGAAATATCAAGAAGGGTGGACTAAGTCAACACAAGAAAATATCTCAAAATTAATCCATTCAATTAGAATTAACTAAGATAATTAAAAACCTAACCATAAACCTAGCCATAGTATTAATCTCATAAACCCTAGTTGCATTTATAACCTAGCATATTACAATATTATATATTACATATATAATATTTAATGTAAAAAAGAAAAGAATACAACAAACATATGTCATATATATGTTAAATGTATCCAAAGTGAGAAAATGAAAATACTTAAGTGAGTATATATTAGTTAATATAGTTTAATATATCAAATATATAATTATACATTAAATTATCGAATCAACACTTGATTCGATAATCCGTCTATATTTCATATAACTGACTAATATAAAATGTATCATCGAATCGAATCAACACTTGATCCGATGTCCCGGCTATATCATATATAACCAGCTGATATCACATATCATGAGAATAGAATATGGTATCACATACACGTATCAATCTCGGTCCGGCACATATCACATATGTGCTCCTACTCCGTTTCGCCTGAGCCTGGAAACCTCTGTGTAGGACTCTAAAGACTCGTCAATATGCCGGCAGTTGGTGATGATCATATCAAACACCCACAAGCCGCAAGCGGTTAGCTAAACGTAATAGCCACCCGGGTATTGAGCGATCAGAAGATCAACAAGCAAGCCTTCTCACACTTCTGTGAATCCAATGTTAGTTATGTATATGCCCTAGAGGCCATTGTTGTACATGTGATGTATATTATAATGGATTCTTGGATATATATAGAGAGGACTTTCTTGCTCGATATGATAGTATGCTATTTGGTTTCACTTTATCTTAACATGTTAACAAATATTATTTTGTGATCACGTGTTGATAAAGCCCTTAGGATATGTACTCGACTACTAAGACTATGATACAGATCATACTAGTGGGGCCAGGGTAGTCTACGAGTACATCCTATAACTATTCCTAGTCGAGGGTGTATCGAGACAGGGCATCGATACTCTAGAGTAGACTAGCGTACACGCATCTTGACCCATATGATGGACGATGGATGATCCCATATCCATTGGCGTTGGACATCAAAGATGGTGTATGGGTGCTCAGTGGAGACTGGGTACGCTGAACGGACTCGCCGAGAACTCCTGGATGGTATTATACCTATCGTCAGATAGCAGTTCTCCGGTGACACTGGTACAGGTTAGTCTGCAGACCCGAGATCGTCATAGAGTCATTCCTACTGTGCTTTGATTTCCACCTTACCACGTCCAAGAGGGCGTGCAAAACGGTGGCTTTTGGGTACAGTCCCGAATCACATGAAGCCAATGAGCGATAGGAGGGGTTTCGTCTCTCCCGGTATAGGGAGTTGATGTTGTGCTGTGTTCGATTGGCTATAACTGGAAGTCCCTGGCCAGGGCTGATATGGAGATTTACTGGTAAGAGTTATCAGTAATTTCTCGACCCGTTATGAGCTTTACATCGACACGACTTATCGGTTACTAGGGTCTGACGTTTACCACCCCTAGACTAGATATGCAACATATCAGACGAAGAGATCGGACTGTAAGGGAGTGTTACTGATTGGATTTGCAGGAGAATGTACAGGCTTGCTTGTTGATGTTCTGATTGCTCAATACACGGGTGGCTGTTACATTTAGCTGACCGCTTGCAGCTTGTGGATATTTGATATGATCATCACTTGCTGCCGGCGTATTGACGATTCTTTAGAGTCCTACACAGAGGTTTCCTGGCTCAGGCAAAACGAAGTAGGAGCACATATGTGATATGTGCGGGACCGAGAATAATACGATATGAGATACCGTATTCTATTCTCGCGATATGAGATATCGGCCGGGTATATTTGATATGGCCGGGTCATCGGATCAAGTGTTGATTCGATGAATTGGTATATGTTTTATTAGTCGGTTATATACAATATAGACGGATTGTCGGATCAAGAGTTGATTCGATAATTTAATGTATAATTATATATGTGATATATTACATTACGTTAACTAATATAAGCTCGCTTTATTGATTCATTTTCTCACTGGATAATACATTGATGTAAATGCGATATATGTTAATTGTATTATTTTCTTTTGTTACAAAATATATTGTATATGTGATATATAATATTGTAACAAGTTAGGGTTACAAATGCAACATGTTTATTAAGTTTAAACAAAGTTAGGTTTTGAATTTGGGTGAGCTTTTGGGTTAGGTTTTTCATGAAGCTTCATGAAGCTTTCCTTTTTGTTTTCTAGCTTGATATTTTGTGAAGATATTTTGTTAACCCAACCCAAAACCTTAACTCTAGTTTATTCTCTACATGAGTTAAGGCCTTCATTTATTAACTCATGGTTGTCATTTGTAACCATAACAATAATTCATTATTCATTATAAAAGGTTTCTTCTTCTTCTTCCTCCTTGAAAAAGCTTTCTAGCTTTTTGTGAAGTGATGATTTGAAGTGAGAAAATGAAAACAAAAGAGAGCAAAATTCCTACTTCATCATCTTCATCTATTCTAGTCACTTAGATTAAGGTGTTCACTTCATTAATACTTGATAAGAGAAGTGAGAGCTTGAGTTTAAGATTCTTTAAGGTAGATCATCTTCGGAAAGGAAGACTTCTAGAAAGCATAGATCATTCGACTTGTGGAGCCTCTCTAGAGTCCGGGAGTTCATGGATCACAGTGAAGGGACCACTGCTCGGAGCTTATGAAGCGAAGGAACGGACTACAAAGGTTGTAATCCCTCTCCTGTAGATGTAAAGTTGTTTACATGCATGTTAACCCTAATTCTCTAGTTAAGATCTTGGTTAGGGTTTGTTTAGCACCCCAAAAATTTTAAAGTAGCATGATTGATACTTGCCAAAACCTTCACAAGGTGCTATTCTAACCCTACAGAGGCATCAGAGCCAAGCTAGAGCATTAGGCGTTGTCTAGACGAAGTTAGAAGTCCGATCGAACCCCGAAACACCGAGAATTGATCCCTTGCTGGAAATTTTTTCAAAAGTTGAAATTTTTCATATTAAAAATACTCAGAAAATCATGCAGGGAATTTTATGGACCCACCTAAACAAAGAGTCCCTAACTTGCTACCGTGACCGCATAACCGCGACCAAAACCTGTTTTTGGCGGCGGTTCCGCGGTGCCACTGTGGAGGCTTGGGAAGGGCACTTCAGCGACGGTCCATAGGTGCTGGGGCATGCTACTGGGAATTTTTCTTTCTGCTCAAGTGTTGAGCTCACTGGGGTATTTTGGGAATTCGTTGTGTCTGTCGAATTATCTAACTTCACCTAGTTATATGTGATGTTTATGTGTTATACTTGGTGTATGCTCGTCTTGTGTCACCTCGTCTCTGGGGTGAGGAGGAGCACCGATCTATCCACACTTGGGAAATAGAGGAGAACGAAAACATTACAGTCAAGCTCATCAAGGGCAAGCTAAAAATACTTTATTAATATTCCAAGTTATATACAAGGTATTATAAACTCCTCAGCTTTACAAAATGCCCGAAGGCTTACAAAAATAAAACAAAAACAAATGGGGGAGCAGGAAGAACGACGGCTTCAAACTGCCTACTTGACCAAGGCCTCCCCGTCGTCCGCCCGTCCGGCACCTCTGCCAGCTGCCTTGCCTCCACCCGCCTGCTCCGCACCCCCGCCGGCAGCTTTGCCTCTGCCCGCCAGCTCGATGTCGCCGCTTTAGGGTCCTTTCTCCGCAAGGGGATACCTCGCGCGAAGCTCCCGGTTGTTGAACCCGGGCACCACCTCCTTGACAGTGTCGAAGGCATTATGCCACCCGATGGCTGTGGAATCTACAAGGTCGACGTAGAATTGGTTGTACGCTTTGTAGTCTTCCACGGCCTTTTCTGCCCTATCCTCAGCCCGCTTCGCCGCCTCGTGAGCTGCCAGGGTATCCCCCTTGCACAGGTCCCTCTGCTTTCTCATAGCCTCGAAAATTTCATTGACCTCGCCGATCCGGGCCTAAAGTGCCCGGTTAGACTCAGTCAAGGCCCGGTGAGACTCCTTCAGCCTTGTGGCCTTCAAGCCCTCCAATACCAGTGTCGACTCAAAGGAGGAAACGTTCACCTCGGCCTCCTTCAGTTTAGCGAGGAGCTCTTCCTCATGTGAGGATGACTCTCTGGCCTTTTTCATCACCGAGACAACTTCCTCGGCTTCCATGGCAGCTATGAGGGCACAATGTTGAAGGACCTGCAGAAAAACATAAACAACATCTGTCAGAAACTAAATAGAGGAAAAATCACCTAGAAATGTTTATTTTTCTTGAGGATTAACAGCCTAGATGGCCTCTTGGGCTATCGCCGTGACTTGGGCCTTCATGGTACCCCGAGGAATCCTGGCCCCTGCAGCCTTCTCCATGTCCTCTAGCAAGCTGTCGGCCACGAAGCAAGCTGTCGGCCACGAAGAGCCCCGACAACACTCCGATGCAGATGTCACCCTCCTGCACCTGTATCCTGGCCATGTGCGGCTGGAAAACCACTTTCTTAAGTATCTTGGCCGGAGACTGAGCGGAGGAGGGAGCCTCTGGTCTGGCCCGATGAGCCTGTTCACGGGCATGCTTCTGCCCCCTACTCTTGCGCTTCTCCGGGATGGGAGGGGTGGCAACGACCTTAGCGGGAGGACCATGCCGGGGCTCCGCCCCCGGCACGAGCTTGGATGAACTAGTGCTGCCGCCTTTCCTTCTCTGCACTTTGGCGGCCGGGGTGGCCATGATCTTCGATTAATCCATGGGCTTTGCGGAATAAAACAAAAGAAAAGATCAACAACAAGAATGACAAATTACGCTAAGCCTAAATTAATTGACTAAGTCCTAACTTACCCTCGAAGCGTGCGGGACTGAGTCACGCCCAGCTTAGAGCTTGCTCGGAGAGCAAGGCATTAGCCTGCTGCATCGGCACCTACTGCGACATGACCCCCGCTTCCGGGGCACTTGACTGCTTGGCCCTTGGGCAATCTGTCCTATGCCACTTGGTGGGCACTCACCATTCCTCTCCCTTCGGAGGGCTAATGAATACAAACTTCTCCTTTTACTCGTTGATAGAAGAAGGAACGACCACAACCCCTGACCCAGCTACCATACCCTTATGCTTTTTAAAAGAAAGATAAACCCAGCTTGGCTCGTCCTTACGAGTACCGGGGTGATTTTTTTAGCAAAGGAAGGAGAGGAGAATACTTAAGTTGAAGAGGATCCGATCAATTTTCATCCGGACCCGTAACCCGAGGAGAATTCTCCATGAGTTCGTCGCTAGCTAGCCCGGGGCAAGTTGAAAGCAATAGAGGACAACACAAATCTCAGGGGAAAAGGGCAGACGCATCCCTGCTCGGAACGCCTCTAAGTACAAACTAATCTCATTGCCTTGTACCTGGTCTGCCCGTTCACCCTCCCTGGTCAGATGAAGCGAATAGCCAGGGAGGATATGGAAACAAGTTTAGATATCAGAAAGCTCATCCGACCGATTCAACATCGAGGGCGCATCATGAGTATTCTCGATGCGCACCTTGGGGGCCCTTTTTGCTACCCAACGACGAAGAATAAGAGCATCAGCACCCCTTGGGGGCGAGCCCGACACGGAGGAAGAGGAAGAACTTCCTCTGCTATTGGAAGCCAAGGAAGAGGAAGATGACCCACTGGGCTCGACTTCAAAGGCTGAAGCCTCATCGCCCGACTCGACCCTAACTACATCAACAGAAGTATCAGAGGAAGACATCTGACCTTATTCAAGGAAAAAGTGGATGGGGATAGATTTAGGCTGAGTATGAATCAAGTGCCGAGCAATTCTCAAATGACAGGTGGCAAATGAAGCAAAGGTGCTTTCTAAGGAAGGGCCTCCCCTATTTATACACTCAGCGAAAGCAATTCGATGGACTAAATCCGCTCCCACTAAAACGAAGCATCGCGCCCCACAGCCCCAATGACGCCACGCGGTAGCTAACCAATAGATGTCGCCCCCCACACAGATCGAGCTGGTGAAAGTGACGACTCGCGATCCACCACCCATTTGTGGCTACATGGTGCGAAGATCGAGCAGGTGAAAGAGACATCATTGTGGATACCCGCGAAAATTAAGGCGTCTTGTGAAACGCCTCGTTTTTTTGGAAATCAAAAAGACATGGCAACCAAACACCCCATCGTTCCCAGACAACCCACTATGATGAGTCCTCGGTGCTAAGATTGACGGTGAAGACCCAGCCGACCACTCTCGACCCAACCCATAAATAGATCAAAACGAGAGTGGAAGGCTAATAATGATACTCCTAAGATAGAATTCTCCAGATCACAGTGCATAGTAGTTGACGTACCGTCCACATAAACCCGCTAGGTTCTTGGAGGCTGCGGAGCTGGAATAAGCATGATGCCTTAGGGATATTCCTCAACACCTCATCTTTGAGGTTGCATCCGATCTTTCGGAGACCTTCCCAGAGTACATTCCCTATTTGCCTAGAGGCCAGCCAACAGTTCGCTTCCAAGCTATCCTCCACATCCTCACTCGTCTTCGAGCTATCATGGAGCTGAGACTCCTCAGCTCACTTGCTTGTCTCCGAGCTATCCTGTATCTGAGATTCCTCAGTGTCCCTGTTTGGCCGGGAGCACAAAGCCCGAGTGCCCTCATAACGGCTCCGTGTATCTCGCCACGATGAGATCTCCGCCGCTCCGTGTCCCGCATCCCACGCTAGCGTATCTCGCTATTAATGGACGTATCCCGCCATTACTGGGCGTATCCCGCCATCAACGCGAATGTGACAAATGGGCATAACAGACGGCGAGAGTCTTGCACCGGCTCTCTCCATGCGGCCACTATATAAACCCCTCTTCCAGAAGACTCAGGTTTCTCAAACTCATTCTATTATGTCACTACCCTGGCCTAATATTCCTCGGTACATATATGATCTTCGGAGGGTCTTATGGTGGTTTCTCACCCGAGGGCTTCCTTCGCAGGTAACTCGACGTCAACAAAAACCCATGGGGATCCACATGCTCAACCTTCACCCCCAATCTCAACCATTCAGCCCACTGGCCGCAAGATCGACCAAAGACAACATCCGAAGGAGATTCCGACCTCCATTAGGTAACCATGAAAATAATGCTTTATCCATAGCACCTAAAACTTTAAAGACTTGTCATTTTGGTTCTACATGGAGTAATAAATTAACAACTGCACTTGGCAGTTAATTAATCATACCCATAATAATTAATTAGATTAGATAGGGCAGGGCAAAGCAAAACAGAGAGAGCTTTCTTTAGTGAATGTCCTTTGAATTGTCTTGAGAACCTCTGGCTTTTCTATCAACAATAATGAGAGATTTTAAATTGAAAGTACACCACGAGTGTTGTCCGCTAATCCCCACTCATAGGCTGTTTTCACCGCAGCCACAATATTCGCGAATTATTTGACGAATTCGTAAATAATTCATGAATTTTTGAACGTCCGATTAAATCTTCGATTTAATCGCCGTAGGTGAATGATTCGAATTATTCGCAAATATTTCATGAATTATTCCCAAATAATTCACAAAATCAGCTAATAAGTCATAAAAATAGTGAATAATTTGCAACATCAAAACCAAGTGTGACGATACTCCTAAGACGAAATTCCCCAGATCACGGCATGTAGTAGCTGATGTGTCGTCCACGTAAACCCGCTAGGTTCCTGGGGTTGCGAAGCTGGAATAAGTACGATACTTTAGAGACATTTCTCGACACTTCGTCTCTGAGGTTGAATCCGACCCTTTGGAGACCTTCCCGGAGTACATTTCCTATTCACCTAGGGACCAGCCAACAGCTCGCCTCCGAGCTATCCCCGTCCTCCTCGCTCGTCTCCGATATATTACAGAGCTGGGCTTCCTTAGCTCCCTTACTCATCTTCAAGCTATCATGGAGCTAAGACTCCTCAGCCCACTTACTCATCTCCGAGCTATCCTGTATCTGAGATTCGTCAGTATCCCTGTTTGGCCGAGAGCACAGAGCCCGAGCGCCATCGTAACGGCTCCGTATATCTTGTCTTGACGAAATCTTCGTCCCTCCACGTCCCGCATCCTACGCTAGCGTATCTCTCTATTAATGGGCATATCTCGCTATTAATGGGAGTATCCCTCCATCAACGCAAACGTGATACAGGAGCATAATGAACGGCGAGAATCTCGCATTGGCTCATTCCATGCGACTGCTATATAAACCTCCTTTCCAGAAGACTCAGGTATCTCGAACTCATTCCAATACGTCACTACTCTACTCTAATATTTTTCGATACTTACTTGATTGATGGAGGGTCATACGGTGGTTTCATACCCTGGGATTTTTTTTACAGGTAGCTCGGCATCAACAACAACCAACAGCCCATTGAGATCCACACGCTCAACCTTTATTTCAAATCTTAACCGTTCAGTACCGTTGGTAGCAAGATCGACAGAAGACAACATCTGAGGGAGATTCTGACCTCCATCAGTTGGCGCCGTTTTGGGGAATGCTTTCCCACCTATGAAAGTTGATCTTCCGTCTTCGATTTGACGGCCAGCGATCATTACAACGATCCCAGCATGAGCCATCCCATCTTCCACAATGGAGGCGGGAGCGGTTCTACTCCACCTCCTAAAATCATCGAAGCCTTATCTGTGTGGATTGACAGGCTCACGGCGATGGTGGACGCGCTCGCTCATATTCAAACGGCCGACCATGCCCGCCAAACTGTCATCCTCACTCCCCGGAACGACGGTGTGTACGAGGCGACGGAGGAGCGCATTCAGGACTTTGACCTCACTCATGCCAATTTCGATGTCACGGAACACCGGCTTGCCGATTCCGTCAGTGACGACCCCCATATGAAGAATGATTTCATAACTCGTTGGGAGTCAAACAGTTCGACAGCGAGATCTCAAGAGCGACCAGATTATCGCTTCAGCGCTCGCCGCGCTCTCTCACCCCTTGAAGAGACGTCGGTCAAGTCATCTGATTCCAGGAAAGACTGACGTCACCACACTGATCGAGACTGCACACATGGTGAATGTCGGGGCCAACCAAGAAGGGTCCACCCCGAGGATCTAAGAAGCATGATAGAATAAAGCCGAAACCGCTCCATCATGCTATCCCAGAGCAGAGATAGCTGGCACTTCGACTATGGAGACTCCTCGGGGCCAACAGCAAATCGAGGTCCTTGAGAAGAAGATTGAGGACATGTGGCTC
Organism: Agapanthus africanus; assembly: GCA_030015575.1. Taxonomy (NCBI): domain Eukaryota; kingdom Viridiplantae; phylum Streptophyta; class Magnoliopsida; order Asparagales; family Amaryllidaceae; genus Agapanthus; species Agapanthus africanus. The sequence goes on from CM057349.1 coordinate 455,738,811, forward strand.
GCTACCCATTCTCCTGGTGGGTTGGAAATATACTCCTCGGATTCTCTCACGTGACCCTTCATAGAGCAGTTACTACGTGAGCGTGTCGTCTCGAAACAAGCCGTCCAAGGTGGCCCTCTTCGACGGAAAGTCCGACCCAAAGGACCATCGGGACGCGTTCACAGCGGGATGAGCTTCCAGGACAACTCGGACCTGGCTCAGTGCCGAGCCTTTCCCACTACCCTTATCAGGGCCGGGAGAGATTGGTTCCGTGGCCTTGCTCCGCGTTCAATCTCAATCTTCGATGAGTTGGCTACTCAGTTCCTCGATCATTTCGTCGACAACCGACGATATAAAAGGATGGTCGACTACCTGTTCACCATCAAGAGCGAGGACAGAGAATCTTTCAAAGGTTACGTCACCCGATTCTATAATGCCCTTTTGGAAGTACCCGAGCACCGTGATGAAACGGTCACCGCCTTGAGATCTGGTCTTAGGCACAAAGAGTGGTTCCATTCTTTTGCATTAGCGCAACCTCAGACCACGGCCGAGGTAAAAAGCTGGACCGAGTGGGAGATCCAACTCGAATATGAAGTGAACGCCAACCTACCCTGTAGGGACTGGATGGACCGAAAGAAATGGGACTAAGAGAAGAAGAAATGTACCGATCATCCGAAACCTTATTCTTTGAGGTTTCATAAGTACACCCCACTGAAGGTCTCCCAGACCGAGCTGCTAGAGGAAGCAAAGAGCGAGATATTCTTCAAGCTCCCGCCAATGATCTAAAGGTCGAGTAAGCAACTTTGCAGCCCATACTGTGCCTTTCATCGGTCACAGGGGCACCCCACCGAGAACTGCAAAAAACTCCGTGATTATATCGAAGAGCTGATTTGCTCTGGTAACCTAGCAAAGTACCTACGGGACAAACATTAAGCGGATCAGGAGCAACCAGACAAACCTCCACCCGAAGAGTTGACGGTTGGGCAGATCATGGTCGTTTTTATTGACTCGGCTCTGAGTAACGAGGACACCCATTGCATTCGGCCAGTCATGACCTTGAATGACACCCTCCAAGAAGTGCAAGAAGGTTGTTCCCATCACCTTCACCAATGAAGATCTTCATGGCATATCCCTCCCGTATAATGATCCCCTGGTGATCATAGCCTGGGTAAAATAGTACAAAGTCTGGAGAATCCTAGTTGACTCGGGAAGCTCGTTAGATATCCTATTTTATGACCGTTTCAAGTGTATGGGATTGAACCCGTCCGATCTCCAGCTGGCCTCGCACGTCTTCTCTAGGTTTACAAACTACTTCGTCTAAGCCGAGGGAACGATCACCCTACCTTTCAACATACGGGAGGCTGGAGGAACCCAAACCATGTCGGTGACTTTCCTTGTCGCCCGGGTTCCTTTGTCTTATAACAAACTCTTGGGCCGACCCACTTTGAACGAACTCCAAGCTAAGATCTCGACCTACCACCTCGCGCTCAAGTTTCCTCTGGACAATGGGGGAATAGGTCGGGCCTACGTAGATCAGCAAACCGCCAGAGTTTCTCTGGCCTCGATGGTCTCCAAGGACAAAGGTGTTGATGGTTTCGAAGAACTGTGCGATCCTCGGGAATCTCTGGATACATGTGATGACAAAAAGGAGATTCGGGGTTCTCTGATGGGGGCCTTGTTTGAGGTTCCTCTCAAGGTGGGAGACAACAGCCGAACTACCCAGATTGGCTCCCTCTTGACTGGGTAAACTCGGGACAACCTTATCCAGTTCCTCCGAAGCAACTCGGATGTATTTTCTTGGACTCCCGAGAACACGTCAGGAATCGACCCCAAGGTAATCTCGTACAAACTCGGATTTGACTTAATAGCCCAGCCGATCCGATAAAAGAAATGAAGCTTCGTGCTTGTAAAATATAAGGCGATCAAGAAGGAAGTGGAACGACTAATAACGGCTGGCTTCATTAGGAACCTAGACTATTCGGCTTGGCTAGCCAACGTAGTCATGGTCAAGAAAGCAAATAGAAAGTGGCGCATGTGTGTCAATTTTACCGACCTGAACAAGGCTTGCCCCAAAGACAACTACCCACTCTCTCAGATAGATCAGCTAGTTGATAGCTCGGCTGGTCAAGAGCTGCTGAGCTTTATGGATGCCTTCTCTGGTTATAACCAGATCCGGATGAACCCGTCCGACGAAGAGCTCACCGCCTTCACCACCGATCGAGGAGTCTATTATGACAAGGTAATGCCCATTGGCCTCAAAAACGCTGGGGCAACGTACCAACGGCTGGTCAACAAGCTGTTCAAGCCATAAATTGGGAGAAATATAGAACTTTACGTCGATGATATGCTCGTAAAGTCTACCCTGTCTGTCGGGCATACCACGGACCTCGGCGAGACCTTTGAGGTATTACGGAAGAATAAAATGAAACTGAATCCAGCCAAGTGTACCTTCGGGGTCACGGGCGAAAAATTCCTTGGATTCATGGTCACACAATGAGGAATCGAGGCAAACTCTAAGAAGATCAGGGCCATCATTGACATCGTGATGCCTAAGAGCAATGTTGAAATCATGCGGCTCACGAGCAGTGTAGCCGCTTTGAGTCGGTTCATGTCTAGATTCGGCGAAAAATGCCTGCCTTTCTTTACAGCCTTATAGAAGATCCCCGGGTTTGAGTGGTCCGAAGAGTGTCAAGTCGCCTTCGAGTAGCTTAAGATTTACTTGACGACACTCCCGCTTCTTACCCGACCAGAGGAAGGAGACGAGCTGTTGGTGTATCTGGCCGTCTCCGGCCAGGCTGCCAGCTCCATGCTCATCGAAGAATCTGAGGGGATACAAAGGCCAGTCTACTATGTCAGCTGCGTTTTCAAAGACACAGAGACCGGGTACCCATCCATTTAAAAGGTAGTCCTGGCGCTCGTCGTCACCTCCAGGAAACTACGGCACTATTTCCAAGCTTACACGATCACCGTTCTACCGATCGACCCATGGGGAACATTCTCAGATCTCCCAAGTCGTCAGGCAGATTGGAGAAGTGGAGATGGGAATTGTCACAATTTAACGTACGATACGGGCTAAGGTAATCTATTAAAGAACAAGCCCTATCCGATTTCATAGTCGAATGCACCATTCCCAACAAAGAAGAAGTGCCGACATGGGATCTGAACCCACGACCCTCGGTCAAAGAAAAGCTCAGTCCGATTCCGGAATGAGTAATCTATATGGACGGCTCCTACACAGAAGAGGAGAGTGGGGCGAGGCTAGTTATCCATGGTCCAAGTGAAGCCGAGATGGAATACTCCCTACGGTTCGACTTCAAGGCCTCGAACAACGCCGCAAAATATGAATCCTTATTGGCCGGTGATTGAATAAAAAAGAATAGGTAGTAATAGTAACCACAATTAATAACGGTATAGCGTGTAGCGAGCGTTAGTGAGCATGGGTCGTCCTCTGGGATTCGAGGAATTCGTAAATTCTTGCTTTAGATGAGTCGAAAGAACTAGTAAAGAAATTCAAGAAATTGTTTAAGATTTAGTTGAAGTAATAGTTTCAAGAAAATCAAGAAATCGTTTTCAAGAAAGGAAATCAAGAAAATGTTCAAGATCTAATTATCAAGAAAATATGAAGAAGGCTTGTAGGATTCGATCGGATTTAGTAGCCATGAATGACTAATAAATATAACCCATCTTTTCTAATGATAGTTTAACGCTAGATTGATGGCGATGAATGCGGATTAGGGTTTTTTTTGGAAGAAACTAGGGTTTCTTCACTATAGTCCCTTATCCTTTCATTATCCCATTCATTTTCTAGCCCTTCACAAAAAGATCGTCAATCTTATCTCACATCGTGGTCAAGATAATCAATAATTTGATATCGTACCCAATAAGGATGTTAACGATTCTTTTACGAAGGTTTGTAAACTTCATAAGGCTAAAGAAAAGTATAGAATTCTATCATCTATCGATCTACCCTAATCTTACGAATCCTATCAAGTGGAGATTTACTCGCGCATCATGAAAATCGAAGAAAGATTAGAAAAAGAACTCATAATGCCGAATTTTAAAAGAAATCGAAATCGAAACTAATTATCATCTTTATTATTCAGCTTCAAATTACAAATTCTTCAATCCGAGATTATAAGAAGAATTTCTCTCGATCACTCCCTTGAAGAGCTAATTTTTCCGTCGATTTTTACGTTGCTCGATCATCGTGAGTCTTGGACCTGTCGTGGATCACGTGCTCGTTGATGACGATCGGCTTCGTATAAAGGATCTTTTGTTGAATCGCTTGATGAACTTCTCGATGATTCTTGATTTTGGATCATGGATTTGATGTTGTTCTTGGATTTGTGTTGAATTGGATGAAAAGTTGAGACAAAATTAGTAACTAATTAGGAATTTTTCTCTTCATGACCTTGGTCCTTTTTATATCCCCCTCTTTAAGCTTCCCCTACAATCTAGGTTGTTATAGAGAAGTTTCCAGAACAAGATTGTTACAACGAGGTTTCCTCAGTAAGCTAGGATGTTGATAAGAAGTTTCCGACCCCGTAGCCCCTGAATCGGCCGCGGATCCGCGGCGACTCGGCCTGACTCGGCCGCGGTTCCGAGGTCAATTGGTGACTTCATTGCTTCAAAATTCTATGGTCTTCTTCTGTTAATCTATGGGTCATTATGTGATATCTGGAATCTTTTTATCTCTTCTGAATTTCTGCCAGTATTTGATTCTTCGACTTTCTTGTATTTTATCGGCAGATTCTTGATTCCCGATATCTGACCTGAGCTAATCTTGCACAAGATCTCAATGAAGAACGTGAGATACAAAATATTATGCGTAAAAATATTAAACATACAATTTCCTTCATAATGTTGATTATAATGTATAACACATTGGTAAATGATATTTTTCAAATGAACTTTTAATATGTGTTATATTTATAGCAAATATCTTTAGATGGTTAAGAAAAGTAAGGAAATTGTCATATTAAAAGTGCACTATTTTCAACTGAACAAATACCCCCAAACTTGACTTTGATCATTCAAACTTTATTTATTCAAGAGAAGGAGAAAAATAGAAAGAAAAAGAAAAAAATTAACTAGCACACTTTCGTAGGCAATACGATTGCACTGAGCACGTACAACAAGTCTTTAAATCTCTAGGTGTCCCTAGTAGGAGGAGTGTTGTCTCCTGAGGGTTATCAGCGCATTGTACCCACAAAATCCTATAATAAAAGAAAGACTGTAAAAGTTACATATAAAGATAAGAATTATAAAAGAAAGAAACTTAAAAATCAGAGTTTTCAACTACACTAGCTTTTCGGTTGTCATGAGCCCTATCTTAATAGTCATGAAAAGATGTTAGAAATCACATCATCTCTCAATAAAACATTGCCTTTATTCTTCATCCCTACTTTTCCTCCAAACACCGATCATATACCCCTACGTGCGTGTGAAAGATATCCCTACACTCGGAGAATTCAATTCAAGCTATCATACTCTTGTCCTTCTACCTCAGTACTTTTTAGTCGGTGAATATTCTAGATGGAATTGTTCACATATTGTTCAAGCGACCGTTAATATTTCTTGAAGTACTAACCGACCGATCACTAAATTTGCTCACATATTAGGAGTAATTAGCAATTTTCTCGTCTTGAAACACCTAAGGCTTAGCAGTGACTCCTAAACCAGTTGGTCTAAGGCACTAGGTGATGAAGCACCTTATCTATATTTTTTTATGCTGTCTTGGTAATTAAAAAACCGGTTTTCATTTTTCTTCACCATTTTATACTTTTATGCTCCATTTAAATTTATTTTCTTCGTAGTTTGGCTTTTAGACAAGAGCATTTCAAAGTGTCCTCTACTATCCCAAGTTTCAAGACATGTGTAATGCGTATAATTGGATATCAACGTTCAGATGTTTGGCTTCCAGAATAGGAACTATTTTTCAGACTTATTTTTATTCTCAGATTAGTGACTTCTTTCATCTTACTAACCTTTGGGACAACAGCTCATAACTACTTATTACTAGTTTTGTTTCAGAAAACTTCTAACTTTCTTGTTTTTCTTAAACTATTCCAATTTTTCAAATGTAATTTTTCACTTTCTAATCTTTCATTATAAAAGAAATTTTTAAAATTTTTGTGCTTATCCAAAGTGTATAATGCAAAGTAATACGTAAATAAGCACAAACCTCCCCCAAACCTGTTTACAGCGGTGTTCTCACTGTTGTCATCTTTTAAATCTCAAAAAACTGTAGACTTGGGAGAAAAAGTTATTAACAGGGACAAGAATAAATGAAAGTAAAAATCTCCCCCAAACTTATTTTTAATCATATGGATATTCGGTTAGGTCCTATTTAACTCACCTCCATTCTGATGATGAGACAATATTATTGAGACATGGAGGTGAGGTGGAGGAAATTTAGTTATGATAAGGCAGCTCCTGTAAAGTCAGGAGCTCCTCCGTGGGGTCAGTGGAAAAATACGGTTTTAATCTATGCCTATTCACTTTAAAAATATAACCGTTTTTAATATTTTCAACTTCAACTGCCCCGTGCGGGTATACATACCGCACCACAAATGGTCCTTTCCAATGAGATTTTAGCTTACCCGCTTGAAGATGGAGACGGGAATCGTAAAGAAGAACTTGTTGTCTCGGGATAAAAGTTTTTCTCAAAATATTTTTATCGTGAAATACTTTAGTCCGGTTCTTTACTATAACCGCATTATCGTAAGTTTCATCACGGAGTTCGCTTAACTCATTTAATTGCTACTTCCGAAAGTTGCAGGCTTGATTTAAATCGAAGTTAAGTTCTGTAATAGCCTACATTGCTTTATATTCGATCTCGACAGGAAGGTGGCAAGCCTTTCCAAACACTAGGTGATAAGGGGACATACCAAGATCAGTCTTATAAGCAGTACGGAATGCCCAAAGAGCATCCATCAATTTGGTTGACCAATTTTTACGGTTTTTAGAAACTGTCTTCTCCAAAACTTGTTTGATTTGCTTATTGGAAATCTCAGCTTACCCGCTTGTTTAGGGATGATAGGGCGTAAAAAGTTTATGGTTGATTGAATATTTCCGTATCAAAGTCTCGAAAGACCGATTACAGAAATGCGTTCCATTGTCGCTAATGATAGTGCGAGTGTCACGACCCAAAATTCGGCCCGTGACCGGCACTTAATCGCGTAACGTCTACAGGCGTAACGTGTCTAAGTAAGCCGAAACCCAGAAATCAAACCATTAAATATAGAGTGTTAAAATGTTTTTTGTAAAAACGGTTGTAATTGTTTAGAAAACCCTTTTTAATTAATTTAGTAGAAATCCCTTTTTAAGTTCAAGTGTTTAATTAATAAAATCTTTTTGTGCGACATTTTCTTTATAAAAATTTATCCCGAGAGGCGGGTGAAAGACAAGATGTAAGTAAAATGACATGTGGAATAAATAGAGCATCACAATGACTGAGTAAAAATGAAATGAAGATAGCAAGAAATATAAGTCTGCATAAATAAAGTCGGCTCACAACGAGCTCGACGCCAAAGTACAAAATAACATATGTCGTCCTCACAACTATCTCTAAGTAAATACAAGAAGGTAGATGGAGAGTACTAGATATATCAATATACAACTGAAAGTAAACAGATACCGTACAAAAAAACCACCTACTAGCAAAAGGGCTAACACGCCTCAGCAAAAGTATCTGTGTCAAAAGGTGCGGTAAACAGCCAGCCGCGACTACTCCAAAAGGGCAACCTGCAAACACTGTTGCACAACGGGGGTGAGTTGCCAACTCGTGAGTAGCAGATAAGATATAAAGGTAATCGCGAGTATGCACGTGCTGCGATACTCTAAACTATGCCTACAGGTAACATCTATATGATGAACTGGTTGCTCAATATCATGCAACAAGTATGATCTAATGACATCTCTATGTAATGAGCAGATATATGATGATCAGACATACCAATGTAATCTAACAACCCTATATAGGATGAGCAGGGTACGCAATGATATGCAAGCATGTGTACTCTATCAGGTATACTAGCTACAGGATGAGATGTCAAGCACAAAATGCTGAGTATGGGAAGAAATAATGTCTACACGGAATGTCAACGTGGAAATCATAACTGGTGTCTGTCAATACACCCCAATCCCAATACAACTCAGGCGCCGTCATCCACATCGGCCCTCAAATCCTGTAATCTCATAAAATCGTGAGTGCCCAACATCGGCACCCAAATATCAAGAAAACTCGTGTCCAGCATCGACATGCAAAACCTCATATCTCGGGCATCCGTCAGTCCAGGTTAGCCCACGGGCTCTGTCTGCGGTATCGGCCCTCGGCCCCGGCAGTACGAGTCGTCCCGTATCCATCTCTCGACTCTGGTCGGTATCCTCCGGATAACCGCCAGGTCCAACCAATCACCGGTAGGTAGTAGTCCCTCTGCCAGGCTCACCGTCTACTGCACAGCGATCCGTTCTCACCCCGGGGTACCATACCGGGTCCACCATGTATCCGCAATCGGCCCCGTCCAGCTCCTCGACTCGGGTTCACATGTATCGCTCTAGCACCGAGAAAACACATGGTGGACGCACCGAAATATCATATCAAGGAAAACCGGGTTTTTAAACAATGCGTATTTTCTTAAAATAGTACTCCTGTCCCCAAATCCAGAAATCATATGAATCAATCTAATGCGTAAATCCATGCCATGCGTCGTATGACACTAAGAGTAAAAGAAAAGGGAAAACCGCTCTTTTAAAAAAAAATCCAGTTTGGAAAGTATCGTATGCGGTCCCTTAGTTTTTGAATTAAGTCAATATCATCCATGTATGTAACATATGAATATGAGTATAGGTATGGATGTGCGAAAAGCTAAGTGAATGTAGCAATGTACATATGCAATGATGTATTTATATCCAAGTACGAATAGGTGATATATGTGGTACAAGTATGAACATTTAATGAATGTGTACCCAAGTCTGAATATATGCAGTGTAGGGGTACAAGGGTAATCATGTCAATATATATATATAAATATGCACTAAGATGAAGTATAGGGGTACATGTGCACAGGTAGCGATATATAATTGAAGGTATGCACAATGGTATGAATATAACATATGCTAGTATGTGGCAAAACATGACAACGTCAATAACACGGAATCAATATGATATATGATTTCTAGCAATCCTATACTGTGCGTGTCATGGCAATCACTAACGGTATGGGTGTAGCATATAAATCGTGCTCGTGCAACTGTTACCGTTAGTGATAGTGCAGTGTTCTATACTACCCGTTCTATGTACGTAACAAAGGTATGCTACTCTAGTATGTTTGCATGAAAATAAACATCCTACTACGCCCTGACGCTTAACGCCATACGGGCGATTTCCCCGTAGATGTTAAATCTACTCACCTGGTCGCGTGCTAAGTATAGCCGACCACCTGCTTCCCTTTCCTGGCGGCGTCTGACGTACCCGCCTGCGAACCTGGAATTTACACAAGAATCCAAATATAATCAAAAATCTCGCAAACGCGGTATCAAAACAAGTGAGAAACTCGTGTCGCGAATTGACGCGCGTGTGTGCGATACGCTGAAACGTGCGTGTACGTGCCTAACGCTTAACCCGATACGCCGCGATACGCTGAATCACAGAACCACTCGCGTATCGCGCAAACCAAAAACACCAGAAAATGATATACTGCCCCAGATTTTACCCAAATCAAATTATTACAATTCTATATATACCAGAGACCTACAAAAGGTAGCAGACACCTACCATAAAAACCCTGGGACCTATCCCCCAAGTCTGGCCGCAATTTGCGGCCAGGATGAATTTTTCCGGCGGCCGTAGGTTGGAGTGGTGGGGTCGGGTTCTGGTAGTAGGGTCAGGGTGTCACCATTAGAGTATGGTCCACTCAATTTCATTCTAAACTCACTGGGTCTAAAGCAGATTTCAAAAAGGCTCAGTTAAACTCAAAACAGTAAGTTTTGCACTAATTTGAAAACTCAGGGTATTTTTGTGTAATCTGGGGTTCCCTAGGTCAAGTTGGTCCTAACAATACCTAATTAGGATAGTCTAACTAACACGAACATTACTTAACACCAATCCACACAAATCACCCAAATCGTATAATTGACGCTAAAAGGATACGCGTGTGTGAAACTAAACGCACTTGCACACGACACGTCGCGACGCGTGCGAACTTACCAGAACCAACTTCGACGCGCTGTGGCGCGCAGCGCGCCACAGAACTGCGCGGATCACGCGCGTGTCGCCTAAGGTTTAAAACATCGAAAACGCGTTTATAGCTCCAGATTTTAACTCTGGGCCAAACTGCAAAAGTTACAGATACCGAAATCCTAAGCTACCCAGAAGAACCCTACAGCCAAAAACCCAACACCCTAGCCCCTGTTCTGGCCGCAAATTGCGGCCAGAAGGAATAAACCGGCGGCCTAAATTTTGAGGTGGGTCCCCATGCTCTGTGTGTGTGTCTCTGTTAAGGTCACTGTGCTACAGTCTTCACAATTTTATGATTAAAGGTTCAGGTCAACAGCAGATCTAACAGAGCCTATAAAATCGCTAAAATCGCCAATTTACGCCAAGTCGGACAAATCGGGTATTCCGGTGAAATCTGCGATAAATCTTGGTTTCACTAGCCTTAACAGCACTTACTAAGGTTATACTAACCATTAAAACCATTACTAGACTAAATCCCACCCAAATCTCTACAACTAGCACTAAACTACACAATTTAAACACTAAACTGCACTATAACCATAACCTAAGCAAAGAGAAGTTGGGTTAAGGGAATTATACCTCTACAGATCCTAGTTGAAGGAGAAGAGAAGAAGGAGGGAGTGGGTGTGCTGCTGCTATAGCTTCTGGGGCTGCATATTGGCTGAAATGAGCTGCTGATCTGCTCTGCAGATGCTGCTGCTGCTGCTCCAGGCCACTGCTGCTGCTCCTTTTCTTTTTGAAGCAGAAGCCAAAGCTTTGGTGTGGAGTTGCTGCTGTAGCAGCTGGGGAAGAGTTGTGTGTGTTGTTGTGGTGTAGTATAAGATGGTGTGGGTGTGTGTGAGTGATTATGAAATGGGCTGTTGTTGCAGCTGATGTTACTGTTTAGTGCTGAAGCTGAGGCTGGTTTCATGATGTTTTGGTGGCTGAAAGTGCTGGAATTGGGCTGATGTGTGGGTGTGAGTGAGAGGTGTGAGTGTGAAGAGACATGCAAAAAGGTTTGAGTTGAGATGGTGTGACACAACCTTAAACCATCATGACATCCATCACATCTTCCTCTCTCTCTCTCTCACAACAAGCAAGTCAACCCTAAACTTTAATCACCCTCAATTAAACTAATTAGCTCAAAACAACTCAATTATCTTAAGCAAGGCCCTAATCCTACCATGGTGGGCTAAACATGGTTAACCCACCATGCACACCCAAACTAGGTCACTCTAAGTCTAACCCTAGTTAACGTGCACAAGTGTGTGTGGTCGAGATAAATTTCTACAAAAATGACCATAAAACCAGATAAATTACTAGAAACCCATTTTGGTAAACTTTTTACCAAAACCCCCACATTAGCATACAATCACCACTAACCCTAAACTCAGGTGTTACAGTCTCCCCTCTTTAAGAAAATTCGTCCCCGAATTTTAAAAAAAAATAACTATGCGTACCTTCAAAGAGATGAAGGAATTTCTTCCGCATCTCCCCCTCGGTCTCCCAAGTGATCTCCTCACCATTCGGCCCGCGCCAAAGGACTTTCACCGACGGCAGGACCCTAGATCGAAGTTTCTTCACCTGCCGAACCAATATCTCAACTGGCTGCACGGTGAACGAAAGATCGGGATCAAGCTGAACTGTCTGATGCTGGATCGTGTGGGAAGGGTCATGAAGATATCTGCGTGGCATCGATACGTGGAAGACGGGGTGAACATCTGAAAGATTGGGTGGGAGAGCCAAACGATATGCAACTGCGCCTACCCGCTCGAGGATCTCGAAAGGACCTATGAACCTGGGGCTAAGCTTCCCCTTTCGTCCAAACCTCATCACTCCCTTTATTGGAGAGACCCTCAGAAAAACGTGATCGCCAACTGCGAACTCTAATCTGCTGCGGCGTCTGTCAGCATACGATTTCTGCCTGCTCTGAGCTGTCCTCATCCTGTCTCGAATCAGCTGAATCTTCTCGGTCGTCTCCTGTACGATCTGAGGCCCCAAAATACTGCTCTCGCTCAGCTCTGTCCAACAGACGGGTGATCTACATCTCCTCCCATACAAAGCCTCGAAAGATGCCATCTGAATGGTGTCCTGGAAGCTATTATTGTAGGAGAACTCTATCAAGGGTAAATGATGATCCCAGCTACCACCAAAGTCTAGAATGCACGCTCGGAGCATGTCCTCGAGAGTCTGAATGGTCCCCTCTAACTGTCCGTCGGTCTGCGGATGAAATGCCGTGCTGAAACTCAAACGAGTGCCCAAAACCTCCTGAAGCCTCTGCCATAGTTTGCTGGTAAACTGGGTGCCTCGGTCGGACATAATACACGTTGGGACCCCATGTAGCCGTACAATCTCGTCGATATAAATCTGGGCATACTGCGCAAATCCGAAAGTCGTCTTCACCGGCAGGAAGTGAGCCGCTTTCGTCAGATGATCCACGATCACCCAAATAGAGTCATACCCCCGTCTAGTCCTGGGTTGACCCACAACGAAATCCATCGAAATCTGTTCCTATTTCCACTCCGGAATGGGTAACGGCTGTAGCTCTCCTGCGGGCCTCTGGTGCTCGGCCTTGACTTGCTGACAAGTCAGGCATCTCGATATGAACTCCGTGATGTCCCTCTTCATTCCGTCCCACCAGTAGGTCTCTCTCATATCGTGGTACATCTTGGTGGAACCGGGGTGGACACTGTACACCGATCGATGCGCCTCCTCCAAAATATCGCGCCCCAATCCCTCAGCATCTGGTATGCACAGTCTAGACCCAAATCGTAATATCCCCTGATCATCAATCAAGAACTCGGAGAATCTGCCCTGTCCAATCCGTGTCATGATCTCTGAGCAACGGTCATCCCTGCGCTGTGCCTCATATATACGGTCAAGCAACTGTGGGCGTGCACGAACGTGCGCAAGCTGTCCCCCGATCTATGTGAACTCGAACTGCACTCGGCTGTCGCATAATATCTGCCAATCTGCCGACGACTGCCTCTGTACTGCACTCAAACACGCTAGACTACCCTCGGGCCTCCTACTCAAAGCATCTGCTACTACGTTAGCCTTGCCCGGGTGATATAAGATCTCGCAGTCGTAGTCTTTCACCAGTTCCATCCAACGGCGCTGTCGGAGATTCAGGTCTCGCTGCTGAAATATATACTTGAGGCTCTTGTGATCAGTGAATATCTGGCACGACTCGCCGTAGAGGTAATGTCGCCAGATCTTAAGTGCAAAGACCACTGCAGCCATCTCCAAATCGTGAGTGGGGTAGTTCTGTTCATGCTTCTTCAATTGCCGGGAAGCATAAGCGATCACCCTGCCGTGCTGCATCAGTACGCATCCTAGCCTCACTCGTGAAGCGTCACAATAGACTACAAATCCGCCCGATCCTGAATGCAATGATAACACTGGCACCGTAGTCAAGCAAGTCCGTAACTGCTGGAAACAGCGCTCGCACTCTTCCATCCAAACAAAAGGGACTCCCTTCCGGGTCAATCCGGTCAAGGGTGCAGCAATACGGGAGAAATCCTGTACAAATCGCCTGTAGTAGCCGGCCAGTCCTAGAAAGTTGCGTATCTCAGTAACAGATATATGTCTGGGCCAACTCCGAACGGCCTCGACCTTCCTCGGGTCTACACATATACCATCCCGTGTAATCACATGACCCAAGAAGTCCACGCTATCCAACCAGAACGCGCACTTGGAGAATTTAGCATAAAGCTGGTGCTCCCTCAAGGTCTGCAGTGTGATCCGCAGGTGCTGCTCGTGCTCCTCTCTGCTCCGGGAATACACCAATATATCGTCAATGAATACGATGATGAACAAGTCGAGATATGGCCTGAATATACGGTTCATCAAGTCCATGAAGGCTGCTGGCGCGTTGGTGAGTCCGAACGACATCACCAAAAACTCGTAATGGCCATAACGCATACGGAAAGCTGTCTTCGGAATGTCCCCCTGTCGAACTCGCAGCTGATGGTAGCCCGACCGCAAATCGATCCTCAAAAAATATCCTGCCCCCTGAAGCTGGTCGAACAAGTCGTCGATGTGTGGCAACGGATATCTGTTCCACACGGTCACCCGGTTCAGCTGCCGGTAGTCGAAACACAGACGCAAACTGCCGTCCTTCTTCTTGACAAACAGGACCGGAGCACCCCAAGGAGAAACACTGGGTCGAATAAGTCTGTTGTCCAGCAAATCTTGCAACTGACTTTTCAACTCACTAAGCTCCGCCGGGGCCATCCGATAAGGCGGTATAGAAATAGGCCCCGTGCCGGGAATCAAATCAATACAGAACACAACATCACGCTTAGGCGGTAGCCCAGGAAGCTCGTCAGGGAATACGTCAGGGAACACACATACAATCGGAACCTGGTACAATGGAATATCTGTGGCTCCAGTATCGCAAACATAGGCTAGAAATCCCTGACATCCCTTCCTCAAAAGCTGTCCAGCGTGAAGAGAAGAAATCAATCTGTGAGGGGCGGCACCACGGTCCCCCTGCACAACAACAGCCGACTCGCCGAAAAAACAAAATCTCACTGTCTTCTCACGGCAGTCCACCGATGCATAGCACGTGGCTAACCAATCCATGCCCAAAAGAACGTCGAAGTCCAACATCTCAAGAAGGATCAAATCGACAGGCAAATCTCTCTTGCCAATACGGAAAACGCAGGATCGGAACACGTGTCTAGCCACAAACGACTCTCCCACGGGAGTGGTCACAATTAGCGGTTGATCAAGCAACCCAGACTCTCTACCCAAACTCAGCACAAAATGTGTGGAAATGTACGAGTGCGTGGATCCGGGATCGAACAATACGTATGCATCAACAGAACATACTGATAAGGTACCTGAGACCACCGCATTGGACGCTTGCGCGTCCTGATGCGTCAACGCGAAGACCCGTGCCTGTCCTCCACCTGCAACTGGCGGTCCCCTACTAGCGACTGGCTGTACTCTGCCGGTGGCTGGCTGTCCTCTGCCTCGACCGCCTCGCCCTCTAGGAACAAACCCTCCGCGACCACGGCCTCTCTGTGCCTGAGTCTGACGCAGGGCGACTGTGGGTACAATGGGCAACGCCCTCTAAGGTGGTGAAGGTGGTAGTGTGACATGTGGTACGGCTGCCTCTCTACGGGGTATCTCAAGACACTCTCGAACACGATGATAGGAACTCCCGCATCGGTAACATCCGGATGATACTGGCTAACCCTCCTGGGGATAAGAGCTGAAAAGCTGACCTCGTCTCGAGTCTCTGCCACCTGCAAGGTGTCTGTCGCGGCGCCTGAACGGCCATCTCCATGCCGATGTATCAGTACGAACCCTCTTCGGCTCTGGGACTGCCGATGTCTCTGCAAGTTGCGCCTCGACTAATAGGGCTGCGTCTACGGCTGCTGCATATGTCTCATAATGCTGTGCGCTGATAGCAAGGAACAGTGGTGTAAGCAAGCCTCGGACAAATCTCTTGACTCGCAACTCCTCAGTAGCCACTAGGTACGGAGCATAGACTGATAGCTCGGTGAATAGCATATCGTACTCTGCCACGGTCATCTCTGGCGTCTTCCGCAAGGACTCAAATCTGCGTGCTCGGGCATCCCTAACACTCTAGGGAAGGAAGCGGGCAAGGAACATCGTCACGAACTCTGTCCAGGTCATAGAAGGAAGACCTGTTGCCCTGCCCTTCTCAACTGATTCACACCATTTCTGCGCAAGTCCTTCCAGGTGAAAGCTCGCGAACTTTACCTATCGCGTATCTGAGCATCTGAAGGAACGGCATATCCGGGCCATCCTGTCAATAAAAGACTGCGGGTCCTCGGCTGGATCGGTGCCTGTGAGGACCGGAGGCTTCAGCCTCATGAATTCTGCTAACGATACCGTAATCACCTCTGTGGCTGCAGGGGCCACTGCCTGTGCTGTAAGTACCATCGCGGTCCCCGTGACTGGTGGAGCTACCTCTGGTCGCTGCGCTCGAAGCGTCTCAACTAGCGACCCTATCATCTGACGCATCTCCTGCATGCTGGATCCCATCGTCTGGCGCATCTCCTGCACCCCAGCCCCTAGTGTGGCGATCTGATCTGTCATAGAAGGGACAGTCAGCTCGGGTACAACAGGGGTACTACCCGGATCAGTCCTCGTCTCGGACTAGTCAACTCGCATCTCGGCCCTCGCGGCCGCTCTCTGTGCCCTCGTAGTCTTTGGCGGCATAATGGCTGAAAGGAAAGTAGGATTCGATGAGGATACGGAATTCGAATCACAAAAATGTATATCAAGAAGGAATTTCAATCAATAAGTCCTAAGGTCGCTTAGGCGGAGTATCGCGTCGTGAGTATGCCGCGGAACATACACACGCCACACCACTCTGCTGCAGCTACCTACTCCATCATACCAGGGTCATCCTACACTCCGAAGGTAAAACCTACGCTCTGATACCAACTTTGTCACGACCCAAAATTCGGCCCGTGACCGGCACTTAATCGCATAACGTCTACAAGCGTAATGTGTCTAAGTAAGCCGAAACCCAGAAATCAAACCATTAAATATAGAGTGTTAAAATGTTTTTTGTAAAAACGGTTGTAATTGTTTAGAAAACCCTTTTTAATTAATTTAGTAGAAATCCCTTTTTAAGTTCAAGTGTTTAATTAATAAAATCTTTTTGTGCGACATTTTCTTTATAAAAATTTGTCCCGAGAGGCGGGTGAAAGACAAGATGTAAGTAAAATGACATGTGGAATAAATAGAACATCACAATGACTGAGTAAAAATGAAATGAAGATAGCAAGAAATATAAGTCTGCATAAATAAAGTCGGCTCACAATGAGCTCGACGCTAGAGTACAAAATAACATATGTCGTCCTCACAACTGTCTCTAAGTAAATACAAGAAGGTAGATGGAGAGTACTAGCTATATCAATATACAACTGAAAGTAAACAGATACCGTACAAAAAAACCCACCTACTAGCAAAAGGGCTAACACGCCTCAGCAAAAGTATCTGTGTCAAAAAGTACGGTAAACAGCCAGCCGCGACTACTCCAAAAGGGCAACCTGCAAGCACTGTGGCACAACGGGGGTGAGTTGCCAACTCGTGAGTACCAGATAACATATAAAGGTAATCGCGAGTATGCACGTGCTGCGATACTCTAAACTATGTCAACAGGTAACATCTATATGATGAACTGGATGCTCAATATCATGCAACAAGTATGATCTAATAACATCTCTATGTAATGAGCAGATATGTGATGATCAGACAAGCCAATGTAATCTAACAACCCTATATAGGATGAGCAGGGTACGCAATGATATGCAAGCATGTGTACTCTATCAGGTATACTAGCTACAGGATGAGATGTCAAGCACTAAATGCTGAGTATGGGAAGAAATGATGTCTACACGGAATGTCAACGTGGAAATCATAACTGGTGTCTGTCAATACACCCCAATCCCAATACAACTCAGGCGCCGTCATCCACATCGGCCCTCAAATCCTGTAATCTCATAAAATCGTGAGTGCCCAACATCGGCACCCAAATATCAAGAAAACTCGTGTCCAGCATCGACATGCAAAACCTCATATCTCGGGCATCCGTCAGTCCAGATTAGCCCATGGGCTCTGTCTGTGGTATCGGACTTCGGCCCCGGCAGTACGAGTCGTCCCGTATCCATCTCTCGACTCTGGTCGGTATCCTCCGGATAACCGCCAGGTCCAACCAATCACCGGTAGGTAATAGTCCTTCTGCCACGCTCACCGTCTACTGCACAGCGATCCGTTCTCGCCCCGGGGTACCATACCGGGTCCACCATGTATCCGCAATCGGCCCCGTCCAGCTCCTCGACTCGGGTTCACATGTATCGCTCTAGCACCGAGAAAACACATGGTGGACGCACTGAAATATCATATCAAGGAAAACCGGGTTTTTAAACAATGCGTATTTTCTTAAAATAGTACTCCGGTCCCCAAATCCAGAAATCACATGAATCAATCTAATGCGTAAATCCATGCCATGCGTCGTATGACACTAAGAGTAAAAGAAAAGGGAAAACCGCTCTTTTAAAAAAAAATCCAGTTTGGAAAGAATCGTATGCGGTCCCTTAGTTTTTGAATTAAGTCAATATCATCCATGTATGTAACATATGAATATGAGTATAGGTATGGATGTGCGAAAAGCTAAGTGAATGTAGCAATGTACATATGCAATGATGTATTTGTATCCAAGTACGAATAGGTGATATATGTGGTACAAGTATGAACATGTAATGAATGTGTACCCAAGTCTGAATATATGCAGTGTAGGGGTACAATGGTAATCATGTCAAGATATATATATATATATATATATATATATATATATATATGCACTAAGATGAAGTATAGTGGTACATGTGCACTGGTAGCGATATATAATTGAAGGTATGCACAATGGTATGAATATAACATATGCTAGTATGTGGCAAAACATGACAACGTCAATAACACGGAATCAATATGATATATGATTTCTAGCAATCCTATACTGTGCGTGTCAGGGCAATCACTAACGGTGTGGGTGTAGCATATAAATCGTGCTCGTGCAACTGGTACCGTTAGAGACAGTGCAGTGTTCTATACTACCAGTTCTATGTACGTAACAAAGGTATGCTGCTCTAGTATGTTTGCATGAAAATAAACATCCTACTACGCCCTGACGCTTAACGCCATACGGGCGATTTCCCCGTAGATGTTAAATCTACTCACCTGGTCGCGTGCTAAGTATAGCCGACCACCTGCTTCCCTTTCCTGGCTGCGTCTGACGTACCCGCCTGCGAACCTGGAATTTACACAAGAATCCAAATATAATTAAAAATCTAGCAAACACGGTATCAAAACAAGAGAGAAACTCGTGTCGCGAATTGACGCGCGTGTGTGCGATACGCTGAAACGTGTGTGTACGTGCCTAACGCTTAACCCGATACGCCGCGATACGCTGAATCACAGAACCACTCGCGTATCGCGCGTATCGCGCAAACCAAAAACACCAGAAAACGATATACTGCCCCAGATTTTACCCAGATCAAATTATTACAATTCTATATATACTAGAGACCTACGAAAGGTAGCAGACACCTATCCTAAAAACCCTGGGACCTATCCCCCTAGTATGGCCGCAATTTGCGGCCAGGATGAATTTTTCCGGCGGCCGTAGGTTGGAGTGGTGGGGTCGGGCTCTGGTAGTGGGGTCAGGGTGTCACCATTAGAGTATGTTCCACTCAATTTCATTCTAAACTTACTGGGTCTAAAGCAGATTTCAAAAAGGCTCAGTTAAACTCAAAACAGTAAGTTTTGCACTAATTTGAAAACTCAGGGTATTTTTGTGTAATCTGGGGTTCCCTAGGTCAAGTTGGTCCTAACAATACCTAATTAGGATAGTCTAACTAACACTAACATTACTTAACACCAATCCACACAAATCACCAAAATCGTATAATTGACGCTAAAAGGATACGCGTGTGTGAAACTAAACGCACTTGTACACGACACGTCGCGACGCGTTCGAACTTACCAGAACCAACTTCGACGCACTGTGGCGCGCAGCGCGCCACAGAACCACGCGGATCACGCGCGTGTCGCACAAGGTTTAAAACATCGAAAACGCGTTTATAGCTCCAGATTTTGCCTCTTGGCCAAACTGTAAAAGTTACAGATACCAAAATCCAAAGCTACCCAGAAGAACCCAACAGCCAAAAACCCAACACCCTAGCCCCTGTTCTGGCCGCAATTTGCGGCCAGAAGGAATAAACCGGCGTCCTAAATTTTGAGGTGGGTCCCCATGCTCTGTGTGTGTGTCTCTGTTAAGGTCACTGTGCTACAGTCTTCACAATTTTATGATTAAAGGTTCGGGTCAACAGTAGATCTAACAGAGCCTATAAAATCGCTAAAATCGCCAATTTACGCCAAGTCGGACAAATCGGGTATTCCGGTGAAATCTGCGATAAATCTTGGTTTCACTAGCCTTAACAGCACTTACTAAAGTTATACTAACCATTAAAACCATTACTAGACTAAATCCCACCCAAATCTCTACAACTAGCACTAAACTACACAATTTAAACACTAAACTACACTATAACCATAACCTAAGCAAAGAGAAGTTGGGTTAAGGGAATTATACCTCTACAGATCCTAGTTGAAGGAGAAGAGAAGAAGGAGGGAGTGGGTGTGCTGCTGCTATAGCTTCTGGGGCTGCATATTGGCTGAAATGAGCTGCTGATCTGCTCTGCAGATGCTGCTGCTGCTGCTCCAGGCCACTGCTGCTGCTCCTTTTCTTTTTGAAGCAGAAGCCAAAGCTTTGGTGTGGAGTTGCTGCTGTAGCAGCTGGGGAAGAGTTGTGTGTGTTGTTGTGGTGTGGTATAAGATGGTGTGTGTGTGTGTGTGAGTGATTATGAAATGGGCTGTTGTTGCAGCTGATGTTGCTGTTTGGTGCTGAAGCTGAGGCTGGTTTCATGATGTTTTGGTGGCTGAAAGTGCTGGAATTAGGCTGATGTGAGGGTGTGAGTGAGAGGTGTGAATGTGAAGAGACATGCAAAAAGGTTTGAGTTGAGATGGTATGACACAACCTTAAACCATTATGACATCCATCACATCTTCCTCTCTCTCTCTCTCTCACAACAAGCAAGTCAACCCTAAACTTTAATCACCCTCAATTAAACTAATTAGCTCAAAACAACTCAATTATCTTAAGCAAGGCCCTAATCCTACCATGGTGGGCTAAACATGGTTAACCCACCATGCACACCCAAACTAGGTCACTCTAAGTCTAACCCTAGTTAACGTGCACAAGTGTGTGCGGTCGAGATAAATTTCTACAAAAATGACTATAAAACCAGATAAATTACTAGAAACCCATTTTGGTAAACTTTTTACCAATACCCCCACATTAGCATACAATCACCACTAACCCTAAACTCAGGTGTTACAGCGAGGGTGTCCAAATCGTGAAAAGATATTTTCTTTAAGGAACTTAATAACAACCTTGTTGTCATTAGTGCGATATGGTATTGCTTCCACCCATTTTGAGATATAATCAACCGCTAACAAGATATATAAATTCCCAAAAGAGTTGGGAAAAGGACCCATAAAATCAATACCCCGAACATAAAAAATTTCCACAACCAAGATAGGTTGGAGTGGCATCTCAATTTTTTGAGAAATCCGACCTGTGTGTTGATACCGTGGACAAGTTTTGCAATGATCAAATGCATCTTAGAATAATGTAGGCCAGTAAAAACCACATTGCAAAACTTTCTCCACCGTCTTACGTGGACCAAACTGACCACCACATGTCTGATCATGACAGAAAGACAAAACACTCTTGAATTTATCATTGGGGACACATCTGTGAATGATTTGGTCAGGACAATACTTAAACAAATAAGGTTCATCCCAGTAAAAATGCTTTACTCGGGATAGAAATCGATGATTGTCTTGTTTAGACCATTCGCTGGGAATAAGTCACATTGCTAGATAATTCGCAATATCCATGAACCAAGGTTCCCAGGATACAGTCAAGAGCTATTCGTCAGGGAAAGCGTCGTTTATTGGCAAGGTCAGAGGAGATGCGTGAAAGATGGTCGGCTACTACGTTTTCACACCCTCTCTTATCTCGTATGACAAGATCAAATTCTTGTAATAACAGGATCCAACGTATTAACCTGGCTTTAGAATCCTTTTTAGATAAAAGATGTTTTAGGGCGGAGTGATCGTTGTAAATCACAATTGGTGAGCTAATCAAGTAAGGCCTAAATTTTTCTAAAGCAAACACAACTACTAAGAGTTCTTTCTCGGTGGTTGTATAATTAATTTGGGCATCATTCAAAGTCTTACTTGCATAATAAATTGCATGTGGCATCTTATCAATATACTGTCCTAAGACTGCGCCAATAGCAAAATCTGATGCATCACATATTAGCTCAAACGGGTGATTCCAATCAGGAGATGATAGAATAGGGGCTGTAGTGAGAGATCTTTTAAGTGATTCAAAAGTAGCCTCACAATCCGAATCGAAGTGTAATGTAGTATCCTTGGCCAAGAGAAGAGTTAAAGGTCTAGCAATTTTGCTAAAATCCTTAATGAATCTCCTATAAAATCCTGCATGACCAACAAAAGATCGTATATCTTTGATGCATTTGGGATGAGGAAGGTTATGGATGACATCTATTTTAGCTCTGTCTACCTCAATGCCTTTTCCTGAAATGACATATCCAAGAACGATACCTTCTTGGACCATGAAATGGCATTTTTCCCAATTCAAAGTTAAATTCTTATCCTTACAGCAGGTAAGAACTGCGTTAAGATGACATAGGCAATCCTCAAATTAGTCCCCAAATATAGAGAAATCGTCCATGAAAATCTCCAAAAAATTCTTGACCATGTCTGAGAATATCCCCATCATACACCACTGAAATATAGCGGGAGTATTACATAAACCAAAGGGCATGCGTTTATAAGCAAAGGTACCAAAAGGACAAGTAAATGTTGTTTTATCTTAATCTTTTTCGGAGATAGGGACCTGGTTATAGCCAGAGTATCTATCCATGAAACAATAATATTCATGTCCAGCCAATCGTTCCAATATCTGGTCAATGAAAGGTAGAGGGAAGTGAATTCCTTATTGCGACATTGAGTTTTCTATAATCAATACATGCACGCCACCTAGTTTGGGTGCGTGTTTGAATCAACTCATTAGCCACACTAGTTATGACCATGATGCCAGACTTTTTAGGGACCACATTAATAGGACTTACCCATTGGCTATCAGAGATTGGGTAAATTATACAACTATCTAGGCACTTGACGATTTCTTTCTTTACCGCCTCCTTCATGATGGGATTTAACCGTTTTTGTGGGTCTCGGCTTGGTCTGGCTTCATCCATCAAATGTATATGATGTTTTACAATCAAAGGACTAATCCCTTTGATGTGTGCCATTGTCCAACCAAATGCTTGCCGATTTGATCTCAAGGCCATCAAAGGAGCGTTCTCTTACTTTAAAGCTAGAGAAGCGGATATGGTCACGGGCAAAGACTCATTCTCATATAAAGATGCATATTTAAGATGAGAAGGTAACAGTTTGAGATCTAATATCGGTGGAGAAGAAATAGAAGGTGGGGTAAGAGAATGATATTCGGATTCCCTAAGAAGTTCATAACCTGCATAGAATATTGACTCGGAAAGCACTACTGAATTTTATGATGAGTCAAAAGGTTCAAACTCGGGGGTAGACTCGTCAAAAGTGTCCTCACTATAATAATGTGCTAGATCAAACAATGATGTACTAATGTCGTCGAGATCATTATAGCAAAGTTCATCAACCTTGCAACTTTCGGGAGCTATCTCGTGGACAGAACAGACATCAAGTAAATGAGCAGAAGGTTCAGATGGTTGACTTCCTAGCTTATAAATGTTAAGCTCAATTGTCATTTTTCCGAAGGTTAGGTTCATAGAACCGTTACGACAATTAATGATAGTATTAGAAGTAGTTAAGAAGGGTCGACCGAGAATTAACGGAATTTGGTTTCGTGGGTTCGTTACAGGTTGTGTATCAAAAATAATAAAGTCCACAGGGAATATATATTCCCTGACTTTTATCAACACATCCTCAAGCTCACCCCTGAGTTTGGTGATAGATCGATCTGCCATCTGGAGAGTGCAGTGGGCAGGTTTGAACTCTTCAATACCTAACTGCTCGTAGACAGAATAAGGAAGCAGGTTAACACTAGCGCCAAGGTCGAGTAGAGCACGATTAATATTTTTACCCCCGATAGAAATAGAGATTGTAGGACAGCCAGGGTCCTTACATTTCTTTGGTAATTGCTGGGTAAAAGCTGTGCTAACATTACTCGTCATGAACACTTTTTTCGGCACTTGAGTTCTTCTCTTTCTAGTGCATAAGTCCTTAAGTATTTTCGCATAAGCAGGAATTTGTTAGATAGTATCTAGGAGAGGAATATTTATGTTAACCTGTTTAAACATTTCTATAATCTTCTCCATTTGTGCATTAGGTTTGTTGGCCCTCAACCTATTTAGATAAAGAGCTTTATCAATAATAGTTGGGTCTAACATTTGTGGAGAAGTTCGTGTGGGTAGAATAGATCCCAGAATTGGAGTGGGGATCATTTCAGGTTGACTCAACGAGGTGGCCGGAGGGTTCGAGCCTAGGGGAAAACAGAGAATAGGCTTGAAAGAAGATGAACTAGGGTCAAAAGTGGAAGTGGAAGCCGGGGTGTCATTGATTAATTCATCATTATCAACCTGTTTACCGACTTGGTTATTCAGCACTCTTCTGGATCTCAACGTGATAATGATATTCACATTATGATATTGTGAGTGGCCAGGATTTGGTAAGAGTTGAGATGGAAGTTTCCCTTTCTCTCTAGCACTCATTGCGGTATTTAATTGTGCAATTTGTGCTTCTATCGATTTAATACTCTCACCATGTGAGGCAGAGTCCTTCTTTATGGTATCAATAGAAGACCTTATATAAGCCGACATTTGCATAGAATGTTTCATAAACAAATCCAAGGTTCGTTCGAGTAAAAGAGGAGTTTTCGGTACCCGGCCGTTAGGAAAGAATTATTATAAGGTGCAGAATAATTGGCAGGATTTTGAAAAGTTTGTGGTTGAAAGGGGTGCTGATTTTGTGGTGGTTGCTGTTGCTATGGAGGAACCCTTTGAAAGTTATTTTGGTTTGGAACCGTATTTTGAGTTTGGTGTTGGTTCCAAGCAAAATTATGGTGATTCCTCCAACCCTGATTATATGTGGAAGAATAAGGATCATTTCTAGGTCGCTGCTGAAAAAAAGCATTAGTGTGTTCTTGACCTTGAAACGGAGAATTCAAACGACATTCTTCCGTCAGATGTGATGGATCTAAATAGCATCCTCACACGGTTTTAGGGAGCGTCACCTGGTTTAGGGAGGCTAATAAAATTTTGTTTTTCATAACTTTGAGTTTCTTTTGTAATGCTGCCATTTCGGCTTTTACTACTATATAAACATCAAGTTGATGGATACCTCCCCTAGATGATGGTGGACTAACGCTTTCCCATTGCAAAGTGTTTTCAAGAAAATCTTCCAAGAATTTCCAGGCTTCACCATCATCTTTAGACATGAAATTGCCTTCATATATGGTTTCAAGCATATGCTTTGCCATTGGATTAATGCCCTCATATATAATTCGGCACAGATCCCATCTATGGATTCCGTGATGAGAACATTGGACAAACAGATTCTTGAACCGTTCAAAGCATTTCCAAAATGGTTTATTGGGAAGCTGGGTAAACTGGTTGATTTCACTCCTAAAACGGACAGTTTTATGATTGGGATAAAATTTCTTAAGGAATGCTATAAAAAATTCATTCCAATTGGAAATAGCGTGTGCGGCTGTGTTATAAAGCCATTTTTTGGCTAAATTGCACAAAGTAAACGGGAGAAGACGTAAACGCATAATATCCACAGAAAGTTGTGAAGTGCCCATCATAGCACATACGTTTTCGAATTTGGTGATAAAAACGTATGCGTCTTCAGACTCTAGACCGTGAAATTTAGGTAAAAAATTGATAAAGTGTGGTTTGATTTCAAAATTATCCCCATTGGCTGGTGGAATAGAAAGACAAGAAGAAATAGGACCACGTATAGGGTAGCATCTCTCTTGGAGTGATATACGCGGTAGATTCTGCGCACCTGTGGGTGGTGGAAGAGTGGTGTTATTGAAATTTGATGGAGAACCGTCCATCTCGGTGGATGTTGTGGTTGGTGAGTAAAAAGAAGATGAAGAAATACCGACTTCGGAGTCGATAGAAGAAATGTGGACAAGACGGACACTAGAATCCCGTGTCCAGCTGAGCATGTACTAAGCGGGTTTAACGAAAGTGGCAGCGTATGTGTAAATTAAAAGAAAGGCTTTTTATGGTTTGTTTTGAAAAAGATGGATTTAGACAAATCACAAAAATACGCAATCAACCCTAGATCTAAGGTCACCTAGGTCAAGTCACTAGACCTCTCCTAGACTTTCAGGAGACAAATCGCAGGATAAATTCTCTACTACCTCTTTATCTCTCTTGTAGCCAGGTAAGTGCCAGGTAAGTGGGAGGTATCCGCTATATAAATAGCGGGCTTAATTAAGTAACCATTTACCTTAGACGCACTTGCCTAGACACCACAAAAGAAATGTGGATAAACAGTAGATTACCCACGACCTTCCTCTGTCTTAATTAAGCGCGACGATCCTTAGAGTCTTGGTATAGATATTTTTTAATTAATGAAGGGTGATGCAGATACTAGTTTTGTGATTTGTGGGGCTTAGGAAGGGTAATGAAATCCCCACCTAATCTGAATTTGGTCTTTACCCCTTAATTTTCCATATTAAAATATGCACAAACAACCAATTGTAGGATTCCTAGGCAGTCATACAAGGGTCTATAAGGCATCAACCATGCCCGATTTAAAATTTAGACGTGCCGAAACAACCCAAAACCAGGATCTTTGCTAGATTATTAGGGTTTAACAAGCAAGTAAGCATCTTTACAACTAAAAGTGAGGGATTACAACCTTTGTAGTCCGCTCCTTCGCTTCATAAGCTCCGAGCAGAAGTCCCTTCGCCGCGATCCACGATCTCCCGGACTCAAGAGAGGCTCCACGACTCGAACGATCCATGCTAGCTTGTAGTGTTCCTTTTCTCCGATGATCTACGTCGAAGTTTTTATAACTCAAGCTCTCTCACTCTAATGAGGTGAACACCCTAATCTAATTGGCTAGATTAGATGAGAATGATGGAGTAGTATTTATGCTTTCTTTTTATATCAAAATCTCACACTTAAACATCACAAAATGAAAACCTAGTAAGCTTTCTCAAAGCTCAAGGTTGAAGAAGAAGAAGAAATAATGCATAATCTTTTTGTGATGAATAATGAAAAGATATATGATTAATAATGTAACCATGGTCAACTATGACAAGGCTAACTCATGTAGAGAATTAACTAAGGTTAAGGGTGTGGTTTGGATTTACAAATATCTCACAAAAATATCTTTGCAAGAAACAAAAGAAAACCTTCTAGAAGGTTCATGAATGAACTAACCCAAATCAAACCCTAACCATGTTTAGTCTCCACTAAACAAGTTGCATTAGAAATCTTATCATGTTACAATAATATATATCACATATATATTATATATTTGTAACAAAAGAAAATAATACAATTAACATATATCGCATATATATCAATGTATTATCCGGTGAGAAAATGAAATAATAAAGCGAGCCAATATTAAATAATGTGATGCAATACATCATATATATTATTATACATTAAATTATCGAATCAACACTTAATCCGACAATCGGCTATATCGAATATTACCGACTAATATATCATGTACCGATTCATCGAATCAACACTTGATCCGATGACCCGGCTCATTTCTAAATATCGCGAGAATATAATACGGTATCTCATATCGCATTATCCTCGGTCGTGCACAAATCACATATGTGCCCCTACTCCGTTTTGCCTGAGTCAAGAAACCTCTGTGTACGACTATAAAGAATCGTCAATACGCCGGTAGCAGGTGATGATCATATCAAACACCCACAAGCTGCAAGCGGTCAGCTAAACATAATAGCTACCCAGGTATTGAGCGGTTAGAAGATCAACAAGCTAGCCTGTACATTCTCCTGTGAATCCAATCAGTAACACTCCCGTACAGTCCGGTCTCTTCGTCTGATATGTCGCATATCAAGTCTAAGGGTGGTATACGTCAGACCCCAGTAATCGATAAGTCGTGTCGATGTGAGGCTCATAATGGGTCGAGAAACTACTGGTAACACTTACCAGTAAATCTCTATATCAGCCCTGGCCAGGGACTTTCAGTTATAGCCAATCGAACACAGCACAACATCAACTCTCTATATCGGGAGAGACGAATCCCCTCTTATCGCTCATTGCCTCCATGTAATTCGGGACTGCACCCAAAAGCCACCGTTTTGCATGCCCTCTTGGACGTGGTAAGGTGGAAATTAAAGCATAGTGGGAATCACATAAGACTCTATGACGATCTTGGGTCTACAGACTACCCTGTACCAGTGTCACCGGAGGACTGCCATCTGACGTGTGGTATATCACCATCTGGTAGTTCTCGGCGAGTCCGTACATTGTTCCTAGTCTCCACTGAGCACCCATATACCATCCTTGATGTCAAACACCGATGGATATGCGATCATCCATCGTCCATCATATGGGTCAAGATGCGTATACGCTAGTCTACTCTGGTGTATCGATGCCCTGTCTCGACACACCCTCGACTAGGAACATTTATAGGATATACTCATCGACTACCATGGCCCCACTAGTATGATCTCATCATAGTCCCTGTAGTCAAGTACAGATCCTAAGGGCTTTATCAACATGTGAGAGTAAGACAGTAAACATATAAAAGTCAACATGTTAAGATAAAGTGAAACCAAATAGCATACTATCATGATGAGCAAGAAAGTCCTCTCTATATATATCCAAGCATCCATTATAATATACATCATATGTACAACAATGGCCTCTAGGGCATATACATAACTAACAATCTCCCACTTGCACTAAGGCCAGCTGCTGTAGTATCTCATACCTAGCATCCCGAATAATCTCTCAAACTGTATCTAGGGAATGGCCTTCGTGAGTGGATCCGCAGTGTTGTCCTTCGTATCTACTCTCCTGACCTCGATCTCCCGGTGATCAACTATCTCCCTGATCAGGTGATAC
Source organism: Agapanthus africanus (assembly GCA_030015575.1). Taxonomy (NCBI): domain Eukaryota; kingdom Viridiplantae; phylum Streptophyta; class Magnoliopsida; order Asparagales; family Amaryllidaceae; genus Agapanthus; species Agapanthus africanus. Next base: position 455,767,785 of record CM057349.1, read on the forward strand.
CGTCTCAGAATATGTCTGGACTTTTGATGGGACCTGGGTTCCTTGGACAAAGCCACAGCTCCATTGTTATCGCAATACAGAGGTATTTGATGTTCAATGGATGGAACCACACCAAGCTCACTAATGAACTTTTTTATCCAGACAGCCTCTTTGGCAGCATTGTTGGTAGCGATGTATTCAGCCTCCATCGTCGAGTCTTCAACGGTATCCTGTTTGGAACTCTTCCAACATACCACCCCTCCATTGAGGGTAAAGACAAATCCCGAGTGTGACTTAGAGTCGTCCTTATCACTTTGAAAGCTTGAATCGATAAAGGACTCCACCTGGAGTTCTCCGTTACCATACACCAAGAACATCTCTTTAGTTCTTCTCAAGTACTTGAGAATGTTCTTCACAGCTATCCAGTGACTCTCTCCAGGATCTGCTTGATACCTACTCACTACACTTAGTGAGTATGCTACATCGGGTCTGGTACATAGCATCACATACATGATAGAGCCTACTGCCGAAGCATAGGGTATCCCTTGCATGTGAGTTCTCTCCAAACCAGTCTTGGGAGACATCTCTTTGGAGAGAGTGAGTCCAGAGATTGTGGGTAGGTTCCCACGCTTGGATTATTCCATACTAAACCTCTTTAGTATGGTGTCAATGTACCTGGATTGGGACAATCCCAATATCCGTTTAGATCTATCTCTATAGATCATAATTCCCAGTATGCATAAAGCATCACCTAGATCTTTCATTGAGAATCTTTGTGATAAGAAGAGCTTGACTGATTGCAGCATAGGAACATCATTTCCTATCAAGAGTATGTCATCGACGTACAATACGAGGAAGACTACCTTATTCTCTGCAACCTTCTTATAAATACAAGGTTCATCTACGTTTTTGATGAAGTCAAACTCTTTGACTACAACATCAAAGCAGATGTTCCAACTCCGCGATGCTTGCTTTAACCCATAAATGGATTTAAGCAGTTTGCACACCTTTCCGCTGCTCCCACTATCTACGAAGCCCTCTGGCTGAGTCATGTACACACACTCTTTTAAATCTCCGTTTAGAAAGGCGGTCTTAAAATCCATTTGCCAGATTTCATAGTCATGGTATGCAGCAATGGCAAGTAAGATCCGGATGGACTTAAGCATAGCCACTGGAGAAAAGCTTTCGTCATAATCCACACCTGGTCGTTGACGAAAACCCTTTGCAGCAAGTCTAGCTTTGAAAGTCTCAATTTTTCCATCTACACCAATTTTCTTTTTAAAGATCCACTTGCTCCCAATGGGTTTTACCCCTTCAGGAGCATTTTCCAAAGTCCATACTTTGTTGGTGTACATGGATTCCATCTCAGATCGCATTGCATCCAGCCATTTCACAGAGACACCACTCGTGATGGCCTGTTCGAAACTAGTCGGGTCATCATCTTCCATGATGCAATCCTCGCTCTCACCATCAATGAGAAAACCGTAGTATCTCTCAGATGGATGAGAAACCCTGCTAGATCGGCGGAGAGGCTGGGGTTCGTCGGGAACTACTGAATCCTCTGGTTCCACTAAATCTTCAGTTGCAGTTTGTGTCGCTGGAACCTCTTCCAGTTCTACCTCATCGCCACTAATTTCTTTTGCAAGAAATTCCTTTTCTAAAAAGGTGGCATGTTGAGAAACAAACACTTTTTGTTCTTCAGCGTGGTAGGAAAAGTATCCTTGGGAATTCTTAGGATATCCCACAAACTTGCAAAGAACTGATCGTGCCTCGAGTTTTGTCCGGATTTTGCCTTTTGACATAGGCCGGACAACCCCATATCTTAACTCGTTTAAAATATGGTCTCTTCCCACTCCATATCTCATATGGTGTGGTAGGTACAGATTTAGACGGAACTTGATTCAATAGGTATGCTGCTGTCTCAAGTGCATAACCCCAGAAGGAAATAGGTAACTCAGCATTGCTCATCATAGAGTGCACCATATCCAATAGGGTGCGATTCCTCCGCTCCAATACACCGTTGTACTGTGGTGTATAAGGAGGAGTAAACTGATAGAGAATCCTATTCTCTTTTAGATAATCCCGGAACTCATTGCTCAAGTATTCTCCTCCTCGATCAGATCGAAGGATCTTAATACTTTTTCCCATTTGGTTCTCTACTTCGTGCTTACATTCTCTGAATTTCTCAAAAGCTTCAGACTTGTGTTTCATCAGGAACACATGTCCGAATCATGAGTGATCGTTAGTGAATTTAATAAAGTAGGAAGAACCGTTCCTGGCATGTGTAGACATAGGACTGCATACATCACTATGTACCAGTCCTAAGAGTTCTGTAACTCTTTCTCCGTGTCCACTAAACGGAGTTTTGGTCATTTTTCCTTTGAGACATGAATAGAAAGTATCATAAGATGATAATTCGAATGAATTCAAATATCTATCCTTATGTAACATAGCTAGTCGTGTCGCATTGATATGACCAAGTCTACAATACCACAAGAAGGATTCGTTCATTTCTGAACTCTTTCTCTGATGTGTGTTTTGTATATTAAGGACTGTGTTTTGATTGAGAATGAATATGCCATTATGTAACGAGCCTGATCCAATCAACTTTTGATCTAGGAATATGTTCATAACATTATCCTTTACTACAAAATTATATCCTTCTTTACTTAATAAAGAAACTGATATAATATTGCACATCATGTTTGGTATATAATTGCACTCATTCAGAATCAGTGTATTACTACTTGGTAATATAAGGTGATATTCGCCAACTGCTTTAGCTGCAATACTTGCACCATTCCCTACTTGTACGGAATGATCACCCTTTCCCAGTTCTCTACCTTTACATAGCCCACGTAACAATTTACATATGTGGGATCCCGATCCGGTATCTAATACCCAGGACGTAGGGTGAACTGAGAAACAGTTTTCAATAACTAACACACCCGAAGAAGATGCATCAACATGCTTGTTCTTCGTTTGGGCGGCATGAGAATCCAGATATTCTCCTGTTTCCTGCTCAGTCTTATAACTCTTATAAGAAAGAACGGGACCAACGATCCCCTGCTCAGTATAATAAGCAGGTTCAGTCAATGCATCCATATTATTATCTTGATTAAGTCCTGATACGGTCGCTCCCTGGAGAGAGAGAGAGAAGGAAACACTTTAGCGTATGCTCTTGCAAGATTAGATTGGTTATTATCTTATCTAATTAGGATGTCTCCCACTGTTTTTATCAAATCTTCCTTCAAACCCTAAAAAGTAAGATTAGCCGGGATTAATTACACCCTACAATTTCGTCAATCTTTCAGCCAGATCAGTGTCGGTACTTGAGGGAGGTTCCTCGTGCTTTTGCATAGACCCAATTAAAATAAACCTCGTCTTCCCAGAGGCTTAACCCTGTTAACATCTTTCTAGACACTTACTTGATCGACTAATTGTCCTGTGTAAAATTCTTTCAGGAGTAACTCTTACTCGTTGTTGATATCAGGATCCATCTATCTCATAGAAGGTTTGCAATCTCATTGCAAATTTCAACACTTGAAATTCCCGATATTGCTTTTGTCCCTAGTAACTTATGACCTTAACATAGTCAACAAATCATAATTGCTAGCCAAGTTCAACCCGTCATTTCCTGATTGAATTAAACCCACCTGCACGACCCTTAACATAGTCAACAAAGTCGTACAACTACCCTAATCCAATCACATCTCATGTTTTAGCAGATAAGTACTAATTAGCTACCGCACACTACGCCTTAAGATAGTCAACAAATATAGCATGAATACTAACTAGTCTCTATCTGAAATGACGGAGGGCTACGCAGGTTTTTCAAAAAACCATGAGCGTAAGAACTTGATATCGTCGTAGAATCGAGTGATTTTGAAAAGGAGTGTTTTGAGGCTTCTAGTTTCGCTAAAGTGGTCACTCCCGGTAAAGGGATCTCGGCTCTTTCCCCATCGAATAAGGTGCAGGGTATATCATATATACCACTGTGCAAAGCAAGAACTATATATGCTGTCAAAAACTAAACCGTGAGTTTGTAGCATCTGCCAGTTTCGCTAAAGAGGTCACTCCCGGTGAAGGGATCTCGGCTCTTTCCTCATCGAATAAGGTGCAGGGTATATCATATATATCGCTATGCAAAGCAAAACTATAGCTACCCTTTTTATAAAGTTTTGATTCTACAACATCTTTTAGGTTTCTTTTCTTTTATTAATCTCATTAATAAATCCCATCAGCTTATGCTTCCTAAGCATCACAGTAAAAACGAAAGCAGTAATATTTATATTCAACATATATATATATATATATAGTATAAGCATTCGTCTCAGGCAGTAATATGATCTCATCACAGAACATTGCAGCAGAAGAACATATATGAAATATTGGATATACTAGGATGTCCGTGTTTTTAATACGAGCCGGTATAAAACACGGATTCCACGATCGCGATGAATAGCCAAACCCACATCTCTAGACCCCTACGAGAGCGGCAAGTAACACTGCCAATTCTAGTGTTAGGAGACCCGGTCTCGACTCCTCGAGATGGCCTCCCACTGGACCCTAGAACCCGGTTACTTGTGCTCCCCTCCTTGGGTCTACCTAATGCGGAAAAGTAAATAATATACATTGGTGACATCAACCTCATCCCGGAAGTGCCCCAATAAAAGAATATTACATACAAATGAATTTTACATGAATGAAAATAAAAACCCTCATCTCACATAAAAACCCCGGCTATTCAGAATACGACAATCCAATATAACATATAACAGCAACACATAATATCTCATATCATCAACGTAAGTAAGTATGCATACACCGATCGTCGTTGATGTATAGCAACGAAAACCGGCAATACAACTACATACTACACTTACGGTCACAGAAAAGAAATTGTAAAACTACAACATTTGGAATCCACAATCTCTTTAGACATCGTAAATTCGAAATATCACATACTTCGCATTTCATGCCTAACTATATGAATTCCACATATTGTATCACATTCCAGATAAATAGACAGTATTAAACTTTCCGATCGAATAATCAAATACCCAAGATTTCCTAAATAGCTCAACACTTGAGCGGAGTTCAAATAATCCCAGAATATGTCACAGTACCGATGGTCCAGCCGTAGAAGGGTCAAGCCACTGCCTCACATGTGGCACGCCGTACTGCCCCAAACCCTAAGGTTTAGAGGCGGTTCAGACGGTCACATAATCGAGTTAAGGTTTGTGTTCTTCTAGAGGGACCGCCGCGTTACTTGCACGTTTTTCCGAAAGATTTAAACCCAAGAAAAATTCAATACATGAAAGTTTTTTGTGCCGGGAAAAATGAGTTAATGATATCCGTTCGAACATTTTAACAGTTTCTAAATATCCGGAAAACAAAACGAAATTAAATGTTCCGATCGAATCAACGAATCCAAAATAATCCCCAGAACACTCAACCCTTGAGTGAGATCAAAAATACCCAGAAGCAGCAACAAGCACCTACGGATATTACCTTGAAGACACGTGTCCAAATTGCCAAAGTTCGGCCGCGGAACCGCCGCGGGAAGCAGGTTCCCGCCGCGATTCCGCGGCGACTTCATGGTATTTTGGGCTCGTATTTCATGGTAATTCTTAGAATTCCCTTCTGATTTTTTTGAGTATTTTTAATGCAGAAAAAATCACATTTTTAAAAATTGTCTAGAGAGGGGTCTATTTCGTCGTTTCGGAGTTCGATCGAAGTTTTAATTTCGTATACACGTCGCCTAATACTCTAACCTGGCTCTGATACCACTGTAGGGTTCCTAGGCAGTCATACAAGGGTCTATAAGGCATCAACCATGCCCGATTTAAAATTTAGACGTGCCGAAACAACCCAAAGCCGGGATCTTTGCTAGATTATTAGGGTTTAACAAGCAAGTAAGCATCTTTACAACTAAAAGTGAGGGATTACAACCTTTTTAGTCCGCTCCTTCGCTTCATAAGCTCTAAGTAGAAGTCCCTTCGCCGCGATCCATGATCTTCCGGACTCAAGAGAGGCTCCACGACTCGAACGATCCATGCTAGCAAGTAGTGTTCCTTTTCTCCGATAATCTACGTCGATGTTTCTATAACTCAAGCTCTCTCACTCTAATGAGGTGAACACCCTAATCAAATTGGCTAGATTAGATGAGGATGATGGAGTAGTATTCATACTTTCTTTTTATATCAAAATCTCACACTTAAACATCATAAAATGAAAACCTAGTAAGCTTTCTCAAAGCTCAAGGTTGAAGAAGAAGAAGAAATAATGCATAATCCTTTTGTGATGAATAATGAAAAGATATATGATTAATAATGTAACCATAGTCAACTATGACAAGGCTAACTCATGTAGAGAATTAACTAAGGTTAAGGGTGTGGTTTGGGTTTACAAATATCTTACAAAAATATCTTTGCAATAAATAAAAGAAAACCTTCTAGAAGGTTCAAGAATGAACTAACCCAAATCAAACCCTAACCATATTTAATCTCCACTAAACAAGTTGCATTAGTAATCATATCATGTTAGAATAATATATATCACATATATATTATATATTTGTAACAAAAGAAAATAATACAATTAACATATATCGCATATATATTAATGTATTATCCGATGAGAAAATGAAATAATAAAGCGAGCCAATATTAGATAATGTAATGCAATATATCATATATATTATTATACATTAAATTATCGAATCAACACTTGATCCGACAATCCGGCTATATCGAATATAACCGACTAATATATCATGTACCGATTCATCGAATCAACACTTGATCCGATGACCCGGCTCATTTCTAAATATCGTGAGAATATAATACGGTATCTCATATCGCATTATCCTCGGTCGTGCACATATCACATATGTCCCCCTACTCCATTTTGCCTGAGTCAAGAAACCTCTGTGTACGACTCTAAAGAATCGTCAATACGCCGGTAGCAGGTGATGATCATATCAAACACCCACAAGCTGCAAGCGGTCAGCTAAACGTAACAGCCACCCAGGTATTGAGCGATCAGAAGATCAACAAGCTAGCCTATACATTCTCCTTTGAATCCAATCAGTAACACTCCCGTACAGTCCGGTCTCTTCGTCTGATATGTCGCATATCAAGTCTACGGGTGGTATACGTCAGACCCCAGTAACCGATAAGTCGTGTCGATGTGAGGCTCATAACGGGTCGAGAAACTACTGGTAACACTTACCAGTAAATCTCTATATTAGCCCTGGCCAGGGACTTTCATTTATAGCCAATCGAGCACAACACAACATCAACTCCCTATACCGGGAGAGACGTATCCCCTCTTGTCGCTCATTGCCTCCATGTGATTCGGGACTGCTGCCACGTCCCGCTTCCCAAAGTACGCAAGATTGGGCACGTGACATAGCCAGCCATGCTACCTGTGGGTAGGAAGTATCCATCCACAGTCACATTACGGCTGTAGAGATATCAAGAACAAGATAAAAGAAAACTATCTAACACATGTCCAAATCCAGAATAACGAGAGTCAATGATAATTAAGTGCGGAAGCAAATGATCCAATACAATAATAGAAAAGTACATCCCATAATGCGGCTCACATCTGGAAATAAAATGCAAGAAATAAACTAATCACTACAGAACTCACAAATCAGCCTGCTGGCTGAAGTACTCCTGCTCGGTCAGCGACAGTGGTAAAGAATCTGGGCCATGCAAAACCCAGACGTCAGCGCGTCATGTCAACCAATAATATAATATGAACATGGTAATAAGCAATGCAGAAATAAACATGAATAAAGCAGTAGTATGAAACAAGCAGTGCAGGGTAGTGTGCAGTGGGTAACTAAACTGTTCTATCGGGTTTCCTATTCTAAAGTCTTTGAAATCAATTCGAGTAATCCTCCATGTAACTCAAAGGATATGTCCCGTTACCCCCCGGGACCACGGATCAGGAAGATGGGAACCAATAATGGTTCTGTCCCGTTGCCCCCCGGGACCACGGATCAGGAATGTAAGAGTCACGAATGGCTCTGTCCCATTACCCTCCAGGACCACGGATCAAGTAATACCCTTTTAAGTTACACTTTAGATTACCCGTTTGATTTCCCCATACCCCCAGGTCATATGTGTCAGGTCAGGTATTCAGTAGTCAAGGACTAATGCCAACACAGGATCAGGTAACAGGTCAGGTTTGTCTGGATAGACAACAGGAATGGTCCATGAGGACTCCATGTCAGGTTTGTTGGCATTAGGCATGAGATCAGGTAATAGGTCAGGTCATGGTACATCAGGTCAAGTCGAAAGTAAAGGGTACTATGTCCGGTGCATCGGTATATATATATGTCATGTGTAGCAAGGTCAGGTCAATATGTAACACAATCGAGGGTGTGCTCACAACAGGTATAAAATCGAACAAGGAATAACAGCAGGAAATAAGCAATGAATTAAACAATAATAAGCAATTTATTTAATCACATTAGTGCATTGGTATAGTACAGACGTTTCATCATATTAGCAAGTTTCGAGCACCCCTTGCGGTGCAATACCGTTATATCAATATCAGAATGTAATAGAGCTACATGTGTACGGCTATCGTCCTTTAGACGGTAAAATGTGATTAATGGGTAACTTCGTTATTAAGGTTAAAGTGGCAAGATGTGATTTTAGGTTAACAGTATTATGATATAAGTCATATTGCGTCCAAATGATAAAATAGCTATACCTAATTAAGTTTGCAAGTTTAATGAGTCAAAACACATTTAATTATATAGTATAGCATGTAGCAAGTGATACTTGCCTCGACGGGTCGCGAGCGGGAATGCGGAACTGCTCATGTCAGCGGAAACGTCGCGATGTGCGCCCGGTACACGGAACGGATCCAAATCACGCACAGCGTGATCACACGGGTCAGGTATGCTCGCTGGGTCGTCGGGATCGTCGACGATACGCCGGTTTCCAGTGAATGGGTGCTCAGGAGTCGGAAGACGAGAGCGGGATCGACGACGGCGAACGACTCCGGCTGAAAGAGAAGTGCAGTCTCGGTTTTTAGGGTCCAGGTGAGCTTGTGCGCGATACTCTTGGTGGCTGGAGTCTCAAGCAGAGGAGGGGAGGAGAGGAAAGGTTTGTGGAGTCGGCGACGAGGTCGTCGGGCTCCGGCGGCGATGGCTCCAGTAAAAGGTAGGGGGATCGGGAAAAGTGGTGATGATGGGGTTGAGTTGTAGAGAAGGAGGGAAGAGGATGAAGTATACCACGAGAAGAAGAGAAGAAGGAGGCGACGACGAAGGTGATGTCGTCGGGGTAACAGGGGTTCCGGCGATGGGTTGGTGGGTGCTCGGGAATAGGAAACGGGAAGAAGGTGGAGAGGGAGAGGAGGTGGTCGGGGTTGGAGTGCGCAGGTGATGAGGAGGTAGGGATCCCGGCGGTGCTAGCGCCGGCGTTAGGGCTCCGGTGGCGACGGAGGAGGCGGCGGCTAGGGTTATCGCGTGGGTTCAGGGAAAATGAAGGAGACAAGGAGAAAATTATATATATATAGGAGACAGAGAGAGAGAGAGTTAGAGAGAAAGACAGATGGAGATTAGAGAGAGATAGAGAGATAGACGGGGGCCCACGGGAGGCAGCAGCCTCGCGATTGGCTGCACACAGATTTTAGAGGTTTAAAATTTCAAGGGATTTAATATAACAGTAAGATTAGTAAAATATATACTAAGGTAACAGTAAGATTCATGTATATATTATGGTTTAATATTTTATTATATTGGGATTTTGGCGCTAAATGAAACATTTCCAAATCGCGCCCGGGTTGGGTCCAAAAATTCGAAATTCAAATAATAGGATTTTAAGCAGGTTCCAAATTTTAAAATGAAGTGTTTTATGATTAAAAAGCATGCCCCCATGTCGGACACTTGCACGCGCGCGTAGCCGTCCAAACTCGCCCGTTTCACCGAACGGGATGAAAACTCGACGCACGGACGCTACCACGCGGCTAGGGGTGACAAGTAGGCCAATATGGATATTTTTAATTTTACTTTAGGTGTTAAAATTTGTTATATGCAAAACTGACTTAGCCGGTTAAAATTTTGCAATAAGAACCAAACAAGCAAGATAAATGAAATGAGCAATGTCGAACACTCAGCCAGTAACAGAAATATTAGTATTGGGCTCGGGTGTTACAACATACCCAACTACAAAAAGAATTTCGTCCTCGAAATTCCAAGAATACTACGGGAACAGGTGAGGGAACTTCTGTCGGATCTCGTCTTCTCGTTCTCACGTGGACTCTCCATGCGATTGATCACCCCAGGAAACTAGCACAAGGGGGATAACCTTGTTCTTAAGAATCTTTTCCCTTGGATCCTTGATTTCAACCGGTCGCTCCTCAAAAGTTAGGTCCTCCCGTACAGTTAACTCCGAATGATCCAAGACGTGGGTTTCATCTCGAACATACCTCCGTAGTTGAGATACATGAAACACATCGTGCACACCTGCCAAGAACTGCGGTAACGCCAAACGGTACGCTACCTCTCCAACGCGCTCCAACAACTCGAAGGGTCCAACGAATCGAGGACTAAGCTTTCCCGAACTCCCAAAACGAATCACTCCTCTAGTCGGTGATATCTTCAAGAATGCCAAATCACCCACGGCGAACTCTAGAGGTCTTCTTGACGTGTCAGCCCAACTTTTCTGTCTGTCCTGAGCTGCCTTCATATGCTTTCTGATGGCGTTAACCTTCTCAACGGTCTGTACTACCAAATCTGGTCCCAATAATCTTCGTTCACCAACATCATCCCAACAAACGGGTGAACGACACTTACGACCATACAAAGCTTCAAACGGAGCCATCCGAATAGTCACTTAGAAACTATTGTTGTAGGAAAACTCCACCAAGTGTAGGTGATCCTCCCAAGAACCCTTGAAGTCCAACATGCATGCTCTCAACATATCTTCAAGAGTTTGGATCGTTCTCTCCGACTGACCATCAGTTTGAGGATGATAAGCTGTGCTAAACTTCAATCGAGTCCCCAAGCTTTCCTGTAAACTCCTCCAGAAGTGTAATAAGAACGGAGTGTCCCGATCGGACACGATGCTCACCGGTACTCCATGCAATCTTACAATCTCCTGCATGTACCGCTCTGCCAAAGTCTCCGTTGATTGACCAACCCGAAAAGGACTAAAGTGAGCTGCCTTGGTCAACCGATCGACAATCACCCATACTGCCTTGTTGCCCTTTGGACTCCGCTGTAAAGCCGTCACGAAATCCATGGTTATATGTTCCCACTTCCACTGAGGAATCGGAAGTGGTTGCAACAAACCCAGCAACCCTTTGGTGTTCAGCCTTGACTTGCTGACATACCAAGCACTTAGCCATGAAGCGAGCAATCTCCTGTTTCATGCCTTCCCACCAGAATTGCTGTCGAATATCTCGGTACATCTTTGTACCTCCTGGATGTACAGAGTAAGCTGAACTGTGTGCCTCCTTCAAAAGCTCTTCACGCACATCCCCCTTTGGCACACACACACGGCTACCATACCTCAACGAACCATCTTCGTGGACCAGTAAATCTGTTCGTAGTCCGGCTTCAACCTGCTCTCGAAACTTTTGCAGTCTGGGATCCTGCGATTGTGCCGCTTTAATCTTCTCAACTAAGGACGACTGTACTTGCAACTGCATCAACTGTCCCGTAGAAAGTGGTAGAACAACCTCCAAGTCAAATCTTCGAAAATCCGCAATGATCTCCCTCTGTGTAGTCAATACCTGAATCGCTGGTAACCGACTAAGCGCATCCGGCACGACGTTAACTTTTCCCGGATGGTACTTAAGATCAAGGTCGTAGTCGGCCATCAGCTCCAACCATCTGCGTTGCCTCATGTTCAACTCCTTCTGAGTGAACACATACTTCAAACTCTTGTGATCTGTAAAAACTTCGACTCTCTCGCCCAAAAGGTAGTGTCTCCAAATCTTCAAGGCGAAGATCACAGCCGCAAGCTCCAAGTCATGAGTCGGATAACTCTTCTCATGGGTCTTCAGTTGTCTTGATGCGTAAGCTACGACCTTCCCATTCTGCATCAAAACACATCCCAATCCTTTTCCAGATGCGTCGCTGTGAATCACCAGTCCTCCGGAATTGTCTGGTACGGTCAGGATAGGGGCGGTTATCAACTTCTGCTTCAACGTCTCGAAGGCCAATGCACATCTATCCGTCCAAATAAAAGGTACTTCCTTGCGCGTAAGCTTGGTCAACGGTTCTGCTAAACGAGCGAAGTTCTCCACAAATCTCCTGTAGTATCCGGCCAAACCAAGGAAACTTCTTATCTCAGCCACATTTCTTAGAATAGGCCAATCTCGAACTGCTGCAATCTTTTCGGGATCGACGGCGATTCCATCGCCCGACACAACATGCCCCAGAAACTTCACTTCTTCCAGCCAAAATTCACACTTACTCATTTTAGCATACAATTTCTCCCGTCTCAGCGTCTGCAGTGCGATCTTCAAATGCTCAGCATGCTCTTCCGAACTCTTCGAGTAAACCAGAATGTCGTCAATGAATACCACAATAAACTGGTCCAAGAATGGTGAAAAGATTCTGTTCATCAAATCCATGAATATTGCCGGCGCATTCATTACTCCGAAGGGCATCACTAGATACTCGAAATGTCCATACCGAGTTCGAAACGCCGTCTTGCAAATATCTTCTGCTTTTACTCGGACCTGATGATATCCGGATCGCAAATCCAGTTTCGAGAACACCCTCGCGCCACTAAGCTGCTCAAAAAGTTCTCTAATGCGAGGGATCGGGTACTTGTTCTTAATAGTCACCCGGTTTAATTCTCTATAATCAATGCACATGCTCCTCGTGCCATCCTTCTTCTTTACTAGAAGAACTGGAGCTCACCAAGGCGAGTTGCTGCTTTGAATCCAACCCTTCTCAAGCAATTCACCAACTTGCTTCTTAACTTCTTCCAATTCCACTGGTGCCATTGGATAATAAGCTTTAGATACTGGCGCTGCACCAGGAATAAGGTCAATCGCGAACTCCACGTCTCGCTTTGGCGGTAAGCCCGATATATCTTCAAATACGTCCATAAAGTTGCGAACAACTGCCGGCTCTTCAGTACTATCAACTTCCATAGCTGCAAGAACACTGTGTGTCGGCCTAGCCCTAAACTCGACTGGCCCGACAGAACTGTTTCCTTACCGCAATTGCTGCCTGCATCGTTGGCAGCTAAAGGTCCAGCGAAACTACTGAGTCTCGTCCCTTCTGCTGCATGCACGTCCACGGGTGCTCCACTCTGCCTCAGCCCAATAAATTTTCTTCCATTTCCTCCCGTGCAGTCCGCGGGGAGAACTTCTTCAGGAAACTCTTAGAAAATTCCGCCCAACTGATCGGCTTGGGCAAGCGGGTCTCTTCCACAAGCCACCATTCTCGGGCGTAATCCACTAGCTTAATGCGCACCACATCAACTCCTTGTCCTCTGGAGTCTGTGCCGCAATCAGCAAATTCTCCGTGTCGACTAGCCACTGCTCGGCTGGCAATGGCTCCTCCAACCAGTGAATGTAGTCGGACCCAAACGTCTGAAATCTGCCACGGTCCCTACTCGGTCCACTGGTTTAGCTCCAGTGTTGTTTACAGACTGCCGAACGATCTGCAAACCTTCCTGAAACGAATCAGCTTGCTGCTGGATCAGCTCAGTATGCCTCTTCTGATTCTCCAGCATTCTTCTTATCACTCCAAGCATGGCGGCTTCGTCCACACGCCTCTGGTACGTCTTCAAATTCTTACCTGCCATAATCCTGAACTCAAAACACCCAACATTAGCATGATGATAGATTCTGAATGTGGATCAAGGCTAGAACTCCAAGATACTTAAATAGAGTACCGCATTGTAACTATGCCGCGGTATCATAGCCACAATTACTTAACTCCACCCAAGTCGCCCAAGTCCTAGGGATAACAAGAAATCAGGTTTTCGAGTCGACATGCAAAGTAAGTTTGTAAGTCGTAAAAGATATAATAAGGAAGAATGTGATTCAAGAATGGTAAAACGGTCAAGGTGGCAGGACATGTTTCCTAAGCACGGGTATTCTGATTCGTGTATTGGGTACAATACCCAACTACAAAAGAATCAACCCGACTATCCTAGGCTCTGATACCAAAAGAACCATGTCATGCCCCGCTTCCCAGAGTACGCAAGATTGGGCACGTGACATAGCCAGCCATGCTACCTGTGGGTAGGAAGTATCCATCCACAGTCACATTACGGCTGTAGAGATATCAAGAACAAGATAAAAGAAAACTATCTAACACATGTCCAAATCCAGAATAACGAGAGTCAATGATAATTAAGTGCGGAAGCAAATGATCCAATACAATAATAGAAAAGTACGTCCCATAATGCGGCTCACATCTGGAAATAAAATGCAAGAAACAAACTAATCACTACAGAACTCACAAATCAGCCTGCTGGCTGAAGTACTCCTGCTCGGTCAGCGACAGTGGTAAAGAATCTGGGCCATGCAAAACCCAGACGTCAGCGCGTCATGTCAACCAATAATATAATATGAACATGGTAATAAGCAATGCAGAAATAAACATGAATAAAGCAGTAGTATGAAACAAGCAGTGCAGGGTAGTGTGCAGTGGGTAACTAAACTGTTCTATCGGGTTTCCTATTCTAAAGTCTTTGAAATCAATTCGAGTAATCCTCCATGTAACTCAAAGGATATGTCCCGTTACCCCCCGGGACCACGGATCAGGAAGATGGGAACCAATAATGGTTCTGTCCCGTTGCCTCCCGGGACCACGGATCAGGAATGTAAGAGTCACGAATGGCTCTGTCCCGTTACCCCCCGGGACCACGGATCAAGTAATACCCTTTTAAGTTACACTTTAGATTACCCGTTTGATTTCCCCATACCCCCAGGTCATATGTGTCAGGTCAGGTATTCAGTAGTCAAGGACTAATACCAACACAGGATCAGGTAACAGGTCAGGTTTGTCTGGATAGACAACAGGAATGGTCCATGAGGACTCCATGTCAGGTTTGTTGGCATTAGGCATGAGATCAGGTAACAGGTCAGGTCATGGTACATCAGGTCAAGTCGAAAGTAAAGGGTACTATGTCCGGTGCATCGGTATATATATATGTCATGTGTAGCAAGGTCAGGTCAATATGTAACACAATCAAGGGTGTGCTCACAACAGGTATAAAATCGAACAAGGAATAACAGCAGGAAATAAGCAATGAATTAAACAATAATAAGCAATTTATTTAATCACATTAGTGCATTGGTATAGTACAGACGTTTCATCATATTAGCAAGTTTCGAGCACCCCTTGCGGTGCAATACCGTTATATCAATATCAGAATGTAATAGAGCTACATGTGTACGGCTATCGTCCTTTAGACGGTAAAATGTGATTAACGGGTAACTTCGTTATTAAGGTTAAAGTGGCAAGATGTGATTTTAGGTTAACAGTATTATGATATAAGTCATATTGCGTCCAAATGATAAAATAGCTATACCTAATTAAGTTTGCAAGTTTAATGAGTCAAAACACATTTAATTATATAGTATAGCATGTAGCAAGTGATACTTGCCTCGACGGGTCGCGAGCGGGAATGCGGAACTGCTCATGTCAGCGGAAACGTCGCGATGTGCGCCCGGTACACGGAACGGATCCAAATCACGCACAGCGTGATCACACGGGTCAGGTATGCTCGCTGGGTCGTCGGGATCGTCGACGATACGCCGGTTTCCGGTGAATGGGCGCTCAGGAGTCGGAAGACGAGAGCGGGATCGACGACGGCGAACGACTCCGGCTGAAAGAGAAGTGCAGTCTCGGTTTTTAGGGTCCAGGTGAGCTTGTGCGCGATACTCTTGGTGGCTGGAGTCTCAGGCAGAGGAGGGGAGGAGAAGAAAGGTTTGTGGAGTCGGCGACGAGGTCGTCGGGCTCTGGCGGCGATGGCTCCAGTAAAAGGTAGGGGGATCGGGAAAAGTGGTGATGATGGGGTTGAGTTGTAGAGAAGGAGGGAAGAGGATGAAGTATACCACGAGAAGAAGAGAAGAAGGAGGCGACGACGAAGGTGATGTCGTCGGGGTAACAGGGGTTCCGGCGATGGGTTGGTGGGTGCTCGGGAATAGGAAACGGGAAGAAGGTGGAGAGGGAGAGGAGGTGGTCGGGGTTGGAGTGCGCAGGTGATGAGGAGGTAGGGATCCCGGCGGTGCTAGCGCCGGCGTTAGGGCTCCGGTGGCGACGGAGGAGGCGGCGGCTAGTGTTATCGCGTGGGTGCAGGGAAAATGAAGGAGGCGAGGAGAAAATTATATATATATAGGAGAGAAAGAGAGAGAGTTAGAGAGAGAGACAGATGGAGATTAGAGAGAGATAGAGAGATAGACGGGGGCCCACGGGAGGCAGCAGCCTCGCGATTGGCTGCACACAGATTTTAGAGGTTTAAAATTTCAAGGGATTTAATATAACAGTAAGATTAGTAAAATATATACTAAGGTAACAGTAAGATTCATGTATATATTATGGTTTAATATTTTATTATATTGGGATTTTGGCGCTAAATGAAACATTTCCAAATCGTGCCCGGGTTGGGTCCAAAAATTCGAAATTCAAATAATAGGATTTTATGCGGGTTCCAAATTTTAAAATTAAGTGTTTTATGATTAAAAAGCATGCCCCCAAGTCGGACACTTGCACGCGCGCGTAGCCATCCAAACTCGCCCGTTTCACCGAACGGGATGAAAACTCGACGCACGGACGCTACCACGCGGCTAGGGGTGACGAGTAGGCCAATATGGATATTTTTAATTTTACTTTAGGTGTTAAAATTTGTTATATGCAAAACTGACTTAGCCGGTTAAAATTTTGCAATAAGAACCAAACAAGCAAGATAAATGAAATGAGCAATGTCGAACACTCAGCCAGTAACAGTAATATTAGTATTGGGCTCGGGTGTTACAACTGCACCCAAAAGCCACCGTTTTGCATGCCCTCTTTGACGTGGTAAGGTGGAAATCAAAGCACAGTGGGAATCACACAAGACTCTATGACGTTCTTGGGTCTACAGACTACCCTGTACCAGTATCACCGGAGAACTGCCATCTGACGTGTGGTATATCACCATCTGGGAGTTCTCGGCGAGTCCGTCCAGTGTACCCAGTCTCCACTGAGCACCCGCACACCATCCTTGATGTCAAACACCGATAGATATGGGATCATCCATCGCCCATCATATGGGTCAAGATGCGTATACGCTAGTCTACTCTGGTGTATCGATGCCCTGTTTCGACACACCCTCGACTAGGGACATTTATAGGATGTACTCATCGACTACCGTGGCCCCACTAGTATGATCTCATCATAGTCCCAGTAGTTGAGTACAGATCCTAAGGGCTTTATCAACATGTGAGAGTAAGACAGTAAACATATACAAGTCAACATGTTAAGATAAAGTGAAACCAAATAGCATACTATCATGACGAGCAAGAAAGTCATTTCTATATATATCCAAGCATTCATTATAATATACATCATATGTTTAACAACGGCCTCTAGGGCATATAAATAACTAACACCAATATCAAAACACGCAACAAGAAATTTTTTAAGCGGTGAATTTTTGCAGAGAATCCAACAGAAAAATTGTTATTGGACTTTTGCAAAGGAGAGAGAAGAAGATAGGAAATATACCAGAGAAAGATGAAGCCAATAGTCGCTTATCCCACCGCGGTTCCGCCATGAAAATAGCCCTAATGCCGCGGTTCCGCGGCCAAGTTTAGAGTTCTTGAAATATTTTTTTCTGTATTTGCTTCACCTGCTCCTCTGGTCTTGATGAAATGATCTGAATCTTTATATTTCTGTTACAATGATTCCAGATTCCCTTGCAAAAAACTCACACACTAATCGTTAAGCACACGATACGTTCTTGATTTATATTTCGATAGAATAATAATACTTCAACCCACTATAGCAAGAAAGAACAAATTACGCACGTATCCCCGGCAACGGCGCCATTTGATTTGATCAAAAAGAATAGGTAGTAATAGTAGCCGCAATCAATAACGGTATCGCGTGTAGCGAGCGTTAGAGAGCACGGATCGTCCTCTAAGATTCGAGGAATTCGTAAATTCTTGTTTTAGATGAGTCGAAAGAACTAGTAAAGAAATTCAAGAAATTGTTTAAGATTTAGTTGAAGTAATAGTTTCAAGAAAATCAAGAAATCTTTTTCAAGAAAGGAAATCAAGAAAATATTCAAGATCTAATTATTAAGAAAATATGAATAAGGCATGTAGGATCGATCAGATTTAGTAGCCATGGATGACTAATAAAGATAATTCATATTTTCAATTGACAGTTTAACGCTAGATTGATGGCGATGAATGTGGATTAGGGATTTTTGGAAGAAACTAAAGTTTCTTCACTTTAGTCCCTTGTCCTTTCACTGATCCCATTCATTTTCTAGCCTTTCACAAAAAGATCGTCAATCTTATCTCACATCGTGGTCAAGATAATCAATAATTTGATATCGTACCCAATGAGGATGTTAACGATTTTTTTGCGAAAGTTTGTAAACTTCATAAGACTAAAGAAAAGTATAGAACTATATCATCCATCGATCTACCCTAATCCTACGAATCCTATCAAGCGGAGATTTACTCGCCCATCATGAAAATCGAAGAAAGATTAGAAAAAGAACTCATAATGCGGAATTTTAAAAGAAAGAGAAATTGAAACTAATTATCACCTTTATTATTCAACTTCAAATTATAACTTCTTGAATCCGAGATTATAATAAGAATTGCTTTCGATCACTCCCTTGAAAAGGTAATTTTTTCGTCGATCTTTACGTTGCTCGATCACCTTGAGTCTTGGACCTGTCGTGGATCACGTGCTCGTTGATGACGATCGGCTTCGTATAAAGGATCTTTTGTTGAATCGCTTGATGAACTTCTTAATGATTCTTGATTTTGGATCTTGGATTTGATGTTGTTCTTGGATTTATGTTGAATTGAATGAAAGTAGAGACAAAATTAGGAACTAATTGGGAATTTTTCTCTTCATGACCTTGGTCCTTTTTATAGCCCCCTCTTTAAGCTTCCCCAATAATCTACATTGTTATAGAGAAGTTGTTACAACGAGACTTCCCCAGCAAGCTAGGATGTTGATAAGAAGTTTCCAGAGAGTTCCCGACCCCGAAGCCCCTGAATCGGCCGCGGATCCACGGCGACTCAGCCTGACTCGGCCGCGGTTCCGCGGTCAATTGGTGACTTCATTGCTTCAAAATTCTGTGGTCTTCTTCTGTTAATCTATGGGTCTTTATGTAATATCTGGAATCTTCTTATCTCTTCTGAATTTCTGCCAATATTTGATTCTTCGACTTTCTTGTATTTTATCGGTAGATTCCTGATTCCCGATATCTGACCTGAGCTAATCTTGCACAAGATCTCAATGCAGAATTTGAGATACAAAATATTATGCGTAAAAATATTAAACATACAATTTCCTTCATAATGTTGATTATAATGTATAATACATTGGTAAATGATATTTGCAGATGAACTTCTAATATGTGTTATATTTATAGCAAATACCTTTAGATGATTAAGAAAATTTAGGAAATTGTCATGTTAAAAGTGCACTATTTTCGACTGAACAGCCGGCTTACGAATCGCCATCGGGGTAGGGCTAAAGAAGATCAGAATCCGCAGCGAAACCGAACTGGTCGTTGGCCAAGTGACCGGACGTTTTGAAGCCTGGGAACTACTGATGATGAAATACCTAGCCGAGGTAAAAAGGCTACGAATGAATTTCGACAAGGTTTAAGTGGAACAGGTTCCCCGGAGTTTGAACACCAAGGCGGATGCATTGAGTAAGCTCGTCTCCTCTTATTCGGCTAATCACAAGAGAAATATCCTCTTCGTAGTCCTGCCATGACCCAGCATCGAAGATAAAGAAGTGATACACCGGATCTACAACACTCTAGGGGATATCCTAGATAGGAGAAAGCCCATAGTGGAGTTCCTCTCGGATGGAGTACTCCCTGAGGACCGGATCGAAGCACGCCGGCACCGCATAAGAACTCGTCACTTCGTATGGAGCATGGGAAACCTGTACAAAAAGTCGTATACCCAACCTCTACTTGGATACATCGATTCCAACGAAGCAGAGTACGTTCTCCGAGAGATAAACGAAGGAGTTGGTTGGGCACATCAAGGGGCCAGCAGCCTAGTTCAAATGATACTAATACAGGGGTATTACTGGACAACTATCCATAAGACGCAGAAAAGCTAGTAAGAAGGTGCAATACATATCAATTCTTCGGTAGCACCCCTCGGTTACCAGCCACTGAGTTAACACCATTGAGTTCCCCTTGGCTATTTTTGCAGTAAGGGATGGACATGATTGGCCAACTCCTTACTACCACAGGTGGGCACAAATACATCCTTGTCGCCGTGGAATACTTTACAAAATGGGTTGAAGCCATGCTGATCAAGAAACCGGATGGCACCTCCATTGTGAGATTCCTGCAGAACAACGTAATTACCCGATTTGGAATTCTAAGGTGCATCATCACCGACCAGGAAACCAACTTTGAAAACGACAAAGTCAGAGAATTTTGCAGCGACTATCACATATTGGTGAAGTTCTCAGCGGTCGCACATCCCCAGCGTAACGTGAAAGCCGAGGTAGAAAACCAAGTGTCATCCGGGGCCTCAGAGCCCGCCTAGAAGAGAGACAGGGCAGATGGGTCGAGGAACTACCATGGGTGCTGTGGGCATTGTGAACGTCAAACAAGACACTCACAAGGGAAACCCCATTCATCCTCTGTTATGGCACGAAGGCAATGGTCCCTACGGAAATCGGCCTTCCCAGTTATCGAGTCGAGCACTTCGACGACGAGGCTAATGTCTTGGCCCTTCAAAGAAACTTGGACATCCTATTGGAAAAGGGAGACAGGGTGCAAATAACGATGGCTAAATATCATCAACTGACCGCCCGGTATTACAATGCTCGGGTCAAGCACCGAGCATTCAAGACAGGAGACGTGGTCCTATGAGGAAACGAGTTCAAGGATCAAGGGAAGTAGCACAAGTTCTCCTCAATATAGGACGGTCCCTTCCTTGTGACTGAGGCGTTGTACGGAGGATCCTACCGCCTCCGAGATTCCTTAGGGCGTATCTTTCCATGGTCATATAACGCCGAAAACTCAAATTGTATAGATGAACTTGTACTCTCTTGAATAATGAAATTCTTCTTTTCCTTCCATTTAAATTTTTGTTAACTTCCGAATTAAGCCCTCACACGAGTAGAATCCTGCTCCATCTCAAGGCTGACGGACAGCCTCCTGTTTGTTGCATCCTTTCATGAAGGGTGGAATCCTGTCCGGCCAAACTTGTGAACCCTAAGCCCTCTCATGAAAATGCGGGCTGTCTCTAGCCTGGCTCAGAGGCGAGAATGGTCTCCCTGGCCAGTCCTTTTCTTAAGTGCACAAAGGCACGACTACGCCTGTAGGTAGCTGACCTAAGCCTCGCTCCGCCAGTCTTACCCCGGCTTCGGGGGTGAAAGAATGGATAAGAAGCACCGACCTACCCACATTTGAAAAGGAAAAATTTCTACGATCCACACTCTGAGCAAAGAATAATTCGTAAAGAAATTCGTAAGTATAGGAGAAAATTTTATTGATAAGAGGTATTCTCGGCTCCCCGGCCTTACAAAAGCGCCCGATCGCACGGAAAAAGAAAAGGGAAAATATTCCTTAACTATTATAGCAAAGGGGGAAGAGGATCAAGAAATAATTGATTGTGGTTTTCGAAGCAAACATCCTCCAACCGAGCCCAAGTGGCATCCCATCGCTCCCTTTGCCGATGCCCATGGACCCGAGTAGCTACGGTTCCGCCGGAGACTTCCGTTACCGAGCATGAAGCTATGGTCAGCCGTTGTTGGAAGGTTCGACGAAGGATATCTATCGAGCAGTCCCTCCTACTCTTCAAGATTAGGCCTAACTCATGGGCGGTGCGTATCTTTTCAACAGCCTCCTTCATAGCTTGCTGAGACAGCGCCCCGAAAAGACCGAGGGAGGATATCCAGATCGTATTGATGAACACTTGCAAGACGGAAGATCGACGCGGTAGCAAATGCACGTAGTGACGCTCTAGACGGTCTATCATGGCCTCATATGTCTCCTTGGAACGATCAAATTCCTAATGGTTGACGTCATCGCGAGATACTAAATCTCAGATGGTGTACGCATGGCCGGCTATCAAGGAAAAATGAACTACGCAAAGTCGGCAGGGGTGCCTTAGGGGGGACAATGCTCCACTATTTATAACCTCAACGAAAATTCTCCAACGGTCGAGATCTTCTTCTAACATGGCACGAATTACGGAGTATCACATTTACCCGATAGGGCACCGCCAAGTGGCGCCCGGATGTTGGCTCCATCTCTTTCACACAAATCAGGGAATATTGAACGACATCTTTAGGAGATCTGCACGTATCTCGAGATACCCGCCATATGCCACGTAGCACCAGGAAACAAGGATGTACAAACATTGAAGTCATAGAGATCTAACCGCCCATCGACCAGTTCACACGAGTGGATTCCTAATCTAAAGCCCTTATCACGAGTCCGTCGGGCAGGTTCCTGAAAGTCTACCCTAGCACCACCACTGGTTTTCACAAGCATCTAGCATGCTATTTTTTTTAAAAATCTTGGTGCTAAGCTATACTTATCTAGAATCTTCACTAGATGATTAGGGTTTTAAGCATGTTATAAAGAAATATACATTAAGCGATGGAAACAACAACCTTTGAAGACCGAGTCCTTCACTTCAATAGCTCTGGGTAGTATTCCCTATGACTCCACTAGGCTCCAATTGAAGATTGAATGGGCTTCCTTTGCGATCTTCGTGCCGAAAATGATGCACTCGAAATTCCTCTAATCTAAGCTACATCTTCACTAAACTCTCTTTAGTGAAAGAAACACCCTAAACTCAAATGCTAAACAAGTGTATGATGGTGAAATAGGATTGTAAGCTCACTAAGAATTCTCACAAGCTCTAGGGTTCACAACTCATGTGAGGGATAGTGCTTGGAATATGACGGAGGAAATGGGAGAGAGCAAAAGAAAAATAGCTAAGGCAAATGAGCTAGTATCAAGTGAACTAGTGAAGAATGGCTTCCTTTATTTATTTCACTTATTGAAGCATCAACTAAAAACAATAATAATATGTGACCATTCTTCTATAGTGAATGAAAAATGAATAAATAAAATAGCAAGCCATGCTTCACCATTCCTAAAATATCTCCCATTTTTCCACCTCATTTTCTATTTTCCAAAAATAGAAAATGCATGCCATGCTTCATAAAACTCACACACACACACACACACACACACACACACACACATCATATATGAGAATAATGGAGGAAAGAGGCCATAGGAGGGGATTTCCTCCTATAGCGTCGAAAAAGTAAGCCCTCCGTCGTATTTTAAGACGATCGGAATCCATCATCTTCATCGTTATCATCTAAGATGTGGGTACGCCAAATTTCATGTGTTTCTATAACTTTTTCACCGTTGATTTAGCAATGTAAAAAGTTTTATTGTCGGTAAACCGTTAATTTTGAACCCACTAATTCAACGGTGAAAAAGTTGTAAAATCACATGAAATTTGGTGTACCCATATCGGAAAACACAACGGAGGACGGAGGACGTACTTTATCATCTTCAGATGATAACGATGAAGATGATGGGTGCCAATTGTCGGAAAACACAACGGAGGACGTACTTTTTCGACGCCATAGGAGGAAATTCCTTCCTATGGCATCTTTCCTCCATTATTCTCATCATATATACATATATATATATATATATAGTAAGAAAACAAAATAATTAGTGAGCAATAATATTAGTTAATATATAATTATATCAAATATAAATATATATCAAATTATTAAATCAACACTTGATTTAATAATCCGGTTATATCACATATAACCGACTAATATCATTTATCTGTATATCACATTATTAAATCAACACTTGATTCAATAATTCAGTTATATCACATATAACCTAACTGATAACATTTTACCGCCAGATTAGAATACGGTATCATATACTCGTATTCAATCAGGCCTCCCACACATATCAACATATGTGACCTACTTCGTTTCACTTGAACTATGAAATCTCTGTGTTGGACTCTAAAGACTTTTCAATACGCCTGTAGTAGGTGATGATGACATCAGTCATCCTCAAGTACTCAGCGGTACTAGATGGACGTAACGGCTACCCAGGTATTGAGCGATTAGAAGATCAACAAGCAAGTTTGTTCAAACTCCCATGAAGCCTATAAGTAACACTTACCATACAGTCTGGTCTCTTCATCTGATATGTCGCATATCAAGTCTAGCGGTGGAATCGTCAAACCCCAGTAACTTGATAAGTCATGCCAATGTATGGCTCATAACGGTTCGAGAAACTACTGATAACACTTACCGGTAAATCTCATCAGCCCTAGCCAGGGACTTATTGCTATAGCCAATCGAGCATAGCGCAACATCAACTCCTAATACCGAGAGAGATGAAACCCCTCCTATCGCTCACTGCCTCTATGTGACTCGGAATTGTACCCAAAATCCACCTGTTTGCACGACTCCTTTGAGCTGTGGTAGGGATGAAATCAAAGCACAGTGGGAACTACACAAGACACTATGATGATCTCGGTCTACAGACTAACATATACCATTGTCACCAGAGAACTGCTATTTGACGATAGGTATGGTACCATCTAGGAATTCTCGGCGAGTCCTGTTCGGTATACACATTCTTTAATGAGCACCTGTATACAATCTTTGATGTCAAACACCAATGGTTATGGGATCTACCATCACCCAATACAGGGTCAAGAAACGTACACACTAGTCTACTCTGGAATATCGATGCCCTGTCTCGATACTCCCTCGACTAGGAACATTTAAAGGATGAGCTTGTGGACTATACAAGTCCCAGTGGTATGATCCGCACCATAGTTCTGGTAGTCAAGCAAACATCCTAAGGGATTTATCAACATGTATCAGAGAGACAGTATAATAATACTAAGTGTACATGTTAAGATAAAGAGCAACCAGATAGCATACCATCATGTCAAGCAAGAAAGTACTCTCTATATATATGTCCAAGCATCCGCTATATCATACAATAATGGCCTCTAAGGCATACATATTCCTAACAATCTCAAACTTGCACTAAGGCCGGTTTTTGTAGTATCTCATACCTAACATCCCAAAAAGTCTCTCAAACTGCGTCTGGGGGATGGCTTACATAAGTGGATCCGCTACGTTGGCCATCGTGTCAACTCTCCTGATCTCGATCTCCCGTCGATCTACTATCTCCCGGATCAGGTGATACCGCCTAAGAATATGTCAGGATCACTGATGGGACCGGGGTTCCTTGGACAAAGCCACAGCTCCATTGTTATCACAATACACAGGTAATGGATGCTCAATGGATGGAACCACACCAAGTTCAGCAATGAACTTCTTCATCCAAATAGCCTCTTTGGCAGCATCGTTAGCAGCGATGTATTCAGCCTCCATCGTCGAGTCTGCTACGTTATCTTGCTTGGAACTCTTCCTGTTGGCTATAGTGCCCTCAAGTCAATTATTGAATCGGAGGCACGTGATTGCAATAATTGAGGGAGGACCTATACCGGTAGACAGCCTTACTCGAGATGATAGTATGCTATCTGGTTTGTCTTTATCATCATGTACATATTTCAGGTGACATTACAGATCACTATTACAAGTTGATAGAGCCCATAGGATTCTTTCTTGACTACCAGCAGTATGATGGCGATCATATACGTGAGAGTTGGGTGGTCTATAAGCACATCCTTAAAGTGTCCCTAGTCGTGGGAGTTTCGAGACTGGATATCAATACTCCAATAGTAGACTAATGTATACAGATCAAGACCCTGACGAGGGGCGGTGGCCAGTCTCACGAGCCATTGGTGTCAGTTGGTTCACCTAAGATGTATACAGGTGCTCATTGGGTTATGAGTACACCGGACGGACTCGCTGGGAACATGCTAGTTGGTATTATACCTATTGTCAGATAACAGTTCCCTGGTGACATGTGTATAGGTTAGTTTATCGACCTGAGATCGTCATTTGTCTTATGTGAGTTCCTACTGTGCTTTGATTACTACCCTACCACGGCTCAAAAGAGTCGTGCAAACAGGTTTTAGTTGGGTACAGTCCCGAGCCATATGGAGGCAGTGAGAGGATCGTCAGGGGATTCGTCTCTCCCGGTATATTAGGCGTTGATGTCGCGGAGTGCAGGGGTTGCCATCGCCAGAATTCCTCGGCCGGGGTTGACAAGAATTACTGATTCGGATCAGTAATTTCTCAGTTGGTGATAGGCTTCATACCGACACTAAATGTCACGTTATTAAGGGTCTGACTTTATCCACCCTCCTAGACTCGATATGCGATACATATAGACGAACGGGCTGGATTATACGGATATTGTCACTGTCAGGCTCAGTAAGGTTTCAGGATGAGTTTGCTCGTCGGCCTCCCTTTCGCTCAATACCTGGGTAGCCGTTACGTACAGCTAGTGCCACTGACGTGTTTGTGGTTAAACCCACAGCCAGCGTATTGACGAGTTTTTAGAGTCCCACACAGAGGGTTTCCCTGATTCGGGCGAAACGTTGTAGAGGCCGTATGGTTTTATGGCAGGGTTCGATCATATTCGTACACGTGTGCACGGATCATGATCGGACAGATAATACTAGTGGGTTTTGGTTTAAGCCGGATCCTAGTATTATATTGTTGGATTATTTTCATCTCGTTGTATTCGTATTCAGTCGGAATATGGATATGGGTATGTATATACGGATGAGGGGTATTCTTGTAATTCGTTACAAGATAACTTTAGTTGATACCATTTCTTTTTGGGATTAAACATTTTGGTTTAAATGCTTATTGGTGGAAAGTGTGACTCATTCTTGGCATGACTTGGTTTTTGTCTTGGCTAAGATATTTGTTTTGACCTTGTGAGATATTTCTAGTAGGGGCAGATCTTTTTTGGTGTGGATTTTCTTTAGTTGCTAGCTAACCCTCAAATATCTCACTACACTCAAAAAGGAAGAAGCCACTTCATTTTCTTTCTTGACTTGCTTCTTTCTTGAGCTCACACATTTCCTCCAATGGCTTCTTCTTCACCTCCATCCATACCCTCTCATGAGTTGAGAATCCATGGATGTATTGAGACAAAATGATCACACACTCTTTCTACTTCATCTTGTGCATCTAGGCTAGCAAACTGGATGCCCGAGTTGCTTCGGTTTTTGAAGCGGGAGCCCGTATTACTAATCCTTGACGTGGATCGTCTTCGACGAGGGAGACCAGAGACCGAACTTCATCGAGGCAGCCGCGAGGAGCTTGGGCAGACGTTGAAGACGGAAGAACACGGATCGATCGGTATAACCTCTCTAAAGTGCTTTATGATAACTAGTATAGGGTTAATGGTTTGATTCGGGAATCAGGTTCCGTTAGCACCGGGTTTTAAAAGTTTTTGTTCCGCGTTTGGCCACGGATTGATGGTCGGGACACTTCCGTAACCCTACATGGTATCAGAGCCAACCCATCAACCACTTACTAGTTGGTTTAGACAATGTTAAAGTATCGAAACCGAAACAACTCCGAAACAATACCCGTAGTATTCCAGTTTCTGTCATTTTTTCAGTATCTTCTAAAAATATTTTAGCAACTGCAGAAGACTACTTAAGTGACCACTAGACTGCACCCCAAATACGAACCACTTCCACCTGTTTTGGGCCGAGCACATTACATCAAAATCCGAGCCGGCCGGCCATTTTAATGAGTTTGGATTTCGTATTTTGGGTATGTGTTAGTCTCTGGAATATTGGTTGATTGGTATTGCTAGTTTAGCCCAGTTTGGATATGGTTTTATCTAGTTGTTTGGGACTATTCGGGGTTATTTCAAAGTCGATATTTCTAACACTGTTTAAAGTTTACATTACATATATTTCTATCTGCGACCGTGAATGTCATTAGAGCAGTACAACTTGTCTAATTGCTATAGTTCTTTTAGACTGGTTTGCGAACGTGATATTCACGTTGATGTTCTGTGTTGTGCTGTGTTGTTGCGGATTGTCGTGGTGGATAGCTTGGGTGCAATGTTAGTATAATTTAGTTTTATTTGTACATTTGATATCGTGGGGCAAGCGTCCAACATGTGAACTGCCGCCACTGCCTGTTTGTATATTGTTTGTTTGGGGCACGACCGGGTTGAGGTCAATGCCACCATTGTACATATTTTCTTTTCTGTACTAGAATTACCCCGCGATGGAGTGCACGGATAGTCGGATTCTGGAGGGCAATGGGTCCACATCTCATGGCATTGAGAAGAAGGGGGGCTCACTCTAGAATTGGTAGGCTATTCGCCGCACTCGTAGGGGGTACAAGTTGACCCAAGGAGGGATGCTCAAGTTACCGGATTCCTTAAAGTGTTGGGTGGCCCATTTACTTTGATAAAGGGGCTGCCTCGCTTCTGCTTTTGGCGGGTAACTTTCCGCACTCGCAGGGGTCTAGGTTTTCATTGCATAGGCTATCCACACGAACTAGGGAACGTCGGGTTTCACTTGCGGCTCAAAGGAAACCCGGGGCTCCCAGATTATCTATATTGCTCTGTGATACTTATTGCTTATTTATGATGTTGCATTTATCACGCCTGGAGTGATTATTATATATTGTTATATATATATACGAGTAGATGTTGTATATGTTTTACACCCATGCTAGTCCAGTCCCCGCTCTGTCATTAGTTAAGTAACCTAACGGGTGATGACGGGACCCAGTGGCGAATGCAGATGGCATATACATACATCATATTTTCATTCTTTTGTGGTGTGATTAATTGATGGGACTGCGTTGATTCAGATCAATGCAAGGAAAACATACCTAATTAATGTTGTCGGAACAATTTTCAAAAGCTGTTATTACAAGGGCGTTTTCTTTGGTTTTGCACAGCGGTATTCGGTTATGAATATCCAGCACCTCATTCGACGAGGCAAGAGCTGAGATCCCCTCACCGGGAGTGACCTCTTGGGTAGAAGTTTGTGTCAGGGTAATAACTTCACTATAGTCTATTACTTTTTGCTTTGCGTCGTGGTATTCATTTTGGAATATCCTGCACCTCATTTGACGAGAAAAGAGCCGAGATCCCTTCACCGGGAGTGACCTCTTTAGCAAAGGTTTTCGCCACTATATATTTGTAAAAAGATAGCCGGTTCCTTCAACGATATCTAGTTCATTATGTTAAAGGTTTTTCACCAAAAACCATTCGTAGCCCTCCGTCATTTAAGACGGGTATCACTTAGTATTCATGCTATGTTTGTTGGCCTTCGTCATGGCATGGTGTATGGTAGCTATTTGTTACTTTTCTGTTGCATAGATAGATACGTTGATTTAGGACAGTCATACTACTATTTTAGCCTTCGTCAAGGGTATGTACGGGTGGGTTCAAATTAACTTGGAAAATGACGGATAGAACTTGACATGTAACTTATGATATGTTGGCCTTCGTCAAGGTTATAAGAGCATGGGGTAGAAATCACATCGGTAGTTTCAAACATATAGAAAACTTGCCAGGCATGCGCATGTTGAATATATGTCTGCCCTAGAGGCCATTATATGATAGTGGATGTGTGTGTGTGTGTGTGTGTGTGTGTGTGTGTATTCAGAGGACATTCTTCCTCGACATGATAGTATGCTATCTGGTTGTATTTTATCTTGACATATTCATTTGATCATGTATCTTACTCATTTGGTACATGTTGATAAAACCCTTAGGATATTTGCTTGACTACAGGGACTATGATGCAGATCATACTAGTGGGACGTGTGTAGTTTATAAGCATATCCTTGAAATGTTCCTAATCCTGGGTGTATCAAGACGGGGTATCGCTATTCCATAGTAGACTAGCGTATACAGTTCTTATCCCATATGATGGGCAATGGATGATCCCATATCCATTGGTGTGGTGACACCAAAGACTGTATACGTGTGCTCAGTGGAGACTGGGTACATTGAATGGATGCGCCGAGAACTCCTATATGGTATTATATCTATCGTCGGATTGCAGTTCTCAGGTGACACCGGTACAGGTTAGTCTGTAGACCCGAGATCGTCATAGAGTCTTGTGTGTCCTCCCACTGTACTTTGATCTCCACCCTACCACGGCTCTACTGAGTCATGCAAACAGGTGGATTTTGGGTACAGTCTCGAGGCACATAGAGGCAATGAGCGATAGGAGGGGTTTTGTCTCTCCCGGTATTGGGGTTGTTGTTGCGTTATACTCGATTGGCTATAACAGGAAGTCCCTGGCTAGGGCTGATGAGATTTACTAATAAGTGTTATCAGTAGTTTCTCGATCTATTATTATCCATATACCGGCATGACTTATTGAGTTATTGGGGTCGACGATACCATCCTTAGACTGGATATGCAGCATTTCTGATGAAGAGACCAGACTGTTCGGCAAGGGTTGCCAGTTGGCTCGACGAGAGTTTTGACAGCTTTGCTTGGTTTTCTTCTGACCGCTCAATACCTAGGAGCCGTTACGTACATCTAGTGCCGCTAACGGTTTATGGGTATGTGATATGATCACTGCCTACTGCCAGCATATTGACGAGTCTTAGAGTCCCACAGAGGGGTTTCCTAGCTCTGGCGAAATGATGTGGAGTGCATATGAGATATGCGCGGGTGCTCGATTAAATGCGTGTATATGATACCGTATTTTAATCAGGCGTTTTCTATTGGTCGTGTCACATGTGATATGACCGGTTTATTAAATCAAGTGTTGATTTAATATTGACTTTTAGCTCATTTATTTAAACCTTTTCTATTTGGATGTGTGCATGAATGTATGTATGTATATTTACATGTTGATATGAATGCACACATACATGCATACATGTGTCATGGTTGTTGATACATTGGAGATGGCAATGCAAGACTCACATGGTGTGTGTGTGTGTGTGTGTGTTATTGAGAAAAAGAAAATGATTAAATCATGGTTGAATATTCTTCTACACTATTCTTTGCTTGACCTAAGTTTTGACCTTGGTTTAATTTTCTTTTGTTCTTTAACTCATTAACAAAATATCTATTTATTAACCATGGTTCTATGTGAGTGTGATTCATATATTTATATTTTCTTTTCTCATTTATCTTAAGAATTATCACAAACAATTGAGCTCAAGCTTTGCCATCTCCTTCTTCTTTCTCCTTCATGCTCTCTTGCTTTTTCTAGTGAGTGAAGAAAAGAAAAAGGAAAGGTTTTTAAGTGAGAATACAAACCACATCACCAATCTATACTAGTCTAGCCCATTAGTGTAGGTTGTTAGCTCCACTTCTTCATAGATCAAGTGAAGCGAGGAGCTTGAGCCAAGGGACTCCGGGTGGATCATCGTGGACTTGGAAGTGTTAGTTATATGTATGCCGTAGAGGCCATTACTATACATAGGATGTATATTGTAGTGGATGCTTGGACATATATAGGGAGGACTTTCTTGCTCGACATGATAGTATGTTATCTGGTTACTCTTTACCTTAACGTGTACATTGATTGTCTCTCTGTTACATGTTGGTAAAGCCCTTAGGATGTGTACTTGACTACCTGGACTATGATGCGGATCATACTAGTGGGGACATGGTAGTCCATAAGTACATCTTTCAAGGTCCCTAGTCCTGGGTGTATCGAGACGGGGCATCGATATATCAGAGTAGACTAGCGTATACCTTCTCGACCCATATAGATGGGCGATGGATGATCACATATCCATTGGTGTTTGACATCAGAGATGATATACGGGTGCTCAATGGAGACTGGGTACACTGGACGGACTCGCCGAGAACTCTCAGATGGTATTATACCTTACGTCAGATGGCAGTTCTCTAGTGACACTGGTACAGGTTAGTATGTAGACCCGAGATCATCATAGAGTCTTGTGTGATTCCCACTGTGCTTTGATTTCCACCATACCACGTCCAAGAGGGCGTGTAAAACGGTGGTTTTTGGGTACAGTCCCGAGTCACATGGAGGTAATGAGCGATAGGAGGGGTTTCGTCTCTCCCGGTATTGGGGGTTGATGTTGCGCAATGCTCGATTGGCCATGACAGGGAAGTCCCTGGCCAGGGCTGGTTTAGAGATTTACTGGTAAGTGTTACCAGTAGTTTCTCGACCCGTTATGAGCCTCATATCGGTATGACTTATCGGTTATTGGGGTCTGACGTTTACCACCCCTAGACTTGATATGCGACATATCAGACGAGGAGACCGGACTGTACGGTAGTGTCACTGTCAGGCTTTTTGCAGGAGTTGGAGCGGGCTTGCTTGCTGATCTTCTGATCGCTCAATACCCGGGTAGCCGTTACGTCCAGCTAGTACCGCTGACGGCTTGTGGGTGCTTGATATGATCATCACCTACTGCCGGCGTATTGACGAGTCTTCAGATTCCTACATAGAGGTTGTACTGGCTCAGTCAAAACGAAATAGGAGCGCATATGTGATATGTGCGGGACTGAGAATGATGCGAGTATGTGATACCGCATTCAATTCTCGCGATGCTTGTGTCGATCGGTTATATGCGATATAACCAAGTTATCGAATCAAGGGTTGATTCGATAAGTCGATACATTGGATGTTAGTCGGTTGTATGCAATATAACCAGATTATTAAGTCAAGAGTTGATTTAATAATTTAGTGTATAATTGTATATTAGATATACTAATTTACATTGACTAACATTGGTTCACTAAAGCATTTATTTTTCTCACTTGTGCACAACTTGATATATATATGTGATATATATAATTATTTGTGTTTACTTTTGTATCATGGTTGTTGATACACTTGTCATGGGTGTATGAGACATACACCATTATGTATATATTGGTATGGTTTTTAATATTCAAAGTAAATACAAAATTAGTGAGTTTTTGTTCATAAGCATGAAGCTTCATGAAGCTTATGGTGCTTTGACCAAAGTCCACTAGTTTTGTTTTACTTAGGATTTTATAAACCTAACCACTATAACTCACCATGGTTATGTCTCTACATGAGTTAAGTATATGATACTTACTCACCATGGTTACCACTCTCTCTCTTGATAAGTTTTCATATTCATTTGAGCTCATCTTCTTCCTCCTTCATTTCTTGCTAGGGTCTGAAAAGGAGAGAGAATCAAAATGAGAAAAGAAATTCTAAAGTGTACCCATTTCCTATCTCACCATCCTCTACTAGACTAGCACTTTAGTTTAGGTTGTTTGCTTCACTAATTCTTTGGTTAGTGAGGTAGAAGCTTGAGTCCGTATTCCCTCGACGTAGATCATCTTCGGCATCGAAGACTTCAAGCGATCCCGTTGCAATTTTCTCATGGAGCCGTCCGAGAGTCCGGGAGTTGATTGATCGCAGCGAAGGGACTACATCATGGAGCTTAAGAAGTGAAGGACCGATCTACAAAGGTTGTATTTCATATTCATTTAGGGTTAAAGTGTTTAGCTTGCATAGTTTTCGCCTAATCTCTAGTTAACGATCTAGCTTAGAGTTGTTAGGCACATAAAATTTTTATTTTGGCATGGTCGATGCCTTGTGGAGCCTTGTTAGTGTGCCTAGTAACCCTACAGTGGTATCAGAGCCCAGCTAGAGCATTAGGCGATGAGTTTACGAAGTTAAAACCCCGATAGAACCCGAAATGTCAAAGTTAACCCCCTCTCCGGAAATTTTTTCAAATCTGGGAATTTTCTATATTAAAAATACCTAAAAAATTCAGCAGGGTTTTCTAAGAATTACCATGAAAAACGAGCCTCCAATACCTCCACGTGGCCACGGAACCGCGGCAACAAGCCACCTTTGGCGGCGGTTCCGCGGCAGGGTAAAGGTATTAGAGACGGTTTTTTGCACAGTAATACTTACCTCTGTTGTTTCTATTTTCTGGGTATTTTTAAAACTGGCTCAAGTGTTGAGTATTTTGGGGTTTATTTTGTAGTCGTTATTTCGATCGGAATTTTTAATTTCGTTGGGTTTTCCGGATATTTAGAAACTGTTAAAAAGTTCGATCCGACATCAATAACTCACTTTTTCCCGACCCGGAAAATTTCCAAGTGTTGGATTTTTCCGTTTGTTTAAGAACGTCTAGATCGTGCAAGATACGCGATGGACCCTCTACAAGACAACAAACCTTAACTCGATTATGTGACCGTCTAGAACTGCCCTTTGAACCTTAGGGTTTGGGGCAGAACGGCGTGCCACATATGAGGCGTTGGCTTGACCCTTCTACGGCTGGACCGTTGGTACTGTGGCATGTGATGGATGTTTTTAAAACCCCCTCAAGTGTTGAGAACTATTTGGGAAAACTTGGGTGTTTGTTTATTCGATCGGAAAGTTTAACACTGTCTATTTATCTGGAATGTGATACAATATTTGGAATCCACAAGTAGTTATGAGATAACTAATTTGGATGTTATAAACATAGCAGTTTAGTCTCAAATGATCGGTTGCCACGGAATTTTGATGCGATCAAAAGTCCGTCGCAATCACATAGCGTACGCGGATAATCGCCGGGTAAACTTAATAGACAGCCATGCCCCATAGCCCCGACCAAGTGACTGTAGGAGAACCCCGTCGCCAAAAGCATCCGTTTGGGTGCTCACGGCAGCGGTGTTTCGCCTTAGTGCACTTCGTCGACGGCATCTGGGGTGCGGCCGTCTACTAAAGTTTGCGACGAGCATTCGATCATGTTTTCGGGAATCTTGTTGAATTACCCGACCTGATATTGAAAAGTGTTTTCAATAATGAGACTAAAATGCGGGGTTTATACTTGTTAGGCATGCGATGTCTAAGGAATTCATTTGGTTAGGCATGTGATGTCTAAAGAGTTTGCGGATTCCAACTGTTGTAGTTTTACACTTTCTTTTCTGTGACCGTATGTATAGTATGTAGTGGTATTGCCGGTTTTCGTTGCTATACGTCGACGACGATCGGTGTATGCATACTTACTTACGTTGATGACATGTGATGTTATGTGTTGCTGGATATGTTATATTGGATTGTCGCGTTCTGAATTGCCGGGGGTTTTATGTGAGATGAGAGTTTTTATTTTTCATTCATGTAAAATTAAATTGTATGTAATATTCTTTTATTGGGGAACTTCCGGGATGAGGTTGATGTCACTATTTGTATATTATTTACTTTTCCGCACTAGGATAGACCCAAGGAGGAGAGCACAAGTAACCGGGTTCTGGAGTCCAGTGGGAGACCAACTCGAGGAGTCGAGTCCGGGTCTCCTAACTCTAGAATTGGTAGGGTTGCTTGCCTCTCTCGTAAGGGTCTAGGGGTGTGGGTTTTGCTATTCATCGCGACCGTGGAATCCGTGTTTTATAGAGGCTCAAAATAAAACACGGACGTCCTAGTATATCTAATGTTTCATATGTTTCTTCTGCTGCGATATCTGTGATGTGATCATGTGATGTTCTATGATAAATACTGTATATAGTATATATGATATATTATATAGGCGTTACTTATGTTTTACACCTGCGCTAGCCCTGCCCCGCTCTACCGTTAGTTACCTAACCTAACGGTGCACGAGGGGACATCGAGGCGAATGCGGATGGCATAAGTGTACGTCGTATTTATCTGTGATGTTTAGGTGATTTAAATGATGGGACTTCATTAATGAGATTAATGAAATAAAAGAAACCTAAAAGATGTTGTGGAATCGAATTTTCAAAAACAGGTAGCTACAGTTCTTGCTTTGCATCGCGGTGTTCCTTGTAGAACATCCTGCACCTTATTCGATAAGGAAAGGGCCGAGATCCCTTCACCGGGAGTGACCCCTTTAGCAATGACTGGCAGATGCTATACCGCTCGGTTTGTTTTTTTTGATTGCTTTTGGAGTTTTTGCTTTGCACAATGATGTATATGATATATCCTGCACCTCATTCGACGAGGAAAGAGCCGACGATCCCTTCACCGGGAGTGACCTCTTTAGCGAAACTAGCAAAAGTCTCAAAAACACTCCATTTTAAAATCATTTGATTCTAGAACGATGTCAAGTTCATTACGCAATAGGTTTTCAGAAAAACCTGTCGTAGCCCTCCGTCATTTCAGATAAGTTGTATAGTATTCGTGCTACATTTGTTGGCTTTCGTCAAGGTGTAGTGTGCGGTAGCTATATGCTGCTTATCTGCTGCATACGATTACATTGGATTATGGTAGTTGTACGGCTTTGTTGGCTTTCATCAAGGGTCGTGCGGGTGGGTTTAATTCAGTCAAGAAATGTACGGGTTGAACTTGACTAGCGGGCTATGGTTTGTTGGCTTTCGTCAAGGTCATAGCACGTTAGGGGCAAAATATTATCGGGAATTTCAAGTGTTGAAATTTGCAATGAGATTGCATACCTTCTATGAGATAGTTGGATCCCGATACCCACTGCGAGTAATTGTTACTCCTGGGGGGCGATCAAGTAGGTGTCTAGAAAGGTGTCAACGGGGTTACGCCTCTGGGAAAACGAGGTTTACTTTAATTAGGTCCGTGCGAAAGCACGGGGAACCTCCCTCAAAGTAGCGACACTGGCCTGGCTGAAAGATTGGCGAAGTTGTAGGGTGTAATTAATCCCGGCTAGTCTTTCCTTTTAGGGTTTGAAGGAAGATTTGATAAAAAACAGTAGGAGCCATCCTGATTAGATAAAATAATAACCAATCTGATCTTGCAAGAGCGCACGCAGAGTGTTTTCTTCTCTCTCTCTCTCCAGGTAGCGACCATGTCACGCCTTAATCAAGATAATAATACGGATGTATTGACTGAACCCGCTTGTTATACTGAGCTGAGGAACGTTGGTCCCGCTCCAACTTATAAATGTTATAAGACAGAACAGGAAATAGGGGATTACTAGAATTCTCGTGCCGCCCAAACGAAGAAAGTACATGCTGATGTATCATCTTCGGGTGTGTTCATTACAGAGAACTGTTTCTCAGTATCCTTTACGTCCTGGGTATGTGATTCCGGATCAGGATCCCGCATATGTAATCTGTTACATGGGCTACAGATAGGTAGAGAACTGAGAACGGGTGATAAGTTTCATGAGATAGAAAACGGTGCAAATGTTGCAAACAAGTCTGTTAGTCACTATCACCCTGTATTACCAGAATACATTGATCCTAAACAAATGTCGTTAGATACCGAACCTGATATACAACATCATATCAGTCTTTTTATTAGTAAAGAAATGATATAATTTTGTATTGTTGGATAATGTTTTGAACATTTCCTATTTTAAGTGTTTATCGGTTCAGGCACGTTATCTAAAAGTATTGACGTTCTAAATCAAACTACAGTCCTTAGTATACAGAACACACACAAGAGGAAGAGTTCAGAAATGAACGAATCCTTCTTGAGGTATTGTAGACTAGGTCATATCAATGCGACTTGACTAGCTCAAGTTACATTAAGATGCATATTTAAATCAGTTTGAATTTACATCTTGTGAAACTTGCCAGTCATGTCACAGAGATAAGATGACCATAGCTCCATTTAATAGAAACAGAGAAAGTGTTAGTAAACCCTTGGGATGATACATGTTGATGTATGTAGGTCCCCTGTCTACACATGCCAAGACCGGTTCTTTGTATTTCATTACATTCTCTGATAATCTCTCAAGATTCAGACATATGTTCCTGTTGAAACACAAGTCCGAAGCTTTTGAGATATTCACAGAATATAAGTTAGAAATAGAGAACCAAAACTGGTATAAGTATTATGTCCTTTGATGTGATCAAGGAGGAGAATACTTGAGCACGGAATTCCTGGATTATTCTAAAGGAGAATGAGATTCTCTCTCAGCATTACTCCTCCGTATACACCACAGCACGTTGGTGTATCGGGGCGGAGCAATAGCACCCTATGTGATATGATGTGCTCTATGATGAGTACTACTGAGTTTCCTATTTCCTTTTAGGAGTTATGCGCTTGAGAAGCTGCATACCTATTGAATAGGGTTCAAATCAAATCAGTTGCCTACCACTTCATATGGGATATGGAAAGGGAAGAGCTCATATCTTAAATTTGTTAAGATTTAGGGTTGTCCTGCCTATGTCTAAAAGCAAAATCCGGACAAGCTCGAGGCAAGGTCTGTTATGTAGAACTGGAAAGGTTCCAGCTATACAAACTGCAGCTGATAATTTGGTAGAACCAAAGGATTCAATAGAAACCAACGAACCTCAGCCTCTCCGCCGATCTAGTAGGGTTCCTCACCCACTTGAGAAATACTTCTGTTTCTCTATGACAGTGGGAGCGAGGATTGCATCATGAGATGATGACCCAACTAGTTTCGAGCTGGCCATCAGGAGTGGAACTCTATAAGACTGGCTGGATGCTTAGCGATCTGAGATGGAATCCTTATACACCAACAAAGTATGGACTTTGGTTGTTTTATCTGAAGGGTTAAATCCCCATCAGGAGCAAGTATATCTTGAGAAGATTACTAGGTGTACATGGAAAAGTTGAGACTTTCAAAGCTAGACTTGTTAAAGGTTTTTATCATTGACCAGGCATAGATTATGATGAAACCTTTTCTAAGTAGCTATGCTTAAGTCCATCCAGATCCTACTTGCCACGGCTACATACCATGACTACGATATCTGGCGGTTGGATGCCATGACTGCTTTTCTAAATGATGTTTTAGAAGAGTGAGTCTATAAGTACACAGTCAGAGGTCCTCGTAGACAGTGGGAGCAGCGGAAACGAGTGCAAGATGTTTTATGTGATAAAGTAGGCATCGCGGAATCGGAACGTCTGTTTTGATGTGTTAGTCAAAGAATTTGACATCATCAAAATGGTAAATGAACCCTGTATAAACAAAAAGGTAGTAGGGAGTATGGTAGTGATCCTCGTAGAGTATGTGGATGACATACTCTTGATAGGGAAGAGGTTTCCTATGCTACGCTCGGTCAATCTCCGCTTATCACAAGGATTCTCCATATAAGATCAAAGTGATACCTACTAAATCCTGGGTTTTGGATCTATGAGATAGATCTAATTGGATGTTAGGATACTCACTAGTTGTAGTGAGACGGTATCAATTGATCCTGGGGAGAATCACTGGAAAGGTTCCAGAGTGATAAGAACGACTGAAAGTCAGTCACATGCATTGTCTTTACCCTCAGTAAAGGGACGGTATGTTGGAAGAGTTCCTAGCTAGATACCGTGGTATACTAGACGATAAAGGCTGGATACATCGCTACTTAAGATGCTACCAAAGAGGCAGTCTGGGTGTATATTAGTTCATGAGATGAACTTTGTTCC
Organism: Agapanthus africanus; assembly: GCA_030015575.1. NCBI lineage: Eukaryota > Viridiplantae > Streptophyta > Magnoliopsida > Asparagales > Amaryllidaceae > Agapanthus > Agapanthus africanus. Next base: position 455,807,184 of record CM057349.1, read on the forward strand.
TCCCATTGTGTGACAATGGAGTTGTGGCTTATGCCAAGGAACGCCCGTCCCATCAGTGATCCAGACATATTCTAAGGCAGTATCACCTGACCGTGGAGATGGTTGATCTTCAGGGGATCGAGGTTAGGAGAGCAGACTCAGAGGACAACACGGCGGATCCACTCACAAAGGTCTTTTCCCACAGAGAGACTTTTATGGGATGGTTGAGTATGAGATACTACAACCACTGCTATCAGATGGCCCTAGTGCAAGTGGGAGATTGTTAGTTATATGTATGCCCTAGAGGCCATTACTATACATAGGATGTATATTGTAGTGGATGCTTGGACATATATAGGGAGGACTTTCTTGCTCGACATGATAGTATGCTATCTGGTTACTCTTTACCTTAACGTGTACACTGATTGTCTCTCTGGTACATGTTGGTAAAGCCCTTAGGATGTGTACTTGACTACCTGGACTATGATGCGGATCATACTAGTGGGGACATGGTAGTCCATAAGTACATCCTTCAAGGTCCCTAGTCGTGGGTGTATCGAGACGGGGCATTGATATATCAGAGTAGACTAGCGTATACCTTCTCGACCCATATAGATGGGCGATGGATGATCCCATATCCATTGGTGTTTAACATCAGAGATGATATACGGGTGCTCAGTGGAGACTGGGTACACTGGACGGACTCGCCGAGAACTCCCAGATGGTATTATACCTTACGTTAGATGGCAGTTCTCTGGTGACACTGGTACAGGTTAGTCTGTAGACCCGAGATCATCATAGAGTCTTGTGTGATTCCCACTGTGCTTTGATTTCAACCTTACCATGTCCAAGAGGGCGTGCAAAACGGTGGTTTTTGGGTACAGTCCCGAGTCACATGGAGGCAATGAGCAATAGGAGGGGTTTCGTCTCTCCCGGTATTGGGGGTTGATGTTGCGTAATGCTCGATTGGCCATAACAGGGAAGTCCCTGGTCAGGGCTGGTTTAGAGATTTACTGGTAAGTGTTACCGGTAGTTTCTTGACCCGTTATGAGCTTCATATCGGCATGACTTATCGGTTATTGGGGTCTGACGTTTACCACCCCTAGACTTGATATGCGACATATCAGACGAGGAGACCGGACTATACAGTAGTGTCACTGTCAGGCTTTTTGCAGGAGTTGGAGCGGGCTTGCTTGCTGATCTTCTGATCGCTCAATACCCGGGTAGCCGTTACGTCCAGCACCGCTGACGGCTTGTGGGTGCTTGATATGATCATCACTTACTGCCGGCGTATTGACGAGTCTTTAGAGTCCTACATAGAGGTTGTACTGGCTCAGGCAAAACGAAATATGAGCACATATATGATATGTGCGGGACCGAGAATGATGCAAATATGTGATACCGCATTCAATTCTCGCGATGCTTGTGTCGATCAGTTATATGCGATATAACCAAGTTATCGAATCAAGGGTTGATTCGATAAGTCGATACATTGGATGTTAGTCGGTTGTATGCAATATAACCGGATTATTAAGTTAAGAGTTGATTTAATAATTTAGTGTATAATTGTATATTGGATATACTAATTTACATTGACTAACATTGTTTCACTAAAGCATTTATTTTTCTCACTTGTGCACAACTTGATATATATATGTGATAAATATATTTATTTGTGTTTACTTTTGTATCATGTTTGTTGATACACTTGTCATGGGTGTATGAGACATACACCATTATGTATATATTGGTATGGTTTTTAATATTCAAAGTAAATACAAAATTAGTGAGTATTTGTTCATAAGCATGAAGCTTCATGAAGCTTATGGTGCTTTGACCAAAGTCCACTAGTTTTGTTTTACTTAGGATTTTATAAACCTAACCACTATAACTCACCATGGTTATGTCTCTACATGAGTTAAGTATATGATACTTACTCACCATGGTTACCACTCTCTCTCTTGATAAGTTTTCATATTCATTTGAGCTCATCTTCTTCCTCCTTCATTTCTTGCTAGGGTTTGAAAAGGAGAGAGAATCAAAATGAGAAAAGAAATTCTAAAGTATACCCATTTCTTATCTCACCATTCTCTACTAGACTAGCACTTTAGTTTAGGGTGTTTGCTTCACTAATTCTTTGGTTAGTGAGGTAGAAGCTTGATTCCGTATTCTCTCGACGTAGATCATCTTCGGCATCGAAGACTTCAAGCGATCCCGTTGCAATTTTCTCATGGAGCCCTCCGAGAGTCCGGGAGTTGATTGATCGCAGCGAAGGGACTACATCATGGAGCTTAAGAAGTGAAGGACCGATCTACAAAGGTTGTATTTCGTATTCACTTAGGGTTAAAGTGTTTAGGTTGCATAGTTTTCGCCTAATCTCTAGTTAACGATCTAGCTTAGAGTTGTTAGGCACATAAAATTTTTATTTTGGCATGGTCGATGCCTTGTGGAGCCTTGTTAGTGTGCCTAGTAACCCTACAGGAAGAATTCTATCGAGCAGGTTCAAACCATTGTTGATCTAAGGAGCCACATGAGGAGGTCTACAAAGGTTGTATTTCTCTCCACTTAGTGTTAGACACTACATAGTATGTGATACTATATATTGTTACCCTAGATTTCTAGTTCGATTCATGGTTGGTATTACTTAGCACCCCCTAAATTTTTAATATAGCATGTATGATGCAACCCAAACCTTAGGCATGGTGCTAAGGAATCCCTCAAGTGGTATCAGAGCCAAGCTAGAAAGTTAGACGATGTTAAATATAATACGAAACCGAAACAACTCCAAAAATACGATATTCTGAAACCCTAGAATGTGCTCTCTGTCGATTTTAAAACGGTCTTTAAAAATTATTTTAGCAACTACAGAGGCTTGCATGTGATGCATATAGAACACAGAAGAAAATTGAGGTTGTTCCATCAGATTTCATCCGATGAGAACCCCTGAAAAACCGAGAAGGCCAGCCCAATGTGCCCCATTTCGGCTCGGTTTTCTTCTATGCTCTAGTCTGTAGGTTTTGGGCTTTCAGGTATTGTTTGTTTTGCCCAAAATTTCATATGATGTTTATTTTGTTAAGAGGCTAATTCGTAGTATTTCGTAGTCGTAAATTTAACATTGTTTTGGTAACTTGGACGACGTTTAATAGTTCGAACGAATATCACACACCACTTCATAACACTCGTTGTAAATTTTCAAGTGTTGGAATTTCCCAAGTTGAACATATTCAGAAAATCGTGCAGGTCTCCCTATGGACCCTCTAGAAGAACGTAAACCTAACTCGATTTTATAACCATGGAACCACTGCTAAACTTTAGGGTTTGCCGTAGTTCCGTGGCACCATAAGTGAGGTAAGGGTTGACCCTTCTACGGTTGGTCCATAAACACTATGGCACGTTTTGGGTATTTTAATTTTGCTCAAGTGTTGAGCTCTCGGGGTAATTTATGGGTGTTTGTTGATTCAATCGAAATGTTTAACATCGTATTGATATATGTGAAAGTGATGATTCCAATTGTTGTTGTTTTTCACTTTCTTTTCTGTGACCGTAAGTGTAGTATGTGGTGTATCGCTGGTTTCATTGCTATACATCAACAACAATTGGGGTACGCATACTTACTTACGTTGATGACATGTGATGTTATATGTTGCTGAGATATGATGTACAGAATCGTCGTGATTGAATGGCCGGGGTTTTATGTGAGATGAGAGTTTTTATTTTCATTCATGTAAAATTAATTGTATGTAATATTCTTTTATTTGGGGCACTTCCGGTTTGAGGATGATGTCACCATTGTTGTATATTATTTACTTTTCCGTATTAAGATAGACCCAAAGAGGGGAGCACAAGTGACCAGGTTCTAGGGTTCAATGAAAGGCCATCTCGAGAAGTCGAGGCCGGGTCTCCTAAACTCTAGAATTGGTAGGGTCACTTGCCGCTCTCGTAGGGGTCTAAGGGTATGGGCTTGGCTATTCATCGTGACCGTGGAATCCTTATTTTCTATTGTTGGCTAAATACAAAATACGAGCCTTCTAGTATATCCTATATTTTCATATATGTGCTTGTGCAGTTGATATTCTGTGATGTGATCATTTTATATGTTGAGATGAATGATGTATTATATATATGATATATAATAAACGTTGCTTATGTTTTACATCCGCGCTAGTCCCGTCCCGCTATGCCGTTAGTTAAGTAACCTAACGGTACATAATGGGACATTGTGGCGAATGCGGATGGCATAAGCGTACGTTCTATTTTCGTTTCTTTTCTGTGATAGCTTAAGGACTTAAATGATGGGACTATATTAATGAGATTAATGTAAAGAAAAATGAACCTAAAAGATGTTGTAGAATCGGATTTGAAACCTACTCGGCTTTTTATGAAAAAGCAAGTTTTCAAAGTGTGGAGCTTAAGCCACTCCTTTTAAAACCCATTTGATTCTACAACGATATCAAGTTCAAAGCGTTAAAGCTTTTCTTAAAAACTATTCGCAGTCCTCCGTCATTTTAGGAAGTAGCGTACTTAGTATTCGTGCTGCGTATTTTGACTATAGTTAAGGCGCAGTGTACGGTAGCTAAGTGATGTCTTCCTACACCGCATATGATGCGATTAGTTAAAACATTCATATGATTATGTTGACTATAGTTAAGGGTCATATGGGTGGGTCTAGTTAAACACGAAATGACGGGAAGAACTTGACTAGTACTTATGATATGTTGACTATAGTTAAGGTCATAAGTGCTAGGGGTAAAAACCAAATCGGGAGTTTCAAGTGTTGAAATTTGCAATGAGATTTCATACCTTCTATGTGATAGTAGGATCCCGATCCTACTGTGAGCAAGAGTTGCTCCCAGGAGAGTTTTGCACTTTACAATTAGCTAACCCATTAGGTGTCTAGAAAGGTGTCAACGGGGCTACGCCTCTGGAAAAACGAGGTTTATTTTAATTAGGTCCGTGCGAAAGCACGGGGAACCTCTCTCAAAGTACTGGCACTGGCATGGCTGAACGGTTAGCGAAGATGTAGAATGTAATTAATCCTGGCTAATTTTCTTTTAAAGGTTTGAAGGAAAATTTGATAAAAGCAGTGGGAGACATCGATTAGAGAAGATAATAACCAATCTGATCTTTACAAGAGCTTTCACTGAGTGTATTCTTTTCTCTCTCCTAATGGTAGATAACCATGACTGGACTTAAGCTACTGTTAGAGAAAAATAAGCTAAACGGACCAAACTATAAAGACTGGCTGAGGAACATTAACATTGCTTTCACATATGATAAAGTATCATATGTCCTCACTGCCTCAGCCCCATCTAGCCCAGGTCCTGAATCTTCTATTGCGGATAACGAGATCCGCAAAACGTGGGATACTGACTGTGCTACTACCAAATGCCTCGTGCTTGCATCGATGGACAATACACATCAAAAGCAGCTCGAGCAGATGGATGTTCAATCCATCTTTTTCCATACAAAAGAGTTATATGGGGAGAAATCTCGGACCCTGAGATACGAAACATCTCGAAGTTGTTTCAGATGCGGATGGCTCCTGGCACACCAGTAGGAGATCACATTTTGAAGATGATAGCTCTTATTGAAGAGCTTGAGGATCTCGGATGGATAATGGAGAACGAACAGTATATTGATATTGTTCTTCAGTCTCTTCCCCCTGCCTTTGTTCAATTCATAGTAAACTTCAATATGCATAACATGGAGAAGTCACTACCCAAACTTCTCAATATGTTAAGAAGTGTGGAGAGCACGCTTAAAGCGAAGTCTCCCTCTCTGATTGGTGGACAATCTTTCTCTTCCGTCCCAAAAGCCAAAGCCAAGGGAAGGAATAAGAAGAAATCCACCAAACCGAGAGGTGGAATCAAGAAGGCACCAGGAAGAGACAAATTCAAAGTTGAGAAGTCAGGAAAAGGAGAATGTTTTCATTGCAAGAAGCCGGGGCACTAGAAGCTGAACTGTACGGAATACCTTGAACTCAAGAAAAGGAAGCATGGTGATGCTTTAGTTTCCGGTGTGTTCGTAACTGAAAACTATTTTTCTATAAACTCTGCTTCCTGGGTATTGGATACCGATTCGGGTTCTCATATCTGCAATTCTGTGCAGGGGTTGAGAAATAGTAGAGTTTTGAAGACCGGTGATCACACTCTCTGAGTTGGAAATGGTTCCAATGTGCATGCAGTTTCAGTGGGAGAGTATCACCTAGGGTTGCCGTCGGGTTGTATATTAGTTTTGAACCCATGTTATTTTGTGCCAAGCATGCTTTATAATATAATATCCGTTTCATTGTTAGACAATGAAGGGTATCATTTTGTATTGCAGCACAATATTATGAACATTAAACCGAATCAAGAGTTGATTAGTTATGGTATACTTAATAACGGGATATACGTCCTAAATCAACACACAGTTTTCAACATACAACATACAAATAAAAGAAAATTTTCAGATATAAATGAAGCTTTTCTTTGGCACTGTAGACTTGGTCATATTAATGAAACAAGACTAAATAAGGTTCATAAAGATGGATATTTAAATCCTTTTGAGTATAAATCTTATGCGACTTATCAGTCTTGTATCAAAGGGAAAATAACCAAAAATCCGTTTACTGGACACGGAGAAAGAGCAAAAGAGCTCTTGGGCCTCATATATAGTGATGTATGTAGGCCAATGTCTACACATGCGAGAGGCGGTTTTTCTTACTTCATAACTTTTACTGATGATTTCTCAAGATTCGGTCATGTGTTTTTGTTAAGCATAAGTATGAAGCTTTCGAGAAATTCAAGGAGTACAAACTTGAAGTAGAAAAACAAACAGGAATGAGCATCAAAATACTTCGATCAGATCGAGGTGGAGAGTATCTTAGTACAGATTTTTCGAACTTCCTAAAAGATAATGGGATTCTCTCTCAGCTCACTCTCCCTTACACACCACAGCACAACGGTGTGTCAGAGCGGCGGAATCACACCTTATTGGATATGGTGAGATCCATGATGAGTGAAACTGAGTTACCTCTCTCCTTTTGGGGGCATGCATTGGAGACTGCAGCTTTTCTGTTGAACAAAGTTCCAACCAAGACCGTGTCTACCACTCCATATGAGATATGGTATTGGAAGAGACCATCTCTTAAACGAGTTAAGATTTGGGGTTTTCCAGCTTTTGTCAAAAATCAGAATCCAGAAAAACTCGAGACACGTGATTTAGAGAGGTTTTGTCGATCAAAAATTATTTACCGCAATCAAGAACGGCGTCGCTTTGTAGCTAGCCGGTGAATACGGGTCGGTCCACAGGGATGTGTAAATCTTCTTTAAGTTCTTACGAGTTAATTCCAAATGGTGTTTGGAAGTATAATTAAACCTAAAAATTGAAGTTGTATGATACTAGGATTAGAAACTTGTTAGGATTAGGTTTAGGGAAAATTTGGTAAACATAGATCTACATCTCTTTCCATTGCCATTAATTAAATATATCATATTAGTGTTATGGTAAATCTTAACAAAGGGGATTAGGATGATTGGGATGATTGATTCTTCCTCTAGATCTTTGTCCTTCCTTTATTAATCTTTACCCTAACCTCCATGGAAAACCTTAAAATCCGGGCCTTTAGACTATGGAATCACCGTTACCTCGAGGGTAAATGTGCCGTAGGGAGCGGAATAAGAAGGTATGCATGGAGTTCTAATGTTCATAAAAGTTTGGCAACGAAAAGAGATGAGAGATCTTCATCTCTCAAATCCTTCCCTATTCCTAACCCTAACAAGTGAGGAAACTACTCGCTCATTGAGGGGATGAAAAAAGACATGATTTTATTAAAGAGAGAAAACATCGATTGCAAGTTAATAAAAGCTAAACTAAATTAAACTAAGGCGAGAAAATAATTTACCTAGGGCAGATATGAAAAACTATAACTAGGGCAAGGAAAATAACCTACTTACGATTGATGCACTCTAACTTCAAAAAAACAGAATTTTATTCATGAATAGAGGCATGAGAAAATACAAAGATTTTGGGTTCTAGTTATAGGACATAAAAACCCTAGGTTTACAATTGCTCCGCATGTCTACAATTACAAATATACCCCCAGAAAATCTTTCCATAGCCTTCAGAACATTTTGGTAAAATTTTCTTTCCATGAAGACCTTATACGGTCGCGGAACCGCGGCATTGGTGCGCTTAGGCCGCGGTTCCGCGGCCCAATGGTGAGCTCATGCAATGAATTTTCTTGGGCTGTCTTGGTATCTTTTGGGCTTCCTGGTTCTTTATTCCTTTTATCAATTGGGCTTCTGTATTAATTCCAGATCCTCAGTGAACACTTTGCAATGGATCTTTTAACCGTTTTTCTTGCAAATTTGGATCTTGCGTTGCCTTGTTGATGGTGAACCGTTCTTCTGCTGGGCTTTACTAAGATCCTCCTAATTGTTGGTCAAAAGTCCTTCTTTTGTGTCGTCTTTTGTGTTTTTCACTGTTTTTGCTCCAAGAACCTGTAACCTGTAATATGTAGCAGACATGGGTCAAAAGCACCTGTTTTTATTCTTAAATGCATAAGAATGGGGAATACAAAATGCAATATTATGTTATAAACAACACGATCGGTCAAGTATATATTTTTGGGATATCCAAAACATTCATTTGGATATCTTTTCTACCACAGAGAGGAACAAAAGGTGTTTGTTTCTCAGTATTCCACATTTTTAGAAAATGAGATTTTTCCAAATGATACTGATGGAAATGTGGTAGATCTAGAAAAGGTTCTAGAGATACAAGTTACAAATGATGACTTGGTTGAACCTGATGTTGCAACAGAATCTTATAAACCTCAGCCACTCCGTAGATCTGATAGGATTTCTCACCCACCGGAAAGATACTACGGTTTTCTTATTGATGGTGATGGAGAAGATTGCATCATGGATGATGATGACCCTACCAATTTTCAGCAGGCTACTTCACAACATTTTTCTTGGGGACTTACCGAGCGAAAGTTCACTGACAGGCATTCTACCAACCTTTGTTTCTTGGAATGTTAGTCAGATACTGTAGAGACCGAGATGGTGGATACCATAGAGGAGGAGCACGATCAGATCATGACTCAGGTCTAGATAAGTTATCCTTTTCTTTCAGTTTATATATACCACCTGTTTAGATATTTCTGTTCTTGTAGTTTCCTTTTCAGTTGAACTCATGTATTGTAATGGTATCAAGTTTGAATGTAAATAAAGTTGTTGAAATTTAAATCACATGTTAATTTCTTATCATTTTATATTGCTTATTTTACGCTTAACATATTTACTCTGGAAAGTGACCTTCTCGAAATAAATACATCGCGGGCTTGCCACGTGCCGTCACCGTCTATTGGGAAGCGGGACGTGGCAACTAGATTTTGAAAAAAATGGATTTTGTGAGTTCAATTGCTACAAAAAATAAGTTGTAATCTTTAGTTGGGCTCTGATACCTAATTAAAAGTGTTTTCACCCTATTTTTTAAAGTCTTATTCCGCAATCAAGACGGGTTTGGTTGGTAGCTAACCGGTTGAGTACGGGTCGATCCACGGAGAGATGAGTGTCTGTTTCTTTATGTTTTAATGAGTTAAATCAAGTTTGTCCAAGTTTTTTTGAAGCTAACTATGTATTTTGATATGTATGTTAATAGAAACTTGTTAGAGTTAGGATTATGTTAGTTTGAGTTAGGAGTTCGCTCACTTCTTTCATTTATCTCTCTTGACATTGATGTTACGGTAATCGGCAATAACGGGGATTAGCACGACTAGGAAGGATACTTACGAGTATAAACTAGGCTTTCCAATGATTAGTTCCTTCCCTTTGGTCCTTATCCATCCGTTCTTGACTCTTAACCATAACCTTCGGTCAATCCAATCACAACCGGTCTCACTAGGGTGTCACTACTATCATAGAGGATAGGATGCCATAGGGAGTGGATTGTGAATGCCTTGACGGAAGTTCAATTCAAGCTATTAGGCAAAGGAAAGAGTGATGGAGATTTCCTTCTCCCAAACTTTCCCTATCCTACCCTAACAAGTGAGAAAACTACTCACTCATTACAAAAAAAAGAAAATAAAAAAATTAGAGAAAATAGAAAGAAATTAGGTAGAAAACAGCAACTAACTACTTGGGATCTCACCAAAGAAAGAATCATACTTGAGTATCATGGTTGCAATGATAAACAAAATAGAAAAAGAAGAAACGAAAACCTATAAATAACAATTTATACTACTAAGAAAAATAAAAGTAAGTAAGTAAAACTAGCTAACAATTGAAGCAAGACATGCACATAAAAACTCTCAACTTCATTTATCATCCACTCAAAAAGCTCTAAGATAATTTTTAATGGAGAAAAAATAAAGAAGAAGAAGAAGAAGTTTACACTAAACTATAACTAAAATTAGGAAAAATATACATCCTTTGTTTGCCTTTGATCTGGAGTATTTATAGGCAGTGAAGTGAAGCCTTAGGGTCTTTTTCTGAACCCATGTACAATGACCAAAGCACCCTTAAAAGTTTATCACAGATGGCCATGACATGGCGCGGTTCCGCCGCCAAAATGGCCATAATTTCGCGCTTCCGCAGTCGAAATTGGGAATTGGTTCTCCATTTTTCTTGTGCTTTCTTGTGTTGCTTTATTCTTCTATTCGGTACACTTATATTTACAGAATCATTCCAAATTACACCCAGATTTTCAACCGTCCAAAAATGAAAATAATTGGACTTATTACCTTGATCTTCCTCGAGCTCCGCGTTGACTTCTTGATCCTTGTGCGGCTACCCTCATGCTTTGTGCTTGTCTGAGACACGAATGAACCTCGCTTGATTTTGTCTCCTGTACTGGTAAGCGACATCTGACGGATGGTGAGCGGAACCCATATTTTTATCCGTTTGTTGGGAGTTGTCCTGAATTCTTCATAACTGTTCGTGATTTGTATTTTTGTCAACTGAGATCCTGTAACCTATATTTATGAAGCAAACACGGATTAAAAGCACCTATCTATATGCAATGCGATCAAGAATGGACAGTATAAAAGTGCAAAATTCTAATATGAAAAAATACCCCCAAACTTATCTTTTGCTCACCCCAAGTAAACAATTTTATTTTCAAAATATTTTAAGCTCACTTGCATAAGCGCCACGATTGCACTTAGCGTGTACAACAAGCCGTTAAACCCCTAGCTTTCCCTGGAGGAGGAGTTTTGTCTCCTGAGGGTTTTCAGCGGATACTACCCACAAAACCTTGTCAAGTTAACCGTTGACTCTAATTCTAAAGTTTAGCATCCTAGTTCGAAATTCTTGTAAGTCAATGTCACACACTCCACGAGGCTTGTGAAGTGGCGGAATTTACGAAAAACGATTTTTATAAAAGTAACATCGATCAAACTTCCAAGATCATTCATAAACCTTAACCAACTAAACTTATAAAGGTTCTAAACTACTATGTTAGAGGTTTATACCTTAATGATTCTAGTCTTTCGGGTCTTCTTGTCCCCTTCTTAAGCTCCAAGATGGTACGGAACAATCTTGATCGTCGACTTCCTATTGTCGAAAACGATCCATCCGAGAGTCTATGGAGCTTTGCTCTAACCTTAAGAATGAGATAACTAAAGTACCTAATTTGCTAATCTTGATAGCATAGGAGATGTAGAGAGTTAATTGGACTAATTTATCTTAAAAAACCCTAGGTTTCACAACACATGTAAGGGTTAGGGTTTGAGGAAGAAGAAGGAGAGTAATGGAGAGAGAATTTAAAGTGCAGAATGAAGTTTAGAATGAGCAAGTGAAGAATGGCTAAGTATTTCACCAATAATAAAGCATGCATTATTTTTCCATAGAAAAATGCAACTATGCTTGAATAGTAAGAGCAAATGTATAAACAAAAGACTTAGCCATGCTTCATCCCATGCCTTAAATATCTCCATTCCTTCACCTCATTATCTTTTTTCTAAAAATAGATATATGCAAAATGAGGTGTCTCCTTTTAGAAGCACTTCTTGCAAAATTAAAAGAATATCCTTACCGTATATACATACCCATATTCGTATTTTAAAAAATACGAATACCAAGAAATAAAGATAATCCAATAATATAATACCAGAATACGGCGTAATCCTAAACCTACTAGTATTATCTGTCCGAACAAAATCTGTGTAGCTTGTACACGTATATGATCAGAACTCTGCATGTAAAACCATACAGCCTCCACATATTTTCGCCTGAACCAGGGAAACCCTCTGTGTGAAACTCTAAAAACTCGACAGTACACTGACAGTGGGTTTAACCACAAGTCCGTCAGTGGCACTGGCTGTACGTAACGGCTACCTAGATACCTGTCGAAAAGAAGGCCGACGAGCAAACTCATCCGAGCCCCTACCGAGCTCGTCCGTGACAATATCCGTACAGTTCGGTCTGTTCATAGCGCCAAGGTCAAGTAGAGCACGGTTGATGTGTTTCTCCCCGATAGAAATGGAAATAGTAGGATAGCCAGGATCCTTACGTTTCCTTAGTAATTGTTGGGGGAAAGCTGTGTCTACAGTTTTTGCTATGAATATCTTCTTGGGCACTTGAGTCTTCCTCTTCCTAGTGCACAAGTTCTTAAGAATTTTCGCATAGGACGGAACTTGTTGAATAGCATCTAGGAGAGGGATGTTGATGTTAACTTGCTTAAACATGTCCACAAGCTTCTCCCTTTGTTCATCATGTTTGTTGGGCCTCAACCTATTTGGAAATGGAGCTCTATCAATAAGTGTTGGGTCCAACATTTATGGAGAAGTTTGTGGGGGTGGACAAGGTGAGGTGGGTGGAGGGTTTGAGCCTTTGGGGAAACGAAGAATAGGCTCGGAAGAAGACGGCAAATTAGACGACATAGGGTAAGAAGTAGAAGTGTGAGTGGAAGTGGAAGTGGAAGCCTGGGTGTTAATGATCAATTCATCATTATCAATTTTTTCACCCACATGATTGTCTAGCACTCTTCCAGATCTCAACGTGGTAAGAGCATCCACATTAGTGCAATGTGAAGGTCCAGGATCAGGTTGGGGTTGAGATGGAAGATCCCCTTTTTCTCTAGCACTTATTTCGGCTGTTATTCGTTCAATTTGTGCTTCCATCGATTTAATATTCTCATTTTAAGTGAGAATGATCTTTATCATATTATCGATGGAAGATTGAAAACTTGCCAACTCTTGGATGGATTGTTTCATGAAAGTAACCAAGGTTTGCACCAGTGCAGAGATATTATCAGTACCGGCCAATTTCAAAGAGTTTTCATGTAGTGCAAAAGTGTTGGCAGGATTTTGAAAATTTTGCGGTTGGAAGGGGTGCTGACTCAATTGAAGTGGTGGTTGCTGTTGTGGTGGAGGGACCCTTTGAAAATTATTTAGGATTGGAACCGTGTTTTGAGATTGTGATTGGTTCCAAGCAAAGTTCGGGTGATTCCTCCAATCTTGATTATATGAGGAAGAAGAGGGATAGTTTCCAGGTCTTTGCTGAAGTGCAGCATTAGTGTGACCTTGAAACGGTATATTCAAAGGACATTCTTCCGTCAAATGTGAAGGGTTTGAACAGCAGCCACACACGGTTTTGGGAAGTGTGGATTGGTTTAGGGAGGCTGAAGAGATTTTGTTTTCTATAGCGTCGAGTTTCCTTTGTATTGCGGCCATTTCGGCTTTCATGGTGACGGAAACATCGAGCTGATTGACATCTTCCCTAGGTAGTGTATGGTCTAACACTTTCCCATTATGATGTGTTTTGAGCTAAATCTTCTAGGTATTTCCAAGTTTCACCATCATCTTTAGATAGGAATTGGCAATGACACATGGTTTCAAGCATCTGTCTAGTAGTAAGATCAATACCCTCATAGATAATTCGATACAAATCCCATCTGGGGATTCCGTGATGAGGGCATTGGATAAGAAGATCCTTGAATCGTTCAAACCATTTCCAAAATGGTTCATTGGGAAGTTGGGTAAATTTAGAGATTTCGCTCCGAACACGGGCGGTCTTGTGATTGGGATAAAATTTCTTAAGGAATGCTGCAACGAATTCGTCCCATGTTGAAATAGAATGTGCGGGTGTGATGTAAAGCCACTTCTCGGCTAAATCGCACAAAGTGAATGGGAGAAGACGTAAACGCAGAGCATCCAAAGACAGTTGTGAATTCCCCATCAAAGCACATACGTTTTCAAATTTGGAAATAAACACGTATGCGTTTTCAGAATCAAGACCGTGAAATTTGGGTAACAGTTCGATGAATTGGGGGTTGATTTCAAAATTATCCCCGTTGGCTGGTGGTATAGAAAGACAGGTGGGAAGGGAAACACGTGTAGGATAACACCTCTCTTGGAGAGAGATGCGTGGAGGATTCTGCGCACCTACGGGCGGTGGCAGAGTGGTGTTAAAGTTTGATGGATTTGGGTCCATCGCGGTCGTGGTGGGTGGTAGGGGAGAAGACGGAGAATTACCGACTCTGGGGTCGATAAAAGAAACGCGGACAAGACGGGAAATGGAATCCCGTGTCCAGCCTAACATTGTGCTAAATGGTTGTAGCACAAGTGGCAGCGTTAGTATAATTAGAGGAAATGATGAATGCGGTGTTTGTTTTGAAAATATACGGATTTTTGAAAAAAATGATGCAACACAACAAATGCAACAAGCAAAACCCTAATTCTATTGGTCACCTAGGTCAGGCTCTAGACCGCTCCTAACTGCCAAAAGACAAGTCGCAGGATAGAATCCTCCACTGTCTCTTTGTCCCCCTGTGGCCAGGTAAGTGCCAGGTAAGTGGGAAGATACTCCACTACGTAAGTAGTGGGCCTAATTAATAACCACTAGCTTTCGACACACTTGCCTAGGCACCACAAGAAAACGCGGATAAGTTATGAATTACCCACGGCCTTTTTCTGTCCTAATTGAGCGCGACGGTCCTTAGAGTCATCTCTAGATATTTTTTAGTTAATGAGGGTCAATGCGGATGCAAGTTTTGTGATTTTTGGGGCTTAGGAAGGGTAATGAACTCCCCACCTAATCTGGATTTGGTCGTGCCCCTTAATTTTCCGTATTAATTATGCAAACAACCACAAATCAAAACACGCACAAATTTTTATTTTGCTTTTGCGGCGCTGCAATTATTTGCAAAGAAACCTGCAGCAAAATGTTAATTGAAGCAGATTTTAGGAAGGAGATAAGAAAGATTGAGATTACCTGAGAATTTGGTGCAGTGACTCAGCAAGGGGGGCGCGGAACCGCCGCACTAAGGGGGTATTGACCGCGGAATCGCGGTTGTGTGAAGAGATCTCTGCAAAATATTTTTATCACAATGCTCCTGTTGCTCCCTTTAGCTCTCTGGAATATTCACAAAATTTTTATCCAAGCTCCAATGATTCCAGATTTCCTCGCAATCAAATCACAACACACGTATTAGGGTTTGTGCGAGTTTAGTTCTAAAAATTATAATGGAATAAATTTTTCAACTCAAATTTCAAAATACGAACAATTAGCGCACTATCCCCGGCAACGGCGCCATTTGATTTGAATGATTTTTGTTGTGTCGTTTGAGAAAATAGAATAGAAATCACAACCAAAAATATTTTGACCGCAATCAACTACGGTGTCGGATGTAGATTGTAAGTGAGTGCGGATCGTCCACAGGGAAAGTGTAACCGTTCGTCTTTTGAATTAGATGAATTGAAACTTTAAAGAAAACAAAACAAAACAATTCAAGATTTGTATTTGAAGTTCAAGAATTAGAAAATCTAGATCTAATAACAAGAAAAAGATAGAATCAAGAATTGATAGTTTGTTGATTTTTCCAACCAAATATCAAGAATCTAAATGAGGCTCGTAGGAATCGATCGGATCTATAGATGTGATGTAATCTTACAATTACGTATTCTTATCCTTCGATGAATTGATACTAGATCGATGATGATCGATCGAGAATTAGGGATTTCTTATGAAATTAGGGTTTCATCTTATCCCTTGTTCTTTCGTCGATATCATACACATTCTAGCCTCTAGTAAATTCAAGAAACGATCGTAGATCCCTAATTTCGAGCGATCACAATCAAGAAAGCATCGCAACGAAACTAGGTCATCGATTCTTGAACTTGCTAGGGTTTACAAAACTCGTAGGACTTAAGAATCGTTTTAAGATTTGTTACATCATCATTCTATTGATCATCTCGACTCCTTGACGAGCGGAGTTTTACTCAAACATCACAACAAGAACTACAATTACAAATTGAGATCGAATCATGATGCAAGAATTTAAAGAAAGCAAGATTAAAGAATTTCACCTTTTATTTATATCAACAATTTTATTACATTCGCTCAAGAACTACAAGAGGAGGAACTCGATCGTCGATTTGGTTTCGCTCGTCTCCTTAAGTCGTGGATTGGCTTGGATCACTTGCTCGATTGAAGATCGGCTCGGCTCCTAAAAGGTTGAAGGCTTCTTGCTTGATTTGGTACTCGGGATCTTGAATTTGGAATTGGATTTAGAATTTAGAGCTACAAGATGTGTCACTCAACTTGTAGATGGGGGGATAGATGAAGAATTGAACTCCTTTTGAACTTAGATCTAGGTGTCCTTTTATAAGCCATCCAAAACCCTAGATCTAGAATTCAAATTTCAAATTTCCCTCCAAAATGAACCACTTTTCCCTCCAAAATGAACAACTTTTCCCTCCAAAATGAACTACCTCATTTGAATTTGAATTTTCCCTCCAAAATGAACAACTTTTCCCTGCAAAATGAACTACCTCATTTAAATTTTCCCTCCAAAATGAACTACCTCGTTTGAATTTTCCCTCCAAAATGAACTACCTCATTTGAATTTTCCCTCCAAAATGAGGTTGTTAGAAAGAATCTTCTAGAAGAAGTTTGTTGGAGGGAATATTCTAGAATGAGGTTGTTACAAGGAGGCTTCTAGAAGAAGGTTGTTATATGGAGGCTTCTAGAAGATATTTGTTGGAGGGAATATTCTAGAATGAGGAATATTCTTGGGTAAGGTTGTTAGGCCGAGCCTTCTGGATGAAGCCACGTGGTCATTCTAGAGTCTTCTGGAAGCTTGGACCGTTACAATTAGGCACGTGCAGGAAATTGAGCATTTGAAGCCATGGAGCCGCCGCGGATCCGCAGCGCAAGCCAGCTCCGGCCGCAGATCCGCAGCTCAATGCAGGCCTTGGGGCTTAGAACTTCTGGGCTTTTCTGATGCTGACTTTATGTATATTTTCTGATATGTTGATTTTCCAAATGAGTCCCTGATCACTGCCAGATCTCTTGCCTTTGAGTTGGCGTATTTTGTCAGCACTGTTTCACAATTTTTTGCTCGGTTTCTGGAATTTCCTGCAAAATTTCTCGGGACAAGAGTTGCGCAATACAAGGATGATGCGATGCCATGATAAACACACAATTTCCCTAAAAGTGCCGGTTTTAAAGTCTAACACATGCAATCTGGTATTTCAGTGATGTTTTGCTAATATGTGCAATCTGAATACCGAACACTTCTAGATGAGTGCAAATGATAGGGAAATTGCCGTGTTAAAAATACAGTATTTTCGACTGATCAGGGCTTTATCAACATGTATAAGTAGAACATATGTACATGTTAAGATAAAGTCAAACCTGATAACATACTATCATTTCGAGCAAGATTGTCACACACACACACACACACACACATATACATACATACATACATATCCATAGTACCCATTACAAATAATGGCCTCTAGGGCATATATATCCTACAATCTCCCACATGGACTAGGGCCAGTTATTTCCATAACGCGCCCCTAACATCTCGAATAGGCGCTCGAACTGTGCTTGAGGTAAGGCCTTCGTGAATGGATCCGTTGTATTTTCTTTTATGTCCATTCTCCGAACCTCGATCTCCTTGTGATCCACGATCTCCCTGATCAGATGATACTGCCTCAAGATATGTCTGGATTTCTGATAGGACCTTGGTTCCTTCACTAAGTCTACAGCCCTTTTGTTATCACAATACAAGGGTATTGGATTGACAATAGATAGAACCACCTGAAGTTCTAAAACGAACTTCCTCATCCAGACCGCCTCTTTTGCTGTATCGTTAGCAGCTATATACTCAGCTTCTATCGTTGAGTCTGTGATGGTGTCTTGTTTGGAACTCTTCAAACACACCGCCCCTCCATTGAGGGTAAACACATAACCCGAGACGGATTTGGAGTCATCCTTGTCATTTTGGAAGCTTGAGTCGGTAAAAACCTCGATCTGGAGGTTGCCATTACCGTACAACAAGAACATCTCCTTAGTCCTTCTTAGGTACTTAAGAATGTTCTTTACTGCTATCCAATACTTTTCATCCGGGTTTGACTGATACCTACTTACTACACTAAGTGTGTAACCTACGTCTGGTCTGATACATAACATCGTATACATTATAAATCCTATCGCCGGAGCGTAGGGTATAGTGCCTATGCGAGCCCTCTCTTCATCAGTCTTTAGAGACATCTCTTTAGAGAGGGTGATTCCGTGACAAGCGGCTAAATTACCATGCTTGGAATCTTCCAAACTAAACCTTTTCAGTATGGTGTCAATATACCTGGACTGTGAAAATCCTAACATTCTTTTAGGCCTATCATGATAGATCTTAATCCCCAGAATGTAGAAGGCATCACCTAAGTTTTTCATGGAGAACCTCTATGACAAGAAGAGCTTGACTGATTGTAGCATAGGGATGGCATTCCCTATCAGGAGTATGTCATCCACGTACAGTACGAGGAAGACTACTGCTCCTCCTACAATCTTCCTGTAAATGCATGGTTCATCTACATTTTGATAAAGTCAAATTCTTTGACCTTCTCATCAAAGCATATGTTCCAACTCCATGATAATTGATTTAATCCATAAATGGATTTAAGCAACTTACACACTTTCCGCTGCTTCCACCGTCTAAGAAACCCTCTGGTTGATCTATGTAAACACTCTCTTCTAAATTTCCATTTAGAAAAAACTATTTTCACGTCCATCTGCTAGATGTCATAGTCATGGAAGGTAGCAATGGCAAGCAGGATCTGAATGGATTTAAGCATAACCACTGGAAAAAAAGATTTCATCATAGTCCAATCCTGGTCTTTGACGAAAACCTTTTGCAACAAATCTAACTTTGTAGGTTTCCACTTGTCCATCTACACCAACCTTCATCTTGAAGATCCATTTACATCCAACTGGTTTTACCCTAAGAGGATCAACTTCCAAAGTCCATACTTTATTGGTGTACATGGATTCAATTTCGGATCTCATAGCATCCAGCCACTTCACCGAGTCTTTACTCGTGATAGCCTGCTGAAAATTAGTAGGCTCATTATCATAGATAATGCAATCCTCTCGATCCCCGTCTACGAGAAACCCATAGTATTTCTCAGGAGGATGAGAATGCCAACTAGACCTGCGGAACGGCGTCGGTTCGTCAGGGTTTATTGAAACCTTAGATTCTACTAAGTCTTCAGCAGTAGTTTGTGGTTCTGAAATTTTTCCCAGCTCTACCGCGCTCCCACTAATTTCTTTGTAAGAAATTCACTCTCTAAAATGACTATGTGGCAAGAGACAAACACCTTTTGTTCTTCAGTGTGGTAGACAAGATATCCCCTTGAATTCTTAGGGTATCTTACAAACTTGCATAAAACCAATCGTGCCTCGAGCTTGTCTAGATTCTGCTTTTTGAAAAAAGCTAGACACTCCCATCTCTTAAGATACTTGAGACATGGTCTCTTCCCACTCCATATTTCATATGGAGTGGTAGGCACAGACTTAGTTACAACCCTATTCAATAAGTATGCTGCTGATTCCAGCACAAAACCCCAGAAAGAAAGTGGCAACTCAGCACTACTCATCATGGAATGTACCATATCGAATAGCGTGCGATTCCTTCTCTCTGATACACCGTTATGTTGAGGTGTATACAGAGGAGTAAGATGATAGAGAATTCCATTCTCTTTTAATCATTCAAGGAAACTAGAACTTAAGTATTCTCCATCCCGATCAGATCGAAATATCTTGATACTTTTACCCGTTTGTTTCTCCGCTTCATTTTTATACTCCTTGAATTTCTCAAAGGCCTTGGATTTATTTTTCATTAAGAATATATGTCCATACCTTGAGAAATCATCAGTAAACGTGATGAAGTAGGAGTAACCGCTTCGTGCATGTGTAGACTTCAGACCACATACATCGCTGTATATGAGTCCCAAGAGCCTAGTGGCTTTTTCTCCATATCCTGTGAACGGAGATTTAGTCATCTTGCCTTTGATACATGATTGACAAGTTGCATGTGATACATATTCAAATGGATCTAGATATCCATCTTTATAGAATTTAGTCAACTTTGTTTCATTAATATAACAAAGTCTACAATACCATAAGAAGGCTTGGTTTGAATCCGGAGCTTTTGTCTACAATACCATAAGAAGGCTTGGTTTGAATCCGGAGCCTTTATTTTAAGTGTGTTTTGGATTTTGAAAACATGATGTTGATTTAGTACGTATATGCCGTTTTCCAGTATGCCAGACCCAATCAGTTCTTGATTTAGGTGAATGTTCATGACATTTCTTTCAAGTGCAAAAATATATCCTTCATTAGATAATAAAGATACTGATATAATATTACATAGCATACTCGGTACACAAAAACAGCTATACAAGACCAAAATGTGTCCACTTGTCAACCCCAGGCGATAATCTCTTACCGCAACAGCATCCACGTTTGCTCCGTTGCCAACCGTAAGGGTCATATCACCTGCCTTCAGTACTCTACGGTTTCTCAGAGTCTGCAAAAAGTTACAGATATGAGAACCAGAACCGGTATCTAGTACCCATGATATAGAGTTTACTGAAAAACAGTTTTCGATTATGAACACAACTGAAGCAGAAGTATCAGCTTGCTTCGTGTTCTTACCCTTGTCTTTGAAAGCCTTGCAATCCTTCTTCCAGTGCCCTTTCTTGTGACAGTAGTAGCATTCATCCTTTTCCGGTTTTACTCTCCCCGATTTGTTCGTTGCTTGCACCCTTTTGACACCTGCTTTCGGCTTGGTGGTGGTCTTCTTCTTCTTTCCCTTAGCTTTAGCTTTGGATTTAGAAGAGGAAGATTCCCCAATAATAAGAACAGGTGTCTTCTCCTTTTTCAAGGAGCTCTCCGCTACTCTCAATATGTTGAGGAGCTTTGGAAGATCGGCTTCTATTCCGTGCATGCTAAAGTTCAGCACGAATTGAGAGAAGGTGTGAGGAAGGGACTATAGAATCAAGTCAATGTATAACTCGTTCTCTAACACGCATCCCAGGTTTGTGAGTTACTCAATGATACTGATCATCTTTAGGACGTGCTCTCCTACAGGTGATCCGGGAGTTAACCTCATCTGGAATAATTTCCTTGAAGTCTCGTACCTTGCGATACGAGAGTGCTCTCCATACAAATCCTTGCAATGGAGAAAAATGGATTGGATGTCTATATTCTCGTGCTGCTTCTGGAGTTCATTATTCATGGAGGCCAGCACGATGCACTCAACTTTCTTGCAATCTAGGTTCCATGTTTTGTGGACCTCGATGTCTGAAACCGAGGAGTTTGGTCTTGGGACAGGGGGAGCAGTACTGGTGAGGACGTATGCTACTTTGTCATAAGTAAGAGGAATATTGACGTTCCTCAGCCAATCTTTATAGTTTGGCCTATTCAGCGTATTTTTTTCAAGTAGTAGTTTAAATCCCGTCATGATTGCTGCCAGAGAGAGAGAAAAGAAACATTCAGCGTATGCTCTTGCAAACTCAGATTGGTTTATTATCTTATCTAACCAGGATGGCTCCCATTGTTTTCTCGAATTCTCCATCAAACCTTAAAAGGAGAACTAGTCGGGATCATTTACACTTTATAAGTTCGTTAACCATTCTGCCAGGTGGGTGTTGGTACTCCGAGGGAGGTTCCCCGTGCTCTCGCACGGACCTAATAAAATAAACCTCGTTTCCGCAGAGGCGTAGCCCCGTTAACACTTTCTAGACACCTAATAGGTCAGCTAATTATGAAGTGAAAAGTATCTCCCAAGAGTAATTCTACTCATCAGTGGGATCAGGATCCAACTATCATTGTGTGATGACCTAGATGGAAGCCACTCTAGTCACCACACTCCAGAAGGTATGCTAAATCTGTAAGTTTCCTTTGTGTTTGAAACTCCCGATATGATTTTTGCCCCATGCTCTTATAACCTTGACGAAGGCCAAAAAATCATAAGATGCAAGTTAAGTTCTTCACATCATTTTCCTGATTAATCTAGACCCACCCGTACTCTTCCTTGACGAAAGCCAACAAGGCAGTACGACTGTCCTAAACCAATGCATCTATCTATACTATAAACAAGCAACAGACCACTACCATTCACTATGCCTTGACGAAGGTTAACAAACATAGCATGAATACGATATGCTACTCATTTGAAACGATGGAGGGCTACGGCTGGTTTTTGGCGAAAATCTTGAACGTAATGAACTTGATATCGTAGAAGGAATGATAGCTTTGAAAAAGAGTGGTTCAACCTCTGCCTTTTAAACGAGTGTTTTAAAAAGAACCGAGTGGGTTTTCAAAATGTTCCAATAACATCTTTTCAGGTTTCTTATCTTGCATTAATGAGGATTAATAAGGTCCCATCATTTAATTCCTATCACACAAGAAAAGAACGAAAATAAAATGTACGTATATGACATCCGCATTCGCTACGGGGCCCCGTCATGCACCGTTAGGTTACTTAACTAACGACAGAGCGGGGGCAGGACTAGCGCGGATGCAAAACATATACAACATCTACTAGTGTATGTGTGTGCGCGCGTGCGCGTATAACCATTCGTCTCAGGCATGATATAAGCAACATCACAGAAAACTAATAAGCAACAAGAATAGCGGATAATTTTGGAGCCCCGAGTTTCATTTAAGCCATAAATGAAACTTGACGTTCCCTGTCATGTGGATATAGCCTGTTCAATGAAGAACTTAGACCCCTACGAACACGACAAGCTACCCACCAATCCCGGAAGCGAGTCAACTCCAATCAAAAAAGTGAATGGGCCACCCAGCGCTTCACGGAATCCGGTAACTTGTGCACCCTACCGTGGGTCATCCTATACCCCCTACGAGTGCGGTAAGTAGCCCGCCAATTCTAGAGTAAGGCATCCCAGTCTCAATGCCATGAGATGGGGCCTCGTTGCTTTGTAGAATCTGGTTACTCGAGCACTCCTCTGCGGGGTAATCCTAGTATAGAAAAAATATATAAAACGGTAACATCGGCCTCAACCCGGCCGTGCCCCGATAAAAGAATATGCAAACGGGTGGAAATGGCAATCGACATGTCGGACGCTCGCCCCGCAATAATGAATATACAAATGAATCAACACTGTACTATTACCATTGCACAATAGGCCATCTACCACGACAAATTATCCATAACAACAGTGCAACAGAGAACATCAACGCGCATATCATGTTCGTAAACCCGTCTGATTGTACATATAGCAATCAGTCGGGTTATACCGCTCAATGATATTCATGGTCACAGAAACAAATACACAGATAAGCAAGAATTTAGAATTTCGATCAATTAAAACATTCCGCATTTACCCTATGTACAAACTAGTATACAAACCAATCTGGGCAAAAATCAAATGTACCAAAAATCACATTTCTATGAACCTGAACCCCAGAAAAACTTTGGAGCACCTTAGCAACAATTTGACCACGGATCCATGGCCAAATGACCTATTTGGCCGCGGATTAGCGGTCTAATTAGGAGCTCAGGTGCTCAAATTTTTTTCTTGGCTCTAGAAAAGCCTGCTCATAATTTTAAGGTCACTGAAAATATTTTTTGAACATCTTTAAAAATTGAACAGCAAGCTAGTAATGGAGTTGCAATTCGGATAATTTTTGTCGATCGAAGTTCTAAATACATGCTAACTAACTAGTTAAGGTTTATAGACCAGCTCTGATACCATGTAAGTCAATGTCACACACTCCATAAGGCTTGTGGAGAGGCGGAATTTACAAAAAATGATTTTTATAAAAGTAACATCGACTAAACTTCCAAGATCATTCATAAACCTTAAATAACTAAACTCATGAAGGTTCTAAACTACTATGTTAGTGGTTTATACCTTGATGATTCTAGTCCTTCGGGTCTTCTTGTCCCCTTCTTAAGCCCCAAGATGGTACAGAACAAGTTTGGTCGTCGGCTTCCTCGTGTCGAAGACGATCCACCCGAGAGTCTATGGTTCAAGCTCTAATCTCAAGAATGAGCTAACTAAAGTACCTAGTTTGCTAATCTAGATAGTTTAGGAGATGTAGAGAGTTAATTGGACTAATTTATCTCAAAGAACCCTAGGATTCATAACACGTGTGAGGGTTAGGATTTGAGGAAGAAGAAGGAGAGCAATGGAGAGAGAATGCAAAGTGTAGAATGAAGTCTAGAATGAGCAACTGAAGAATGGCTAAGTCTTTTACCAATAATCAAGCATGCATTATTTTTCCATAGAAAAATGCAACCATGCTTGATTATTAAGAGCAAATGAATAAACAAAAGGCTTAGCCATACTTCATCCCATGCCTTAAATATCTCCATTCCTCCACCTCATTATCTATTTTCCAAAAATAGATATATGCAAAATAAGGTGTCTCCTTCTAGAAGCACTTCTTGCAAAATTATAAGAATGCTCTTACCGTATATACATACCCGTATTCGTACTGCAAAAAATACGAATACCAAGAGATAAAGATAATCCAATAATATAATACCAGAATGCCGCTTAATCCTAAGCCCACTAGCATTATCCGTCCGAACAAAATCCGTGTAGCTAGTACACGTATATGATCGGAACCCTGCATGTAAAACCATATGGCCTCCACATCATATCGCCTGAACCAGGGAAACCCTCTGTGTGGGACTTTAAAGACTCAACAGTACGCTGGCAGTAGATTTAACCATAAGTCCGTCATTGGCACTAGTTGTACGTAACGGCTACCCAGATACTTATCGAAAAGAAGGCCGACGAGCAAACTTATCTGAACCCCTATTGAGCATGTCCGTGACAATATCCGTACATTCTGGTCTGTTCTTCTGAGAGTATCGCATATCGAGTGTAGGGGCGGTTAATGTCAGACCCCTACTAACCTTGATAAGTCATGCTGGTGTGGCTTAAGACCATCCGAGAAATTACTGATCTGACTATCAGTAATTCTCAACTGCTCTGGCCAAGGGCTTATGTTGTTGACCGACCAAACACAGTGCGATATCGACTCCCAATACCGGGAGAGATGAATCCCTAACAATCACTCATTGCCTCCATGTGGCTCAGGACTGTACCTAATTAAAACCTGTTTCCATGACTCCTTTAAGCCGTGGTAGGGTAATAATCAAAGCACAGTAGGAACTCACACGAGAAAAATGATGATCTTAGGTCTACAGACTACCTGTACACATGCCATATGAAAACTGCCATCTGACGTTAGGTATAATACCATCCAATAGTTCTCGGCGAGTCCGTCTAGTGTACCCACCCACAGTGAGCACCTGTAAACAATCTTAGGTGAAACACACCAATGGCTGTGAGACTAACCATAGCCCCTCATCAGGGTCTAGAAATCTATATACGAGTCTACTCTGAAATATCGATGCCCTGTCTCGATATTCCTATGACTGGGACACTTTTAAGGTTATGCTTATAGACTACCCAGCCCTCACAAGTATGACCGACATCACAACGCTGGTAGTCAAGCATATCCTATGGGCTTGATCAACATGTATAATTAGAACATATGTACATGTTAAGATAAAGTCAAACCTGATAGCATACTATCATTTCGATCAAGATTGTCCTATATATATACATATCCATAGTATCCATTACAAACAATGGATTCTAGGGCGCGCGCGCGCGCACACGCATATCCATAGTACCCATTATAAATAATGGCCTCTAGGGCATATATATCCAACAATTCTATCATCCTAAATTAGAAATATTCATCTCCTATTTTCCATACCTCCTATTCATTTAACTTAAGATTCTATATGTTTTGTCAGTTTATAAAAACCTCAGTTTCTCTTGAGTTTTCCTTCTAAAGCGTAGTTTCCAATCCGGATTTTTTATCATCTTTAAAGACGATCTAAGAATTATTCTTTATTCCTATCTTTCCTCCAAATATCGATCATATACCCCTACATGTTTGTAAATTCACTCCTACACTCAGGAATTCAATTCAAGTTATAGTACCCTTACCCTAATACTTAGTACTACTTCTTTTTATTAATGATGAGCGGATTCACTCATACACCTTTCATGCGACTACTACTGCTTCCTGAGGCACTAATCAGCCGATTACCGAGTGCGTGAGCTTTTTAAGGCGTAAATAGCAGTTTTCAGGTCATACAATATACACATTTCTTCTTCTTCTTTTTCTTTTTCTTGTCAAGACTGAATTTATTTTGCAGCGATGCTCTTTTCGTGGTTAGCTTCAAATACCATTTTTCTTTTATACCAGGCTTTCAAGTAAGAATATTTCTAGGTATATCCTCTACCATCCCAAATTTCAAGGTGTGTGTATGTAACATTTCAGAAAATAGAAAATATTATTTTTTAATTTAAATAATAAAATTATAAATTTCATGGATATTCACTACTGGATACTGTATATATTAGAGACCGTACTATACGGTCTCTAATACATAGTTTTCGATCGCTAAAGAGTATTAGCGATCGTTTAAAATTTAAACGGACGTTAATACACGGTCTCAGAAAAGTTGGTCACTGATAGTTGTATTAGATACCATTTATGAACGGTCGCTAATGAAAACAGTCACTAATGTAACATTAGAGACCGTCCCTAACGGTCGCCAATAAGCTGCCATGTGGACAATCCAACTATCTTAATTGTTTTCTGATATCAAACGACGGTCGCTAATGTTGGTATTAGCAACCATTCCTGTAGCTTGAACGGTCACTAATACCCATTTATTTTGAAATTTTTTTACAGAAAATCAAAAATCATATACAATAATACAATTAATCACAATAAATTATGCAAAAAATCTTTTCGATCACAAACAAATATATAAATACGATATATCACAAACCAATAACATTTCGATCACAAACCAATACATATCCAACAATTTCAACAACTCATACAACATATATAGAACTAAAATCGTAATAAATAATACAATATGTCGAACATTACGAAACTCTCTCCAAATCCACACATAAACAATATTGTTTTGAATATAAATAATACATTACGTACTCTATATGTCCAGCAATACGAAAAATCCTTTAAATCGCACACAGGCACAATCCTAGGTCACTCAACCATGCGGACCCTGAAAATCCAAATAAATAAATATGAACTGAAATCAAAATCTTTGAAATTAAACAAAGCTTCTAGCTGCACTAATTAATATGCGTACATGTGTACCTCAATAACATCCCACCGCTGCCATCTCGAGCATGTACTACAGTGTTATCAGTAGACAAGTATTAGTACACAATATAACTTCTCGATAGTTATATATAAATTGTATATAAAGTAAGGATTATCAAACTTACATATGGCACTTTCTTTCCTTGATAGGTTAAGCTCTGGATGAACACAATTGTATACAACATTTTTAAAGTCACCAACAGTCCTATAAATCAAATTAGATCTTACAAATAAGGTTATGATATCAACAATGTTAACAAAAGATGGTCTATGTTTAGTCGAAAAGATTGCACATTTGATGGAACATTTTCCTTACTTTTGTTAAGTACTTAAAGGTGTTCACTGTAATTATGGAACATAAGTGAGTTTATCTGCAAAATACACTTTATCATATGTTTATATATTATAATTAACATTATGAAGGAAAATATATGCATATAATATTTATATGATATTTTGATAATTTAAATATGCATATCATATCAAATAATCTTAATCAATATTCTTAAAAAATCATATCATACTAATGGTTAGGATAATATCTCAAAATAAATAACAAATATTACCAATACTATGAATTGAGATATTAGGCAGATATGAGCTCAGGTCTGGAGATCGAGATATCCGAGATGTCGGGAATAAAATCTGCCGATAAAGTTGAATCAAATCGTAAAATCAATAATGGCAGAGACTCAGAGAAAGATTTAAAGAATCCTGACATCACAACAATCTCCACGTGTCAACACCTAGAAGCCTAAGAATTTTCAAACCCTAATCTCACCATGCCGCCGCCTAACTGCGGGCAAATGTGCATATATGCAGCGGACCCGCGGCCATATTGTGGCCGTAGGATTTAGGATTTTTCTAGTGTGATCACAACAGCAAATAATCACACATAGGATCTAGGGTTTCTATTTTTAGAGCTATTTAAAGGACCGAGAGCTTCATATGAAAGATCATCACCTTTTACATCACCAAAATCACTAATAAAATCAAGAGATCCAAGACAGGTCCACGAATCGACATGATAAATTGACGTGATCAATCGACTGAACATCTACTTTATACGAGATAAAGATCGAGAGCAACATGAGAGTTCTTTGTATTCTAATTTCAAAGGATTTGTACATGTTAAAGTTGATTAATAAAAGTAGATCTTTAGTTTAGTTCTTTGAATTTTACTTTCTGCATTTAATTTCTGCATTTACATTATGATCTCTTTCTCTATCCTTTCTTCTTCTTCTTAAAACATGCGTGAGTAATTCTACACTTGCTAGGGTTCGTATGCTAGGGTAGATCAATAGATGATAAAATCATTTAACTTCTTTTATACATTTAAAGTCTATAAACTTTAGCAAAACAAATGTTAACATCCTTATCGGGCACGTTACCAATGTATTACTAGTCACGACCACGATTTGAGATAAGTTTAACACTTGTTTTGTTATGGGCTAAACATGAATAGAGATCAATGCAAGGACAAGGGTTAGTAGTGAGGAAACCCTAGTTTCTTCCAAAATAACCCTAATCTACATTCTTCACTATCGATCAAGTTTTAAATTATTAAAATATAAAAGGAGTAATTTTTAATTAGTCATCCATTACTACTAAATTCTTTGAACCCTACAAGCATCTTCTTCAGAAAATCTACATCCGTATTAAAATAGATCTATAACCAATCACCCTTCTTCAATAAACTCGTCTACAGCAAGAAAAAGCTTCACGTTTCTCTACGGACGACCCGTACTCATCGCGGCTAGTTACTAGCAACACCTTCTTGATTGCGGTTACTTTACAACAGTTCTTTAAAACAGATCAACCAAATGGCGTCGTTGCCGGGGATACGTGCGTAATTTTTTTCTTGCTATTCGGGTTGATTTTGTATAACATCCATAACATAAAAATTAAAAACCGCATTTATAACGATTTGTGTGCGCATTTTGCGAGAATCTGGAGTGACTGGAATAAGGAAATAGAGATTCGGATACTTCCAACAAAGCCAGAGGAGCAAAGGAGGTCACTGGAGAAAAAATGGTAGAAGATCACATCAAAGCGCTGCGGAACCGCGGCGAAAGTGATAGTTTGGCCGCAGAACCACGACGGCTTTAGGGATTTGTGCCCCCAAAATTCTTCAGGTGATTTCCTCTGATTCTTCTCTCTCCTCTCAAATCTAATAATCTTATTTTCCTGCAGGATTCTTTGCAAACATCACCGCTACAAATCTTTTTGCGTGTTTTGATTTCGGGTTGTTTTTGCATATTTTAAAATGGACTTTAAGGGGCAATAACCCAAATCCAGATTAGGTGGGGATTTCATCACCCTTCCTAGGCCCCACAAATCACAGAACGACTATACTTTCATCCTACACTAATTAAAAAAATATCTAGACCAAGCCTCTAAAGACTGTCGCGCTCAATTAGGACAGAGGAGGGTCGTGGATAGTCTATCGCTTATCCACATTTCTTTTGTAGTGTCTAAGTAAAGCGTGATCAAGGAAAGTGGTTACTTAATTAGGCCCGCTATTTTCGGTGATTCGTATAGCGGACACCTCCCACTTACTTGGCACTTACCTGACCATAAGAGTGATAAAGAGTTGGTAAAGGATTGATCCTGCGACTTGTCCTTTGGAAGTCTAGGAGCGGTCTAGTGACTTGACCTAGGTGACCTTAGTTCTAGGGTTGTTTGTGTATTTTTATGATTTGTTGAGTCTAATCTCAAGTCCCACTTTTAAAGCAAAACAATCCAAATAGAGCTTAAATCTTTCCTTTTTCACCCTCTTTTTTTTTTCACCTTCTCACATTGGGTAACCCAAACAGACGAACTCTAGCCGAGCTTTGTTATCCAGAACCAGATATATTGTGTTTTCGTAATTGCTTCGGTAAAAAATCCGACTCTACCATATCTTTAAGAGATAGGATAGAGCAAGAGGAAAGAAACAGTTGGACACCTCACTCACGGTCTTATCAACCGCATCAAAATTCAACATTTTCTTATGTTGATAATTCGTTTAAAGAGAGTGAGGAACCTTCTAAACGCATGCCCATCGCAGAGCATATTGCGAAAGCTGAAAGCCAAACTTTCAATCCTTTCAAACCGTTAGGACAACAAATACCCTCATTTCCATATGAAAATATTGATACTCGTTTTGGGTCGAATATGACAACTGTTACACCCATGACCATTGCTGAACGAATAGCAGTTGCCAGTCACCAACTAACCAACCAATCTCAATATTCTTCATATCACAAAGTTGATCTTACTTCTTTTCCTGAAACTTGGGTCCACCCTTCTAATTCTTATTCGCAGAACCAAAATTACACATGCTCTCAAGTTGACACTTCTCTCGAGGCTAATGGGACAAGTCATAGAAGCATGTCGATTGCGGAATACATTGAACTTGCCCAAAGCCAACAAGTAAGGGCATCTCTTCTTAGAATTTCTCTTCAGGCTAATACGGCAAATCATAAACGCATGTCAATTGCGGAACACATTGAACTCGCCCGTAGCCAACAATTAGACACTATCCAACCTTACTCAACTTCATCACCTTATCTAGACAGTACTTCTGAAAATCAATTAGGAAGTTCCACGGTTCAAAGAGAATTCTTCATTGGAACTTCTTCACAAATCATGTCCAGTTCGGAAGAAGAGTTGGAATTGAATCGTGAGAAAGAACAAGAGATCCTTCAAAATCAAAACAAAACTGATTCTTTTGATCTCGACACCTTCCCTCCTCTATTCGATGTTCAACCACTTCCTAATCTTAGTGATGAGGTGCCCGAGAATAACATGTTTGACTTTTCCAATAGTGAGTGTGCACGAGAGCCTTACTCCCTTCCAAATCAAACCGATCCTTATTCGACTCCACTTGATATTTCAAACCTTCCAACTCCGTCAAGTGAACCAAGTGATTTATCGATTGAGGATAGTATAATTGATGAATTTTTATATACCTAATCGTTTGATTTGACCGAAGGTGATATTGAGAGCGGTGGTGAGAATATCGTTGAAGATGAACCCGTTATGTTAGATGAGTTGGATTCTCCAACCCATCATGTCACTTCTATTGAATACGAATATCTTCCTATACAATTAACCGATCATATTCTTACCACCGACCTATCCGATATGCAAAACGATTTCCGACCTTCATTTCCCACATCTGGTTCAACAGTGCTCGACACATAAATGTGTTTACCCATTTCATCTCCCACTTTCTTTAGTTCTTCTTCTAATCTTCCTTTAATTCTATCGAGTTTTGATGAATCACGCTCCAATATTTCGAGTTCTATGATTCTTGAAAGACCATTTGATTTAGACTCTTTTGAGAATAAGGTAGATGAGATTTTTGAGTCTCCTACCGCCATAATTTCTGAAAAATCAAGTGTGTTGAATTCGGGCGTGAAACATATTGACATTGAAACGTTCACTCGGACCATCGATGAAAGTTTCGAAGATATTTTCGCCGACGAACTCACATTCCTAAATG
Source organism: Agapanthus africanus (assembly GCA_030015575.1). Classification (NCBI taxonomy): domain Eukaryota; kingdom Viridiplantae; phylum Streptophyta; class Magnoliopsida; order Asparagales; family Amaryllidaceae; genus Agapanthus; species Agapanthus africanus. The sequence goes on from CM057349.1 coordinate 455,839,134, forward strand.
ACACAGATGTTGTGATAAATCAATCTCCACCTGAAGAAGTTGAACCGCAACCCTTTCTTCTTATCACGTATGAGAATGCGAAAGTTCCTTCCATCACTAATCATTCACATTCTCGTTTTCATCCACCATCACTGTTTCGTCTCTACCAACCGAGATATAAACCCGTCCTATTACAACTCTTATATCCTCCCCACTTCTTCTTGTCTATATATAACATAATCTTCTACCAACCTTGGTATTACATTGATAAAATATTCGAATGGTTGGTGTTGACCTTTGGTCTTTATAAATTTTTGCGTAGACCAATAATATTTCCCCCCCTTATAATTTTAAATGCTTAAATATTATTTTACTCAAGTTTGGGGGGGGGGAGAAAAATATTTTGGCTCTTGAAATAAAATTTTTATATGATGATGAGCCAAAAATAAGTTTGGGGGAGGATTTCACTATCATTAATTATTATCCTCGTTAATAACTTTTCCTCCTAAGTCTATAAGTTTTGATATTAAAAGATGACATCAGTGAGGACACTACTGCGAATAGGTTTGGTGGAGGTTTGTGCTTATTCACACATCATTATACTATGCATCATACTAACATACTATGCATTATACTAAATATAAGCACAAAATTAAAAAAAATTGATAATAAAAGTTAGAAAGTGAAAATCTACATATGAAAGATATGAATAGTTTGAGAAAAGTAAGAAAGTTGGATATTTTCTTAAATGAAGCTAGTAATAAGTAGTTATGAGCTGTTGTCCCAAGAGTTAGTAAGATGAAAGAAATTACTAATCTAAGGATAAAAATAAGTCTGAAAAATAGTATATATTCTTGAGTCCAAACATTTGAACGTTGATACGCTACTATATGCACTTGCACACATCTTGAAATTTGGAATAGTAGAGGATACCTTGAAATGCTCTTGTCTAAATGCCTTAGTATGAAGAAAAACGAAAAGATAAAGGGTGAAGAAAATAAATGAACATTGGTTTTGTAATACTTAAGACAGCATAAAAAAAATATAGCGGGGTTGCTTTATTACCTAGTGCTTTAAACCAACCGGTTTGTGAGTCGCTGCTAACCCTTAGGTGATGCAAGACGAGAAATTACGCCTTAATGAGCGAGCACATTTAGTAATCGGTCGGTTAGTACCTCAAGAAATATTAACGGTCGTATGAAGGATGTATGAACAATTCCATCTGAAATATCCACCGACTAAAAAGTACTATGGAAGATTGACAAGAGTATGATAGTTTGAATTGAATTCTCTAAGTGTAAGGATATCTTTTACACATACGTAGGGGTATATGATCGATATTTGGAAGAAAGGTAAGGAGGAAGACTAAAGGCGATGTTCTATTAAGAGATGATGTGATTTCTGACATCTTTTCATGACTATTAAGATAGGGCTCATGGCAACTGAAAAGCTAGTGTAGTTGGAAACTCTTCTTTTATGTGAACCTTATCTTTGTATGTAACTTTCATCTTCTTTCTTTTATTATGAGATTTTGTGGGTGTAATCCGTTGAAAACCCTCAGGAGACAACACTCCTCCTACAAGGGACACCTAAAGGTTTAAAGGCTTGTAGCACATACTAAGTGCAATCGTGTTGCTTACGAAAGTGTGCTGGGTTTTTCTTTTCCTTTTTTTCCTCCCTCTCTTGAATAACTAGTTTGCTTGGGACGATCAAAGTTAAGTTTGGGGGTATTTGTTCAGTCAAAAATATTGCATATTTGATGGAACATTTTCTTTAATTTTGTTAAGTACTTAAAGGTATTTATTGTAATTATGGAACATATGTGGGTTTATCTGCAAAATACTTTTTATCATATGTTAATATATTATAATTAACATTATGAAGGAAAATATATTCATATAATATTTATATGATATTTTGATAATTTAAATATGCATATCATATCAAATAATACTAATCAATATTATTAAAATATCATATCATACTAATGGTTAGGATAATATCTCAAAATAAATAACAAATATTAATAATACTATGAATTGAGATATTGTGCAGATATGAGCTCAAGTCTGGAGATCGAGATATCCGATATGTCGGGAATAAAATTTGCCGATAAAGTTGAATCAAATCGTAAAATCAATAATGGTGAAAACTCAGAGAAAGATTTAAAGAATTCTGACATCACAACATTCTTCACATGTCAACACCTAGAAGCCCAAGAATTTTCAAACCCTGATCTCACCATGCCGCCGCCCAACCGTGGCTAAATGTGCATATACGCGGCGGATCCGCGGCCATATTGTGGCCGTAGGATTTACGATTTTTCTAGTATGATCACAACAAAAAATAATCACACATAGGATCTAGGGTTTCTGGTTCTAGGGCTATTTAAAGGACCGAGAGCTTCATATGAGAGATCATTACCTTTTACATCACCAAATCACTAACAAGATCAAGAGATCCAAGACAGGTCCATGAATCGACGTGATAAATTGACGTGATCAATCGACTGAACATCAACTTCCTACGAGATAAAGATCGAGAGCAACACGAGAGTTCTTTGTATTCTAATTTCAAAGGATTTGAACTTGTTAAATTCGATTAATATAGGTAGATATTTAGTTTATTTCTTTGCATTTTACTTTCTGCATTAAATTTCTGTATTACTTTCTGCATTTACATTATGATCTCCTTCTCTATCATTTCTTCTTCTCCTCAAAAAATGCGTGAGTAATTCTACGCTTTCCAGGGTTCGTAGGTTAGGATAGTCAGTGGATGATAAAATCATTTAACTTCTTTTATATATTTTAAAGTCTATAAATTTTAGCAAAACAAATGTTAACATTCTTATCGGGCGCACTACTAATTTATTGCTAGTCACGACCATGATTTGAGATTGGTTTAACACTTGTTTTGTTAGGAGCTAAACATGAATAGAGATCAATGTAACGACAAGGGTTAGTAGTGGGGAAACCCTAGTTTTTTCCAAAAAAACCCTAATTTACATTCATCACTATCGATCTAGTTTTAAACTATTAAAAGATAAAATAAGTCATTTTTAATTAGTCATCCATTACTACTAGGTCCTATTAACCCTATAAGCCTCTTCTTTATAAATTCTACATCCGTATTAAAATGGATCTACAACCACTCACTCTTCTTCAATCAACTCGTTTAAAGTAAGAAAAAGGCTTATGTTTCCCTGCGGACGAGCTGTACTCATCACGGCTAACTACTAGAGACACCGTCTTGATTGCGGTTACTTTACAGCACTTCTTTAAAACAGATCAATCAGTCTACATCAAGCAAATATTATCCTTCAAACACAAGTTCTTTGGTCGATTGCCCTATACTGCAGATAGACTCCATGTTTCTTCCGATTCGGGATAGAGAGTGAGACACAAGATACAAAACAAACAAGCTAGTAAATCTCTTGTCATGAATAAATAAGAAACCATCTCAGTCTCTTTCCATCTATCCACTTCTTTTCACATCAAAGAGGTGGATAGAGGTGAGACATAAGGAACATCACTAGCCGACGCTCAATGACATACTTTCATCTCAATTTCAATTTGGAAAAGTATTTCATCAAACGTCAAAGAGTGTTGTGCATTGTGTCCCACTCTCTATCCATCTCTTCGATGCGATAAATGAGATGATAGAGGAAGGGAGACTAAAATGATTTCTTGGTTTATTTGTGGCAAGATATCTACTAACTATATGTCAATAATAAATCGGAGGCACTGCAAATGAGTAAGAAATCGATAAATTAGCACAATTTTACTAATTACACTAAAATGCCCTAAATTGTTGCTATTTGTTCACTTGTTTATGTGTGTATATATGTTCTTATTTGTATGTTAGTGTATGTGTGTGCACACGCGCGCACATGTGTGTGTACACACACAGATACACACACATACAAGTATTTGTGTATGTATGATGAGTGAGTATGTGTGTGTGCACGCGCACACAAAGTATCACACACACAGACACCCACTAACACACACATACACATATACAAAGTTGTCAGACGAGAAATTATAGGTCGATCCTAAACAAGTTTAAAACCTTTTGATCTTAAGCTTAAAAATTAAATTAAAATAAAACCCTACTTAAGTTTCTAATAAAAAATTTAAGGTTTCCTTTAACTTTCTCTTTAATCGTTTTTTAATTAGCATTTCGGTTCACTAATATCTGGTCTTAAGTAAGATTTTTAATTACGGTAATTAATTTTATATCTTAATTAGTGTGATGTTTTCTTAATGAGTTTGATTTTTTTTTATTTACGCATCTAGTATAGTTCAACTTATATTAAAGGATTTCATTTTCATTTTGATTTGGTTTATAGATTATACTACAATTTAAAAAGCTAAGCAATAAATCTTATACGACAACAATATTTTAAATCATTCAATTTACAAAATATAAACTAAAGTTTAGGATGAATTTGTGAAACATATATACATACTCACACTCACACATACGTGTGCACACACTCACACATACACTCGCTCACACACTCACACATACTCCCTTTCATACATACGCGCATGTACACACTCACACATACGTACAAACACACACATGCGAGCGTGTGCACACACACTCACACACTCATACATAAACACCAATAATCCATCTTACTCTAAATTCATTTAACAATTTCCTATAATTCATCTTACCTAAAATTCATCTAATAATTAAATTCATTGAACCCTTTTCAAAATTCATCTAACAATTAACCTCCAAATTGCCCTCAATTACTTTATAATCCATTTTTAATTCTAACCCTAAATTACCAGATTTCTATTTCAATTTGTCAACTTTTTTCAATTCTAAAGACCCATCAACAACATCTTTCTTCAATTCTATTTAAATTTCTCAAGTTTCTCAACTTTTTTCAATTCTAAAATCCATCAACACCCAAAAGCATAACATATTTTATAACATAACATCATAATTCCACGATTTAATTGAAAGTAAATATTAATTGGAGGAAGAAAATCCCTAACCTTGGAATGTTGTCGATTAAGGGGGCATGACGAGCTTGATCAGCCGCGGCAGTAGCAGCAACAACAAATTAAATAAAATTTAGGGAAAACTATGAGAATTTGAGGAAGAATTTAGATGAATTTAGAAGGAGGAAAATCGAGCTCTGAATTTTTTTCTTAGGTTGATTTGGGTAAGAATGGAAGAGAAGGGGGAGCCTCGCGGCTAAAATATTAGAGGGTATTAGCGACAGTTATGAACGGTCACTAATACTAAACATACTGTCGCAAATATATCGGCGACCGAACATTAGAGACCGTTTGATATATACGGTCGCTAATACTTCTTTAGCGACCGTATATAAATAAATGGTCTCTAATACTCCGTCCCTAATACTCGCTTTTTCTACTAGTGATTATACGAATATAGATTTGTGTTTTAATAGAATGGTGTAATTAAATACCTATATTTTGGAAAATAATTGGAAATTAAAATGAACTATCATTTATGAGAGCGTTTATTTGATTGGGATTTTTATAAATTAATATATAATTATTTTCCATACATGTTTAAGTTTAAATTTAATTAGTATTTTACTAATTTCCACATTAAACCATGTTTTAAATTGTTAACCATACTTGTGTGCATGACAAGTTATTTGCATATTTTCCTTTCTTTTATTTTTCATGGCTTTACTTTTTCAAATGGAAAAGAAAAAGGAAAGAAAAGAAAAGAAAATGAGGGAACAAAGAGACACATTGGCATGGGCAAATGAAAGAGTGAGAGAGAGAGAGAGAGAGAAGGTATGGTTGCTACAACCATGGCTTTCTTCACTTCATCCTCATTTCTTCATCTCCTTCTTCATCACCTCCAACCTCCCACTACCACCATACACCACCCCACAAATCAACTCAAAACCACATAAAGCCTTCACTAAAAATGTTCCCACCTCATCATAAGCTTCATGGCATGATCAAGATTTCGTTTTAAAGATCGTTTGCCATCTTGGAATTTTCTTGAGTTGCCTTTTGAGGTTACAATTCCACCTTTAGTTAAGTTTTCAAGTGTTCTTGCCTTCACTGCTAATTTAGACTTCATAAGTTTATGTTTGTAAGTTTTGAAATTTCTAAAGTGAGCTTTTGAGGATAAAACTTGTAGTACTGATATAATAGAGGGTTTAGTGAGTGTATACAAGGCCATTAGTGATAAGTGAGAATGAATTAGCAGAGGAATTCTTAGATTAGACGAGTTTAGAATTTTCCGATGTCGGTTTATTAAACTTTTGATGATCAAATGGAATCTGGTACAACTAGGAAACTCTAAAAATTTAATAGAGAATACGGAGAGATATAGACCGGTAGAAAGCCATTGTAGAAGCCCGAGCCTCTATCCCCAAGTCTTAGCTGCAATTTTATTCATTCTAGCCGCCAATTTCGGGTCAACCTTGGAGTTAGGGTCTGGGTTTTGTTATGTAATTCACTCATTAGATAACTAATACTACCTTATATGCTAAAAAGTCTAAAATCACCTTAAGAAAAATCTGGAGTTGTTTTACTAAGTTTCCGTCAATGTTTTGCGATATTTGAGAACTTGATTTTGTGGGGTTCCTAGGCACTCTTGTAAGGGTTCATAAGGCATCAACCATGCCCGAATAATATTTTAGACGTGCCGAACAACCCAAAGCCGGGATCTTTGCTAGATTATTAGGGTTTAACATGCAAGTAAATATCTTTACAACTAAGTGTGAGGGATTACAACCTTTGTAGTCCGCTCCTTCGCTTCATAAGCTCCGAGTAGAAGTCCCTTCGCCACGATCCATGATCTCCCGGACTCAAGAGAGGCTCCACGACTCGAACGATCCATGCTATCTTTTAGTGTTCCTTTTCTCTGATGATCTACGTCGAAATTGCTATAACTCAAGCTCTCTCACTCTAATGAGGTGAACACCCTAATCTAATTGGCTAGATTAGATGAGGATGATGGAGTAGTATTTATGCTTTCTTTTTATATCAAATTCTCACATGAAAATATCACACAAGGAAAACCTAGTAAGCTTTCTCAAAGCTCAAGGTAGAAGATGAAGATGAAAAATGAGTTAATTCTTTTGTGATGAATAATGAAATGAATATGTGAATAATAATGCAACCATGGTTTAGGATGACAAGGATAACCCTTGTAGAGAATTAACTAGGGCTAGGGTTTGGTTGGGTTAAAACAATGAGTCATGAGGAAATATCAACCATAATATCATTCTCATGACAAAAGAAATCCTTCTAGAAGGTGCAAGAAAGAACTAACTCAAATCAAACCCTAACCTTGTTTAATCTCCCCTAAACTAGTTCCATTATTAATCATATCATGTTACTATAATATATATCACATATATATTATATATTTGTAACAAAAGAAAATAATACAATTAATATATATCGCATATATATCAATGTATTATCCGGTGAGAAAACGAAATAATAAAGCGAGCCAATATCAGATAATGTAATACAATATATCATATATATTATTATACATTAAATTATCGAATCAACACTTGATCCGACAATCCGGTTATATCGAATATAACCGACTAATATATCATGTACCGATTCATCGAATCAACACTTGATCCGATGACCCGGCTCATATCTAAATATCGTGAGAATATAATACGGTATCTCATATCGCATTATCCTCGGTCGTGCACATATCACATATGTGCCTCTACTCCGTTTTGCCTGAGTCAAGAAACCTCTTCGGAGACATCTTCGGAGCAGCGTCATGAGTAGGAAATGGATGCCGAATTCCTTCGGATTATGCTAGAGAAGAAGGACAAAGAGGCTACGGAACAAGTGGCCAACATAAAACAGATGGCCTTCTTATTCCAAGATATGGTGTGCCTGATGATCCAGCCGGACCCTCCAGCCGAAGATCCTTCAGTAATAATTGAAGATGATAGAGGAGAGACATCATATCCTCTGCCGGCTCTGTCAGCAGCTAAGGAGGAAACCATCTCCAAAACCATGCTCGATGATTATATAGCTCAGCAAATACGAGCTCATCAAGCGAATGAAGCAACCGGCCATGTCGTCATAACTGGGCGACCATATCCAGGATGGTACGATCAGATAAAGTACCCGCCAGGATACACAATTCCTATATTCCATGTGTACAGGGGGACAGGTGATTGATCATTTCCGTGTCGTGTTTTGAAAAGTGTAAAATATCACAACCAAAGAAATTTATACCGCAATCAATTGACGGTGTCTATTGTAGTTTCGTCAATGAGAACGGATCGTCCACTGAGAAAGTGTAATTTGTTCGTTATCGTTTTAGTTGAGTTGAAAATTAAAAGATATAAGAAAATGATTCAATATTTGTGAAATTTAGTTTCAAGAATCATTAAGAAATAGATCTAAAATCAAGAAATGATAGAGATCAAGAAAATGTCCAAATAGTTTGAATTATCAAGATTTGTAAAGAGGCTTGTCGGAATCGATCCAATTGAGAGTGATGATGAATACTAATGATTAAAAATTCTTATCTATTAAAGATTTGTTGCTAGATCGATGACAATCAATGAGATTTAGGGATCTATTGAAGAAACTAGGGTTTCTCCATCATCATCCCTTGTCCTTTCATTGATTATCATTTAAATTCTAACCTCTAGCAAATTAAATCACCGATAGTTGATCTCTAATTTGGAGCGAAAATATTCAAGAAAGCGATCTCTCTTAAATTAGTTCTTCGATGATTCCATTTCCTAAAGTTTACAAAACTCATAAGATTTAAGAATCGTTCAAGAATTTAATCATCATTATCTACCTAGTCTCTCGATTCCGCTACAAGCGGAGATTTCACTCAAAAATCATGAAAAAGAAAAGAATCAAGATTCGGTAACTTTTCATAATGAAAGAATGTAAAGAAAAGCAAGATTTACAATATTCACCTTTATTAATCAATGATTAGGTACAATTCACTCAACTCGAGGTTATAAGATTTGAGGAGGTAACTAGATCCGCCGAAATTAATTTCGTATCGATCTTATTTAGTCGCAGATCATCGTGGATCTCTTGCTCGAATGAATATCAGCGTTGCTTCAAAGGATCTTCATTAGCTTGCTTGAGTTGCTTCTCGATGGATCTTGATTTGGCTTTGGAATTGGATTTGGGCTAGGGTTTTGAGTTGCAAGTTGTGTCACTCAACTTGCGCAAATTTGTCACAATATTCAACCACTCAATTAATGAACAACCTTTATAATGAAACCCTAGGTCTCTTTTTATAGCTTTCCCTTTAGCTTCCCCTAGAAGCTAGGTCTAGCTTCCCTTGGAAGCTTGGTTGTTATGAGACTTGTATGAGAAGCTTGGTAGGTATTAAACTTGCACAAGAAGCTTGGCTGTTTGAAGGGAAGCTTCTGGAGATTTCTAGAGACTTTGAAGCGTCTTGAAGAAGTTTGGTCGTTAAAAGGAGGCCTCTGGAAAAAATTCCCACCGCCGACGAGTCAACTCGGCCGCGGATCCACGGCGGATCGGCCTGACTCGGCCGCGGATCCGTGGCCGTTTGAGGTGATCTCTGCATGATTTTTCCAGGGTAATTCTGATGTTTGCTTTATGGAACTTTCCTGATGTCTGGAATATTTTTATACTTTCTTGTTTACTGCCAGATCTCAAGTCTTGGACTTGGTGTATTTTATCAGCACTTTTAGCAGTTCCGGCTTTTTAACCTGGTGAATTTCCAGCACACAATCTCCAGACAAGTGTTGATATATACAAAGATCACACATGTAGTAATAAACACACAATTTCCCTCATAATGCCGGTTATAATGTATAATACATGTTATTTGATATTTTGCAGAAAAATTGCTAATATGTGCTATATTTATACCAAACACCTTTAGATGATTAGAAAGAGTAGGAAAATTGATGTGTTAAAAATGCAATATTTTCGACTGATCAAATTCCCCCAAACTTAATTTTGGTCGTCTCGAGAAAACTTGTTTTATTTAAGAAAATGAGAAAATTTATTAAGAAAAAGAAAAACTAACTAGCATACTTTCGTAGGCAACACGATTGCACTGAGCACGTGCAACAAGCCTTTAAACCTCTAGGTGTCCCTAGCAGGAGGAGTGTTGTCTCCTGAAGGTTTTCAGCGGATTGCACCCATAAAATCCAATAATAAAAGGAAGACCGTGAAAGTTACATATAAAGATAAGAATTGTAAAAGAAAGACTTTGAAAATCAGAGTTTCCAACTATACTAGCTTTTCGGTTGTCATGAGCCCTATCTTAATATTAATGAAAAGATGTTAGAAATCACATCATCTCTCAATAAAACATCGTCTTTATTCTTCATTCCTACCTTTCTTCCAAACATCGATCATATACCCCTACGTGTGTATAAAAGACATCCATATACTCAGAGAATTCAATTCAAGCTATCATACTCTTGTCCATCCACCTATGTACTTTTTAATTGGTGAATATTTAGATGAGACTGCTCACATATTTTTCATGTGACCGTTGATACTTCTTGAGGTACTAACCGACCGATTACTCATGTGCTTGCTTATGAGGCATATTAGCATTTTTCTCGTCTTGCAACACCTAAGTCTTAGCAGTGACTCCCAAACCAGTTGGTCTATGGCACTAGGTGATGAAGCACTCTCGCTATATTTTTTTATGCTGCCTCGGTGATAACAAAACCAATGTTCATTTTTCTACACCATTTTATCTTTTATTCATTTATTACTTCCTTCATACTTTAGCTTTTAAACAAGAGCATTTCAAGGTATCCTCTACTATCCCGAATTTCAAGACGTGTGTAAGTGCGTATAGTAGGGTATCAACATTCAAATGTTTGGCTTCCAGAATAGAAACTATTTTTCAGACTAATTTTATCCTCGGATTAGTGACTTCTTTCATTTTACTAACCCTTGGGACAACGGCTCATAACAACTTATTATTAGTTTCGTTTAAGAAAACTTCTAATTTTCTTGGTTTTCATAAACTTTTCTAATCTTTTGGATGTAATTTTTCACTATCTAATATTTTATTATAAAATTAAATATTAAATATGTTTTTTATGTTATATGTTTATTTTTTTTATATATATGTTTTGTGCTTATACAAGGTATGATGCAAAGTGATGCGTAAATAAGCACAAAGCTCCCCCAAACTTGTTTACAACAGTGCCCTCACTGTTGCTATCTGTTGGATCACAACAACCTGTAAGCTTGGGAGGAAATTTATTAACGGGAATATGAAATATGATCGTGAAAATCTCCCCCGAACTTATTCTTTTATTTATGTACAAGAATTTTTATTGTTTTGTTTTGTATTTTTTTTTCTATTTTTTTTATAAGATGTATGTACAAGTTGACTCACCTCCATTCTAAAGATGTGACAAAATTACCAAATCATGGAAGCGAGGTGGAGGAAAATCAGTCTTTATAAAGCGTCTTCTTTAAAAACAGGAGCCCCTCCGAGGGGTCAGTGGAAAAATACGGTTTTAATCTATGTCCACTTACTTTGAAAAATATACCGTTTTCAACATTTTGAACCTCAACTGCTCCGTACGGGTATACATACCGCACAACAAAAGGTCCTTTCCACCGAGATCGTAGCTTACCCGCATGAAGATGGAGTCGTGAATCATAAAGAAGGACTTGTTGACCAGGTATGAAAGTTTTTCTCAAAATATTTTTATCGTGAAATACCTTAGTCCGATTCTTTACAATAACAGAATTATCGTAAGCTTCATCATGGAGTTCGCTTAGCTCGTTTAATTGCAGCTTCCGAAAGTTGCAGATTTGATTTAAGTCAAAGTTAAGTTCTCTAATGGCCCACATTGCTTTGTGCTCAATCTCGACCGGAAGGTGACAAGTTTTTCCAAACACTAGTCTGTAAGGAGATATACCTAAATCGGTTTTATATGCAGTTCGGAACGCCTAAAGAGCATCCGTCAATTTGGTTGACCAATCTTTTCAATTTTTAGAAACTGTTTTCTCCAAAATTTGTTTGATTTGTCTGTTTGAAACCTCAGCTTGCCCGCTCGTTTGGGTATGATAGGCTGTGGAAAGTTTGTAGTTGATTGCATATTTCTGCATCAAAGTCTCAAAAGACCGATTATAGAAATGCGTCCCGTTATCACTAATGATAGCGCGTGGGTGTCCAAATCGCGAAAAGATACTCTCTTTAAGGAACCTAATGACAACCTTTTTGTCATTAGTGCGACAAGGAATAGCTTCCATCCATTTCGAGACGTAATCAACTGCAAGCAATATGTACAAATTCCCAAAGGAGTTGGGAAAAAGACCCATAAAGTCAATACCCCAAACGTCAAAAATTTCAACCACTAAGATGGGTTGAAGTGGCATCTCATTTCTTCGGGAAATCCTACCCATGTGCTGACACTGTGCACAGGTTTTGCAATGATCAAATGCATCTTTGAATAAAGTCGGCCAGTAAAAACCGCATTGCAAAACCTTCTCCGCCGTCTTTCGAGGACCAAAGTGACCCCCACATGCCTGATCATGACAAAAAGATAGAACACTCTTGAATTCATTATTAGGGACACATCTGCGAATGATCTGGTCAGAACAATACTTAAACAGATATGGTTCATCCCAGTAAAAGTGTTTTACTTGGGATAGAAATCGATGTTTGTCCAGTTTTGACCATTCAGAGAATAAGTCCCGTAGCAAGATAATTCACAATATCCCTGAACCAAGGTTCAGTGGATACATTCAAGAGTTGTTCGTCTGGAAAAGAATCATTGATTGGTAGGGTGACCGGTGAAGAAGCGATGCGCGAAAGATGGTCGGCTACCACGTTTTCACATCCTTTCTTATCTTTAATAACAAGATCAAATTCTTATAATAGAAGGATCTAACGTATTAGCCTACCTTTAGCATCCTTCTTCGCCAAAAGATATTTCAAGGCGGAGTGGTCAGTGTACACAACAATAGGTGAGCCAATCAAGTAAGGCCTGAATTTTTCTAATGCAAATATAACTGCCAAAGGTTCCTTTTCAATAGTTGTATAATTAATTTGAGCATCATTCAGGGTCTTGCTTGCATAATAAATCATGTGTGGTGTCTTCTCAATGTGTTGTCCTAAGCCTGCACCAACTGCAAAATCTGATGCATCACACATAAGCTCAAAAGGATAGTACCAATCTGGAGAAGATAGAACGGGGGTTGTAGTGAGAGAGTGTTTGAGTGAGTCAAATGCAGCCTCACAATCCGAGTCAAAGTGAAAGGTTGTGTCCTTGGCCAAGAGAAGAGTTAAAGGTCTAGCAATTTTGCTAAAATCATTAATGAATCTCCTGTAAAAGCCTGCAGAGCCAAGAAAGGATCGTATATCCTTGACACATTTGGGATGAGGAAGGTTTTGAATGACATCTATTTTAGCTTTTTCAACCTCAATGCCTTTCCATGAAATCACATGTCCAAGCACAATTCCCTTTTGGACCATGAAATGGCATTTTTCCCAATTCAAGGTTAAGTTCTTCTCTTTACAACGAGTAAGAACTGCGTCAAGATGAGATAGGCAGTCAGCAAAAGAATCTCCGAATCGAGAAATCGTCCATAAAAATCTCCAGAAAATTCTCGACTATGTCCGAGAATATCCCCATCATACACCGCTGAAATGTAGCGGGAGTATTGCATAACCCAAAGGGCAGGCGTCTATAAGCAAAAGTACCAAAAGGACAAGTAAATGTGGTTTTGTCTTGATCCTTTTTGGCAATAGGGACCTGGTTATAGCCAGAGTATCCGTCCATGAAGTAATAATATTCACGTCCAGCTAAGCGTTCTAACATCTGGTCAATAAAAGGTAGATGAAAATAGTCTTTCCTCGTTGCGGCATTGAGTTTTCTATAATCAATACACACACGCCACCCAGTTTGAGCACGTGTCTGGATTAACTCATTCGCCTCATTTGTTATGACTATGATGCCAGATTTCTTAAGGACTACATGAATTGGACTTACCTATTGGCTATCGGAGATTGGGTAAATGATACCACTGTCAAGGCATTTGACGATTTCTTTCTTCACCGCCTCCTTCATGACGGGGTTTAACCGTCTCTGTGGTTCTCGGGTTGGCTTGGCTTCATCCATCAGATGTATATGATGTTCAACTATTAAGGGACTAATCCCTTTGATGTCAGCCAAAGTCCAACCAAACGCCTGCCTATTAGATCTCAATACCGTTAAAAGTGCATTCTCTTTCTCTAAGGCTAGAGAAGCGGATATGATCACCGGTAAAGACTCATTCTCACCTAAATACACATATTTAAGATGAGAAGGTAAAAGTTTGAGATCTAATGCTTGCGGAGAAACTATAGAAGGTGGGGTAAAAGAATGACATTCAGAGTCACGAAGAAGCTCGTAGCCTGCAAAAGATATAGACTCGGAAGGTGATGAGTCAAGAGTTTCAGACTCAGGAGTGGAAAGAGTGTCCACACTAAGATGTGCAAGATCAAACATTGATGTGCTAGTGTAAGTGAGATCTTCAAAGCAAAGTTCATCAACTTCGCAACTTTCAAGAGCAATCTCGTGGACAGAACAGATATCAAGTATGTGAGTAAAGGGTTCAGATGGTTGACTTCCAATTTTGTAGATGTTCGTTTCAATTGTCATTTTTCCAAAAGATAGGTTCATAGAACCGTTTCGACAGTTAATGACAGCATTGGAAGTGGTAGGGAATGGTCGACCCATAATCACTGGAATTTGGTTCTGTGGGTTTGCTACAGGTTGTGTATCGAGAACAATAAAGTCCACAGTGAATATAAATTACCCGACTTTTATCAACACATCCTCCAGTTCACCCCTAGGTTTGGTGATTGAACGGTCTGCCATTTGGAGAGTGCAATGAGCAGGTTTTAACTCTCCAATCCCTAACTGCTCGTAAACAGAATATGGAAGCAGATTAATACTTGCGCCCTGGTCAAGTAAAGCACGGTTAATGTTTTTACCCCCAATAGAAATCGAGATTGTGGGACATCCTGGGTCCTTACGTTTCTTTGGTAACTGTGGGGTAAAAGCAGTGCTAACATTATTTGTCATGAAGACCTTTTTTGGCACTTGAGTCTTCCTCTTCCTAGTGCACAAGTCTTTAAAAATTTTCGCATAAGCGGGGACTTGTTGAATAGCATCTAGGAAAGGGATGTTGATGTTAACATGTTTAAACATTTCCATAATCTTCTCCATATGTGGACTTGATTGGTTACCCCTTAACCGATTCGGATAAGGAGCTTTGGCAATAAGAGCTGGGTCCAACATTGGAGAAAGAGGTGTGTGTGGAACTGATCCCAGAATAGAAGTGGGGATCGTCTTTGGTGGACTAGAAGAGGTATGCTGAGATGTCGAGCCTTAGGGAAAACGAAGAATAGGCTCGCAAGAAGGTGGTGTAGTAGACGAACAAGGATCAGAAGTAGAAGTGTGTGTGGAAGGGAAAGTCTCAGCCGGGGTATTATTGATTAATTCTTCATGATTATCAATCTCTTCCCCAACTTGATTATTCAGCACTCTTCTGGATCTCAACATTGTAATGGTATTCACATTGTAGTGTTGTGAATGCCTAGGATTCGGTAGGGGTTGAGACGGAAGTTTCTCTTTCTCTCTAGCACTCATCTCGGCTTTTAATTGTGCAATTTGTGCTTCCATCGATTTTATACTCTCATCTTGGGAGGCAGACTTTTTCTTTATATCATCGACAGAAGACTGAACCTTAGCCGAAACTTGCATGAAATTTTTCAGAATCAAATTCATGGTTTATGCGAGTGAAGAGGATTCATCAGTACCGGTCAACTGCAAAGAATTATACGGTGCAGGTGTGTTGACCGGATTTTGAAAGTTTTGTGATTGGTAGGGGTGCTGACTTATTTGAAGTGGTTGCTGTTGTGGTGAAGGACCCCTTTGGAAATTATTTTGGTTTGTAACCGTGTTTTGAGTTTATGATTGGTTCCAAACAAAGTTAGGGTGATTCCTCCAACCCTGATTATAAGTAGAAGAATACGGATCGTTACTAGGTCTTTGTTGGAAAGCGGCATTGGTATGCTCTTGACCTTGAAATGGAGAATTTAAAGGACATTCTTCCGTAAGATGAGATGGATCAGAACAGCATCCACAGACAGTTTTGGATGGTGACATCTAATTTAGGGAGGCTGCTAATAATTTATGTTCTATAGTTTCGAGTTTCTTTTGCATTGCTTCCATTTCAGCTCTAACTCCTATGGAAACATCAAGTTGATGAATGCCACCCCTAGACGATGACCGGTTTGCACCCTCCCACTATAATGTTCTTTCAGCGAAATCTTCTAAAAATCTCCAGGCTTCACCATTATCTTTATTCATGAAGGTGCCTTGACATATGGATTCAAGGGTCTGTTTTATTATAGGATTAATGCCCTCATATATGATTTTGCACAGATCCCATCTAAGAATTCCGTGATGAGGACATTGAACTAACAGATCCTTGAAGCATTCAAAACACTTCGAGAATGGTTCATTTGGAAGCTGGGTAAATTGATTTATTTCGCTACAAACTCGAGTTGTCTTATGATTAAGGTAGAATTTCTTTGGGAAATCTGTTACGAATTCACCCCAGTTAAAAATAGAATGTGCGGCTGTGTTATAAAGCCACTTCTCGGCTATATCGCACAAAGTAAATGGGAAAAGACATAATCTCATAGTATCCATAGAAAGCTGTGAAGTACCCAGCACATACATTTTCAAATTTGGTAATAAAGACGTATGCGTCTTCAGACTCGAGACCCTGGTATTTTGGTAGAAGATTGATGTATTGTGATTTGATTTCAAAATTGTCCCCATTGGCTGGTGGAATGGTGAGACAGGTCGAAAGAGGACCTCGCATAGGGTAACATCTCTCTTGGAGAGAGATGCGGGGCGGATTCTGCGCACCTACGGACATTGGCAGAGTAGTGTTAAAGAAGCTCGATGGAGAACCGTCCATCAAAGTAGGTGTGGTAGTGGGTGAAGAAAAAATAGACGTAGAATTACCGACTTCGGAGTCGATAGGAGGAACGCGGACAAGACGGACACTAGAATCCCGTGTTCAGCCGAGCATGCACTAAATGGTTTAGCACAAGTGGCAGCGTTAAGATAATTAAGGAAAAGATGAGTTGGTGTTTGGTTTGAAAAAGACGGATTTTTAAAAAATTCACACAAAAAATGCACAAGCAACCCTAAATCTAATGGTCACCCAGGTCAAGTCTCTAGATGGCTCCTAGACTTCCAGAAGACAAGTCGCAAGATAGATCCTCTACTGCCTCTTTGCCCCTTCTGTGGCCAGGTAAGTACCAGGTATGTGGGAGGTTCTCCACTACGTAAGTAGTGGGCCTAATTAAGTAACCGCTTGCCTTAGACACACTTTCCTTAGACACCACAAAAGAAACGCGGATAAGCAATAAATTACGCACGACCTCCTTCTGTCCTAAATGAGCGCGACGGTCCTTAAAGTCTTGTCTAGATTTTTTTTAGTTAATGAGGGTGATGCGAATGCAAGTTTGTGATTTTTGGGGCTTAGGAAGGGTAATGAACTCTCCACCTAATCTGAATTTGGTCTTTGCCCCTTAATTTCCGTATTAAAAATGCAAACAACCAAGATCAAACACGCAACAATTTTTCTTTTTGCGGCGCTGCGAATTTTTGCAAAGAATCCTGCAGAAATTGGTTAATAGACAGAGCAGGGAGGAGATAAGAAAGACAGAAATGGACCTAAAAATTTTGGTGCACTGAAGCAACTATCTCGCCGCGGATCCGCCGCAAGATGCCTTCAAATGCCGCGGTTCCACGATCAGTTAATTAGATCTGTAGGGTTCCTAGGCACACTAAGGAGGTCTCACAAGGCATCAACCATGCCAATTTCAAATTTTACGGTGCCGAGAAACCCTAGACTACGGATCGTTAACTAGAAATTTAGGCGAAACCACGAACTAGTTAACAACTTAACTAAAGTGTAACGGAAATACAACCTTTGTAGATCCGGTCCTCCACCTCCATAGCTCCGCAATGAAGTCTCCTCGCTGTCCAAATGGAATCCCGGGCTCTAGTGTCGGCTTCATCGGAGAATGGACGGGCTAGGTCATCGACTACGACGCCGAAGATGATCTACGTCGAGGCATCACTAGATCAAGCTCCAACTTCACCAAGTCATGAAACTTGTGAAGAAAACACACTCTACTACTTGGCAAGAGGTAGAGGATGAAGAAATAGGAAGTGGGTAGACTTTAGAATTGGATTTCTCACTCTTTTTCATCAATCACCATTGATGAAGTCTAGGTTTTCTTCTTGAAGAAGAAGAAGAAGAAGAAGAAGATAGAAATATTATGATAAGTTAATTTAAAATGAAAAGGAAAATGAATACTTATCATAATACTAACCTTAGATTAGTGTAGAGAATAGACCATGGTTAGATATGAAGGTTAGGGTTAAGCAAGAGACAAGAATGGTGGACTAGGTCAAAGTTTCATGAAGCTTCAACTAAACTACAAATAAAGCCACCATTCTTTTCTCTTTATGCCATTTATTTTCCAAAATGTATAAACAAATAAATAAATGAATAAATAAGTAATGGAAAAATAAAACCCTAATTATATGTTTAACCATGGTTTAATTCTTTACACTTAACCAAGTAAACATGTATCATCAAACATGATACAATCATTTGCACAAAAAGTATATCACATATACAACTTGTACATCCAAGTGAGAAAATCCATTTAAAGTGAACCAATACTAGTTAATGCAAAGTAATATATCAAATATATAATTATACATTAAATCATTAAATCAACAATTGATTTAACGATCCGGTCATATCGCATATAACCGACTAGTATCCTTTGTATCGGCTTATCGAATCAATCCTTGATTCGACAACTAGGTTATATCGCATATAACCAATCGATACATTCATCGCGAGAATAGAATACGGTATCACATACACGAATCATTCTCGGTCCCGCACATATCTCATATGCGCTCCTATTTCGTTTCGCTTGAGCCAGGAAACCCCTGTGTAGGACTCTAAAGACTCGTCAATACGCCGGCAGCAGGTGATGATCATATCAAACACCCACAAGCCGTAAGCGGTCTGCTAAACGTAACGGCCACCCGGGTATTGAGCGATCAGAAGATCGACGAGCAAGCCCGCTCACACTCCTGTGAATCCAACCAGTAACACTTACCGTACAGTCCGGTCTGATCGTCTGATATGTCGCATATCTCGCCTAGGGGTGGTAAACGTCAGACCCCAATAGCTTGATAAGTCGTGTCGATATGAGGCCTATAACATTTTGAGAAACTACTGGTAACACTTACCAGTAAATCTCAGCAACCCTGGCCAGGGATTTCCGGTTATAGCCAATCGAACACAGCGCAACATCAACTCCCTATACCGGGAGAGACGAATCCCCTCCTATCGCTCATTGCCTCCATGTGACTCGGGACTGTACCCAAAAACCACCGTTTTGCACGCCCTCTTGGACGTGGTAAGATGGAAATCAAAGCACAGTGGGAACCACACAAGACTCTATGACGATCTCGGGTCAACAGACTACTCTGTACCAGTGTTACCAGAGAACTGCCATCTGACGTAAGGTATAATACCATCTGGGAGTTCTCGGCGAGTCCGTCCAGTGTACCCAGTCTCCACTGAGCACCCGTATATCATCTCTGATGTCAAACACCAATGGATATGGGATCATCCATCGCCCATCTGTATAGGTCGAGAAGGTATACGCTAGTCTACTCTGGTATATCGATGCCCCGTCTCGATACACCCACGACTAGGGACTTTGAAGGATGTACTTATGGACTACCATGTCCCCACTAGTATGATCCTCATCATAGTCTAGGTAGTCAAGTACACATCCTAAGGG
This sequence comes from Agapanthus africanus, assembly GCA_030015575.1. Taxonomy (NCBI): domain Eukaryota; kingdom Viridiplantae; phylum Streptophyta; class Magnoliopsida; order Asparagales; family Amaryllidaceae; genus Agapanthus; species Agapanthus africanus. The sequence goes on from CM057349.1 coordinate 455,859,006, forward strand.
CTTTACCAACATGTAACTGAGAGACAATCAGTATACGCGTTAAGGTAAAGAGTAACCAGATAGCATACTATCATGTCGAGCAAGAAAGTCCTCCCTATATATGTCCCAGCATCCACTACAATATACATCCAATGTACAGTAATGGCCTCTAGGACATACATATAACTAACAAGATCCCTGCACAAAATTTGGAACAGATGCTTTTGTTGCCTCACTAAGCTACCTGAGATGCTCTGAAAATTTTTCCTCTCGCTCCACAGATTCCAGATCTCCTTGTAACAAATCACAACAAATCGTTAAGCGCTTGTTGCGAATTTTGATCTAAAAATTCTGATGGAATAATAAATTTTTCAACTCAAATTACAAAAACGAATAAATTAACACACGATTCCCTGGCAAAGGCGCCATTTGATTGATCATTTCCGTGTCATGTTTTGAAAAGTGTAAAAGATCACAACCAAAGAAATTTATACCGCAATCAATTGACGGTGTCTATTGTAGTTTCGTCAATGAGAACGGATCGTCCACTGAGAAAGTATGATTTGTTCGTTATCGTTTTAGTTGAGTTGAAAATTAAAAGATATAAGAAAATAATTTAATATTTGTAAAATTTAGTTTCAAGAATCATCAAGAAATAGATCTAAAATCAAGAAATGATAGAGATCAAGAAAATGTCCAAATAGTTTGAATTATCAAGATTTGTAAAGAGGCTTGTCGGAATCGATCCAATTGAGAGTGATGATGAATACTAATGATTACAAATTATTATCTATTGAAGATTTGTTGCTAGATCGATGAAAATCAATTAGATTTAGGGATCTATTGAAAAAACTAGGGTTTCTCCATCATCATCCCATGTCCTTTCATTGATTATCATTCAAATTCTAGCCTCTAGCAAATTAAATCACCGATAGTTGATCTCTAATTTGGAGCGAAAATATTCAAGAAAGCGATCTCTCTCAAATTAGGTCTTCGATGATTCCATTTCCTAAAGTTTACAAAACTCATAAAATTTAAGAATCGTTCAAGAATTTAATCATCATCATCTACCTATTCTCTTGATTCCGCTACAAGCGGAGATTTCACTCAAACATCATGAAAACGAAAAGAATCAAGAATCGGTAACTTTTCATAATGCAAGAATGTAAAGAAAAGAAAGATTTACAATATTCACCTTTATTAATCGACGATTAGGTACAATTCACTCAACTCGAGGTTACAAGATTTGAGGAGGTAACTAGATCCGCCGAAATTAGCTTCGCATCGATCTTATTGAGTCGCAGATCGTCGTGGATCTCTTGCTCGGATGAAAATCGGCGTTACTTCAAAGGATCTTCATTAGCTTGCTTGAGTCGCTTCTCGATGGATCTTGATTTGGTTTTGGAATTGGATTTGGGCTAGGGTTTTGAGTTGCAAGTTGTGTCACTCAACTTGCGCAAATTTGGTTCAATATCCAACCACTCAATTAATGAACAACTTTTATAATGAAACCCTAGGTCCCTTTTTATAGGTTTCCCTTTAGCTTCCCCTAGAAGCTAGGTCTATCTTCCCTTAGAAGCTTGGTTGTTATGTCAAAAACTTGAGTTTACCGCAATCAGAAACGGTGTCGCTTCGCAGCTAGCCGGTGAGTACGGGTCAATCCACAGAGACGGGTAAATTCCTTTTATGTGTTTTAACGAGTTGATTCTATTTGTAGTTTTGGGTTGGTTTATAACAATCTAAAATATTGGTTCTAATTAATCTAATTAAGAATCTTGTTAGGGTTAGGCTTAGGGGAAGTTTTGGAGATTAAAGTTTTTCATCACCGCTTTCAACGCCATCTTTTGTTTTAGATCTATTAGATGTTAAGTTAATTATCAATAAAGTGGATACAAATCTTTTGGGAAGATGTTTCTTCCTCTAGATTTGTACCCTACCTTTGTTGATAATTATCCTAACCCTCACGGAAAACGCGCGGAACCGGCCCTTTATACTACGGTTCATCGTTACCTCGAAGGGTAGGATGCCGCAGGGAGCGGTTGTGCTCGTATGCGTGAAGTTCTAATTCATTAGGTGAAGGTGGCATTGAAAGGGGCGAGAGATTTCATCTCTCAACCCTTTCCCTAAGGCTAACCCTAACAAGCGAGGAGACTACTCGCTCATTAGGGGATGAGAAGACATTATAATTAAAAGAAATAAAAGACTTACTAGGTTGAAGGCTCCCTCCAAACAAGAAGAACAGATCTGAATTTTACTCCCAGAAATTCTGAATTTTATTGATTGAAAAGAGGCATACATTTTTTAGATCTAGGATTACAATTTATAGGAAAATAGGAAACCTAGGGTTACAGACTCTCGCACATGCAAAATTACAGATTTGCCCACGTAAAATCCTGACACCAGAACCGTCGCGCCGCCTCAGAGATTTTCCACCGACACGTGCATTTGATGGCCGCGGAACCGCGGCGCCAGCATGGGTTTGGCCGCGGTTCCGCGGCCAATTAAGGGAGTTGGGCTCTGAGCTTTTGTGGGCTTTCTTCTGGGCTTCTTGGCTTTCTGTTTCTATGTGTATTTTCTCTGTTGGGCTTCGAAGTCTTTTCCAGATCTTTCAGTGAACATTTGTAGCGATCTTTTAACCGTTCACTTGACTTTTTGGACCTTGCACTGTTCTTCGACTAGGCTTGACTAGGATCCGTCTAATAGTTGGTCAAAAATCCCTTTTTCTGTTGTTTTGTGTCTTTTTCACTGTATTTGCTCCAGAAACCTGTATCCTGTAATATGCAACAAACGTGCGTCAAGAGTACCTGTTTATTTATAAAAAGGATAAGAATAGGGGAATGATAAATGCAATATTATAGTCTGAACAAATACCCCCAAACTTATCTTTTGCTCGTCCTCGAGCAAACTTATTTTTTTTTTATTCACTACAAAAAACCTAACCGCACTTTCGCAGGGAAACGCGATTGCACTGAGCTCGTGCAACAAGCCGTTAAACCTCTAGGTGTCCCTAGTAGGAGGAGTGTTGTCTCCTGAGGGTTTTCAGCGGATACTACCCACAAAATCCTATCAACTCAACCCATTGACTTTTGTTCTCCAATTAGGTTTTCTAACAAGGAATTCTATTATCTTCTACCTGTAAATTATCCACCCATATTCTTCACGCTTCCTCATTATTTAACTTAAGATTACATATGTTATGTAGACCTACTTAGCTTTCGGCATTTTCTAAGTTTTCCTTCTAGGGTTCCATCTCCACTTAGGAATTTTTATCAACTCTACTAAAGATACAAGTTCTATTCTTCATTCCTTTTTCTCATCTAAATTCCAATCACATATCCCTACGTGTGTGTATATATCACCCCTACACTTGGATATTCAAATCAAGCAATCGTACTCTCATCCATTGTCCAAAGTACTAATTAGTTGGTGAATGAAATTTGCTTACACATCCTTCATGCGACGTTAATACTTCTTGAGGTACCAACGACCGATTACAAAATGTGTTTGCACTTTAAAGCGTACTTCCTAATCTTTGCAACACCCAAGGCTTTAGCAGTGACTCCCAAACCAGTTGGTCTAAGGCACTAGGTGACGAAGCACCCTCGCTAAATATTTTTCTATTTTTGCAGCCTTAAATAATCACAAAAACCAGTGTCCATTTTTTTTTCTCTTTATTCACACTTTTTCATACTACGGACTTTAGACAAGAGCATTTCAGGGTCTCTTCTACTATTCCAAGTTTCAAGGTGCGTGAATGTGCAATTTGTAGGGTATACATTTTCAGAATTTAGACTTAAGCTAGGAACTATTTTTCAAACTTATACTCTAATAAGAACATCAATACTCTTCCCTCATTTTGACTTAGCCCAAGAAGTGAACCCAAAATTTGCCTATTTCTAAATAAACTACAAGCCATATACTTTCTACTGTTAAACTTTAAGGAAGGTTATTTTTAGGGTTTTTAATTTACTAAGTCTAAGATCTAGTTGTTCCTAACCAGTTAACCTATTTGTCAAACTCAAGTCAATTAGCCAAAATTGAATACATTAATTTTTATAATTTTTGAAATTTTTCAAATTTTTATGGATTTTCAAATAAGTATGCAAATGCAAAAATATGTACAAATGAATGCGAAGGAAGAAGACGTACCGAGCATACCCCCAAACTTGAACTTGACAGTGTCCTCACTGTCATGCTAAACCAAGAGGGTCAAAACACCGATACTCCCCTGTTTATTTATTTATAGTTTTTTTTTTTTTTTTAAGAAAAAACAAAAATATGTACAAAAAGACCCTCCCCCAAACTTCAATTAAACTATGTTAGACAATACTGCCCAACTTTGCATCGGCCAAAAGTCAACACCAACCATTTGAAAAATTTATCAGTAAAGAATATTGGTGGGTGAAAAAATAAGTTGTGGTGGTCCGCAAAGAATTGGGGAAGATAGAAGTAGTGGTATGGGAGGTGTGGAGGTAAATATACAGGTGATGGTGATGCATCGAAACGAGAATGTAAATGATCAGCATTCAAGTGGAGTGTTGGCATTCTCGTACCTTATTAAAAGAAATGGGGGTATTTCAACTTCTAAGGGAGGAGGTTGACTCACCACAATACCCCCAAGATGTTCCTGTGGGTCCTCTATTGACATGGCATCATCCATCAATTGTGTATGATATTCACTTATGAGGGAACTTATCTCCTTGATGTCCGCCATAGTCCAACTGAAAACTTGCCGCCTATCTTGTAAGACTTTTAAAATAGCGTTCTCTTGCTCGAAGGCTAGAGAGGCTGATTTGATAATGGGAAAAGTCTCATTCTCACCTATGTAAGCATATCTACGGTGAGACGGCAAGGGCATGAGTTCGAATTTCTGAAGAGAAAGAACCATTGCGGAATCTACCTCGAACTCAAAGGACTCTAACACAGGTTCGAAATCACTGCAAACAACCGATTCGGATGGTTCGACTGACTCATCCAAAAATTCAAACGACTCATATTCGGGCTGTGAGTCGTCATCATCCAAAAAAGTGAAACATTCATAATCAACATCGGTTGTGTCAACAGTAGTAGGCTCAAGGAGGGACGCACTAGTGGCGTCAAAACTGTTTTCATCAAATAGAAATCTTTCAAGCTCGCAATCCTCCTGCGTGATTTCGTGAATAGAGCAAACTTCTCGTGTACTAGTTTTAGGCACGGGGGGCAGACTTCCCATCTTATAAATATTGAACTCACTAGACCTCTTTCCGAAGGATAGAGTCATGGAGCCATTGCGACAATTTATTACGGCATTGGAAGTGGCCAAAAATGGTCGACCACGAATCACCGGAATTTGGTTTCTTGGGTTAGCAACAGGTTGTGTATCCATAACGATAAAATCAACGGGGAATATGAATTCCCCGACTTTGATCAACACATCCTCTAGTTGACCCCTTGGATATGTGATTGATCGATCAGCCATTTGGAGAGTGCAACGAGTGGGTTTCAACTCTCCAACCCCTAATTGTTCGTACACGGAGTAAGGAATCAGGTTAACACTAGACCCAAGATCTAAAAGTGCTCGATTAATTTTCTTATCCCCAATTGTGATTGAAATAGTAGGACAACCGGGGTCCTTTCGTTTTTGGGGTAAGGTTTGATGGTGGTTAATAGCATTGCTCACTGCACTAGCCACTAGCACTTTCTTGGGTACTTGAGATGCCTTTCTCTTCGAGGTGCACAAGCCCTTTAAGATTTTCGCGTATGAAGGGACTTGTTGGATAGCATCCAAGAGAGGTATATTTATGCTAACCTGCTTAAATATCTCCACAATCTTCTCCACTTGTGTATTTGGTTTATTAGGACTCAACCTGTTTGGGAATGGAGCATTTTGAAAATTCGTTGAGTCAAAAGTCTGTGGAGTAGCATGTGGAGTAGGAACGGATCCCGGTGTAGATGTGTTCGTGTTGTGAGAAATGGATCCGTTAGAGTCAGAAGAAGTAGAGCCGTGTGAAGGGTGGAGAATAGGCTCTAAAGAAAAAGGTGAAGAAGGAAGTGAAGAAAATGAAGAAGGGGAAGAAGAACGACCGGCGGGGATGTCATCACTAGTTCCCACATTATTTTGCAACTCTCTTCCGGATCTCAACGTGGTCACCGCATTTATATTGTGATTGTGATATGCATTTTGTGGGTGACCGGGATTAGGCAATGGTTGAGATGGAAGCTTTCCCTTTTCTCTCTCGCTCAACGCAGCAGTTAATTGTGCAATTTGTGCCTCAATAGATTTGATACTTTGATCGTGTGAGGCATTGTTATTCATCAAAGATTGAACATAACTTTCAAATCTTGCTGCGGATTCTGTAGATTGCTTGAGAAATGCTTCTAGACTCTTCTCGAGCGAGCTAACCTTATCATCATTTGGTTGAACTAAGTTGTCCGTTTGATTTGTATAAGGTTGTTGTTGGAAAGGTTGCTGGTTTTGAGTTTGTGAGGGTGCTTGTTGTTGTTGTGGAGGAGGTCTTTGAAAATTATTATTCCCTTGGAACTGTTGATTTGGGTGACTCCTCCACCCCTGATTGTATGTCGAAGAGTACGGATCATTTCTTTGTCGTTACTGAAATGCAGCGTTGACTTGATCCTGTCCTTGAATGGGTGCATTATAAGGACACTCTTCGGTTAGGTGCGACGGGTTCGAACAACAAGCACAAACAGTTCGTGTGGGTAGAGTAGGGGCAGGAGAAGACGATGAGATTTTTGTCTCAATGGCTTCTAGCTTTTTCATAAGTGAGGCCATCTCGGCCTTCATAGCTATCGACATATCTATTTGATGTATGACTGCCCTAGATTGACCAACTGAAGAAGATGATGTGGTCTTGGTACTCTCCCACTGAATTGTTTGCTCACTTAGGTCCTCAAGAAACTGCCAAGCTTCGTCGCTAGACTTGGAGAGAAAATGACCTTGACATATTGTTTCTAGCAACTGCTTCGTTGCTGCGTTCAATCCCTCGTATAATGTTTGGCAAAGTTGCCAATTTTCTATCCCATGATGAGGGCATTGAACAAGTAGGTCTTTAAATCTCTCGAAGCACTTCCAAAATGGTTCGGAAGGAAGCTGTGAAAATTGTATAATTTCGTTTCGGATTCTAGCAGTTTTGTGATGAGGATAGAACTTTTTCAGAAAAGCTCTCACAAACTCATCCCAATTTCTAATGGAATGTGATGCGGTGCTGTATAGCCACTTCTCGGCTAGGTCACATAAGGTGAAAGGAATGACCCTTAGCCTTATTGCGTCATCACTTAATTGGGTTGTCTTCATCATGGCGCAAACGTTTTGGAATTTATTAATGAAAATATATGCATCTTCGGATTCCAAACCATGAAACTTAGGCAGCATATTGATGAAGTGTGGTTTTATTTCAAAATTATCCCCATTCGCCGGTGGGGGTGAAAGACATGTGGGTAAAGAAGTGCGGACGGGGTAGAAGAGATCCTGGAGCGCGACTCGTGCGGGCGCTACAACAGGCGGAAGATTCGGGTTATTCGCACCTGGCGGAGGTGGAATCATTCCCGTCGTTAAGGTATCGTTGGGGTTGAATCCCGACATACCTTCGAAAGAAGAATTTGAATGTGGAGGTAAGGAAGTGGACGGAAGATCGACGAAGGGTTCGTCGAAGGGTTCATTGGTCGGTACCAACGAAACACGGACTAATCGGGCGTTAGTATCCCTAGTCCAAGATGACATACACTAAAGGGTAGTGCAGTCAGAAAAAAAATAGAAAAACAGAATGTGGGGGTAAGATAACGTCAATGAAGGAGAGACGGTGGAAGTGAGGTGCAAGTTTTCTTAGCGGCAAGTTGCAAGTTTTGAAAAGATTTTTCTTTATTTATTTATTTTTTTTGGAAAGTTTTGCAAGACTGTTTTAGAAATTGGGACCCGTGACACAAATGTATCAACCACACATGCACAATCAGGCCTAGATCTAGGGTTGCCTAGGTCTGCTAGACAGCTCCTAACTAGGGCTAGAAATAGACCTCAAACCGCCTCTTCACGGACAAATACGTCCAGGTAAGTGGGAAGGAACCACCACTACAGTGGGCCTAATTAATAACCACTAGCCTAGACACCGCAATGTCGGTTAGGATAAACGGCCGATGCCTACCCTAGTCCTTTTCCTATTGAGCTCGCTGTCCTTAGGTCTGAGTCTAATCTTTTTTAATTAAAGGTGGTCGATGCAAAATGCTTTAGGTGTTTTCTGGGGTCCTGGGAAGGGTGATGAAATCCCCACCCAATCTGAGTTAGGTCAATTAGCCCCTTAGAGTCCGATTAAATTATGCAAAACAAATAAAATCACTTGCAATCAATTTTAGCGCGGCGCAAAGAAACCTGCAGAAAATCTGTTATTTAGAAGGGGGAGAAAGACTCTTTACGCAAAGAATTCCTGCAGAAAATTTTCACAGACAGAGATATGGAGGTTGCAGAGGAGAGGGAGAGAAAACAAACCACACAAATTTTTAGGGCTGACGTGGCAATGCAAGCGCGGATCCACGGCGGAATGCCTCTTAATGCGGCGGAAGCGCGGCTGAGAATAGAGATCGTGCTCTGGAAAAATTTCTGTGGTTCTGTACTTTCAATTCCTCTCTGTTCTTATGTACCAAATTTTTATTTGCCCTCTGTAAAATTCTAGATCCGCGATTCGATGCCGTTCCTGCAAGATTCAAAAATATACACCCTTCAAACAGATCAAATTTGATAATTTTTTTTATTTTTTATATTTTCAGATTTTTATAATTTTTAAAATTTATATCAACCCGAAAATTCACAAAAAGAAAGATTACGCCGTCCCCGGCAACGGCGCCATTTGATTAATGTCAAAAACTTGAGTTTACCGCAATCAGAAACGGCGTCGCTTCGCAGCTAGCCGGTGAGTACGGGTCGATCCACAGAGACGGGTAAATTCCTTTTATGTGTTTTAACGAGTTGATTCTATTTGTAGTTTTAGGTTGGTTTATAACAATCTAAAATATTGGATCTAATTAATCTAATTAAGAATCTTGCTAGGGTTAGGCTTAGGGGAAGTTTTGGAGATTAAAGTTTTTCATCACCGCTTTCAATGCCATCTTTTGTTTTAGATCTATTAGATGTTAAGTTAATTATCAATAAAGTGGATACAAATCTTTTGGGAAGATGTTTCTTCCTCTAGATTTGTACCCTACCTTTGTTGATAATTATCCTAACCCTCACGGAAAACGCACGGAACCGGCCCTTTATACTACGGTTCATCGTTACCTCGAAGGGTAGGATGCCGCAGGGAGCGGTTGTGCTCGTATGCGTGAAGTTCTAATTCATTAGGTGAAGGTGGCATTGAAAGGGGCGAGAGATTTCATCTCTCAACCCTTTCCCTAAGGCTAACCCTAACAAGCGAGGAGACTACTCGCTCATTAGGGGATGAGAAGACATTATAATTAAAAGAAATAAAAGACTTACTAGGTTGAAGGCTCCCTCCAAACAAGAAGAACAGATCTGAATTTTACTCCCAGAAATTCTGAATTTTATTGATTGAAAAGAGGCATACATTTTTTAGATCTAGGATTACAATTTATAGGAAAATAGGAAACCTAGGGTTACAGACTCTCGCACATGCAAAATTACAGATTTGCCCACGTAAAATCCTGACACCAGAACCGTCGCGCCGCCTCAGAGATTTTCCACCGACACGTGCATTTGATGGCCGCGGAACCGCGGCGCCAGCATGGGTTTGGCCGCGGTTCCGCGGCCAATTAAGGGAGTTGGGCTCTGAGCTTTTGTGGGCTTTCTTCTGGGCTTCTTGGCTTTCTGTTTCTATGTGTATTTTCTCTGTTGGGCTTCGAAGTCTTTTCCAGATCTTTCAGTGAACATTTGTAGCGATCTTTTAACCGTTCACTTGACTTTTTGGACCTTGCACTGTTCTTCGACTAGGCTTGACTAGGATCCGTCTAATAGTTGGTCAAAAATCCCTTTTTCTGTTGTTTTGTGTCTTTTTCACTGTATTTGCTCCAGAAACCTGTATCCTGTAATATGCAACAAACGTGCATCAAGAGTACCTGTTTATTTATAAAAAGGATAAGAATAGGGGAATGATAAATGCAATATTATAGTCTGAACAGGCTTGTATGAGAAGCTTGGTAGGTATTAAGCTTACACGAGAAGCTTGGCTGTTAGAAGGGAAGCATCTGGAGATTTCTAGGGACTTTGAAGCGTCTTGAAGATGTTTGGTCGTTAAAAGGAGGCCTCTGGAAAAAATTCCCACCGCCGACAAGTCAACTCGGCCGTGGATCCGCGGCGGATCGTCCTGACTCGGCCGCGGATCCGCGACCGTTTGAAGTGATCTCTACATGATTTTTCCAGGGTAATTCTGATGTTGGCTTTATGGAACTTTCCTGATATCTGGAATATTTTTATACTTTCTTGTTCACTGCCAGATCTCAAGTCTTGGACTTGGTGTATTTTATCAACACTTTTAGCAGTTCCGGCTCTTTAACCTGGAGAATTTCCTGCACACAATCTCGAGACAAGTGTTGATATATACAAAGATCACACATATAGTAATAAACACACAATTTCCCTCATAATGCCGGTTATATTGTATAACACATGTTATTTGATATTTTGCAGACAAATTGCTAATATGTGCGATATTTATACCAGATACCTTTAGATGATTAGAAAGAGTAGGGAAATTGATGTGTTAAAAATGCAATATTTTCGACTGATCAACAGGCAATCCCCATCAACATGTCGCTCAGTTCAGGGCTCACTGCGGCAACACTGGAGGGGATGATAAGCTACTGCTTCGCTAATTCGTCGGCTGCTTGACGGAGACGGCGTTCGAATGATACTCAGAGCTTCCCAACGACCCCGTCAAAACTTTTACGGAGACGGAATTGCTGTTCACCCAACGTTTCGCCAACGCTAGCGGCGCACCCCGATCACCGCGTTAATTAATGCCAGAGTGAAGCCAGGTGAAACATAGGTGCAGTATGCGATACGGTGGCGGAATCTGTGGTCGAAGTGCGAGCAGCGCATCGAAGAAGCGCCTGCGGTAGGCATGTCCGTAGGGACCCTCGACCCTCAGGCGACCATTTCACAATTCATGATATTTTTCAAGCCAACTACTTTCTAGGTCTTGATTGACAAACTGACCCAAATGGATCAGATAGGTCATAGACCCTCTTTTGCGAAGTTGGAATCTCGGAACGAGAAAGGGAAAGGGAAAGCAACCTTCGTCGCCAATACTCAGCAGCAGTCTAGTGGTCCGAAGCCAACTGATCGCTGAGATGAAAGCCGGTGATTCTTCAATGAGAAACTAAAGCGCCCTTATTCGTTTCCCCGGGATAAAACGAGGAGACTGTTCGAGCTGGCGGTGCGCAACAGGCTCATCACCTTGCCGGATCCAAAACGCCCATTGCAACCCGGTGAGGCCAATAATCCCAACTATTGCCCCTATCACCAAATGGTAGGCCATCCAATCAAAGATTGTTTCATCTTCAAAGGCTGGATTGAGGACCAATACCAATAGGGAAAATTCACACTGTCCGAGAATTGGAAAGTAAGCCCGCCTCAGCCGCACACTCTTAAAAGGGAGGACACACCGGGGGCATCATGCTCTTTTATAGAAGAAGCTCCATGGGAGGTCGCTCTTTCAGCCAAGACGAAAAGAATGCTGAAGGATCTCTAATCATGCCCGGTAATCAGGTGGAAAAGTCCGCTGGATCCCGAGATCATTGAGGGAATGCTGAAGTCGCGCCTGACTCCAAGAATTTGTAGCGATAATCAAAACGCTCAGGCCCAGCCGTCAAAGTCTTTGAAGAAGAAGAAGAAGACCAAAAAGCCCGTGAAGCCTGATGACAAGCACACGGACCTGCAAAAACATATTGACGTGCTGGAAGAATACAATCAAAAGACGCGAATCCCGGTCACACTCCAAGAGTGCTCAACCACATCCTTGAAGACGGAGATAGCGACAATGATAAGGGAGAAGACTCGTCAGACGAACCTGAAGATTATGTGGCAAGCTGCCACGTGATCCCTCACTCGTCAGTAGATGGTGAAGAAGCTCCTGATACAGAGAAACTGGGGGTAGATCCCGAACCGGCACTTCCAGGACCGCCAGACGAGATGATTGATGCATTCCTGAACGAAGCTCTTCTGAAAAGCAAAGCTGATCGAGAATGCGAAATTGCCATATTTGAAAAAGCCAAACGTCGGCGACTGAATGAAAGGATTGAAATACCCCAATTGGATAGGAGCACTTCGGCCGCCAGCAAAAGCAAGTTCAAGACAAGGAAAAGGTTCGCCAAAGCCATATCGATGGGAATGAAGCTGCCACCCTCCGAAAGAAACACTCCTGATAGGATACACCTTAACGAAGAGGATGCACATCCAAACTACTGCTTGTACCATCGGAGGACCATACATCCTACTGAAGAATGCAATGCCTTTAAAAGTTGGTGGCAGGGATACGTCGCTCACCGGCAGCATTTCAAGCGGATGAAGCGCAAAACTCGTCGGGAACAAAGAAGCATGACAGATGAGCATAAAAGAACAGTCGGTGAATGTCACATGGTTAATTCTGGGGGATCGCAAGTTCTTACCTTCATGAGTGATTCTGATGAAGAAATAGCCCTCGGCCCTCTCTTCAAGGAATCCATTTCTGAAACCGAAGAGATGAAGACCTGCGAGAACATTCAGCTGCGCAATCGCATGCTACCTGAAAAGAATCTCAGACCCGCAAACAAGGGATCGAACAAAAAGGATAAGGGGAAAGAAAAGGTCCCTGAGGATATCACAATCGATGACTGAGTCGTCGAAGAGCTGGCAGCCAAGGACCCGCCCAAGAAAAATAAGGTGGATTACAACGTTCTGGCGCACATGAGGAAGATACTCTCGTAGCTAAGCATTCTCGATGCTCTTCTGTTATCCAAAGTGGCGAGAGATTCTTTGATCAAGGAATTACAAAAGCCTGACCAGTTTCAAGCTTTCCTCGCCGAAGAAAAAATGAAGGACGAGCTGGAAGAAATTCACACAGATGACATCACTTTCGGTGATGAAGATCTCCTCCTCGGAACATGCGAGCACAACCGTCCTTAATATGTCACCGGATATTTCCATGACATCAAGATAGGGAAGATTCTAGTTGACAATGGGTCCTCTGTCAATCTCCTAAATGTGAGGGTACTAAAAGAAATCTGCATGAGCATTCAACACCTCGCTCGGGATAAAATAACTATCTCCAGGTTCGACTCCCAGTCATCACGGATGCTCGGGTCTATGATACTGACATTACGCTTTGGGCTGCTCGTTACTGATATCAAGTTCCACATCATTGACGCCAAGACTTGGTACAACGCTTTGCTTGGCCGGCCTTGGTTACACGAGTACAATATTATCCCTTCTACACAACATCAGTGTTTGAAGTATTTCAAAGATGGACTTGAATACACTGTGACAGGGGAGCTGAACCCATTCTCCATGAATGAAGTCTGAAAGTACAAAGATGCAAAATACTTCTTGCCAGACTTCGAAGACACAGAAAGGTGCCATAAGCCAGAGAACAAGCAAAAAGTTATCATCACCATTCAGGTCTTCGGGAGCGATACCGAGGAGGAAAAAGAGATAGTCTATTCGGGACCTCCCCAATGCAACAAGCCGGGGCCGTCTACCTCAATTCTGGTCTTTAGCAGTGACTCTGAAGAAGAGGTCAACACAGTTTTCTCGGCTCGTCCATCAGTGCAAGCCTTCATTGGAGATGACCAGAGTTTGCAGATCGCCATGGTTCCGCAAGAGCATTACAAAGAGCTCGACGCACTTGATACCTACAGTGTGCAAGAACTGCAGACGTTCTATGTCCCTCCCAGGCGAAAAAATGAAAAGGTTATCCTCTTTTATCGATCCGCGGAAACCAAAGTAGAGAAAGAAATCTGGCATGGCGCCAATTCTACGCTTGACAGGCTCCAGCCTATCCGTTTTCCCAGATACTACACAGAAGGATTAAAAGGGCTGTTAAGGCGCCAAGGCGTACCCTTGAAGCAGACTGCTCGACGAGCTCAGTTCTACTACAGGAACTGGAATGTCCCCGGAACTCAGCGAAAGTTGCCCAGTGGAAGAATAGAAACGATCGGGCTGGAATATGTTCAATCCAAGAAACGAGAGCGATTCCATGGCTGCTACGTTATACATGACTTTGATGAAGAGGAAGATGCACTCGTAGAAGATGCTAACCCTAAACCAAAACGAGGTCCCGCCATAAAAATGCCAAGTCCTTCATTTGAAGAACAGATGGACAAGCTAATAAGAGAAGCGGGTCAAAAGGTCCGGGATGATCATAGCCGCGAAATGGCCATCTACGAGAAAGCCAGGACGCAGCGCCTCCTTCAGTAGGCTACGAAGGATGATGATGCCCTTCATCACTAGCCCGTCACAAAGAAGACTCGATGCAGAGGTAGAAAAAAGCTAAAGAACGGGAAAAAAACGTTCGACAGCGGTAAAGCGGGTCCAAGAAGCCACGCGATCGAGAATTGGGCAGCCGAGATTCGTCTCTTATAAAGAAGATGGGTCGAGTATATTCTTTTCCCCAAGACAAGACAAGAAAGATATTTGGTCTTGTCATGAAACACCAAATGATTACGCTCTCGGAATCCAAACACCCCAAACAAGCAGACAAGGTCCTTCACCCAAATTATTGCTCCTATCACCGAGCGATAGGACATCCTCTAGAAGACTGCTTCAAATTCAAAGACTGGATAGAAGACCAGTATCAGTAAGGCAGGTTCGCTTTATCCAGTAGTTGGAAGGTAACCCCGCCACAGAAGCATGAACCAAAAGCCACGTATGCAGCGAGAGTAAAGCCGGATCAGCATCGGTCTTGGAAGCGATCTCGTACCTGTCACGCGACCTATCACGCGATAACGTTGTCAAGAGAAGGAGTATGCGAGGATATGGATGACCTCTCCTGGTGCTTTGAAAACAAGGACGACGAAGTGATCTCAAAGTTTCCACAGGCACCAAAAGTGCTGGAAGATGGGATACATACTACTGCAGATAACCTCAAAAGATCGACTTGGGGATGGCAAACGACCCGCGGCCGACGTTCATCAGTGAGCTGTTGTCTGAAGAAAAGGTGGCTACGCTCAAAGACGTGCTCATGCATTATAAAGACTGCTTCGCATGAAACTACTCCGAGATGCCGGGACTAGATCCAAAAATAGCCGTGCACAGATTGGCGATATCTCCGGACATCAAGCCAGTCAAACAAGCATCGAGAAGAATGCGGCTCGAACTCGAAATGAGCATCAACGCCGAAGTTAAGAAGCTAATCGACTCCGGCTTCATCTAAGAGGTTCAGTACCCTGACTGGATTGCCAACATTGTCCCAGTGATGAAGAAAAATGGGACAGTACGCATCTGCGTAGACTTTTAGAAACTCAACAATGCATGTCCGAAGGATGACTTCCCCGTATCGGTTACCGAGCTGATGATAGACAACACGTCCACTCACGAAATCTTCTCATTCATGGACGGCTCATCAGGGTACGATAAAATAAAGATGCATCCCAAAGACCAGAAGCATACTGCTTTCTGGACCCCTTTGAGCAAATTCTGCTACAAAGTGATGCCTTTCAGCCTGAAGAACGCCGGCGCTACCTATCAGAGGGCCATGATAAAGATTTTCGATGACCCCATACATGAAATCGTTGAATGCTATATCGATGACCTTGTGGTTAAAAGCAAATCGCACGAGGAACATTGGCAGCATTTGAAGATAGTGTTCCAACGTCTTCGGAAATACAACTTGAAGATGAAACCTCTCAAATGCGTGTTCGGAGTTTCCTCGGGCAATTTCCTAGGATTTATCGTGCGACACCGGGGCATCGAAATAGACCCGTCGAAGATCAAGGCGATTATGGAAATCCCTCCGCCGAGAACTCTCAAGCAACTGCGGTCTCTCTAAGGAAAGCTCGCATATATCCGACGATTCATAGCCAATCTCTCCGGCAAGTGCCACCCCTACAGTCATTTAATGAAGAAGGGAACCCCGTTCATTTGGGATCGCAAATGCCAAAGCTCACTGGACGAAATCAAGCAATACTTGCAGAATCCGCCGGTACTGACCGCTCCGGTCAAGGGAAAACCTCTTGACGATTGGAGGAACGCCCTTGAAGGTTCTTTAGGCGCGCTATGGGCACAGGAGAATGACCAAGGGAAGGAGAGAGCTCTCTATTATTTGAGTTGAGTTCTTCTGGGGGCAGAAAACAACTACTCTCCCATTGAAAAATACAGCCTGGTGTTGATCTTCGAGATAACGAAGCTCAAGCACTATGCGTTGGCACATGAGGTCCATCTCGTATCGAAAGTGGATCCTCTCAAGTATTTGATGTCAAGAGCTATACTAACGGGACGGCTAGCTAAATGGGCCCTACTCTTAATGGAATTCTCGGTGACATACCGACCTCTCAAGGTAATGAAAGGCCAGGCCATCGCCGACTTCCTCACTGAGCATCCAATACCTGTCGACTCTCCCTTGAACTGCGAATTGCTAGACGAACATGCGTTTGATACGATCGACGGGGAGAAAGGACAGAGTGATACCCGATGGGAACTCTACTTCGACGGGGCATCTTCCATGAAGAAGCAAGAGCACAGTAATCCCATAATCAAATCTGAGGTAGGCCTCATCTTCGTGACTCTACAAGGAAGGATAATGCGCTTCGCCTTCTCCTTAACAGAGCCAAGGTCGAACAATGAAGCCGAATATGAAGCTTTGATAGCAGGTCTTGAGATCACTGTCGACATGGGAATCGAAAACTTCCTCATATACGGAGACTCCCAGCTGGTCGTTAGTCAAGTAAATGGCGACTATCAAACATGCAAACCAGAGTTGGTAAAGTATGGTGAGAAAGTGCAACAACTGCTGGCTCAAATCCCCTCCTACGCCCTAGAAAGCATACCGCGAGCAGAGAATAGCAAAGCAAATGCGTTAGCCAAACTCGCTAAAGAACTGGCTGACGAAAACCTCGATGATGTGAGGATCGTTATGCAAAACCGTCGGGTTCTAGCACCGGCAGAAATATCTCCGGAGTTGTTTGAAGAAAAGGAAGCGACCAAGCAAGCGGTCCTACAAATAGAGGACCAGGAAAAGGTCAAGGATTGGAGAGAAGTCTTTATAGACTACTTCAAATCCCGTCGAACACCTAAAGATGTGTCCTTAAGATATCAGCTCATTAAACGAGCTCTATCTTTCGCCTTCGTCAATGAAACTCTATATAAGAGATCATTTGATTCTCTATGGCTAAGATGCCTTGGACCTGAAGAAGCAAGGAGAGTCATCTAAGAAACTCACGACGGACTTTACGGTTCTCACCAAGTCGAGCCGAAGATGAAACTAAAGATCAAAAGGATGGGCTACTATTGGCCCACAATGATCCAAGAGTGCCTCGAATATGCGAAGCAGTGCTACTTGTGCCAGATTCATGGGGACTTTATCCACCAGCATCCAAATCCGCTACATCCAACGGTGGCTAGCTGGCTGTTCGAAATGTGGGGAACTAACATAATCGAGCCCATTGAACCAGCATCGTCCAGATGCCATCGATTCATACTGGCGACAACCGATTATTTCTCCAAGTGGGCAGAAGCGGTACCACTAAGAGAAGTGAAGATGGAAAATATCCTGCATTTCTTCAAGACACACGTCATCTATCGGTTCAGCATTTTGCGACGGATTATCTCTGATAACGGGCCAGCCTACAGAAGCCACAAAATCAGCCGCTTCACGTAGCAACATAATATAGACTGGAGATACTCTTCGGTCTATAATCCCCGAGCTAACGGTCTGGCTGAGGCTTTCAACAAGACCTTGACAAAAATCGTGAAAAAGACGGTGTCTAATGTTCCCCTCCGAATGGCGGAGTGCAGGACTGCGATGTCCTGGCACTGAGACTCGGGGCAGATGCTAATTGGTGCTATCCGTCCACCTCTCCGAAGATGCCAAGTTGATTTATGGCACCATGTATCGAAGGTTTAGACGGATGTGTCCGATGTAGCAGACTTCGTCAGATTCCCCCTCGTTTGAGGGGTTTTTGATTGTGGGGACGCTCTTCCCTGCAGGCGCAAGCCCCTGCAGTTAATTACGCTACCGCATTGCGGTAACAACTTTCTCCTTCTCCAGATGGTCACTTCGTGTCGTGAGTGTTTGTTTTGTGTTTTGTTGCCCGTGGATTGTTTACGGAGACTGATTTATGTCGTCGCCCGTAGGACGTGGACTAGTCCAAATCCGTATTATCTTAGATTTGGGTTTGGGGGTTTGGTTTGAGGATACGTCAGCCATACTTGAGGCTAAGATCGACTCAAACGTTTGTTAAGGATACGTTAGTCTAACTTTGAGACTAAGATCGACTTAACGAGATCGTTTAGATCCGACAAAGGAGCGTTTTTAGGCTCCATTGTTCCAGATTAGGGACATAGTGGTCCATTGTATGTATGGCCGTCGGGACCCGTCACCTCTCTGACGACGTTGAAGGATTACAACGACGGATGTCAGAGGAGTTCAGAGATGTACCCTCGAGCCAGAGTTAATTGGGGGGATTCATAGTCCTGTCTGTTTGAAGGTTTAAGGATACGTTAGCCATCTTTAAGGCTAAGATCAACTTAAACGGGACCGTTTAGATCCGACAAAAGAGCATGCGGGGGCTCTATTGTTCTAGTTTAAGGACATTGCGGTCCATGGGTAGTTTAAGGACGTTGCGGTCCATGGGTAGTTTAAGGACATTGCGGTCCATATGGGTGTGTTTAAGGACGCATTAGTCCGTTAGTTTAAGGACGCATAAGTCCGCGGGTTTAAGGACCCCACAGTCCGTATCTTGGTTTAGGGACGCATAAGTCCATGAGTTTAAGGACCCCACAGTCCGTGTTGATGTGTGGTTGTCGGGACCCGTTACCTCTCTGAAGACGTTGAAGGATTACAACGACAAATATCAGAGGAGTTCCGAGATGTACCCTTGAACCAATGAGTTGGTTGAAAGAGAAGATGTGCTCAGTTCAAGATGATTTGATGACTTATTACCAATTTGGGCTAAGTCCAATTGTGTTTGAAATATTGGCTCTCTGCTGGTCCATTGAAGGAGAGGCTTTGCCTCTAGAAACTTAGCCAATTGGGCTAAAGCTAGTGTTAAACACTAAAGGTCAACAGTGTTGAACACTGGGAATAAGATTAACAAGTTAGTGTTAAACACTAAAAGATAATCAGTGTTAAACACTGCAAATAGAGTTTTCCAATTAGTGTTAAACACTAAGGAGGGAGGGGTCACGTGCGGACACGTGAGAGCGCCCTGATTCCCTTATTTTATTCTGCAGATCAGTGTTTAACTCTTTTAATTCTGGCGGTCATCACGTGTGAGCACGTGATGGAGGCCCCCGCTCTGGTCTGTTAGAATGCTCATTAGGGGTCACGTGGTGACACGTTAGGGCGCCCTAAATGTGGAGCCAGATCTCCTTTTCTTCGTTCTGTAAGTAAGCGTTAAACACTTTTTATGTTTTCTTTGGAGCATCACGTGCTGCCACGTGAGGAGGATTAGTGCGCTGATTGTTAGAGTATCAGCCAAGGGGTCACGTGGGAGCACGTGAGAGCGCCCAAGGCCTTTATTTCTTTTGCTTTTTCTTTCTGTGTTTCGGGGGTCACGTGGAGCACGTGATGACATCAAAAAGTGGGGCCAGATCTCCTTTATTTTGTTCTGCAAACAAGTGTTCAACACTTTTAATTTTCATAGCCATCACGTGTGGGCACGTGACATATACTCATGCCCTGATTTATTAGAACATTTATTAGGGGTCACATGGTAACACGTGAGAGCGCCCAGAATTGTTTCTGCCTTTGCTTTTGTTCCATATATAATGAGGGTCACGTGGGAACACGTGGGGTGATGCTTCAAAGTTCTTTGTAGGGGATCTTTTCAAGGGTCACGTGGGGGCACGTGACCCTAGTTCTTTTCATGAAAAAGATCTTTTAAGAATTGAATTCTTTGTAGGGTTAAACCCTAATTATGATTTTGGAGGAATTAAATTCCTATCGTGAAAGAATTAAATTCTTATTTAGGATAAAACCCTGATTTCTTTTCAAAGGAATTAAATTCCCAGATATGTAAAAGAATTAAATTCTTTATTAGGGTTAAACCCTAGTTTTGTTTTAGGAGAATTAAATTCTCAAAACTCAATTCCCCTTCTAAATTTAGGATCTGCATGGCAGGATCTCAACCCGATGAGAATTAAATTCTCATCCTATGGGGAGATGTGCTCTGTACAGATCTTCAACCAGAAGAAGAACTAAGTTCTTCTTTTGTATAAGAGTTAAACTCTTGGATTTTTGAGAATTAAATTCTCTGTTCGATGTTGATCTTTTTCCCTTTTCTCACCTAGGGTTTTCTTTTGCAGAGAATTAAATTCACCTCTCTCTGTTTCTTCCCTTTCCAAAAAAGTAGATCCCCCCTCTCTTCTCTTCTTGGCTCCTATTTATAGGAGAAGGAAGAGAATCAATTTGTTTAGCAAATCTCTCATTGAGAGATTTGATTTGATTGTTGAGAGATTTGATTTATATTTATCATTAATCTGGGCCTTTAGATCATTCAGTGAATTTTATTCACCGTGGATTTTAAATCCAAAAGATATTCTATTTGTTATCCTGGTGAGATTTTCAGGGAAATCTTTCCTTGCCCAAGGTTTTTCTATAAATTGGTGATTTTTAATCACCCTTGGATTTTTAATCCAACGTTTCCCCATGACCCTTTTCCATTTGGAAAGATTCAGAAACTTTTAGAATTTAATTTTATTAAATTATAATGCTTTTAAAGCCAGTCACGTGCTGGCACGTGACCTTTGGTCACGTGTGAGCACGTGACCCCCAATTGGGTTCCTTTCTCAGCCGCTTATTTATGTTTCAGTTTTTAACCATCACGTGTCAACACGTGACCATTGGTCACGTGTGAGCACGTTATACCTCGTTGAGGTATTTTCTGACTTTTAGAATTAAATTCTATTCATTATTTTAGAGGCCTTAAAAGCCCATCACGTGTCTGCACGTGACCCATGGTCACGTGTGAGCACGTGATGCCCCATTGGGGTCTTTTCTGAGTTTTTATTATATTTTTTAACTCCTCCAGCGGGTTCTTAAAAGGCCCATCACGTGTGGACACGTAATTCCTCATAACTTTTGATCCCGAATGAATTACGAGGCCCATAATATATCAAATCGAAGGGTTTTTCGAGCCGCTTTCGATACCATCAGAATTTATCTGTTTCTCATTCGGGAGTTTATCAAAATATAGGCCGGAAGATACTGGTTCGCATTTCCTTAAGCGTATCGCTGCCATTTGATACCTTGGGCTCCTTTGCGCAGAAATTTTTGGCGAGAACAAATGCCCCCCACTACTTTGCCCACGTAAGTATATACGTGGGTGAAGTAGTGCAGAGTTATGCATAGCGTATGACCAGTTTAGGGTTGGTATATTACTTTCAGAATCTTGATCTGAGAAGATAACGAGCGGACACAAGCGTCGTCATTTATCATTGACTCAGATCTCGACTCTTAAGAGATATAGTTCCAAACCCTTAACTTCATGAGCCGCACCCCTCTATCTCTTCATATCTTACTCTGGCGTGAAGTAGTTTATATGCTCATGAGTAGCTTTTCCGTTTCAGTGGCATGTAGCTTTGGCGAGTCTGGCTCATAGATGGTCCATCTTGACCTCTTTGCAGGGCGGTGATGGCTTAGGAGACAGGGTTAGGATCTGCTACCTAAGACTTTTCAACTTTATGTGCCGTGAGGGTCTCATAAAGACTTTTCTCCCTACGGATCGAGAGGATCTCGTAGGTGTATTTTCTCCTTAGGGGTCGTGAGGACTCCTAAGTGTGTTTTCTCTCATAAGTCGTAAGGATCCTATAAGAGAATTTTCCCTCTTACGAGTCGAGAGGACCCGTAAGCGGTTGTTTCCCTCCTTGTCGAGATTTGACTTTGGAGAGTGAGACCCGTGGATGGTATGCAAGTGACCGTTTTGGGCCGACTTGCAGGATCCCTGTCACGCCCCGCTTCCCAAAATACAGAATACGAGGGGTAGACAAGGCCAGCCATGCTCCTACGGTCAAGGAAATGTCCTGCCGTAGTCACACTTCGGCTTCTAGTTTATCATGGTAAACAGTATATAATGCGCAGGTAATGAGAAATGCAGTAACTGAAGTAAACGATGTAAAGACTGACCTGAGGTGGAACAATTGAATGTAACTCGAGAAGGCAAATCAAGAAGTCTGTGATGCACTGGTCCAGGCTAAATCGTCTTCTCACACTGAGCATGCATACTCAGGTCGTCAGAGCGACACAATAGCAATATAATGTATATAATCAAGTAATAGTTCTAACAGTGGTGAAGAATATGAATAACAGTAAATCAATAACAGCATGAATATAAATGAGCAGAGATAAATGCAGCGGAAAAGTAAAGCAGTATATCAATATGTCACGAATGTCAACACAGTATAGAAGGAATGTAAATGACAGTAACCCTATCAGTCTCTAAGTCTCACTACACAGGTCAATAAGCCTATCGTCAGTCCAAGTGTGAGAGTCAACCACTCGCGAGTGTCCTCCACCCAAGGGTAGAACCCAAGGGCAAGGGACCACGGGCCCAACATGTAACGAATGTATCACGGTGATATAGCACATACCCTGTAAATCTCCATATAACTCCCTAAATATATAAGCCGGCATGGGACTCCCGAGATTCTGTTGAACTCACACTTAAACTACCCCACACCCCGAGGTCTACATCAAACGCTAACCATCAATCTAAATACTAATCGATCCGTGACAAGTCTGCGCGAGAACTGGAGGCAGGACCTCCATCAAGCACGTCCCGACTAATACCTAAGATAAATGGCAGTGTCTGGTGTCTTATCTGTGACACCCGTGCAAACGCTTCCATAAATGTCCCATTCCACTTATTAGTCACACGTGCACGCATCCCACAGACGTCGACAATGCAATAGAATAATAGGGTCACTGATTGTGCACAAGTACGTAACACTTTCACTTAATCATGAATGCACGAACACTGACGTACTTGACACAATCAACACTAAAATCTAACACAAGGTAAATGCACGATGTCACTGGGTTATCAATACGATGATATGGGTATGATATGATGCATGAACAGTACATAAGCATGAATAGGATGTTATGGAATGGTAATTTATCACTTGCACAATTTATCATGAAACATATGTATGTAATTTAGCGAAATGATAAACAAGTAGTAATTAATATGTTCAGTTAGCTATCCATGGAATTTTGTTTCAAGCCAATCGGGTTTCAGGATCATTAGTTATAACTGTTTCATTTTAAGCGCACGCGGCTGGAAATCCGGCTTCAGAATCAGGAATCCATTTCGCAACGCATTTTAACCCCAGTTGGGATCATAATTTAGCGACGCTACAGTTGGATGAATTCTAGGGTTTTCAGTAAGGTTTTCAACGCAACAAACGGATCTTCAATCGCGTCTGTACGTTAGGAGTTATCATCTGTTTAATATCAACATGTCAATCCTGAATCTGCTGGGACTGTTATGTGTCCCGATATATTAAATCACCGATAAAATATCAAACGGTAACGAAACAGAATGAAACCAGTTGTGTTTTCTAGCTAACAGGTTTATATACAATAACCAGCGGAGTTCCGCAACCTAAGAGTTAAGGAAATTCTAAGGTATCCAATACGGAACAGCAAGCAATGATTGGAGTAGCTCTGGACTGCAGTCCAGAGTTGTACTCCGACACGAATATCATCACAGTTTAAATACAGAGATGTCAGGAAACCAGTGTAGGATTAAAGCTCATCGAGTTGGCTTCGTTTTGAGCCCTCGAACACACTAATCTAGTATGTATATGATTTATGGTAGAATTAACGATTTTCAGGTACAGTAGAAATTCAGTTTTACGGTTAAACTTGGGGGTAGTTGTTTTAGTCGTTCACGATCAAATTATCCAACGAAAATCACACACTATGTTCACAGCCCTACGGGCCAACCTACACCATCGAGTTCCGTCAAATTTGATAATGTTTTCCTAAGGGAACAAGCATCGAACAGTTGTGTTGCAATATTTTAATATAAGATAACACGGGATATATATACGATATTGATTTGTAACATATATAGAATAG
This sequence comes from Agapanthus africanus, assembly GCA_030015575.1. Taxonomy (NCBI): domain Eukaryota; kingdom Viridiplantae; phylum Streptophyta; class Magnoliopsida; order Asparagales; family Amaryllidaceae; genus Agapanthus; species Agapanthus africanus. Next base: position 455,883,200 of record CM057349.1, read on the forward strand.
CATGAAAGCAAGTAAGAACTTGCCTGGAGGTGACAAGGCGATGCACGGCAGTGGTAATGGCACGAGCGCGACACACGCGCGGCACGGCACCACAGTGACAAAAGTCTCGATCTTGGCTCGAGCTTGACGGAGTTGGCTATTGCGGGCGCGGGCAACGTCGTGCGGTGGTGTAGGTTGATAACGGATGGAAAGGCGGTGAGATTTGGGGAGAGAGAGAGTGCTAGAGAGAGAGAGAGTGCTAGAGAGAGAGAGAAATGAGAGAGAGAGAGAGAGAGAGAAAGCTTACAGAGAGAGAGAGAAAGGCAGTGAATGAGAGAGGGACAGAGTGAGAGAGAGGGAGAGAGAGTGGGAGAGAGAGAACTCAGGACTGGGAGAGGGGAAATAACAGAGGATGAGAGTGAGGGAGAGAGAGGGAATGAGAGAGAGACAGATCCAGAGAGAGAAAAATACAGAGAGGGAGTGAGGGTGAGGGCTCGGCGAGTGAGGGGAGTGAGGGTGAAGACTCGGTGAGTGAGGGGAGTGAGGGTGAAGACAACGACGATGATGTGGATGATGACGATGGGTCGACGAGAGCAGTAGGCCGCCGTCGAGGGGTGCAGCTCGGGAAATGGTGCAGGGGGTAGATGGGTTGCTGTCGGGGGAGTAGGCGAAGACGAGGAGGGAGTGGGGATCAGGGTGTGCAGGTGAGTGGGTGTCTTGCAGGGAGGAGGTGGACGGCGAGACGACTGGGCGCCGGCGGTGAGGTGCGAGGTGGCTCGGGAGGTGAGCGAGAAGGGGAGGGAGAAGCAGAAAGTGATGGGAGTGAGAGAGAAGAGAAGGAGATGACGAGAGTTAGAGAGGGGTGCGCGACGTGGGTGTAACTCTCGCGAGTGTGGCGCGCGACGGGTGGCGACGTGGGCGGAGGATAACGCGCGCGGGAATTGGGGTGTAGCCGTTGGAGAATTTAAGGAGGAGATGAACAGGAGCTGAGGAAGCGTGGGCCGGGCCAGAAAATAAGGGGAAAAAGAATTTGTTGAGGGGAAAAGAAAGAGGGCCGTGGGCTTGGAGGAGAGAGGGCCGGGCCAATAAGGAAACGATAATTAAATAAAAAATAAATGGGCTGGCTTTAAACTGCTGAGGAAAATAGGGGCGGGGCCAATAGATTAATTAGGGAAAAATAAATGGAAACGATCCAGAAAAATTTTGAACAAAATTTGGAGAACAAATATGGGTCGGGAGAAAGGAAAGACTCAGTTAAGAGGAGATGGGCTGGGAATATAAGTAAATATTTATGAGAAAAGAATGGAATAAAACCGGGGCAACTGGGCTGAAGAAAATAAATGAATTAAAGAGAATTGGAAACGGGCCATGTTGGAATTTATTATGGTGAAAAATAGGGAAGTTAAGAGAGTGAACAGGGGCTTGGGGTCGGCTTTCTAGAGTGCAGATTTTTTACAAAGAAGGGGAAAAAAACTGAGGATAAGAAAATACAGGGTATAATAGGGTTTGGGTTTAAAAAGGAGTTTCAAAATAATTAAACTAATAATTATAAATAAAGTAAAATCTTATATGTTAACGAGAAGTACGCATATTAGTATAAGTAGGGCTGGGTGTTACATCATACCACCCTTACAAAAAATTTCGTCCTCGAAATTTAAAATAAACTATAAGTAATACAACCATATGCGAAAGCTATTATTTTGCAATTTAACACATAAAGCTTTACTAGAAATGAGTGGACGAAGAAATTTCGAGAATATAAAATACGTAAGAGTAACATACAAGATATAGATTTAAGTAGGTATAAAATAGGAACAACTATAAGGGTAGTCATAAATATACGGAAATATAAATAACAACAATATGACAACATCATTCGAGGCGTGCTCAATAAGATCGAAACTCCGATATATGCATATGCAAGTACATCAAAAGTAGTACATCAGAAATAAATAGTATAAGGCACAAACATTGGTAATAATAAACATCGGCGCAAAAACCTGAAAATAAAATAACAAGAATAAAGTAGTGGAAATCTAGTCGGTAGGTTAAAACATTTTAGGATAATGCATCGGTCAAATAGTTTCAAAATAGCTTAGAAACTCATATAGTGAAAAATAAGAAACATGTAACAAAATATACGCAGTTCAAGGTTGCGCTACTAAAAGAATAATAATAATGCACTTAAAAATACGTAAAACGGGGTAATCAATAACACGTACTTTTGACAGATGCAAAATACTAAAACTACATTTTAAAATAATAGTGCCCCTAAATATACTCGGGGTAACACGGAAAACATAAGTGTGTCCAAGCTTAGGTAGGGTAGAGATTACAATGGGATGTGGCTGATACAAAAGGTCGAAGGATGACGGCTTTAGGCTGAAGATCAAGGAAATTGGAATCGGGTCAACACAAAGGTAAGGGTGAGTCACACAGGACTACAAGGGAAACAGTATGGGGAGGATAACTTTCGGTACATCGTATGAATCAAGAATTTGGAAGGTTGGTTAACTCAAGGGTTTCACTATGAACTTCTCCTCCCAGAAGGATCTCAATTGAGGCACAGACGAAAGATGAATGGCGGCTCAAACCAAGGATCATGGTGCGGTACTTTCGAATTGAAACGAGGGTGAAAAAAACTTTACAGCAAGTAGGGGTGGACAGTCAGAGACCTCAGCAGAAAATAAATGGATATGGGCAAATAAACAAGTATCAAGCGAACCAATAAGCACAAAGTCTACGAATTCAGAAGATTTATTTCATTCAAGAAAATTTGAAACAAGACATTCTCAAAGACGAAAAGTGGCCCTAAACTATACACAGATTATTCGGCCAAAAGACAACATCAAAAGAAATCCCATCAGTCGCGCTGGTGGAGATTCAGCAGGTTGCGGTAGGCTCGTGCGCTCAGGTAGGGGCGTCCATTTCCATAGCGCCTCGCAGGTATCGCTAAAGGAAGTTCTTCCATGGCAGGGTCTTGATCTTCTGGTCCTTCATCCTCGGATAGAACTTCTTCATCGAGGTCTGATTTCATGTGATTCTCTCCTTCTGGGTTCTCTTCTAAGGGGTCTTCCTCCACTGGATTTTCTTCTATTGGATCTCCCTCAGGCTCTTCCTCTATCAGGTTCTCTTCAGGATCTACTTCTTCTTCGTCAGAATCAGCTATCATGCCAAACTCTGGGGCGGCTGCTCCTTCGTCCTCTGAATCATTGTTTTCGAAGTTGACCTGTGGACCATCGACCTCATCATCAGAACTCGTCAATGTGTGATCTAAGGAGACGCATGACTGTGCATTCTCGTCTAGATGCGGCGCTGCTCCAGGGTGGGCCATGGCCTGAAAAGAAAAGTCATGATTAAACAGTGGAATACATCAAGGAAGGAGCTAGAGGTACGAAGTATAGGAAAATATGCGGTTGCAGGAACTGAAAGATCAGAATGAAAATACTGTGATAATGAATAGAATTTGACATAAAGAAAGCATGAGAATGATACACATATATATGCTTCAAATTTCATTGCATTCAACTAAAAGTTCAAAGGATACAAGATTTCAAACAGAAGGAAATATTCATAAAGGATGACACATTATTTTTACTGAAAGTAGATAACATGAAAATTATTCTTCGACTACTAAAACATTGCATTCTCGTCGCGTGAGTTGAATCCTGCGTTTGATCCGCCTTATCGTCGAAGTCCGAACTACGCGGCAATCCTCACTTGGCAGAAGTGGGGAGAGTGGACAAGTTTCTTCCTTGCAGTTCTTTCCTTTCTGGGCAGCCGTTGATGATGTGTTCGCTGGATCCACAAATTAGACATTTTCCTTGGGCGCGGCGACAATCCCTCTGAAGATGTCCTGGCCTCTTACAATATCCACAGCGAAGGTTCTTCTGATGCTTCTGTTGGCGCTTCATCTTCTTCTCCTTCCTTCGTCCAATAGGGATCCCTTTATGATAGGAGACTCCCGCTGATGCCTGATTTACCTGTCCTCTCAATCCTTCAGCTAATAAGTCGTTTGTCCGCTCCTGAGCTTCCTTTAGACCTCGCAGTGCACTCAGGATCTCAACGGTCTGATTCTGGGGAGCGGAAACAAATGAAGAGTCGTTGGAAGACATGATCCTGGGACAACAAATTTGAGAATGATATAAGTCACACGCTAAATGAATCAAAATAGGATGTGGATAGAACAAGGATTCAAGAATATCAGAGATGATGAATATCACTACAAGTGGGGAAATCAACTGTATCACTTTAAGTCACTTGAATAGAGTACGGTAGTGCAATTGTCACCACGTACCCTTGTCAAGTCACCCGAAACCATAGTGAATGGATATCTGAACGCACGATGTGAATATGAATCAAGAATGACAGTTTACAACCTAGACCGAAGGATATCTTAGATTGCCAAACTGTACACGGAAAACTGCAATCCCAATCGATGCAAAACCTGGGCTCTGATACCAACTAAACCATGTCACGCCCCGCTTCCCAAAATACAGAATACGAGGGGTAGATAAGGCCAGCCATGCTCCTACGGTCAAGGAAATGTCCTGCCGTAGTCACACTTCGGCTTCTAGTTTATCATGGTAAACAGTATATAATGCGCAGGTAATGAGAAATGCAGTAACTGAAGTAAACGATGTAAAGACTGACCTGAGGTGGAACAATTGAATGTAACTCGAGAAGGCAAATCAAGAAGTCTGTGATGCACTGGTCCAGGCTAAATCGTCTTCTCACACTGAGCATGCATACTCAGGTCGTCAGAGCGACACAATAGCAATATAATGTATATAATCAAGTAATAGTTCTAACAGTGGTGAAGAATATGAATAACAGTAAATCAATAACAGCATGAATATAAATGAGCAGAGATAAATACAGCGGAAAAGTAAAGCAGTATATCAATATGTCACGAATGTCAACACAGTATAGAAGGAATGTAAATGACAGTAACCCTATCAGTCTCTAAGTCTCACTACACAGGTCAATAAGCCTATCGTCAGTCCAAGTGTGAGAGTCAACCACTCGCGAGTGTCCTCCACCCAAGGGTAGAACCCAAGGGCAAGGGACCACGGGCCCAACATGTAACGAATGTATCACGGTGATATAGCACATACCCTGTAAATCTCCATATAACTCCCTAAATATATAAGCCGGCATGGGACTCCCGAGATTCTGTTGAACTCACACTTAAACTACCCCACACCCCGAGGTCTACATCAAACGCTAACCATCAATCTAAATACTAATCGATCCGTGACAAGTCTGCGCGAGAACTGGAGGCAGGACCTCCATCAAGCACGTCCCGACTAATACCTAAGATAAATGGCAGTGTCTGGTGTCTTATCTGTGACACCCGTGCAAACGCTTCCATAAATGTCCCATTCCACTTATTAGTCACACGTGCACGCATCCCACAGACGTCGACAATGCAATAGAATAATAGGGTCACTGATTGTGCACAAGTACGTAACACTTTCACTTAATCATGAATGCACGAACACTGACGTACTTGCCACAATCAACACTAAAATCTAACACAAGGTAAATGCACGATGTCACTGGGTTATCAATACGATGATATGGGTATGATATGATGCATGAACAGTACATAAGCATGAATAGGATGTTATGGAATGGTAATTTATCACTTGCACAATTTATCATGAAACATATGTATGTAATTTAGCGAAATGATAAACAGGTAGTAATTAATATGTTCAGTTAGCTATCCATGGAATTTTGTTTCAAGCCAATCGGGTTTCAGGATCATTAGTTATAACTGTTTCATTTTAAGCGCACGCGGCTGGAAATCCGGCTTCAGAATCAGGAATCCATTTCGCAACGCATTTTAACCCCAGTTGGGATCATAATTTAGCGACGCTACAGTTGGATGAATTCTAGGGTTTTCAGTAAGGTTTTCAACGCAACAAACGGATCTTCAATCGCATCTGTACATTAGGAGTTATCATCTGTTTAATATCAACATGTCAATCCTGAATCTGCTGGGACTGTTATGTGTCCCGATATATTAAATCACCGATAAAATATCAAACGGTAACAAAACAGAATGAAACCAGTTGTGTTTTCTAGCTAACAGGTTTATATACAATAACCAGCGGAGTTCCGCAACCTAAGAGTTAAGGAAATTCTAAGGTATCCAATACGGAACAGCAAGCAATGATTGGAGTAGCTCTGGACTGCAGTCCAGAGTTGTACTCCGACACGAATATCATCACAGTTTAAATACAGAGATGTCAGGAAACCAGTGTAGGATTAAAGCTCATCGAGTTGGCTTCGTTTTGAGCCCTCGAACACACTAATCTAGTATGTATATGATTTATGGTAGAATTAACGATTTTCAGGTACAGTAGAAATTCAGTTTTACGGTTAAACTTGGGGGTAGTTGTTTTAGTCGTTCACGATCAAATTATCCAACGAAAATCACACACTATGTTCACAGCCCTACGGGCCAACCTACACCATCGAGTTCCGTCAAATTTGATAATGTTTTCCTAAGGGAACAAGCATCGAACAGTTGTGTTGCAATATTTTAATATAAGATAACACGGGATATATATACGATATTGATTTGTAACATATATAGAATAGCATGAAAGCAAGTAAGAACTTGCCTGGAGGTGACAAGGCGATGCACGGCAGTGGTAATGGCACGAGCGCGACACACGCGCGGCACGGCACCACAGTGACAAAAGTCTCGATCTTGGCTCGAGCTTGACAGAGTTGGCTATTGCGGGCGCGGGCAACGTCGTGCGGTGGTGTAGGTTGATAACGGATGGAAAGGCGGTGAGATTTGGGGAGAGAGAGAGTGCTAGAGAGAGAGAGTGCTAGAGAGAGAGAGAAATGAGAGAGAGAGAGAGAGAGAGAAAGCTTACAGAGAGAGAGAGAAAGGCAGTGAATGAGAGAGGGACAGAGTGAGAGAGAGGGAGAGAGAGTGGGAGAGAGAGAACTCAGGACTGGGAGAGGGGAAATAACAGAGGATGAGAGTGAGGGAGAGAGAGGGAATGAGAGAGAGACAGATCCAGAGAGAGAAAAATACAGAGAGGGAGTGAGGGTGAGGGCTCGGCGAGTGAGGGGAGTGAGGGTGAAGACTCGGTGAGTGAGGGGAGTGAGGGTGAAGACGACGACGATGATGTGGATGATGACGATGGGTCGACGAGGAGCAGTAGGCCGCCGTCGAGGGGTGCAGCTCGGGAAATGGTGCAGGGGGTAGATGGGTTGCTGTCGGGGGAGTAGGCGAAGACGAGGAGGGAGTGGGGATCAGGGTGTGCAGGTGAGTGGGTGTCTTGCAGGGAGGAGGTGGACGGCGAGACGACTGGGCGCCGGCGGTGAGGTGCGAGGTGGCTCGGGAGTGAGCGAGAAGGGGAGGGAGAAGCAGAAAGTGATGGGAGTGAGAGAGAAGAGAAGGAGATGACGAGAGTTAGAGAGGGGTGCGCGACGTGGGTGTAACTCTCGCGAGTGTGGCGCGCGACGGGTGGCGACGTGGGCGGAGGATAACGCGCGCGGGAATTGGGGTGTAGCCGTTGGAGAATTTAAGGAGGAGATGAACAGGAGCTGAGGAAGCGTGGGCCGGGCCAGAAAATAAGGGGAAAAAGAATTTGTTGAGGGGAAAAGAAAGAGGGCCGTGGGCTTGGAGGAGAGAGGGCCGGGCCAATAAGGAAACGATAATTAAATAAAAAATAAATGGGCTGGCTTTAAACTGCTGAGGAAAATAGGGGCGGGGCCAATAGATTAATTAGGGAAAAATAAATGGAAACGATCCAGAAAAATTTTGAACAAAATTTGGAGAACAAATATGGGTCGGGAGAAAGGAAAGACTCAGTTAAGAGGAGATGGGCTGGGAATATAAGTAAATATTTATGAGAAAAGAATGGAATAAAACCGGGGCAACTGGGCTGAAGAAAATAAATGAATTAAAGAGAATTGGAAACGGGCCATGTTGGAATTTATTATGGTGAAAAATAGGGAAGTTAAGAGAGTGAACAGGGGCTTGGGGTCGGCTTTCTAGAGTGCAGATTTTTTACAAAGAAGGGGAAAAAAACTGAGGATAAGAAAATACAGGGTATAATAGAGTTTGGGTTTAAAAAGGAGTTTCAAAATAATTAAACTAATAATTATAAATAAAGTAAAATCTTATATGTTAACGAGAAGTACGCATATTAGTATAAGTAGGGCTGGGTGTTACAATCCCAGTGCTTAGGAAACAGGTTTTTTAATCCCTACTGCCTAAGGCTTTATCTCACGAGTCGAGACGAATCGAGAAGTTCTCGCAAAGACATCAATTTCATCACGAGTCGAAACGAATCGAGCAGATCTCGCAAGAATATCCTAACGTCACAGTTAACCTCTGCTCTTTACGACAGAAGTCCGTTAGGGTCTGTGGTACTTAGGGTTTTGGCCGTCGTACCGTCGCATGAGCTGATATATTCCTCGATAGGCAATCGTGCTGTTCGAGTAGCCCTGCTACTGCCGTGTCTCTGATCCCTTCGGGGGCTGGACAAGACGTCTTCAAGCAATCCTCCTTGGCAGTTTGACCGTCGGAAGAGCAAGCGCTAGGAATTTGCCATGCCGCTTTTTACTTGAGGTTAGGCTCATTTTGGAGAGCCCCGATGAGTCATAACCAATCCGCGCTGGTATGGGATGATCTCCGATAGTCTTTCAGGCTTTATATGACTTGCCGTTAAGACCCTGAAGCTAGGAATTTGGCCTTTGCTTCGTTTGCTGGCATCGCGTCCTCTATATCGAGACGAATGTCATGGATGTCTCTAGGTTGCTGGTGAACCGTCGAGATTTGGAACAAGGGATTTTGCCGTGGCTCCTTTTGGTGATGTTGCGTCTGCTGTATCGAGACGAACGTCGAGGTGGTGACTACTCTGCATTGGTTCGAGATGATCTCCGATTGTCTCTCAGGCTTTATATGACTTGCCGTTAAGACGTTGAAGCTAGAATTTGGCCTTCGCTTCGTTTGCTTTGTCATGTGCGAATCCTGTTGGAGGAAGAACGCTGGCGTGACATCTCGTCTGCTGTATCGAGACGAACGTCAAGGTGGTGACCACTCCACGCTGGTGTGGGATGATCTCTGATGGTTTTTCAGGCTTTATATGACTTTCTGTTAAGACGTTGAAGGTAGGAATTTGGCCTTCGCTTCGTTTGCTGGCATTGCGTCCTCTATATCGAGACGAATGTCGCGGTTGTCTCTAGGTTGCTGGTGAACCGTCGAGGTTTGGAACTAGGGATTTTGCCGTGGCTCCTTTTGGTGATGTTGCGTCTGCTGTATCGAGACGAACGTCGAGGTGGTGATCACTCCATGTTGGTGTGAGATAATCTCTGATTGTCTTTCCGGTTTTATATGACTTACCGTTAAGACCCTGAAGCTAGGAATTTGGCCTTTGCTTCGTTTGCTGGCATCGCGTCTGCTGTATCGAGACGAATGTCGTGGTTGTCTCTAGGTTGCTGGTGAACCGTCGAGGTCTGGAACCAGGAATTTTGCCGTGACTCCTTTCGGTGATGTTGCGTCTGCTGTGTCGAGACGAACGTCGAGGTGGTGATCACTCCATGTTGGTGTAAGATGATCCCTGATTGTCTTTCCGGTTTTATATGACTTGCCGTTAAGACGTTGAAGCTAGGAATTTGGCCTTCGCTTCGTTTGTTGGCATTGCGTCCTCTGTATCGAGACGAATGTTGCGGTTGTCTCTAGGTTGCTGGTGAACCGTCGAGGTTTGGAACCAGGGATTTTGCCGTGACTCCTTTTGGTGATGTTGCGTCTGCTGTATCGAGACGAACGTCGAGGTGGTGACCACTCCGCACTGGTGCGAGATGATCTCCGATTGTCTTTCAGGCTTTATATGACTTGCCGTTAAGACGTTGAAGCTAGAATTTGGCCTTCGCTTCGTTTGCTTTGTCATGTGCGAATCCTGTTGGAGGAAGAACGCTGTCGTGACATCTCGTCTGCTGTATCGAGATGAACGTCAAGGTGGTGACCACTCCACGCTGGTGTGGGATGATCTCTGATGGTTTTTCTGGCTTTATATGACTTTCCGTTAAGACGTTGAAGGTAGGAATTTGGCCTTCGCTTCGTTTGCTGGCATTGCGTCCTCTGTATCGAGACGAATGTCGCGGTTGTCTCTAGGTTGCTGGTGAACCGTCAAGGTTTGGAACTAGAGATTTTGCCGTGGCTCCTTTTGGTGATGTTGCGTCTGCTGTATCGAGACGAACGTCGAGGTGGTGATCACTCCATGTTGGTGTGAGATGATCTCTGATTATCTTTCCGGTTTTATATGACTTACAGTTAAGACCCTGAAGCTAGGAATTTGGCCTTTGCTTCGTTTGCTGGCATCGCGTCTGCTGTATCGAGACGAATGTCGTGGTTGTCTCTAGGTTGCTGGTGAACCGTCGAGGTCTGGAACCAGGAATTTTGCCGTGACTCCTTTCGGTGATGTTGCGTCTGCTGTGTCGAGACGAACGTCGAGGTGGTGATCACTCCATGTTGGTGTGAGATAATCCCTGATTGTCTTTCCGGTTTTATATGACTTGCCGTTAAGACGTTGAAGCTAGGAATTTGGCCTTCGCTTCGTTTGTTGCCATTGCGTCCTCTGTATCGAGACGAATGTTGCGGTTGTCTCTAGGTTGCTGGTGAACCGTCGAGGTCTGGAACCAGGGATTTTGCCGTGACTCCTTTCGGTGATGTTGCGTCTGCTGTGTCGAGACGAACGTCGAGGTGGTGATCACTCCATGTTGGTATGAGATGATCTCTGATTGTCTTTCCGGTTTTACATGACTTACCGTTAAGACCCTGGAGCTAGGAATTTGGCCTTTGCTTCGTTTTCTTTGGTGTGTCCGGATCCTGTTGGAGGAAGGACGCTGTAGTGACATTTCATCTGCTGTATCGAGATGAACGTCGATGTGGTGACCACTACGCGCTGGTGTGGGATGATCTCCGATTGTCTTTCAGGCTTTATATGACTTGCCGTCAAGACCCTGAAGCTAGGAATTTGGCCTTCGCTTCGTTTGCTGGTATCGCGTCTGCTGTATCGAGACGAATGTCGCGGTGGTGATCACTCCATGTTGGTGTGAGGACAAGGATCCGCTCTGGACGTTTCCCACGGGGTCGAAGAGTGACGTTATCCGCGTTCCACGTGACCAAGAATTTTGCTCTAGATGCTTCATACGGGTTCACTGCCGTATTAGGTGAGGACTAGGCTCCACTCTGGATGCTTCACACGGGTTCACTGCCGTGCTCTGCGAGGACTAGGATCCGCTCTGGACGTTTTCCACGGGGTCAAAGAGTGACGTTATCCGCGTTCCACGTGACCAGGAATTTTGCACTAGATGCTTCACACGGGTTCACTGCCGTGCTCGGTGAGGACTAGGCTCCGCTCTGGATGATTCACACGGGTTCACTGCCGTGCTTTGCGAGGACCAGGATCCGCTCTGGACGTTTTCCACGGGGTCAAAGAATGACGTTATCCGCGTTTCACATGACCAGGAATTTTGCACTAGATGCTTCACACGGGTTCACTGCCGCGTTAGGCGAGGACTAGGCTCCGCTCTGGATGCTTCGCACGGGTTCACTGCCATGCTCTGCGAGGACCAGGATCCGCTCTGGACGTTTTCCACGGGGTCAAAGAGTGACGTTATCCGCGTTCCACGTGACCAGGAATTTTGTTGATTATATCCGCCTTTTACGGAGTTGGGATTTGACTCTCTGTGGGAGTACATCGTCGAGTCATGGAACTGGGAGTTGTTGCTGTTCCGCTTTGCTTGATGATGTGTCCGCTGTGACGAGACGAGTGCTGAGGTGGAGCTGGGATTTTGCCATCACTCCGCTTTGCTGACCATGGGGTCTTTTATTAACTTTGCATGTACATCCTGCTGGACTGCGAAGGAACGCCGTTGTTAACATTGCGTCTGCTGTAACGAGACGAATGCTAAGGCGGAGTTGGGATTTTGCCATCGCTCCGCTTGATGGTGTAACATCTTTATGCTGCTGGAATGAGGAGGCACACCGTTGTTGGTCTCCAGGCTGCAGATGTGGCCGTTGAGATTTGGGACTAGGAACTTTGCCATGGTTCCGTTTCATTGCGATTCTGAGGTCGGTTGTTGACGTCATGTCTGCATCTAGTTGGAGTGAGGAGAAACACAGTTGGTGATCTCTAAGTTGTCGATGTTGACGTCGAGACCCTAAAGCTAGGGATTTTCCTTTACTTCATTTGTTGGTATTGTGTCTGCAATATTGCGACAGATGTCGAGATTGTCTCTAGGTTATCTATGAACCGTCGAGATTTGGCTTCGCTTTCTGGTGGAGCCTGTTGGGAAGGTAAGGTTCCCTCTTTGTTTGTGCCCCTGGATTGTATACAGGGATCGATGTGATCTCATCTGTAAGGCAAAAAGTTTCATTCTTTCATCATTTTTTTTATTCTTTCCGCGATGCTCTATCATTTCAGCTTTTATATCGCGAAGGTCGCGATTGCCCAATCATTTCGGCTATTTTTCGCAGTGCCCAATCATTTCGGCTATTTATTTTATTTTTACTCGCTGTTTTTTATTGCGAGTTGCCCAACCATTTCGGCTATTTATTTTATTGTTACTCGCTGTTTTTTATTGCGAGTTGCCCAATCATTTCGGCTATTTATTTTATTTTTACTCGCTGTTTTTTTTATTGCGAGTTGCCCAATCATTTCGGCTATTTTGTATGCATACATTTTTACTTGCTGATTCTGTTTGCAAGTTGCCCCATCATTTCGGCTATTTCGTATGCATTTTTTTTTTGGCTCGCTGATTTTTTTATTTTTTTTCGCGAGTAGGGGATTTGGGATCTGGTGCCAATCTCAGCATCAGCATCGCTACAACTGGAATATTACCAGGAGCGAATCATCATTTGCCATGAAAGGACTTGGAATTTGATACCGGTTTAGGCATCAGCATCGCTGCAACTAGGATATTGCCAGGAGCGAATCATCATTTGCCTTGAGAGGACTTGGAATTTGATACCGGTTTAGGCATCAGCATCGCTACAACTGGGATATTGCCAGGAGCGAATCATCATTTGCCTCTGTCGATGTCGAACAAAGGTGGCTTAGCGAACAGGGTTAGGATTCCGTCGACTAAGGCTTTTGACTTCGTGAGCTGTAAGGGTCTCACAAAGGTATTTCTCCCTACAAGTCGTGAAGATCTCATAGGTGTGTTTTCTCCTTAGAAATCGTGAGGATTCCTAAGTGTATGTTCCCCTGTAAGTCGTAAGGATCTTACAAAAGGGTTTTCTCCTTACAAGTCGAGAGGACTTATAAGGGTTGTTCACCGTATGGACATATCCCCAGTCACGGGTGGGACTTGGTTAGGGAAATGTTTATTCGTGCCCGTGGATTGTATACAAGGGTAAGTATTGAGCCGCTTGTAGGGCCAAAAGGTTGTGGGGGTTGCTTAAGAACAGGTTCAGATCTCTGTAACTTAAGACTTTCAAATCTTATGAGCCATGAGGGTCCCATAAGAGAGTTCTCCTTACGAGTCGTGAGGATCTCGCAAGTGTAATTTCTCCTTAGGAATCGTGAGGATCCCTAAGTGTGTTGCTCCCTTGTGAGTCGTAAGGATCTCACGCGGGTGGTTTCTCCTTACAAGGTCGAGAGGACCCTGTAAGTGTCTTTTAACGAGGTTGCGCCCTTTCAGGTTTTCACAAACACTCGCCGGTAGCCCTGCTGTTTTTACTCACGGAGCCCTTTCGGGTTTTCATCCGTGCCCACTTTGCTTATGGACATACCGTTCTTTTTTTTCCTTTTTTTTATTCTCTTTTTTTTTTTTAAAAACGTGGTCGTGCCCTTTCGGGTTTTCACGAACACTCGCCGGTAGCCCTGCTGTTTTTACTCACGGAGCCCTTTCGGGTTTTCATCCGTGCCCATTTTGCTTGTGGACGTACCCTTTTTTTTTAAACGACGTCAGCCTGAAGATGCTGCGGGTTGGGGGTAGTTTAACGACGTTTCGGTCATTTGCAAGTTTTAGGACATTGCGGTCCGTCGTTAGTTTAAGGACGTTTCGGTCCGCCGTCGCCGTATTTAAGATGCATCTCTAGTTTACTGACTTTTCGGTCTATTGGGCTATCCCTATGAATGAGCATGATGCCCCCGGCATATCTACCTTTTTCGAAGCATGTTGTTGTGGCGGGTTTATTTTCCACTTTTCGGGCAGCGCGAACTTGCCCTGTTGGTATTGGTCTTCAACCCAGTTTTTGAAGACGTAGCAATTATCGAGTGGGTGACCCATTACTCTGTGGTAGGGACAATAGTTAGGATTGTTAACGTCACCTGGTTGCAATGGACGTTTTGGATCTGGCAGAGTGATAAGCCCGCTGTGCACTGCTAGCTCGAACAATCTCTTTGTTTTATCTCTGGGAAATGAGTAAGGACGTTTCAACTTCTCATTGAGGTATCGCGGCTTGTTGTTTTGACAACAAAACGGTCTCGGGTTACTCGGCTGTTGTTGAGTGTTGGCAACAAAGGCCGTTTTTTCCTTTTCCTTTCTCATTTCGTTTGCTCCGTCGTTTGCGGGTCCGAGATTCTTTCCGGGTAGCATGAGATTGTACAGCTGAACATTCTCGCAACTCTCCAATTCTTTTGTTTTAGAAATGAATTCCTTGAAGAGAGGGTTAAGAGCGGCTTCTTCATCAGAATCGCTTCCAAAGGTGAGAACTCGTGATCCCCCGGGCTCGTCCTTATGACAATTGCCGGCAACTCTTTTATGCTCATCTGTCGTATTTTTTCGCTGTCTACGAGCTTCACGCTTTGTCCTGTTGAAGTGTTGCCGGTGAGCGACATACCCTTGCCACCAACACTTAAAAGAGTTGCAGTCTTCAGTAGGATGTACGATCTTCTGATGATATAAGCAGAAGTTAGGGTGTACGTCCGTTTCATCAAAATGTATACCACCAGGAGAATTTTTTCTGAAAGAGGGCGGCCTCATCCCCATTGCTATGGCTTTGGCGAATCGTTTCCTTGTCTTGATCCTGCTTTTATTTGCGGCGGATGTACTTTCATCTGGTGGGAGTGTTTCGACCCTTTCATCTAGTCGCCGGCGTTTGGCTTTCTCGAATATGGCCATCTCGCGCTCTCGATCAGCTTTGCTTTTAAGACGGGCTTCATTCAGGAAGGCATCGATCATCTCGTCTGATGGCCACAGAAGTTCTGGTTCAGGCCCCGCCCCTGGTTTCTCGGTGCAAGGAGCCTCTTTATCATCTATCAATGAGTGAGACATCATGTGACAACTTGCCCCCGGTGTGTCCGTCTTCTTTGGAGTGTGCGGCTGTGGTGGGTTTACCTTCCACTTTTCAGACAGCGCAAACTTTCCTTGTAGGTACTGATCCTCGATCCATCCCTTAAAGACGAAGCAATCTTCGATTGGATGGCTTACCGCTTGGTGGTAAGGGCAATAATTGGGATCGTTGACATCGCCTGGTTGCAACGGACGTTTTGGACTCGGCAGATTGATGAGTCTGTTGTGCACTGCCAGCTCGAACAGTTTTCTCGTTTTATCCTGAGGAAATGAGTAAGGACGTCCCAGTCTTTCCTCGAGGGATGGGCGTGGTCGCACATTGTTCTGGCGAACAACCGGCTTTAAGTGGCTCGGCTGTTGTTGAGTATTGGCGACGACGGTTGCTTTCCCTTTGTCCTTTTCATTCCAAGGCTCTGTCTTTGAAGGAGATGGTCTATGACCCATCTGGTCCATTTGGGCCAGCTTGTCAATCAAGGCCTGAAAAGTGGTCGGCTTGAAGAACATCATGAATTGGGATATGGTCGCTTGAGGGTCGAGAGTACCCACGAACATGCCCACGGCAGGAGCTTCTTCTATGCGTTGTTCGCATCTCGACCATAGGTTCCGCCACCGGATTGCATATTGCACCCACGTCTCTCTCGGCTTCACTCTGGCGTTGATCAGTGCCGTGATCGGGGTGCGCTCGCTAGCGCTTACAAATCTCTGTGTAAACAGCAGCTCCATCTCCGCAAATGTTTTAACAGAGTCGTTAGGTAGCTCCGAATACCATTCAAAGGCTGTTTCTGCTAAGCTGCCGACGAATTGACGTAGCAACAATTTTTCATCGCCTCCAGTATTGCCGCATAAGGCCCTGAATTGAGCGACATGCTGATGCGGATTCCCTGTCCCTTTATATACGTGGAATTTAGGGATTGTATATCCTGGCAGGTAACTGATTTGGTCATACCAGCTCGGATACGGTCGTCCGGTTCTAACAATTTGCCCAGCAACTTCATTTGCCTGATGAACCCGGATCTGCTGAGCTATATATTCGTCTAGGTCAACTTTGGAGATTGCTTCCTCCTTGGCTATTGATAGAGCCGGCGGAGGATTTGACGTTTCTCCCCTGTCGTCTTCAAGGACGATCGGGGGATCTTCAGCAGGAGGGTCCGGCTGTAACATCATCCCTACCATATCTTGGAAGAGGAGCGCCATCTGTTTTATGTTAGCCGTTTGCTCTGCAGCTTCTTTGTCCTTCTTTTTGAGGACTCTGCGTAAAAAGTCAGCGTCGGTTTCTTGTTCTTGGCGCTCATCCGAAGACGTTTCAGAGCTTTCTTTTGGCTCAGTGAGTGCAGCCATTGTAGTCATCATTTCCTGAAGCTTTTGTTGTTGCTCCTGGGCTTTCGTTACGGATCGGGTGAGCGGTCGGTGACCCGTCGATGCACGGCTTTCCTTTTTTCCAGAAGCCATATAAACAGTGTGCACCACCATGCCCCCAGACTTGGGGCGTTTGGGCTTAGCGTCTTTGTGGTCTGCCACGTTTACTGGGGCTTTCTCTGGCCTCCTTCTTTTCTGAGTGGTTGAAGTTGAGGGGGCCGTTGTAGTGGGCACCCAACTAGCCGTTGCTTTTTGCGGCTTGACGGAGTAATCCTTCTCCGGCCGAACCTTCATCTTTTTCTGTCGGCGGAGATAGTTTTCATCAATCACCGACTCTTGGACCCATCGCCAGAACTTATAAATCTTGGAGGATAGCCATGGAGAGGGCTGCTCCGGCTTTGCATCTGTAATACTCCCCGCAGGTGGAGGAGATCTTTTTAGCGTGGTAGTCGGAGAGTTCTTGCGTACCCCCCTTAGCGGTTCAAAGCTGTTCCCAGTTGGAACAGCAGCATTGATTTCCACCATCGGAGCTGGCGGAGTTATCCCAGAGGGGGTGTTGCCCCCAGCCTTCCTCATTCGGCGCCAGTGGCAACGTCGAGCGTGTCTTGCGGATGGAGTTGTTTCAGCTATAAGGGTGACTTCGTCGTGCCCCCTGCTTTGAGAAGAGACTGTTATTGGTGTTAGCCTATCGAAGACTAACACCCGTTAAGCAGCAATGTCTAATCTGTCAAAGACAGACCTCTGAGCAGGGGAAACAGCTTTGAGGACCTCGCCTGGAGCAGCAACCGGAATGGCCAGCCTTGTAAAAACTGACTTCTTGGAAGGAGGAGCCTTTCCAATGATTTCGTCCGCTTGAGCCGGGATGGCTATCCGCTTTGGGATGGCAGCTTCGGGTATCACGGACTCGTAGACGTTCTGGCCCAGTCTGTTGGAAACTGAGGTATTGAAGCTGGGCGACCCGTTGAGAGGGGCCACGGCAGTAGCAAGCCGATCAGAGACCAACTTCTTTGGAGCTTCTTGCCACGTCATTGGGGCATTGAAGCTCATCGATGGGAGCATGGTCCCGAAGAATAATCCAACGGTGGCCTGAGTTACCTGTTCCACCGGCATCTTAAAAAGGGAGACCGCTTGGGGCCCATAAGTCACTCCTCCAGCAAGGACGGAGCGAAAGTTGCAGTTGCAGGTAGTGCAGTTTGAAGCCATTGATCTTCTGTTTTCTGCACGGAGCAAGACACCAAATCTTAGTACCTCGAATCCACAGGCAACCACAGCAAACCGCGATTCGTTCGCGAACACGACACACGAAGTGTGGAGTGGAAAGAGGAAGAGGTCCCACCGGGCGTGCCAGAATATGTTCCCCTCCGAACGGCGGCCGCAGGACTGCGATGTCCTGGCACTGAGACTCGGGGCAGATGCTAATTGGTGCTATCCGTCCACCTCTCCGAAGATGCCAAGTTGATTTATGGCACCATGTATCGAAGGTTTAGACGGATGTGTCCGATGTAGCAGACTTCGTCAGATTCCCCCTCGTTTGAGTGGTTTTTGATTGTGGGGATGCTCTTCCCTGCAGGCGCAAGCCCCTGCAGTTAATTACGCTACCGCATTGCGGTAACAACTTTCTCCTTCTCCAGATGGTCACTTCGTGTCGTGGGTGTTTGTTTTGTGTTTTGTTGCCCGTGGATTGTTTACGGAGACTGATTTATGTCGTCGCCCGTAGGACGTGGACTAGTCCAAATCCGTATTATCTTAGATTTGGGTTTGGGGGTTTGGTTTGAGGATACGTCAGCCATACTTGAGGCTAAGATCGACTCAAACGTTTGTTAAGGATACGTTAGTCTAACTTTGAGACTAAGATCGACTTAACGGGATCGTTTAGATCCGACAAAGGAGCATTTTTAGGCTCCATTGTCCCAGTTTAGGGATATAGTGGTCCATCGTATGTATGGCTGTCGGGACCCGTCACCTCTCTGACGACGTTGAAGGATTACAACGACGGATGTCAGAGGAGTTCAGAGATGTACCCTCGAGCCAGAGTTAATTGGGGGGATTCATAGTCCAGTCTGTTTGAAGGTTTAAGGATACGTTAGCCATCTTTAAGGCTAAGATCAACTTAAACGGGACCGTTTAGATCCGACAAAAGAGCATGCGGGGGCTCTATTGTTCTAGTTTAAGGACATTGCGGTCCATGGGTAGTTTAAGGACGTTGCGGTCCATGGGTAGTTTAAGGACATTGCGGTCCATATGGGTGTGTTTAAGGACGCATTAGTCCGTTAGTTTAAGGACGCATAAGTCCGCGGGTTTAAGGACCCCACAGTCCGTATCTTGGTTTAGGGACGCATAAGTCCATGAGTTTAAGGACCCCACAGTCCATGTTGATGTGTGGTTGTCGGGACCCGTTACCTCTCTGAAGACGTTGAAGGATTACAACGACAAATATCAGAGGAGTTCCGAGATGTACCCTTGAACCAATGAGTTGGTTGAAAGAGCAGATGTGCTCAGTTCAAGATGATTTGAGGACTTATTACCAATTTGGGCTAAGTCCAATTGTGTTTGAAATATTGGCTCTCTGCTGGTCCATTGAAGGAGAGGCTTTGCCTCTAGAAACTTAGCCAATTGGGCTAAAGCTAGTGTTAAACACTAAAGGTCAACAGTGTTGAACACTGGGAATAAGATTAACAAGTTAGTGTTAAACATTAAAAGATAATCAGTGTTAAACATTGCAAATAGAGTTTTCCAATTAGTGTTAAACACTAAGGAGGGAGGGGTCACGTGCGGACACGTGAGAGCGCCCTGATTCCCTTATTTTATTCTGCAGATCAGTGTTTAACTCTTTTAATTCTGGCGGTCATCACGTGTGAGCACGTGATGGAGGCCCCCGCTCTGGTCTGTTAGAATGCTCATTAGGGGTCACGTGGTGACACGTTAGGGCGCCCTAAATGTGGAGCCAGATCTCCTTTTCTTCGTTCTGTAAGTAAGCGTTAAACACTTTTTATGTTTTCTTTGGAGCATCACGTGCTGCCACGTGAGGAGGATTAGTGCGCTGATTGTTAGAGCATCAGCCAAGGGGTCACGTGGGAGCACGTGAGAGCGCCCAAGGCCTTTATTTCTTTTGCTTTTTCTTTCTGTGTTTCGGGGGTCACGTGGAGCACGTGATGACATCAAAAAGTGGGGCCAGATCTACTTTATTTTGTTCTGCAAACAAGTGTTCAACACTTTTAATTTTCATAGCCATCACGTGTGGGCACGTGACATATACTCATGCCCTGATTTATTAGAACATTTATTAGGGGTCACGTGGTAACACGTGAGAGCGCCCAGAATTGTTTCTGCCTTTGCTTTTGTTCCATATATAATGAGGGTCACGTGGGAACACGTGGGGTGATGCTTCAAAGTTCTTTGTAGGGGATCTTTTCAAGGGTCACGTGGGGGCACGTGACCCTAGTTCTTTTCATGAAAAAGATCTTTTAAGAATTGAATTCTTTGTAGGGTTAAACCCTAATTATGATTTTGGAGGAATTAAATTCCTATCGTGAAAGAATTAAATTCTTATTTAGGATAAAACCCTGATTTCTTTTCAAAGGAATTAAATTCCCAGATATGTAAAAGAATTAAATTCTTTATTAGGGTTAAACCCTAGTTTTGTTTTAGGAGAATTAAATTCTCAAAACTCAATTCCCCTTCTAAATTTAGGATCTGCATGGCAGGATCTCAACCCGATGAGAATTAAATTCTCATCCTATGGGGAGATGTGCTCTGTACAGATCTTCAATCAGAAGAAGAACTAAGATCTTCTTTTGTATAAGAGTTAAACTCTTGGATTTTTGAGAATTAAATTCTCTGTTCGATGTTGATTTTTTTCCCTTTTCTCACCTAGGGTTTTCTTTTGCAGAGAATTAAATTCACCTCTCTCTGTTTCTTCCCTTTCCAAAAAAGTAGATCCCCCCTCTCTTCTCTTCTTGGCTCCTATTTATAGGAGAAGGAAGAGAATCAATTTGTTTAGCAAATCTCTCATTGAGAGATTTGATTTGATTGTTGAGAGATTTGATTTATATTTATCATTAATCTGGGCCTTTAGATCATTCAGTGAATTTTATTCACCGTGGATTTTAAATCCAAAAGATATTCTATTTGTTATCCTGGTGAGATTTTCAGGGAAATCTTTCCTTGTCCAAGGTTTTTCTATAAATTGGTGATTTTTAATCACCCTTGGATTTTTAATCCAACGTTTCCCCATGGCCCTTTTCCATTTGGAAAGATTCAGAAACTTTTAGAATTTAATTCTATTAAATTATAATGCTTTTAAAGCTAGTCACGTGCTGGCACGTGACCTTTGGTCACGTGTGAGCACGTGACCCCCAATTGGGTTCCTTTCTCAGCCGCTTATTTATGTTTCAGTTTTTAACCATCACGTGTCAACACGTGACCATTGGTCACGTGTGAGCACGTGATACCTCGTTGAGGTATTTTCTGACTTTTAGAATTAAATTCTATTCATTATTTTAGAGGCCTTAAAAGCCCATCACGTGTCTGCACGTGACCCATGGTCACGTGTGAGCACGTGATGCCCCATTGGGGTCTTTTCTGAGTTTTTATTATATTTTTTAACTCCTCCAGCGGGTTCTTAAAAGGCCCATCACGTGTGGACACGTAATTCCTCATAACTTTTGATCCCGAATGAATTACGAGGCCTATAATATATCAAATCGAAGGGTTTTTCGAGCCGCTTTCGATACCATCAGAATTTATCTGTTTCTCATTCGGGAGTTTATCAAAATATAGGCCGGAAGATACTGGTTCGCATTTTCTTAAGCGTATCGTTGCCATTTGATACCTTGGGCTCCTTTGCGCAGAAATTTTTGGCGGGAACATCTAAAAATAAAAAGGATTGGCACGAGAGACTGCATGAAGCTCTCTGGGCATATCGAACTACGTTCAAAACGGCCACAAACACAACGCCGTATGCATTGGTATTCGGCACTGAAGCAGTGCTCTCTTTGGAGATAGAGTTACCCTCTCTGCGAGTAGCAGTTCATTACGAGCTAACAGACGAAGAGAATGCTCATCTTCGGCTTGAGGAGCTCGACGCCCTTGAAGAAACCCGGCTTATGGAGCAGCAAAACTTGGAAGCTTACAAAGCAAAAATGACGCGCTCATACGAGAGACTGACTAGGCTGAGAACATTTCGCCAAGGCGAACTTGTGCTAGTGGTCAAGAGAACTATGATCCCCAATCGTGCCAAACGAGAGAAATTCAAGCCAAACTATGAGGGCCCGTATATCATAGACAGGGTCTACCAAGGAGGGGCTTACTTGCTCATGGATATGTATGGAGAAAGACCCTTCAAGCCAATAAACGGTCGGTTCTTAAAAAAATACTATGCCTGACGAGTCACGGTCTAGGTCAACGATAGATGACGACGCCTATGTCCGCTCGCTATCTTCCCAAGCCTAAACTCCATAAGTAGTATCCGACGAAACCTCGCCTCGAAAACGTGCGACAAACCGAAATGTCCCTAAACTAACGATGGACCGCGATGTCCTAAAACTTGCAACGGACCGAAACGTCCCTAAACTAATGATGGACCGCAATGTCCTAAAACTTGCAACTGACCAAGACGTCTATAAACTACTACGGACCGCAGCATCCCAAGGCTGATGCAAAAAATAATAAAAAATAATTTAAAAAAACGGTACGTCCATAAGCGAGATGGGCACGGATGAAAACCCGAAAGGGCTCCGTGAGCAAAAACAACAGGACTACTAGCGAGTTTGTAAAAATCCGAAAGGGCGCAATCTCGTTAAAAGACACTTGTAAGGTCCTCTCGACCCTATAAGGAGAAAATACCTGCGTGAGATCCTTACGACTTACAAGGGAGCAACACATTTAGGAATCCCCACGATTCCTAAAGAGAAAATACACTTACGAGATCCTCACGACTCGTAAGGAGAATTCCTCTTTGAGACCCTCACGGCTAATAGGATTCAAAAGCCTTAAGTTACAGGGATCTGAACCTGTTCTTAAGCCATCACAACCCACAAACCGCCCTACAAGCGGTTCAATATTGACCTTTGTATACAATCCACGGGCACGAATAAATATTTCCCTAACAGAGTCCCACCAGCAGCTAAGGATATGCTCACACGGCGAACAACACTTGTAAGTCCTCTAGACTTATAAGGAGAAAACACTCTTGTAAGATCCTTACGACTTATAAGAGAACACACACTTGGGAATCCTCACGATTCCTAAGGAGAAAATGCACCTACAAGATCCTCACGACTCGTAGGGAGAAATACCTTTATGAGACCCTTACGGCTCGTAAAGTCAAAAAGCCTTAGTCGACAGGATCTTAACCTTGTTTGCTAAGCCGCCTTTGTTCGAACCGACAAAGGCAAATGATGATTCGCTCCTGGAAATATCCCAGTTGTAGCGATGCTGATGCCTGAATCGGTATCAAATCCCAAGTCTTTTCACGGCAAATGATGATTCGCTCCTGGAAATATTCCAGTCGTAGCGATGCTGAGATCGGCATCAGGTTCAGAGTTCCATACTCGCGATAAAAAAATCAGCGAGCCAAAAATGCATATGAAATAGTCGAAATGATGGGGCAACTTCCAACAAAATCAGCAAGAAAAAAATATATATGCATACAAAATAGCCGAAATGGTTGAGCAACTCGCAATAAAAAGCAGCGAGTAAAAAAAAATAGCCGAAATGATTGGGCACCGCGAAAAATAGCCGAAATGATTGGGCAATCGCGACTTTCGCGATATAAAAGCTGAAATGAAATGATAAAGCATCGCGGAAAGAAAAAATGAAAAAAAAATGAAATGAAACTTTTTTGCCCTACAGGTGAGATCACATCGGTCCTTGTATACAATCCAGGGGCACAAACAAAAAGAGAACCATCTCATCCCACCAGGCTCCATCAGAAAGAGAGACAAGTCTCGATGGCAACATCTACAACCTAGAGATCAACAATGGCGTTCCTTCTCATTCTAACCAGAAGTAGATATGACGTCAACAAACGGAGCCATAGCAAAGTCCCCTAGTTCCAAATCTCGAAGGTTCACAGACAGCCTAGAGACTATCTCTGAGTCACGGCAGAGACCCTAGTTCCAAGTCTCGACAGCCATATCTACAGCCTGGAGACCCATAACAACGTTCCTCCTCATTCCAGCAGGATTCAGACGCGACAATCAATCTCGGAGCCATGGCAGAGTCCCTAGTTCCAAATCTCGACGGTTCACAGACAACCTAGAGACCACTTCGACATTCGTCTCATTACAGCAGACACAACGTCAGCAAAGCGGAGCCATGGCAAAGTCCCTAGTTCCAGGACTCGGCGGTGCACAGACAACCGAGAGTTAATCCTGAACCCGTATGGCTAAAGTCAATCCTGACCCTATATGGCCAAAGTCAATCCTGACCCCGTATGGCTAAAGTCAACCCCTGACCTCGTATTGCTAAAGTCAATCCTGACCCCATATGGCCAAAGTCAACCCCTGGCCCCATATGGCCAAAGTCAACTCCTGACCCCGTATGGCTAAAGTCAACCCCCCGACCCCGTGGAACATGGCCAAAGTCAATCCTGACCCCATGGAAAACGGCCAAAGTCAACCCTCGACCTCCCCGTCAAAGCAATGCTTTGATTCGGGAGCAGGTCAATTCATCAATCACTTACGAGTCCTCTCGACTTGTAAGGAAGAAAATTCCCTTGTGAGATCCTTACGACTCTCAAGAGAAAAACAAACTTAGGAATCCTCACGATTCCTAAGGAGAAAATACACCTACGAGATCCTCTCGACTCGTAGGGAGAAAAGTCTTTGTGAGACCCTCACGGCACATAAAGTTGAAAAGTCTTAGGTGGCAGATTTTAACCCTGTCTCCTAAGCCATCACCACCCTGCAAAGAGTCCAAGATGGACAGCTACATACTATCTACAAGCCACACTTGCCAAAATTACAGGCCGTCGAAATCGAGATGATGCTCTAGAGTACGTCAACTGCTCTGCGCCAAGTCAAAACAGAAAGGCATAACCTACAGACGTCAATCACATATTACGCAAGACAGTAAAAAGAACGTTTGATTCGCATCCATTTAAGCGTTCAAAGCGTACCCACTCATGCGTGTGCAAATGATTTAGTGCATAAAATAAACACACGGAAACGAGGAATTTGCTATTCATACTTCAAAAGGTTCTTACAGCGATGAAAACAGTAAACAAAAACATCATTAAAATGATTACAATGGCAAGACATCAAATCCAGGATAGGGATTGAGAAATTCAAAAGTAAGGCCGTCTAAAATTGGGCCTCTCAGACCATTCTCGTGTGCTTCCTCTCACGATTACAAACATCAGGGTCTCGCTGATGTCCTCCACCCTTCGATAGGCAGCGATTATCATCGCCTGTTGAAAAGTTTGATGCAGAATATCAACAAGATTGTCTCGCCTTTTCTTTGAAATCAGGCCCATCAGTACACCGAGTGCACCTTGTCTTCGGCATCATCCAATGCCTCAAGCGGCATGTCTTGATAAAATAAAGGAAGTGCTTCCCAGATCGCTCTCACAATGAGCTTTAAAAGAGCAGAATGACAAGGAAGCAGTCGACCATCGTATTCATTAAAGCGACGCATGATTTCGGCGCACTGAGCATTTGTGAACTCCTGGTTCTGGCAGCGACCTAGTGAGCGGATGTCTCCGTAAGAGATAATCTCATTGAGATCATACCGATGAGCGGCCATAACGTCTGAAAAAGAAAATCAGTGAGAGTTAGTGGACAGACTGAAAAAGCTTATTGAAACAAACACGGTGATTTAAACAACTCTTGATATCCTCACGAAGAAAACAAGTACTGATTAAAACAACCAACGAATTTAATTTTGTGCGATTAAGGAGGGAATCATAAAAAGATTTCTCATTTAAGGAGAGACTCCTCGGGTCAAGGAGTTAAACTCCTCGAGAGCAATGCTCTGCAGACAGGAGTGACACCTGTCAAAATCAATTATGAAGGGAATAAAATTCCCCAAAAGTCCTAAAGAGCAATGCTCTGTAAAAATGATGGAATAACTCATCAGAAAACTTAAAGTAAAGTTTCTAATTCTGAGATCTTCAAGATCTATGAACAAACTCTAAGAGTTTTCATGAAAGATTAACAAATCTATATGACTTGAAAAGAGTAAAGCTCTGTTAATGGGTTAAGAAACCCTAAGAAAAATCTCTTTAGATCTATGAAGAGCAAAACTCTATTGAGAAACCCTAAAAAATCTATATGATTTAAAAAGAACAAAGCTCTGTTAATGGGAGAAACCTTAGAAAGATTTAATCTTTACCTAAATTTTTGACAGAGTTCTGTCCCTAAGAAAATTCTTAAGACGAAGAGCTATGCTCTGAAGATCCCTGTAGCCTAAGGCTTTTGAATCTTATGAGCCGGGAGGGTCTCATAAGAGGGTTCTCCTTACGAGTCATGAGGATCTCATAAGTGTAATTTCTCCTTAGGAATCATGGGGCTCCCTAAGTGTGTCGCTCCTTTGTGAGTCGTAAGGATCTCACGTAGATAGTTTTCTCCTTACAAGGTCGAGAGGACCTTGCAAGTGTCTTTTAACGAGATTGCGCCCTTTCGGGTTTTTACAAACTCGCTGGTAGCCCTGCTGTTTTTACTCACGGAGCCCTTTCGGGTTTTCATCCGTGCCCATCTTGCTTATCGACGTACCTTTTTTCTGTTTTTTTTTTGTTGTTTTTTTCTTTTCTTTCGTCAGCCCTAGGATGCTGGGGTTTGTAGCAGTTTACAGACGTTTCGTTCAGGCGTAGTATTTTTTCAAGAACCGACCGTTTATTGGCCTGAAGGGTCTTTCGCCATGCATATTCATGAGCAAGTAAGCCCCATCTTGGTAGACCTTGTCTATGATGTACGGGCCCTCATAATTCAGCTCGAACTTCTCACGTTTGGCACGATTGGAGATCATGGCTCTCTTGACCACTAGCACGAGTTCGCCTTGGCGAAATGTCCTCGGCCTAGTCAATCTCTCATATGAGCGTGTCATCTTCGCTTTATAAGCCTCTAGGTTTTGCTGTGCCATGAGACAAGTTTCATCGAGGGCGTCCAGCTCTTCAAGCCGAAGATGAGCATTCTCTTCGTCTATTAGTTCATACCGAACCGCCACTCGTAGAGAGGGCAGCTCTATCTCCAGGGGGAGTACCGCTTCTGTACCGAATACCAACGCGAATGGCGTTGTGTTTGTGGCCATCTTGAACGTGGTCCGATAAGCCCAGAGAGCTTTATGCAGTCTCTCATGGCAGTCCCTTTTGTTTTTGGACACTGTCATTTTCATGTTCGTTGTCAAGGTCTTGTTGAAAGCCTCAGCTAGACCGTTAGCTCGAGGATTATAGACCGACAAGTATCTCCAATCTATATTATGTTGTTGTGTGAAGCGGCTGATTCTGTGACTTCTGTAGGCCGGCGCGTTATCGGAGATAATCCGTCGTGGAGTGCCGAACCGATAGATGATGTGTGTCTTGACGAAATGGAGGATGTTCTCCGTATTAACTTCCCTTAGCGGCACTGCTTCTGCCCACTTAGAGAAGTAATCGGTTGTTGCCAATATGAACCGATGTCCTTTGGATGACGCTGGTTCGATGGGCCCAATTATGTCGGTTCCCCACATTTCGAACGGCCAGCTAGCCACCATTGGGTATAACGGGTTTGGATGCTGGTGGATGAAGTCTCCATGAATTTGGCACGAGTGGCACTGCTTTGCATATTCGAGGCATTCCTGGATTATCGTGGGCCAATAGTAGCCCATCCTTTTAATCTTCATCTTCATCTTTGGCCCGGCTTGATGAGAACCGCAGAGTCCGTTGTGAGTTTCTTGGAAGACTCTCCTTACTTCTTCCGGTCCCAGGTATCTTAACCACAGAGAGTCGAACGATCTCTTATACAGTGTATCGTTGACGAAGGCGAAAGACAGAGCTCGTTTCATGAGCTGATGTCTTGATGATGCGTCTTCAGGTGTTTGACGGGATTTAAAGTAGTCTATAAAGGCTTCTCTCCAATCCTTAACCTCTTCTTAGTCCTCCATTTATAGGGTCATTTGCTTGGTCGCTTCCTTTTCTTCAAACGACTCCGGAGATATTTCTGCTGGTGTAAGAACCCGACGGCTTTGTACAACGATTCTTACGTCATCGAAGTTTTCGTCAGCCAGTTCTTTAGCGAGTTTGGCTAATGCATCCGCCTTGCTATTTTCCACTCGCGGTATGCTTTCGAGGGCGTAGGAAGGGATTTGAGTCAGCAATTGTTGCACTCTTTCGCCATATTTTACCAACTCTGGTTTGCACGTTTGATAATCGCCGTTTACTTGACTAACGACCAACTAGGAGTCTCCGTATATAAGGAGCTTTTCGATTCCCATGTCGACAGCGATCTCATATCAAAGCTTCATATTCGGCTTCATTGTTTGTCCTCGGCTCTGTCAAGGAAAAGGCAAAGCACATTACCCCTCCTTGCGGAGTCATGAAGATAAGGCCTGCCCCCGATTTGATTATAGGGGTGTTGTGCTTTCGCTTCTTCATGGAAGATGCCCCATCAAAGTAGAGTTCCTATCGATTATCACTCCCTCCTCTCTCCCTTTCGATCGTGTCAAACGCGTGCTCGTCCGGCAGTTCACAATTTAAGGGTGAGTCGGCAGGTATCGGATGTTCGGCGAGGAAATCGGCGATGGCCTGGCCTTTCACTGCTTTGAGGGGTCGATAGATTATCGAGAACTCCATCAAGAGGAGGGCCCATTTAGCGAGTCGTCCTATTAGTATGGCTCTTGACATCAAATATTTGAGAGGATCCACCTTTGATATGAGATGGACCTCATACGCCAAAGCATAGTGTCTGAGCTTCATTATTGCGAAGATTAACGCCAGGCAGTGTTTTTCGATGGGGGAGTAGTTGTTTTCTTCCCCTAGTAGAACTCGACTAAAATAGTAGAAGGCTCTCTCTTTCCCTTGGTCGTCCTCCTGTGACCATAACGCGCCTAAAGAACCTTCAAGGGCTGTAGTGTAAAGGATGAGGGGTTCCTTTGACTGGAGCGGTTAGTATCGGCGGATTCTGCATGTATTGCTTGATTTCGTCCAGTGCGGTTTGGCATTTGTGATCCCAGATGAACGGGGTCCCCGTCTTCATTAAATGGCTGTAGTGGCGGCACTTGCCGGAGAGATTGGCTATGAATCGTCGGATATATGCGAGCTTTCCTTAAAGAAACCGCAGTTGCATGAGAGTTCTTGGTGGAGGCATTTCCATGATCGCCTTGATCTTCGACGGGTCTATCTCGAGGCCCCGGTGTCGTACGATGAATCCTAGGAATTTTCCCGAGGAAACTCCGAATGCGCATTTCAGAGGGTTCATCTTCAGGTTGTACTTCCGAAGGTGCTGAAACACGATCTTCAGATGCTCCCAATGCTTCTCGTACGACTTGCTTTTCACCACGAGGTCATCGATATAGCATTCGACGATTTCATGTATGAGGTCATCGAAAATCTTTGTCATGGCCCTCTGATAGGTAGTGCCGGCATTCTTCAAGCCGAAAGGCATCACTTTGTAGCAGAATATTCCCAGAGGAGTCTGGAAAGCGGTATGCTTCTGGTCTTCGGGGTGCATCTTTATTTTATTATACCATGATGATCCGTCTATGAAGGAGAAGACTTCATGAGTGGACGTGTTGTCTATCATCAGCTCGGTAACCGGTACGGGAAAATCATCCTTCGGGCAAGCTTTGTTGAGGTCCCAAAAGTCTACGCAGATGCGCACCGTCCCATTTTTCTTCATCACTGGGACAATGTTGGCGATCCAGTCAGGATACTGAACTTCTTGGATAAAGCCGGAGTCGATTAGCTTCTGGACTTCGGCGTTGATGCTATTTTCAAGTTCGAGCCGCATTCTCCTAGGTCCTTGTTTGACTGGCTTGACGTCCGGGGATATCGCCAATTTACGCACAGCTATTTCCGGATCTAGCCCCGGCATCTCGGAGTAGTTCCATGCAAAGCAGTCTTTATACTGCATGAGCACGTCTCTTAGCGTAGCTACCTATTCTTCGGACAGCAGCTCACTGACAAACGTAGGCCTCGGGTCGTTTGCCGTCCCCAAGTCGATTTTCCTTAGGTTGTCCGCAGTAGTATATATTCCATCGTCCAGCTCTTTTAGCGCCGGTGGAAGTTCTGAGATCAAGTAATCTTCATCCTCATTTTTGAAGCACCAGGAGAGGTCATCCATATCCTTGCGTACTTTTTCTTCTGACAGAGTTATCGCGTGACAGGTACGAGATCGTTTCCAAGACCGATGTTGATCTGGTTCTACTCTCGCTATGTACGTTGCTTTTGGAACATGCTTATGTGGTGGGGTTACCCTCCAACTGCTAGATAGAGCGAACCTGCCTTACTGATACTGGTCTTCTACCCGATTTTTGAATATGAAGCAATCTTCGAGAGGATATCCTATCGCTCGGTTATAAGAGCAATAATCCGGATGAGAGACCCCGTCTGCTTGTTCGGGGTGTTTGGACTCCGGGAGCGTAATCATTTGATGTTTCATGACAAGATCGAATATCCTCCTTGTCTTGTCTTGGGGAAAAGAATATGCTCAACCCATCTTCTTTATAAGAGAGGGATCCCGGCTGCTCAATTCTCGATCGCGTGGCTTCTTGGACCTGCTTTGCTGTTGTCGAACGTTTTTTCCGTTCTTTAGTTTGTTTCTGCCTCCACGTCGGGTCTTCTATATGACGGGCTAGCGACGAAGGGTGTCGTTATTCTCCGTAGCCTGCTGAAGGAGACACTGCGTCTTGCCTTTCTCGTAAATGGCCATTTCACGGTTGTGGTCATCCCGGGCCTTTTGACCCGGTTCCCTTATTAGCTTCTCCATCTGTTCTTCAAATGACGGACTTGACATTTTTACGGAAGGATCTCGTTTTGGTTCAATCGCAGTGTCTTCTGACAGAGCATATCCTTCTTCATCGAAGTCATGTATAACGCAGCTGACATGGAATCGCTCCCGTTTCTTGGATCGAACATATCCAAGCCCGATCGTTTCCATTCTCCCATTGGGCAATTTTTGCTGAGTTCCGGAGACGTTCCAGATCCTGTTGTAGAACTGAGCTTGTCGAGCAGTCTGTTTGAAGGGTACGCCTTGGCGCCTCAACAGCCTTTTTAATTCTTCTGTGTAGTATCTAGGCAGACGGATGGGCTAGAGCCTGTCAAGCGTAGAATCAGCACCATGCCAGATTTCTTTTTCCACTTTGGTTTCCGTGGATCGATAAAAGAGGATCGCCTTTTCATCTTTCTGCCTGGGAGGGATATAGAACGTCTGCAGTTCTTATACACTATAGGTATCAAGTGCATCGAGCTCTTTGTAGTGCTACCGTGGAACCATAGCGATTTGCAAATTCTGATCATCTCCAGCGAAGGCCTGTGCTAATGGACGGACCGAGAATACTGCATTGATCTCATCTTCAGAGTCACTGTCAAAGACCAGAATAGGGGTAGACGGTCCCGGTTTGTTGCATTGGGACGGTCCTGAATAGACTATCTCTTCCTCCTCCTCGGTATCGCTCCTAAATACCGGAATAGTGGTGATAGCTTTCTGCTTATTCTCTGGTTTATGACATCTTTCCGTGTCTTCAAAGTCTGGTAGGAAATACTTTGCATCTTCGTAACTTTGTACTTCATTCACGGAAAATGGGTTTAGCTCTCCTGTCACGGTATACTCGAGACCATCTTTGAAGTACTTCATACACTGATGTTGTGTAGAAGGGATGATGTTGTACTCGTGTAACCAAGGCCTGCCGAGCAAAGCGTTATAGCAGGTCTTGGCGTCAATGACATTAAATTTGATGTCAGTGATGAGCAGCCCAAAACGTAGCATCCGTATCACAGACCCGAGCGCCCGTGATGACTGGGAGTCGAACCCGGAGATAGTGATTTTATCCCGAGCGAGGTGCTGGACGCTCATGCAGATTTCTTTTAGCACCCTCACATTTAGGAGATTGACAGAGGACCCGTTGTCAACTAGGATCTTCCCTATCTTGATGTCATGGCAGTATCCGGTGACATATAAGGGACGGTTGTGCTCGCATGTTCCGATGAGGAGATCTTCATCGCCGAAAGTGACATCAGCCATGTGAACTTCTTCGAGCTCGTCCTTCATCTTTTCTTCGGTGAGGAAATCTTGAAACTGTTCGGGCTCTTGTAGTGCCCTGATCAGGAAATCTTGCACCTCTATAGAGAATAGAAGGGCATCCAAGACGCTCAGCTGTGAGGGTATCTTCCTCAAGTGTGCTAGGACATTGTAATCCACTTTACTTTTCTTGGACGGGTTTTGGCTGCCATCTCTTCGAAGACTCGGTCTTCGAGGGTGATATCCTCTGGGACTTTTTCCTTCCCCTTATCTTTTCTATTTGATCCCATGTTTGCAGGTCCGAGATTCTTTTCAGGCATCGTACGGTTGCGCAGCTGAATATTCTCACAGTTCTTCACCTCGTCCTCTTTTCCTGAGGTGGATTCTTTGAAGAGAGGGCCGAGGGCTATTTATTCATCAGAATCGCTCCCGAAGGTGAGAACTTATGATCCCCCGGAATCAACCATGTGACAGTTGCCGGCAGTTCCTTTACGCTCATCTGTCGTGCTTCTCTCTTCCCGACGAGTCTTGCGCTTCAATCGCCTGACGTGTTGTAGGTGGGTAACATATCCCTGCCACCAGTTTTTAAAGGCGTTGCACTCTTCGGTAGGGTGCGTGATCCTCCGATGGTATAAGCAGTAATTTGGATGTGCATCTACTTCGTCAAGGTGTATGCTGCCAGGAGTATTTCCTTTAAAAGGCGGCAGCTTCATTCCCATTGACAGGGCTTTGGCGAATTGCTTCTATCTTAAGCCTGCTTTTGTTTGCTGTAGGCGTGCTTTGATCTGGTTGGGATGCTCTACGGTTTATCAATACCGGAGCTTCATCAACTTGACGTCGACGCTTGGCCCTCTCATATATGGCCGTTTCCCGCTCTCTGTCAGCTTTGCTTTTCTGAAGAGCTTCGTTCAGCAGCCTGTCAATCAATTCGTCTGATGGCTCCAGGGATTTTGGTTCCGGTTCTGAATCTGCCCCTAGATTCTCTGTATCAGGATCCTCTTTACTGTCTATTAATGAGTGAGAGATCACGTAGCAGCTTGCCATATAATCCTCGGGCTCTTCTGAAGAATTGTCTCCTTCATCAGCGTCATCGTCTTCATTTTCAAGTACATACTTAAAGAATTCGTCCAATGTGATTGGGGTCCGTGCCCTCTGGTTATATTCTTCCGGTGCATCGATGTATTTCTGCATACATGTACGGCTATCGTCGGGTTGGAAGGGCTTCTTAGCTTCTTCTTTTTCTTTAAAGACATTGGAGGCTTGGCCTGAATGTTTTGTCCACCTTCACCAACTTTCAGCGTTGGGCGCGGCTTCAGCATCCCCTCAATAATCTCGGGCTCCAGCGGGCTCTTCCACCTAATCACCGGACATGCTTGGAGATTTTTCAGCATTCTTTTAGTTTTTGTCGAAAGAACAACTTCCCATGGAGCTTCCTCTATAAATGAGCATGATGCCCCCGGTGTGTCCATCTTTTTCGGAGCGTGTGGTTGTAGCGGGTTTACCCTCCAGTTTTCAGACAACACGAATTTTCCTTGCTGGTACTGGTCCTCAATCCAGTTTTTGAAGAAAAAGCAATCTTCGATTGGATGGCCCATTATTCGATGGTAGGGGCAATAGTTGGGACTGTTGACGTCACCAGGCTGCAGTAGGCATTTTGGATCCGGCAGGGTGATGAGCCTGTTGCGCATCGCCAGCTCGAACAGTCTTCTCGTTTTATCCCGGGGAAACGAATAAGGGTGTTTTAGCTTCTCGTTGAAGAATCGTTGTTTATCATTTTGGCAATTAGCTGGTTTTGGACCACTAGGCTGCTGCTGATCATTGGCGACTAAGGTTGCTTCCCATTTCCCCTTTTCGTTTCGAGGTTCCATTTTCGAGGAAGACGGTCTATGGCCATCTGGTCTATTTGGACCAGCTTGTCAATCAAGGCCTGGAAGGTTGTCGGCTTAAAAAACATCATGAACTGGGATATGGTCGCCTGAGGATCGAGGGTTCCTACGAACATGCCCACAGTAGGAGCTTCCTCTATGCGTTGTTCGCACTTTGACCATAGGTTCCACCACCGAATTGCATACTGAACCCATGTCTCTCCCGGCTTCACTCTGGCATTGATCAACGCCGTAATTGGGGTACGTTCGCTGGCGCTTGCGAACCTTTGTGTAAACAGTAGCTCCATTTCTGCAAAATTCTTGACAGAGTCATTCGGAAGCTTGGAGTACCATTCGAATGCTGTCTCCGACAAGCTGCCAACAAACTGGCGAAGCAGTAGTTTGTCGTCACCCCCTGTATTACCGCACAGAGCCCTGGATTGAGCAACATGCTAGTGTGGATTACCCGTTCCCTTATACACATGGAATTTAGGGATCGTATATCCTAGCGGGTACTTTATTTGATCGTACCAACCCAGATAGGGTTGTCCAGTCTTGACGATTTGGCCGGCTTCTTCGCTCGCCTGATGAGCTCTTATCTGTTGAGCTATATAGTCGTCAAGGGCGGCTTTGGAGATGGTCTCTTCCCTGGCTGCTGATAAAGCCGGAAGAGGGTTTGAAGACTTCCCTCTATCGTCTTCAATTATTACTGGAGGATCTTTGGCTGGGTGGTCTGGCTGGATCATCATGCCCACCATATCTTGGAACAATAGCGCCTTTTGTTTTATGTTGGCCTCTTGTTCCTCGGCCTCTTTGTCTTTCTTCTCGAGCATTCTTCAGAGGAACTCGGCGTCGGTTTCCTGTTCCCGGCGCTGCTCTGACGACGTCTTCCGGCTTTCTTTCGGCCAGTGAGCGCGGCCATCTTCGTTAGCATTTCCTGGAGCTTTTGCTGTTACTCCTGGGCTTTTGTCACAGATCGGGTGAGTGGTCGATGCCCATAAAGATACGGATATCCTCCCTCCCGGAAGCCATGTAGATGGTGTGCACTACCATGCCCCCAGACTTGGGGCGCTTGGATTCAGCACCCTTGAGATTTGTCACGGACACAGGGATCTTCTCCGGCCTTCTCTTTTATGGGCGGTGGAAGTTGCGGGGGCTGTTGCAACTGATGCTTTCCATGGTACGACAGCGGTGAGATTCTCTTCTTGCCGAATCTTCATTCTCTTCTGTCGACGGGAGTAGTCTTGGTCGATCACAGAGTCTTGGACTCTTCGCCAGACCCTGTGGATTTTGGAGGACAGCCGCTGAAGGGGCTGCTCTGGCTTTGTTTCAGTAACATTCTCTATAGACGGAGGAGATCTTTTAAGCACGGCGGTCGAAGAGTTCTTGCGCACCCTCCTGAGTGGTTCAAAGCTATTCCCAGTTGAACAACAGCGTCAATTTCTACCATCGAATCTGGTGGAGTCAATCCAGAAGGGGAACTGCCCCCAGCTTTCCTCACTCGATGCCAGTGGTGACGTCAAGCGCATCTTGCAGATGGGATCACCTCCGTTGTCGGGGTAGCTGCATCGTGCTTCATGCTTTGATGAGAAACTGCTGTTGGTGTTTGCCTGTCAAAGGCTGACGTCCGTAGAGAGGGGATGGACAACCTGTCGAAGGCAGACTTTCGAGCAGAGGTAGCAGCCTTGGTGACTTCGCCTAAAGCGGGAGTTGGAACGGTCAGTCTTGTGAAGATCGACCCCTTAGTAGAATAAGTCTCTCCGATGACTTTATTTACTGGAGCAGGGATGGCTATCCATTTTGGGATAGCCCCTTCAGGTAATGCGGGCTTCTTCATGGGCCCATTGGAGTTTTGGCACAGTCTGTTAAAGATCGAGGCGTTGGATTTGGGCGGCCCGTTGAGAGGGGCCACGGAAGTTGCAAGCCAATCAAAAACCGACTTCTTTGGAGCTTCTTGCGATGGCACTGGGGCGTTGAAACTCATTGGTGGGAGCATGGTCCCGAAGAACAGTCCAGTGGTAGCCTGAGTCACCTGTTCTACTGGCATGGCGAAGATGGAGGCCGCTTGGGGCCCATAAGTCACTCCTCCGACAAGGACGGAGTGGGAGTTGTTGTTGCAGCTAGTGCAGTTGGAAGCCATTTTCTCTGCACGGGAGCAAGACACCAAATCTTAGTACCTCGAATCCAGGGGTAACCACATTAAACCGCGATTCGTTCGCGAACAAGACACATGAAATGTGGAGTGGAAAGAGGAAAAGGTCCTACCGGGCGTGCCAGAATCTGTTTACCGCTAAAAACAGAGACGAAACCGCGTAGGTCGTCTTGCCTGAATTTGGGGGCAGATGCTATTTGGTTTTATCCGTCTACCTCTCCGAAGATACCAAGTTGATTTATAGCACCGTATATCGGAGGTTTAGATAGATGCGGCCGTTGTAGCAGACTTCGTCAGATTCCCCCTCGTGTACGAGGGGTTTTTTATTGTGGGGACGCTCTTCCCTGCAGACGCAAGCCCCTGCAGTTAATTACGCTACCGCGTCGCGGTAACGACTTTCTCCTTCTCCAGATGGTCACTTCGTGTTGTATGTGTTTGTTTTGTTTTTAGTTGCCCGTGGATTGTATACGGAGACTAATTTATATTGTCGCCCGTAGGGCGTGGATTAGTCAAAATCCGTATTTTCATAGATTTGGGTTTTGGTTGGTTTAAGGATCGTTAATCTTGTTAAAGATTAAGATCATCTTAAATGTTTGTTAAAGATACGTTAGTCTAATTTTAGACTAAGATCTACTCAACGGGATTTTGGATCTTTTAGATCCAACGAAAGAGTATTTGGACTCTATCGTTTTAATTTAGGGACATTGCGGTTCATTGGGTTTAAGGACATCGTAGTCCATGGAGTTTAAAGACATCATAGTCTGTGTTTAAAGACATCATAATCTAGTTTAAAGACATCATAGTCTGTGGGGTTTAAAGACACCATAGTCTGTAAAGTTTCTAGTTGTCAGGACCTGCCACCTCTCTGAAGACGTTGAAGAATTACAACGACACATATCAAAGGTGTGAAGAGATGTACCCTTGAATCGATCTTGGTTGAGAGATCTGTAGTCAAGGTTTGGGACTAAGACCAATTAAATAGATTGTGAGCACATGGGCTCAGTTAATCTGAATTCAGGACTTATGGCCAACTTGGGTTCAGTCCACTCAGATTTGAATAAAATGTTGAACATTTGTTTGGGCTCAGTCATTTTCGGTTCAATAATGCTGAGCATTAATTTGGGTTCTGACACCCCTCTTTCTTTTGTTTTTATTAGGTGTTGAACACTCTTTACGGCGCAGAGCGTTTTAAGTAAAGAACACTTTGTGTTCCCTCAGCGCACACGTGAGGAGCACGTGGTGCGCTTGGCGCTGAGCGCTAGACCTGGAGCGCTAAGGAGCTTTCTTGTAAAATAGCGCACACGAGAAGAGCACGTGGTGTGCTTGGCGTTGAGCGCCAGACCTGGAGTGCTAAGGCGCTTCTTATGAAATGGCGCACACGTGAGGAGCACGTGGTGCGCTTGGCGCTGAGCGCCAGTCAATGAATGCAGAGCGCTCTTCTAAAATAGTGCCCACATAAGGAACACGTGAATCGCTTGGCGCTGATCACCAGACTTGGAGCGCTAAGGCGCTTCTTGAAAAATAGCGCACACGTGAGGAGCACGTGGTGCGCTTGGCGCTGAGCGCCAGACCTGGAGCGCTAAGGCGCTTCT
Organism: Agapanthus africanus; assembly: GCA_030015575.1. Classification (NCBI taxonomy): domain Eukaryota; kingdom Viridiplantae; phylum Streptophyta; class Magnoliopsida; order Asparagales; family Amaryllidaceae; genus Agapanthus; species Agapanthus africanus. Next base: position 455,920,575 of record CM057349.1, read on the forward strand.
TATGAAATGGTGCACATGTGAGGAGCACGTGGTGCGCTTGGCACTGAGTGCCAGTCAATGAATGCAGAGCGCTCTTATAAAATAGTGCCCACGTGAGGAACACGCGGAGCGCTTGGCGCTGATCGCCAGACTTGGAGCGCTAAAGCGCTTCTTATAAAATAGCGCTTGGAACACTGGGCGCCGAGCGCTAAACTTGGAGCGCTGAGGCGCTCCTTTTTAAATTGGAGCGCTAAGGCTCTTCTTTGGTAGTTCTGATTAACTTTGTACTCTGAGAATTAAATTCTCGTTCATATGAGACTTTGTCTCATAAATCTAAGAACTAAGTTCTTCTTTTTTCTGATGAGATGTTTCGCTCTCTTTGTTTTTGCAAAAAAAACATTGTCTTATGGATCTGTGATCTAGAAAAAGAACTGAGTTCTTATGATGTGAGAGTTAAACTCTCAAAAGTCGAAGAGATATTATGATCTCACTTATTATCATTTACCTTGAAGAAAATTTCTTTTTCTTAAAGCTTGCTCTTCTTTTTTCTTTTCTGAGAGCTTGAAGTTTCTGGTGGGTTCCTTTGTGCAAGACTTGAAGTATTGGGTCCTTTATATAGGGGAGGCTGATTTGTTGAATCAGTTAAGGAAATCTTTCTCTAATTGATTTGGGGATATTTCCCCAATATTGGATCTTTGATCCTAGGGCTTCTGTTTTACAGAATACAACCTTCTTGTCTTTAACAAGTTTGGGAAAATATTTTCCCATACAGAACTTATTCTGTATCTTGGTGAATTTTAATCACCATTGGATCTTTGATCCAAAGGTGCTCTGATTTACAGAGCACAATCTTTCCTGTTTGGAAAGATTTGAGGAGTATTTCCTCAACAGAATTTTATTCTACTAATTTGATGATTTTTAATCATCTTCGTTGGATCTTTGATCCAAGGGTGAAGAATGTTTAGTTCTAGCGCTTGGCGCTCTCATTCTTTGCACGTGAGGCGCTGCCTCAGAGTCTTTGACTCTCAGAGCTGGCGCTCCTAGCGCTAGCGCTCTCGTGCTTTGCACATGAAGCGCTATCTCAGAGTCTTTGACTCTTAGCGCTGGCGCTCCTAGCGTGAGCGCTCTCGTGCTTTGCACGTGAGGCGCTGTCTCAGAATCTTTGACTCTTAGCGCTGGCACTCTTGGCGCTAGCGCTCTCGTGCTTTGCATGTGAGACACTGCCTCAGTTTAAATTTCAAACGTTGAACAGAGCTTTGCTCTGATTGGGGGAAACATCTATATACCTTAAAATCGTTAAGATATGAATCCATTCTATATATCCAATATAGAAACAAAGGCACTAATTTAATTGGAACCAGATTCAAAAATCATGCAGCTATTTCCAGTGCATATCAAACAAATGGAAGAAGGCCAAGCAGCATTACTCATCAAGGAATGCATCCACGTATGAGTAACCTGAAAGAGAAGCAAGTTCTCAAAACTATTACTTACAATGGAATACCTAACACAAGTATCTACATTTTCGATTACCTTGAAGAATCCTGATACTTGCAACACATGGTTCTCTATTTTATTCTTATATTTATATCTTCTCAAAACTTGGACCTTATATTTCAACGAAATACTTGTCCAAAACTAGAGAAGTCGTGAGTAAATGGAATATAGTACGTGTACCAACCCTTTTGTCCTAATGGACATCGGACAACATACAATACTTTGTATAAGGCCACTGAGTTTAATAACTCAAACCATGTACGTTGTAGGTTGAAAACTGTGATATGGTTAAGAAGAATTACACCGTTGTTGAATGCACATCACCTAACCATCAACTGATATAGGTAAATGTCATTGACATAATTTAAAAAAGTTAAATCTCACTTTATAAAATAAACATACAGATATATCAGTTTGAAATTGGTGCATAACGATAGATATTCAAAACCAAATATTTGCCGTCAGGAAAAACCCAGGTGATTTCCTCAAATATCACCAATTACAACGAATTCTGATATGTATTGAGGATCTAATCATCTAATTCCCAATATCTTACTCCCACTCATCATCCGTAATGCCATACAGATGTGAGAATCAAATCTGGTAATACATACAATGGAGTCAAAATCAAATTGGGAAAACAGTTTTCAATTAACACTGCACAGTAAAACTGAAACATGAAAATGTTTCGAAGGGGTATCTGAGCATTCCTAGTAATACCTCTTCCACTATTTTGATTCATGACAGTAACCGTATACTTTCTTGTCTTCACTCCAATCCCTTTATTTGTCTTTACTTATTACCTTCTATACACAACCCTTAGGCTAAATAGTTTTCATCCTTGCCTACCTTTCGGCACCAGCCTAAGGTTTAGAAGACGACTATCCAATAAGCGTAATAGGTGTACTCTTCTAATCCCAGGATGTTAGTTATGTATATGCCCTAGAGGCCATTATTGTACATATGATGTATATTATAGTGGATGCTTGGATATATATAGAGAGGACTTTCTTGCTCGATATGATAGTATGCTATATGGTTTCACTTTGTCTTAACATATTGACTTGTATTAGATTTCTGTCATGCTCTCACATGTTGATAAAGCCCTTAGGATATGTACTTGACTACTAGGACTATGATGCAGATCATACTAGTGGGGCCAGGATAGTCCACGAGTACATCCTATAATTGTTCCTAGTCGAGGGTGTATCGAGACAAGGCATCGATACTCCAGAGTAGACTAGCATATACGCATCTTGACCCATATGATGGACGATGGATGATCCCACATCCATTGGTGTTTGACATCAAAAATGATGTACGGGTGCTCAGTGGAGACTGGGTACACTGAACGGACTCGACGAGAACTCCAAGATGGTATTATACTTATCGTCAAATAGCAGTTCTCTGGTGACACTGGTACAGGTTAGTCTGTAGACCCGAGATCTTCATAGAGTCTTGTGTGATTCCCACTGTGCTTTGATTTCCACCTTACCACGTTCATGAGAACGTGCAAAACGGTGGATTTTGGGTACAGTCCCGAATCACATGGAGGCAATGAGCGATAGGAGGGGTTTCGTCTCCCCCGGTATTGGGGGTTGATGTTGCGCTGTGTTCGGTGGCTATAACTGGAAGTCCCTGGCCAGGGCAGATATGGAGATCTACTGGTAAATGTTATCAGTAGTTTCTCGACCTTTCATGAGCCTCACATCGACACTAGTTATCGGTTACCGGGGTCTGACGTTTACCACCCTTAGACTGGAAATGCGACATATCTGACGAAGATACCGGACTGTACGGTAGTTTTACTGACTGGATGTAGGGTTAGCATAGCACCTTGTGAAGGTTTTGGCAAGCATCAATCATGCTACTTTAAAATTTTTGGGGTGCTAAACAAACCCTAATCAAGATCTTAACTAGAAAATTAGGGTTAACATACATGTAAACAACTTTACATATAAGAGAGAGGGATTACAACCTTTGTAATCCGTTCCTTCGCTTCATAAGCTCCGAGCAGTGGTCCCTTCGCCGCGATCCATGAACTCCCAGACTCTAGAGAGGCTCCACAAATCGAATGGTCCATGCTTGCTAGAAGTCTTCCTTTTTGAAGATGATCTACCTTGAAAAATCTCAAACTCAAGCTCTCACTTCTCTAATCAAGTATTAATGAGGTGAACACCCTAATCTAAGTGGCTAGAATAGATGAGGATGATGAAGTAGGAATTTCTCTCTCTTTTGTTTTCATTTTCTCACTTTAAATCATCACTTCACAAAAAGCTAGAAAACCTTTTCAAAGATGAAGAAGAAGAAAAAAGCTTTTGTGATGAATAATGAATTATTGTTATGGTTACAAATGACAACCATGAGTTAATAAATGAAGGCCTTAACTCATGTAGAGAATAAACTAGAATTAAGGGCTTGGGTTGGGTTAACAAAATATCAAGCTAGAAAACAAAAAGGAAAGCTTCATGAAGCTTCATGAAAAACCTAACCCAAATCCAAAACCTAACTTTGTTTAAACTTAATAACCGTGTTGCATTTATAACCCTAACTTGTTACAATATTATATATCACATATACAATATATTTTATAACAAAAGAAAATAATACAATTAACATATATCGCATATACATCAATGTATTATCTAATGAGAAAATGAATCAATAAAGCGAGCTTATATTAGTTAACGTAATGTAATATATCACATATATAATTATACAATAAATTATAGAATCAACTCTTGATCCGATAATCCGTCTATATTATATATAACCGACTAATATAGCATGTACCAATTCATCGAATCAACACTTGATCCGATGACCCGGCCATATCAAATATACCCGGCCGATATCTCATATCGCGAGAATAGAATACGGTATCTCATATCGTATTATTCTCGGTCCCGCACATATCACATATGTGCTCCTACACCATTTTGCCTGAGCTAGGAAACCTTTGTGTAAGACTCTAAAGAATCGTCAATACGCCGGCAGCAGGTGATGATCATATCAAACACCCACAAGCTGCAAGCGGTCAGCTAAACGTAACATCCACCCGTGTATTGAGCAATAAGAAGATCAATAAGCAAGCCTGTATATTCTCCTGCAAATCCAATCAGTAACACTCCCGTACAGTCCGATCTCTTCGTCTTATATGTTGCATATCTAGTCTAGGGGTGGTAAACGTCAAACCCCAAGAACCGATAAGTCGTGTCGATGTAAGGCTCATAACGGGTCGAGAAACTACTGATAACTCTTACCAGTAAATCTCCATATCAGCCCTGGCCAGGGACTTCCAGTTATAGCCAATCGAACACAGCACAACATCAACTCCCTATACCGGGAGAGACGAAACCCCTCCTATCGCTCATTGCCTCCATGTGATTCGGGACTGTACCCAAAAGCCACCGTTTTGCACGCCGTCTTGGACATGGTAAGGTGGAAATTAAAGCACAGTGGGAATCACACAAGACTCTATGACGATCTCGGGTCTATAGACTAACCTGTACCGGTGTCACCGGAGAACTGCTATCTGACGATAGGTATAATACCACCCAGGAGTTCTCAGCGAGTCCGTTCAGTGTACCCAGTCTCCAATGAGCACCCGTACATCATCTTTGATGTCCAACACCAATGGATATGGGATCATCCATCACCCATCATATGGGTCAAGATGCGTGTACACTAGTCTACTCTGGAGTATCGATGCCCTGTCTCAATACACTCTCGACTAGGAACAGTTATAGGATGTACTCGTAGACTACCCTGGCCCCACTAGTATGATCTGTATCATAGTCCTGGTAGTCGAGTACATATCCTAAGGGCTTTATCAACACGTGATCACAAAACAGTATTTGTTAACATGTTAAGATAAAGTGAAACCAGATAGCATACTATCATATCGAGCAAGAAAGTCCTCTCTATATATATCCAAGCATCCATTATAATATACATCACATGTACAACAATGTCCTCTAGGGCATATACATAACTAACTATCTCCCACTTGCACTAAGGCCAGCTGTTGTAGTATCTCATATCCAACATCCCAAATAGACTCTCAAATTATATCTGAAAAATGGCTTTTGTGAGTGAATCCACAGTGTTTTCCTTCGTATCAAATCTCCTAACCTCGATCTCCCGGCGATCAACTATCTCCCGGATTAGGTGATACCGCCTAAGAATATATCTGGACTTCTGATAGGACCTGTGTTCCTTGGCCAAAGTCATAGCTCCATTGTTATCACAATACAGAGGTATTGGATACTCAATGGACGAAACCATACCAAGTTCAGTGATGAACTTCTTTATCCAGACAGCCTCTTTGGAAGCATCGTTGGCAGCGATGTATTCAGCCTCCATCATCGAGTCTGCCACGGTTTCCTGTTTGGAACTCTTCCAACAAACAGCCCCTCCATTGAGGGTAAAGACAAAACCCGAGTGCGACTTAGAGTTGTCCTTATCACTTTGGAAGCTCGATCGGTAAAGGACTCCACCTGGAGTTCTCTGTTACCATACACCAAGAACATCTCTTAAGTCCTTCTCAAGTACTTGATAATGTTCTTCACAGCTGTCCAGTGATTCTCTCCAGAATCTGCTTGATACCTACTCACTATACTTAGTGAGTAGGCTACATCGGGTCTGGTACATAGCATCGCGTACATGATAGAGCCTAATCCCGAATCATAGGGTATCTCTTGCATGCGAGCTCTTTCCAAATCAGTCTTGGGAGACATCTCTTTGGAGAGAGTGGGTCCAGGGATCGTGGGTAAATTCCCACGCTTGGATTCTTCCATACTAAACCTCTTTAGTATGGTATCAATGTACCTAGATTGGGACAATCCCAGTATCCGTCCAGATCTATCTCTATAGATCTTAATCCCAAAAATGCAGGAGGCATCACCTAGATCTTTCATTGAGAATCTTTGTGATAAGAAGAGCTTGACCGATTTCAGCATAGGAACATCATTTCCTATCAAGAGTATGTCATCCACGCACAATACAAGGAAGACGACTTTAGTCTCTGCCACCTTCTTATATATACAAGGTTCATCTAAGTTTTTGATGAAGTCAAACTCTTTGACTACCACATCAAAACAGATGTTCCAATTCCGCGATGCCTGCTTTAACCCATAGATGGATTTAAGCAGCTTGCATACCTTCCCGCTGCTCCCACTGTTTATGAACCCATAGATGGATTTACGCACTCTTCCAAATCACCATTTAGAAAGGCGGTCTTAACATCCATTTGCCAGATTTCGTAGTCATGGTATGCAGCAATAGCAAGTAAGATCCGGATGGACTTAAGCATAGCCACTGGAGGAAAGGTTTCGTCATAATCCACACCTGGTCGTTAACGAAAACCCTTTGCAACAAGTCTAGCATTGTAAGTCTTAACTTTTCCATCTACACTAAGTTTCTTCTTAAAGATCCATTTTCTCCCAATGGGTTTTACCCCTTCAGGAGCAATTTCCAAAGTCCATACTTTGTTGGTGTACATGGATTCTATCTCAGATCGCATTGCATCCAGCCATTTCATAGAGTCACCACTCGTGATGGCCTGCTCGAAACTAGTGGGGTCATCATCTTCCATGATGCAATCCTCGCTCCCACCATCGATGAGAAAACCGTAGTATCTCTCAGGTGGATGAAGAACCCTACTAGATCGGCGGAGAGGCAGGGGTTCGTCGGGAATTACTAAATCCTCTGGTTCCACCAAATCTTCTGTTGCAGTTTGTGTAGCTGGAACTTCTTCCAGTTTTACCTTCTTGCCACTAATTTCCTTTGCAAGAAATTCCTTTTCTAAAAAGGTGGCATGTCGAGAAACAAACACCTTTTGTTCCTCGGAGCGGTAGAAGATATACCCTCGCGAATGCTTGGGATATCCAATAAACTTGCACAGAACAGACCTTGCCTTGAGCTTGTCCGGATTTTGTGTTTTCACATAGGCCGGACAACCCCATATCTGAATAAAATTAAGACATGGCATCTTCCCATTCCATATCTCATATGGAGTGGTAGGTACTGATTTGGTTGGAACTCTATTCAATAGGTATGCAGCTGTCTCCAGCGCATAGCCCCAAAAGGAAATAGGCAACTCAGCATTGCTCATCATAGAGTGCACCATATTTAATAGGGTGCGATTCCTACGCTCCGATACACCGTTGTGCTGTGGTGTATAAGGAGGAGTAAGCTGAGAGAGAATCCCATTCTCTTTTAGATAATCTAGGAACTCATTGCTCAAGTATTCTCCTCCTCGATCAGATCGAAGGATCTTAATACTTTTACCCGTTTGGTTCTCTACTTTGTTCTTATATTCTCTGAATTTCTCAAAAGTTTCAGACTTGTGTTTTATCAGGAACACATGTCCGTATCTTGAGAGATCGTCAGTGAATGTAATGAAGTAGGAAGAACCGTTCCTGGCATGTGTAGACATGGGACCACATACATCACTATGTATCAGTCCCAAGAGTTCTGTAACTCTTTCTCCATGACCACTAAACGGAGTTTTGGTCATTTTTCTTTTGAGACATGAATGACAAGTTTCATAAGATGATAATTCGAACGTATTTAAATAACCATCTTTATGTAACTTAGCAAGTCGTGTCGCATTGATATGACCAAGTCTACAATGCCACAAAAAGGATTCGTTCATTTCTGAACTTTTCCTCTTGTGTGTGTTCTGTATATTAAGAACTGTGTTTTGATTTAAAACGTATATGCCATTATTTAACGAGCCTCATCCAATCAACTTTTGATTTAGGAAGATGTTCATAACATTATCCTGTATTACAAAATTATATCCTTCTTTACTTAATAAAGAAACTAATATAATATTGTATATCATGTTCGGTATATAATAGCATTCGTTCAGAATCAATGTATTACCACTTGGTAATACAAGGTGATATTCGCCAACTGCTTTGGCTGCAACATTTGCACCATTCCCTAATCTTACGGAATGATCACCCATTCCCAGTTCTCTACCTCTCTTTAGCCCATGCAATATATTGCATATGTGGGATCCTGATCCGGTATCTAATGCCCAGGACGTAGAGTGAACTGAGAAACAGTTCTCGGTAACTAACACACCTAAAGAAGATGCATCAACATGCTTATTCTTCATTTGGGTGGCATGAGAATCCAGATATTCTTCTATTCTCTGCTCGGATTTATAACAATTATAAGTGGTAGCGGGACCAACGTTCCCCTGCTCAGTATAACAAGCGGGTTCAGTCAATACATCCATAATATTATCTTGATTAATGCCTGACATGGTCGCTACCTGTAGAGAGAGAGAAGAAAACACTTTAGCGTGTGCTCTTGCAAGATTAGATTGGTTATTATCTTATCTAATCAGGATGGCTCCCACTGCTTTAATCAAATCTTCCTTCAAACCCTAAAAGGTAAGATTGGTCAGGATTAATTACACCCTACAATTTCGTCAATCTTTCAGCCAGATCAGTGTTGGTACTTTGAGGGAGGTTCCCCGTGCTTTCGCACGGACCTAATTAAAATAAACCTCGTTTTCCCAGAGGCTTAACCCCGTTAACACCTTTCTTGACACCTACTTGATCGGCTAATTGTCATGTGTAAAACTCTCCCAGGAGTAATTCTTACTCGCAGTGGGTATCGGGATCAAACTATCTCATAGAAGGTATGCAATTTCATTGCAAATTTCAACACTTGAAATTCCTGATAATATCTTTTACCCCTAGCGTCTTATGACCTTGACGGAGGCCAAACTACCCATAAGGCGCTAGTCAAGTTCAACCCGTTATTTCCTGATTGAATTAGACCTACTCGCACGACCCTTGACGGAGGCCAAACAACGCCGTACGAATACCCTAATCCAATCGCATCTCATGCTTCAGGTAAGTACTAAATCAGCTACCGTACTCCTCGCCTTGACGGAGGCTAAACTACCGTAGCACGAATACTAAAATAGCACCTATCTGAAATAACGGAGGGCTGCGCAGGTTTTTCTGAAAACCATGAGCGTAATGAACTTGATATCGTTGTAGAAACAAGTGATTTTGAAAAGGAATGTTTTTGAGGCTTTTCTAGTTTCGCTAAAGAGGTCACTCCCGGTGAAGAGATCTCGGCTGTTTCCTCATCGAATAAGGTGTAGGATATTTCATAAATACCGCTGTGCAAAGCAAGAACTATAGAAGCAATCAAAAACTAAACCGTGAGTTTGTAGCATCTGCCAGTTTTGCTAAAGAGGTCACTCCCGGTGAAGGGATCTCGGCTCTTTCCTTATCGAATAAGGTGCTGGATATTCTTCAAGGAATACCGCTATGCAAAGCAAAAACTGTAGCTACCCTTTTTGAAAATTTGATTCTACAACATCTTTTAGGTTTCTTTTCTTTTATTAATCTCATTAATAAAAACCCATCATTTAAGCTTCCTAAGCATCATAGAAGAAACGAAAGCAGCAATATTTATATATCAACATATAATATAAACATTCGTCTCAGACAGTAATATGATCTCATCACAGAACATTGTAGCAGAAGTCAACATATGAAATATTGGATATACTAGGACATCCGTGTTTTATTTTGAGCCTATATAAAACACGGATTCCATAGTCGCGATGAATAGCCAAACCCACATCCCTAGACCCCTACGAGAGCGGCAAGTAACCCTACCAATTCTAAGGTTAGGAGACCCAGTCTCGACTCCTCGAGATGGCCTCCCACTGGACCCTAGAACCCGGTTACTTGTGCTCTCCGTCTTGGGTCTATCCTAATGTGGAAAAGTAAATAATATACAATGGTGACATCATCCTCAACCCGGAAGTGCCCCAAAAAAAGAATATTACATGCAAATGAATTTTACATGAATGAAAAAGAAAACTCTCATCTCACATAAAACCCCCGGCTATTCAATACACAACGATCCAATATAACATATCACAGCTAGGTAAATCGGCGTCCCCTCCATACCCCGGAGTCGAGGCAACATGAGACGAGAGAACATCAAGCATAGGTAGACCGGTGTCCTCTCCAAACCCTGGAGTCAGGGTAACGCGAGACGAGCGAACACGGATTATAAGTAGATCGGTGTCCCCTCCATACCCTAGAATTGAGGCAACGTGAGATGAGAGAACACCAACCATAGATAGACCGTTGTCCTCTCCCAATCCCGGAGTTGGGGTAACGCAAAACAAACGAACATCAAGCATAGGTAAACCGGTGTCCTCTCCCAGCCCCGGAGTCGGGGTAATGTGGGACGAGCAAACACCAAGTATAGGCAGACCGATGTCCCCTCCATACCCCAAAGTCGAGGCAACGCAAGACGAGCGAACACTAAGCATAGATAGACCGGTGTCCCCTCCTAAACCTAACGTCGGGGTAATATGAGATGAGAGAACACCAAGTATTAGTAGACCAGTGCTGCTACTCCTTCGGATTTGAGTGGGTTGGAGTTTGGTCGGCCATTTAGCGTCGAGCAAAAAGCTACGCGGCCGCCACGTGATGAGGGCATTGGACCCACAGCGCTGTTAGGCAGGAAGCTACCCACCGCAGATGGGCCAAGCAGGAAGCTGCCCGGCGGCCTCTTGATGAAGACTTTGGATCCACAGCATTGCTGGGCAGGAAGCTACCCGACACGGATGGGCAGAGCAGGAAGCTACCCGGCCGCCTCATGATGAGTACTTTAGATCCACAACACTATTGGGCAGGAAGCTACCCGCCGCATATGGGCCGAGCAGGAAGCTTCCCGGTGATCTCGAGATGAAGGCTTTTTAGATCAAGAATCTAGGCCGAGCAGGAGGCTGCCCGGTGGCCTCGTGATGAGAACTTTGGATCCACAGCGTTGCTATCCAGGAAGCTACCCACCGCGGATGGGCCGAGCAGGAAGCTGGTCGGCAGCCTCGTGGTGAGGGCTTTAGATCAGGAATCCACTTGTATGAATCGGTCGATGGGCGGTTGGATCGCTATGAATTCAATGTTTGTGCATCCTTGATTCTCGGTGCTACATGGCATATGGTGGGTATCTTGAGTTACGCGGATCTCCTGGAGATGTCGTTCAATCTTCCCTGATTCGGGCGAAAGGGAAGGAGCCAACAACCGGGCACCGTGTGGTGTTGCCCTATCGGGTTGATATGATACTCCGCAATTCACGCTATGGCGGGAGAAGATCTCAATAGTCGGGGAATTCTCGTTGAGGCTATTGTTTACCACCGAAGACTGAACTAATACGTTGAAACGTCTAGCCTCTTAATACCAAGTTGATTTATGGCACCTTATATAAGAGGTTTGGATAGATGTGACCGATGTAGCAGACTTTATCAGATTCCCTCTCGTTTATGAGGGGGTTTTGATTGTGGGAACGCTCTTCCCTATAGGTGCAAGTTCCTATAGTTAATTACGTTATGATAACAACTTTCTCCTGCTTCGGTAGTTCACTTTGTGTCATGTTGTATGTTGTTTATTATTGTTGCCCATGCATTGTATACGGAGACTAATATATGTCGTTGCCCGTAGGGCGCGGATGAGTCCAAATCCGTACATATATTTTCATGATTTGGGTCAAGCATTTGCTTGATGGGGCCCATGTTGGTAGCTTGGTTTGCCAACGGGAATGAACTTAGGACGCATTTTTCATATTTGTGAGGTCCATCGGTTCATATAAAATTTAGGCTTTATCTAAGGGCCGTTAGTCTTATTTGAGACTAAGATCAACTTAGATGTTTTGGATCAAGTATTTACTTGACAGGGTCTACATTGGTAACTTGGTTTGCCAACGGGAATGAACTTAACATGCATTTCTCGTATTTGTGAGGTCCATCCGTTCATATGAAATTTGGGTTTGATCTAAAAATCGCCGGTCATACATGAGACTAAGATCGACTTAGAAACAAATGAGCATATGGGCTCAACTGATTATTAGATCATATATGAATAACCAGTGGATAGCATACGGTAGTCAATATGGAAACAACCCGCAGGACAAAACATATTAGTTTAAGGACATCGCGGTCCATTATCGTTGTTTTTAGGGCAAATATTAGTTTAAGAACATTTCGGTCCATCCTTCCCATGTTTGGGAAGAGTATAAGTTTAGGAACATTTCGGTCCAACATTCACATGTTTGGGACAAAGTTTAGTTTAAGGACATTTCGGTCCATCATTCCCATGTTTGGGATGAAAGAAGAGGAGTTGTTGGTTGTTGGGACCTGCCACAACTCTGAAGACGTTGAGAAATTACGACATATATCATAGGTGTGGAAAGATACACCCTTGAACCAAATCCCGTATTTGAGGGAAAAAATCATGGTGGATCTAAGAATCGTTGGTCTTATCATTGATGAAAGATCATTAATCATATATGGGACAAAGATCAATTTGGATACCATTGATGAAAGATCATTAGTCATATATGGGACTAAAATCAACTTGGATATCTTGAGTATATTGGCTCAGTTGATGAAAGAAGAAGTTTAAACTTCACTGACCTAGCCAATTTGGGCTAAGATTAGGATTTTATACTACCCGGCGGTGCTAAGCATTCAGATATATAGCGCTCACATGTGTTTCACGTGAGGTGCTGAAATAGTGCTAGGCACTAGTCTTTTCTGACACTCAAGTGTGCTTCATGTGAGACACTGAGGCTTTAGCTTCTTTTGAGGGCTCACGTGTGTTTCACGTGAAGCGCTGAGTTTTGGTGCTCACATGTGTTTCATGTGAGACGCTGTCTTCTTAGAAATTTAATCTCTGTTGATATTTTAAGAGAGCCTAAAACTCTATTAATGGTGTTTTGACCATTAACGATCACCAAGATCACTATTTTGAGGATATGAGATCAGATTCTTTAAAAACTAAGTTCTTGATTTATGAGGGAACTATGTCCCTGGAGTATAAACTCTATTTTTTTCATGTCTTTTTTTCCATTGTTCTCCCTTGAATTTTTGATTCTCAAGAACAAGATCTTCCTAATGAGAATTAAGTTTTCAACTTGTGGGAGACTTATCATGTGAATCTCAGATTCAAAGAAAGAACTAAGTTCTTTTAAAGGGTAAACCCTTAGATATGATATGATAGGTAAAAAAGATATTTTGATCTCTTCTTTTTCCTTTATCTAGAGTTTTAAGGAGAATACGTTCTATCTTTTTTATTGGGAATTAAATTCTTTATTGTTTTGTGGAAGCTTGTAGAGAACCTTCTGAATATTTTTTTTTACAGAAATTTATATAGAGGGTATCCTCCCTTTTAGATTTAATCTCTTTACTTCTATTTATAGCAGAGGAGAAAAATCAATCTGTTGGAGGAAATCTCTCATTAAGAGATCGTGATTGATTTCATAATCAATCAAATTGATCTTAAAAATCAACCGGTAAATTTTATTTATCGTTGGATTTTTAATCCAAAGGCTCTCTGTTTAACAGAGAAGATTTCTTATTTTTTTTAATAAGATTAAGAAGATATTTCCCAAATATAGAATTTTATTCTATGAATATCTTGTTAGTTTAACAAGATTAGGAAGATATTTTTCTAACATAGAATTTATTCTATCATATGAATATCTTGTTTGTTTAACTAGATTAGAAAGATATTTTCCAAACATAGAATTTTATTCTATTTAACAGAGAAAATCTTTCTTATTTTAGAAAGATCAGGAAAATATTTCCTACATAGAATTTAATTCTATCAGATGGTTCAATTGGTCATTTTACCACCATTGGATTTTAAATCCAAGATTCTCTATTAGAGAAAGATCTTTCCATTAGAAAGATCAAGAAAAATATTTCTCAAATAGAATTTAATTCTATCACAGGAGATCATTTTAAATTGGGGCGCTCACGTATTATCACATGAGTGATGCCATATACATATATGGCAACGGCGTTCACGTGCTTTGCATGTGAGCGCTACCAAAAGAATGCGACAAGGGAACTCATGTGTTTAACACATGGGTGCTCACGTGTTTAATACGTGGGGACTATAATAGGATATAATCCTATCTGAAGCCGGTACTCATATGCTTTGCATGTGAGTGCTTTCCTGTTTAACATGTGGACGCTGCTATAGGATTTAATCCTATCCGCAGCAGATACTCGCTTGCTTTGCATGTGAGCGCTCACGTTCATTGCACGTGGGCGCTGCCTTCTATTTTTATAAAAGGAACAATAAGTTTTGAGCCAAAAAATTTTGCGGGAATAAATGCCCCCACTACTTATCCCACATAGGTATGTACGTGAGTTAAGTAGTGCAAAGTTATGTATCGTCATAGAATTGATAGCTTATAAGACAGGTTTAGGCCTCTGTCGTCTAAGGTTTTGTCCATCTTTATGAACCGTAAGGATATCAAGAAGGTTTTTCTCCGTATAATTCGTGAAGATCTCATAGGTGCATATTCTCCCTAGAATTCGTAAGCATTCCTAAGTGTTCATCGCCTCCGTGAGTCGTAAGGATCTCACTAGGGTATTTTTTCCTTACGAGTCGTGAGAACCCATAAGTGACTTCTTCACTTCATTGGTATGCAACTTTGGAGAATGTGGCCCGTTGATAGTATACAAGAGTTTGTATTGACCTCCTTGTAGGGTGGCGATGGCTTAGGAAATAGGTTTAGATCTGTCGCCTAAAACTTTTCAACTTTATGAGCCGTGAGAGTCTCATAAAGATATTTCTCCCTACAAGTCGAGAGGATCTCATAGGTGTATTTTCTCTTTAGAAGTCATGAGGACTCCTAAGTGTATTTTCTCTTGAGAGTCGTAAGGATCTCATAAGAGTATTTTCCCCTTACGAGTCGAGAGGACCCGTAAGTGGTTTCTCCTCTTCATTGGATGCAACTTTGGAGATATAGCTCGTGGATAGTATACAAGAATCGATATCAAACTACTTGTAGGGCAACGGTGCTTAGGAAACGGTTTGATATCCCCGTCGTCTAAGACTTTTCACCTTTATATGCCTTGAGGGTCTCATAAAGATATTTCTTCTTACGAGTCGAGATGAGTCGAGAGGATCTTGCAAGTGTATCCTAACATGAAATATAGATAATACCCTTTTTGATAGGGGTCCGTTAGGTTTATGGTACTAGGTTTAAGTCCATCGTACCGTCGCATTGTCTGATGTATTCTCAATACACGGTCCCTTAGGTTGCTGCTCGAGTAACCCCGCGTCTGTCGTGTCTCTGACCCCTTCTGAGGCTAGACAAGACGTCTTTAAGCAATCTTCTTAGGTTGTAATGTCCATATTACCATCGGAAGATCAAGCGTTAGGTATTGCCGTGGTGCTTTTTACTTGATGTTAGGCTTAATTTGAAGTCCCGATGAGTCATAACCGCACCCTTTGGGGTGGGATGATCTCCAATGGTCTTTAGGCTTTGTATGTATTCCCATCGAGACCTGAAGTTAGGAATATGCCGTCACTTCATTTTTATTTTGATGATGTCGTGCCAATTCTTCGCTGAATTTGGGTAGACATCCAAATGACATCTATGTTGTATGTATCACCATCGAGGTCTAGAGCTAAGATTTTGCCATCACTCCTCTTTTATTTGACCCTTGGGTCTTTATTGACGTCCCATCTGTACCTTACTGGAATGAGAAGAACGTGGATATGATCTCTAGGTTGTAGATGTTGCCATCAAGATCTGGAGCTAGGATTTTGCGATCACTCCACTTTTATTTGACCCTTGGGTCCTTTGTTAACGTCACGTCCGCACCCTATCAGAGTGAGAAGAACGTGAATATGATCTCTAAGCTATAGATATTTTTATTAAGATCTGAAGCTAGAATTTTACCATTACTCCACTTTTATTTGGCCCTTGGGTCCTTGTTGACATCGCGTCTGCACTGAGAAGGAATGTCGAGCTAAAATTAGGATTTTGCCATTACTCCGTTTTGATTTGGCTCCTTGGAGCCTTGTCGACACCACGTCTGTACTCCGCTGGAGTAAGAGAGATGTCGAATTAGTCTCTACGCTGTAGATATGCCATCAAAACTCGATTCTTCTTTTAACGAAGCATGGTGGAAAAATATGGTTCCCCTTTCTTTCATTTGTGCCTATGGATTGTATATAGGTGTCGGTGAACCTACCTGCAGGGCAGAAAAATTTTATATTATTAATTTTTTTATATTTCCGTGATACTCTATCTTTTCAGTTGTTTTATATCGCGAAAATCACGAGTGCACAATCATTTCGGCTATTTATCGCGGTGCCTACATTTTTTATTTTTACTCGCTATTTTTTATTGCGAGTTGCCCAAACATTTCAGCTATTTTATATGCATATATTTTTTTGGCTCACTGATTTTTATCGCGAGTTGCCCCATCATTTCGGCTATTTTTATATGCATATTTTTTTCGCTCGCTGAATTTATTGCGAGTCGGAGACTTGGGTTCTAATCCCAATCTTAGTATCAGTATTGCTACAACTGAAATATTGGCAGGAGTGAATCATCATTTGTCGTGAGAGGACTTAGAGTTTGACACCTATTTAGGCATCTACATTGCTACAACTGGGAAATTGCCACGAGCGAATCATCATTTGCCTTTGTCAATTTGAACAAAATTGGCTTAGAAAACAGGGTTAGGATCCTGTCGACTAAGGCTTTTTGACTTTATGAGCCGTAAGGGTCTCGTAAAGGTATTTCTCTCTACGAGTCATAAGGATCTCATAGGTGCATTTTCTCCTTAGTAATCGTGGGGATTCCTAAGTGATTTTTTCTCTTCTAAATCATAAGGATCTTACAAGAGTATTTTCTCCTTGTAAATCGAGAGGACTTATAAGTGTCGTTCACCATATGAGGATATTTCTCGCCATTGGTGGAACTCGGTTGAAACATATTTTGTTCGTGCCCATGGATTGTATACAAGAGTCGATATCGAACTATTTATAAGGCAACTTAGGAATATGACGGCTTAAGAACAGGTTTAGATCCCTAAAACTTAAGACTTTTGAAATCTATGAGCCGTGAGGGTCTCATAGAGAGAATTCTCCTTACGAGTCGTAAGGATCTCGCAAGTGTACTTTCTCCTTAGAAATCGAATTGAATTCTAAGTGTGTTGCTCTTTTGTGAGTCGTAAGGATCTCACGCAAGTATTTTCTTCTTATAAGGTCTAGGGGATCTTGCAAGTGCACACACATTTTTTTACAAGATTGCGTCCTTTCGGGTTTTCACAAACTAGCCGGTAGCCCTGCTGTTTTTACTAACGGCACCCTTTCGGTTTTGTTGGGTTTCCTAGTGTCTGGCCGCCGACCGCGGCCATTGCAGAACGAAAAACTGACTTTTAAAAAACCGGCGCTAGAAAACACATCTTAGAATCTAACCAAATATCGAAACTACTAAACTATAGGAGTCAAGCTACTGTGAAAGAGTGTTATACTTAACGACACATATCCTTCGAGTCTTCACTCCTCTTCTTAAGCTCCTTGAGATCTCCTAGAGCAACCTTGATGGTCGGCCTCTTCGGTCCTAGATGATCCATCTGAAGGTTCTTGATTCAAGCTCCTAAATAAAAAAGAAGCAAACTTAGCAAACTAGTTTGCTAATCTAGTTTACTTATATGATGGGGTGATGTTTAGTAGTAGTTTTCTATCTCAAATCGTTTTGATTATCAACACATAAGAATGATAAGGGTTTGAAGGGAGTGAACTCAAGAAAAAGAGAGGAGAGAATGGCTAGTCAAGTAGCATTATGAGAATATGAATGGCTAAGCTTTTCTATGAAGTATTTTTCTTTTTATTTAAAAAACACAACCATACTCCAATAGTATTTTCAATAAATGCCAAAGCCATGCTTCATGCCATCTCACCCTTTTCCACCTCATTTTCTATTTTTGACAAAATAGAAAAATGTATGATGAGCTGTCACCTTCTAGAAGATATTTTGTATAAATAAAAAATACTTTCTACCGTATATACATACCCGTATTCGTACCAAAATACAAATATCCAAGAGATAGAATAATACTACTAATATAATACTAGCATTAAATCAATATCTGATTTAACAAACCAGCTTAATCCTAAGCCCACTAGTATCATCAATCGTCCGATCGAAAACCTGGATAACACTATAATATACATATTGAAATATCTATATGTAAATTATTAAATTAATACCTGATTTAATAATCTGGCTTAATTCTAAGCCGGCTAGTATTATCTTTCAATCAGAACCCTACACGTATAAATATATGGCCACCATATTGTTTCTCCTGAATTAGAGAAACCCTCTGTGTAGGACTCTAAAGACTCGACGGTACGCTGGCAACGAGTTTAACCATAAGTACGTCAGCGGCACTAGCTGTACGTAATGGCTACCCAGGTACCTGTCAAAAAGAAGGCCGACGAGCAAGCTCATCCGAACCCCTACTGAGCATGTCCGTAACATTCTCTGTACAGTCCGGTCTCTCCGTCTATGAGTATCGTATATCAGGTCTAGGGAGTGGTAAGCGTCAGACCCCTAATAACCTGATAAGTCGTATCGATTTTGTAATACCCCAGGTGGAGTTGGGGCTGAATACCACATATCCCGTGAGAAGTGAGATATTATCCGGTATCGAGGTGGGGATGTAACCGATACGGATGCACACGGGGACCCACCAGAACAATGGGGAGTATCGAATTCCATTCCGAAATAGGGCACGATCTGAACTATAAATGGAATGATACCACTCTTATAATATAGAGGCGCCTTTTGGATGAATCGGAACTCCGGAGTTTGAAGAACTCCGTAGTTAAGCATGCTTGAACCAGAGAATTTCTGGGATGGGTAACCTACTGGGAAGTAGCCCCGGGATCATTCAAAGGGACAAAACCATGCGGATTCGGCCAGAGCGGACAATACCATCTGTGTTTGGGGGTGGGTTGTGACAAATATGGTATCAGAGCCGGTCCCTCAAAAAGTAGGTCTGTGGTTCGAGGACGAACCATTGTTCTAAGTGGGGGAATGCAATACCCCAGGTGGAGTTGGGGCTGAATACCACCTACCCCGTGAGAAGTGAGAAGTTATCTGGTATCGTGGTGGGGATGTAACCGATATGGATGCACACGGGGACCCACCAGAACAATGGGGAGTATCGAATTCCATTCCGAAAGAGGGCACGATCTGAACTATAAATGGAATGATACTACTCTTATAACACGGAGGCGTCTTTTCGATGAATCGGAACTACGGAATTTAGTTAAGCGAGCTTGAGCCAGAGAAATTCTGGGATGGGTGACCTACTGGGAAGTAGCCCCGGGTTCATTCAAAGGGACAAAACAGTGCAGTTTCGGCCAGAGCGGACAATACCATCTGTGTTTGAGGGTGGGTCGTGATAGATTTGGCTCAGGACCAATCCGAGAAATTACTGATCTAACCATCAGTATATCTCAATTACCATGGCCAAGTTCTTATGGCGGGAGTGACGAATCACCGGGAGAGACGAATCCCTGACAATCACTCGCTGCCTCCATCTGGCTTAAGACTGTACCCAACCAAAACTTATTTGCACGACTCAGTAGATCCATGGTAGGGTAGTAATCAAAGTACAGTGGGAACTCACACGAGACAAATGATGATCTCAGGTCTAAAGACTAACCTGTACTCATGTCACCTGAGAACCGCTATCTGACGATGGATATAATACCATCTAAAAGTTCTCAGCGAGTACGTCCAGTGTACTCAACCCCAGTGAGTACCTGTATACAACCTTAAGTGATCACACCAATGGCTGTGGGACCAACCACCGCTCCTCATCGAAGTCTAGAAATGTACACAAGTCTACTCTGGTATATCAATACCCGGTCTCGATACTCCTGTGACTTGGGATCTTTAAGGATGTGCTTATGGACTACCTATCTCCCACAAGTATGATCGCTATCATAACACTGGGAGTCAAGCAAATTCTTACGGGCTTTATCAACATGTATCAACCATATGTGATATCGAGTATAACATATGCACATGTTAAGATAAAGTCAAACCATAATAGTATACTACTATATCAAGCCTTTATCAATATGTGTAAACAATATAATGTAACAAAAAAATACACATATTAAGATAAATACAACTCAAATAATATACTATATACACTGAGCAAGATTCTCCTGTACATACATATCCCTAGCATCCTATACAATACAGGCCTCTAGGGCATACATATCCAACAGGTTTTTCATTTGTGCCCATTTCGCTTGTGGACATACCATTTTTTCCGACGGTGGAACTCTTGAAAGTAGTTTCACCCCAGGTGACCCATCTATTTACCGGTAGGACTTGGGAGTGGTTTCATCGCTAGAGTAGCTGTATTGCCAGTGGGACTTGAGTTGCAACCTTCGCCGTTGGGACTTCGATTGCAATATAGATCTCAAGGGAGTATATCGTCATATTTGGGGCGACGCGCTAGTTTAGAGACATTGGAGCCCATCATCACCGTATTTAGGGCAACGCACTAGTTTGGAGACGTTTCGGTCCATCATTCCTGTATTCGGGACGAAATGCTAGTTTAAGGACATCTCGGTCCAACATCGCCGTGTTTGGGGGGACACGCTTGTTTAAGGACTTATCAATCCATTATCGCCGTGTTTGGGGCAAGTATTAGTTTAAAGGCGTTCCGGTCCATGGTTTATCATTTGGTCGAGGAGTTACATAACCCATCTGTTCCAACGCTTGCTTGCTTATGCGCTGCTGCATATCCTTTATTTGTATGTACACTTCACACCTTAAGCTATTTTCAGCCACTTGGACTTCTTCTTTTACCATCGCAGCAATCGGGTTGTCCTGCGGGAAATACCGGGCATTTTACACGGCTCCTGCCCCCTGCTCATCAATGTCACTTTCTGACACTAATGGAGCATCGTCTTCATATACGAAGGAATTGTAAGTCGATGTCGTGCACCCCGCGGGTTCGCGGGGAGGCGAAATTTTCATAAAAACAATTTTAACATACTTCACAACACCGACTAAACTGCAGGATCTTTACGAAACCTTAACTAGCTAAACTAACTAGGAGGTTTAACTACTATGATAGATGGTTATACCTCTGTAACCAAGTCCTTCGGGTCTTCTTTGCCTCCTCTCCATGGCTCCTCGAAGAAAGGATCGAGCTTGCGACGTCGGCCTCCTCGCGTTAAAGATGATCCACCCGAGAGTATGTGTTTTAAGCTCCTACCTTTAAACCGAGGTAATTAGGGTACTTAGATCGCTAGGCTAAGTAGCCTTGGTGATGTAGAGTAGCTAATGGATTTTTTAATCTCCTGAGATCCTTTGTTTCACAACACATGTGAGGGTGAGGATCTCACTTGAGGAAGAAGGGAAAACTTGGAGAGAGAAAACCAAATGAGAAATGAGCTAGGGTTAGATGAGTGAAGAATGGATCAAGACTTTTTACTCATTGAAGCATGGACTAAATCACAATATAAAATACTACCCATGCTTTAATAGTAATGCCAAACTAATAAACAAATACCTAAGCCATTCCTCACACCATGCCATAAATATCTCCACAATTCCACCTTATTAATCCATTTATGAAAATAGATAAATCAGTAATGAGGTGTCCCCTTCTAGAAGCATATCTTGCCAAATTACAAGATTGCCCTCACCGTATATACATACCCGTATTTGTATTCCGAAAAATACGAATACAATAAGATGATAACAATCCAATAATACAATACTAGGATCCGGCTTAAACAGAAGCCCACTAGTATTATCCGCTCGAACATCATCCGTGCATAAGTACATGTATGTGATCGAACCCTGCCGTAAAACCATACAACCTCTACATCGTTTCGCCCGAAGTAAGAAAACGCTCTATATGGGACTCTAAAGACTCAACAGTACGCTGGCAGTGGATTTAACCACAAGAACGTTAGTAGTACTAGCTGCATGTAACGGCTACCCAGGTATCTGTCTATAAGAATGCCGATGATCAAATTTATCCGAACTCCTACTGAGCCTGTCTATGACAATCTCCGTACATTCCGGTCTGTTCTTCTGAGATACTCACATATCATGCCTAGGGGGATGGTAAACATCAGACCCCTAATAGCGCAATAAGTGATGCCGGGACAGAGTCCAAAAACTACTGCAGTACCTACCAGTAAATCTCGCTTACCCTGGCCAGGGACTTTGTGTAATGGCTTCCCGAACACGGCGCGATATCAAACCCCAATACCGGGTGAGACGAATCCTATCTAACCTCTACTGCCTCCAAGTGCTTCGGGACTGCACCCAACTACTACCTATTTGCACGACTCCTTTGAGCCATGGTAGGGTAGTAATCAAAGTACAGTGGGAACACACTCGAGGCGAAGTGCGATGTCAAGTCAATGGACTACGTTGTACTCATGTCACCTGGGAACTGCTACCTAACAATAGGTATAATACCAACCAGCAGTTCCCGACGAGTCATGTCCAGTGTAACTCATAACTTAATGAGCACCTGCATACTATCTCCAGTACGACGTACTAATGGTTGTGGGACATACCATTTCCCCTGCTGGGATGAGAAACATATACGCTAGTCTACTCTGGAGTATCATTGCCCCGTCTCGATAATCCTACGACTAGGGACATGTATAAGGATGTGCTTATAGACTACCCAGCCCCTACTAGTGTGACTGCCATCACAATGCTGATAGTTAAGCAAACATCCTAAGGGCTCTATCAATATGTATAAGCGATATGCTAAAAGAAACACATGCACATATTGATGTTGAATCAAACCAAGTAGCATACTACCATTTTGAGCAAGACTGTTATTATAACTGTGAATATCCCAAGTTTTCAATATGTAATATACAATCCAGT
The DNA here is from genome assembly GCA_030015575.1 of Agapanthus africanus. Classification (NCBI taxonomy): domain Eukaryota; kingdom Viridiplantae; phylum Streptophyta; class Magnoliopsida; order Asparagales; family Amaryllidaceae; genus Agapanthus; species Agapanthus africanus. Next base: position 455,943,810 of record CM057349.1, read on the forward strand.
ATGATACAATAATGGCCTCTAGGGCATATCTCACTAACAATCGCCCACCTGCAATAAGGCCATGTATTGGCATATCGCAGACCTATCATCTCGATTATCCTCTCGAACTGCGTTTGAGAGATGGCCTTTGTGAGTGGATCAGCAGTGTTGTTCTCCCTATCTACTCTCCGCACCTTGATCTCCTTGATCAGATGGTACCGCCTCAAGATATTTCTGGACTTCAAATGGGACCTTGGTTCCTTCGCTAATGTTATACCTCCGTTTTTGTCACAATACAGAATTATTAGATCAACAATGGACGGAACCACCTGAAGTTCTGTCATGAACTTCCTGATCCAGATTGCTTCTTTCGCGGCGTCACATGCAGCGATATACTCTACTTCCATAATCGAGTCAGTAACGGTGTCTTGCTTGGAGCTCTTCCAACAAACCGCCCCTCCATTAAGGTAAAGACATAACCCGACATGGACTTGGAGTCATCCTTGTCACTCTGGAAGATGGAGTCGGCGAAGGTCTCAACCTGAAGGTCTTCTCTACCGTACATCAAGAACATCTCCTTAGTCCTTCTTAGGTACTTGAGAATGTTCTTTACTGCTGTCCAGTGCTTCTCGTCTGGGTTTGACTGATACCTACTTACAACGTTCAGTGCGTAAACTACATCTAGTCTGGTACACAACATCGCATAAATTATAGAGCCTACCGCAGAAACGTAAGGTATAGTAGACATGCGGTCCCTTTTCAAATCATTCTTGGGAGACATCTCTTTGGAAAGGGTGATTCTATGACAAGCCGGTAAATTACTGCACTTTAAATCTTCCATACTGAATCTTTTCAGTATGGTGTCGATGTACCTTGACTATGAAAGTCTCAACATCCTCTTAGATCTATCACGATAGATCTGGATCCCCAGAATGTAGAAGACATCACCCAGGTCCTTCATGGAGAACCTTTGTGACAAGAATCCCTTGACTGATTGAAACATAGGAATGTCATTTCTTATCAAAAATGTCATCCACTTACAAGACAAGGAATACCACACTTCTCGCTACAATTTTACTATAGATGCGTGGTTCATCTGGATTTTTGATGAAGTCGAATTCCTTGACCGTCTCATCAAAACAGATGTTCCAACTCCGCGATACCTGTTTTAGTCCATATATGGATTTAAGCAACTTGCACACTCTTCTGTTGCTCCCACTCTCTATGAAACCCTCCAGCGGCTGATCCATATAGACACACTCTTCCATATTTCCATTTAGAAAAGCGGTCTTTACGTCCATCTGCCAAATCTCATAATTGTGGAAGGCAGCAATGGCAAGAAAGATCCGAATGGATTTGAGCATAGCTACTGGAGAAAAGGTTTCATTATAGTCCAAGCCAGGTATTTGACGAAAACCTTTTGCAACAAATCTAGCCTTATAGGTTTCAACCTGTCCATCTACACCAATTTTCTTTCTGAAGATCCATTTGCAGCTTATGGGTTTTACCCCTTCTGGAGCAATGTCCAAAATCCATACTTTGTTGGTGTACATAGACTCCATTTCGGTCCGCATTGCATCCAGCCATTTTACCGAGTCTCTGCTCTAAATGGCTTGCTGGAAACTAGTTGGCTCATCATCGTCGATGATGCAATCCTCTCTATCCCCATATATAAGAAAATCGCAGTATCTCTCGGGCGGATGAGACTGCCTACTAGTCCTGCGGAGTGGCATGGAGATGTCCGGTTCTTTCGAAACTTCTGGTTCTACCATGCTTCCAGTATTATTTTGTGGTTCTGGAATTTCTTCCAGTTCTATTGCGCTCCCACTTATCTCGTTTTCTAAAAAGTGGGTTTCCAAAAAGTGGGCATACCGAGAAACAAAGACCTTTTGTTTCTCTGCGCAATTGAAAAGATACCTCTGGAGTTCTTTGGGTTTCCCACAAACTTACACAATACTGAGCGTGACTCAAGCTTGTTTGGATGCTTCTTTTTTACAAAAGCTGGACATCCCCATATCTTCAAATACTGAAGAGAGGGCTTCTTCCTACTCCACATCTGATATGGTATGGTAGGCACAGTCTTGGTAGGAACCTTGTTCAAAAAATATGCATCTGATTCTAGTGCATAACCCCAGAAGGATCGCGACAACTCAGCGTTACTCATCATGGAACGTACCATATCCAATAGTGTTCTGTTCCGCCTTTCCGATACACCATTGTGTTGAGGTGTGTATGGAGGAGTAAGCTGAGAGAGAATTCCATTCTCTTTTAAGTGATCCAGGAACTCAACACTTAAGTATTCACCATCTCGATCAGATCTAAGTGTCTAGATACTTTTGCCGGTTTGTTTTCCACTTCATTCTTATATTCCTGGAATTTATAAAAGGCCTCGGATTTATGTTTCATCAAGAATACATGTCCATACCTTGAGAATTCATCCGTAAAAGTAATGAAATAGGAATAACCACTTCTTGCATGTGTAGACATTGGACCACACACGTCGCTGTGTATGAGTCCCAAGAGCTCGCTCGTTCTTTCTCCGTGTCCAGTAAACAGAGTCTTTGTCATCTTTTCTTTAAGATATGATTAACAAGTTGCATAGGACTGATATTCGAACGGATCCAAATATCCTTATTTATGTAACTTTATAAATCGTGTTTCATTGATGTGACCCAGTTTACAATGCCAAAAGAAAGTCTGATTTAATTCTGGAGACATTCTTTTAAGTGTGTTCTGGACGTTGAAAACCTGAGCTTTATTTAATACGTATATACTATTTTTTAGTGTACCTGACCCAATCAAAATTTGATTTAGGCGGATGTTTACAATATCGCTTACAAATGTAAAATCATAACCTTCTTTAAAAAGTAAAGATACAGAGATGATATTGCATGTCAAAGTAAGTACACACGAACAGTTACGTAAAATCAAAATATGCCCACTTGTCAATCCTATGTGATATTCCACTATGGATACAGCATCCATGCCCATTCCGTTAGCAACCCTGAGAGTCATATCACCTGCCTTGATAACTCGACGGTTTCTCAAAACCTGTAATGGATTACAGATATGAGATCCTGATCCGGTATCTAATACCCAGGAAGTAGAGTTAATTGACAGACAATTTTCAATCAAAAACACACTCGAAGTCGAAGACACAACGTGCTTCGAATCCTGGTTTCTGACTTTCCAAACCTTGCAGTCCTTCTGATAGTGCGCTTTCCCGTAAGAACAGAAACATCCTTCCTTCCCTACTATTGGCCCCAAATCTTTTGCCCTGCCCTTTCGCTCTACGTCAGCGCTCCTTAATATATTAAGGAGTCTTGGAAGTGTAACTTCCTTCCCTTGAATTGTGAAATTCAAGATAAACTGGGCATAGGTTGAAGAGAGCGACTGTAGAATCAAGTCAATAAATAACTCGTTCTCCAACGTGGTCCCATAGTCCGTGAGCTGTTCAATACAGCTAATCATCGTAAGGACATGGTTCCCTACAGATGACCCGACAGCCAACCTCGCCTGAAGAAATATCTTCGAGGTCTCATATCTTGCGATACGAGATTGCTCTCCATATAAAACTTTGGTATGGAGAAAGATGGAAGCTAAGTCCATCTTCTCGTGCTGCCTTTGGTGTTCACTATCCATTGAAGCTAACACGAGGCACTTGGCTCTCATACAATCCTTTTCCCATGTCTGACGGATATCAACATCCGCGACGGTAGAATCTAGACCTGGAACGGCGGGGGGTTTTGTAGTAAGGAGGTAGTGCATCTTGTCATAGGTAAGTGCCATCTGGACATTCCTTAGCCAATCATTATAGTTTGGCCCAGTCAATTTATTATCTAGTAACCTAAGTCCAGTCATAGTGGTCGCTGCAATTAGGAAAGAGAAAAGAAACACTTAGCATGATACTCTTGCAAGTTTAGATTGGTTATTAGTTTATCTAAATAGGATGGCTCCCACTATTTTCTTGAATCCTTTCTCAAACCATAAAAGAAGAATTAGTCAGGATTAATCTCTCTTACAATTCTTGGTTAACCTTTTGGCCAGGCTGGTGTCGGTACTTCAAGGGAGATTTTCCAATGCTTTCGCGAAGTTCCTTAATTACATAACCTCTTTTTCCTGAAGGCGTAGCCCCGCTAACACCGTTCTAGACACCTACTTGGTTTATAGCATTGATTGTTTAGTGAAAAATCTCCCGAGAAGTAATCATACTCATTAGTGGGATTGGGATCAAACTATCATTGTGTGATGACCTAGATGGAATCCACTCTAGTCACCACACTTCAGAATTTATGCTCAAACTGCAAGTTTCCTTTATATTTGAAACTCCCGATGTGGATTTTTGCCCCATGCTCTTATGACCTTGACGAAAGCCAATATATCATAAGTCACATGTCAAGTTCGACCCGTCATTGTCTAGGTTAATTTGAACCCATCTGTACATACCCTTGACGAAGGCCAACATAGTAGTACGACTGTCCTAAACCAACGCATCTATCTATGCTACATATGAATACTCAGCAGTTACCAATCACTATGCCTTGGCGAAGGTCAAAATACATATCTTGAATACTACTGAATACCCGTATAAAATGACGGAGGGCTACGAATGGTTTTGGCGAAACCGTGAAAGTAATGAACTTGATATAGTTGAAAGAACCATGATAGCTTTTATTTAAAAGGAGTGGTTTTGGCTCTGCATTTAAAATTTGCTTTTTGAAGAAAACCGAGTGGTTTTAAAATTGTTCCAACAATTAATCTTTGGTTTTTTTCCTTGCATTAATCAATGTTAATGCGGTCCCATCATTTAATCCTACCATTGCAGAAAAAAAACGAAAATACAATGTACGCTTATGCCATCCGCATTCGCCATGGGGCCCGTCATGCACCGTTAAATTACTTAACTACCGGCAGAGCAGGGGCTGGACTAGCGCGGGTGCAAAACATAAGCAACGCCTACTATATATATATATATATATATATATATATATATATATATATATATATATATATATATATATATCCATTCGTCTCATGCAATAATAGGCATTTCAGATCACAGATGAATATATTGGATATACTAAGAATTCTGCGTTTCGTTTAAGCCTATAACGAAAGACGGATTCTATGGTCGTGATGAATAACCAAACCCCACCTAGACCCCTACGGGTGCGGCAAACTACCCGCCAAATTCCCGAAGTGAAGCAACTTCCCTCAGTAAAATGAGTAGGCCACTCGGCACTTCAAGAACCCGGTAGTTTGTGCATCACATCTTGGGTCTATCCTAGGAGCAAAAACAGTAATAGAAATAATGCAACGGTGGTTACAACATCAACCCGGATGTGCCCCACAAAAGAATATTACATCACTTTTACAAATTATACGAATGAAAGAAAAGAAAACACTCTTCTTACATCCCCCGGCTATTTATCCACGACGATCCAATACTCCAGATACACAAACCACAATAGCATCACAGATATGTGCAACCCCCACTAATCGACGTATAGCAATTAGCAGATGTTCAACATCATATATCAAACACAGAAAAACCGATTAGCCAAGTAATCTTAGAATTTCGTTCGATTAACTAAAACCGTTTCTACCCCATGCACAATCCAGTACACAAACAATCTGGGTAGAAACAAAATATTCCAGAAATCACAATTCTACAAATAAGACCCACAGAAGAAACTCGGATCGAGTCGGCCTTGACTCGGCCGCGGAACGGTGGCCAAACACACAATTTGGTCGCGCTTCCGCGGTGGTCTTGGGGACTGACGATCTCGTTTTTCGTCTGTATTCTTAAAAAACCCTGCTTGTATTTTTAAGGTCTCTGAAATGATTTTTAAACCAGTTTTAAAAAATAACAGAAAGCATGGATTTTAATCGTGATTTCGGGATTTTTCTGATGATCGAATTTCCAACTATTTGCTAACTAGCTAGTAAGGTTTAGTAGGCTCTGATACCACTGTAAGTCGATGTCGCGCATCCCGCGGGTTCGCGGGGAGGCAGAATTTTCAAAAAAAATGATTTTAACATACTTCGCAACACCGACTAAACTCCAGGATCTTTACGGAACCTTAACTAGCTAAACTAATTAGGAGGTATAACTACTATGATAGATGGTTATACCTCCGTGACCAAGTCCTTCGGGTCTTCTTTGCCACCTCTCCATGGCTCCTCGAAGAAAGGATCGAGCTTGCGACGTCGGGCTTCTCACGTCAAAGATGATCTACCTGAGAGTATGTACTTTGAGCTCCTACCTCTAAACCGAGATAACTAGGGTACTTAGATCGCTAAGCTAAGTAGCCTAGGTGATATAGAGTGGATAATGGATTGTTTTATCTCTTGAGATCTTTTGTTTCACAACACATGTGAGGGTAAAGATCTCACTGGAGGAAGAAGGGAAAACTTGGAGAGAGAAAGCCAAATGAAAAATGAGCTAAGGTTAGATAAGTGAAGAATGACTCAAGACTTTTTACTCATTGAAGCATGGAATAAATCATAATATAAAATACCACCCATGCTTCAATAGTAATGCCAAGCTAATAAACAAATACCTAAGTCATTCCTCACACCATGCCATAAATATCTCCACAATTCCACCTCATTAATCCATTTATGAAAATAAATAAATCAATAATGAGGTATCCCCTTCTAGAAGCATGTCTTGCCAAATTACAAGAATGCCCTCACCGTATATACATACCCGTATTTGTATTCCGAAAAATACGAATACAATGAGACGATAACAATCCAATAATACAATATTAGGATCCGGGTTAAACCAAACCCCACTAGTATTATCCGCCCGAACATCATCCGTACACAAGTACACGTATATGATCGAACTTTGTCGTAAAACCATACAGCCTTTACATCATTTCGCCCGAAATAGGGAAACGCTCTATGTGGGACTCTAAAGACTCGACAGTATGCTGGCAGTGGATTTAACCATAAGCACGTCAGCGGTACTAACTGCACGTAATGGCTACCCAAATATCTGTCGATAAGAAGGCCGATGAACAAACTCATCTGAACTCGTACTGAGCCTGTCTGTGACAATTTCCGTACAGTCCGGTCTGTTCGTCTGAGATACTCGCATATCGTGCCTAGGGAGATGGTAAACGTTAGACCTTTAATATCGCAATAAGTCGCGCCAGGACAGAGTCTAAAACACCTTGAGAAACTACTGCGGTATCTACCAGTAAATCTCGCTTGCCCTGGCCAGAGACTTTGTGTAATGACTTCCCAAACGCAGCGCGATATCAACCCCTAATACCGGGAGAAACGAATCCTATCTAATCGCTACTGCCTCCAAGTGCTTCGGGACTGCACCCAACTACTACCTGGCCAGGGACTTTGTGTAATGACTTCCCGAACACAGCGCGATATCAACCCCTAATACCGGGAGAAACGAATCCTATCTAATCGCTACTGCCTCCAAGTGCTTCGGGACTGCACCCAACTACTACCTGTTTGCACGACTCCTTTGAGCCGTGGTAGGGTAGTAATCAAAGTACAATAGGAACACACTCGAGACGAAGTGCGATGTCAAGTCAATAGACTAAGTTGTACTCATGTCACCTTGGAATCACTACCTGATGATAGGTATAATACCAACCAGCGGTTCCCAACGAGTCCTGTCCAGTGTAACTCATAACCTAATGAGCACCTGTATACTATCTCCAGTACAACATACTAATGGCTATGGGACATACCATCTCCCCTGCTGGGATGAGAGGTGTATAAACTAGTCTACTCTGGAGTTTCGATGCCCCGTCTTGAAGATCCTACGATTAGGGGCCTATTTATGGATGTGCTTATAGACTACCCAGCCACTACTAGTGTGACTGTCATGACAACGCTGGTAGTCAAGCAAAGATCCTAAGGGCTCTACCAATGTGTATAAGCGATATGCTAAAAGAAACACATGTACATATTGAGGTAGAATCAAATCAGGTAGTATACTACCATTTTGAGCAAGACTGTTATTATAACTGTGAATATCCTAAGCTTCTAATATATAATATACAATCCAGTATGATGCAATAATGGCCTTCAGGGCATATCTCACTAACAAGAATGAGATATCACATTACTTCTTCTATTGAGTCTTCTTCTTACTTAGAAGAATGAACTTGACTTGGTTGCTTTTCTTCTCATCATCCATTTTAGGAGTGGGATATGGCTTCTACGTCCCTTTTATGATTTCTGATTTAAGTGGGCTATTCCACTTTGATTGTAGAACCCGTTTGTAGGCCCCTTAATATCATTTCTGTCCTTTGATGAAAGAACTATCTCGCGTAGAGATTCCTCCACTAACGATCAAGATGCCCCTTGCGTATATTTCGAGAGAGCGAGTATTCGCGTCCCTAATCTTTCGAAGGGTAGAATCCGTGCTGTCACTATTTTGGCGACAGGTTTCTTCAGAACCGTTTAATTTTTGTTGAGCGTTGGCGACAAACGCCACCTTGCCTCTGTTTATTCATATATCTTCATCGGAAGAGAATGCGTCTTGACCCATGTGATCCAATCAAACCATTTTATCTATAAGCTCTTAGAAGGTCGTCGGCTTGAAGAGGACCATATACGGGAACACTTTTGAATTTGGGTCAAGGGTAGCTATGAACATTCCCACGGCTGGAGCTTTGTCGATACGCTGCTCGCATTTAGACCAAAGATTTAGCCATCGGCTAATATATTGAACTCAGGTCTCATTCAGTCCAACCCTTTCGTTAACCAACACCGTCACGGTAGTGCATTTATTCGCACTGGCGAATCTCTGACAGAAGAGCGTCTCCATCTCGTCGAAAGTATTCACGGAGTCATTTGTAAGTTCCGCATACTATTCGAACGCAATACCCGTCAGACTGTTGACGAACTGTCGAAGGAGCAGTATATCATTTCCTCCAATATTGTTTCAAAAAGTGTTAGATATTCATATGCATGAGACAGAAGAAATAAGTTTCTTGCACATTAAATGCATTTGATGTGTGATCATCGCCATAATGATGGTGGTCTAGCGCAACACGCAATATCTATTTATCATGTAATGTGCTTGTTTATCATCCAAACTAGCTAACTAGTCTGCCATATTTGCACACACATGACAACATAAACCTCAATATGAACTGAACCAATAGCCGTAGGCAGAACCTCAAAGAACTAACCTAATAATAATTAATATTTAATAGCTCTCACTTAGCATAGCTCACGTATCTTTTTCCTAATTAAATTACTTAATTAGCGAAAGCTAGCCATTAACAAATGAAGCGTGTGAGATTCACTAAGAATCTAGAACCTTGCCTTCACGCCCGCCTCCACGTGGCTGCCGAAAAACCTAAAGCTCAAAAAAATGCAGAAACTTGACGCCTTGATCTGTTTTAAGGTAATCGATCGGATTCTCTAAGACTTAGTCAAATATATGTATTTTTAATAGTTTTGAAATTAAGCCTCACCTAACTATGAATAATAAATACATTATATCAAAAAAAATAAACTATGAATAAGCACCCTTCACTATAAAATAAGATATACTATTTCTTACCGTGCTATAACATTTTGAAAGTATTGCGACTTTAAATGGTACATTATCGTCTCCTGAAAATGATACATGCATGTACCAGATAAGATCCTTGTTTTATAAGAGTCATATGGACAAGCAGTTAGTCGTTGTCAAGTTGTATGTGTCTGGTCTGCCGTGAAGTGTGTGTAGTGGTGTGGTTGTGGGGGTTCACGTGTGTGTGGGGCCCGCCTTCTTTGTGTGCAGCCGCCACTGCCAAACACAGTTACATATAAACCATTCTATAAGTACTATATTAATAAATCAAAATCGTTTTTCTTTTTGTCTCATTGGAAAGACATCTAAAGCAGGTGTTTTGTGTGAACAGATTTTAAATTGATATGAAATTTGCATATTTGTCTTTAGAGTAGAAATTTTATTAAAATTTTGAAAAATGGAAATTTAGACAAGTAGGATAATATCCCTTTCATATGGATTGGATCCATTATTAGCTATGGGAACACACCGAAGAGGTCCGGATCAAATTGTGGCCATTTCGTGGAGGAAAAGGACAAAAACCTAAAATGGTTGCACCTTAAACCCATTTCAATATTCTTTTCTTTTGAATTAATAAGAAGTTGGAGAAGAGGAAAGAAAGAAATAAATAAATAAATAAATATAAATATTTACTACGTACGATAACCAAGTTCTAATCCTACATTGTGAAAAGTCCAAGATTGTTAGGTTCCTTGGTTTAGTTTTTAATCCAAAATACCTCTAATTTTGATTAATACATATAAGTTTCTAGAATTAAGATAAGCTTATATAACACTTTTCCAACTACTAGTAGTTACTAGAATAGGCTTTGAAATATATTAGAGAATTGTTTGAGCGATTCTTGTAAATATGCATTTTCTTATTAATTTGAGAGTTAAATCGTTCTTATTTTGAGATTTAAAGAGATAGTCCCACAATAAAATAGAATCTAAATTAGCATGGTAAATAGCCTTAGCACAACCCTTTATGATGCCCTAGTTCGCTCCAGCCGGAATAGATATAATGTTTCTTTAAAATGGCATTTTATATTACTTGTATTTTTTACGTGAGTGCACTGCATAATAGATATTTTATGGTTGAAATAACATTTATGTGATTTAAGTATTGGGGTTTGATAGTAAGACCATGGAGATGCCTTTTGAAACGAGTTGGACATTGATGCTTAGATTTATGCACAGAGAGTGTTGGGGATGGAGAAGCCGATGCATGGAACAATACTCGCGACAAACCAATCACGTAATAAAAAACTATGCAATTAACAACGAAAAGACAAATTAATAACGATACAAGAATAAGTGTAGAGTGTTTTTCGTCACCTTATTAAGATAGAAATGCGCTGGCTTGTCGGGCGTATACAGATTCCCCCTGTTTAGTGCAGGCAGGGGTTTATTGATCGTGGGGTTCCAAATCTCCGGCAGCCGCGGACAAAACTGCCGTTAATTACCCCCCACTTTAAAGCGAGGAAATTGTTGGGGTACGGCAGCGTCCCGGCTATCAAACCGTGGCCAAATGCGGAACAAAAAATTTCTAAACTGGCGCTACCATGACCCGATACCGGGATCTACCCTAAACCCTATACTAGCAAGCAATATAAAAAAAATAGGAATGGTTATACCAAGTTGATCCGTGTCCTTCGGTTTTCAACCTTCATCCCAAGTTCCAAGTGGTTGCGGATCGAGTTTGATTGCCGGTCTTCCTCTATCTACGATGATCCACCCGAGAGAAACGGCGCAAGCTCCAGCCTCGCCTAACGAGACAACCGACGCTCCAAGATTGCTAGCAATGGAGAGTGGAGGTATAGAATTATCTCACTATTTTTTTCTCTCATCAAAATGCTCCAAGAGCAACTCAATAAGATCAAGAAGAGGTGAGAAAACATGTGGCATGAGCAACTAAAGAAAAATGGCTAAACTTTTTCCAAGTGAGAATGAGAATGAGAAAAACCAAGTCAAGAAAAAATGAGCAGGGCTCATGCTAAGAAAGTGGCTGCCCCCCCCCCTCTCAATCATGCACACACAAAAAAAAAAATATCTCTTCCATTTTCCACATAAACAAATGCATGCCATACCTCTCTACATGCTCAAGCCCGTGCTCATGCCAACTCACCCCTCCACCTCATTTCCAAAATGATTTTCTGAAAAGAAAAGCTATTCCGTATAAATACGGAATACTTTCCGGTACACGTATCGAAATACATATACGTGTATTCGTACAAAAATACGAATAGACAAGAGTGAAAATGAATAATAAACAATAATACTAGAATACATATATATAAATTATTAAATCAAAACCTGATTTAATAATCCGGCTTAATCCTAAGCCGCTGGTATTATCAACCATCCGATTAAAGTCTGTGCAGCATGTACACATATTTAATTGGACACATGTATGTACCAACATACGTCATCTACACCATATCGTCTGAACCGTGAAAACCCTCTGTATGGGACTCTAAAGACTCGTCAATACGCTGGCAGTGGATTTAACCACAAGCACGTCAGCGGCACTAGCTGTGTGTAACGGCTACCCAGGTATTGAGCGAAAGGAAGGCCGACGAGCAAATTCATCTAAACCCCTACTGAGCCTGACAGTGACAATATCTGTACAGTCCGGTATGTTCGTCTAAGAGTATCGCATATCGAGTTTAGAAGGGTGGATAAAGTCAGACCCCTAATAACGCGATAATTAATATCGGTATGAAACCCATCACCTCCTGAGAAACTATCGATCCTAAATTGGTAATTCTCGTCCACCCCGGCCGAGGATTTATGGTGATGGCCATCCATACACAACGCGACATCAACCCCCAATATCGGGAGAGACGAATCCCCGACGATTCACCCACTACCTCCATGTGACTCAGGACTGTACCCAACTAAAATCTGTTTGCACGACTTCTTTGAGCCATGGTACGGTAGTAATCAAAGCACAGTGGGAACTCACACGAGGCAAATGATGATCTCTGGTCGACAGACTAACCTGTACACATGTCATTTGGGAACTGCTATCTGACAATAGGTATAATACCAACTAGCAGGTTCCCAGCGAGTCCGTCCAGTGTACTCATAACCTAATGAGTATCTATATACTATCTTAGGTGAACAAACTAACACCAATGGCTTCTGAGACCTGGCCACAGCCCCTCGTCGGGGTCTCGATCAGTATACACTAGTCTACACTGGAGTATCGATGCCCAGTCTCAAAACTCCCACGACTGGGGACATTTAAGGATTTGCTTATAGACTACCCAGCTCCCACGTATATGATTGCCATCATAATACTGGTAGTCAAGCAAGAATCCTATGGGCTCTATCAACATGTAATAGTAATATGTAATACCACATAAAACATGTACATGATGATAAAGACAAATCAGATAGTATACTATCATCTCGAATAAGACTGTTCTACTGGTATAGGTCCTCCCTCAATCATCATGATCACCTGCTTGCGACTATGATAATTGCCTTGAGGGCACTATAGCCAACAATCTCCCACTTGCACTCAAGGCCAATTATTGCAGTGTCACATACTCACAGCCCGTGTGATATTAAACACCCAACTTCTCTACTAATCAGTATCGCAAAGCCCGTTTGTGAAACTATTGCGTTCGAGAAATAGCCTCTGTGGGTGGATCTACTCCAGTGTTTCTTTCTGTATCTCTCTATATCTCAACTTCACGGAGAAGGCTATCTCCCGAAATGAGCAATATCTGTCTTAGAATATGTCTGAATATCTGATGGGACCCGGTTCACAAATGAACTCCAAATCCAGCAAACTTCTTAGACTGTATCATCCACTGAATTTAATCAGTGTCCTGCACCATACCTTTCGCAGTATCTGCTTGGACCACCTGTCCAACATATTGTCCCTCAGAAGAGGGAAAAACTATAGCTCAGACAACCACTTTGTCATCCAGGTTATCTTGGAAGCCTGAAATGATAACCGTCTCCTGAAGGAGACTGCCGTTACCATATCCCTAGAACATCCATTTATGTTCATAAACTGATTTCCTACATTTCTCCAGGATTGGATTAATATATGTTTATTGCAGCTAGTGCAAAACAATATCTGGTGTGGTACTTGACATTTCATGATTAACTCAATTGCCTAAACAAGTGATATGCTAATCGTGCAGATCCCTCTCCCCTTTAGTTTGTAAGATACCTTTAGAGAGGGTGGCTCCATCACCTGCAGATACACCACCATACCAGGATTCGTCCATTCTAAAACACTTTAGAATAGTGTCAAGTATCCAAATTGGGACACTTCCCAAATCTAGATCTAAAACCATAGATCTAGTAACCAGAAACCTGATATTATATCCATGTTCTATGTAGAGAAACAACTGTGTGACAACCACAGTATAACCGATCGTAGTAAAGGAATTTCACTTCCTATAAAGTGCATGTCATTCCAAATACCAGGACATCACACCCTACTAGGTTCTTACCAGATCTATCTCCTATTCTGATGAAGTCAAAGCTTATGACTGTCACATCAAAAATAGATGATCTATTTCCGCTATACCTGCTTTAGTCTATAAATAGACATAAGCTACTTGCTCACTATGCTTCCGCTGCTCCCACTGACTACAACAACCCTTTGGCAAAGTCATATACACGTGCACTTCTAAAGCTAGTTTAGAACGACGCTATACTCATCCTCCTACCAGGTCTTATAGTCTAGAACGGCAGCAATGGCAAGTCTGCGTAAACAAGAACTTCCCTGTCACCGTCTCTGAGAAGACCGAAGTATCTCTCGGGTGCCTGAGATTACCTACCAAATCTACGGAGTGGCTAATGGAATGTCAAATCCAATTGAATCCTCAGGTTCTATTAAATCTTCAGTGATCGTTTGTGGTTCTGGAATCACTTCCAGTTTTACCATACTCCCACTTCTGTTTTCTGAAAAAAATCCATTTTACTAAAACTGTGGCGAGTCAAGAACAATATCACTATTGATCTTCCTAATGGTAGAAAGTTAACCCTCGTCAAAACCCGGGATAACCCACAAACTGCCATTACTGAAACGTGCCTTGAGTTTATCCGGATTCTGGTTTGAAGTATCAGCCGGACAACTCCCTACACCTTAACATGGTTAAGATATAAATTGATTCTATATATCCAATATAGAAATAAAAGCACTAATTTAATTGGAACTAGATTCAAAATCATGCATCTGTCTCCAGTGCATATCAACTAAGTGGAAAAATGCCAATCAACATTACTCATCTAGGAGTGCATCGATATATGAGTAACCCGAAAGAGAAGAAATTTCTCAAAAACCATTACTATCAACGGAATACCTTACACAAGTACCTACTTCTTCGACTACCTCAAAGAATCCTGATACTTCCAACAAATGGTTCTCTACTTTATTCTTATATATATAACTTCTCAAAATCTGGACCTTGTATTTCAACGAAATGCTTGTCTAGAACTGGAAAAGTCATAAGTAAACAGAATATAGTACGAGCACCAAACTCTTTGTCCTAATGGACACTGGACAACATACAATACTTTGTATAAGTCCCCTGAGTTTGATAACTCAAACCCTGTGTATCGTAGATTGAAAACTGTACTATGGTTAAGAAGAATTACACCGCTATTGAATGCACCTTACCTAACCATAATGATATAGGTAAATATCACAGACATAATTTAAAAAGTTATTTCTCACTTTATAAAATAAACGTACAGATATATCGGTTTGAAATTGGTGCATAACAACGGATAATCAAAACCAAATATTTGCCATCCGGCAAAAACCCAGGTGATTTCCTCAAATATCACCAATTACAACGAATTCCGATATAATAAGGATATAATCACCTAATTTCTAATATCTTACTCCCACTCACCATCTGTAATAACATACAGATGTGAGAAACTGATCTGGTAAATACATACCCTGGAGTTAGATTCCAATAGGGAAAACAGTTTTCAATTAACATCGCAAAGTCGGACCGAAACATAAAAATGTTTCGAAGGGGTTAATCTAGTATTCCTAGTAATGCCTCTTCCACTATCGTGATTCATAACAGTAACCATATACTTACCTGCCCTCACTTCAATCCCTTTATTATGTCTTTACTTATTACATTTTGTATACTTTCTTTAGGCTAATTAGTTTTCTTCCTTCTCTACCCTTCGGCACCAGCCTAAGGTTTGGAAGAAGACTATCCAATAAGCGTA
The DNA here is from genome assembly GCA_030015575.1 of Agapanthus africanus. Classification (NCBI taxonomy): domain Eukaryota; kingdom Viridiplantae; phylum Streptophyta; class Magnoliopsida; order Asparagales; family Amaryllidaceae; genus Agapanthus; species Agapanthus africanus. The sequence goes on from CM057349.1 coordinate 455,959,554, forward strand.
ATAGGTGTACACTCCTTATTCCAGGAACCCTCGCAACCTGAGAGAAGGTAATGGGAAAAGACATCTGAATAATCCTATTCTATTTCTTCTGAACCGGACACCATTCTCGAATCTGGAATGAATTCCTTCGAGTTCGTATGTAACTATACGATGGCATGTTCAAGCATTATGGACGTTCGTAGTGATATGAAGTGTTCGATAGAAATCCAAAGTGGATGTAGGAGTGGCAGGGGTATACATGGTTTTGTCGTGAATGATAACAGTCACAATTTTCTTTGCCGTTATTCTAATCCCTTTATATGTCTTTACTTATTACCTTTTGTATACCACACTTAGGCTAATTGGTTTACTTCCTTCCCTACCGTTCGGCACCTGCCTATGGTTTGGAGGAAACCTATCCAATAAGCTCATTAGGTGTACCCTCTCCTAATTCTAGGAGCCCTCACAACCTGAGAGAAGGTAAAGGGAAAAAACAACCGAATAATCTTATTTAATCTCTCCAGAACCAGAATCCATCTTCGAATTTGGAACAAGTTCTTTCGAGTTCGTATGTAACTATACAATGGATATATCCAATAGGAGTGGATGTTCATAGTGATACGGGGTGTTCTGGAGAAATGCAAAGGTGGTATAGAAGTGGCAATGAGTTATGCGACACCGTGACATTCCAAATGCCAAAGTATTTTAAGAAGGTTCGGTTAAATTGGTTCATGAGTTTTAGGTTAGGGTCGGGCCATGGTCGCTGCCAAAGAGAGTGAAAAGAAACACTCAGCGTGCACTCTAAGCTAAATCAGAATGGTTAATTATTTTTATTTAATCGGATGGCTCCCACTGTTTTCTCGAATTCTCCTCCAAATCTAAAAGGAAAATTAGTCGGGATCATCTAAAATCACCCGAGGAGTAATTCTGGTCATCAGTGGGAATCGGGATCCAACTATCATTACATGATAACTTAATGGAAGCCACTCAAGTCACCACACTCCAGAAGGTATGTGCATGCCTGGCAAGTTTCCTATATGTTTGAAACTCTCAGTGTGTGTTTTTACCCCCTATGACCCAAGTGACCTTGACGGAGTCAACAAATCAAAGAGTTCTAGTTAAGTTCAACCCATCGTTATCTTGATTGCATTAAGCCCACCCGCACGAGCCCTTGACGAAGTCAACAAGGCCGTACAACTGTCCTAACCAATCGCATATCCATGCTACAAACAAGTACCACTTAGCTACCGCACACTACGCCTTGACGGAGTCAACAAACGCAGTACGAATACTAAGTACTACTCATAGGAAATGACGGAGGGCTACGGCTAATTTTTGGCGAAAAACCTTTAACGTAATGAACTTGATATTGTTGAAGGAATCCAAGTAGTTTTACTAATATATAGTGGCGCAAACTTTTGCTAAAGAGGTCACTCCCGGTGAAGGGATCTCGGCTCTTTCCCCGTCGAATGAGGTGCGGGATATTCCAAACTGAATACCACGATACAAAGCAAAAGAATCGACTATAGTGAAGTTATTATGTTGACGCAAACTTTTACTCAAGGGGTCACTCCCGATGAAGGGATCTCGGCCCTTGCCTCGTCGAATGAGGTGCTGGATATTCATAACCGAATACCACTGTGCAAAGCAAAAGAAAGCATCTGTAATGTCAGTTTTAAATACTTGGTTCCAACAACATCATATATAGGTTTGTTTTATCCTTGCATTGATCAGAATCAACGCAGTCCTATCAATTAATCACACCAGAAAAGAACGAAAATATATAATGTACGTATATGCCCTCCGTATTCGCCACTAGGTCCCGTCATCACCCGTTAGGTTACTTACCTAACGATAGAGCGGGGACTGGACTAGCGCGGATGCTAAACATATACAGCATCTACTATATATATAACAATCGTCCTAGGCATGATATAAAGTAACATCACAGAAGCAAACACAGAATGGTGGATAATTTTGGAGCCGCGGGTTTCATTTAAGCAGCAAATGAGACCCAACGTTCCCTGTCATGTGGATACCCCGTGCAATGAAAACCTAGACCTCTACTAGCGCGGCAAGTTACCCGCCAAAACCAAAAGCAAGGCAACGCCCTTCAACAACGTGAATGGGCCACCTAGCACTTCACGGAATCCGGTAACTTGAGCACCCTTCCGTGGGTCAACCTATATCCCCTACGAGTGCGGGGAATAGCCCGCTAATTCTAGAGTAAGGTCCCTTCCGTCTTAACGCCATGAGATACGGACCCGTTGCTCTCTAGAACCCGGCTATTCGTGCACTCTACCGCGGGGTAATCCTAGTACTGAAAAGAAAATAATATGTACAAGGGTGATATCAACCTCAACCCGGTCGTGCCCCAAATAAATAATATACAAACTGGCAGAGATGGCAGTCCACATGTCAGACGCTCTCCCTGCAATATCAAATGTACAAATGAATTTAAACAGTACTAACATTGCACCCAAGCTATCCACCACGATGATCCAACCACAACACATCACAACACAGAATATCAACGTGTATGTCACGTTCGCAAACTCATCTAAAAGAATATATAGCAATTAGACGAGTTGTACCGCTCGAATGACATTCACGGTCGTAGATAGTAATGCATGTACTGATAAACATTTAAACAGTGTTAAATTATCGACTTCGAAACACCCCAAATTGCCCCTGAACAAAAGATAACATAATATCCAAAATGGGAAAAACAAGCAATACCACTGCACCAATATTCCAAAGACTAGACCACCCTACAAAATTCAAGTCAAAACTCCACTAAAAAACTGGCCTCACCCGTTTTTTCACAATTCTCGCCGGGTCAAATCCAGCGGATGGGGCTCGTTTTTGTAGGATGTTCTAGTTGTCATCAAAATAGCCTTCTGCAATTGCTTAAATTTTTTTTTTAAGACTTTAAAAATTGACAGAAACTGGAATATGCAGTGCACTATTTCGGGATTGTTTCGGTTTTGATACTTTAACATCGTCTAAACTAGCTAGCTAAGGGTTTAAGGGTTGTCTCTGATACCATGTTGGGTTACGGCAGCGCCCCGGCCATCAAACCGTGGCCAAATGCGGAACAAAAATTTTCTAAACTGGCGCTACCATGACCCGATGCCCGGATCTACCCTAAACCCTATAACAGCAAGCAATATTAAAAGTTAGGAATTTTTATACCAAGTTGATCTGTGCCCTTCGGTCTTCAACCTTCATCCCAAGTTCCTGGTGGTTGCGGATCAAGTTAGGTAGTCGGTCTTCCTCCATCTACGATGATCCACCCGAGGGAAACGGTGCATGCTCCAGCCTCGCCTAGCGAGGTAACCGACGCTCCAAGGTTGCTAGCAATGGAGAGTGGAGGTGTAGGATTATCTCACTATTGTTTTTCTCTCATCAAAATGCTCCAAGAGTAACCCAAGAAGATCAAGAGGAGGTGATGAAACATGTGGCATGAGCAACTAAAGAAAAATGGCTAAACTTTTTCCAAGTGAGAATGAGAATGAGAAAAACCAAGTCAAGAAAAAATGAGCAAGGCTCATACCACGAAAGTAGCTGCCCCCCTCTCTCTCAATCATGCACATACAAAAAAAATATCTCTTCCATTTTCCAAATAAACAAATGCATGCCATATCTCTCTACATACTCATGCCAACTCACCCCTCCACCTCATTTCCAAAATTATTTTCTAAAAAGAAAATTAATAATGAGGTGGCCATCTTCTAGAAGATATTCCGTATAAATACGGAATACTTCCCGGTACACGTATCGAAATACATATACGCGTATTCGTAGAAAAAAACGAATAACCAAGAGAGAAAATGAATAGTCAACAATAACACTAGAATACAAATATATAAATACATATATATAAATTATTAAATCAAAACCTGATTTAATAATCCGGCTTAATCCTAATCCGCTAGTATTATCAACCGTCCGATTAAAGTCCGTGCAGCCTGTACACATATTTAATCGGACACTTGTATGTACCAACATACGTCATCTACACCATATCGCCTGAACCGTGAAAACCCTCTGTGTGGGACTCTAAAGAGTCGTCAATACGCTGGCAGTGAGTTTAACCACAAGCATATCAGTGGCACTAGCTGTACGTAACGGTTACCTAGGTATTGAGCGAAAGGAAGGCCGACGAGAAAACTCATCCAAACCCCTACTGAGCCTGACAGTGACAATATCCGTACACTCCGGTATGTTCGTCTAAGAGTATCGCATATCGAGTTTAGGGAGGTGGATAAAGTCAGACCCCTAATAACACGATAATTAGTATCGGTATGAAACCCGGCACCTCCTGAGAAACTATTGATGCTAGATCGGTAATTCTCGTCCATCCCGGCGGAGGATTTCTGGTGATGGTCATCCATGCACAACACGACATCAACCCCCAATACCGGGAGAGACGAATCCCCGACGATTCTGTTAGTTGTATGTATGCCCTAGAGGCCAGTATTGTACAGATGATGTATATTATATTGGATGCTTGGACATATATAGAGAGGACTTTCTTGCTCGATATGATAGTATGCTATCTGGTTGCTCTTTATCTTAACATGTATAGTTGTCTCTTGATACTATCTTATAGTTACATGTTGGTAAAGCCCTTAGGATGTGTACTTGACTACCTGGACTATGATGCGGATCATACTAGTGGGGACATGGTAGTCCATAAGTACATCCTTCAAGGTCCCTAGTCGTGGGTGTATCGAGACGGGGCATCGATATACCAGAGTAGACTAGCGTATACCTTCTCGACCCATATAGATGGGCGATGGATGATCCCATATCCATTGGTGTTTGACATCAAAGATGATATATGGGTGCTCAGTGGAGACTGGGTACACTGGACGGACTCGCCGAGAACACCCAGATGGTATTATACCTCACGTCAGATGGCAGTTCTCTGGTGACACTTGTGCAGGTTAGTCTGTAGACCCGAGATCGCCATAGAGTCTTGTGTGATTCCCACTGTGCTTTGATTTCCACCTTACCACATCCAAGAGGGCGTGTAAAACGGTGGTTTTTGGGTACAGTCCGGATTCATATGGAGGCAATGAGCGATAGGAGGGGTTTCGTCTCTCCCGGTATTGGGGGTTGATGTTGCGCTGTGCTCGATTGGCCGTAACAGGGAAGTCCCTAGCCAGGGCTGATTTAGAGATTTACTGGTAAGTGTTACCAGTAGTTTCTCGACCCGTTATGAGCCTCACATCAGCATGACTTATCGGTTGTTGGGGTCTGACGTTTACCGCCCCTAGACTTGATATGTGACATATGAGACGAGGAGACCGGGCTGTACGGGAAGTGTTACCGGCAGGCTTTTACAGGAGTTGGAGCGGGCTTGCTTGCTGATTTTCTGATCGCTCAATACCTGGGTAGCCGTTACGTCCAGCTAGTACCGCTGACGGCTTGTGGGTGCTTGATGTGATCATCACCTACTGCCGGCGTATTGACGAGTCTTTAGAGTCCTATACAGAGGTTTTACTGGCTCAGGAAAAACGAAATAGGAGCGCATATGTGAATGTGCGGGACCGAGAATGATGCGTGTATGTGATACCGTATTCTATTCTCGCGACTATTTGTATCGCGAGGTTATATGTGATATAGCCGGGTTATCGAATCAAGTGTTGATTCGATAAGTGGATACATTGGATGTTAGTCGGTTATATGCGATATGACCGGATTATTAAGTCAAGTGTTGATTTAATAATTTAATATATAATTGTATATTAGATATACTAATTTACATTAACTAACATATGTTCACTTATGGATTTTTCTCATATGTGCACAGCTTTAATATATATGTGATATATATTAAAATGTGTTTTCTTTTTATATCATGGTTGATGATACACTTGACATGGGTGTGTAAGACATACACCATTCTATTTATTATGGTGGGTTATAATTATTTAAGGTAATTACAAAATTAGTGGAATTTTGGAAAGAGCATGAAGCTTGTAGAAGCTTGCTTTGCTTTGACAAAGTCCACTAGCTTTGTCTTTACTTTAGATTTTTGTTAACCTAACCATTTGGATTAGCCATGGTTATGTCTCTACATGAGTTAGTATATGATACTCACTCACCATGATTAGCTCACTCACTTGATCATTATCTTCATCTTTTCTTTTGTTCATCTTCTTCTTCTTTGAGCAAAAGAAAAGCAAGCTAGGGTTTTCAAGAGAGAGTGAAACATTGTGAGAAAATAAATTCTAAAGTGAACTCACTTCCTATTTCTCCATCCTCTACTAGACTAGCACTTTAGTTTAGGGTGTTTGCTTCACTAATTCTCTAGTTAGTGAAGTAGAAGCTTGAGTTGATATTCTCTCGACGTAGATCTTCTTCGGCCTCGAAGACTTCAAGCAAGGACGCTTCTTTCGCCTCTTGATACCATGCAAGAGCCCGGGAGAACCACGATCGCAGCGAAGGGACTTCAACAAGGAGCTAAAGAACTGAAGGACCGATCTACAAATGTTGTATTTCGTATTCACTTAGTCATAGATGCTATTTACTTGTATATGAAACCCTAATTTTCTAGCAAAGATCTTGTTTAAGGTTGTTAGGCACGGCTAAAATTTTAATCTGGCATGGTTGATGTTTTCTTAACCCTTTTTAGAGTGCCTAGTAACCCTACAGTGGTATCAGAGCCTAGCTAGAGCATTAGGCAACGTGTATACGAAGTTAAAACTCCGAACGAACTCCGAATCGACGATTTAACCCTCTCTCTGTACAATTTCTAAAAATGTGATTTTTTTCTGAATTAAAAATACCTAAAAAATCAGCAGGGAATTCTAAGAATTACCATGAAATACGAACTCATGATACCATCAAGTCGCCGCGGAACAGCGGCAAGAACCTGCTTTCGGCGGCGGTTACGCGGCCGTACTTTGGTATTATTGACACGTGTTTGCACAGTAATACTTGTATCTGTTGTTACTATTTTCTGGGTATTTTTAATCTGACTCAAGTGTTGAGTGTTCTGGGTTTTATTTTGTAATCGTTGATTCGATTGGAATATTTAATTTTGTTATGTTTTCCAGATATTTAGAAACTGTTAAAATGTTCGAACGGATATCATTAACTCATTATTTCCCGGCACGAAAAACTTTTAAGTGTTGAATTTTTTTTCTTGAGTTTAAATCTTTCGGAAAATCGTGCATGTATCGCGATGGACCCTCTAGAAGACAACAAAGCTTAACTCGATTATGTGACCGTCTTGAACTGCCTTTCGAACCTTAGGGTTTGGGGCAGTACGGCGTGCCACATGTGAGGCGTTGGCTTGACCCTTCTACGGCTAGACCGTTGCTACTGTGACGTATTCTGGAATTTTTGAACTCCGCTCAAGTGTTGAGCTATTATGGAAATCTTGGGTATTTGATTATTCGATCGGAAAGTTTAATACTGTCTATTTATCTGAAATGTGATACAATATGTGGAATTCATATAGTTAGGCATGAAATGCGAAGTATGTGATATTTCGGATTTACAATGTCTAAAGAGATTGTGGATTCCAAATGTTGTAGTTTTACACTTTCTTTTCTGCGACCATAAGTGTAATATGTGATATCGCCGGTTTCGTTGCTATATGTCAACGACAATTGGGATGCGCATATTTACTTACGTTGATGACATGTGATGTTATGTGTTGCTGGATATGTTATATTGGATCGTCGTGTTCTGAATAGCCGGGGGTTTTATGTGAGATGAGGGTTTTTATTTTCATTCATGTAAAATTAAATGTATGTAATATTCTTTTATTGGGGCACTTCTGGGATGAGCTTGATGTCACCATTTGTATATTATTTACTTTTCCGCACTAGGATAGACCCAAGGAGGAAAGCACAAGTAACCGGGTTCTAGAGTCCAGTGGGAGACCAACTCGAGGAGTCGAGTCCGGGTCTCCTAACTTTAGAATTGGAAGAGTTGCTTGCCGCTCTCGTAGGGGTCTAGGGGTGTGGGTTTGGCTATTCATCGCGACCGTGGAATCCATGTTTTATAGAGGCTCAAAATAAAACACGGACGTCCTAGTATATCCAATGTTTCATATGTTTCTTCTGCTGCGATATCTGTGATGTGATCATTTGATATGTTGTGATAGATACTGTATAAAGTGTATACGATATATTATATAGACGTTACTTATGTTTTACACCCGCGCTAGCCCTGCCCCGCTCTGCCGTTAGTTACCTAACCTAACGGTGCACGAGAGGACATCGAGGCGAATGCGGATGGCATAAGTGTACGTCGTATTTATCTGTGATGTTTAGGTGATTTAAACGATGGGACTTCATTAATGTGATTAATGAAAGAAAAGAAACCTAAAAGATGTTGTAGAATCAAATTTTTAAAAAGGGTAGCTACAGTTTTTGCTTTGCATAGCGATATATATGATATATCCTGCACCTTATTCGATGAGGAAAGAGCCGAGATCCCTTCACCGGGAGTGACCTCTTTAGCAAAACTGGCAGATGCTACAACTCTCGGTTTTTCTTTTGATTGCTTTTGGAGTTTTGCTTTGCATAGTGATATATATGATATGTCATACACCTTATTCGATGAGGAAAGAGCCGAGATCCCTTCTCCGAGAGTGACCTCTTTAGCAAAACTAATGAAAGCCTCAAAATCACTCCATTTCAAAATTCACTTGATTCTACAACGATATCAAATTCATTACGCAATAGGTTTTCAGAAAAACCTGTCGTAACCCTCCGTCATTTCAGATAAGTCCTACTTAGTATTCATGCTACGTTTGTTGACCTCCATCAAGGCGTAGTGTGCGGTAGCTAACTAGTATTTATCTTCTTATGCATATGATGCAGATTGGATTAGGGTAGCCGTACGACCTTGTTAACCTCCATCAAGGGTCGTGCGGGTGGGTTTGATTCAATCAAGAAATGACGGGTTGAACTTCACTTGCACCCTGTAGTTTGTTGACCTCCGTCAAGGTCATGGGATACTTGGGGCAAAATATTATCGGGAATTTCAAGTGTTGAAATTTGCAATGAGATTACATACCTTCTATGAGATAGTTGGATCCCGATACCCACTGCGAGTAATTGTTACTCCCGGGAGAGTTTTACACAGGACAATTAGCCGATCAAGTAGGTGTCTAGAAAGGTGTCAATGGGGTTACGCCTCTGGGAAAACGAGGTTTACTTTAATTAGGTCCGTGCGAAAGCACGGGAAACCTCCCTTAAAGTACCGACACTGGCCTGGCTGAAAGATTGGCGAAATTGTAGGGTGTAATTAATCCCGGCTAGTCTTTCCTTTTAGGGTTTGAAGGAAGATTTGATAAAACCAGTGGGAGTCATCCTGATTAGATAAAATAATAACCAATCTGATCTTGCAAGAGCATACGCTAAAATGTTTTCTTCTCTCTCTCTCCAGGTAGCGACCATATCATGCCTTAATAAAGATAATAATATGGATGTATTGACCGAACCCGCATGTTATACTGTGCTGGGGAACGTTGGTTCCGTTCTTTCTTATAAAAGTTATAAGACTGAACAGGATATAGGGGAATACCAGGATTCTCATGCCACCCGAATGAAGAAAGTACATGTTGATGCATTTTCTCTGGGTGTGTTCGTTACAGAGAACTGTTTCTCCATTTGCTCTACGTCCTAGGTATTAGATACCGGGTCAGGATCCCATATATGTAATCAGTTACATGGGCTAAGGAAAGGTAGAGAACTTGGAGAAGGTGATAAAGACATAAGAGTTGGAAATGGTGCAATTGTTGCAGCTAAAACCGTCGGAGAATATCACCTTGTATTGCCAACTGGTAATACATTGATTCTGAACGAATGCTATTACATGCCGAACCTGATATGCAACATTATATCGGTTTCTTTGTTGAGTAAAGAGGGATATAATTTTGTATTACAGGATAATGTTATGAACATTTTTCTAAACCAAAGGTTGGTTGGATCAGGCACGTTGTGCAATGGCATTTATGTTCTAAATCAATCAACAGTTCTGAACATAACAAACACACACAAGTGAAAGAGTTCAGAACTGAACGAATCCTTCTTGTGGCATTGTAGACTGGGTCACATCAATGCGACACGACTAGCTAAGTTGCATAAGGATGGATATTTGAATCCGTTTGAATTTTCATCTTATGATACTTGCCAGTCATGTCTCAAAGGAAAGATGACCAAAACTCCGTTTACGGGACACAGAGAAAGAGTTATCGAACTCTTGGGACTGATACATAGTGATATATGTGGTCCCATGTCTACACATGCCAGGGATGGTTCTTCGTACTTCATTACATTCACTAACGATCTCTCTAGGTTCGGATATGTGTTCCTGATGAAATACAAATCTGAAGCTTTAGAGAAATTTAGAGAATATAAACAAGAAGTCGAGAACCAAACCGGGAAAAGTATTAAAATCCTTCGATCTGATCGAGGAGGTGAATACTTGAGCAATGAATTCCTGGAATTCCTATAAGAAAATGGGATTCTCTCTCAGCTGACTCCTCCATATACACCACAGCACAACGGTGTATCTGAACGAAGGAACCGCACCCTATTAGATATGGTGCGCTCTATGATGAGCACAGCTGAGTTACCTATTTCCTTCTGGGGCTATGCACTGGAGACAGCAGCATACCTACTGAATAGGGTTCCCACCAAATCTGTGCCTACCACCCCATATATGATATAGGAGGGGAAGAGACTATATCTTAATATTATTAAGATATGGGGTTGCCCGGCCTATGTCAAAAGACAAAAACCAGACAAACTCGAGGCAAGGTCTATTTTGTGTAAGTTTGTTGGATATCCCAAGCATTCGCGAGGGTATATCTTCTACCACAGTGAGGAACAAAGGGTGTTTGTTGCTCAACACGCCACCTTTTTAGAAAAGGAATTTCTTGCAAAAGAGATTAGTGGCTCTGAGGTAGAACTGGAAGAGGTTCCAGCTATACAAACCACAACAGAAGATTTGGTGGAACCAGAGGATTCGGTAGTTCCCGATGAACCCCAGCCACTCCGCAGATCTAGTAGGGTTCATCACCCACCTGAGAGATACTACGGTTTTCTCATGGATGGTGGGAGCGAGGATTGCATCATGAAGGATGATGACCCAACTAGCTTCGAGCAGGCCATCACGAGTGGGGACTCAGTGAAATGGCTGGATGCAATGCGGTCCGAGATGGAATCCATGTACACCAACAAAGTATGGACTTTGGAAGATGCCCCTGAAGGGGTAAAACCCATTAGGAGCAAGTGGATCTTCAAGAAAAAACTTGGTGTAGATGGGAAAGTGGAGACTTTCAAAGCTAGACTTGTTGCAAAGGGTTTTCGTCAAAGACCAGGTGTGGACTATGACGAAACCTTTTCTCCAGTGGCTATGCTTAAATCCATCCGGATCATGCTTGCCATCGCTGCATATCATGACTACGAAATCTAGCAAATGGATGTTAAGACCGCCTTTCTAAACGGTGATTTAGAAGAGTGCATGTACATGACTCAGGCAGAGGGCTTCGTAGATAGTGGGAGCAGCGGGAAGGTGTGCAAGCTGCTTAAATCCATTTATGGATTAAAGAAAGCATCGCGGAGTTGGAACATCTGCTTTGACGTCGTTATCAAAAAGTTTGATTTCGTCAAAAACGTAGATGAACCTTGTATCTACAAGAAGGTAGCAGAGAGTAAGGTTGTCTTCCTCGTATTATACGTGGACGACATACTCTTGATAAGAAATGACATTCCTATGCTGCAATCGATCAAGCTCTTCTTATCATAAAGATTCTCAATGAAAGATCTAGGTGATGCCTCCTGCATACTAGGAATTATGATCTATAGAGATAGATCTAAAAGGATATTGGGATTGTCCCAATCCAGGTACATTGACACCATACTAAAGAAGTTTAGTATGGAAGAATCCAAGCGTGGGAACTTACCCACGATCTCTGGACTCACTCTCTCTAAAGAGATGTCTCCCAAGACTGATTTGGAGAGAGCTCGCATGCAAGGGATACCCTATGCTTCAGCAGTAGGCTCTATCATGTATACGATGCTATGTACCAGACCCGATGTAGTATACTCACTAAGTGTAGTGAGTAGATGTCAAGCTGATCTGGAGAGAGTCACTGGACAACTGTGAAGAGCATTCTCAAGTACTTGCGAAGGACTAAAGAGATGCTCTTGGTGTATGGTAACGGAGAACTCCAAGTGGAGTCCTTTACCGATTCGAGCTTCCAAAGTGATAAGGAAGACTCTAAGTCGCACTCGGGATTTGTCTTTACCTTTTACGGAAGGGCGGTTAGCTGGAAGAGTTCCAAGCAGGAAACCGTGGCAGACTCGACGATGGAGGCTGAATACATCGCTGCCAAAGAGGCTGTCTGGATCAAAAAGTTCATTACTGAACTTGGAGTGGTTCCATCTATTGAGCATCCAATACCTTTGTATTGTGATAACAATGGAGCGGTGGCTTTGGCCAAGGAACCCAGGTCCCATCAGCGATCCAGACATATTCTGAGGCGGTATCACCTGATCCGGGAGATAGTTGATCGCCGGGAGATCGAGGTCAGGAGGGTTGACACGAAGAACAACACTGCGGATCCACTCACGAAGGCTATTCCCCAGATACAGTTTGAGAGACTCTTCGGGATGCTCGGTATGCGATACTACAGCAGCTGGCCCTAGTGCAAGTGGGAGATTGTTAGTTGTATGTATGCCCTAGAGGCCAGTATTGTACAGATGATGTATATTATATTGGATGCTTGGACATATATAGAGAGGACTTTCTTGCTCGATATGATAGTATGATATCTGGTTGCTCTTTATCTTAGCATGTATACTTGTCTCTTGATACTGTCTTATAGTTACAAGTTGGTAAAGCCCTTAGGATGTGTACTTAACTACCTGGACTATGATGCGGATCATACTAGTGGGGACATGGTAGTCCATAAGTACATCCTTCAAGGTCCCTAGTCGTGGGTGTATCGAGACGGGGCATCGATATACCAGAGTAGACTAGCGTATACCTTCTCGACCCATATAAATGGACGATGGATGATCCCATATCCATTGGTGTTTGACATCAGAGATGATATACGGGTGCTCAGTGGAGACTGGGTACACTGGACGGACTCGCCGAGAACTCCCAGATGGTATTATACCTCATGTCAGATGGCAGTTCTCTGGTGACACTTGTGCAGGTTAGTCTGTAGACCCGAGATCGTCATAGAGTCTTGTGTGATTCCCACTGTGCTTTGATTTCCACCTTACCACGTCCAAGAGGGCGTGCAAAACGGTGGTTTTTGGGTACAGTCCGGAGTCACATGGAGGCAATGAGCGATAGGAGGGGTTTCGTCTCTCCCGGTATTGGGGGTTGATGTTGCGATGTGCTCGATTGGCCGTAACAAGGAAGTCCCTGGCCAGGGATGATTTAGAGATTTACTGGTAAGTGTTACCAGTAGTTTCTCGACCCGTTATGAGCCTCACATCGGCACGACTTATCGGTTGTTGGGGTCTGACGTTTACCACCTCTAGACTTGATATGCGACATATCAGACGAGGAGACCGAACTGTACGGGAAGTGTTACCGGCAGGCTTTTACAGGAGTTGGAGCGGGCTTGCTTGCTAATCTTCTGATCGCTCAATACCTGGGTAGCCGTTACGTCCAGCTAGTACCGCTAACGGCTTGTGGGTGCTTGATGTGATCATCACCTACTGTCGGCATATTGACGAGTCTTTAGAATCCTACACAGAGGTTTTACTGGTTCAGGCAAAACGAAATAGGAGCGCATATGTGATATGTGCGGGACCGAGAATGATGCGTGTATGTGATACTGCATTCTATTCTCGCGACTATTTGTATCGCGAGGTTATATGTGATATAGCCGGGTTATCGAATCAAGTGTTGATTCGATAAGTGGATACATTGGATGTTAGTCGGTTATATGCGATATGACCGGATTATTAAGTCAAGTGTTGATTTAATAATTTAATGTATAATTGTATATTAGATATACTAATTTACATTAACTAGCATATGTTCACTTATGGATTTTTCTCACATGTGCACAACTTTAATATATATGTGATATATATTAAAATGTGTTTTCTTTTTGTATCATGGTTGATGATACATTTGACATGGGTGTGTAAGACATACACCATTCTATTTATTATGGTGGGTTATAATTATTTAAGGTAATTACAAAATTAGTGGAATTTTGGAAAGAGCATGAAGATTGTAGAAGCTTGCTTTGCTTTGACAAAGTCTACTAACTTTGTCTTTACTTTAGATTTTTGTTAACCTAACCATTTGGATTAGCCATGGTTATGTCTTTACATGAGTTAGTATATGATACTCACTCACCATGGTTAGCTCACTCACTTGATCATTATCTTCATCTTTTCTTTTGTCCATCTTCTTCTTCTTTGAGCAAAAGAAAAGCAAGCTAGGGTTTTCAAGAGAGAGTGAAATATTGTGAGAAAATGAATTCTAAAGTGAACGCACTTCCTATTTCTCCATCCTCTACTAGACTAGCACTTTAGTTTAGGGTGTTTGCTTCACTAATTCTCTAGTTAGTGAAGTAGAAGCTTGAGTTGATATTCTCTCGACGTAGATCTTCTTCAGCCTCGAAGACTTCAAGTAAGGATGCTTCTTTCGCCTCGTGATACCATGCAAGAGCCCAGGAGAACCACGATTGCAGTGAAAGGACTTCAACAAGGAGCTAAAGAAGTGAAGGACCGATCTACAAAGGTTTTATTTCGTATTCACTTAGTCATAGATGCTATTTACTTGCATGTGAAACCCTAATTTTCTAGCAAAGATCTTGTTTAGGGTTGTTAGGCACGGCTAAAATTTTAATCGGGCATGGTTGATGTTTTCTTAACCCTTGTTAGAGTGCCTAGTAACCCTACAGATTCGCTCACTGCCTCCATGTGGCTCGAGACTGTACCCAACTAAAACCTGTTTGCACGACTCTTTTGAGCCGTGGTACGGTAGTAATCAAAGCACAGTGGGAACTCACACAAGACAAATGACGATCTCTGGTCGACAGACTAACCTATACACATGTCACCTAGGAACTGCTATCTGACAATAGGTATAATACCAACTAGCAGGTTCCCGGCGAGTCCATCCAGTGTACTCATAACCCAATGAGCACCAATATACTATCTTAGGTGAACAAACTAACACCAATGGCTTATGAGACCTGACTACCGTCCCTCGTCGGGGTCTCGATCAGTATATACTAGTCTACACTGGAGTATCGATGCCCAGTCTCGAAACTCCCACGACTAGGGACATTTAAGGATTTGCTTATAGACTACCCTGCTTCCACGTATATGATCGCCATCATAATGCTGGTAGTCAAGCAAGAATCCTATGGGCTCTATCAATATGTAATAGTGATCTATAATACCACATAAAGCATGTACATGATGATAAAGACAAACTAGATAGTATACTATCATCTCGAGTAAGACTGTTCTACCGGTATAGGTCTTCTCTCAATCATCATGATCACCTGCCTGCGACTATGATAATTGCCTTGAGGGCACTATAGCCAACAGGAATCTCCGATTAACAGGTCGTACATGTCATGCGAACTCAACATGCAATGCACGTGTGATGTGTTTTAAGAACAATTTTGAGGGTGTTTTGGGCATATCGAGAATCTCGCAGAGTTTACGGGGGTCTCGCTACCCTGATAACGGGCTGGGGGTCAATGGGGCTAGCAGCCCACTTATGGGGTATGGGATAGTGCCCTGTTAAAAATTTTCAAACGGGAAAAGTGTTTAGAGCGTATTGTTAACTCCCAAAAAAAGAGAAAAGATGAAGAAGGGTCGGCACATGTGGATTAGCGCATGCACCAACGGTGGATTTGCGTAGTGTGCGATATTGCCTTATATGCCAACCGTGGATTGGCGCTGACGCAAACAGGAAGCTTAAGCTTCAGATTATGGAGCTTGAGCTCCTGGAGCTTGAGCTCCTGGGGGTTTCCCTAAGGGAAAACTCAAAAAAGGGTTCCCTGATATGAGGTCACCCCCAAACTTCTCCTGTTTGGCCCACAAATGTACTATTGAATGTTCAAATCCTCATATTTTTTATCTTGAATGGTGAAAAGTGTTGGCTTTGTAATCGTGGGCAGACATTATGATGATTGAGGGAGGACCTATACGGGTAGAATGGTCTTACTCAAGATGATAGTATGCTATCTGATTTGACGTTATCATCATGTACATATATTATATGATTTTATATATCACTATTACATTTTGATAGAGCCCATAGGATTCATACTTGATTACCAGGGTTATAGTGGCGATCACACTTGTGAGAACTGGATAGTCTATAAGCAAATCGTTAAATGTCCCTAGTCGTGGGAATATTGAGACTGAGTATCGATATTTCAGACTAGACTAGTGTATACGTTTCTTGATCCCGACGAGTGGCGATGGCCGGTCTCACAGCCATTGGTGTTAGTTAGTCACAAAACATTGTATACAGATGCTCATTAGGTTATGAGTTACGCTGGATGGACTCGACCGGAACATGCTAGACGGTATTATACTTATTGTCATATAGTAGTTCTCTGGTGACATGAGTACAACATAGTCTTTCGATCTAAGATCATCATTTGTCTCCTGTGAGTTCACATTGTTCTTTGATTACTACCACGGTTCTACCGAGTCATGCAAACATATTTTAGTTGGTACAGTACTAAGCCACATGAAGGCAGTGAGCGGATCGTCAGCAATTCGTCACTTCCGGTATTGGGGACGTTATGCTATGCACGGGAAGCCATCACAAAAATCCTTGGCCAAGATGGACGAGATTTACTGATTTAGATCAGTAGTTTCTCAGTGGGTGATGGGCTTCACACTGACACAACTTATCGTGTTATTAGGGGTCTGACTTTATCCACCCCTGTAGACCCGATATGTGATACTCTTAGGTGAACAGACCGGACTGTATGGAGACTGTTGCTTTCAGGCTCAGTAGGGATACGGACGAGTTTGCTTGTCGATCATCCTTTCATTCATGTCACGACCCGAAAGGTACGGAACGTGACTAGCACTTAAATTACGAAACGTCTCAAGGCGTCCGTAAAATAAGTAAACCAAAGCCCAGAAATCAAAACCAAATAAGCAGAAGAGTGAAGGAAAACCAATCAATTGAAAGCGAGTTTATCAAATAAATCATATCAAGCCTTTTTAAAAACAATATCAATTTTTCCGAAAATTTTGGCAGAGTCTCCTTTGTAAATACTGGCCCCCAAAATGGGTACAACAAGAATATATGTGAATACAACAAATAAGGCATCCCCAAGCGGGAGCTAGCTCTTCGCCACAAGGCGGTCACAAATCCCACGCAATGTAAATCAGCAATGTGCGTAATAACATAAAAAGCACAAGTAAAAAATATCATGTCGACTCAAGTGAGCTCGACCCCAAAATACAGCATAAAAAGCCCACAACTCTCACAGTCTCATCTCTAGGTCAATATACAACAATACTGGTAGATACAGTAGATGGAGTACTCTAGATACAAAGAATATACAAGGTGGTACAAAATAATAATACAACCCACCTACGAGCAAAAGCTTCGAGTCCTGGCAAAAGAGGCAAAAGGAGCGGTGCGCCCGCCGCTACTGTGCTGACGGGGCGGACCTGCAAAAGACTGTGGCACAACGGGGGTGAGTTGCCAACTCGTGGGTAATAATTAACATCTATAGAGGCTATCGCGAGTATGCACACAAGCATCCTAGCATCTATAATACAGGTATGGCAGGATATAATAGCAGGTATGTATGCAATATGAATATACTAGCAGGTATGTATGCAATATGAATATACTAGCAGGTATGTATGCAATATGAATGTACTCGTGATCTGCATGTGTAAATATAAGAAATCATCCTTTTCCTTTAGGCATCTCTTTTGAAATATCAGCACAATACCAATAGAATCAACCAGAATCCGTGTCCAGCAACGACACCTCAAAACTGTCTCAAATCTCATATATCCATATCGTAGTATCTCTGGCCTCAGCCGTCCGGCTGACCCATCTCAAATATCAATATCTCATCATCTCGCGGCCACGGTCGGTATCCTCTGGATATCCGCCGTACCAAAACAGTCACCGGTAGGTAATCCATCCCCTGCCAGGCTCAACGTCAACAACACGATCCTCTTGCCCCGGGGTACCTTACCGGGCCCACCATGTACCCGTGACGGTTCCTCCACTCCTCGACACGGATCTCGAAAACCACAGCAAACTCATAGTGGACGATACTTTACATCACTAGAAAACCGCAACTTTTTATATTTTAAAAGATCATAAGTTGTAAATTTTGCGGCTTTCCCCGAAATCCAGAAATATCATAAATCTCAATAAATCATCATAAGTGCATATGTCAATGATAATGAATGCATATGGTATCAATAACCAAGTTGCAATGTATGATTAATCAACTAGGAATGAACAATTGATGTAATAGTTTACATGCACATGAATAGCAATTCTACAATGTTATTTTAAGGATTTATTGCAATAGTACAGGTTTAAGTATCAAATATGGTGACAACATTCTAGATTATAAGTTATCTAATGTCGTGGCATGGCAATTACCAGGGCGTGTGTGTACGCATGAATAGTGCTCGTGCTGCATATAAAAAAACCCTGGTAATGGTGCAGGTGTCCTATAAAATGGGTTCGCATATGTATGACAATATAAAGTATGGATGTAGCAAGATGTTACGCAAGCATTTACTCCTAACTACTAATATCACTAGAAATCTTTAAACTACTTAACTATCGGGCGACTTGCGCCATCCAAACGATAGTCCCTCGTAGATGTTACATCTACTCACCGGAATCCCTAGCTAGCTACGTCCAATCGCCGCTTTCCCTTTTCGTGCAGCGTCCAACGTCTCCGCGACCGAACCTGGAATTTACATCAATACAAAACATAAGGTTACATATCATGAAACGACGCAAATCCCGAATGAGAATATCTACGTTCACAAGCTAGGCACAACGTGCACAAGGTGCGTGGAACACACACGAAAACCGCAAAAACTAACTAGAATCGCCGATTTGGTCGCCCGGCAAAGCTAAAACCCGAACACTCAAAAATCCGCACTCACACATCCTAAATGTCATAGGATATGCTAAAAATATAATCAAGTTATCACAATTAATTCATCACATAAATTTATATAAAAACTAGTAAGCATTTACATTCCAAAAATCGATGCAAACATCGCCGATTTGCGACAAAAAAGACTACAACCTAGCAAGAACATCCAACTGCATAACTAGTTAGCCACAACACTATAATTACAACACAACAACCATGCTTCAACCTATTTCCATACACAAAACCCTTTCTTGATTTTTCTAAATAGCAAATTAAATCCAATTTCACACTTGAAAAACCTAAATTAACACAAATAAAATCCCACATAAGAAAATTAACCTCTTAGATTAGGTTAGCAAAATAACTAGATAGAAAAATAGATTTAATTAGCCTAGTAATGGTGTGCTAAAAACTAAGTTCATATCAAACTACCCTCTTTAAAAAAAACTAGATTAGAAATTAACAAAAGATTTAACACTAAACAATTTCAAGGTTCTAATTAGCACACTTAAGCAACAATGTAACCATTTGATTAGAAGTTATACCTCAAAAGTTCAATCCTAAGCTTGCTCAAGCCTCCTAAGACACCTCCTTTCTCCAAGATTTAAACCAATTTGGACTTGAAAAGAGATAGAATAAGGTTTTGTGTTGAATTTGTGAAGGAAATTGTGGATTTTTCTTGGATTTTGATGGAATTTGACACAAATGAAATGGGGAAAAAAAACTGTGCTGATGCAGGAAGCTCTCGGCCAAGGGGAGGATGGGGAGAAAGTGAGGGGATTGTGTGGAAAAATTCAAAGTCAAAGGACCCCCCCATACCTCCTAAACCCATACTTCAAATTAGTATATTTTATTCCATTTCAAACACTTTCCTTCACAAGAATGAAGTCAAACAAGAGTGAAAAAAAAACACACATGGGCTGTTGGTGTTAGGGCCGGCCAAAAGAGGGGTGAGGTTGTGAGTGATTGCACAAAAAAAAATTTATGCAAAAAGACCCCCCACAAGTCCAAAATTGCAAGTTTTAGCTCAAAATAAATATATTTTTGTTTTCCATAATAAAAACCCATTAAAACTTAAAATAAAATACTAAAAATTTATATTACAACTAGATTTTAATTAACATGATTTTAAAGATTAAAATTAGCCCATTTAAATTTGTATTTATCACTAATTTAATGTATTTTTTTTACCGGCTTAAAATAATATTAAAAATTGAAAAATTAGGGAAAAAATTTAAACGACCAGAATTTTATAAGTAACTCATTAGATCCTAAAAACTAGCAATTACCTATCCAAATTAGGTATAATTAGGCCTAAACTGCAAAATAACAAAAAAGACGATTTACGGAAAAATACCAAATTTTCACCGATTTTCGGGAAAACACAAAAACGACATTTCAAGGCACTACAATCTTCCCCCTTATAGAAATTCGGTCCCCGAATTTAAAAATCTAGCTACGTGTACCTTCAAAAAGATGGGGATATTTCTTCCTCATCTCGTCCTCGGTCTCCCAGGGGACCTCCTCGCTGCTCGGGCCACGCCAAAGGACCTTGACGGTCGGTATAACTTTCGATCTCAATTTCTTCACCTGTCGATCCAGGATGACCACCGGCTGCTCTGCAAAAGAAAGGTCGCGCTCTAGCTGGACTGTCGGGTGCTGAATCGCATGCGAAGGGTCGTGAAGGTACTTGCGGAGTATCGAAACATGGAAGACGGGGTGAACATCGGGAAAGCTGGGTGGTAGAGCCAAACGATACGCAACTGCGCCGACACGTTCAAGGATCTCGAAAGGACCCACAAATCTGGGACTAAGCTTTCCTTTTCGCTCAAAACGCATTACGCCCTTCATCGGAGAGACCCTCAGAAAAACATAATCGCCAACTACGAACTCTACTCTGCGACGGCGCCTGTCTGCATACGATTTCTGTCTACTCTGAGCCGCTCTCATCCGGTCTTGAATCAACTGTATATTCGCTGTCGTCTCCTCAACAAGCTGCGGCCCCAATATACTGCTCTCACTGAGCTCGGTCCAACAGACGGGCGATCTGCATCTCCTCCCATACAATGCCTTGAAAGGTGCCATCTGAATAGTATCCTGGAAGCTGTTGTTGTAGGAGAACTCCACTAACGGTAAATGACAATCCCAGCTACCACCAAAGTCCAAAACGCACGCTCGGAGCATGTCCTCGAGAGTCTGAATAGTCCGCTCTGACTGGCCGTCGGTCTGCGGATGAAATGCTGTGCTGAAACTCAAACGAGTGCCTAATGCCTCCTGAAGTCTCTGCCATAGTCGGCTGGTAAACTGGGTGCCTCTATCGGACACGATACACGTCGGGACTCCATGCAGTCGTACGATCTCGTCGATGTATATCTGGGCATACTGAGCAAAACCGAAAGTCGTCTTCACTGGCAGAAAGTGAGCCGTTTTCGTCAATCGATCCACGATCACCCAAATGGAGTCGTACCCTCGACTGGTCCTGGGTAGACCCACCACAAAGTCCATCGAAATCTACTCCCATTTCCACTCCGGAATGGGCAAAGGCTGCAACTCTCCTTCTGGCCGCTGGTGCTCGGCCTTGACTTGCTGACAAGTCAGGCATCTCGATACGAAGTCGGTGACATCCTTCTTCATCCCGTCCCACCAATAGACATCTCTCAAATCGTGGTACATCTTGGTGGAACCTGGATGAACGCTGTATGTCGATCTATGAGCCTCCTCAAGAATCTCACGCCGCAGCCCCTCGTAATCTAGTACGCACAATCGAGTCCCAAATCGCAGTACTCCCTGATCATCGATCACGAACTCGGAATCTCTGCCCTGCCTAATCTGCTCCTTGATCTCTGAAAGACGGTCATCGCTGGGCTGTGCCTCTCGAATACGGTCAAGTAACTGCGGACGTGCACGAACATGCGCAGGCTGTCCCCCTGTCGGAGTGAACTCGAACTCAACCCGGCTGTCGCATAAAGTCTGCCAATCTGCCGACGACTGCCTCTGTACTGCACGCAAACAAGATAGACTACCCCCGGGCCTCCTGCTCAAAGCATCCGCCACTACATTAGCCTTGCCCGGGTGATACAAAATCTCGCAATCATAGTCCTTTACTAGTTCCATCCAACGGCGCTGTCTGAGATTCAGGTCTCGCTGCTGAAATATATACTTTAAGCTCTTGTGATCAGTGAATATCTGACACGACTCGCCGTATAGGTAATGTCGCCAGATCTTAAGTGCAAAGACCACTGCAGCCATCTCTAAATCGTGAGTGAGGTAGTTCTGTTCATGATTCTTCAACTGCCGTGAAGCATACGCGATCACCCTGTCATGCTGCATCAATACGCACCCTAGCCCCATTCGTGAAGCGTCACAATAAACCACGAATCCGCCTGAACCTGAAGGCAAAGATAATACCGGCGCCGTAGTCAAACAAGTCCGTAGCTGCTGAAAACTGTGCTTGCACTTCTCCGTCCAAACGAAAGGAACTCCTTTCCGGGTCAATCCGGTCAAAGGTGCAGCAACACGGGAGAAATCCTGAACGAATCGCCTGTAGTAGCCAGCCAGGCCTAAGAAACTGCGGATCTCCATAACTGATATCGGTCTGGGCCACTGCTGAACGGCCTCAATCTTCTTCGGGTCCACACATATGCCATCTCTCATAATCACGTGACCCAAGAATCCGACGCTGTCCAACCAGAATGCACACTTGGAAAATTTTGCGAAAAGCTGGTGCTCCCTCAAAGTCTGCATCGTAATCCACAAGTGCTGCTCATGCTCCTCTCTGCTCCGGGAATACACCAAAATATCGTCGATAAACACGATGATGAACAAGTCAAGATACGGCCTGAATGTACGGTTCATCAACTCCATGAATGCTGCTGGGGCGTTGGTGAGTCCGAACGACATCACCAAAAACTCATAGTGGCCGTAGAGCGTGCGGAAAGCTGTCCTCGGTATATCCTCCTGTCGAACTCGTAGCTGATGGTATCCTGATCGCAAATCGATCCTCAAGAAATATCCTGCCCCCTGAAGATGGTCGAAAAAAATTGTCGATACGTGGTAAGGGATACCGGTTCCGTACGGTAACCTTGTTCAGTTGGCGGTAGTCGATACATAAGCGCAAACTTCCGTCCTTCTTCTTGACAAACAGGACCGGAGCACCCCACGGAGAAACACTCGGTCGAATAAGCCCTTTATCTAACAAATCCTGCAACTGATCCTTCAGCTCTCTAAGCTCTGCCGGGGCCATCCGATAAGGCGGTATAGAAATAGGCCCCGATCCGGGAATCAAGTCAATGCAGAACTCAACGTCGCGCTCAAGCGGTAGCCCAGGCAGCTCGTCAGGGAAAACATCAGGGAACTCACAAACAATCGGGACCCGGTCCAAATGAACCTCTGCAGCTCGATTATCACAAATATACGCTAAGAATCCCAGACATCCCTTCCGCCAGAGCTGACCAGCGCGAAGACACGAAATCAAGCTAGGAAGGGTGACGCTGCGATCTCCCTGAATAACAAGGATTGGCTCTCCCGGAAAGCTAAATCTGACAGCTTTCTCACGGAAGCCCACAGAAGCATAACAAGTGGCTAGCCAATCCATGCCCAGAAGCACATCAAAGTCCAACATATCGAGGAGAATCAAATCAACCGACGAGTCCCTCTCTCCGATACGAACGGAACACAATCGAAACACAAAACGAGCGACCAACGACTCGCCTACCGGGGTAATAACAACAAGCGGCTGATCTAACGACGACGACTCACGGCCCAACATCGGTGAAAAGTGTGTAGATACATACGAATGTGTGGAACCTGGGTCGAATAATACCCGTACGTCGAAAGAGCAAACTGGCAAGGTACCTGTCACAACGGCGTTGGATGCCTGCGCATCCTGTGGCGTCAAAGCAAAAACTCGGGCCTGACCCCTACCAATAACTGGCTGTCCTCGGCCTCGGCCTCCTCGTCCTCTGTGGATCGGACCGCCGCGTCCACGGCCTCTGGGTGCATCGAACTGTCGTGGAGCATCGCCAGTGATAGGAAGTAGGGCTCTCTGAGGAAGGGATGGTGATGGTGGTAGGGTCACATGTAGAACTGCCGCCGCTCCCTGTCGTCTCGCCGGACAGTCTCTGATACGATGATGCAGGCTACCACACCAAAAACATCCTAACCATGGCTGCTGATCGTATGGGTGAAGGCGATACAACTGGCCTCTAAAGAACCCGCCACGGCCTCTGCGAACCCTCCTAGGTGCTAACATATCAGTGCGAATCCGACTCGGTCTCGAAACGACCGCAGGGGGAGTAATATCCGATCTCTGCGCTCGATTGACCTCTACTAAGGATTCCACCATCTGTCGTAACTCCTGCATACCTCCCATCATCTGTCGTAGCTCCTCCATACCAGACTCTAACATATCCATGCGGCCTGGGAAATGCGGATCAGTCTGTCCCTGACGTGTAGGTACACCACCCTGCTCGGTCCTCATCTCGGACGAGCCTGCTCGGATATCATCTCGGGCGGCAGCCCTCTGCGCTCTCATAGCCTTCAGCGGCATAGCGGCTGTTACAAGAACAGGATGATAAGAACAGTGCAATAGAATCATAGGATACACAGAATTGAAGAAATAATTTCAAGCAAGTATATCCTAAAGTCACCTAGGCGGAGTACCGTATCGCAAGTATGCCGCGGACATATGCACGCTACGTTACCCTGCTTAAGTCACTTACTCCATCTACCAAGGGTCATCCTACACTCAAAAAGGTAAAACCTATCGCTCTGATACCAACTTTGTCATGACCCGCCCCCAATACAGAGAGTATTGTCCGCTCTGGCCGAAGCCCCACGGTTTTGTCCTTCAGAGTGAATCGGACCCGACCAGGGGCCACTTCCCAGGAGGTCACCCATCCCAAGACTTCCCTGGATTGAGCACGCTTAACTACGGAGTTCTTCAAACTCCGGAGTTCCGATTCATCCAAAAGGCGCCTCTGTATTGAAGAGGGGTATAATTCCATTTATAGTTCAGATCGTGCCCTCTTTCGGAATGAAATTCGATACTCCCCATTGTTCTATAGTGGTTCCCCGTGTGTATCCGTATCGGTTACATCCCCACCTCGATACCGGATAACACCTCACTTCTTCACGGGGTAGGTGGTATTCAGCCCCAACTCCACCTGGGGCATTACAATTCAATACCTGGATAGCCGTTACATACAGCTAGTGCCGCTGACGTGCTTGTGGTTAAACCCACTACCTGTGTATTGTCGAGTTTTTAAAGTCCCACATAGAGAGTTTCCCTGCTCAGGTGAAACGATATAGTGTACGTATTTTGATACATACTTAGATTCGATTAAAACACATGTTTTTGTACACGTACTTTTAATCGGACATTTTATTAATACTACCCTGTTTGAAAAAAAGCCAGATTATCACATTTCACTACTACAATATTCAATTGCCCCTACGGATTTAGCCGCAGGGGTAAAAAGTTGCCCCTATGGATATATCCATAAGGATATAAAATATCTCCGTAGGTCCAAAGACCACAGGTGCAAGTCTTCTCCCTGATCATGCCCCTACGGAGTAATATTTGCCCCTACGGCTTAAGCCGTAGGGACAAGTATCCCTACAGATTATTCCGTAAGGACATAATTTTTATTTAATTTATCTGTTTATAAAATAAAATAATTGCTCCTACGAAGTAATCTGTAAGGCCTTCTATATGCCCCTATGGATTAATTCGTAGGGGCACGTTTTGGCCCAATTACTGTCTCCATAGGGGGCAAAACTTGTCCCTATGGATTAATCCATAGGGTCATTAGTTGCCCCTACGGATTAATCCGTAGGGATATTATATCAAGTTTTGTTAAAAAAGGGACTTCCTGTTTTTTCCCCGCCCAGTGCATAATAATATATATATATCATATAGCCAAATACAGAAATATTCATAAACGACATCTCACGCATAATATATAAAAGAAATAAACAAAAATAATACGAAATAAATCTAAAATCATCATAAACATACAAACAACCACCAATATCGTCCAAAATATACAATATGTATGAAATAAGTACATACATCTTCAAAAATATAAATAAAACTACCCTAACTCGATCCAGCTCCTCCACCTCTAATAATCGCCGTAATCTAACGCATCTGCTCCTTGGTGCAACCCTGAGTTGTCAAAAACTCGAGTAATGAAGAAGCGGAATGTGCAGGAGTTTGAGCGGGCTATGGATCTATAGAAGTGGTCTACACAGTCGCAGCCGAGGTAGTGGCTTGCGGAGCCGCAGCTGAAGAAGATGCATATAGAGCCGCAGTCGAAATAGCCTGCCGAATCTGTAAAATTTTATGTTTGTGTGATAAACGAGTAAGAACGGTGTATAGATTTTATTCGAATTCGTATCATTATCAGATTATTGCGAAACCACGAATTTATATATACTTTGTTGAGATTCCATACATTCTGTTGAAATTCATATATTATGTATGAGAATTTATACATGTTGAAATTCCACACATTCAGGGCTATGCTTTTACACCCCAATCTAAGAATACTTAGGGACTTAGGCTTAGTTTGGGTATCTAGTTTGGAAAACCGTAATTTATTTTAAGTGGAGGTAGAAATGACACTTACTCTAACTTGTAAGCCTGTATCTCTCCTTAATTGTTTAGCTTTAATTAGATACTTGGTTTTGGAATTATCTAATTTACAAAGAAATGTTTTCTTCTCAAGTTTTGAATTTAGATAATCATAACTTTTTAAACTCCAAAATGAAGAAAGATGTGGTATGGTTATGATTATAGAGTTCAGTTTAATTAAATAGGTTTATGTAAGTCTGATTAATCAAACCTAAGTTTAAAACCAAACAAGCTCAGGCTACTAATATTGCATATGTTACTGTCTATAATGTGATATAATATTTTACTAATAAGTAATATACGTACCAATATCACCTTCAACTCCTTGACGGTGGTCTTCAAGGCGGCAACATCATGCTCCAGACGTCGCTCACGGGGGGTAGG
This sequence comes from Agapanthus africanus, assembly GCA_030015575.1. Classification (NCBI taxonomy): domain Eukaryota; kingdom Viridiplantae; phylum Streptophyta; class Magnoliopsida; order Asparagales; family Amaryllidaceae; genus Agapanthus; species Agapanthus africanus. The sequence continues at coordinate 455,986,697 of CM057349.1, forward strand.
GAAAGTAACCGTCGGAGTGGAGACCAACTTCGTATGGGCCCTGCTAGGACCGGCCTCTCTCCCAACCTCCGTGGTGCTCTCCGTGTGAAGCATCTAGGACTGGGGTCAATACGATCGGATCGATCTGCCCACTAAAATCGATCCCCGATACCTCCGCCTGCTCCACCACCCGCTACTACACCCACGTTAACCATTAAAATATAGGTATATCATTTAAATTTGAACTTATCAAAACAAAAATTTTATTTGAATTAGAATAAATATTAACACATACGCAATACTCCTGGGTAGCGGTGTCGAGAAATTGGAGCTCGTCCATAGCAGGATCTGTCGAGTTGCCGTGGACGGTAAGATACGCGGTCAACTTGCTCGGTGTACCACCCTGCGCCAGGGTCTGAGCTCTCTGCAATTCGCCAAAAATTTACATATATTATAAAATAACTCTTAATATTGCATTATATCAAAATAGATCTATTGTAATTTACTGATGCCTCCATGACACGGGTAATGTATCTCGAGCCACCTGTGTAAGTGGGGCGACCCCTCTTCGCCGACTTCTTATTCTTCTTATTTTGATCGGTATGTTTCTGTACAACACAATCAAATTTAGTTTTCTAATTAAGAACCACAAAAAATTAAATTATATACTAAACAATAAATTACATTTAAATTACATACTTGTTTGCGCTCAGAGTCGTACTATTGGCATAAGAGAGGCCATGTATTTACGTCGACTCTGACAAAAATCGGAAAATGTAGGAGAGCCGCTCTTTCCACCTCGGAGGTCGCCAGCCATACCAAATAGTAATTGTTCTTCAGCTCGTTCCTATTATATCGGACCTTAGATTGCATATTCTTCATGAGACCCAGGTAAAGAGCATGAAGATCGAGCACTCTGTCAGGGTGATCAAGGTCGGATACAGGCTGAAAGTCGTAATCTAACTGCAAATATAATAAAATAATGTATTTAAATTATAAGTGTTAAATAATAATAAATTTATTTGATAAGTCAAATAAAAATATATATTAATACCCGAATATGATCATAGAAGAGGGCAAATGAGCGCCAGTGCTGATCATCCCACTCAACGTGAAGTGGATACTTCTTTTGGATGTGACTCGCATCCCCTGTATACCGGCAAAACCTCTTAGCATAATCGCCGGTACAGCGATAATCGGGGGTAAAAAAGAGTGGGAATGGTACCTCCCCCTAGCTCTATCGGGTCTCAGCCTGTGGGACTGATTCAGCTCTCGAGTCCCCCTCTCGGAGTAGGGCTACCCTGTATCTACAAGAAATATCAAGACAGACAATATCAAGATAAAATGGTATTTAGAAATCAAGGATTAACTAAAATTGAAGTGTGATATATACCTCCGGCGACAGCAACACGAGCGGGACGATAGTTCCTCCGGTGAGGAACAGCCGGTGTCCCGGATGTGGATGCATCTCCTCTAACTAGAAAATAAATATTGATGATAAACTTATATAAAGTTCATGGTTATTCTTAGAGCATATGTAAAATGAAAAAATATTTTATATTTAAGAATACTAACCTGCAGACTGCGCGGAGGGTATGGAAGTGGCTGGAGTGGCCTCTGTGCCAGATGTAGATGCACCACCTACAATTAGAAAATGCTTAACTTGTTCCCGTATGGTGGTTTGACCTGTTTGGCCGGATTTATCCTGAAGGTAGCGTTATTGTAACCATCCCACTGAGCAATCATGTCCTCTCCGGACAATGGGGCTGGAAGCCCAAGAAGCTCCTGATAACCATTAAAGTGAGCAACGTCTAACCTATAGGGATGGTCTAATGGCAGGAAATGCCAATGACCGCAATAAAAAATCTTCCTGTAAAAATTCAACCATTTCGATATTGTATCTTGTTGGCAGTAAGGGCATAACTTTGTGACCATGTACGAACCAACCTGATAGCATTCTATACGCAGGAAAGTCATTAATTGTCCACATTAAAGTCACACGCATTGTAAAGGTTGTATCTGTGTTTATATCGTAAGTCTCTGCACTATCAATGAACAAAGATTTTATCTCATCGATCAGAGTTCGGAGATAGACGTCGATATTGTTTCCCGGTCCGTCAATAAGAAGATGCAACATAAAATAGGATTGATCCATAGCCAACTGTTCACACCAGAATATTGTATTTAATACCGCCCATTCTTCTGCTCGTTTGTTAATAGGCAGGTGGTTTTGATTCGTATTTGCTACATGATTACAGGTTACAGGTTCCCAGTCCAAAATAACGCAAATCACGCAAAATCTCCACAGTTATGCCAAAATCCAGAACATTTTCCAAAAACAGATAAAATCCGGGTTTCGGTCATCCACACCCGTCAAGTGCTGCTTACTAGTTCAAGAGACAAGACAAATAACAGTGATCATTCGTGTCTCAGACAAGCACATAGCACGAGAGGGGCAGCACAAATATCAAGAGGTGTGCAGAGCTCGAGGGAGATCAAAATCAAAAAGATTAAAAGTGTAACCATTTTGGACTGTTGAAAATCTAAAGATATTTTGGAACCATTTTGCAATTTTGGACCTATCAAAAAGAAGAACAAAGCAACATGAGGAAACCCAAGAAAAACGATACATTAATCCCTCCAAAGGACCGCGGAACTGCGGCCAGTAGGCCTTTTGGGCGGTAGTTCCGCGGCCATGTCATGTCTTCTCCACATCATCTTTTGGGGGTTGTTCCCTTATAAAAAAAAGAGAGAAAAAAAAGAAAGAGAGAAAAAGCGATGGGAAAATTTCCCACTATTTGAGCCTTACGTGCCCACACGTGAGCGCCTAGATACAAAGATTATAGGCGCTTAACAGGCTGAAATTGAGCCTCACATGTAAGCACGTGATCATCTATATATAAAGTATATAGGCTCCATATTAAAACAAATAGTAGGCCAGAGAAGATCACGTGTTAGTACGTGATACCCTATTAGGCTGTTGCGTATAAGCAAACAAGTTTAACTCAGCGGGGGTTACGAGCTACACGTGAGTGGTCCTAAACACCTTCCAAGCTGATAGAATTAAATTCTAAATAAAGGGATCAAAAACCAATTTGGAAAATATTTCCTTAAATATGTTGGGTTTCCTAAGCACCATACCTAGGGTTTGGAAGTATTACACATTTCACTACAAAATTTTTAAAGAGGTGTTAAGCAAACTAACCATGAATCGGACTAGAATTTTAGGGTAATATCAAACTAGTATCACATACTAGAGGTTATCTAACACTAAGAGATACATAATAATCTTTGTAGACTTGCATCCTTGACTCCTTGGACCTTTGAGAGTTTGAACCGGCTCGCTAGAAACCTTCCTAGTCCATGATGATCCACCCGAAATCCTTTTGCTCAAAGCTCCTTACTTCACTTGATCAAGGATGAAGATGAAGTAAACACTTTACACTAATGGGCTAGAGTAGTGTAGAATGTTCATGTGGTTTGTTTTCTCACTTCAAAACCCTTTGTTTTTATCTACCTCACTCAAAAGAAAACTCAAGAGAGCATGAGAGAGGAGGAAGATGAAGATGGCAATGCTTGAGCTCAAGTTTTGTGATAATCTCTTAATAAAAAGAGAATGGAAAAATAAATGAAAGTCACACTCTCATTTAACCATGGTAACTAAATATCTAGATATTTTATCATTGAGTTTAAAGCAATAAAGGAAATTAAACTCATGGTTAAAGTCATGGTCAAGTGAGAAGAGTGTAGAAACAATTAACCATGAATTAATTTCCTTTTTCTTTAACTCAAAAACAAATATTTACATATTAGTTCCATGTGATTCTTGCATTGCCATCACAAGTGTATCAACAACCATGACACAAAGTATGTATGTATGTGTACATGCACATCATCATGTGCATGAAAATAAATATATGCATACATGCATGCATACATCCAAAAGAAAAGGTTTAATAAAAGTGAGATAAAAAGTCAATGTTAAATCAACACTTGATTTAACAAACCGGTCATATCACATACGACCCGACCAATAATAAACACCCGATTAATATACGGTATCATATACACATATCTAATCGAGCTCCCCCGCATATCTCATATGCACACCACATCGTTTCGCCTGAGCTAGGAAACTCCTGTGTGGGAATCTAAGACTCGTCAATACGCTGGCAGTAAGTGATGATCACATCAAACACGCACAAGCCGCAAGCGGTCAGCTAAACGTAACGGCCACCCGGGTATTGAGCGATCAGAAGAAAAACAAGCGAAGCTGTCAAAACTCCCGTCAAGCCAACTGGCAACACTTACCGTACAGTCCGGTCTCTTCATCAGATATGTTGCATATCGAGTCTAGGGATGGTTTCGTCGACCCCAATAACTCATTAAGTCATGCCGGTGTGTGGCTCATAACAGATCGAGAAACTACTGATAACACTTATCAGCAAATCTCAGCAGCCCTGGCCAGGGACTTCCTGTTATAGCAAATCGAGTATAGCGCGACATCAACCCCCAATACCGGGAGAGACGAAACCCCTCCTATCGCTCATTGCCTCCATGTGCTTCTGGACTGTACCCAAAATCCACCTGTTTGCACGATTCAGAAGAGCCATTGTAGGGTGGAGATAAAAGTACAGTGGGAGGACACACAAGACTCTATTACGATCTCGGGTCTACAGACTAACATGTACCAGCGTCACCTGAGAACTGCTATTTGACGATAGATATAATACCACATAGGAGTTCTCGGCGAGTCCGTTCAGTGTACCCAGTCTCCACTAAGCACCCGTATACAATCTTTGGTGTCACCACACCAGATGGATATGGGATCATCCATTGCCCATCATATAAGACAAGAATGGTATACGCTAGTCTACTTTGGAATATCGATGCCCCGTCTCGATATACCCACGACTAACATTTCAAGGATATGCTCATAAACTACACGTGTCCCACTAGTATGATCTGCATCATAGTCCCAGTAGTCAAGCAAATATCCTAAGGTCTCTATCAACATGTACCCAAATGAGTAAGATGCATGATCAAATGAACATGTCAAGATAAAGCAAACCAGATAGCATACTATCATGTTGAGTAAGAAAGTCATATATATATATATATATATATATATATATATGTCCAAGCATCTACTATACATATAATGGCCTGTACGGCATACATATATCCAATAATCTCCCACTTGCACTAAGGCCAATTATTGGCGTATCTCATACCCAATATCTCAAAAAGTCGCTCATGTTGCAGCTATGGAAAGGCCTTGGTGAGTGGATCCGCGGTGTTATTCTTTGTATCTACTCTCCGAATCTCGATCTCGTGGCAATCTACTATCTCCCGGATCAAATGATATCGCCTCAGGATGTGTCTGGACTTCTGATGGGACCTAAGTTTTTTGGCCAACACCATAGCCCTATTATTATCACAATACAATGGTATTGGATCAATAATGGTTGGAACTACTCCTAATTTCGCGACGAACTTTCTCATCCAAATGGCTTCCTTGGCTGTATCATTTGCAGCAATATACTCAGCTTCCATCATGGAGTCTGCAACAGTATCATGTTTAGAACTTTTCCAACTAACCGCCCCTCCATTGAGGGTAAATACAAACCCTGAGATATATTTGCTGTCATCCTTATCACTTTGGAAGCTGGAATCGGTAAAAGCCTCCATTTGGAGATCTCCATTACCATACACCAAGAACAATTATTTAGTCCTTCTCAAGTACTTAAGAATGTTCTTCACTGCTATCCAATATTTCTCCCCTGGGTTGGATTGATACCTGCTTACTACAGCTAGTGCATAAGCTACATCAGGACGAGTATATAACATCGCATACATTATAGATCTTACGGTTGAAGTGTAGGGTATAATGCTCATGCGAGCTCTCTCTTCATCAGTCTTCGAACAGAAGTCCTTGGAGAGAGTGATTCCATGGCAAGCGGGCAAGGCACCACGCTTGAAATCATCCATACTAAACCTTTTTAGGATGGTGTCTATGTACTTTGATTAGGACAATCCTAATAACCTCTTGGATCTATCTCTATAGATCCTAAAACCCAAAATGCAAGAGGCGTCACCTAGGTCCTTCATGGAGAACCTTTGTGATAAGAATAGTTTGACCGATTGTAGTATAGGAATATCATTTCCTATCAAGTGAATGCCATCCACGTACAATATGAGGAATGTGATAGTACTCCCTACAATCTTCTACAATCTTCTTATAAATGCATAGTTCATCTATATTTTTGACAAAAGCAAACTCTTTGATCATATCATCAAAGCAAATGTTCCAGCTCCGTGATCCTTGCTTTAATCCATAAATGGATTTAAGCAACATACATGCCTTTTCTCTACTCCCACTGTCAATGAAGCCCTCTGGCTGATCCATAAAAACGCATTCTTTTAAATCACCATTTAGAAATGCAGTTTTTATGTCTATCTGCCAGATTTCATAATCGTAGTGAGCAGAAATAGTAAGTAGGATCCGAATGGATTTAAGCATTGCTACTGGAGAAAAAGTTTCATCATAGTCCAATCCTGATCTTTGACGAAAACCTCAAGCCTTGCTTTATAGGTCTCCATCTGTCCATCTACACCAATCTTTCTCTTAAAGATCCATTTGCAAGCTACGGGTTTTATCCCAGGAGGTGCAACATCTAAAGTTCATACTTTGTTGGTGTACATGGACTCCATTTCGGAGCCCATGGCATCCAGCCACTTCAGTGAGTCACCACTCGTGATAGCTTGCTGAAAACTAGTAGGGTCATCATCATCCATGATGCAATCTTCTCTATCACCATCAATGAGAAACCCATAGTATCTCTCCGGTGGGCAAGAATTTCTACTAGATCTCCAGAGCGACTGAGGTTCTTGAAGTTCTACTGCAACATCAGTTTCAACCAATTCGTCATGAGTAATTTGTGTCTTTACAACCTCTTCTAGTTCTACCTCATTGCCATCAGTACTATTTATAAAAATTTCATTTTCTAAAAATGTGGCATGTTAAGAAACAAACAACTTTTGTTCCTCCTTATGATAGAATAGATATCCATATAAATGTTTTGGATATCCCACAAATTTACACACGACCGATCGTGTCTCGAGTTTGTCTGGATTCTGCTTTTTGACAAAAGCTGGACAACCCCATATCCTAACTCTTTTAAGAGATGGTCTCTTTCCATACCATATCTCATATGGAGTGGTAGACACGGTCTTGGTTGGAACCCTGTTTAACAGATACATTGCTGTCTCCAATGTATACCCCCAAAAGGAAAGCGGTAACTCAGGATCACTCATCATGGACCGTACCATATCTAATAGGGTATGATTCCTCCATTCTGACACACCATTGTGCTGTGGTGTGTAAGGGGGAGTGAGCTGAGGGAGAATCCCATTCTCTTTTAAGAAGTCTGAAAACTCTGTACTCAAATACTCTCAATCTTGATCCGATCGAAGTTTCTTGATGCTCAAGCCTGTTTGTTTTTCTACTACAAGTTTATACTCCTTGAATTTCTCGAAAGGTTCGGATTTGTGCTTTAATAAAAATGCGTGTCCGAATCTTGAGAAATCATCAATAAAAGTAATGAAGTATGAAAAACCGCCTCTAGCATGTGTAGACATTGGTCCGCATACAGCACTATGTATGAGGCCTAAGAGTTCTACAGCTCTTTCTCCGTATCCAGTAAACGAAGTTTTGGTCATTTTACCTTTGATACAGAACTGAAAAGTCGCATAAGATTTATATTCAAAAGGATTTAAATATCCATTTTTATGTAACTTGTTTAGTCTCGTTTCATTAATATGACCAAGTCTACAATGCAAAAGAAAAACTTCATTTATATCTGAAAATTTTCTTTTATTTGTATGTTGTATATTGAAAACTGTGTGCTGGTTTAGGACGTAAATACCGTTATTTAGTGTACCATACCCAATCAACTGTTGATTCAAGTTAATGTTCATAACATTATTTTGCAACACAAAATGATATCTTTCATTGTCTAACAAAGAAATGGATATTATATTATATAGCATACTAGGTATATAATAACATGGGTTCAAAGCCAAAATACATCCCGAAGGCAACCCCAGATGATACTCTCGTATAGATACAGCATGTACATTGGAACCATTTCCAACCCGAAGAGTATAGTCACTGATTGAACGAGATTTTATGTGCGCTTTTGCTTTTAAAAGATAAATCAAAGAATATTTACCGCAATCAAGAACGGCATCGCTTGGTAGCTAGCCGGTGAGTACGGGTCAGTCCACAGGGATTTTGTGTATTTTCAATTTGTTCTAACGAGTTAATTCCAATTGGGGTTGGATTGATTATCACTAAAAACTGAAATGAGTTTGATTAGGATTAAACTCTTGCTAGGGTTAGGTTTAGATTAAGTTTGGAAATTCAATATTTCTCACCACTATCTATGCCCTAATTAAGATCTATTTAGGTGTTATAGTAATAATTAACAAAGGGGATTAATACCATCGGGAAGAAACTAGGTTTCTTCCTCTAGGTCCTTGTCCGTCCTTTCTTAACTCTTACCCTAACCTCTATGGAAAATATACACAACCGGACTTTTAAACTACGGTATCACCGCTACCTCGTGGGATAGGATGCTGTAGTGAGTGATGTGTGTATGTATGCATAGAGTCCTATTAAAATGTATGACGGGCAAGAAAGGGGTGAAAGATTTTCATCTCTCAAACCTTTCTCATTCCTAACCCTAACAAGTGAGAAACTACTCACTTATTAAGGAATTGATAACAAGAGACATTTTTATGATTGTTTTTAATAACCTAATTATCTAATCTACGGCGGATAAATAAAAGTGCTAAACTAGGGCAGATAAATAAAATTAATTAGGGCATGAAGGAAAATTAACTAAGGCAAGAAAAGAAAGACTTACTTTATCTTTTATTTGATACACTCTTCAAACATTATAGGAATTGAAATTCTGAATTTTGATAAATAAAAAAAGGCATAGGAAGAGGCATGATTCAAAAAGAGCTTTAGGGTTTCCATTTATAGATTATAGAAGCCCTAGGGTTACATCTGATCCCTATCTGCATTTACAAAATTACCCTAAGAAGCCTAGTCAACGCACCGCCGCCGCCGACAACTTTTGCACCAACACGTGCTCACCATGGCCGCGGAACCGCGGCCAAAAGCCCTGTTTGGCCGCGAATCCGCGGCCATCTTGGAGGCTCTTTGGCTTCTGTTTCTCTGGTAATTTTTATGTTGCTTTTTACTTGGCTTTTCTTCACTTGGTTCTTCAGAATGTCTTCTGGTTTCTTCCAAATTTCCACAGTGTAGAATGTGGTGGACTTTTACCGTTCGCTTCGTGTTGAAACCTTGAATCTTTGTTTGCCTTTGTACTTTGTGAAATTGTTCATTGATCTTCGTTTGTTCTTCAAACTGTAAGCATGATAAAGATTCTCTATTTGTTGGTCAAAATCTCACTTTTATAGCGTCTTTTCATCATTTTCACTGTTTTGTTTTGAGAACCTATAACCTGCAACTATGTAGCAGATATGGATCAAAAGCACCTGTTTATTTGTAAAATGAATAAGAATGGGGAATATAATAATGCAAAACTATGATATGAACAGTCACCAGTCTTCAAAACTCTATTGTTTCTCAATCTCTGCATACAATTGCAGATGTGAAAACCAAAACCGGTATCTAATATCCAAGATGCAGAGTTTATAGAAAAACAGTTTTCAGTTACAAACACACCTGAAGCGGAAGCATCAGTATGTTTCTTCTTCTTGAGATCAGTAAGATACAAAGAACAATTGCGTTTCCAGTGTCCCAACTTATGGAAGAAAAAACATTCTCCTTTTCTACTTCCTGTGGCCCCGGATTTTTCTTTCCCCTTCGCCTTTATAACTCCACCTCTCGGTTTGGTGGATTTCTTCTTCTTCATTCCCTTGGCCTTGGCTTTGGGATGGAAGAGGAAGATGGCCCAGCAAGTAGAGCGGGAGTTTTCGCTGTCTTAAACGTGCTCTCTGCACTTCTCAACATATTGAGAAGTTCAGACAGTGATTTCTCCAAATCATTCATATTAAAGTTTACTATGAATGGAGCAAAGGCGGGGGGGCGGGGAGAATGTAGAACAATATCAGTATATTGGTCGTTATCCATGGTCCATCCTAGGGCCTCAAGTTCTTCTATAAGACCAATTATCTTCAAGACATGATCACCTACTAATGTGCCAGGAGCCATCCGCATCTGAAACAACTTTCGAGATGCCTCGTATCATAAAGTCCGAGATTGCTCTCCATACAACTTCTTTGTATGAAGAAAGATGGATTGAACATCCATCTTCTCATACTGCTTCTGATGTATATTGTCCATAGAAGCAAGCGCGAGGCACTTAGCCATGTCACAATCAATATCCCATGTTTTTCGGATCTCCTTATCCGAAACAGATGATTCAGGACCTGGGACAGGTAGGGCTTTGGCAGTGAGGACGTATGATACATTATCATATGTGAGTGCAATGCTCAGGTTCCTCAGCCATTCTTTATAATTCGGTCCTGTCAGTTTATTTTTCTCTAAAAGAAGCTTAAGTCCCGTCTTGTGGTATCTGCCATTAGGAGAGAGAAAAGAAAACACTCAGCGAAATACTCTTACAAAGATTTAGATTGGTTATTATCTTATCTACTCGATATCTCCCACTGCTTTTATCAAATTTTCTTTCAAAACCTCAAAAAGAAAACTATCCAGGATTAATTACATTCCACAGTTTCGCTAACCGGTCAGCCAGGCCTGTGTCGGTACTTTGAGGGAGATTCCCCGTGCTTTCGCATGGACCTAATTAAAATAAACCACGTTTTCCCAGAAGTCTAATCCCTTTGACACCTTTCTAGACACCTACTAGATTAGCTAATTGTAAAGTGTAAAACTCTCCTGAGAGTAACTCTTACTCACAGTGGGATCGGGATCCAACTATCATATAGAAGGTATGCAATCTCATTGCAAATTTCAACTCTTAAAACTCCCGATATGGTTTTTACCCCTACCAGCTTATGACCTTAGCTATGGTCAACATATCATAAGCACTAGTCAAGCTCTACCCGTCATTTCGTGATTAACTAGACCACCCATATGACCATTGACTATGATCAACATAATCATATGAATTTCCTAACTAATCGCATCATATGTTTTGTAGAAAGACATCACTTGGCTACCGTACACTACGCCTTGACTATGATCAACATATGTAGCACGAATACTAAGTACTCTGCTTCCTAAAATGAAGAAGGGTTGTGGATGGTTTTTTATGAAAACCTTTAACGCTTTGAACTTGATCTTGTTGTAGAATTTAAATAGTTTAGAAAAGGAGTGGCTTAAGCTCCGCATCTTTTGAAACTTGCATTTTTCATAAAAAGGCCAAGTGTGTTTCAAATCCGATTCTACAACATCTTTAGGTTTCTTTTTCTTTACATTAATCTTATTAATATAGTCCCATAATTTATGTTCTTAAGCCATCATAAAAAAAAAACGAAAATAGAACGTACATTTACACCATCCGCATTCACCAAAGTGTCCCGTTATGCACCGTTAGGTTACTTAACTAACGGCATAGCGGGACGGGACTAGCGCGGATGTAAAACATAAGCAACGCTTATTATATATTATATATAATAATAATATTCCATTCGTCTCAGATATTAAGTAATCTCGTCACAGAATATCAACAGCAGAAGCACATATGAAAATATAGGATATTTAGGAGGTCCGTATTTTGTATTTAGCCAACAATAGAAAATTCGGATTTCATGGCCGCGATGAATAGCCAAGCCCACACCCGTAGACCCCTACGAGAGCGGCAAGTGACCCTACTAATTCTAGAGGTTAGGAGACCCGGTCTCGACTCCTCGAGATGGCCTCCCACTGAACCCTAGACCCGGTCACTTGTGCTCCCCTCCTTGGGTCTATCCTAATGCGGAAAAGTAAATAATATAAAATAATGGTGACATCGTCCTCAACCCGGAAGAGCCCCAAATAAAAGAATATTACATACAATTAATTTTTTTACATGAATGAAAATAAAAACTCTCATCTCACATAAAACCCCCGGCTATTCAATCACGACGATCCTGCACATCATATCTCAGCAACACATAACATCACATATCATCAACGTAAGTAAGTATGCGCTCTCCGATTGTCGTTGATGTATAGCAACGAAACCGGCGATACACCACATACTACACTTACGGTCGCAGAAAAGAAAGTGAAAAACAACAACACTTGAAATCATCACTTTCACATATATCAAGACGATATTAAACGTTTCGATCGAATCAACAAACACCCACAAATTACCCCAGAAGCACAACACTTGAGCAAAGTTAAGATACCCAAAAACGTGTCACAGTATCTATGGACTAGCCGTAGAAGGGTCAACCCTTGCCTCACCTATGGCGCCACAGGACTACGGCAAACCCTAAGGTTTGGCCGCGGTTCCATGGTCATAAAGTCGAGTTAGGGTTACGTTCTTCTAGAGGGTCCATAGGGATACTTGGAAGATCTTCCGAATATGTTCAACTTGAGAAATTCCAACACTTGAAAATTTCCAGTGAAGGTCTTGATGTGGGGTTTGAAATTCGTTCGAACTGTGAAACATTGTCAAGGTTACCATTACAGTGTTAAAATATACGACTACGAAACACTACGAATTAGCACCTAATCAAAATAAACGTCACATGAAATTTTGGGCTAAACAAACAATACTTAAAACCCCAAAATCTACAGAACAGAGCACCAGACCAAAATGAGACGAATCAGAGGCAGGGGGGCCGGCCAGGCCGGATTTTGGGGTTGGTGGCCGGTTCAAAACCGGTAGAATCCCCTCGTTTTTCTATGGTGTGCTCAGTACATCATATGTAAACTTCTGCAGTTGCTTAAATAATTTTTAGACGACTTTTTAAAAAACAACAGAGAGCAATTTTTAGGGTTTCTAAATATTGTATTTTTCTGAGTTGTTTTCGTTCTCGTAATAGTTAAAAATCGTCTCTAAATTTCTAACTTGGCTCTGATACCACTGTTGGGTTTTCTTAGCACCATACATAAGGTTTGGAAGCATCACACATACCATTATAAAATTTTTAAGAAGGTGCTAAGCAAACTAACCATGAATCGGACTAGAATTTTAGGGTAATATCAAACTAGTATCACATACTAGAGGTTATCTAACACTAAGAGTAAATAATATAACCTTTGTAGACTTGCCTCCTTGACTCCTTGGACCTTTGAGAGTTTGAACCGGCTCGCTAGAAACCTTCCTAGTCCATGATGATCCACCCGAAGTCCCTTTGCTCAAAGCTCCTTACTTCACTTGATCAAGGATGAAGATGAAGCAAACACTTTACACTAATGGGCTAGAGTAGTGTAGAATGGTCATGTGGTTTGTTTTCTCACTTCAAAACCCTTTCTTTTTATCTACCTCACTCAAAGGAAAACTCAAGAGAGCATGAGAGAGGAGGAAGATGAAGATGCCAAAGCTTGAGCTCAAGTTTTGTGATAATCTCTTAATAAAAAGAGAATGGAAAATATAAATGAAAGTCACACTCTCATTTAACCATGGTAACTAAATATCTAGATATTTTATCATTGAGTTTAAAGCAACAAAGGAAATTAAATTCATGGTTAAAGTCATAGTCAAGTGAGAAGAGTGTAGAAACAATTAACCATGAATTAATTTCCTTTTTCTTTAACTCAAAAACAAATATATATATATATATATATATATATATATATATTAGTTCCTTGTGAGTCTTGCATTGCCATCACAAGTGTATCAACAACCATGACACAATGTATGTATGTATGTGTGCATGCACATCATCATGTGCATGAACATAAATATATGCATACATGTATGCATACATCCAAAAGAAAAGGTTTAATAAAAGTGAGATAAAAAGTCAATGTTAAATCAACACTTATATTTAACAAACCGGTCATATCACATACGAACCGACCAATAGTAAACGCCCGATTAATATACGGTATTATATACACGTATCTAATCGAGCTCCCGCGCATATCTCATATGCACACCACATCGTTTCGCCTGAGCTAGGAAACTCCTGTGTGGGACTCTAAGACTCATCAATACGCCGGCAGTAGGTGATGATCACATCAAACACCCACAAGCCGCAAGCGGTCAGCTAAACATAACGGCCATCCGGGTATTGAGCAATCAGAAGAAAAACAAGCGAAGCTGTCAAAACTCCCGTCGAGCCAACTGGAGACACTTACCGTACAGTCCGGTCTCTTCATCAGATATGTTGCATATCGAGTCTAAGGATGGTTTCGTCAACCCCAATAACTCAATAAATCATGCCGGTGTATGGCTCATAACAGATCAAGAAACTACTGATAACACTTATCAGCAAATCTCAGCAGCCCTGGCCAGGGACTTCCTGTTATAGCAAATCGAGTATAGCGCGACATCAACCCCAATACCGGGAGAGGCGAAACCCCTCTTATCGCTCATTGCCTCCATGTGCTTCTGGACTGTACCCAAAATCCACCTGTTTGCACGATTCAGTAGAGCCGTTGTAAGGTGGAGATAAAAGTACAGTGGGGGGACACACAAGACTCTATGACGATCTCAGGTCTACAGACTAACCTGTACCTTGTCACCTGAGAAATGCTATCCGACGATAGATATAATACCACATAGGAGTTCTCGGCGAGTCCGTTCAGTGTATTTAGTCTCCACTGAGTACCTGTATACAATCTTTTGTGTCACCACACCAGATGAATATGGGATCATCCATTGCCCATCATATGGGACAAGAATGGTATACGCTAGTCTATTCTGGAATATCGATGCCCCGTCTCGATATACCCACGACTAAGAACAGTTTAAGGATATGCTCATAAACTACACGTGTCCCATAAGTATGATCCGCATCATAGTCCCAGTAGTCGAGCAAATATCCTAAGGGATTTATCAACATGTAACAAATGAGTAAGATGTATGATCAAATGAACATGTCAAGATAAAGTAAACCAGATAGTATACTATCATATTGAGCAAGAAAGTCATCTGTATATATTTATACATGTCCAAGCATCTACTATACATATAATGGCCTCTAGGGCATACATATATCCAACAAAATCTTTCTAAACTATCTGATAGAATTAAATTCTATATATATGGGAAATATATCCCTGATCTTCTTTAAAATAGAAACATCTTCTCTGTTGTTAAATGAAAGACCTTTGGATCAAAAATCCAACGGTGATAGTCTGATAGAATAAAATTCTATCTTAGGTAAATATTTTCTAATCTTGTTAAACAAACAAAAAATCTTCTCTGTTAAACAAAGAGACTTTGGATTAAAAATCCAACGGTAAATAAAATTCACCATTGATCTAAAAGATTATGGAATCAATCATGATCTTTCAATGAGAGATTCTCTTAACAAATTTATTCTTATTCTTCTTGTATAAATAGGAGCGAGCAGAGAAGGAGAGACAGAGAGGAGACCCACCCCATAAGCTTTGAGAAACAAAAAAAAAGAAAAAGAGAATTCAATTCTCTAGAGGAAGAAAATCCCCTTCTTAAACAAAAATCATAAATAAGAAGAAAGAACAGAGATTATTTTCTCTCCAAGGGCTTAACCCTTCAGAAAAGAAGTTAGTTCTTCCTCTGGTCGAGGTCTGCAGAAGCAGATCTCCCTACAAGTTGAGAATTTAATTCTCATCGGGGAGATCCTGTTATGCAGATTCAAAACTTAGGGAAAATAACTAAGTTCAAAGAATTTAATTCTTCCAAAAGTATAGAAGAATTTAATTCCTATGATAAAACTAGGGTTTAACCCTGCAAAAGAATTTAATTCTTATAAAGAAAAGGGCCCGAAATTCTCAAAGCTCAGATCAAAATTTCCATACATATAAAAGAACATACTGGTGATTCATTAGCGTTCAACGCTATATAACAAAAGCTCACGTGTTCCCACATGAGCGCCTCTGAGGAACAAAAAGAAAGGACTGAGATCAAATCACGTGTTCTCACGTGACCCCAAAACAATTGCTTAACACTTATATGGAAAAGGGGAAAAATCCAAAGACAACACTCACTTTGAGCATCTCACGTGTTCGCACGTGAGCATTATATGAGTTAAGTGCTTAGCACTTATAAAAGGAAGAGGAAATAAAGCCAAAGAGGCAGTGCCCAACTTTGGGGCGCATCACCTGCTCACATGTAAGGGCCACCGGAATTAAGTGTTTAACACTTGTATATATAGATGGGGATTCGAACCCAAGGGCACAGCACCAACTTTCAGGCGTCTTACGTGCCACACGTGAGTACCCAGAATTTCAGTATTTAACAATGCTTTCAAGTCTCACGTGGGAGCACGTGAGCACTGAGCATATATTAGTGTTTAACACTATAAAAAGCCAACTTCAGCCCTAAATTAAATTGGCTAAGTTTTCCTGAGATTAGAATACCATGGGTATCCAAACAGACCGAGCCTATATGCTCATGACTTCCTAAACTAATTGATCAGAATGATGTCCATCACACATATCCTAAGTTAATCTTAGTCTCCCAAAAATGAGTAATGATTCTTAGATTGTCCACCATGATCTCTCCCCTCAATCTGGAATTTGGTTCAAGGGTACATCTCTCCACACCTCTGATGCATGTCGTTGTAATTCTTCAACGTTTTCAGAGAGGTGGAGGGTCCCGACAACCAACAACTCATTGGTGCACTCCAAAACTAATGAGCACATCCCAATGGACCGCAACGTCGTTAAACTAGCTACAGACCGAAAAGTTCTTAAACTAAAATAATGGAGCCCAAATGATCTTTTGTTGGATCTGATGATCCCAAAATCCTGTTGAGTAGATTTTAGTTTAAATTTAGACTAACGTATCCTCAATAAACATTTAAGTTGATCTTAATCTCAAACGAGATTAACGATCCTTAAACCAACCCAAACCCAAATCTAAGAATATGCGGATTTGGACTAATCCACGCCCTACGGGCGGCAACATAAATCAGTCTCCGTATACAATCCACGGGCAACGAAAAACCAAAACAAACACAAACACACATGACATGAAGTGACCTTCTGGAGCAGGAGAAAGTGGTTACCGTGATGCGGTAACGTAATTAACTGCAGGGGCTTGCGCCTGCAGGGAAGAGCGTCCCCACAATCAAAACCCCTTGCAAACAAGAGGGAATCTGACGAAGTCTGCTACAACGGCCGCATCCGTTCAAACCTCTGATGCACGATGCCATAAATCAACTTGGTATCTTCGGAGAGGTGGACGGATAAACCCAAATAGTATCTTCCCCTAAAATTTAGGCCATACGTCCTAACGTCCCGGTCACGTCTTTCGGCGGTAAACAGATTCTGGCACGCCCGGTGGAACCTTTTCCTCTTTCCACTCCACACTTCGTGTGTCGTGTTCGCGAACAAATAGCGGTTTTCTATGGTTGCCCCTGGATTCGAGGTACTAAGATTTGGTGTCTTTCTCCTGTGCAGGGAAAAGAAGATCAATGGCTTCTGAGTGTACCTGCAATAGCAACTCCCACTCCATCCCCGCCGGAGGAGTGACTTATGAACCTTAAGCGGCCTCCATCTTTGCAATGCCAGTGGAACAGGTGACTCAGGCCACCACTGGACTATTCTTTAGGACCATGATCCTACTGGCAAGCTTCAGTGCCCCGGTGCCATCACAGGAAGCTCCGAAGAAGTCGGTCTTCGATCGACTTACAGCCACCACGGCCCCTCTCAACGGGTCGTCCAAGTCATCTACCTCAGTCTTTAACAGACTGAGTCAAAGCTCCAGTGGGCCTGCAAAGAGGCTCGCAATACCTGAAGGGGTTATCCCAAAGTGGATAGCCATTCTAGTTCCAGCAGACGAAGTCGTCAAAGGGGATACTCCTGCTAAAGGATCGGTCTTCGCAAGATTGACCGTTCTAACTCCTGCTTCGTGCGAAGTCACCAAGACTGCTTCCCCTATCAAAAGATCGGCCTTTGCAAGATTGACCGTCCCCTCTCAACGGACATCAGTCTTCAACAGGCTGACACCAGCGGCGGCCTCTCGTCAAAGCGGGGGGCATGACGAAGTCTCTCCCATGACAAAGTTGGTTTCGTCTGCACGACATGATCGACGTCGCCACTTGTACCGAGTAAGGAAGGCTGGGGGTAGTTCCCCCTATGGACTTACCCCACCAGCTTCAATGGTGGAAATTGACGCTGCCATTCTAACTGGTAACGGCTTCGAGCTGCTCAGGAGGATACGCAAGAACTTTCCAACCGTTGTACTAAAGAAGTCTCCTCCGCCTGTTGAAAACACAACGCAGGCAAAACCGGAACAGCCTCCTCAACGGATGTCCTCCCAAATCCATAAGGTATGGCGGAAAGTCCAAGACTCTGTAATTGACAAAAATTACTCTCGCCGACTAGAGAAAATGAAGGCTCGGCAAGAGGAGGATCATCCTTCCGTCGTACCACAGAAGGCATCTTTTCATACCAGAATATTGCATTTAATACTGCCCATTCTTATGCTCGTTTGTTTATAGAAAGGTGCTTTTGATCTGTGTTTGCTACATATTTATAGGTTACAGTTTCCTAGTCCAAAATGACGCAAATCATACAAAATCTCCACAGTTATGCCGAAATCCAGAACATCTGCCACAAACAGATAAAATTCGGGTTCCGGTCATCCGTATCCGTCCAGTGCCGCTCACTAGTTCAAAAGACAAGAAGTGGTCATTCGTGTCTCGTACAAGCACAGAGCACGAGAGGGGCAGCACAAGATTCAATGGGTGCGCGGAGCTCGAGGGAGATAAAGATCAAATGAATTATAAGTGAAGCAATTTTGGATTGTTGCAAATCTGAAGAAATTTTGGAATCAATTTGCAATTTGGGACAAGTAGAACAACAGAAAATAGCAACAAAAGCAACCCTAGAAAAAACGACAACATAACTCGCCCAAAAAGCAGCGGAACCGTGACCAAATTGGCACTTATGCGGCGGTTCCGCGGCCGAGTTGAATCGGCATCTGAAGATATTTTGGGGGTAGTTTTGTAACTTTGTATGGGCTCAGAATTTGGCCTTAGGGTTTCAGCTCTCTGTCTATAAATACTCCAGTTTTGAGCCATTGTAAGATGCTTATTTCTTTATTAGGATTTAGAGTAAATTAGTTTGTATTTCTTCTTCTTCATCATCTCTCCTCCATAAAATTATAGTGAGAGCTCTTGGGTGGAAGATCAATGAAGATAAGAGCTTTTTATTATCTTGTATCATAATTTTCTTGTATTGTAATATTTATTTCCTTGTCTTGTAATTTTAATTCCTAGTGTAATTTTATTTCTTGTTGTTAAGTAGTTGTTGTTATTTCTTGTTTTATTTTCCTTCTCTTTTTATCTGTATTTTCAAGCCATGATACTCGACGGAGTCCCTTGCTAAGGTGAGGGCCCAAGTAGTTAGCTTGCTACCATTTTGTAAAACCGTATTTTCCTTTCTTTCTTTGTTTCCTTCTTGTTTTGTTTTGTTTTTCATTTAAATGTATGATTAATTCCATACTTGTTAGAGGCTAAGGAAGGTTAGTATGAGGGACGAAAAATCCCTTGTGTTTCTCTTCGCCAAACATCTTGAAACGAGCCTAGACTAAACAAACGCGACCCCCTCATTTAGGCGCGCTATACGTGACATATAGCTGCGACCTAAGTCGAGAAGTCCTTTGGGCACAATACAACGTGACATGTAGTTGTGACTTAATTAGATACATGGTTGCGGGTGTTTGGTCTAGGGTTGGAAATAAGCGCACGTAGCGGAAGGACAAGGTGCACTAGGAATGGATTTAGTGTTGGAAAACTTGCTTAAACTCGCAAATCCCAATCCTATATCCTCCTAATCCCCGCTAATTTCTATTATCCCAACTTCATTTTAAGAATGGCAAAAGAAAACCACAAGACTAATCCTAACTCTACTAACCAACCTTAACCCTAACAAACTTACATGAACATAAATACGAACACTTAGGATAGATTTGAACATACACATATACATTCTTAATTGACTCGTCTAAAACACGAACGAACATGCAACCATCTCCCTGTTGATCGACCCGTGCTCAACCGGCTAGCTGCAAAGTGACACCGACTTGATTGCGGTAAGTAGAACAAATAGGACAAGGTAGAACGCGTGTTTGTGCGACAATCAAATGGCGCCGTTGCCGGGAAGACGGTAACGTATTTTCTTTCTTATTATTCGGGTTAATATTTTTTTTTTGTATATATATAAAAATAAATAAAAATAATAAAAACCCTTTTTGTTATTTTTAATATTTTTTGTGTGCAAGTTTGCAGGCTATCTGGAGTAAGTACAGTAATCTTATCAAAAGATAGAGGTTTTTATTCTGTCTTACAGAGAAAGAGGAGTGCAGGGACCTAAGTTTCAAGCGCCAATTCAACATTTTGACCGTGGAACCGCGGTCAAAGCTTGGGTTGTGCGGCGATTCCGCGGTTCTATTGTGGTTTCTTGGCCTCAATTTTTTCCACCACTTCTCTTCCCTCTAATATTCTCTGTGAATTTTACTAAACAGTATTTTATGCAGGTTTTTTTGCACAGATTGCGCCGCCGCCAAATAATTTTTTTTATTGTTTTAGATTTTGTTTGTTTATATGCTTTGCATATAATAATACGGACATTAAGGGGCTTGAACACTAATTAAGATTGGGTGGGGATTTCATCACCCTTCCTGAGACCCTACAAATCACAAAGAGTATACGCATTACCTTGAGTTAATAAAAAATATCTAGACCAAAACCTATAAGGACTTGTAGCGCTCATTTAGGACAAGTGAAGGTCGTGGGGAATCGGTCGTTTATCTAAACTTGACTTTGTGGTGCCTAGGCTAGACAAGTGAGGAGGTAATTTTAAAAGGCTCGTCTCACGGTGATTCGTGAGCGGAACCCTACTTACCTCACTTGTGCTTACCTGGCCACAATTGGCAGTGAAGAGGCGATTCGAGAGTTATCTTGCATCTTGTCGCTTGGAAGTCTAGGAGCGGTCTAGTTGGACTTTGAAGACCCTAGCTCTAGGTTTTGTTTGTGCATATTGTGATTGTGATTGTGCTTATGTAAAGTTTTGTCCCATAATTCTGTATTCTTTCAAAAACCAAACAAACAATTTCGAAAACTGCATAAAAAATTATAAAAATTCCGCCCTCCCTACCTCCACTCTTTTCATAACATGGGTACCCCAAAACAAATTCTTGCCGAATTTTGGTACCTACAACCAGACATTTCTTCTACAGTTCTTGCTTTGGCCAAACTTCGAACGATCCATCCATGCCCAAAATTTCATTGAGATATTGGATAGACGCGTCTAGGACAAACAATTGGACTCCGCAATCCACTTCATATCAACCATTTCAACCTCCCCCACCTTCTTATGTTGATACCCTATCTGAGAGTCCTATTGCGACTCCGAGACCAATGTCCATTGCTGAACATATTGCACAATCATGTAGCCGATATTTCATGCCGTTCACTACTTCGAACTCATTAGGATAACAATTCCAATCACCTTCTTATCATAATGTTGATCCTAATCCTGTCCATTTTTTACATTCATTCGATTCCTATCAATCCTACCTGACTTTTACACCTTCCCTAGAGATCGCTTCTGAACAGTCATTTGGGAGTTTCACGTATCAAACAACTTTGAATCTTTTACTGAAACCCCCTCCCAACCCATGTCTAGTCTTGAGCGAACTTTGGAAGAGTTTCGGGTAGCGTCATGCCAAATGGAGGAAGTGAATGTGTCCATGGCCACCCTTATGCAATCTTGTGAACCGGCTGTTAGTTTACAACTAGCTCCACATTTTCTAATGTATGATGAGGCGATAGGACAGCTTGCGGATTTGAATAGTGAAAGTGAGCAGTACACCCTTCCAAATCAAACCGACCCGTTGCAAATTGAATTCCACAACTCCGGTTTTAAAATTCTATCGAGTGTCCTAAACGATTCACCGATTGAAGATAGAACGTTTGATGAGTTGTGCGACCTTATAGTGTTTGATTTACCCGATTGTGAAGGGTCCATTTCAAGTGAAACCACACACAATCCTTTTGACCTCTACACCTCCATACTAGAACCACAATTTATTGAAATCCATGCTTTTGATGAGGTGTCTGAGATATTTGATTTTCACTTGATTGAGGATATCGACGCTGGGAATATTTTGGATGATGAACCCACAGTTTTGGATGAGTTTTTCTCACTAATCCATCATGTCCTTTCACTTCCGTATAGACATCATCCCGAGTCATTAACTATTTTTCCCGAACCCCATTTGCGTCTGGAAATTAATGATGAATGCATGGATGAGATAAATTTTGAGGAGAATTTTGAGGATCGTATTGAGGATGAAACAGTTTTACTGGATGAGTAGGATTTTTCAATTCATCATGTCCCTTTCATTGACTATGTACACCCTCCTGAATATTTAACCGATACCATTTCTCGATCACTTTCCTCCATACTTTCCATCGTTCCCACTTCGCAAGCCACCGTATCACCTTCATTTCTTATGTCTGGTTTACCAAATCTGGTCGGCCCATGTTTTCTTACGAATTTTGAGAAGTTTGTCTACATTTCTCAACGGGTTGATAGATTAGTACAATCGCTTTTTACACATCGGTCATTACTACTAATTTATTCACCCCATTTCCACCCTCAAGTTCGTATTCTATTTCTTTCTCCCTTCCGTCATTTTTCTCCTCCACCGAGACCATACGCCGCTTCCATTCACACACGGTCTCACTTATTTTCCATTTCTTTCCTCTACGCAATCTTTCACCAACCTGCACATTATCGCGATAAAAATTTTGAATGGTTGGTGTTAATTTTTGGCCTGTGTAAGACCTTATATAGATTGATAATGTTCTCTTCCCCTAACTCTGAATTTAACACCTAAACAGTGGAAACACTGTTTCACTTAAGTTTGGGGGGAACCTTTTTGTGTATATATATATTTGGTTTGCTTTTTCTTTTGTACAAAAAAATAAAAATAAAAATAAAAACAAAAAAGGGGAGCGCCGACAATTTTGACCCTCTGGGTGTAGCCTGACAGTGAGGGCACTGTCAAGTTTAAGTTTGGGAGTGTGCTCGGTAAGATTTCTACCTTCGCATTCATGTGTATATTTTGCATTTGCATACTTATTTAAAAGACCATAAAAATCGAAAAATTTTACGAAAATATAAAACCTTTATCGTCAAGTTAGCTAGTAGGGTAACTTAGATTTTTATTCCGAAAATTTAGTTGATACGTTAGAAATAACTAAATCCAAGGCTTAGGAATTGAAAACCTTAAAAATAACCCTCTCTCTGTTTAACCTTGGTAATTATACGTCCTTGCAGTTTTTTTAGAAGTGGATAATCTTGAGTTAAGTCAAAATGAAGGGAAAGTATTGAAAGTTTTATTGAAAGATAAGTCTGAAAAATAGTTTTTATTCTTGAGTCCAAATGTAGAAAGTACATATCCTACAAATCCCATTTACATGCACCTTGAAACTTGGGATAGTAGAGGATGCTTAGAAATACTCTTACCTGAAAACCTAGTGTGAAAGAAAAAACGGTATTTAAAGCTAACCATCAAAAGAGTATCATTGAAAAATATATCCGATCTTCAAAAAAATAAAAATAAATAAATAAATAAAGTCAAGACCTGGAAACTGCTATTTACGCTTTATTCTCACACATTCAGTAATCGGATGTTAGTGCCTCATGAAGCAGTAATAGTCGCATGAAAGGTGTGTGAGCAAATCCGTCCATCATTAACGAAAAGAAGTAGTATTAGGCATTAAGACAAGGGTACTATAGCTTGAATTGAATTCTTGAGTGTAGAGGTGAAATTTTACACACACGTAGGGGTATACGATCGATGTTTAGAGGGAAGATAGGAATAAAGAATAAGACTTATGTTTTCCGTAAAGTTGATAAAAAATTCCGGATTGGAGACAGCGCTTTAGAAGGAAAACTTAAGAGATACCGAGATCTTTTTAAACTGTAAAAATGTACAGGATCTGGGGTTGAATAAATAGGAGGAGTGAAACAGAAGGGTTGAATATTTCTAATTTAGGATGAAAGAATTTCTAACTTAGATACTAAACTGTAGGAGTTGAATCAACGTTAATTTACGAAACTGGCTTGACGGGATTTTGTGGGTAGTATCCGCTGAAAACCTCAGAAGACAAAACTCCTCCTACTAGGGACACCTAGAGGTTTAACGGCTTGTTGCACGAGCTCAGTGCAATCGCATTCCCTGCGAAAGTGAGGTTAGTACTTTTTGTGGATAATTGGTTTTGCTCGGGATGAGAAAAAGTTAAGTTTGGGGTATTTGTTCATACCAGAATATTGCATTTAACACTGCCCATTCTTATGCTCGTTTGTTTATAAGCATATGCTTTTGATCTGTGTTTGCTACATATTTACAGGTTACAGGTTCCTAGTCCAAAATGACGCAAATCATACAAAATCTCCACAGTTACGCCGAAATCCAGAACATCTGCCATAAATAGATAAAAGCCGGGTTCCGGTCATCCGTATCCGTTCAGTGCCGCTTACCGGTTCAAGAGACAAGAAGAAAAATAGTGGTCATTTGTGTCTCGGACAAGCACAGAGCACGAGAGGGGCAGCATAAGATTCAATGGGTGCATGGAGCTCGAGGGAGATAAAGTTCAAATGAATTAAAAGTGAAGCCATTTTGGATTGTAGCAAATCTGAAGAAATTTTGAAAGCAATTTGCAATTTGGGACATGTAGAACAACAGAAGATAGCAACAAAAGCAACCCCAGAAAAAATGACAACATAACTCACCCAAAGAGTCGCGGAACAGCGGCTAAATTGGCACTTATGCGGCGGTTCTGCGGCCGAGTTGAATCGGCATCTGAAGATATTTTGGGGGTAGTTTTGTAGCTTTGTATGGGCTCAGAATTTGGCCCTAGGGTTTCAGCTCTCTGCCTATAAATACTCAAGTTTTGAGCCATTGTAAGATGCTTCTTTCTTTATTAGGATTTAGTGTAAATTAGTTTGTATTTCTTCTTCTTCATCATCTTTCCTCCATGAAATTGTAGTGAGAGCTCTTGAGTGGAAGATCAATAAAGATGAGGGCTTTTTATTATCTTGAATCTTAATTCTCTTGTATTGTAATATTTATTTCCTTGTCTTGTAATTTTAATTCCTAGTGTAATTTTATTTCTTGTTGGTAAGTAGTTGTTGTTATTTCTTGTTTTATTTTCCTTCTTTTTTTATCCGTATTTTCAAGCCATGATACTCGACGGAGTCCCTTGCTAAGATGAGGGCCCAAGTAGTTAGCTTGCTACCATTTTGTAAAACTGCATTTTCCTTTCTTTCTTTGTTTCCATCTTGTTTTGTTTTGTTTTTTATTTAAATGTGTGAATAATTCCAAACTTGTTAGGGGCTAAGGAAGGTTAGTATGAGGGACGAAAAATCCATTGTGCTTCTCTTAGCCAAACATCTTGAAACGAGCCTAGACTAAACAAACGCAACCCCCTTATTTAGGCGCGCTATACGTGACATATATCCGCCACCTAAGTCGAGAAGTCCTTTGGGCACACTACAACGTGACATGTAGTTGTGACTTAATTGGATACATGGTTGCGAGTGTTTGGTCTAGGGTTGAAAATAAGCGCACGTAGTAGAAGGACAAGGGGCACTAGGAATGGATTTAGCATTGGAAAGCTTGCATAAACTCGCAAATCCTATTCCTATATCCTCTTAATCTTCGCTACTTTCTATTATCCCAACTTCATTTTACGAATGGCAAAAGAAAAGCACAAGACTAATCCTAACTCTACTATCCAACCTTAACCCTAACAAGCATACTAGAACATAAATACAAACACTTAAGATAGATTTGAACATACACAATACATTCTTAATTGACTCATCTAAAACACGAACGGACATACAACCATCTCTCTGTGGATCGACCCGTGCTCAACCGGCTAGCTGCAAAGTGACACTGACTTGATTGCGGTAAGTAGAACAAATAAGACAAGGTAGAACGCACGTTCGTGCGATCAATCAGCACCGTCTACATGGATTCCTGTTACAACGGCCCTTCCGACTTCAACCTCCCACAATAGGAGAAGTCCGGAGAAAACCCCACTGCTTGCGGCAAATTCCAAAAGCACAGGACCCAAACGCCCCAAGTCTGGGGGTATGATCGTGCATACGGTGTATATGGCTTCCAGGAAAGAGGAAAGCTGTGCTTCTGTAGGTCATTGACCACTCACTCGGTCGTTGACAAAAGCTCAGGAGCAGCAACAAAAGCTCTAAGAAATGCTGATAAAAATGTCAGCATTCACCAGGCAGAAAGAAAGCCTGGAATCAACGTCTGAGTAGTGCCAGGAACAAGAGACCGACACCGAGTTCCTGCGGAGGGTGCTAAAAAGAAAGGATAAAGAGGCCGCGGAACAGGACGCTAATATAAAGCAGATGGCGCTTCTGTTCCAAAACATGGTTGGGATGATGATCCAGCCAGAACCTCCAGCCGAAGACCCTCCGATAATTATCGAAGACGTCATAGGGGAAACATCAAATCCTCCACCGGCTTTCTCAGTAGCCAAGGAAGAAACGATCTCTAAGGCTGCCCTTGACGACTACATAGCTCAACAAATACGAGCTCATCAGGCAAGCAATGCGGCTGGCCAAGTCGTCAGAACTGGACGACCTTATCTAGGCTGGTACATTCAAATCAAGTACCCATCGGGATATACGATCCCTAAATTCCATGTGTATAAGGGGACAGGAAATCCCCATCAGCACGTCGCTCAGTTCAAAGCTCTATGTGGCAATACTGGAGGCGACGACAAACTGCTACTTCGCCAGTTCATCGACAGCTTGGCAGAGACAGCATTTGAATGGTACTCGGTGCTTCCGAATGACTCCATCAAAACATTTATAGAAATGGAGCTACTTTTCACGCAGCGTTTCGCAAGCGCAAGCGAGCGCACCCTGATCACCGCATTAATCAATGCCAGGGTAAAGCCGGGAAAAACCTGGGTTCAATACGCAATTCGGTGGCGGAACATATGGTTAAAATGCGAACAATGCATCAAAGAAGCTCATGCCGTGGGCATATTCATGGGGACCCTTGATCCTCAAGAAACTATATCCCAATTTATGATGTTCTTCAAGCCGACCACCTTCCAGGCCTTGATTGACAGCTGGCCCAAATGGACCAAATAGACCATAGGCCGTCCTCTTCAAAAACGGATCTCCGGAATGAAAATGGCAAAGAGAAAGCGACCTTCATTGCCAACGCTCAACAAGAACCGAGTGACCAGAAACCAGTTGCTCGCCAAAATAACACACGCCGATCCCTCGAAGAGAAGTTGAGACGTCCTCACTCGTTTCCCCGGGATAAAACGAGGAGACTGTTTGAACTGGTGGTGCGCAACAGGCTCATCACTCTGCCGGATCCAAGACACCCACTGTATCCTGGTGACGTCAACATTCCTAACTACTATCCCTATCACAGAGTAATGGATCAACCAATCGAAGATTGCTATTTTTTCAAAAACTGGGTTGAGGACCAATACAAACAAAGCAAGTTCGCGCTATCCGAAAACTGGAAGGTGAACCCGCCACAGCATAACACTCCTAAAAAGGTGGATACGCCGGGGGCATCATGCTCATTTGTAGAAGAAGATCCGTGGGAAGTTGTCCTTTAAGCTAAAACTAAGAGAATGCTGAAGGATCTTCAAGCATGTCCGGCGATCAAATAGAAAAGCCCGCTAGAGCCCAAGATCATTGAGGGGATGTTTAAACTGCGCTCAACACCGAAAGCTGGTAACGATGGGCAAAACACCCAGGTCAAGCCTTCAAAGTCTTCGAAGAAAAAGAAGAAGGCCAAGAAGCCCGTACAACCTGATAACGAGCTCGTACCTGTCATGTGATAACATTCTCAAAGGAGGACGAGCACGAGAATATGGACGGCCTCTCCCTATGCTTCACTGACGAGGATGAGGATGAGGTAATTTTTGAATTTCCACCGGTGCCAAAAGAGTTGGAAGATAGGATACACACCACAGCGGACAACCTGAGAAAAATCGACTTGGGGACAGAAAACGAGCCAAGGCCAACGTTCGTCAGTGAGCTGCTATCTGAAAAACAGGTGGCCATGCTAAAGGGTATACTTACGCAATCTAAAGACTATTTCGCATGGAATTATTCCGAGATGTCGGGACTAAATCCAGAAATAGCGGTGCATAAACTGGCAATATCACCAGACGTCAAGCCAGTCAAACAAGCACCAAGAAGAATGCGGCTCAAGCTTAAGATGAGTATCAATGCCGAAGTCAAGAAGCTAATCGACTCCGGCTTCATCCAAGAAGTTCAATACCCTGCCTTGATTGCCAATATCGTTCCGGTAATGAAGAAAAATGGGACAGTACGCATCTGTGTGGACTTTCGGGATCTCAACAAAGCTTGTCCGAAAGATGACTTCCCAATGCCTGTTACCAAGCTGATGAACGATAACACATCCAGCCATGAAGACTTCTCCTTCATGGATGGATCCTCAGGGTATAATCAAATAAAGATACATCCTGAAGACCGAGAGCGCACCGCTTTCCGGACTCCGCTGGACATATTCTGCTATAAAGTAATTCCCTTCAGTCTGAAGAACGCAAGCGCTTCCTACCAGAGGGCCATGACAAAGATCTTTGATGACCTCATACATGAGATTGTCGAATGTTATATCGACGACCTCTTGGTGAAAAGCAAATCGTACGAGGAGCACCGGGAGCATTTGAAAATAGTGTTTCAGCATCTTCGGAAATATAATCTGCAGATGAACCCTCTGAAATGCGTGTTTGGAGTCTCTTCAGGAAAATTCTTAGGATTCAGCGTACGACACCGAGGCATCGAAATAGACCCTGTTTACCGCCGAAAGCCGGGAAAGACAAACGTCTTGCCTAAATTTGAGGGCAGATGCTATTTGGGTTTATCCTTCCACCTCTCCGAAGATGCCAAGTTGATTTATGGCACCGTGTATTGGAGATTTAGACGGATACGGCCGTTGTAGTAGACTTCGTCAAATTCCCCCTCGTTGTGAGGGTTTTTTTATTGTGGGGACGCTATTCCTTGCAGGCGCAATCCCCTGCTATTAATTACGTTACAGCGTAGAGATAACCACTTTCTCCTGCTCCAGATGTTCACTCTATGTCGTGTATGTTTGTTTTATTTTTGGTTGCCCGTGGATTGTATACGGAGACTAATTTGTGTTGTCGCCCGTAGGGCGTGGATTAGTCCAAATCCGTATATTCTTAGATTTGGGTTTGGTTTGATTTAAGGATCGTTAATCTCGTTTTGGGATTAAGATCAACTTAAATGTTTATTGAGGACACGTTAGTCTAATTTTAGAATAAGATCTACTCAACAGGGTTTCGGGATCATTTTTGATCCAACGGAAGAGCATTTGGGATCTATCGTTTTAGTTTAGGGACGTTACAGTCCGTAGATCACTATTTTTAATATGAGGGTTTAGTTTATGGAAGTTGCGGTCCACAGCTAGTTTACGGACATTACAGTTCATGGCTAGTTTAAGGACATTGCGGTCCATGGCATTGTTGATTGTCGGGACCCACCACCTCTCTAAAGACGTTGAAGAATTACAACGACATGTATCAGAGGTGTGGGGAGATGTACCTTTAACCAATGTCAGTTGAGAGATCTGTAGTTGAGTTTAGGACTAAGACCAATTTGGAAAAATTGTGAGCACATGGGCTCGCTTGATCTGAATTAGGGACTTTTGGTCAACTTAGACTCAGCCCACTAATTTTTTCAACAAAGTGTTAAACACTTGTTTGGGTTCGGTCCCTTTTTTGTGCAACAATGCTGAACATTGATATAGGCTCTGACGCTCACCCTATTTCTTTGTTTTTTATGGAGTGTTAAACACTCTTTATAGCGCTGGGATCTATTTGCAGAGCGCTTTATGTTAAATAGCGCCCACGTGAGGGGTACATGAGGCGTTTGGTGCTGGGCGCCAACCAATGAGTGCAGAGCACTCTTTATTTTAGCAGCGCCCATGTGAGGGGCACGTGGGGCACTTGGCGCTAGGCGCCAACCACTGAGCGCTAGGCACTCTTTATTTTAGCAGCGCCCACATGAGGGGCACGTGAGACGCTTGGCGCTGAGTGCCAACCACTGAGTGCAGAGCACTCTTTATTTTAGCAAGCGCCCACATGAGGGTCACATGGGGCGCTTAGCGCTGAAGGACCACCACTGAGTGCTAAGCACTCTTTATTTGGGCAGCGCCGATGTGAGGGGCACGTGAGGCGCTTGGCGCTATCTCTTTCTTTGTGTATTTTTCTGAAGAGTTTAACTCTTTGTTCTCCCCTAAATCTTCAATCCCTAAGAACAAATTCATCCCCATGAGAATTAAATTCTCGTTTATAGGAGACTTGTCTCATGGATCTCAGATCCGGGGAAAGAACTATGTTCTTTTATGAGGATTAAACCATTG
Source organism: Agapanthus africanus (assembly GCA_030015575.1). Taxonomy (NCBI): domain Eukaryota; kingdom Viridiplantae; phylum Streptophyta; class Magnoliopsida; order Asparagales; family Amaryllidaceae; genus Agapanthus; species Agapanthus africanus. The sequence continues at coordinate 456,017,257 of CM057349.1, forward strand.
GTTATGCAGATGAGATACTATAATCTCTATTTACCTTGAAGAAAGTTCGTCTTCTTCCTTCTTTCTTTAAAGCTCTTTTTGCTTGCTCTTCTTTTTGAACTTGAAGTTTTGGGTGGGGGGTTCCTCTCTTTTAGACTTGAAGTCTTGGGGTCTTTATATAGTAGAGCCAAATTTTTTGATTCAGTTAAGGAAATCTCTCATTGAGAGATTTCTTAATTGATTTGGGGATTTTATCCACCATTGGATATTTGATCTAAGGACTTCTGTTTTACAGAAGACATTTTTCTTGTTTTTAATAAGATTGAGAAAATATTTTCCCATACAGAGCTTGTTCTGTAATTTGGTGATTTTTTAATCACCATTGGATCTTTAATCCAACGGTGCTCTGTTTTACAGAGCGTAATCTTTCTTGTTTAGAAAGATTGGGGAAAATGTTTTCCCCTACAGAGCTTATTCTGTATCTTGGTGATTTTTAATCACCATTGAAAATTTAATCCAACGGTGCTCTGTTTTTACAGAGCACAATCTTTCTTGTTTAGAATGATTGGGAAAATATTTTCCCCTACAAAGCGTATTCTGTAGCTTGGTGATTTTTAATCACAATTGGATCTTTAATCCAACGCTGCTCTGTTTTTACAGAGCATGATCTTTATTTTTTAGAAAGATTGGGAAAATATTTTCCCCTACAAAGCTTATTCTGTAGCTTGGTGATTTTTAATCACCATTGGATCTTTAATCCAATGGTGCTCTGTTTTATAGAGCGTAATCTTTTTTGTTTAGAAAGATTTGAGGAGTATTTGCTCAATCAGAATTTAATTCTGTGTTTTGATGAATTATCATCTCCATTGGATCTTTGATCCAACGGCAGAGAACTTTTAATTCTGGCACCGGCGCCCTCGTGCAAGGCATACGAGGCGCTGCCTCAGAGTTTTTAACTCTTTGCACCGGTGCCCTCGTGCAAGGCACGTGAGGCGCTGCCTCAGAGTTTTTAACTCTTGGCGCTAGCGCCCTCATGCAAGGCACATGAGGCGCTGCCTCATTACTCAAGGTATCTTTTCACCTTCTTTCTTTGCTTTTCCAAAGTAAAATGCTTAGAAATGGTTCTATCATGCAAAACATTTTCTTTGCCTAGACTTAAAAGTCTCCTTCATAATCTGAAACAATGCTTCTCTTCTTTTTCACTTTCAGAGAATTATTTTAACAGAGAAGAGCTATGGCTTGTTATCGTCTACATGCTCGCCGGCAGCCATGAAAGGTGCCTATTGAGAAGACTGTTCCTCGTTTTGCTTCCCGTCTGGTGAACCCTGCTCTTACGGATGACCAATGTGATACGGTGCTGCACGAGCTCTTGACTCGTAGAGGATCTCCTCTCCCCACCGGCTCCATTTGGCTCCGGATGGTCTTTTTGTCCGTGCTCAATGATATTCCCCCTCATCCAGTGGAGATGACTCCGGCGATACTCTACGCAGCGGAGGACAAGATCGAGTGCTTTCATAAGGCACTTTTGATCACTACGGCTCTGAGGGATCTCTATGTTCAGCTGCTAAGCCAGATACGGGCTCAGTGGGCTATCATGTCTACCTTCGCTAATGGGCACGGTGTTGACCGATGAGGAGCGACTCTTCATGAATATCGTCGCTTTGCCATGGTGGAGAAAACAGATAGGGAGTTAGAGAATTTTCTCCATAGTTTTGTGAATCCATGTGCTTTTGATCCCATGTATGGTGATCTTTTTCCTGTAGAATAAAATGTTCAATTAAATGCTTTCTTTTTGTCGTTAAATACATGTTCTTCCTCTGTTGTGTGCGTATATGAATGAGCTCGATTTCACACATATCTGTAAACGAAACTTAAACCGGTGTAAATAGAAACAAATAGCTCTTGGCCGAAGATTTTGGCGAGAACAAATGCCCCCCACTACTTTTCCCACGTAAGTATGTATATGGGTGAAGTAGTGCAGAGTTATGCACGGCCATGGAATTGAGCGCTTAGGAGACAAGTTTAGGGTCCTTATAGCCTAAGACTTTTTTCGTCTTGATGAGCCGTAAGGGTCTTAAGAAGGTTATTTCTCCCTACGAGTCGAGAGGATCTCATAGGTGTATTTTTTCTTTAGGAGTCGTGAGGACTCCTAAGTGCGTTCCCTCTTGAGAGTCGTAAGGATCTCAGAAGAGAATTTTCCCCCTTAGAAATTGAGAGGACTCGTAAGTGGGTTTTTTTCCTTTGTCGATATTCAACTTTGAAGAATGTGGCCCGTGGATAGTCCATCTTCATCTCCTTGCAGGGCAGCGATGGCTTAGAAGACAGGTTCAGATCTGTCGCCTAAGACTTTTCAACTTTACGAACCATGAGGGTCTCATAAAGACTTTTCTCCCTGTGAGTCGAGAGGATCCCGTAGGTGTATTTTCTCCCTAGGAGTCATAAGGACTCCTAAGTGTGTGTTTTCTCTTGAGAGTCGTAAGGATCTCACAAGAGAATTTTTCCCCTTACAAGTCGAGAGGACTCGTAAGTGGTTGTTTCCCTCCTTGTCGATCTTTGACTTTGGAGAGTGTGGCCATGAATAGTATGCAATAGTCCATTTTGGACCGACTTGCAGGGGCCCAGTGCTTAGGAAACATGTCCTTATCCCTATTGTCTAAGGCTTTTCCCTACGAGTCGAGACGAATCGAGAAGTTCTCGCAAGGACACTAATTTCCTCATGAGTCGAGACGAATCAAGAAGTTCTCGCAATGGTTTCCTAACATCACAGTTAACTCCTGCTAATAAAAGTCCGTTAGGGTCTGTGGTACTAGGGTTTTCTACCCGTCGCACCGTCGCGTTGGTCGATATATTCCCCGATATGCAATCTTGCTATTCGGGTAGCCCCACGACTGTCGTGTCTCTGATCCCTTCGGGGGCTGGACAAGACTTCTTCAAGTGATCTTCCAGGTAATATTTCCGTCGAAAGAGCAAGCGTTAGGGATATTCCATGTCGCTTTTTAATTGAGTTTAGGCTCAGTTTGGGAGCCCCGATGAGTCATGACCACTCTGCGCTGGAGTGGGATGATCTCCGATGGTCTTTCAGGTCTCATTTGAGTTGCTGTCAAAACCCTGAAGCTAGGGATCCTCCTTTACTTCGTTGGTTGACATTGTGTCTGTAATATTGTGAAGAATGTCGAGGTTGTCTCCGGGTTATCTGTGAACCATCGAGATTTGGAACTAGGAGACTTTGTCATGGCTCCGTTTTGTTGATGTCGCGCCTGTATCCTTCTGGAGGGAGAAAGAACGTTGTTGGTTGATCTCTAGGCTGTGGATGCCGCCGTCGAGACTTAGAACTAGGGACTTTGCCATGGTTCCGGGATAGTCTTTAGGTTGTCTTTGAACCGTCGAGATTTGGAGCTAGGGGACTTTGCCATAGCTCCGAGGTAGTTTTTAGGCTGTCTGTGAACCGTCGTGGTTTGGAACTTGGGGACTTTGCCATGGCTCCATTTGTTGATGTCGCGCATGCTTTTAGTTGGAACGAGAAGGAGAATGTTGTTGTTGACTTCTAGGCTTGTAGATATATCCATTGAGATCCGTCTTCCCATTGACGGAGCCCGGTGGGATGATATGGTTCCCTTTCTGTTTGTGCCCATGGATTGTATACAGGGATCAATGTGATCTTACCTGCAGGGCAGAAATTTCATTTCATTTTTTATTTTTTTCCGCGATGCTCTATCATTTCAGCTTTATATCGCGAAAGTCGCGATTGCGCAATCATTTCGGCTATTTTTTCGTGGTGCCCAATCATTTCGGATATTTTTCTTTTTCTTTACTCACTGCTTTTTATTGCGAGTTGCCCAATCATTTCGGCTATTTTTGTATGCATATATTTTACTTGCTGATTTTTGTTGCAAGTTGCCCTATCATTTCAGCTATTTCATATGCATTTATGGCTCGCTGACTTTTTGCTGCGAGTATGGAACTTGGGATTTGATACCAATCTTAGCATCAGCATCGCTGTGACTGGAATATTGCCAGGAACGAATCATCATTTGCCATGAAAGGACTTGGAATTCGATACCGATTTAGGCATCAGCATCGCTACAACTGGGATATTGCCAGGAGAGAATCATCACTTGCCTTTGTCGATTCAAGCAAAGGTGGCTTAGTAAACAGGGTTAAGATCATATCGACTAAGGCTTTTTGACTTTATGAGCCGTAAGGGTCTCATAAAGATGTTTCTCCTTACGAGTCGTGAGGATCTTGTAGGTGCATTTTCTCCTTAGGAATCATGAGGATTCTTAAGTGTGTGTTCTCTTATAAGTCATAAGGATCTTACAAGAGTGTTTTCTTCTTATAAGTCGAGAGGACTTACAAGTGTCATTCACCACATGAGGACATTCCTCGTCGTTGGTGGGACTTGGTGGGGGAAACGTTTATTTATGCTCGTGGATTGTATACAAGGGTCAATATTGAACCGCTTGTAGGGAAAACTGGAGGATATGATGGCTTAAGAACAGGTTCATGTCCCTGTAACTTAAGGCTTTCAAATCCTATAAGCCGTGAGGGTCTCATAGGGGGAATTCTCCTTACGAGTTGTGAGGATCTCGTAAGTGTAATTTCTCCTTAGGAATCATCGGGATCCCTAAGTGTGTTGCTCTCTTATGAGTCGTAACGATCTCACGCAGGTATTTTCTCCTCACAAGTTCGAGAGGACCTTGCAGATGTCTTTATTTTAACGAGATTGCGCCCATTCAAGTTTTCACAAACTCGTCGGTATTCCTGCTGTTTTTACTCACGGTGCACTTTAGGTTTTCATCCGTGCCCATTTCGCTTGTGGACGTACCTTTTTTTGACGAGGAAACTCTCAAGAATAGTTTCACCGTATGTGGCCTATTTGTTTGCCGGTGGGATTTGAGCCGCAGTCCTCACCGTTGGGACTTATGGACTTGCACTCCACTACAGCCGTGTTTGAGGAAACATTGTTAGTTTAGGGACTTCTCGGTCTATTGTTAGTTTAAAGACATCTCGGTCCAATGTTAGTTTAAGGACGTTATGGTCCATAGCTAATTTAAGGACGTTGCGGTCCGTATCTAGTTTAAGGACGTTGCGATCCGTATCTAGTTTAAGGACGTTACGGTCCGTAGCTAGTTTAAGGACGTTGAGGTCAATAGCTCTCCATGTTTGAGACGGAGTACTGTTGGGTACTACTCTTAGAGTTTGGACTCAAGAAGTGTCACGCCCCGCTTCCTGGTGTACGGCGAAAAGGACGCGACGAGGTCCGCTACGTATATACTTAGAAGTACATACGCTAAGCGTACCTAAGCAATATAAAAGTAAATCACAAGAGACAAGAGATATAGAAATAACAAGAACTTTATTAATAACATTCTTTTGTACAATGCATGAAAAGTAAAAACAACTGAAATGAAAAGCGATGCCTAAACAATGGCATAACAAGAAATGAAAATACTGAATAGAATAAGATACAATGTCTAGAGCTCAGAGTCTTCGTGAAACTGCTCAAAGTCTTCACCGGTGGGCTCGATCTCTGCTGGGTCTAAAGCACCTGACGACATTCAAAGAAGAAGAAATAGAATGTCGTCGGTGAACAGGTCGCTCGGTAAGTCCCAAAGATAAAGAAGAATTAGAAAAGACAGAATAAGAGATATTTTCTACAGAGATTGTAAAATATTGTAGAATATTGTGTTAACGTTGTTGTTTGTAGCTTGGTACAGAAGGATGCCAGTGTATACGAGAGGGGTCTCTATATGCTAGAGACCAGGGCAAACGGAATGTACAAGGAACCGTTAAGCCACGGTACAACAGCAACGGAATATAGGTTAGGTGTCTTAATCTGACCACCTCGTGCCACCTTTAACACCTTCCGTACCAATCTACCCCTTAAACCCCGTAGTATTTTGATTGTATTGTTGTATTGTATTGTGTAAGTTGGATGACTGATCAAAACCATGATATCAGTAAACAGATTGTAACTGCATAATCAGGTAAATGGTATAACGGGATAATGGATGTATATCCATGGTTTGATTCAGTCAAGTTGAATAGATTGTTAACTGGATTCTGGGATTCATGTATTCATATTGAGTTGGAATATTAAAGAATATAGATTGACTTGAATCATATTCAAGTCAGAAATAATCAGACTCAAACCCGAGTCAGACTAAAAGAAATGTAAGTTGAAGTTCTATATTTGTTAGGGTCATTATTGTAATTTATAAAACTTGAGGGGTTTTATGTAAAAATACTTTTGTATAGTTTTCAAGATATATCTCAAGTATTTATTATTTGTCTTTATTGTTATAATGAGTGTGATTTTATTTTGTGATATTTCTAGTGAAAATATCCTAATTACATAAATAAAGGTATTAATTTGTAATATTGATTTAATTGAAATTCATGGTATTTTAATGTAACTTTTAATCTTTTAATTTTTAGAAAAAGGTGGAAACTTTATCTTATAATAAAATAGGTGTTTAAATGATAAATATACATATGTTTATACAAGGATAATTTTTAATAAACATTTTATTTTCCAAAAATCTCATTTTTCTTAAATGTCGTATTTTAAACCTTTCGAGACCGAATGCTCCTTGCGGAGGTCTGAATCTCGCACTACTAAGCCCGAGGGTGCACGATAAACCGTACTATTCCTAACGAGTTCCCCAAAGGTGGGTTGTAGTGGCGCTTTGCAAAGATTTAATAAATACTAATCATTTAGAAAACGGTTTTATAAAGATAAGGTATTTATTTGTAAAAGGGTGTAAATTTCCATATTTTAGATTCTAGGGTTTCCTAAGCCAACTATCGTATTTCAAAATGGTCTAAACGAAAATTCATTAGAAGCCTCAAATCGCCTCTTCACCGCCAATTGCGGCCAAGTAAGTGTCAGGTGAGTGGGAGGCTCTCCACTATAAGTAGTGGCCCTAATTAAGTAACCACTCGCCTTAGACACACTTGCCTAGACACCACAAGGTCAGGTTTAGATAAACGATCGATATCCACGACATATCGTATTTTCCTATTAAAAGATATTGTTTTAAAATTGTTTAAAACTTAGAACTTTTAGAAAAGGTTTTATTAAGAAAAGGGTATTTAAATGTAAAATCTTGTATTATCGTATTCTAAGTTTTGATGATATCAATTAGGGTTGTATTTGCGTGTGTGTGGAGGTAGGTCATTACCTCGTGATCTACTTTAAGGTATAGTAATGTTAAAGGGTTAAATTTGATAAACTAAATATGGTGGTATTTAAGTGAAAGAATACGATATATTAAAAAGGCTATCATTTCATGTGTGAAAACTTGTTCAAATTAATTTTTAAGTGATTAGTAGTCAACATGAAGATGTTTAAGCATTATGGAATTAGTGATAAGTGAGATTTGATAGAAAACCGAATCGGAAATCGGTTTGTTCCGATTTCCGTCGGGTTTGAAAAGTCGTATTTTAATAGAAGAAAAGAAAGGTAGAAAAGAGGGACTTATGGGTTTGGACGAAGCTAGAGAGTGAGAAGGAGATCAAGGGTTAGCCGGCACGTCGAAACGTCGTCGAGAGCTCCGCGAACGATCACCGGAATGCCGTCGTCGATTTCGTCAGCGCTTCGCCTTTCGCTCGTTTTCCGACGTAACAAAGTTCTCTTGGGATTTTGGGAGAGTGGACTTAGGAATTTAGAATGAGAGGGTAGAGGGTAGGGGTGTTTATATAGGGTTAGGCTAGGATTAGGGTTTTTATTAAAAAAATATAAAATATATGAAAAATCATTAAAATCATTAAAATTTTGGAGTAAAAGGGATTTATTGGGCTTTCTGTAACCGGTCAAGAAATTTAGTGTATGCAGGTGAGAAGACCAAGTCAAGACGCACGTTTTCACTATTGACGACTCGGCCGTCCGGCCAAATCCGGCCGGCGGCGCCGGCCCGAGTCGGCCGGTCCGCCGGCCGACTCGGCCGAGTCGGGGTATCGATGGGTGGGGTTTTTCCTGGGGGGGTTTTGGTGCATCTAACTTTTTATGTTCAGTTCAAGTTTTGTGAGTTATGGCGTTTTGACTGTTGACTTTCCAAAAATTTAAAACAAAATAAATATAAAAATAATGCGGGGCATGGGATTTGAACTCTGATGTCTTGGTTCAGCAGTGCAAAGTATTACTAATGAGCTACAAGCTCCTTCTTGTAATTATGGAGTGAAATAAATACTTAAAGAGATATCAGCCGCAATAAATACTCCAAGTATACATTGAATTTAAATCAATTCTTTGTACATTAAAAATAGAGTTGTTACAGTCTACCCTCCTTACAAAAGTTTCGTCCTCGAAATTTACAACTTTTATTTGAGGACTAGTTTACAAAGAGGTGTGGATATGTAGTACGCATTTCATCCTCCATTTCCCATGTGGACTCTCCTGGAGTGTCTTTCCTCCACATCACTCAAACCAAGTTAACTTCCTTGTTCCGAAGTGTCTTCACTTTCCTGTCCAGGATCTCCACGGGCTGTTGCTCACAAGACAAGTCGGGTTGTATAGTGAGCTCGGAATGATCGAGAACATGGCTAGGGTCACTCACATACTTTCTGAGTTGGGATATATGGAACACATTATGCACTTCTTCCAATGAGGGTGGAAGCGCTAAGCGGTATGCCACTTCACCGACTCGTTCGAGTATGTCGAACGGTCCAATATATCTCGGACTCAATTTACCCCGTCTTCCAAAATGGATCACTCCGCGGTTCGGAGATATTTTCAGGAATACATGATCTCCTGGCTGGAACTCCAAGTGTTGTCTCTTTGCATCAGCCCACTGCTTCTGTCGATCTTGGGCTATGCGCATCCTTTCCCTGATAGTACGGAACACATCAACAGTCTCTACTATCATCTCCGGTCCAAGAAGTTCCCTATCTCCGACGTCGTCCCAACTTAATGGCGATCGACACTTCCTTCCATAAAATACTGCAAAAGGTGCCATTCCTATGCTTGCTTGGTAGCTGTTGTTGTACGAAAACTCCACAAGATGTAGGTGATCTTCCCACGATCCTTTAAAGTCTAACATACATGCTCTGAGCATATCCTCCAAGATCTGAATAGTTCGTTCCGACTGACCATCTGTTTGTGGATGATAAGCCGTGCTGAAGTTCAGACTTATTCCCAAGCTTGCTTGCAGACTCTGCCAAAATTGCGATCGGAACCTGGTGTCACGATCGGAGACAATGCAGACCGGTACTCCATGGAGTCTCACAATTTCCTGTATGAGTTCATGGGTATCAGAGATAGTACATTATGAAGAGTTTTAAATCTAAATTAGATTATTACCTCCATGTACTTCTTTGCTAGTGTCTCAGTTGATTGGCCAACTCGAAATGGGATGAAGTGAGCCGACTTTCTGAGTCGATCCACAATGACCCATATGGCATCGTTACCCTTTGTGCTACGAGGAAGAGCAGTCACAAAGTCCATCGTGATGTGTTGCCACTTCCATTCTGGGATTGGTAACGGTTGAAGTAATCCAGCAGTCCTGTGATGTTCAGCCTTTACTTGCTGACACACCAAGCATTTTGCGACGCTTCTGGCTACTTCACGCTTCATTCCATGCCACCAATAATTCTGATGTAGATCTTTGTACATTTTAGTACCTCCAGGATGTACTGAATAGGGAGAGCTGTGAGATTCTTTCATTAACTCTTCCCGAACAGAACCTTTTGGTACAAACAATCTGCTGCCGTATCTCAAAGATCCGTCTTCATGGATGATGAAGTCTGTTCTGAGTCCATTCTCCACTTGTTCACTGATCTTTTGCAACTTAGCATCACTTGCTTGAGCTGCTTTGATCTGATTGACAATGGTTGATTAAACTTGTAAATTCATCAAACTTGAAACATTACCTGGCATGACTACTTCAATCTCCATCTGATGCAAGTCTTGTTGAAGCTTCCACTGAGCGGTAAGATTCATTGCTAATGGTTGGCGACTAAGAGCATCAGGTACTACATTCACCTTCCCTGGGTGATATTGCAAGTTGATGTCAAAGTCCGTCATGAGTTCTAACCATCTTCTCTGCCGCATATTCAACTCCTTCTGAGTAAACACGTACTTTAGGCTCTTATGATCTGTATAGATGTTCACCCGTTCACCAAGTAGGTAATGACGCCAAATCTTGAGAGCAAAGATGACTGCTGCCAACTCCGAATCATGCGTCGGATAATTGCGTTCATGAATCTTCAGCTGTCTTGAAGCATAAGCCACAACCTTACCGTGCTGATGTAGAACACATCCTAATCCCTTACCGGATGCATCGCAATGCACTTCGAATCCTCCAGATTGATCCGGTATGATGAGAATAGGTGCTGATGTCAACCTTGACTTGAGTTCTACGAAAGCTTGTTCGCATGCTTCTGACCACACAAATTCTTCATCTTTACGTGTGAGCTTGGTCAAGGGCGTTGCTATCTTCGGAAAGCTTTCAATAAACCTTCTGTAATATCCAGCTAAACCCAAGAAATTTCGAATATCATTCACTGACTTTGGTGTAGGCCATTCGCTAACTGCCGAAACTTTGGCTGGATCCACAGAAATTCCTTCTCCTGATACGATATGTCCAAGAAAACCAACTTGATTTAGCCAAAACTCACACTTGCTGTACTTGGCATAAAGCTGATGTTGACGAAAAGTTTCTAGGACAATTCGTAGGTGCTCTGCATGTTCTTCCCGGCTCTTAGAATACACTAAGATGTCGTCGATGAAGATGACAACAAACCTGGCTAAGTACTCCCGGAAAACTTGATTCATAAGGTTCATGAATATTACGGGTGCATTGGTCACTCCGAATAGCATCACCAGAAATTCATAATGTCCATAGCGAGTTCTGAAAGCTGCTTTATGAATATCAGCTTCCTTGACCTTCACTTGATGATAACCTGAACGAAGATCTAATTTAGAGAAAACACAAGATCCACTTAGCTGATCGAATAAATCATCGATGCGCGGAAGTGGATACTTGTTCTTTATAGTGACTTCGTTCAAGGCTCTGTAATCGATGCACATTCTGTATGAACCTTCCTTCTTCCTCATAAGTAGTACAGGTGATCCCCAACTTGAAGTGCTGGGACGAATCCATCCTTTCGCCAGTAATTCGTCCAACTGTGTTCGGACTTCCTTCAAACCTTCCGGACTTAAACGATAGGGTGATTTGATCACCGGTTGTGCTCCTGGTACTAAATCAATACTGAATTCAAGAGCTCGATCGGGAGGCAAACCTGATATATCGTCAGGAAATACATCGTCGAACTCTCAAACCACATCTGGTCTTGATTCTTCCTCCGCTTGAGCTGCTGCAACTACTGCTTCTCTTGGCTTCGCTTTGTAGGTACTTGGCTCCAGTGTACGGTCTCCGCTTTTGAAATAGAAGACCGGATGGTCTGGGATCTCGAATACTACCCTCCTTTGACGACAGTCGATGGTAGCATAAAAAGTTCCAAGCCAATCCATTCCTAGAACCACATCGAAGTTCGGTATGTCCAGTACTTTGAAGTCAGCATAAAACTCTCGACTGCAGACGACGACTAGACACAGACTGTATCCCATAGTTGCCTTTAGAACGCCATTTCCTGAACTGACATTCCAGCTGGATACAAGCGGTGAGACTGGAATCGCATGGGTTCGAACAAACCGTTGCGACATAAAGCAATGTGATGCTCCAGTATCAAACAGTGCAAGTGCAGGGATTGAGGATACTAAGATTGTACCTAAGGTATGTGGGATTTGTTTTAGGTATAGGAAATATGTAACTAAGTAGCAGAATAGAAAAGCAAAGTTTGAAAAGAAAAGTTTACCAGTGATGACTTGGCCAGTGACCTCAGCTTCTTCCACGGACATCGTGAAAGCCTGGCGCCTTGGTACATTCCTCCTGGCCTGAGGAGCATTCCTTGGAACGTTCCTTTGAGCTTGATGGAACTGACGAGGAGGTGGTGCAGCTTGTGGTCCTCTGGGCGGTGCAGGTAGTGCAGGTCTGGGAGCAGGTGCATGAAGAGCTGGTCGCTGCGGATAAGTAATTGCTGGTCTGGGTGCAGTAACTGGGTTCTGTCTTTGGGGACAAGACCCAATATCGTGAGTAGCTGAGCCGCAGACTAAGCAAAGGCGGTTGACTCGACGGCAGTCCTTCATCATATGTCCAGTTCTCTTGCAGTAGGTGCAAAAGGCTGGGCTGGGACGATGAGTTGGTACTCCGAGTCGCCTTGGCACGAAAGGTGGCCTGGACGAGGCTCCACCTGCCATCTGGTTGGCAGGGCATTTGACTCCTGCATACTGAGATCTGCCCCTTGCTTTTATCACTGCTTCATAACTGTGGGCAGCTTCTAGAGCATCCTCATGAGTCAGAAATTTTCTTGTGGCTAAAGCAGCCTGAATCTCCGTGTCCAGTCCTTGTTGAAAGCGACAGGCTCTAATCTCGTCCGTCGGTATCAAGTGTGCCGCGAATCTGTTTAAAAATTGTGTTAGCTGTGTAGTATGTGATATTTAAAAGTTGAACTATTGTGACATATCTTACCGGCTTAACATGGTGAATTCAGCGTCATATTCATCTACTGATTTGTCCCACATTGAACCCTGTTGTAGATGAATGAACTGCTGCTCCATTGCAAACCTGGCAGTCACAGGGTAGTATTTCGCGTCGAACTTCTCGCGAAAAGTCTTCCATTCAATCGGCTGTACCAAACGGCTTTCTTCCGCCTTCCACCAGTTGCGAGCATTATCCGTGAGTTGTAGTTTCGCCACACGGACCCAAACGATATCTGGCACTTGAGCTGCTGCCAGATCGTCTTCGATACTTTGTGCCCATTCTTCAGCTTCAAGAGGGCTTCCTTTACCAGAGAACTGCTCAGGGTGCAAAGCCCTGAATTGCTTTACCCCTGGTGCGTCGGTCTCAGGACGGTTCAGGAGTTGTTGTTGTCCCTCGAGAAGGCTGCGGATCACTTCAAGTAGCACTGTTTGCTCAGTGGGTGGTGCAGGAATAGCTGGTGCAAGAAGTAGTGCTGGAGGTGTGTTGTTGACGTTGGTGCTCGTGTTGTTCAGGGAATCCATAACCTTAAAGAAAATTTTGGGTTAGGACAGATTCAAATACATGAAATAATAAGATTCAAGAAATAGAAATTTGTAAGATTCAAGAAACATGAATTGTAAAGAATGTTTTAGTTGCTGGTTCTTGTGTTATATTGCTTAGGTTGTTCACGCAGACCAGAACTGCATGATAGGGATTCATACAGCTCTGACCTGCATGGGCCACCAACAAAACATGTCACGCCCCGCTTCCCGGTGTACGGCGAAGAGGACGCGACGAGGTCCGCTACGTATATACTTAGAAGTACATACGCTAAGCGTACCTAAGCAATATAAAAGTAAATCACAAGAGACAAGAGATATAGAAATAACAGCAACTTTATTAATAACATTCTTTTGTACAATGCATGAAAAATAAATACAACTGAAATGAAAAGCGATGCCTAAACAATGGCATAACAGGAAATGAAAATACTGAATAGAATAAGGTACAATGTCTAGAGCTCAGGGTCTTCGTGAAACTGCTCCAAGTCTTCACCGGTGGGCTCGATCTCTGCTGGGTCCAAAGCACCTGACGACATTCAAAGAAGAAGAAATAGAATGTCGTCAGCGAACAGGTCGCTCGGTAAGTCCCAAAGATAAAGAAGAATTAGAAAAGATAGAATAAGAGATATTTTCTACAGAGATTGTAAAATATTGTAGAATATTGTGTTAACGCTGTTGTTTGTAGCTTGGTACAGAAGGATGCCAGTGTATACGAGAGGGGTCTCTATATGCTAGAGACCAGGGCAAACGGAATGTATAAGGAACCGTTAAGCCACGGTACAACAGCAACGGAATATAGGTTAGGTGTCTTAATCTAACCACCTCGTGCCACCTTTAATACCTTCCGTACCAATCTACCCCTTAAACCCCGTAGTGTTTTGATTGTATTGTTGTATTGTATAGTGTAAATTAGATGACTGACCAAAACCATGATATCAGTAAACAGATTGTAACTGCATAATCAGGTAAATGGTATAACGGGATAATGGATGTATATCATGGTTTGATTCAGTCAAGTTGAATAGATTGTTAACTGGATTCTGGGATTCATGTATTCATATTGAGTTGGAATATTAAAGAATATAGATTGACTTGAATCATATTCAAGTCAGAAATAATCAGACTCAAACCCGAGTCAGACTAAAAGAAATGTAAGTCGAAATTCTATATTTGTTAGGGTCATTATTGTAATTTATAAAACTTGAGGGGGTTTTATGTAAAAATACTTTTGTATAGTTTTCAAGATACATCTCAAGTATTTATTATTCGTCTTTATTATTATAATGAGTGTGATTTTATTTTGTGATATTTCTAGTGAAAATATCCTAATTACGTAAATAAAGGTATTAATTTGTAATATTGATTTAATTGAAATTCATGGTATTTTAATGTAACTTTTAATCTTGTAATTTTTAGAAAAAGGTGAAAAGTTTATCTTATAATAAAATAGGTGTTTAAATGATAAATATACATATGTTTATACAAGGATAATTTTTAATAAATATTTTATTTTCCAAAAATCTCATTTTTCTTAAATGTCGTATTTTAAACCTTTCGAGACCGAATGCTCCTTGCGGAGGTCTGAATCTCGCACTACTAAGCTCGAGAGTGCACGATAAACCGTACTATCCCTAACGAGTTCCCCAAAGGTGGGTTGTAGTGGCGCTTTGCAAAGATTTAATAAATACTAATCATTTAGAAAACGGTTTTATAAAGATAAGGTATTTATTTGTAAAAGGGTGTAAATTTCCGTATTTTAGATTCTAGGGTTTCCTAAGCCAACTATCCTATTTCTAAATGGTCTAAACGACAAGTCATTAGAAGCCTCAAATTGCCTCTTCACCGCCAATTGCGGCCAGATAAGTGCCAGATGAGTGGGAGGCTCTCCACTACAGGTAGTGGCCCTAATTAAGTAACCACTCGTCTTAGACACACTTGTCTAGACACCACAAAGTCAGGTTTAGATAAACGATCGATATCCACGACATATCGTATTTTTCTATTAAAAGATATTGTTTTAAAATTGTTTAAAACTTAGAACTTTTAGAAAAGGTTTTATTAAGAAAAGGGTATTTAAATGTAAAATCTTGTATTATCGTATTCTAAGTTTTGATGATATCAATTAGGGTTGTATTTGCGTGTGTGGAGGTAGGTCATTACCTCGTGATCTACTTTAAGGTATAGCAATGTTAAAGGGTTAAATGTGATAAACTAAATATGGTGGTATTTAAGTGAAAGAATACGATATATTAAAAAGGCTATCATTTCATGTGTGAAAACTTGTTCAAATTAATCTTTAAGTGATTAGTAGTCAACATGAAGATATTTAAGTATTATGGAATTAGTGATAAGTGAAGATTTGATAGAAAACCGAATCGGAAATCGGTTTGTTCCGATTTCCGTCGGGTTTGAAAAGTCGTATTTTAATGGAAGAAAAGAAAGGTAGAAAAGAGGGACTTACGGGTTTGGACAACGCTAGAGAGTGAGAAGGAGGTAGAGGGTTAGCCGGCACGTCGAAACGTCGTCGAGAGCTCCTAGCACGATCACCGGAATGTCGCCGTCAATTTCGTCAGTGCTTCGCCTTTCGCTCGTTTTCCGACGTACCAAACTTCTCTTGGGATTTTAGGAGAGTGGACTTAGGAATTTAGGATGAGAGGGTAGAGGGTAGAGGTGTTTATATAGGGTTAGGCTAGGGTTAGGGTTTTAATTAAAATATATATATAATATATGAAAAATCATTAAAATCATTAAAATTTTGGAGTAAAAGGGATTTATTGGGCTTTCTGTAACCGGTCAAGAAATTTAGTGTATGCAGGTGAGAAGACCAAGTCAAGACGCACGTTTTCACTGTTGACGACTCGTCCGTCCGGCCGGCGCCTCCGGCCGACTCGGCCGAGTCGGGGTGTCGATGGGTGGGGTTTTTCCTAGGGGGATTTTTGGTGCATCTAACTTTTTATGTTCAGTTCAAATTTTGTGAGTTATGGCGTTTTGACTGTTGACTTTCCAAAAATTTAAAACAAAATAAATATAAAAATAATGTGGGGCATGGGATTTGAACTCTGGTGTCTTGGTTCAGCAGTACAAAGTATTACCAATGAGCTAAAAGCTCCTTCTTGTAATTATGGAGTGAAATAATTACTTAAAGAGATATCAGCCGCAATAAATACTCCAAGTATACATTGAATTTAAATCAATTCTTTGTACATTAAAAATGGAGTTGTTACAAGAAGATAGCAAGCGGACATAGACGTCGTCATCTATCATTGACCTAGGCCGTGACTCGTCAAGCGTGGTATTTTTTTAGGAATAGGCCGTTTATTGGCCGAAAGGGTCTTTCGCTATGCATGTCCATGAGCAAATAGGCACCATCTTGGTAGACCTTATCTATGATGTACGGGCCCTCATAGTTTGGATCGGATTTCCCTCGTTTGACACGGTTGGGGATCATAGGTCTTTTGACGACTAGCACAAGTTCGCCATGGCGGAATGTTCTCGGCCTAGCCAATCTTTCGTATGAGCACGTCATCCTTGCTTTGTAAGCATCTAGGTTTTGCTGCGCCATGAAATGAGTTTCATCGAAGGCATCGAGCTCCTCAAGTCGAAGATGGGCATTCTCTTCGTCCGTTAGTTCGTATTGAACCGCCACTCGTAGAGAGGATAGCTCTATCTTTAAGGGAAGTACCGCTTCCGTGCCGAATACTAATGCAAATGGCACTGTGTTCGTGGCCATCTTGAACGTAGTCCGATAGGCCCAGAGAGTTTCATGCAATCTCTCGTGCCCATCCTTTTTATTTCTGGATACCGTTTTCTTTATGATCTTTGTCAAGGCCTTGTTGAAAGCCTCAGCTAGTGTTCATATCAAAATTTTGCATTATTATTCGCCCATTCTTAATCACATTACATATAAATAGGTGTTTTTGATCCATGTCTGCTAAATAGTTGCAAGTTACAGGTTCTCAGATCGTTACAGTGAAATTCATGAAAAGTCGCTACAAATGTGAGACTACGACCAACAATAGATGAATCCGTATGATGCCGCCTAGCAGTTCAAGGAACAAATGAAAATCAGTAGACAGTTCAATACACAAATCACAAGGGTAGCACAAGATTCAAGACGTCAACGCGAAGCTCACGGAAAAAGTCCACATCATTCTGCACTGTTGGCAATCTGGAAGAAAATAGAAAAGATTCTGAGGAACCAAGTGAAGAAAACAGAAGGAAAAAGCAACATGAAGCAACCCTGAAGAAATGAGCCTAAGATCCCACTTAATGGCCGCTGAACCGCGGCCAAACAGGCCTTTCTGCAGCGGTTCCGTGGCCGTATGGTGCACGTGTCGGTGCATGTGTCGGTGGGTGTCGGTGCTTTGACCCGGCTTTCTTAGGGTAGTTTTGTAAATTCATGTATGGATCGGAATGTAACCTAGGGATTTTTTCTATTTATAAATAGGAAAGCCAAAAACCTAATTAGGCATGCCTCTCTTTAGTTTTTAGTCTTCTTTAATTTCTAGATTTCAATTCAATTGTAATGCGTTGTTGAGAGAACATCAATAAAGTAAGTTTTCATTTTATCTTGCATTGTTTTTATCTGGATTTTCATTCCTGCAATTTCTTATCTGTTCTTTTATTATTTGCAAATTAGTTCATATAAAAAATATATAAATGAATTTTATTGCCACCTTCCTAATGAGTGAGTAATTCATCACTTGTTAGGGATAGGATAGGGAAGGTTTGAGAGAAGGAAATCTCACTCACTCCTTTCTTTGCCTAAATAATTTTAATTAAAGACTCTCTTTAAATCAACCATAATCCGCTCACTACGGCACTCTATCCTACAAGATAGCAGTGATTCTCTAGTTAGACCGGTTGTGGTTGAATTAACCAGAGGTTAGGGCTAAGAGCCAAGAACGGACGGACAAGGACCAAAAGGAAGAAACTTAGTTTCTTCCTAGTCGTGCTAATCCCCGTTGTTGACTATTACCCTAACATCTATATTCTTAATTAGGGTATTGATAGAAGCGAGAAAAATCCCTATTTCTAACTAACCTAATCCTAACCCTAGCAAGCCTTTAAATCAATTTATTCTCATTCTTAGATCGTAAAACAAAACCTACCAAAATTAGGACTTAACTCGTTAGAACTTAAAGAAAAGAACACCATTTCCCTGTGGATCGACTCGTACTCAACCGGCTAGCTACCAAGCGACACCGTCTTGATTGCGGTATTCTTAAATTTAAAAAACACATACAAAAAAGCAACAACAATCAGCTATACCGTTAGCTCAGGGATTATAAACTGAAGAATATCTCCAATCTATTTTATGCTGATGTGCGAAGTGGCTGATCTTATGGTTTCTGTAGGCTGGCCCGTTATCAGAGATAATCCGTCGCGAAGTGTCGAACCGGTAAAGGACGTGTGTTTTGAAGAAATGGAGGATGTTCTCCATCTTCACTTCCCTTAACATTATTGCTTCTACCCACTTAGATAAGTAATCGGTTGTTGCCAGTATGAACCGATGTCCCTTGGATGATGCTGGTTCGATGGGCCCGATTATATCGGTTCCCCACATTTCGAACAACCAACTAGCCAATGTCGGATGTAGCGGATTTGGATGCTGATGGATGAAGTCCCCATGAATTTGGCACGAGTGACACTGCTTCACATATTCGAGACAATCCTGAACCATTGTGAGCCAATAGTAGCCCATCCTTTTGATCTTCAGCTTCATCTTTAGCCCAGCTTGATGGGAACCGCAAAGTCCGTCATGTGTTTCTTGGACAACCCTTTTTGCTTCTACTGGTCCCAGGCATCTCAACCATAGACAATCGAATGATCTCTTATAAAGAGTACCATTGACGAAGGCGAAAGACAGGGCTCGCTTCATGAACTGGTGTCTTAATGACTCATCTTCGGGCGTTCGATGGGATTTGAAGTAGTCTATGAAGACTTCTCTCCAATCCTTCACCCTTTTTTCATCCTCCAATTGGAAGGCCTCTTGTTTGGTTACTTCCTCTCCTTTAGATGTCTTCGGAGATATTTCTGCTGGAGAGAGAATCCGGCGACTTTGCACAATGATCTTTATGTCATCGAGGTTTTCGTCGGCCAGTTCTTTAGCGAGCTTGGCTAACGCATCCGCCTTACTATTTTCCGCACGCGGTATGCTTTCCAGGATGTAGTAGGGGATTTGCGTCCGCAATTGCTGCACTCTTTCACCATACCTGATCAGTTCTGGCTTGCACGTCTGGTAGTCAGGATTTACTTGGCTAACGACCAGCTAGGAGTCTCCATATATGAAGAGGTTTTTTATTCCCATATTGACAGCAATCTCGAGACCTGCTATCAAAGCTTCATACTCAGCCTCATTATTTATTCTCGGCTCCGTTAAAGAAAAGGCAAAACGCATTATCCCTCCTTACAGAGTCATAAAGATAAGGCCCACCCAGGCTTTAATCATGGGGGTATTTTGCTTTCGCTTCTTCAAGGAAGATACTCCATCGAAGTAGAGTTCCCATCGGGTATCACTCCCTTCTTTCTCCCCGTCGATTGCATCAAACGCGTGTTCGTCTGGCAACTCACGGTTCAAGGGAGAGTCGGCAGGTATCGGATGCTCAGCGAGAAAATCGGCGATGGCCTGGCCTCTTATTTCCTTGAGGGGTCGATATACTATTGAGAACTCCATCAAGAGGAGGGCCCATTTGGCAAGCCTTCCCGTTAGCATGGCTCTTGACATCAAGTACTTAAGAGGATCCACCTTTGATATGAGTTGGAACTCATATGCCAAGGCCTAATGTCGGAGCTTTGTTACTGAGAAGATCGGTGCCAGGCAATGCTTTTCGATGGGGGAGTAGTTGTTTTTTGCCCCCAGGAGAACTCGACTTAAATAATAGAGATCTCTCTCCTTCCCCTGGTCGTTCTCCTGTGCCCATGACGTGCCTAATGAACCTTTAAGGACTATTGTGTACAGGATGAGAGGCTTTCCTTTGATCGGCGCGGTCAGTACCGACGAGTTCTGCAGATATTGCTTGATTTCGTCCAGTGCGCTCTGGCATTTACGATCCCAAACGAACGGGGTCCCGTTTTTCAATAGATGACGTAGGGGCAGCATTTACCGGAGAAGTTAGCTATGAACCGCCGGATATACGCAAGCTTTCCTTGGAGAGACCGCAACTGCTTGAGAGTTCTTGGCGAAGGCATTTCCATAATCGCCTTGATCTTTGACGGGTCTATTTCGATACCCTATTGTCGTACGATGAATCCCAGGAATTTGCCAGAGGAAACTCCAAACGCGCATTTCAGAGGTTTCATCTTCAGATTATATTTCCGAAGACGCTGGAACACTATTTTCAAATGATCCCAGTGTTCCTCGTATAATTTGCTTTTCACCACGAGATCGTCAATGTAACATTCAACAATCTCATGTACGAGGTCATCGAAGATCTTTATCATGGCCCTCTGGTAGGTGGCGCCAGCGTTCCTCAGACCGAATGGCATCAC
This sequence comes from Agapanthus africanus, assembly GCA_030015575.1. Classification (NCBI taxonomy): domain Eukaryota; kingdom Viridiplantae; phylum Streptophyta; class Magnoliopsida; order Asparagales; family Amaryllidaceae; genus Agapanthus; species Agapanthus africanus. The sequence continues at coordinate 456,037,811 of CM057349.1, forward strand.
TTTGTAGCAAAATATTCCCAGCGAAGTCCGGAAAGCACTGTGCTTTTGGTCTTCAGGATGCATCTTGATTTGGTTGTACCCTGTGGATCCGTCCATGAAGGAGAAGACTTCATGGGTGGATGTGTTATCGATCATCAACTCGGTGACAGGCACTGGGAAGTCGTCTTTCGGACAAGCATTGTTGAGATCCCGAAAATCTATGCAGACGCGTACTGTCCTATTTTTCTTTATTACCGGAATGATATTGGAGATCCAGTTAGGGTATTGAACTTCTTGGATGAAGCCGAAGTCGATTAGCTTCTTGAATTCGGCGTTGATAATCATCTCAAACTCAAGCCGCATTCTTCTTGGCGCCTGTTTGACTGGCTTGACGTCCGGCGATATCGCTAGTTTATGCACAGCTATCTTTGGGTCTAATCCCGGCATCTCAGAATAGTTTCATGCGAAATAGTCTTTATACTGCATAAGCACGTCTTTTAACGTGGTTACCTGTTTCTCAGACAGCAGCTCACTGACGAATGTTGGCCTTGGCTCGTTTGCCGTCCCCAAGTCAATTTTTCTCAGGTTGTCTGCTGTGGTGTGTATCCTATCCTCCAGCTCTTTTGGCGCCGGTGGAAATTCTGAAATCATCTCGTTCTCATCTTCATTTATGAAGCATTAGGAGAGGTTGTCCATATTCTCGTGCTCTCCATCCTTTGAGAATGTTATCATATGGCAGGTATGAGCTCATTTCCAAGCTCGATGCTGATCTAGAGTTTCCCTCGCAGTGTAGGTGGTTCTCAGCTCATGCTTTCGTGGCGGGGATACCCTCCAACTGTTGGATAGAGCAAACCTGACCTGCTGATACTGATCTTCAACCCAATCTTTGAAAGTGAAGCAGTCTTCCAGAGAATGTCCCACTACTCAGTGGTAGGAGCAATAATCCGGGCGATGGACCTCGTTTATCTGTTCGGCGTTTCGAGACTCCGGAAGCGTCATCATTTGATGCTTCATGACAAGGTCAAATATTTTCCTTGTCTTGTCTTGAGGGAAAGAGTATTCTCGGCCCATCTTCTTCATGAAAGACAGGTTCCAGCTGACTTTTCCTCGCTCGCGTGGCTTCTTGGATCCGCTTTGCTGTCTTAGAATGTCGTCCCCGTTCTTGACCTTGCTGTTGTTTCTACGTCAGGCTTTCTTTTTGCCATGAGAGCGCACAGCGGGTTGGGGGTGAAAGGGGTCGTCATCCTCCGTAGCCTGCTGAATGATATGTTGCGTCCTGGCTTTCTCGTAAATGGCCATTTCGCGGCCGTGGTCATCCCGAACCCTTTGACCTGCTTCTCTTATTAGCTTGTCAATTTGCTCTTCAAATGACGCACTTGATAATCGTACAGCGGGATCTCATTCTGGTTCGACATCAATGCTGTCCAGAAATGTGTTCGCTTCTCCACCGGAGTTATTTATGACATGGAAGCCATGGAATCGCTCCCGTTTCTTGGATCAAATGTATCTAAGGCCAGTCGTCTCCATTCTACCGTTGGGCATCTTCTGCTGAGTCCTAGGAACGTTCCAAATCCTATTATAGAACTGGGTTTGTCGAGCAGTCTGTTTAAAGGGTATGCCTTGGCGGCTCAATAGTCTTTTTTAGTCCCTCTGCGTAGTATCTAGGCAGATGGATAGGTTGAAGCCTGTCGAGTGCAGGTTCGGCACCGTGCCATACCTCTCTCTCCACTTTAGTCTCAGTGGATTAATAGAAAAGGATCGCCTTCTCACTTCTTTGGCGAGGAGGGACGTAGAAGGTCTGCAGCTCTTGCATGCTGTACGTATCAAGTGCATCAAGTTCTTTGTAATGCCGCTGCGGGACCAGGGTAATCTGTAAACTCTGGTCAGCTCCAGCAAAGGTCTGCATTTATGGGCGGACGGAAAACACTGCGTTGGCCTTGTCCTCAGAGTCACTGCCAAAGACCAGCATAGAAGTAGATGGTCCTGGCCTATTTCCTTGGGGTTGTCCCGAGTAGACCATCTCTTCGTCCTCCTCGGTATCGCTCCCGAATATCGGGATGGTGGCGATGGCTTTTTGTTTATTCTCCAGTTTGCGACATCTTTCCATGTCTTCGAAGTCTAGTAAGAAGTACTTGGCATCTTCATACTTGCGGACTTCATTTAAGGAGAATGGATTCAGATCCCCTATAACTGTGTACTCGAGGCCATCCTTGAAGTACTCCATACACTGATGTTGTGTAGAAGGGATGATGTTGTACTCATGAAACTAAGGCCTGCTGAGCAAAGCTTAGTAGCAAGTCTTGGTGTCAATAACATAGAACTTGATGTCAGTGACGTGCAGGCCGAAGAGTAATGTCAGTATTATAGACCCGAGCGTTTGTGATGATTGGGAGTCAAAACCGGAGATGGTAATTTTATCCCGAGCTAGGTGCTGCACGTTCATGCAAATCTCCTTCAACACCTTTACATTGAGAAGGTTGACGGAGGACCCGTTGTCGACCAGGATCTTCCCTATCTTGATATCGTGACTGTTCACCACAGAAAACTGCATTTTAATACCTCTCATTCGTTATCTGTTTTGCTATATATTGGTGCTATTAATCAATGTCTGCTCAATAATTATAGTTTACAGGTATTCGTGATACAACACTGAAGACATACTCAAAATCATAGATATAACGTTTGGGAGCCGACACTGCAAGCAGACCAGAAAACCGACCGATACCCCATGAGCTCTTTTGGAAATAATACATGTGTACACATTTTTTGTATAAAATTGGTCCAACACACAAGTGTGTACATAGCTTGGACCTAGGAGGGGGCTGCCCATGGCACAAGACATGATGAAGTGGGCACATGGGGGGACATGGCTAATAAATGCAAAAAGATTTGATGTGATGTGTGGCATTGTGTTCCCTCCAATTCTCTGCATACAAACTAGGTTAATTCTGACCAAGAAAATAGCACCAGAGTGATATTGGGATGCACACAAGACCACACAATGAACACGAGCCCCTGTGCTCGGTTTTTGGCCGGCGAGATTCCTTCAAATTCCGGCGAGCTCGGCCATCCATGCTCCAATGGGCCCCATCTTTTCACAGAGCCTCCCTTGTTGCCACGTAGGCTTGTTTTTATTGTTTGTTTAATTTTCTTTTGAGCCTATAAATAGCAGATCAGTGGCAAGGAGAGGCCTTTCTCATTCTCACACACCATGTATATACTCTATTCATAGTTTTGTTTTAGTTAGTTTTTTGTTTAGCTCGAGGGTGAGTGATCTTCATTTGGTTTCTTCTTCATCTTCTCTCTTGAAACTCTCTTTGGAGAGCTTCATTAAGGAGGTTGAACAAGCTACTATAATCTTGTATCTCAATTCTTCAAGTGCTTAATATATTGTTGCTTTCTTTTACTTGCTTATTTTCCTTACTTGCTTTTCTTTACCATGCTTAACTAATCTTTTCTTTGGTTGTGGTGTGGGTGAGGAAGTGAGATGAAAGGCTTTGTCTCCTCCATCTCTTGATTATGTGTAATATGCTTAACTTATGATTCTAACCTAAATATTGCTAATGTATTGATATGATACGGTATTTTAACATATGGTTACTTGTAACCTCCTCATATACCGTATTCATTCTCTTTCCCCATTTTCAATGTTTAAGTTAAAATCCATTTAGTGTTAAGTTTGCTAAGCTTGGATATCGTATCTTGTGATTAAGGACTTGACAAATCTCTTAATTTCATATACGATATACCATCACAAACACTTAGCAAACTCAACACCAAATTCATTTGCTCTCACTAACCACTTTGTGTTTTTTTTGTTGCGGTATGCTTGCTAACCCTTGTACTTAGTGTTGATACCCCAAGCGCGGACATACAAACAGTAAGTGACCAAAAGGACCCGTTTCGTGCCTTGCAGCGAATATCGGACTTTGACGGTTTGTGATCCGCAACCGTGTTGACAAGTCGTGCTTCATGCCGGGATCAAGGTAAGGCCGGACAACTCATGACCAAGGGAGTGTAGAGGTAAACGTCGCGATTCAAGCTTCCGAGCCAATCCACAACCATTCTTAACTTGCTTGCTTTCTTGCTTTTCTTATTTTCGTATTCTTTTATATCTTTTGTGACAAACCCTAATTCGTTAATTTGTTGAACCTTAAATCGCAATACCAAATCACAATTCCCTGCGGATCGACCCGTGCTTGCCGGCTCGCTACAACGCGCCGTGCACTTGCATTTTATAAATATTAAAATGAGAACGATCTCACATGCGCATTCCGTTTTCTTAAAAACATATCTCATAGTTCAAAACATACGCGTTTGCGCACGCGGGTGAATTCACAACAAGTTTTTGGCGCCGTTGCCGGGGAGTTGTAGTCATTAGGTATAGTTATTTCTGGTTCCTACTAACAAAACTAACTTTTAACTTAAATTTTTCAAAACTAACATAACAAAATTCTTTTCATTTTGTTCTCTGTCCTGCAAATCTGCTATCACTTTGTAATTAATTTTAAAAATCTAGTAAGACCATAAGAATACTTAGCTTGCCTAGAGAACCCACCAAAATTTCCAGCACCTACCTCCTAAACAAAACCGGCGACATACAAGTAAAATCCGAGCTCGCCAGCCTGTTTGGGTGGTTTTGGGTTTTTTCTTTTTTGGTGATCTCCAGTGCAGTGTTTTTATTCTTGTGGTATTGTTTGATTTTTGTAATTTTGAGTGTGCAGGAATTGGTGTACATATATTGCTTTTGACACTAAATATCGTATTTTTCGACATTTTAGGTTTTTCGCGGAATTACGACCAGTTATCGTGCGGAACGAGGCTCAAATGCGATTGCAAGACGTTGGCGAAGTCTAGTGCCAAAGATCCGGATAGTTTGACCCACGCAAGCGAACATTCAACGACTCGGATCACCTTCAAAGGGTTTTCTTAAACCAAATCATATCAGTACGTATTTCCTAACACCTTCGCTCGAATCCGACGCAATACAATTTTCTATCTTTTGCAGGATTCTTCGCACAATTTTGCCTCCAATAAAGTAGAGAACTAACTATATTTTTTTTGCAGCGCTTAACTAAAATTGAAAAAAAAATTGCTTTAATTGATTGGTTTTCTTAAATTCTTTTATTGATTGAGCATTGCATCTTAATACGGAAATTAAGGGCAAAATAACCAAATAAGATACGGTAAAAGATTTCATCACCTTTTTTCCGTAGCCCACAAATCACAAAACTGCATTTTTGCATACCCCCAGTAATTTTAAAATCAATTAGAACTCTGACTCTAAGGACTTCGCGCTCATTAGGAGAAATTAACTGTGTTTAGAACTTTGCTTAACGGCATATCGTTCACGGGGTGTCTAGGCAAGTGTTCAAGAGAAAGGGTTATTTAATTAAGGACCTTTGCGAAAGTGTTGGAAAACCTTCCCTTCTTGACGGAGGAGCCGTTGTCGACCAGGATCTTCCCTATCTTGATATCGTGACAATACCCGGTTACATACAGCGGACGGTTGTGCTCGCACGTTCCAAGAAGGAAGTCTTCATCGCTGAAAGTGATATCAGCTGTGTGGACTTCTTCCAGGTCGTCCTTCATCTTTTCTTCTGCCAGGAAGGCTTGAAACTGGTCGGGCTCTTGTAACGCCTTAATCAGGGAATCTCGTGCTTCTATCGACAGGAGAAAGGCATCCAAGATACTCAATTATGAGGGTATCTTTTTCAGATGCGCCAGGACATTGTAATCTACCTTGTTCTTCTTGAGCGGGTCCTTGGCTGTGAACTCTTCAATGACTCTATCATCGAGGGAAATCTCCTCAGGGACTTTTTCCTTCCCTTTGTCCCTTTTGCCCGAACCTTTGTTTGAAGGTCCAAGGTTCTTTTCAGGTAACGTACGATTATGCAGCTGAATGTTCTCACGGTTTTTCATCTCCTCTTCTTTTTCAAAGGTAAATTCCTTGAAGAGAGGGCCGAGGGTTATTTCTTCGTCAGAATCGCTCCCGAAGATAAGAACTTAAGGTTTTGCTATTGTCGGGATGGCATCAACCATATGACAATTACCGGCTGTCCATTCACGCTCGTCTGTCGCGATTCTCTGTTCCCGACGGGATTTGTGCTTCATTCGCTTGAATTGTTGTCGGTGGGCAACGTATCACTGCCACCATTTCTTGAAGGCATTGCAATCTTCGGTAGGGTGTGTGACCCACCAATGATACAAGCAGTATTTCAGATGGACATCCAGTTCGTCGGGGCACGTATTCCCGGAAGTATTTCCTTTGGAAGGTGGCAGCTACATTCCTATCAACAGAGCTTTGGCGAACTGCTTCCTTATCTTGATTCTGCTCCTGCTGGTGGCAGGGACACTTTGATCCAGTTGAGCTACTTTATGGCTTCTCATCACCGGAGCTTTTTATGCCTGACACCGGTGTTTGGCCTTTTCGTAAATGGCCGCTTCACATTCTCAATCAGCTTTGCTCTTTTGAAGAGCTTCGTTCAGCAGCTTATCGATGAGGTCATCTGACGGTTCCACAGGTTTTGGTTCCGGATCTGCCCCAGTTTCTCTATGTCAGGAGCCTCTTTTCCATTTATCGATGAGTAAGAGATCATGTGGCAACTCGCTACATAATCTTCGGGTTCTTCCGAAGAATCGTCTCCTTCATCAATGCCACTGTCTCCGTTCTCAAGAATATGCTTGAGGAATTCTTCCAATGTGACTGGGGTCGGTGCCTCTTGGTTGTATTCCTCCAATGCATCGATGTATTTTTTGCAAACCCGTAGGATTGTCGTCGAGCTGCACGGGCTTCTTGGCCTTCTTCTTTTTCTTTGAAGACTTCGAAAACTTAGCCTGGAGGTTTTGTCCATCATTACTAACTTTTGGCGTTAGGCGTAGTTTCAGCATTCCGTCAATAATCTCAGGCTCCAGCGGGCTCTTCTACCTTATCGCCAGACATACTCGAAAATACTTCAGCATTCTTTTAGTTTTAGCTGAAAGGACCACTTCGCACGGAGCTTCTCCTACAAATGAGCATGATGCCCCTAGCGTATCCACCTTTTTAGGAGTGTGCTGTTGCGGCGGGTTTACCTTCCAGTTTTCGGACAGCGTGAACTTGCCCTGTTGGTACCGTCTTCGACTCAGTTTTTAAAGACATAGCAATCTTCGATTGGGTGGCCCACTATTCGGTTGTAGAGGCAGTAATTGGGATTATTGATGTCGCCTGATTGCAGTGGGCGTCTCAGATCCGGCAGAGTGATGAGCCTGTTGCGCACCGCCAGTTCGAATATTCTCCTCGTTTTATTCCGGGGAAACGAGTAAGGACGTCTCAACTTCTCTTCGAGGGCTCGCGGTCTGTTGTTTTGGTGAATAACCGGTTTCGGGTCACTCAATTGTTGTTGAGCGTTAGCGACGAAGGTCGTTTTCCCTTTTCCCTTTTCCCTTTTCATTCCAAAGATCTGTCTTTGAAGAGGACGGCCTATAGCCCATCTGGTCCATTTAGGCCAGTTTGTCAATCAAGGCCTAGAAGGTGGTCAGCTTGAAGAACATCATAAATTGGGATATAGTTGCCTGAGGGTCAAGGGTCCCCACGAACATGCCCACAGCAGGAGCTTCTTCTATGCGCTGTTCACACTTCAACCATAGGTTCCGCCACCGAATTGCGTACTGAACCCAGGTTTCTCTCAACTTCATCCTGGCGTTGATTAATGCCGTGATTGGGGTGCGCTCGCTTGCGCTTGCGAACCGCTGTGTGAACAGTAGTTCCATCTCCATAAATATCTTGACAGAGACATTTGGGAGCTCGGAGTCCCATTCAAATGTCGTCTCCGACAAGTTGCCGACAAATTAGCGAAGCAATAGTTTGTCATCGCCTCCAGTATTACCACACAAAGGTCTGAATTGAGCAACGTGTTGGTGCGGATTGCCCGTCCCCTTATACACATAGAATTTAGGGATCGTATATCCTGGCGGGTATTTAATTTGGTCGTACCAGCCTGGGTAAGGTCGTCCAGTTCTAACAACCTGGCATGCCGCTTCGTTCGCTTGATGAGCTCGTATTTGTTAAGCTATGTAGTCATCAAGGGTAGCTATGGAGATCGTCTCCTCCCTGGCTGCTGATAAAACCGGAGGGTGATGTCTCCCCTCTGTCGTCTTCAATGACTATTGAAGAGTCTTCAGCTGGAGGATCTGGCTGGATCATCGTCCCAACCATGTCTTGGAACAGAAGCGCCATTTGTTTTATATTAGCCGCTTGTTCCATGGCCTCTTTGTAGGGTTACTATGCACTGTTACAAGGGTCTACAAGGAATCAACCATGCCGAATTTAAAATTTTCAAGTGCCGAACAACCTAAAGCGAGGATCTTTGCTAGATAATTAGGGTAAACAAAGCATGTAAACAACTTTACATCTAAGAGAAAGGGATTACAACCTTTGTAGTCCGTTCCTTCGCTTCATAAGCTCCGAGTAGTAGTCCCTTCGCCGTGATCCATGATCTCCCAGACTCAAGAGAGGCTCCAAAAGTCGAATGATTCATTCTTGCTTGAATTCTTCCTTTTCGAAGATGATCTACCTTGAAGAATCTTTAATTCAAGCTCTCACTTCTCTAATCAAGTATTAGTGAAGTGAACACCCTAATCTAAGTGGCTAGAATAGATAAGGATGATGAAGTAGGAATTTAGCTCTCTTTTATTATCAATTTCTCACACTAAATCATCACAAAACAAAAACCTAGTAAAGCTTTTTCAAGAGCTCAAGGAAGAGGAAGATGAATAATTCCTTTTGTGATGAATAATGAATTATTGCTTAGGGTTACAATTACAACCCTTGGTTAATAAAGAAAGGCTTTAACCATTGTAGAGATTTAACTAGGGTAAAAGGTTTGGGTTGGGTTAGGAAATATCTCCACAAAATATCAACAAAATATCTTTGCTTAAAACAAAACAAAGCTTCTAGAAGCTTCATGAAAAAGCTAACCCAAATCAAACCCTAACTATGTTTAATCTCCACAAATCATGTTGTATTTGTAATCATAACTTATTACAATATTATATATCACATATATAATATATTTTTGTAACAAAAGAAAATAATACATTTAACATATATCGCATATATATCAATGTATTATCCAGTGAGAAAATGAATCAATAAAGCGAGCTTATATTAGATAATGTTATGTAATATATCACATATATAATTATACATTAAATCATCGAATCAACACTTGATCCGACAATCCGGCTATATCGCATATAACCGACTAATATAACATGTACCGATTCATCGAATCAACACTTGATCCGATGACCCGGCTATATCACATATACCCGGCCGATATCATATGTCGCGAGAATAGAATACGGTATCTCATATCGTATTATCCTCGGTCCCGCACATATCACATATGTGCTCCTACTCCGTTTTTCCTGAGCCAAGAAACCACTGTGTAGGACTCTAAAGAATCGTCAATACGCTAGCAGTAGGTGATGATCATATCAAACACCCACAAGCTGCAAGCGGTCAGCTAAACGTAACAGCCACCCAGGTATTGAGCGATCAGAAGATCAACAAGCAAGCCTGTATATTCTCTTATGAATCCAATCAGTAACACTACCGTACAGTCCGGTCTCTTCGTCTGATATGTTGCATATCTAGTATAGGGATGGTAAACGTCAGACCCCAGTAACCGATAGGTCGTGTCAATGTGAGGCTCATAACAGGTCGAGAACCTACTGATAACACTTATCAGTAGTACTCTATATCAGCCCTGGCCAGGGACTTCCAGTTATAGCCAATCGAACACAGCACAACATCAACTCCCTATACCGGAAGAGACGAAACCCTTCCTATCGCTCATTGCCTCCATGTGATTCGGGACTGTACCCAAAAGACACTGTTTTGCATGCCCTCTTAGATGTGGTATGATGGAAATCAAAGCACAGTGGGAATCACACAAGACTCTATGACGATCTCGGGTCTACAGACTAACCTGTACCAGTGTCACCAGAGAACTGCCATCTGATGTGAGGTATAATACCATCTGGGAGTTCTCGGCGAGTCCATCCAGTGTACCCAGTCTCCACTGAGCACTCGTACACCATCTCTGATATCAAACACCAATGGATATGGGATCATCCATCGCCCATCATATAGGTCAAGATGCGTATACGCTAGTCTACACTGGTGCATCGATGCCCTGTCTCGATACACCCTCGACTAGGAACAGTTATAGGATATACTCGTTGACTACCCTAGCCCCACTAGTATGATCTCATCATAGTCCCAGTAGTCGAGTACATATCCTAAGGGCCTTATCAACATGTGAGAGCAAGACAGTAAACTAATACAAGTCAACATGTTAAGACAAAGTGAAACCAAATAGCATACTATCATTTCGAGCAAGAAAGTCCTCTCTATATATATCCAAGCATCCATTATAATATACATCATATGTACAACAATGGCCTCTAGGGCATATATATAACTAACAATCTCCCACTTGCATTAAGGCCAATTGTTGTAGTATCTCATACCCAGCATCCCGAAGATCTCTCAAATTGTATCTAGGGTATGGCCTTCGTGAGTGGATGCACAGTGTTGTCCTTCGTATCAACTCTCCTGGCCTCGATCTCCTGGCGATCAACTATCTCTCGGATCAGGTGATACCGCCTCAGAATATGTCTGGACTTCTGATGGGACCTGGGTTCCTTGGCCAAAGCCACAGCTCCATTGTTATCACAATACAAAAGTATTGGATGCTCAATGGATGGAACCACACCAAGTTCAGTATTGAACTTCTTCATCCAGACAGCCTCTTTTGTAGCATCGTTGGACGCCATGTATTCAGCCTCCATCGTCGAGTCTGCAACGGTTTCCTGTTTGGAACGCTTCCAACACACCGCCCATCCATTGAGGGTAAAGACAAATCCCGAGTGCGACTTAGAGTCGTCCTTATCACTTTGGAAGCTCGAATCGGTAAAGGACTCCACCTAGAGTTCTCCATTACCATATACCAAGAACATCTCTTTAGTCCTTCTCAAGTACTTGAGAATGTTCTTCACAGCTATCCAGTGACTCTCTCCAGGATCTGCTTGGTACCTACTCACTACACTTAGTGAGTATGCTACATCGGGTCTGGTACATAGCATCGCATACATGATAGAGCCTACTGCCGAAGTATAGGGTATCCCTTGCATGCGAGCTCTTTCCAAATCAGTCTTGGGAGACATCTCTTTGGAGAGAGTGGGTCCAAAGATCGTGGGTTGGTTACCACGCTTAGATTCTTCCATACTAAACCTCTTTAGTATGGTGTCAATGTACCTGGATTGGGACAATCCCAGTATCCGTTTAAATCTATCTCTATAGATCATAATTCCCAATATGCAGGAGGCATCACCAAGATCTTTTATTGAGAATCTTTGTGATAAGAAGAGCTTGACCAATTGCAGCATAGGAACATCATTTCCTATCAAGAGTATATCATCGACGTACAATATGAGGAAGACAACCTTACTCTCTGCAACCTTTTTATATATACAAGGTTCATCTATATTTTTGATGAAGTCAAACTCTTTGACTACAACATCAAAGCAGATGTTCCAACTCCGCAATGTCTACTTTAACCCGTAGATGGATTTAAGCAGCTTGCACACCTTTCCACTGCTCCCACTATCTACAAAGCCCTCTGGCTGAGTCATGTACACGCACTCCTCTAAATCACCATTTAGAAAGGCAATCTTAACATCCATTTGCCAGATTTCATAGTCATGGTATGCAGCAATGGCAAGTAAGATTTGGATGGACTTAAGCATAGCTACTGGAGAAAAGGTTTCGTCATAATCCACACCTGGTCGTTGACGAAAACCCTTTGCAACAAGTCTAGCTTTGAAAGTCTCAACTTTTCCATCTACACCAAGTTTCTTCTTAAAGATTCATTTGCTCCCAATGGGTTTAACCCCTTCAGGAGCAACTTCCAAAGTCCATACTTTGTTGGTGTACATGGATTCCATCTCAGATCGCATTGCATCCAGCCATTTCATAGAGTCCCCACTCGTGATGGCCTGCTCGAAGCCAGTTGGGTCATCATCTTCCATGATGCAATCCTCGCTCTCACCATCAATGAGAAAACCGTAGTATCTCTTAGGTGGATGAGAAACCCTACTAGATCGGCGGAGAGGCTAAAGCTCGCTGGGAACTACTGAATCATCTGGTTCCACTAAATCTTCAGTTATAATTTGTGGTGCAGGAACCTCTTCCAGCTCTATCTCTTTGCCACTAATTTCTTTAACAAGAAATTCCTTTTCTAAAAAGGTGGTATATTGAGAAACAAACACTTTTTGTTCTTCAGCATGGTAGAAAAAATATCCTTGTGAATTCTTAGGATATCCCACAAACTTGCAAAGAACTGATCGTGCCTCGAGTTTGTCCGGATTTTGCCTTTTGACATAGGCCGGACAACCCCATATCTTAACTCGTTTAAGATACGGTCTCTTCCTACTCCATATCTCATATGGTGTGGTGGGTATAGATTTAGATGGAACTTGATTCAATAGGTATGCTGCTGTCTCAAGCGCATAACCCCAAAAGGAAATAGGTAACTCAGCAGTGCTCATCATAGAGCGCACCATATCTAATAAGGTGCGATTCCTCCACTCCGATACACCGTTGTGCTGTGGTGTATAAGGAGAAGTAAGTTGAGAGAGAATCTCATTCTCTTTTAGATAGTCTAGGAACTCATTGCTCAAGTATTCTCCTCCTCGATCAGATCGAAAGATCTTAATACTTTTGCCCGTTTGGTTCTCTATTTCTTGCTTATATTCCCTGAATTTCTCAAAAGCTTCAAACTTATGTTTCATCAGGAACACATGTCCGTATCTTGAGAGATCGTCAGTGAATGTAATGAAGTAGGATGAACCATTCCTGGCATGTATAGACATGGGACCACATACATCACTATGTATCAGCCCTAAGAGTTCTGTAACTCTTACTCCGTGTCCCCTAAACGGAGTTTTGGTCATTTTGCCTTTGAGACATGACTGGCAAGTGTCATAAGATGAAAATTCGAACGGATTCAAATATCCATCCTTATGCAATTTAGCCAGCCGTGTCTCATTGATATGACCTAGTCTACAATGCCACAAGAAGGATTCGTTCATTTCTGAACTTTTCCTCTTGTTTGTGTTCTGTACATTATGAATTGTAGTTTGATTTAGAATGTACATGCCATTATTTAACGATCCTGATCCTATCAACTTTTGATTCAAGAATATGTTCATAACATTATCCTGTATTAAAAAATTATATCCTTCTTTATTCAATAAAGAAACTGATATAATATTGCATATCAGGGTCGGAATGTAATAGCACTCGTTCAGAACCAATGTATTACCATTTGGTAATACTAGGTGATATTCGCCAACTGCTTTGGCTGCAACATTTGCACCATTCCCTACTGTTACAGAATGATCACCCATTCCCAGTTCTCTACCTTTACGTAGCCCACTTAACATATTACATATGTGGGGTCCTGATCCGGTATCTAATACCCAGGACGTAGAGTGAACTGAGAAACAGTTCTCAATAAGTAACACTTTCGAAGAAGATACATCAGCATGCTTGTTTTTCGTTTGGGCGGTGTGAGAATCCAGATATTCTCCTATTTCCTGCTCAGTCTTATAACACTTATAAGAAAGAACGGGACCAACGTTCCCCTGCTCAGTATAATAAGCGGGTTCATTCAATACTTCCTCTCCTTGCTTCTAGTTATATGAGAAGAAAAAGAATCAATTTGTTAAGAAAATCCCTCATTGAGAGATCATGATTGATTCCATGATCTTTTAGATCAATTTGTGAATTTTATTCACCATTGAATTTTTAATCCAAAGGCTCTCTGTTTAACAAAGAAGATTTCTTGTTTGTTTATCAAGATTATGAATATCTTGTTAGTTTTAACAAGATTAGAATTTTATTCTATCATATCTTTTTAGTATAACAAGTTCAGAAATATATTTTCTTAATATGGATATCTTGTTAACATAGAATTTTATTCTTGTTATAAGATTAGGAAAATATTTTCCTATGATAGATTTTTATTCTATCAAATGATCACCGCTGGATCTTTGATCCAAGGATCCCCTGTTTAACAGAGAAGATCTTTTTGGTATAAGGAAGATTAAGAAAATATTTCCCAAATAGAATTTAATTTTAGAATTTGATAGGAACATTTTAAATTAGGATGCTCACATGCTTTGCATGTGATTGGCAAAACCGCTCACGTGTTTAACACGTGACCCCTAGTGTGGGTTTTAGCCTGTGTATGTTCAGAGCGCTCACGTTTGTAACACATGAGGCATGTTTGGCCCTTGGTTATTTATGTTCAGCGCTCATATGCTTTGCATATGTGCGCCCACGTGTTTTACACGTAATGCATGTTTGTCCTTTGGTTATTTATGTTCAGCGCTCATATGCTTTGCATATGTGTGCCCATGTGTTCTACACATGATGCCTGTTTTTTGATGATTCTCCTCCTTTTTTGTAAGGGAACAAACAGCTCTTGGCCGAAAATTTTGGCGGGAACAAATGCCCCCCACTACTTTGCCCACGTAAGTATGTACGTGGGTGAAGTAGTGTAATGCTATGCGTGGCCAGAGAATTGATGGCTTAAGAGACAAATTTAGGGTCCTTGTAGCCTAAGACTTTTCCCATCTTCATGAACCGTAAGGGTTTCAAGAAGGTTTTTCTCCCTACAAGTCGAAAGGATCCCGTAGATGTAAATTCTCCCTAGAAATCATGAGGATTTCTTAGTGTTCATCACCTCTGTGAGTCGTAAGGATCTCACTCGGGTATTTTTCCTTACAAATCGTGAGGGCCTATAAGTAGCTTGTTTATTTCAGCGGCGAATATGGCTTTGGCAAATGTAGCCCGCAGATAGTCCATATTGACCTTCTTGTAGAGCAGCGATGGCTTAGGAAACAGGTTCAGATCTGCCACCTAAGACTTTTCAGCTTTATGAGCTGTGAGGGTCTCATAAAGACTTTTCTCCCTATGAGTCGAGAGGATCCCGTAGGTGTATTTTCTCCTTAGGAATCGTGAGGATTCCTAAGTGCGTTTTCGCTTAAGAGTCGTAAGGATCTCACAAGAGAATTTTCTCCCTTACAAGTCGAGTGGACTCGTAAGTGGTTGTTCCCCCCTTATCGATATTCGACTTGGAAGAGTGTGGCCCATGGATAGTCCATCTTGACCTCCTTGCAAGGCAGTGATGGCTTAGGAGACAGGGTTAGGATTTGCCGCCTAAGACTTTTCAACTTTATGAGCCATGGGGGTCTCATAAAGACTTTTCTCCCTACGAGTCGAGAGGATCTCGTAGGTGCGTTTTCTCCTTAGGAATCGTGAGAATTCCTAAGTATGTGTTCTCTTATAAGTCGTAAGGATCTCACAAGAGAATTTCCTTCCTTACAAGTCGAGAGGACTCGTAAGTGATTGGTGAGTTGACCTGCTCCCAAGTCAAAACATTGCTTCGATGAGGAGGTCGATGGTTGACTTTGGCCATTTTCCACGGGGTCGGAATTGACTTTAGCCATTTTCCACGGGGTAAGGATTGACTTTAGCCATGTTCCACATGGTCAGTATTGACTTTAGTCGTGTTCTACGGGGTCAGGGGTTAACTTTGGTCGTTTCCCACGGGGTCAAGATTGACTTTAGCCGTATTCTACGGGGTCAGGGGTTGACTTTGGCCATTTCCCACGGGGTCAAGATTGACTTTAGCCGTGTTCTACGGGGTCAGGGGTTGACTTTGGCCATTTCCCATGGGGTCAGGATTGACTTTGGCTGTGTTCTACGGGGTCAGGAGTTGACTTTGGCCGTTTTCCACGGGGTCAGGATTGACTTTAGCCGTGTTCTACGGGGCCAGGGGTTGACTTTGGCCGTTTCCCACGGGGTCAGGATTGACTTTGGCCGTGTTCTACGGGGTCAGGGGTTGACTTTGGTCGTTTCCCACGGGGTCAGGGGTTGACTTTGGTCGTTTCCCACGGGGTCAGGATTGACTTTAGCCGTGTTCTACGGTGTCAGGAGTTGACTTTGGCTGTTTCCCACGGGGTCAGGAGTGACTTTAGCCGTGTTCTACGGGATCAGGGGTTGACTTTGGCCGTTTTCCACGGGGTCAGGAGTGACTTTAGCCGTGTTCTACGGGGTCAGGAGTTGACTTTGGCCATTTTCCACGGAGTCAAGATTGACTTTAGCCATGTTCTACGGGGTCAGGAGTTGACTCTCGGTTGTCTGTGCACCGCCGAGTCCTGGAACTGAGAACTTTACCACGGCTCCGCTTTGCTGACGTTGCGTCTACTGTAACGAGACAAATGTCGAGGTGGTCTCTAGGTTGTCTGTGAACCATCCAGATTTGGAACTAGGGACTTTGCCATAGCTCTGCTTTGCTGACGTTGCGTCTGCTGTAATGAGATGAATGTCGAGGTGGTCTCTAGGTTGTCTGTGAACCGTCGAGATTTGGAACTAGAGACTTTGCCATGGCTTCGATTGATTGTCGCATCTGAATCCTGCTGGAATGAGGAGGAACGTTGTTGTGGGTCTCCAGGCTGCAGATGTGGCCGTTGAGACTTGGAACTAGGGACTTTGCCCTGGCTCCGCTTTGCTGACGTTGTGTCTGCTGTAATGAGACGAATGTCGAGGTGGTCTCTAGGTTGTCTGTGAACCGTTGAGATTTGGAACTAGAGACTTTGCCATGGCTCCGACTGATTGTCGCGTCTGAATCCTGCTGGAATGAGGAGGAACGCTGTTGTGGGTCCCCAGGCTGTAGATGTGGCCGTCAAGACTTGGAACTAGGGACTATGCCATGGCTCCGTTTGTTTACGTCGTATCTGCTTCTGGTTGGAACGAGAAGGAACGTCGTTGTTGATCTCTAGGTTGCAGGTGTTGCCATCGAGACTTGGTTCTCTTTCTGATGGAGCCTGGTGGGATGATATGGTTCCCTCTTTGTTTGTGCCCCTGGATTGTATACAGGGATTGATATGATCTCACCTGTAGGGCAAAAAGTTTCATTTCATTTTTTTTATTTCTTTCCGCGATGCTCTATTATTTCAGCTTTTTATATCGTGAAAGTCGTGATTACCCAATCATTTCGGCTATTTTTCACGGTGCCTAATCATTTCGGCTATTTTCTTTTTCACTTACTGCTTTTTATTGCGAGTTTCCCAATCATTTTGGCTATTTTGTATGCATATATTTTACTTGCTAATTTTTTTGCAAGTTGCCCCATCATTTTGGCTA
Organism: Agapanthus africanus; assembly: GCA_030015575.1. Classification (NCBI taxonomy): domain Eukaryota; kingdom Viridiplantae; phylum Streptophyta; class Magnoliopsida; order Asparagales; family Amaryllidaceae; genus Agapanthus; species Agapanthus africanus. The sequence continues at coordinate 456,055,053 of CM057349.1, forward strand.
TTTCATATGCATTTTTGGCTCGCTGATTTTTCGCCATGAGTATAGAACTTGGAATCTGATGCCATCAGCATCGCTGCGACTGGAATATTGCCAGGAGCGAATCATCATTTGCCGTGAAAGGACTTGGAATTTGATTCTGATTCAGGCATCAGCATCGCTACCACTGGGACATTGCCAGGAGCGAATGATCATCTGCCTTTGTCGGTTCGAACAAAGGTGGCTTAGCAATCAGGGTTAGGATCCTTTCGACTAAGGCTTTTAACTTCATGAGCCGCAAGGGTCTCATAAGGGTGTTTCTCCCTACAAGTCGTGGGGATCTCGTAAGTGCGTTTTCTCCTTAAAAATCGTGAGGATTCTTAAGTGTATGTTCTCTTATAAGTCGTAAGGATCTTACAATAGTGTTTTCTCCTTATAAGTCGAAAGGACTTACAAGGGTCGTTCACTATGTGAGCATATCCCTATTCGCTGGTGGGACTCTGTTAGGGAAATGTTTATTCATGCCCGTGGATTGTATACAAGGGTCGGCATTGAACCACTTGTAGGGCAATCTGATAAAGGTGATGGCTTAAGAACAGGTTCAGATCCCTATATCTTAAGGCTTTTGAATCTTACGAGCCGTGAGGGTCTCATAAGAGGGTTCTCCTTACAAGTCGTAAGGATCTCGTAAGTGTAATTTCTCTTTAGGAATCATGAGGATCCCTAAGTGTGTTGCTCCCTTGTGAGTCGTAAGGATCTCATGCAGGTATTTTCTCTTTACAAGGTCGAGAAGACCTTGCAAATGTCTTTTAACGAGATTGCGCCCTTTCGGGTTTTCACAAACTCGCCGGTAGCCCTGCTGTTTTTACTCACGGAGCCCTTTCGGATTTTCATCCGTGCCCATTTTGCTTGTGGATGTACCATTTTTTTAGCCCTATGATGCTAAGGTTTTTAGTAGTTTAAAGACGTTTCGCTCAGTAGTTAGTTTTAAGACATTTCGGTCCGTTGCTAGTTTAGGGACATTTCGGTCCGTCGCACGTTTTCGAGGTGAGATTTCATCGGATACTACTTATAGAGTTTGGGCTTGGGAAGATAGCGAGCGGACATGGACGTCGTCATCTATCGTTGACCTAGGCCGTGACTCATCAGGCATAGTATTTTTTCAAGAACCGGCCATTTATTGGCCTGAACGGTCTTTCACCATGCATATTCATGACCAAGTAAGATCCGCCCTGGTAGACCTTGTCTATAATGTACGGGCCTTCATAGTTTGGCTCGAATTTCCCCATTTGGCACGATTGGGGATCATAGGTATCTTGACCACTAGCACGAGTTCACCTTGGCGGAATGTTCTCGGCCTAGTCAATCTCTCGTATGAGCGCGTCATCTTTGCTTTGTAAGCTTCCAAGTTTTGCTGCGCCATGAGCCGGGTTTCGTCGAGGGCATCAAGTTTCTCAAGCCGAAGATGAGCATTCTCTTCGTCTGTTAGCTCGTAATGAACTGTCACTCGTAAGGAGGGTAGCTCTATCTCCAAAGGGGTACCGTTTCTGCACCGAATACTAACGCAAATGGCGTTGTGTTCGTGGCCGTTTTGTACGTGGTCCGATACGCCGAGAGAGCTTCATGCAGTCTCTCATGCCAGTCCTTCTTATTTCGAGACACCGTCTTCTTTATGATCTTCGTCAAGGTCTTGTTGAAAGCCTCAGCTAGACCATTAGCTCGGGGATTATAGACCAAAGAGTATCTCCAGTCTATATTATGCCGCTGTGCGAAGCGGCTGATTTTATGGTTTCTATAGGCCAGCCCGTTATCGGAGATAATCCATCGCGGAGTGTCGAACCGATAGATGACATGTGTCTTGAAGAAATGGAGGATATTCTCCGTCTTCACTTCTCTTAGTAGTACTGCTTCTGCCCACTTGGAGAAGTAATCGGTTGTCACCAGTATGAATCGATGTCCTCTGGACGATGCCGGTTCAATGGGCCCGATTATGTCGATTCCCCACATTTCGAATGGCCAGGTAGCCACCGTCGGGTGTAGCGGATTTGGATGCTGGTGGATAAAGTCCCCGTGAATCTAGCACGAGTGGCACTGTTTCGCGTATTCGAGGCAGTCCTGAATCATAGTGGGCCAATAGTAGCCTATCCTTTTGATCTTCAGCTTTATCTTCGGTCCGGCTTGATAAGAACCGCAGAGTCCATCATGAGTGTATTGGACGACACTCCTTGCTTCTTCCGGTCCCAGGCATCTTAGCCACAGAGAGTCGAACGATCTCTTATACAGAGAATCATTGACGAAGGCAAAAGACAGAGCTCTTTTCATGAGCTGATGTCTTGAGGACGCATCTTCAGGTGTCCGAAAGGATTTGAAGTAGCCTATAAAGACTTCTCTCCAATCCTTGACCTTTTCCTGGTCCTCTATCTGTAAGGCCACTAGCTTGGTCGCTTCCTTTTCTTCAAAAGACTCCGGAGATATTTCTGCCGGTGCGAGAACCCGACGACTTTGCACAACGATCCTCACGTCATCGAGGTTTTCGTCAACCAGTTCTTTAGCGAGTTTGGCTAACGCATCCGCCTTGCTATTTTCCACACACGGCATGCTTTCCAGAGCGTAGGCAAGGATTTGAGTCAGCAATTGTTGTACTATCTTGCCGTACTTCACCAATTTTGGTTTATACGTTTCATAGTCGCCGTTTACTTGGCTAACGACCAGCTGGGAGTCTTCGTATATGAGGAGGTTTTCGGTTCCCATGTCGACAGCGATCTCAAGACCTGCTATCAAAGCTTCATATTCGGCTTCATAGTTTGTCCTCGGCTCTGTTAAGGAGAAGGCAAAGCGCATTATCCCTCCTTGTGGAGTCACGAAGATGAGGCCAACCCCAGATTTGATCATAGGGGAGCTGTGCTCTCGCTTCTTCATGAAAGATGCCCCATCGAAGTAGAGTTCCGATCGGGTGTCACTCTCTCCTTTCTCCCTGTCGATCATGTCAAAGGCGTGCTCGTCTGGCAATTCGCAATTTAGGGATGAATCGGCAGGTATAGGATGCTCAGCGAGGAAGTCGGCGATGGCCTGGCCTTTCACTACCTTGAGCGGTCGATATGTTATCGAGAACTCCATCAAGAGTAGGGCCCATTTAGCGAGCCGTCCTATTAGTATGTCTCTTGACATCAAATATTTGAGAGGGTCCACTCTTGATATGAGGTGGTGCAGGGTTCCTAGGCACTCTAGTGAGGTCTCCCAAGCCATCAACCATGGCAATTTTCAAAAATTATGGTGCCTACAAACCCTAAAGTACGGATCGTTAACTAGATGTCTAGGCGAAAAGAACTAGTTAACAGTTAACTAATGAGAATACGGAAATACAACCTTTGTAGATCCGGTCCTCCACCTCCACGGCTCCGCAACGAGGTCGTCTCCGCTGTCCAAATCAAATCCGGGCTCTAGAGTCGGCTTCGTCGGAGAATGGGCAAGCTAGGTCGTCGATGTCCATGCCAAAGATGATCTACGTCGAGGCATCGATGAATCAAGCTCCACCTTCACCAAACCGTGAAAAGTTGTGAAGGAAACACACTCTACTACTTGGCAAGAGGTAGAGGATGAAGAAATAGGAAGTGGGTAGACTTTAGTTTTGGATTTCTCACTCTTTTCCAACAATCACCATTGATGGACTTCAAGCTTCTTCACTTGAAGCAAGGAAGAAGAAGAAGGAAAAGGTTATGATAAGATAAAAGAAAATGAAAAGAAAATGAATTCTTATCATAATTTTAACCATGGTCAAGTGTAGAGAATGAATCATGGTTAGTGAGAATGGTTAGGGTTAAGGATGAGATAAGTATGGTTGACTTTATCAAAGCTTCATGAAGCTTCAACTAAACTCCAAATCTAGCAACCATTCTTTTCTCTTCTTTTCCAAAATGAATAAATAAATAAATAAAGGAATAAATAAAGGAAAAGAAACCCTAGCCATTCTTTTAACCATGGTTTAATTCTTTGCACTTAACCAAGTTAGCATGCATCATCAAACATGATACATACAAGTGCACAAAAACATATCGCATATGCAATGCGCACGAACCAAGTGAGAAAATCCGTCTAAAGTGAACCGATACTAGTTAATGTAAAGTAATATATCAAATATATAATTATACATTAAATCATTAAATCAACACTTGATTCAATGATCCGGTCATGCGCACATAACCGACTGGTATCTAATATATCGGCTTATCGAATCAACGCTTGAATCGATAACTAGGTTATATCGCATATAACCATTCAATATATTTATCGCGAGAATAGAATACGGTATCACATACACGCATTATTCTCGGTCCCGCACATATCTCATATGCGCTCCTATTTCGTTTCGCTTGAGCCAGGAAACCTCTGTGTAGGACTCTAAAGACTCGTCAATACGCCGGCAGCAGATGATGATCATATCAAGCATCCACAAGCCGCAAGCGGTCTGCTAAACGTAACGGCCACCCGGGTATTGAGCGATCTGAAGATCGACGAGCAAGCCCGCTCACACTCCAGTGAATCCGACCAGTAACACTACCATACAGTCCGGTCTGATCGTCTGATATGTCGCATATCTCGCCTAGGGGTGGTAAACGTCAGACCCCAATAGCTCAATAAGTCGTGTCGATATGAGGTCTATAACTGTTCGAGAAACTACTGGTAACACTTACCAGTAAATCTCAGCAACCCTGGCCAGGGATTTCCTGTTATAGCCAATCGAACACAGCGCAACATCAACCCCCATATACCGGGAGAGACGAATCCCCTCCTATCGCTCATTGCCTCCATGTGACTCGGGACTGTACCCAAAAACCACCGTTTTGCACGCCCTCTTGGACGTGGTAAGATGGAAATCAAAGCACAGTGGGAACCACACAAGACTCTATGACGATCTCGGGTCAACAGACTACTCTGTACCAGTGTCACCAGAGAACTGCCATCTGACGTGAGGTATAATACCATCTGGGAGTTCTCGGCGAGTCCGTCCAGTGTACCCAGTCTCTACTGAGCACCCGTATATCATCTCTGATGTCAAACACCGATGGATATGGGATCATCCATCGCCCATCTGTATGGGTCGAGAAGGTACACGCTAGTCTACTCTGGTATATCGATGCCCCGTCTCGATACACCCTCGACTAGGGACTTTGAAGGATGTACTTATGGACTACCATGTCCCCACTAGTATGATCCGCATCATAGTCCAGGTAGTCAAGTACAGATCCTAAGGGCTTTACCAACATGTAACAGAGAGACAATCAGCATACACGTTAAGGTAAAGGGTAACCAGATAGCATACTATCATGTCGAGCAAGAAAGTCCTCCCTATATATGTCCCAGCATCCACTACAATATACATCCTATGTACAGTAATGGCCTCTAGGGCATACATATAACTAACAATCTCCCACTTGCACTAGGGCCATCTGTAGCAGTGGTTGCAGTATCTCATACTCAACCATCCCATGAAAGTCTCTCTCTGGGAACAGGCCTTTGTGAGTGGATCCACTGTGTCGTCCTCTGAGTCTACTCTCCAAACCTCGATCACCCTGGAGATCAACCATCTCTATGATCAAGTGATACTGCCTTAGAATATGTCTGGATCACTGATGGGACCGGTGTTCCTTGGCATAAGCCACAACTCCATTGTCACACAATGGGAGGAACATAGTTCATCTCATGAACCAATATACACCCAAACAGCCTCTTTGGTAGCATCTTAAGTAGCGATGTATCCAGCCTTTATCGTCTAGTATGTCACGGTATCTAGCTTGGAACTCTTCCAACATACCGTCCCTTTATTGAGGGTAAAGACAATGCCTGTGACTGACACTCAGTCGTCTTTATCACCCTGGAACCCTTCCAGTGATTCTCCTCAGGATCGATTGACACCTTCTCACTACATCTAGTGAGTATCCTAACATCCATTTAGATCTATCTCATAAATCCAAAATCCAGGATTTAGTAGGTATCATTATGATCCTATATGGAGAATCATTGTGATAAGCGGAGATTGACCGAGCGTAGTATAGGAAACTTCTTCCCTATCAAGAGTATGTCATCCACGTGCTCTACGAGGATCACCACCATACTCCCTACTACCCTTTTGTTTATACAAGGTTCATCTACCATTTTAATGATGTCAAACTGTTTGACTAACACATCAAAACAGATGTTCCAACTCCGCGACGCCTGCTTTATCCTATAAAGCATCTTGCACACGTTTCCGCTGCTCCCACTGTCTACGAAGCCCTCTGGCTGTGTACTTATAGACGCTCTCTTCTAAATCATCATTTAGAAAAGCAGTCAAGACACCCAACCACCAGAGATCGTAGTCATGGTATGCAGCCGTGGTAAGTAGGATCCGAATGGACTTAAGCATAGCTACTTGAAAAGGTTTCATCATAATCCACGCCTGGTCGATGACGAAAAGCTTTAACAAGTCTAGCTTTGAAAGTCTCAACTCTTCCATGTACACCAAGTAATCTTCTCAAGATATACTTGCTCCTGATGGGGATTTAACCCTTCAGATATAGCAACTAAAGTCCATACTTTGTTGGTGTATAAGGATTCCATCTCAGATCACTAAGCATCCAGCCATTCTTACAGAGTCTTACTCTCGATGGCCAGCTCGAAACTAGTTAGGTCATCATCTCATGATGCAATCCTCGCTCCCACTGTCATGGAGTAACCGAAGTATCTCTCAGGTGGGTGAGGAACCCTACTAGATCGGCGGAGAGGCTGAGGTTCGTTGGTATCTACTGAATACTTTGGTTCTATCAAATCATCAGCTGTAGTTTGTATATCTGGAACCTTTCCAGTTCTACATTACAGACTTTGCCTCGAGCTTGTCCGGATTTTGCTTTTAGACACAGGCCGGACAACCCCAAATCTTAACTAGCTTAAGACTTGGGCTCTTCCCTTTCCATATCTCATATGGAGTGGTAGACAACTGATTTGATTCGAACCCTATTCAATAGGTATGCAACTTCATAAGTGCATAACCCCCAAAATGAAACAGGTAACTCAGTAGTACTCATCATAGAGCACACCTTATCACATAGGGTGTAATTGCTCCGCCCCGATATACCATCGTGCTATGGTGTATACAGAGGAGTAATGCTGAGAAAGAATCTCATTCTCCTTTAGAATAGTCCAGGAATTCCGTGCTCAAGTATTCTCCTCCTTGATCGCATCAAAGGACATAATACTTATACCCGTATTCTGGTTCTCTACTTCTCGCTTATATTCTGTGAATATCTCAAAAGGTTCGGACTCATGTTTCAACAGGAACATAGGTCTGAATCTTGAGAGATTATCAGAGAATGTAATGAAGTAAAAAGAACCAGTCCTGGCATGTGTAGACAGGGGACCTGCATACATCAACATGTATCATCCCAAGAGTTCACTAACTCTTTCTCTGTTTCCAATAAACAGAGCTATGGTCATCTTATCTTTGTGACATGACTGGCGAGTTTCACAAGATGTAAATTCAAACTAATTTAAATATGCATCTTTATGTAACTCTAGCTAGTCGGGTCACATTGATCTGACCTAGTCTACAATGCCTCAAGAAGAATTCGTTCATTTCTGAACTCTTTCTCTTGTGTGTGTTCCGTATACTTAGAACTGTAGTTTGATTTAGAACATTAATGCTTTTAGATAACGTGCCTGAACCGATCAACTTTTGATATAGGAAATGTTCAAAACATTATCCAACAATACAAAATTTTATCGTTTCTTTACTAATAAAGAGACAGATATGATTTTGTATATCAGGTTCGGTATCTAATAACATTCGTTCAGAATCAATGTACTGTAATACAGGGTGACAGTGACCAACAGACTTGGCTGCAACTCTTGCCCCGTTTTCTGCCTCATGAAACTTATCACTCGTTCTCAGTTCTCTACCTATCTGCAGCCCTATGTAACAAATTACATATCTGGGATCCTGATCTGGTATCACATACCCAGGACGTAGAGGATACAGAGAAACAGTTCTTTGTAATGAACACACCCGAAGATGATGCATCAGCATGCACTCTCTTCGTTTGGGCGGCACGGGAAATCTGGTAATCCCCAATTTCCTGCTCTGTCTTATAACAATTATAAGTTGGAGCGGGACCAACGTTCCCCAGCTCAGTATAACAAGCGGGTTCGGTCAATAATCCGTATTATTATCTTGATTAAGGCGTGATATGGTCGCTACCAGGAGAGAGAGAGAAGAAAACACTCAGCGTGCGCTCTGTCAAGAATAGATTGGTTATTATTTTATCTAATCAGGATGGCTCCCACTGCTTTTTATCAAATCTTCCTTCAAACCCTAAAAGGAAAGACTAGCCGGGATTAATTACACACTACAAGTTCACCAATCTTTCAGCCAGGCCAGTGTCGGTACTTTGAGGGAGGTCCCCCGTGCTTTCGCACGAACCTAATTACAGTAAACCTCGTTTTCCCAGAGGCGTAACCCCGTTGACACCTTTCTAGACACCTACTTGATCGGCTAATTGTAATGTATAAAACTCTCCCAGGAGTAACTCTTACTCGCAGCGGGTATCGGGATCCAACTATCTCATAGAAGGTATGCAATCTTATTGCAAATTTCAACACTTGAAATTCCCGATAATATTTTGCCCCTAGCTCGCTATGACCTTGACGCAGGCCAACAAACCACAGTCCGCTAGTCAAGTTCAACCCGTCATTTCCTGATTGAATTAAACCCACCCGCACGACCCTTGACGCAGGCCAACAAAGTCGCACGACTACCCTAATCCAATCTGCATCATATGCATAAGCAGATAAATACTAGTTAGCTACCGCACACTACGCCTTGACGCAGGCCAACAAACGTAGCACGAATACTAACTACTACTTATCTGAAATGACGGAGGGCTACGACAGGTTTTTCTGAAAACCTATTGCGTAATGAACTTGATATCGTTGTAGAATCAAATGAATTTTGAAATGGAGTGTTTTTGAGGCTTTTCTAGTTTTGCTAAAGGAGTCACTCCCGATGAAGGGATCGTCGGTCCTTTCCTCGTCGAATGAGGTGCGGGATATATCATATATATCTCTGTGCAAAGCAAAAACACTTAAAAGCATTCAAAAGACAAACCGAGTGTGTAGCATCTGCCAGTTATTGCTAAAGGAGTCACTCCCGGTGAAGGGATCTCGGTCCTTTCCTCATCGAATAAGGTGCAGGATATATCACATATACCGCTGTGCAAAGCAAGAACTGTAGCTACCTGTTTTATTTTGAAATTCGATTCTACAACATCTTAGGTTTCTTTTATTTCATTAATCACATTAATGAAGTCCCATCATTTAAGTACCTAAACATCACAGATAGATATGACGTACACTTATGCCATCCGCATTCGCCTCGATGTCCCCTCGTGCACCGTTAGGTTAGGTAACTAACGACAGAGCAGGGCAGGGCTAGCGCGGGTGTAAAACATAAGTAACGTCTATATAATATATCATATATACTATATACTATATCCATCACAGAACATCTCATGATCACATCACAGATATCGCAGCAGAATAAACATATGAAATATTGGATATACTAGGACGTCCGTGTTTTCAATACGAGCCAGTATAAAACACGGATTCCACGGTCGTGATGAATAGCCAAACCCACACCCCTAGACCCCTACGAGAGCGGCAAGCAACCCTACCAATTCTAGAGTTAGGAGACCCGGACTCGACTCCTCGAGTTGGTCTCCCACTGGACCCCAGAACCCGGTTACTTGTGCTCCCCTCCTTGGGTCTATCCTAGTGCGGAAAAGTAAATAATATACAATAGGTGACAACTCCCGCAACCTGGAAGCGCCCCAATAAAAGAATATTACATACAAGTTTTTACATGAATGAAAATGAAAAACACTCATCTCACATAAAAACCCCCGGCTATTCAAACGCGACGATCCAATATAACATATCCAGCAACACATAACATCACATGTCATCAACGTAAGTAAACATGCGCATCCCAATTGTCGTTGACATATAGCAACGAAACCGGCGATATCACATATTACACTTACGGTCACAGAAAAGAAAGTGTAAAACTACAACAGTTGGAATCCGCAACCACCTCAGACATCGCATGCCTGACCAAATGAATTCTTTAGACATCGCATGCCTAACAATTATAAACCCCGCATTTTAGTCTCAAAATCGAAAACACTTTTCAATACCAAGTCGGGTAATTCAACAAGATTCCCAACACCCTGATCGAATGCTCGTCGCAAACTTCAGTAGGCGGCCGCACCCCCGATGCCGTCGACGAAGTGCACCAAGGCGGAACACCGCTACCGCGAGCACCCGGAGGGATGCTTTCGGCGACGGGGTTCTCCTACAGTCACTTGGTCGGGGCTATGGAGTGAGGCTGTCTATTAAGTTTACCCGGTGAGTATCCGCGTACGCTACGTGATTGAGACAGACTTTTGATCACATCAAAATTCCGTGGCAACCGATCAAGTGAGACTAAACTGCTACGTTTATAACATTCATTCAGTTATCACATAACTATTGTGAATTCCAATTATTGTATCCCATTCCAGATAAATAGAAAATGTTAAACTTTTCGATCGAACAATCGAACACCCAAGTTTTCCCGAAACAGATCAACACATGAAATAAGTCTAACAACATTCAGTTCGTACCTCAGTACCAACGGTCCAGCCGTAGAAGGGTCAAGCCAACGCCTCACATGTGGCACGCCGTACTGCCCCAAACCCAAAGGTTCAAAGGGCAGTTCAAGACGGTCACATAATCGAGTTAAGGTTTGTGTCTTCTAGAGGGACCATCGCGTTACTTGCACTACTTAGAACGTCGTTAAACTACGGAAAAATCCAACACTTGGAAATTTCCCGACAGGGGAAAAATTGGGTATTTATATCCGGTCGAACTTTTTAACATATTCTAAAATTTATCCGGAAAGCCACACAGACAAAATTTGATACCCCGATCGAAACACCGAATCCCCAAAACAATTCAGAAAAATTCAACTCTTGAAAAAATATTAAAAATACCCAGGAAAACCAGCACAGAATATTGTGAATTACTGTACTAATTAGGATGCCTAATACGACAAAACTGCCGCGCTTCCGCCGCACGAGGCATGCTCGTGCCGCGGAAGAGCGGCGCACTGTTGGAAACAAGTACCCGTATTTCACAGTTAATCTTAGGATTGCCTGCTGATTTTTCTGAACATTTTTAATATGGAAAAATCCACGATTTTAAAATCTGGACAGAGAGCATGTTTGAATCGGGGTTTCGGGTTCGTTCGGACTTCAATTTCCGTCTAGACTTCGCCTAAGGCTCTAGCTAGGCTCTGATACCACTGCAGGGTTCCTAGGCACTCTAGTGAGGTCTCCCAAGCCATCAACCATGGCAATTTTCAAAAATTATGGTGCCTACAAACCCTAAAGTACGGATCGTTAACTAGATGTCTAGGCGAAAAGAACTAGTTAACAGTTAACTAATGAGAATACGGAAATACAACCTTTGTAGATCCGGTCCTCCACCTCCACGGCTCCGCAACGAGGTCGTCTCCGCTGTCCAAATCAAATCCGGGCTCTAGAGTCGGCTTCGTCGGAGAATGGGCAAGCTAGGTCGTCGATGTCCATGCCAAAGATGATCTACATCGAGGCATCGATGAATCAAGCTCCACCTTCACCAAACCGTGAAAAGTTGTGAAGGAAACACACTCTACTACTTGGCAAGAGGTAGAGGATGAAGAAATAGGAAGTGGGTAGACTTTAGTTTTGGATTTCTCACTCTTTTCCAACAATCACCATTGATGGACTTCAAGCTTCTTCACTTGAAGCAAGGAAGAAGAAGAAGGAAAAGGTTATGATAAGATAAAAGAAAATGAAAAGAAAATGAATTCTTATCATAATTTTAACCATGGTCAAGTGTAGAGAATGAATCATGGTTAGTGAGAATGGTTAGGGTTAAGGATGAGATAAGTATGGTTGACTTTATCAAAGCTTCATGAAGCTTCAACTAAACTCCAAATCTAGCAACCATTCTTTTCTCTTCTTTTCCAAAATGAATAAATAAATAAATAAAGGAATAAATAAAGGAAAAGAAACCCTAGCCATTCTTTTAACCATGGTTTAATTCTTTGCACTTAACCAAGTTAGCATGCATCATCAAACATGATACATACAAGTGCACAAAAACATATCGCATATGCAATGCGCACGAACCAAGTGAGAAAATCCGTCTAAAGTGAACCGATACTAGTTAATGTAAAGTAATATATCAAATATATAATTATACATTAAATCATTAAATCAACACTTGATTCAATGATCCGGTCATGCGCACATAACCGACTGGTATCTAATATATCGGCTTATCGAATCAACGCTTGAATCGATAACTAGGTTATATCGCATATAACCATTCAATATATTTATCGCGAGAATAGAATACGGTATCACATACACGCATTATTCTCGGTCCCGCACATATCTCATATGCGCTCCTATTTCGTTTCGCTTGAGCCAGGAAACCTCTGTGTAGGACTCTAAAGACTCGTCAATACGCCGGCAGCAGATGATGATCATATCAAGCATCCACAAGCCGCAAGCGGTCTGCTAAACGTAACGGCCACCCGGGTATTGAGCGATCTGAAGATCGACGAGCAAGCCCGCTCACACTCCAGTGAATCCGACCAGTAACACTACCATACAGTCCGGTCTGATCGTCTGATATGTCGCATATCTCGCCTAGGGGTGGTAAACGTCAGACCCCAATAGCTCAATAAGTCGTGTCGATATGAGGTCTATAACTGTTCGAGAAACTACTGGTAACACTTACCAGTAAATCTCAGCAACCCTGGCCAGGGATTTCCTGTTATAGCCAATCGAACACAGCGCAACATCAACCCCCATATACCGGGAGAGACGAATCCCCTCCTATCGCTCATTGCCTCCATGTGACTCGGGACTGTACCCAAAAACCACCGTTTTGCACGCCCTCTTGGACGTGGTAAGATGGAAATCAAAGCACAGTGGGAACCACACAAGACTCTATGACGATCTCGGGTCAACAGACTACTCTGTACCAGTGTCACCAGAGAACTGCCATCTGACGTGAGGTATAATACCATCTGGGAGTTCTCGGCGAGTCCGTCCAGTGTACCCAGTCTCTACTGAGCACCCGTATATCATCTCTGATGTCAAACACCGATGGATATGGGATCATCCATCGCCCATCTGTATGGGTCGAGAAGGTACACGCTAGTCTACTCTGGTATATCGATGCCCCGTCTCGATACACCCTCGACTAGGGACTTTGAAGGATGTACTTATGGACTACCATGTCCCCACTAGTATGATCCGCATCATAGTCCAGGTAGTCAAGTATAGATCCTAAGGGCTTTACCAACATGTAACAGAGAGACAATCAGCATACACGTTAAGGTAAAGGGTAACCAGATAGCATACTATCATGTCGAGCAAGAAAGTCCTCCCTATATATGTCCCAGCATCCACTACAATATACATCCTATGTACAGTAATGGCCTCTAGGGCATACATATAACTAACAGGTGGATCTCATGCGCCAACGCATAGTGTCTGAGCTTCATTATCGCGAAGATTAACGCCAGGCAGTGTTTTTCAATGGGGGAGTAGTTGTTTTCTGCCCCCAGGAGAACTCGACTTAAATAGTAGAAGGCTCTCTCCTTCCCTTGGTCGTTCTCCTGTGCCCATAGAGCACCTAAAGAACCTTCAAGGGCTGTTGTGTACAGAATGAGGGGCTTTCCTTTGACCGGAGCGGTCAGTACCGGCGGATTCTGCAGGTATTGCTTGATTTCGTCCAATGTGCTTTGGCATTTGCGATCCCAAACGAACAGGGTTCCCTTCTTCATCAAGTGACCGTAGGGACGGCATTTGCCCGAAAGATTGGCTATGAACCGCCGAATATACGCGAGCTTCCCTTGGAGAGACCACAGTTGTGTAAGAGTTCTTGGCGAGGGCATTTCCATGATCGCCTTGATCTTCGATGGGTCTACCTCGATGCCCCAGTGTCGTACGATGAATCCTAGGAATTTGCCTGAGAAAACTCCGAACGCGCATTTCAGAGGGTTCATCTTGAGGTTGTGTTTCCAAAGACGTTGGAACACTATCTTCAGATGCTCCTAATGTTCATCGTGCGATTTGCTTTTCATCACAAGGTCGTCGATATAGTATTCGACGACTTCATGTATGAGGTAATCGAAAATCTTCGTCATGGCCCTTTGATAGGTAGCGCCAGCGTTCTTCAAGCTGAAAGGCCTCACTTTGTAGCCGAATATGCCCAGAGGAGTCCGGAAAGCGGTATGCTTCTGGTCTTCGGGATGCATTTTTATTTGATTATATCCTGATGAGCCGTCCATGAAGGAGAAGACTTCGTAAGTGGATGTGTTGTCTATCATCAGCTCGGTGACCGGTACGGGAAAGTCATCCTTCGGACATGCTTTGTTGAGGTCCCGAAAATCTACGCAGATGCATACTGTCCTATTTTTCTTCATCACTGGGATGATGTTGGCGATCCAATCAGGATACTGAACCTCTTGGATGAAACCAGAATTGATTAGCTTCTTGACCTCGGCGTTGATGCTCATTTCAAGTTCGAGCCGCATTCTTCTCGGTGCTTGTTTAATTGGCTTGACGTCCGAAGATATCGCCAATTTGTGCACAGCTACTTCTGGATCTATTCCCGGCATTTCGGAGTAGCTCCATGCGAAACAGTATTTATACTGCATGAGGACATCTTTTAGCGTAGCTACCTGTTCTTCGGACAGCAACTCACTGACGAACGTAGGCCTCGGGTCGTTTGCCATCCCCAAGTCGATTTTTCTGAGGTTATCTGTAGTAGTATGTATTCCATCTTCCAACTCTTTTGGCGCCGGTGAAAATTCTGAGATCACCTCGTCTTCATCCTCATTTTCAAAGCACCAGGAGAGGTCATCCATGTTCTCGGGCACTTCTTCTTCTGATAGCGTTATCGCGTGGCAGGTGCGAGATCGTTTCCAGGACCGATGTTGATCTAGTTCTACTTTCGCCGTATGCGTTGCTTTCAGCACATGCCTTTGTGGTGGGGCTACCCTCCAACTGTTGGATAGAGCGAATCTGCCGAGTTCATATTGGTCTTCGACCCAGTTCTTGAAGGTGAAGCAATCTTCAAGAGGATGTCCTATCGCTCTGTGATAAGAGCAATACTCCGGGTGATGAACCTTACTTGCTTGTTCAGGGTGCTTGGACTCCGGGAGGGTAATCATCTGATGTTTCATGACAAGACTGAATATCTTTCTTGTCTTGTCTTGGGGAAAAGAATATGCTCGACCCATCTTCTTTATAAGAGACGGATCCCGGCTGCTCAATTTTCGATCGCGTTACTTCTTGGACTCGCTTTGTTGCTGTCGAACGTTTTTTCCGTTCTTCAGTTTGTTTTTGCCTTCGCGTCGAGTCTTCTTCATGACGGGTTGGCGACGAAGAACATCGTCATTCTCCGCAGCCTGCTGAAGGAGTCGTTGCGTCCTGGCTTTCTCATAGATGGCCATTTCACGGTTGTGGTCATCCCGGGCTTTTTGACCCGCTTCCCTTATTAGCTTGTCCATCTGTTCTTCGAACGACGGACTTGGCACTTTCATGGCGGGACCTCGTTTTGGTTCAAGGTTAGCGTCTTCTAATAGAACATCTCCTTCTTCATCGAAATCATGTATAACGTAGCAGCCATGGGATCGCTCTCGTTTCTTGGATTGAACATATCCAAGCCCGATCGTTTCCATTCTCCTGTTGGGCAATTTTCGCTGAGTTCCGAGGACGTTCCAGATCCTGTTGTAGAACTGAGCTTGTCGCGCGGTCTGCTTAAAGGGTATGCGTTGGCGCCTCAACAGCCTTTTTAATCCTTCTGTGTAGTATCTGGACAGACGGATGGGCGGGAGCCTGTCAAGTGCAGAATCGGTACCATGCCAGATTTCTTTCTCCACTTTGGTTTCCGTGGATCGATAAAAGAGGGCCGCCTTTTCATATCTTCGCCTGGGAGGGACGTAGAACGTCTGCAGTTCTTGCATACCATATGTACCAAGTGCGTCAAGCACTTTGTAGTGCTGCCGCGGAACCATAGCGATTTGCAAGCTTTGATCTTCTCCGGTGAAGGCTTGTATTGATGGCCGAACAGAAAATACTGCATTGACCTCATCTTCAGAGTCGCTGTCGAAGACCAACATAGGGGTAGACGGTCCAGGCTTGTTGCATTGAGGTGGTCCCGAATAGACTATCTCTTCTTCCTCCTCGGTATCGCTCCCGAAGACCGGAATGGTGGTGATAGCTTTTTGCTTATTCTCCGGTTTATGGCACCTTTCCGTGTCTTCGAAGTCTGGCAAGAAGTATTTGCATCTTCGTATTTTCGGACTTCATTCACGGAGAATGGGTTCAGCTCCCCTGTCACGGTGTACTCGAGACCATTCTTGAAATACTTCATACACTGATGTTGTGTAGAAAGGATGATGTTGTACTCGTGCAACCAGGGCCTGTCGAGCAAAGCGTTGTAGCATGTCTTGGCGTCAATGACGTGAAATTTGATGTCAGTGACGAGCGGCCCAAAGCGTAACGTCGGTATCACAGACTCGAGCGTTCGTAATGACTGGGAGTCAAACCTGGAGATAGTGATTTTATCCCGAACGAGGTGTTGAACGCTCATGCAAATCTCCTTCAACACTCTTACATTGAGAAGGTTGACGGAGGACCCGTTGTCTACCAAGATTTTGCCTATCTTGAGGTCATAGCAGTATCCGGTGACATATAGGGGACGGTTATGCTCACCCGTCCCGAGGAGGAGATCTTCATCGCCAAAAGTGATTTCAGCTGTGTGCACTTCTTCCAGCTCGTCCTTCATCTTTTCTTCGGCAAGGAAAGCTTGGAACTGCTCGGGCTCTTCTAGTGCCTTGATCAAAGAATCTCTTGCCTCTTTAGATATAAAGAGGGCATCGAGAATGCTCAGTTGCGAGGGTATTTTTCTCAGGTGTGCCAGGACGTTGTAATCCATCTTGTTTTTCTTGGGCGGGTCCTTAGCTGTCAGCTCTTCGACAACTCGATCATCGAGGGCGATATCCTCAGGGACTTTTTCCTTCCCCTTATCTTTTCTATCCGATCCCCTGTTTGCGGTCCGAGATTCTTTTTGGGTAGCGTGCGATTGCTCAGCTGAATGTTCTCGCAGGTCTTCGTCTTTTCTGCTTCAGAGATGGATTCTTTGAAGAGAGGGCCAATGGCTATTTCTTCATCAGAATCGCTCCCAAAGTTGAGAACTTGCGATCCCCCAGAATCGACCATGTGACAGTTGCCAGCAGTTCTTTTATGCTCATCTGTCGTGCTCTTCTGCTCTCGACGGGTTTTACGCTTCATCTGCTTGAAATGCTGTCGATGGGCAACATATCCTTGCCACCGGTTTTAAAGGCATTGCATTCTTCAGTAGGGTGTGCAATCCTTTGATGGTATAAGCAGTAGCAAGGATGTGCATCTGCTTCGTCAAGGTGTATCCTGCTGGGAGTGTTCCCTTTGGAGGGTAGCAGCTTAATTTTCATTGATAGGGCTTTAGCAAATCGTTTTCTCGTCTTAAGCTTACTTCCGTCTGCGATGAATGTACTTTGATCTGGGGGGAGTGTTTTCACCCTTTTGTCCAGTCGCCGGCGTTTGGCTTTTTCAAATATGGCCATTTCGCGCTCTCGGTCAGCTTTGCTCTTTTGACAGGCCTCGTTCAGCAGCATGTCAATCATCTCTTCTGACGGTTCTAAGAGTTCCGATTCGGTATCTGCCCCCAGTTTTTCTGCATCAAGAGCTTCTTTGCCATTTATCGAGTGAGAGATCATGTGGCAGCTTGCCACATAGTCTTCAGGCCCTTCTGAAGAATCGTCTCCTTCATCAGCGTCATCATCTTCATTCTCAAGAACATGCTTAAAGAATTCGTCCAACATGATTGGGGTCCATGCCTTCTGGTTATATTCTTCTAGTGCATCGATGTATTTCTGCAGACCTGTACGGCTGTTTTCGGGTTTGACGGGCTTCTTGTCCTTCTTCTTTTTCTTTAAAGACTTTGGAGGCTTGACTTGAATGTTTTGTCCACCTTCATCAACTTTCAGCGTTGGGCGCGGCTTCAGCATCCCCTTAATAATCTTAGGTTCCAGCAGGCTCTTCCACTTAATCGCCGGACATGCTTGGAGATCTTTTAGCATTCTTTTCGTTTTGGCTGAAAGAGCGACCTCCCATAGAGCTTCTTCTACAAAAAAGCATGATGCCCCCGGCGTGTCTACCTTTTTAGGAGTGTGTGGTTGTGGCGGGCTTATCTTCCAATTCTCGGACAGCGCAAATTTGCCTTGCTGGTACTGCTCCTCAATCCAGCCTTCAAAGACGAAGCAATTTTCGATTGGATGGCTTACTGCTTGGTAGTAAGGGTAGTGATTAGAATTGTTGGCATCGTCGGGCTGTAATGGACGTTTTGGATCCAGCAAGGTGATGAGCCTGTTGCGCACCGCTAGCTCGAACAGTCTCCTTGTTTTATCCCGGGGAAACGAATAAGGGTGCTTCAGTTTCTTATTAAAGAATCGCCACCTATCGTCTTGGCGATCAGTTGGTTTTGGACCACTGGGCTACTGCTGAGCATTGGCGACGAAGGTCGCTTTCCCTTTCCCTTTTTTGTTTCGAGATTCCATCTTCGAAGAAGATGGTCTATGACCCATCTGATCCATTTGGGCTAGCTTGTCAATCAGGGCCTGGGAAGTAGTTGGCTTGAAGAACATCATGAACTGGGATATGGTCGCCTGCGGATCAAGAGTACCCACGAACATGCCTACAGCAGGAGCTTCTTCGATACGCTGTTCGCACTTCGACCATAGATTCCGCGACCATATCACGTATTGAACCCATGTTTCGCCTGGTTTCACTCTGGTGTTAATTAATGCGGTGATCGGGGTGCGCTCGCTAGCGCTTGCGAATCTCTGCGTAAACAGTAACTCCATTTCTGTAAATGTCTTAACGGAGTCGTTCGGGAGCTCAGAATACCATTCAAACGCTGTCTCCGATAAGCTGCCAACGAACTGGCGAAGCAGCAGTTTGTCGTCACCCCCAGTATTACCGCACAAGGCTCTGAATTGAGCAACGTGCTAGTGTGGATTCCTCATCCCCTTATATACATGGAATTTAGGGATCGTATATCCTGGCGGGTACTTTATTTAATCGTACCAACCCGGATAGTGTCTTCCAGTCTTAACAATTTGGCCGGCTGCTTCGCTCGCCTGATGAGCTCGTATCTGTTGAGCAATATAGTCATCCAAGACGGCTTTAGAAATGGTCTCTTCCTTGGCTGCTGAACAAGCCGGAAGAGGGTTCGATGTCTCCCCTCTGTCGTCTTCAAGGATAATCCGGGGGGCTTCAGCTGGAGGATCCGGCTGTAATATCATCCCAACCATGTCTTGAAATAAAAGCGCCATTCGTTTTATTTTGGCCACTTGTTCCGCTGCCTCTTTGTCCTTTTTCTCGAGAATTTTGCAGAGGAACTCAGCATCAGTTTCTTGTTCATGACGCTGCTCTGACGATGTTTCCGGGCTTTCTTTTGGCCCGGTGAGTGTGGCCATCTGTGTTAACATTTCCTGGAGCTTCTGTTATTACTCCTGGGCCTTTGTTACAGATCTGGTGAATGGTCGATGGCCCGTAGAGATATGGCTATCCTCTTTTTCAGATGCCATATAAACAGTGTGCACCACCATGCCCCGAGACTTAGGGCGTTTAGATTCAGTGCCCTTGAGCTTTGTTGCAGACACAGGGATTTTCTCCGACCTTCTTCTTTTGTGAGAGGTCGAAGTTGAGGAGGCCGTTGCAGCGAGCACCTAAGTAGACGACACCTTCTGTGGTGCGACAGGGTGGTCCTTCTCTTGCTGAACTTTCATCTTCTTCGGTCGGCGGAAGTAGTCTTGGTTGATCACCGAGTCTTGGACCTGTCACCAGACCTTGTGAATTTTAGAGGACGGCCGCTGAGGGGGCTGCTCCAGCTTTGTCTTTATAGCATTCTCCATAAGTGGAGGAGATCTTTTCAGCACGGCAGTCGGAGAGTTCTTGCGGACCCTCCTGAGTGGTTCAAAGTTGTTTCCGGTTGGAACAGCAACATTAACTTCGACCGTTGGAGCTGGCGGAGTCAGTCCAGAAGGGGAACTGTCCCCAGCTTTCCTCACTTGGCGCCAGTGCGACGTCGAGCATGCATTGAAGACGGTATTGATTCAGCTATGGGGGTGGCTCCCTCATGCCCCTGTCCTGGTGAAGGGTTGTCGTTGGTGCCAGCCTATTGAAAACTGACGTCCGTTGAGTGGGGATGGCCAACCTGTCGAAGGCAGACTCCCGAGCAGGGGAAGCAGCCTTGGTGACTTCGCCTGAAGCGGGAGTTGGAGTGGACAGTCTAGTGAAGACTGATCCCTTAGCAGGAGAAGCCTCTCTGATGACTTCGTTCACTGGATCAGGGATGGCTATCCGTTTCGGGATAAACCTCTTAAGTATCGCGGGCTTCTTCACAGGCCCATTGGAATTTTGGCCCAGTCTGTTGAAAACCGAGGTGTTGTATTTGGGCGACCCATTGAGAGGGGCCGCAGTAGTTGCAAGCCAATCAAAGACCGACTTCTTCGGAGCTTCTTGCAACGGCAGTGGGGCGTTGAAGCTCATTGGTGGGAGCATGGTCCTAAAGAACAGCCCAGTGGTGGCTTGCGTCACTTGTTCCACTGGCATCGTAACAAAGGATGCTGCTTGAGGCCCATAAGTCACTCCTCCAGCGAGAACAGAGTGGGAGTTGTTGCAGTTAGTGCAGTTGAAAGCCGTTGATCTTCTGTTTTCTGCACGGAGCAAGACACCAAATCTTAGTACCTCGAATCCAGGGGCAACCATAGCAAACTGCGATTCGTTCGCGAAACACAACACACGAAGTGTGGAGTGGAAAGAGGAAAAGGTCCCACCGGGCGTGCCAGAATCTGTTCTCCGCCGAAAACCGGGAAGACAAACGTCTTGCCTAAATTTAGGGGCAGATGCTATTTGGTTTTATCCGTCCACCTCTCCGAAGATGCCAAGTTGATTTATGGCACCGTGTATTAGAGATTTAGATGGATGCGGCCGTTGTAGCAGACTTCGTCGGATTCCCCTCATTTGAGGGGTTTTTGATTGTGGGGACGCTCTTCCCTACAGGCGCAAGCCCCTGCAGTTAATTACGCTACCGTATCGCGGTAACAACATTCTTCTTCTCCATATGGTAACTTCGTGTCGTATGTGTTTATTTTATTTTTTGGTTGCCCGTGGATTGTATACGGAGACTAATTTGTGTTGTCGCCCGTAGGGCGTGGATTATTCCAAATCTGTATTTTCTTAGATTTGGGTTTTGGGTTGGGTTTAAGGATCGTTAATCTCATTTGAGACTAAGATCAACTTAAACGTTGTTGAGGATACGTTAGTCCAATTTTAGACTAAGATCTACTCAACAGGATCATTTAGATCCAACAAAAGAGCATTTTTTGGGCTCTATTGTTTTAGTTTAGGGACTTTGCGGTCTATAAGTTTAAGGACATCATAGTCCGTGACAGTTTAAAAATGTCATAGTCTGTAAAGTTTAAAGACATCATAGTCTATGAGTTTAAGGACCCCACAGTCCATAAAGTTTAAGGACATCATAGTCCATGAGTTTAAGAACCCCACAGTCCGTAAAGTTTAAGGGCATCATAGTCCAGTTTAAAGACGTCATAGTTTATATGATTTTGGTTCAACCGTTTTGGGATGCACCAAAAGTTATTGGTTATTGGGACCCTCCATCTCTCTGAAGACGTTGAAGGATTACAACGATATGTATCAGAGGTATGAAGAGATGTACCCTTAAACCAATATCCCGATTTGCGGAATGGGATGAACATCAGTTTAGATGTCATCTGTTAGGAGAACACTAGTCATCTTTGGGACTAGGATTAGTTTGGGAAGACCTGAACATGGGAGCTCGGTTGATTGGTGACAAAAAGGGTCTTGGTTTCGGAAGACTTGGCTAAATTGAGCTAAGGTTGATTTCCCTTACTCACCCCATAGTGCTAAGCACTGAAGCAGTGTTAAACACTGGACTTTGAGGGAGCTCACATGTGAACACGTGAGGGACCCCGAAGTGGGTATTGTTCCTTGAGTTTATTCCCTCATATATATATAAGAGTACTGAGCACTTGGCTCACGTGTGAGCACGTAAGGCGTCCGAGGTGAGAACTGTTCTCTGGATTTTATTCCTCTTTCATTTATAAGTGCTAAGCACTTGATTCATCAAACAGTCACGTGCAGACACGTGAGGTGCCTTCAAAATGCGAGCGCTGTCTTTTGAATTTTCTCCCTCTTTTATACATAACTGTTTGGGGGTCACGTGGGAACACGTGAGGTGCCCCCAAAATGGGAGCTATCTTGAGTTTGTTCCCTTTTTCCTTTTCTGAGTGCTAAGCACTATTGGGTCACATAAGATCACGTGAGGCACTCTGAAGAATAAAAATTGCCTTTGTTTTATTCTCCTTTTCTTTTTCTGAGTGCTAAGCACTATCAAAGGATCACGTGAGGTCATGTGAGGCGCCCCCAAATTGAGATGTGTTTTAGATTTACTCCCCTTTTTCGAGAAGCTTGTTCGGAGGTGCGCCAAGAGTTATTGGTTATTGGGACCCTCCACCTCTCTGAAGACGTTGAAGAATTACAACGACATGTATCGAAGGTGTGGAGAGATGTACCCTTGAACCAAATTCTAGATCGAGGGGAGAGATCATGATGGGATGAACATCATTTTAGATATCATCTGTTAGGAGCTCATTAGCTATCTCTGGGACTGAGATCGGTTTGGGGGACCCTGAACATGAGGGGCTCAATTGATTGCCCTCGGGAGATTTGATCTAAGTTTGGCTAATATTCGCCTCTCATAGTGTTAAACACTAATATACGATCGGCGCTCACGTACTCCCATGTGAGGCCTTAAAGTAGTGTTAAATACTAGTGTATGATCAGCGCTCACGTGCTCCCATGTGAGGCGCTTGAAATAGTGTTAAACACTAAGAATTTGAGGCGCTCACGTGGGATCACGTAAGGCGCTTGAAATAGTGTTAAATACTAAGAATTTGATATGCTCACGTGGGGTCACGTGAGGCACTTGGAGTAGTGTTAAACACTAAGAATTTGATGCGCTCACATGGGGTCGCGTGAGGCGCTTGAAGTTGGCGCTGCTCCTTTGGGTTTATTCCCTTGTTCTTTTCTGTTTTATAAAAGTTAAGCACTGCTTGGGGGTCACGTGGGGCCACGTGAGGTGCTCTAAAAATAGGGTTTAATCCCTTTTCTCTTTTATAAGTGCCGAGCACTTCTCAGGGGTCACGTAGGGTCACGTTAGTTTTTTATTGTATAGCGTTGAGCGCTAATGAATCACCAAGCTGTTCTTCTATGGTTCTGAGTGATCAAATTCTCCTTTTGTTCTTTGTATGAATTAAATTCTTTTTAAAGGGTTAAACCCTAGTTTCAGAGGAATTAAATTTCTATATGTTTTGTAAGAGTTAAACTCTTTTGGATTCAGTTTTTTCCCCTAGGTTTTGAATTTGCATGACAGAATCTCCCCGATGAGAATTAAATTCTCAACTTGTGGAGAAATCTGCTTCTGCAGATCTTAACCAGAGGAAGAACTAAGTTTTTTGAGAAGAGTTAAACTCTTGGTTTGAGAATTAAATTCTTTTTTTGTGGGAGGTTTTAGGAGGGGTTCCCCTTCTTTAGAGAATTAAATTCTCTCTCTATTTTTCTTCCCATCTCCCTCTGTGTCTGTGTCTCCTCTTTCCTCCTCTTTTTGCTCATATTTATATGTGAAGAAAAAAATCAATTTGTTAAGAAAATCCCTCATTAAGAGATCGTGATTGATTCCATGATCTTTTAGATCAATTGGTGAATTTTATTCATCATTGGATTTTTAATCCAAAAGCTCTCTGTTTAACAGAGAAGATTTCTTATTTGTTTAACAAGATTATGAATATTTTGTTAGTTTTAACAAGATTAAAATTTTATTCTAACATATCTTTTTAGTTTAACAAGATCAGAAATATATTTTCTTAATATGGATATCTTTTTAACACTGAATTTTATTCTTGTTATAAGATTAGGAAAATATTTTCCTATGATAGATTTGTATTCTATCAAATGATCACCTCTGGATCTTTGATCTAAGGGTCCCCTGTTTAACAGAGAAGACCTTTCTAGTTTAAGAAAGATTAAGAAAATATTTCCCAAATAGAATTTAATTCTAGAATTTGATAGGAACATTTTAAATTAGGGTGCTCACATGCTTTACATGTGATTGTCAAAAGCGCTCACGTGTTTAACACGTAACCCCTAGTGTGGGTTTTAGCCTGTGTATGTTCAGAGCGCTCACATGTGTAACACATGATGCATGTTTGGCGCTTGGTTATTTATGTTCGGCGCTCATATACTTTGCATATGTGCGCCCACGTGTTTTACACGTGATGCATGTTTGTCCCTTGGTTACTTATGTTCAACACTCATATGCTTTGCATATGTGCGCGCCCATGTGTTTTACACGTGATGCCTATTTTTTGAGAATTCTCCCGCTTTTCTGTAAGGGGAGGCCGAAAATTTTGGCGGGAACAATCACAATATGCACAAACAACACCTAGAGGTAAGGTCTTCAAACTCCAACTAGACCGCTCCTAGACTTCCAAGCGACAAGTTGCAGGATAACTCTCGAATCGCCTCTTCACTGCCAATTGTGTCCAGATAAGCACAAGTGAGGTAAGGAGGGTTCCGCTCACGAATCACCGTGAGACGGGCCTTTTAAAATTACCTCCTCACTTGTCTAGCCTAGGCACCACAAAGTCAAGTTTAGATAAACGACTGATTCCCCGCAACCTTCACTTGTCCTAAATGAGCGCGACAAGTCCTTATAGGTTTGGTCTTGATATTTTTTATTAACTCAAGATAATGCGTATGCTTTTTGTGATTTATGGGGTCTTAGGAAAGGTGATGAAATCCCCACCCAATCTTAATTGGTGTTCAAGCCCCTTAATGTTCGTATTATTATATACAAAGCGTATAAACAATCAAAATCTAAAACAACAAAAATTTATTTGACGGCAGCGCAAATTTGTGCAAAGAAACCTGCAGAAAATTACAGTCCAATGGAGTTTACAGAGAGTTTTGGAGGAGAGAAAGGGGTGGAAAAATTTTGGACAGAGAAGCCAAATTATGACCGCGGAACCGCCATGGTAACCAAGCTTTGACCGCGGTTCCGTGGTCAAAATATTGAGTTGGAGCTTCAAAATTGGTCCCTGCACTCCCCTTGTGATTTTCTTCTGTATTAAACCCTCTGTTTCATTATTTGATTACTGTACTTGCTCCAGATAGCCTGCACACTTGCACACAAAAAATATCGAAAATAACAAAATGGTTTTTATTATATTTATTCTTTTATATATATATATATATATATATACAAAAAAAATATTAACCCGGATAATAAGAAATAAATACGTTACCATCTCCCCGGCAACGGCACCATTTGATTGATCGGCGGAAACGACCGCCGATACGTTTTATGATATGCGTTCTATTTTCGTTCTCTACTTACCGCAATCAAGTCGGTTTCGCTTGTAGCTAGCCGGTTAAGCACGGGTCGATCCACAGGGATATGGAAGTATGTACGTTCTTGTCTTAGACGAGTTAATGAAAGAATGTATAAGTGTGTTCAATTCTATTCTAAGTGATTGTATTTATGTTCAAGTAAGCTTGTTAGGGTTAAGGTTGGTTAGTAGAGTTAGGATTAGTCTTGTGCTTTTCTTTTACCATTCTTAAAATGAAGTTGAGATAATAGAAAGTAGCGGGGATTAGGAGGACATAGGAATGGGATTTACGAGTTTAAGCAAGCTTTCCAATGCTAAATCCATTCCTAGTGCCCCTTGTCCGTCCATTACGTGCACTTATTTCCAACCCTAGGCCAAACACCCGCAACCATGTATCCAATTAAGTCACAACTACATGTCACGTTGTAATGCGTCCAAAGGACTTCTTAACTTAGGTCGTGTCTATATGTCACGTATAGCACGCCTAAGTGAGGGGGTTGTGTTTGTTTAGTCTTGGTTCGTTTTAGAATGTTTGGCAAAAAGAAGCACAAGGGATTTTTCCGTCCCTCATACTAACCTTCCTTAGCCCTAACAAGTGTGG
This sequence comes from Agapanthus africanus, assembly GCA_030015575.1. Lineage (NCBI taxonomy): Eukaryota > Viridiplantae > Streptophyta > Magnoliopsida > Asparagales > Amaryllidaceae > Agapanthus > Agapanthus africanus. Next base: position 456,081,302 of record CM057349.1, read on the forward strand.
AAATTATTTACACATTTAAATGAAAATAAAGACAAAACAAGAAAGAAGCAAAGAAGGAAAGGAAAAATACGGTTTAACAAAGATGCAAGCTAACTACTTGGGTCCTCACCTAAGTAAGGAACTCCATCGAGTATCATGGCTTGAAAATACGGATAAAAGAGAAGGAAAACGAAACAAAAAAAAGAAAACCAACAACTACTTAAAAACAATAAATAAAACTACGCTAAGAATTAAAATTACAGGACAAGAAATAAAAGATACAAGATAATAAAAACACCCTCATCTTCATTTAACTTCTACTCAAGAGCTCTCACTACATTTTAATGGAGGAAAGATGAAGAAGAAGAAGAAATACAAACTAAACTACACTAAAATCTAACTAAAAATAAGCATTCTTTACTTGGCACAAAACTGGGCTATTTATAGGCAGAGAGCTGAAACCCTAGGGCCAAATTCTGAACCCCAATGCAATTACCAAAATAGCCCAAAAATATCGTCAGACACCGAGTCAACTCGGCCATGGAACCGCCGCATAATTGCCACTTTGGCCGCGGTTCCGCGGCTCTTTGGGGGAGTTAGGTTGTCTTTTTTCTAGGGCATCTCCATATTGCTTTCTTCTGTTGTTCTACATATCCCAAATTGCAAAATGCTTCCAAAGTTTCTTCAGATTTGCAACAGTTCAAAATGGCTTCACTTTTAATTCATTTGACATTTATCTCCCTCGAGCTCCACGCACCGAATGAATCTTGTGATGCCTCTCTCGTGCTTTGTGCCTGACCAAGACATGAATGACCACTGTTTTCGTCCTGTCTCTTGAACTGGTAAGCGGCACTGGATGGATACGGATAACCGGAACCCGGCTTTTATCTGTCTGTGGCAGATGTTCTGGATTTTGGCGTAATTGTGAAGATTTTGTATGATTTGCGTTTTTTTTGGACTAGGAACCTGTAACCTGTAAATATGTAGCAAACACGGATTAAAAGCACCTGCCTATAAACAAACGAGTAGAAGAATGGGCGGTATTAAATGCAATATTATGGTATGAACATTTTGCATATACCTGCTAACAACTCCCACTGCATGTGCAATATCTGATCTCGTACTCACCAGCACATACATCAAACTCTCCACCGCAGATGCATAAGGCACGTTTTCCATCTCATCTTTTTGCTCTTGAGTTGTCGGACATAACTCCTTACTGAGTTTGAAGTGCTTCACTAAGGGCATACTCATCGGCTTTGACTTGTCCATGTTGAACCATTTCAAAACCTTCTGGATGTAATCCCTTTGCGATAACCACAGCTTCCGCTGCTTCCTATCTCTCACGATCTTCATGCCAAGAATTTGATTGGCCACTCTTAAACCCCTCATAGAGAATTTCTCAGCCATCTTCTTCAGACTTTGAATTTTCTCAAAATTTGGACATGATATCAACATGTCATCCACGTAAAGTAACAAAATAATGTAGTCTTCGTCCTTGAAAGTCTAAACGTACACACAGTGATCTGATTCATAGCTCATAAATCCCGTCTCCAATATAAACTAATTGAATTTAAGATACTATAGCTTAGGAGCTTTCTTGAGGTCATACAAGGTTTTTCACAGTTTACATACCATATTCTCTTTCCCCTACACCTTGTATCCCGGTGGCTGCATCATATAAATCTCCTCCTCTAAATTTTCATGAAAGAACGCAGTCTTGACATTCAGCTGCTCTGTATGCAAATCCTCCACTGCCACGATACAAAGAATTACCCGAATAGATGTCATCTTCACCACTGGGGAAAATATTTCTTGATAATCAATACCTTACTTTTGCGCGTAACTCTTGACTACCAAGCAAGCCTTAGACCGCTTCACACTATCAGCCTCATCTTTAATCCTGTACACCCACCTGTTTAGCAACGCTTTTAGACACTTGGGTAGCTTCACTAAATCCCACATAAGGTTCTTCCTCAAAGAATCCACCTTCTCGTTCATAGTTTGCTCCCACTACTTGCTAACACTGTCGCTTGTTGCTTCTTCAAGGGATTCGGGCTACCCTGAATCTGTGTATAGAACGAAATCGATCGCAAGTTTTTTATGTAGTCGCCTATCTTGCATAAATCTCCTCAAAACTGGTGCATCTGGTTTCTGAACATGGTCATCATCCTATTCTTGAACCTAATCCTACACTACAGTTTCCTCCACGTTCTGATCTCCACCTATAGACACCTGAATGCTCTCTTGAGTTCCGTCCAACTCGACGAACTCCGATACCGCACCATCTTTGCCTTGCTTCTCTTCTTTGTACAGGTGATACTCATCAAAGACAACGTTCTGGTTTCGTATTACTTTCTTACTTGTGTAATCCCACAGTGGATATCCGAACTCATATTGCATATTTCCTGGTTGATAAGGCAGAAAGGAGTAAGTCTGACTCTAAATCTAGAAAGTGTGGTTTCATTGGGTATGGTGGAGATGAGTTCGTCTTATCAACCAGGAAATATGCAATACAACCAATTTTAGGTGCGCGTAATTAACTCGTTTACCTAACCAAATTTCTTCAGAATGCCTCCATCAAGTGTACTTACTGGGCTTCTGTTGATCAAGTACACAGCAGTATCAACCGCCGCTACCCATAGGTATTTAAGCACATCCACATCCAAGGTCACGCTCCGTGCTCGCTCTAAAATCGTCATGTTCATCCTTTCAGCGATGTCATTCTGCTGTGGCGTCCCCCGTACCGTCTTCAGCCAACCAATACCCTTCTGCGAGCAAAATACCTCGAACTCCTGTGTGCAGTATTCCCCTCCATTATCGGACCTAAGGCATTTTATCTTAGCCTCTGTTTGGTTCTCAAGCTGCACAATCCAGTATTTGAAGATACCAAACACATCGGACTTCTTTTTCATCGCATACACCCATCTCCAGCTTTTTGGTCTTCTTAGCTATGCCAACAATATAAAATCTGAGCGCGCTTTGCTTCCCATAAACGCAGCTCTCGTAAAACCCCTTTCTGAGCGAACCTCTAAGATCTCTTGACTCCACTTTCCCCGAAAGTAGTCTCATATCCTAAAGAATTTTCATATTCTTCTCACTGAGGTGTTGGGGTTCCTAGAGCCCTGGCCATCGACCGTGGCCGTTGCAGAACAAAAAAATTTGGTGTTTTAAAATTTAAAACTTGGCGCTAGAAACAACTACCTAGAATCGAAACCAAACATGAAACTAGCAAGCTACAAAAGTGTTCTAGCTACTGTAATAGAAGTAGTATACCGAATGAACCGTGTCCTTCGGGCTTCTACCATCTTCCTTAGCTCCTAGAGGTTTCCTCGATCGAACTTGACCGCCGGTTTTCTTCCGTCGAAGATGATCCACCCGAGGGATGTAGCTCATGGCTCTACCTTCACACTAAGAATCTAGTGAAGCAACTAAAAACTCTAGGTTGCTAATCTAGATTGCCTAGGGATGTAGTGTGTTGCTCAAAGTGGTTATCTATCTCTTTTCTACCCATAATTCTCAACACATGAGATGGTAGGGTAGAAGATGAAGAAGATGAAGGAGGAGCTCAAGAAAGGTAATGAAGAGAGCAAGCAAATGGTGAGAGTGTGAAAACATCCCATGTCAAAAATAATGAACCATCCAAGTGAGAGAAAATCTCAAGCAAGGTTTTGTAAAAAACAATTTCCAAATATAATAATTCAACCATACTTGAATAGTGAGCACAAATGAATTAAGAATTCATTTGTCAACACTATTCAAGCATGGGTCTCACCATACTCTCTTCTTTACCTTTACACCTCATTTCCATTTAATTTAATAAATGGATAAACCAAAATGAGGTGTCCACCTTCCAGAATATTTTCTGTATAAATATGGATTACACTCAACTGTATATACATACTTGTATTCGTACCAAAATACGAATACCTAAAGAGATAGAATAACACAAAGAACATAATACTAGAATATACATATCGAAATACATATACGTAAATTATTAAATCAATACCTGATTTAATAATCCGGCTCAATCCCGAGCCGGCTAGTAGTATCAACCGTCCGATCGAAAGTCCGGGTAACTAGTACAAAGTATTGAGCGAAAGAAAGGCCGACGAGCAAACTCATCCGAACCCTTACCGAGCCTGTCCGTGACGATCTCTATACAGTCTGGTCTGTTAGTCTAAGAGTATCACATATCGAGTCTAGAGAGGTGGATAAAATCAGACCCCTAATAACGCGATATTTCGTGTCGATATGAAGCTCATCACCTACTGAGAAACTACTGATCCAAATCAGTAATTCTCGTCTACCTACCGGGAGAGACGAATCCCCGATGATCCACTCACTGCCTCCATGTGGCTCGGGACTGTACCTAACTAAAACCTGTTTGCACGACTCCTTTGAGCCGTGGTAGGGTAGTAATCAAAGCACAGTGGGAACTCACACGAGACAAATGACGATCTCAGGTCGACAGACTAACCTGTACTCATGTCACATGAGAACTGCTATCTGACAATAGGTATAATACCATCTAGCATGTTCCTGGGGAGTCCATCCAGTGTACTCATAACCCAATGAGCACTTGTATACTATCTTAGGTGAATAACTAACACTAATGGCTTGTGAGACCGGCCACCGCCCCTCGTCGGGGTCTCGAAAATTATACACTAGTCTACTCCAGAATATCGATGCCCAGTCTCGATACTCCCTCAACTAGGGCCATTTAAGGATGTACTTATAGACCACCCAGCTCCCATATATATGATCGCCATCATAATGCTGGTAGTCAAGCAAGAATCCTATGGGCTCTATCAATATGTAATAGTGATCTGCAATACCACATAATGCATGTACATGATAATAAAGACAAACCAGATAGCATACTATCATCTCGAGTAAGATTGTTCTACCCGTATAGGTCCTCCCTCAATCATCACAATCGCGTATCTGCAATTATAATAATTGACTTGAGGGCACTATAGCCAACATGAGGTGCCCCAACCTTCTATGCCACAACGAAGTTTTCAAATTTATCTCCGAACTTTCCGCCAGAGTAACCAAACCTCCGCTGTTCTCACTGAATGGGTACAACGAACCGCTCAACTTGCCCCTAATAACCACCAATGATCCTTTGAAAATTTTCCACTGCGAATTTTCAAATGTCATAATATACCCTTCGTTGTCTTGCTGACTTGTTGAAATAAGACTTTTCTTCAAATCTGAAATATGTCGTGCGTTTTTCGGCTTGATTTGACCTCCTCCTGACGATTGCAAGATGATCATCCCTTTGCCAACGATCTTACACAGCTGACCGTTTCCCACCGTCACATGTCCAAGACGGTCTTGAACATACTCGTTGAAGTGATGCCGGCCTGAAGTGCAATGAAAGGATGCCCCCGAATCTATGAACCAGGTATCCACATTTTTGATGTCGTTTGCCGATAGACAAAGCCCATGTTCCCCTTGTTAATGTGTAAACACCATATTCATTTCCTTTTCATCTGCTTTCTCGTCTGAGCCTTTCTTTGGAAGTCTGCAGTCACTTTTCCTGTGACTCTTCTTTCCACAATTCCAGCACGCGTCTTGGATTTTTCCTTAAGATTTTCCTTGGCTTTTAGACTTGCTCATTATCCTTTTCATCGTTCTACCGCGATTTTCCACTGAAAGTGCAAAAGTTTCTGAACTTCCACTCACAGCCTTTCTCCGCATCTCATCGTTTAATATGCAACTTATTGCATCATTAAACGTGAGGGTCCCTAAAATAGAGTTGCTAACCGCCATAATTAGGTTCTCCCAACTCTCTGGCAACGAACAGAGGAATAACAGAGCCTGAATATCATCTTCAAACACGATCGAGACGGATTCTAACTGGCCCGTCATGCTGTTGAACTCGTTCAAGTGTTCTGTCACCGAAACACTCTCAGCCATCTTCATGTTGAAAAAAATCTTCATCAAGTATGTCTTGTTTGATATTGAAAGCTTCTCATACAGCTTTGCTAACGTCGTCGTTAGCGCCATAGTTGTCTTCTCTTTTGAGATGTTAAAGGTCACCTGCGGAGTCAATGACAATCTGATCGTCGCCACGGCTTTCTTATCCAAAAGATTTTACACCTCATCAGTCATTTTCTCGAGCTTTTCTCTTAGCAACGAAAGATACGGGTCCTTTTGGTATAACTAGTCCTCCATCTGCATGCGCCACCAACCATAATTGTGATCATTGAATTTTTCAATCATTATTTCATCCTCCGCCATCTTTTCGTCTAACGTCTCAGCTAAACACAACTTATTCTTTGATCTAAACCAACGCTTCAAAACGACGATCTAAGAAAGTGGGAAAGAGGACGTAGGTGTCGTTACCCACCGTTGACCTAAATCGTAGAATTGAAGAACCCTGGGTTTCTTAACCACGCTCTGATACCAATTGTTGGGGATGGAGAAGCCGATGCACGGAACAATGTTAGAGACAAACTAATCACGCAATAAACAACCACGCAATTAACAACGAAAAGAAAAATTAATAACGATGTGAGAATAAGTAAATAAAAATCTAAGAGATGAGGGATTTGTAACGAGATTTACCCACCGTATGGCCGGTCCCCGGCAGAGCGGAATCTGAAATGTTTACTATAATCTTGAATCAAGTACTCCACGAGCAAACCCTAGGAAATTTCTCTCAAATCTCTCTAGATCTAAACTGTTACTCTCTCCTACAATGATCTCTCTTTTATTTGGCTGTACATAAGACATATAAGAGGTCCCTATTTATACGCAAAACAATTCTACCATAATTAAGAAACTGTCATAAGACAATCCTTAATTAAGAAACTGACATAATTAAGAAACTTTCATAAGACACTTCTTAATTAAGAAACTGACATAATTATGAAACCGTCATAAGACACTTCTTAATTAAGAAATTATGGTTTTGATAAAATCTAATATGGCTTGTGTGCACGTCCAGACATCTGCATGAAGTTTCTCCATAATTTCAACAGAGAGAAGAGTGCGAAGGTTTTTGAAATTTGAATTTAATTGAGTCAATCATTATATTTATATAGGTTGATGATATAGACAGTTAAATCTGAAAAATAGATCAGAAGATTTTTCTTATGATTTCTTTAAAAAAATTATTTATAAAACGAAGATTCCGTCAATCGATGACCTTAGGTATATCCTTATAGTTTGCATTATAACAGCAAAGATGTTTAACAAAACAGATCATTAGCTTATTTGGTAGCTTCACCTCTCACCGGAAGTTGAATAGATGGCCAAAATTACGAGTTTGCCTCTGAGCGTAAATGGCATTAGTAAAAGTAAATCATCTTCACAATTTAAATCTGGGTATTGAAGCAAATTTCTCAATAAATACATGGCACAGATTATCGAAAGGGTAACAATCCAAAATTGGGAAACGAGAAATCTCTTTCATGTTATTTTCACAAACTTGAAGCAAACAAAACAAAAATAGCCAAAATGGCACGCATCAATTAAAAAGAACTTAATAAAAGCTACTAAACACCGACTCTCCTTTAAAAAAAGGTAAAATAAAGAACCAACACTTCAACTCCAAAATCCATCATCTATCCACAACAATAAAAAAATTCACATAAAAATCCCACAAGATTTTATCCATCGCTTGCAAAAGAGAGACACCTCACAATTCACACCCTCCTCTTTCAACCACTCCCCACGCTATATATGAACTGCCCCTCCCCCATCCCCCATTCCGCGTCCTTGAGACTCACTTCTCCTCAACTTCAAAATCCCAAACTCAACAATCCTAAAACTTTTTTTTTGGGGGAAAAAAAAAAGAGGCAACATTAGGCTCAATTTTGAGGGGGAAAAAAGAAATGGGATTCCCCATGGGATACTCTGAGCTCCTCCTCCCAAAGCTCCTCCTCCAAATGGTATTCTTCCTGGGCTTCATCCGCCAAATCATCTCACGGGCGTTCAACGTCGCCGGACTCGGTGATCTCCTAGATTCCGACGCCCCATGGCCCGACCCCTCGTCTATAATTCAGGCTCAGCATCATCATCATCATCATCATCAAATACATCAACATCATCAAAACCAACACCAAAACCATCCCCATCAGTTCCAATCCGTGTCGGCTCTGCTGATCCAGGAGATCCTTCCCGTCGTCAAGCTTCAGGATCTGAAGGGGTATACCATAACCGACGACAGCTGCGCGATCTGCCTGTACGAGTTCGAGGGCGAGGACGAGGTGAGGAGGCTGAGCAACTGCAGGCACGTGTACCACAGGTGCTGCCTCGACCGATGGATGGAGCACGACCAGCGCACGTGCCCGCTGTGCCGGACCCCGCTGATACCGGACGAGATGCAGGACGCCTTCCACGACCGGATGTGGGCGGCCGCGGGGGTGCCGGATTCTTCATACTTGGCTGCCGAGTTTGACAGCTACTCTTAATCACTAAATTTAGAGTACTTAATTTGTATATATACCTTTTTTCTTTCTTAATTTTTCTTATAGATTTTGATTTTAAGGCCTGCACAAAATTTGAGGGGTGCACGTAGGCTGAAATCTGAGATAATTTCTGATCTGAGTGAGATAGTTTGGGAGAAGTAAATGGATTTGACTGCCAATGACTAGGCTTTTTATTACAGTTCAAAATTGGTAGGCTGCAGGTTGGGATTTATTTAGATTTGACTGTTCCTTGGATTTTAATTTTCTTTAAGATAAGTGGACTTGATTATTCAAAGTCTGATTCAGATTCAAGGCCTTGCAGGGCAAAGAATGTAAACATAGAAAAGTCGGTTGCCAAAGAGTATAGTCATGCCGTAAAACTTTCTTGCCGTAATTGTGAAAATATTAGTTCGATTCATATGTGGAGTCAATCCCAAAAAACATTCAAAAGGTTAGTTGGTCGGTGACTCGATGAGAGCTGCTTTCCTGAAAATTGCTCGCTTATGAAAGACATTGTCTTCTGTGTTTTCCTTCGAGTTGTTTCTCAGTCTTCCATCAAATTTGAAAAACAAAACCTCCTTAAGCAAGTCGTATTTGGCCAAGTATTGCGACATAGAAGCATCCATGAGAGACGGCAGATTTACATTGCTCATACAGACAATTTCCATCCACAAGAATATATAGCTTTATACTTTCCGTTCGGGAGAAAAGGTTTATATAGCGCATTTGCTGCGTGCACACCTTTTTTACCCTTAGAAGAAGACCGGTAGCCTACATGTAAAGAAGAAATATTACTCCTTAGATTGTCAAGACCGAATAAATGATCAATGAACTGTAAGATCATAAACCTACCTTCCTGGAAACGGAACAAAAAATTAATCATGATTAATTGGGATTATTTATATTCGGTTTCATATACGATACATGGCTATGATAGGGACTGTTCTGGCATCCCTTTCATTGTGTAATGAATGGCTGGATGATAGCAACGAACCTTCCACTAGATTTCCTCCTAGGCACTAGATGCCCTTTTATGCTATTGCTCCAACCATTGGTTCTCCCTCAATTCTATGATCCCATTCTTTCTTTTTTTTTCTTTTTTTCTTTTTTTGAGATGAAGGAGGATATATTATGCCCCGTGTTCATAAAAATTTAAAAGATCACTACTACATAATAAGTTCCACATACAAACGACATCTCCCCCATATGAAAATAAAGCAATAAAATAAGGGGTTACAAAAATACAGAACATGGATCACGACATCCCAGTGATCATAGGTAAATAAATCTCATCCCCCTCCCCGAAAAGCATCATCTCGAGGTGCCACCTACAGGCTCTCAGTGCTCCCCTCCTCATCTCCCTCGTCGCTTGTCTCGTTGTTGTCGTCCCCATCATCGGTGCCATCCGTACAAGCCTCAAGTATGAGACGCTGCATCTTGGCCTTTACTGCATCTAGAAGTATTATAGCCCGATTAGATATCCATAATAAGAAAAGTAAGAGCAGTTAATGAACTTTTTTTCCTCCTAAAAATTCTATCATTACGCGCTCAAGCCATAAGCCCCGAACCCGAAGTAACCCCATCGATATAATATCCTATATTTTCCTAAGGTGTGGTGTGATCCCCCTCACTCTCCGATTACCCCAAAGGTGTATACTGATCAAGGAATCGTGTTAATTCGACATTTTTGAGTGAAAAAAACCATAAAGTTCTCGCCCTTGGGCATTGAAAGAATAAACGTTCGATTGTTTCATCACTGTTATCGCACATGACACAGTCTTCCCGTCCTTGCCACTTCCTTCTAATCAAGTTATCTCCAGCGAGGATGGCCTTTCTTTGATCCCATTCTTGATGTGCCAAGTCCATTCAAGTCTATCAAGTCTCTGTCTTCTAAAGTCATGGGAATCACAAATTTTTGGAGTATTCCACTTGCACTATTGAAAATGGTATTTTTATGTGTCACAGGGATTCATGAATCATGAAGTACCTTTTACTTTGAAAGAAAGTGGCAGGGAAAAAAAGGTTACCAAGCATTAACTCCAGAGATTCCACTTGATCCTGTAGTGCTTTGGCGATTCTGAGCACTAGGCACAGTCCGCTTAAATCTTGCAGCACTCCACTTGCCTCTCATATATGTCATGCATCACCACCAAGTGTGAACTAGCAACATACATATCACAAAAAATCTTTCCGATCTGATGCATATATTCCGATAATGATAGATATTCAAATGAAAAGGTAAAGCGTAATGCATGCAAAAAAAGGTTGTATCATAAGATGATCTGGTGTGAACTTAGGAAACTATATATATATCCTGGCCGTTACTATCATCTGCGGATATTGTTAAAGCAGCTCATGACTACTTACATTCCCTGTATAAGAACCGTTCTCTTTCTTAAAGCTTTCTCAATACCCTAAGCTTCAGGTTTCGATGTCAATTTGCTGCTTGAATCTTCTTCGCAAACCAAGTATGGCGCCCTGTGTATAATGAGAACTGTGAATTCATCAGTCATCATAACACTACAAGACAGCAGATTCAACATCTAATCAGTTCAAACATCCCAAAGGAGTGAACCCAAAGAGACTTGAGAGCATAATTTTGAGGAATGAGAATAATTTTATCGGCAAATAGAGAGAGAAAAATAACTCTCTGGTGCCCTTTGGCGAAGGGATTGGTCGGAGTAAAAGTGATAATTACACATATTCTTGTCAAATACCCCAAATTAGACACCAACGAATTGATTTTACTGGTCTATAATGATCGGACTGTTGGTTAATGCAATAAATGCATCTATTCTTTTTGTCATTTCGATTTTTGTAGATAAAACCTGATCATTTGGGGGAAATGGTAATAAAGTTTCACAAGGCGTGAACTCTCACACTTTACGTTGATATATAGTCATCTGTTACTTCTTAAACAATGATATCACTCTCTCTGTTCTTTCATTAACTTATTTGTCGACTGTGAGTTCCAATAAAAGACAAATAAGTACCATAAAAATACGTTCCACGTCATGGAAAGCCAGACTATGTCATTGTGCACGGCTGCAAGTCACAACGTTATATTGTAGGAAGTGGCAAAATAGGTTTTATCTGGTGATTTCCTACTTGAGAATATTAACTTAACTCGTTACCTCAAACATCCAAACTATCCCCTGAACTTTTAACAATTCCATAGTTGGTCTTTTGCTTGACCGAGAGTTTAAAAGCTCAGCTTTAACTTTAATAATTTACTTCTTGTGTAACTGCTAACTAATGCAATCTTGAAACCAGAAAAGGTAAATTGTTAAGGGTAAAATTTTAGTTAGAAATGCTTTCCTCATTAAATGATACGAGCAGCGTGAGTTATCAGGAGGATGGCAGCTACCAGTGAGATTTAAGCTTTTTAAAAATCATCCTCCAGTTGTCATTCTATTCTTTTTTCATACATCTAGTTAGTAGCATGGATGGGTATGTGCCTTGGAACGTTGTTGATTTACTACACCTGTGGTAAATGCCGGGCGGAGAAAATTATTAATCTTTAATGGCATGATAAAATTTATGCAAGATGTTTCAATACACGTAGATTTACAAAATTGATTAAATGATGCGAAAGTTTGGTAAAACGTTTACTTTTTGTATCTGTGAAATATGAAAATAACCTGAGAAAGGCCCCCTTTTTGACATATTCTTGCCTCGCAGCATATTTCACTCCACATTAGCAAGACCTTTTCTGCACAAGTTTAAGACTAAAGATTAGTGGCATTACAGAATAAATTCTGATCACCAGAACTCACATGCGATCAAACAAGTACTATGCAACAAACTATTTCTCAATATGTAAGTAAAGCATCACCTTAAGTTTCAATCATCTCAATCATTGCAATAATTATTTGAATATGTTATCTAGAAGTTCTTTAAAGAGATATTATTATTATTATTAGCTGTTATGAATATAATTAATTACTAGATATATAATTAGTTATTAGATATTAATTATTAATGTTGGTCCCACAGCAGCTATTATTGTAGAGGTGGTCTATCACCCTTCATATATATTTGTATGTAGAGACTCGTAATTTCTTAAACCAATAAATTATTTCCTCTTGTTCTTTCCATGATCAGAGCAAATTCATTATACGAATTGAAACAGTCACCACGTGCCTGATTTGAAAAGTTTAGTATGATTTTACGATAGATTGGCTTCAAACGCAATCGTGCCGACACACCTCTTTTTACACATAATCGTCCTCGGGGCAGAGTAATTATGTTGGTATATGTTGATATTATCATTTACTGAAGATGATTCGGATGTTTCTACTATCCGGTGGCATCTATGGTTTGTCTTCTACAAAAATCGTTATATGGATTGAAGCGGTCACCGCGTGCCTGATTTGAAAGTTTAGTATGATTTACAACAGATTGGCTTCAAACACAGCCACGCCTCCAGCCGCCGCAAACCTACTCTGTGTTGAAAGTAAAAAAAACAAATGATGGGATTTTAAAGATAATCCTACATTGGAAACAAAAGAAACACATGGGTATAAAATATAAAATGGGTCACACCTCAACAAGGCTCAAGTCTTATTATTGTAACCCACTTATCAATAAAAGCTCATGTGTAAAAGCTCATCACCCCAACTCTTCTTACTTTAAACTCGACTCTAATTTAAAAATAACTTTGATTTGGTATCAGAACTTTGAAAAGAATTAAGAGAAAACCCTAATTTTCTAAACCCAACCCTAATCAATTTGGCGTTTCGGTTAAGGTTCTTCGTTCAAATAATGCTAAGAAGTATATTAACACGGAGTTTACTGCATTTTGTAAGATACGTAGAATTTTACACCAAACTTCATGTTCTTATACTTCTCGGCAAAATAAGATTGCTGAACGAAAGAACCGACATTAACTTAAGGTAGCTCGTTCTCTTCTCTTACATATGCATGTCCCTAAACGATTATGGAATTTACGGTTTTAGATGCTTTTTTTTATATCAATCGCATGCCTTCTCTGATCCTAGGCAACCAACCTTTCTCTATTTTATTTCCACAGGGCAAGTTTTCTTGTTCCTCCTAAAGTGTTTAGTTGCATATACTATCCTCATGTTCTAGGCCCTCATATCGACAAGCTTGATCCTAAAGCTACCCGTATGGTGTTTGTAGCTTAATCACGATCCCAAAAGGATATGTTTGCTTCGACCCTGTCATATCTAAAGTTTGTACTTCATGTGATATGACCTTAAAAGATCAAGCCTATTTTCCACCACTTGTTAAAGATCCAGCTCCTACTATTCATGTTCCTCACATACCTTTCTCATAGCTTAATTCGTTTGTTCAACCTGTGTCTTAGTTTTCAACTTGTAGCCCCTTATCCACATGTGTATTACTGTCGTAAGAAAGTTGTCTTACCCCCTCCGACCAATGATTCTTCTAACAATTCTTCTGCGTGTACTTCTATACAGTCCGTTATTCCCGATTCTCCATCGCCGCTGCCTTCAGCAAAAGATCTCTTTTTATTGCCTTGCGTAAAAGCAAGTGTTCCTGTACTACTACACATCCAATTTCTAACTTTGTTTCCTATCCTAGACCGACACTATATGCTCGTCAGTTTGTTTCTTTCTTATCCGTCATCACTCTACCTTCCTCTGTTTAGAAAGCTATGTTAGAGGAGATTGTCGCATTGCACTCTAATCAGACTTGGAAATTAAAACCTCCGACTTCAGACAAGAAAGTTGTCGTCTGTCGATGGGTCCTTGTGTCGAGCATAATCCAGATGGGACGATTGACCGTCTCAAAACTCGATTTGTGGCCAAAGGTTTTACTCAGCAGTATGATTTGGATTATGTTGAAACTTTTTCGTCAGTTGCCAAATTGATTTCAGTTCGTGTTCCTACATTCTTGGCAGTTTCTAAGACATGGCATCTTCATCAGCTTGATATGAAGAATGTCTTAATGGCGATCCTTCGAAAACTATTTATATGCAGCAGCCTCCTGGCTTTATGCGACCGGAAGAGCTTATGGTTTGTGTATTCTACAAAAATTGTTATACGGATTGAAGCAATCGCCGCGTGCCTAGTTTGAAAATTTTAGTATGATTTTACGATAGATTGGCAATCGTGCCGACACATCTCTTTTTACACATAATCATCATCAGGGAAGAGTAATTGTGCTGGTGTATGTTGATATTATCATTACTGAAGATAATTCTGCTGGCATCTCCAAGGTGAAAGAATATTTGGTTTCACTCTTCCATACCAAAAACCTTGGGCCACTTAGATACTTACTTGGAATTGAAGTATCACGGAATTCTGGTAAATTACAGCTCTCTCAGCGCAAATATACACTTGATCTTCTATCTGAGATAGAATTTATAGATGTAGACTTGCAGACACTCTTATGGATTTCTCAGTTAAGCTATCTCGATTGAAATCTTTGTCGGATACTCCACTACCTGACCCAAGACGATATTGACGTCTAGTTGGGAAACTTATTTACCTCGCTCGCTCGTCCTGACATTGCTTTTGCCGTTAGCACAATGAGTCGGTATATGCAGAATCCTTTGATCTCACCTTAAGGCAGTTGAGTATATTCTCATATATATAGATATATCAAAGGTTCTCCAGGACAAGTTCTTTAAACAAACCATCATCTACGTTGTCGCTCACAGCCTTTGCGGATGAAGACTTTGTTGGATCTATTGATGATCGCCGTTCTACTAGTGGCTACTGTGTCTTCTTGGGAGGAAACTTAATTACTTGGAGTAAGAAGCAGAATGTAATGGCTTGTTTTTCTGCCGAGGCTGGGAATAGATTGCGCATACAGTTGCGGAGTTGGTATGACTTATTTCCCTCCTCACAAATCTTGGGGTTCCTTCTTTTCTTCCAACTACATTCTTCTGTGATAACAAAACCGCTATCCGCATTGCTGAAAATTCAGTTTTTCATGAACGGACCAAGTATATCGAAATAGATTGTCACTTCATTTGTGACAAGGTGAAGGATAAGATGGTTGCACTCCAACATATTTCCTTTTCGGCTCAACTAGCAGATATCCTTACCAAATCTCTTCCTTGACCGGTTTTCGCTCGTCATCAGTCCAAGTTTGGCATGATTAACATCTACGCTCCAGCTTGCGGGGGAGTTTTGTGAATATAATTAGTTATTAGATATTAGTTATTAGTTTTAGCCCCACATCGACTATTATTGTATAGATGGTTTATAACCCTCCATATATATTTGTACGTAGAGACTCTTAATTTCTTAAGCCAATATATTATTTTCTCTTGTTCTTTTCAATAACAAAGATGGCCCTTTTGTCCTTGACATCCATATAATCCACAGATGGAAATTGTCCTTTCTTTATCATCTCAGAAATATTTGATTAATATTCGTTAATCTCTGCTTTATCTCAATCCCTTTCTTCGGCCAGTGATTCCCAAATATGCACATCTACCACTAATATTTGAATTCAAGATTAAACCACAATTCATTACTTCACTTAATTACTGATATGAAGTTGTTTCAGAGGACAAAATTGACTAAAGTTTTGTAGTAGAGATGTCAGTGACCTTCCCCTCGTTGCCCATAAAAATTAAACTAATAAAGAAGGGTTACATGTCTATCTTAAAAAATACATAAATAAATTCAGCTGAGGGTTGTAAAGTTTTACCTGGTTTTCCGAGGTGGTGAATTATAAATAAATTCAATTGCCGAAGTCTCATAATATCCGCTTCAAATGATAGTTAAGCATCTGTAGGTCAACAAAATTCCCAAAGAAAAAAAACAGTAAAATACACTGCACAAATTAGTAGTGATGTAGTAATTCTATGATTAAGAGAGAATCAATTTTCAAACGCTCCACGTTTATCGGCATACTTCACGTGTCGGTTACCATCAAAAGAGCAACCAATGGACTTGAGGATAAAGTTAGGATCAGCACAAGAAAAGATTACCAGCCCGCAGACATAATTTGAGTGAGTAATCATTACAAAAGGATTAGTTATATTATATCAGAAATCAATGGTAACTAAATATTTTGACAAATAGATTTAAATAATAGATCATATAAGGAATTAGTTGGATTTATAGCAGCAACATTAGCATATATACAACTAAATATTGTACGTCCTATGAGAAGTTGATAGTTAATCTCAAGAAATTAACATGTGCAATTTAACAAAATATAACTTGTATGATTTCCTCTCGGTTCCTAACATACTTGATATGTGTGCATAAATGAAGACCAAGGGCAACTAATACGAACGACACTGAAAACAAAAATTTAGTTAAAAATGAGCACGTCAAGATCAGTAAAAATTATATAAATCAAGGGAAAAATACATCCCTATTCAGACGCTTAAGCAGATAATTTTCATAAATGGAGGATCCTAGATTCGTTTAATGCGCATTACAAAGTGCACTCAACAAACATTGTAGTTGTGAGACATTGTTCTGTTGTATAGATCAAATACAATGATGGAACATTAATAACATTGCGGTTCACCCATTTTGAATCCTCTTCAGATCTCAGCATGGCTACTTTCTATAGGATTTGGAAATAAATCATTCCAAATCATATACAAGGATAAAAGACTCAAGTGGAACATCTATATATGCAAGTTGATATTGTTTAGAAAGCATACAAACCAAAAAATTAAACATTTGAGCTTCTTTATATGGAAAGTACCATGTTGCTCAAATATATGACTCGGGGTGTACAAATTGAGGACACAAGCTTTGATCAGTATCCAAATATTTTAAATACCCTTCTACGACAACTGCTGTTAGGTATGGATTATGGAAACATCGTAGACAGTAGACTAAAGATTCCAAACAACTTATTAGAAATAAAAGAGGATAAAAAAATAATCGATCCTCTTACCCCCACCAATATGAATTTGGCTTTGGAGGATTGACTTCAAGTTAGATATGCACAATTGAAATTTTGTCATCTTTTCTATGAAGGCTTCTGACTTTGGGGTTGCGCTCCATGGTTCACCCTTCTTACAGAAGAAGGCTTTGATAATGGTGAACATTGGCACAAATTTAATATAACTCTTTATGTCCCATGAGTATCAACTTAAAACTCATCAACAATTACTTCATCCTTGTAGCAATCCTTCATATAGCAGCCAAGGTTATAAACTTTTATGCGTATATCGTCACTGCCAAGCTAACATAAATCAAAGGCAAACCATAAGAATTTATTGCCACATCAAGTATTGCTCTAATAAAGGGCCATGGTAACGCAACAGATGTGAGGGAATTTCCCGATGGACCCGGTGCCATTCCATTTCAATAATTAGGAAATGGGCAGACAACTAGAAAAAATGTGACACGGTAGATATAACTATCAAGGTGACTCATTATATACACCATAACTGAAATGGTGACAGTTCAAAATATATAACGTGCAGCTTTCGGTGAGCTAGACCTAGACATATTATAGAGAAACAAACCTGCTTCTGGCCATATCAGAAAGGAACATATTAAGCTAAACCGAGCCTAGAGAAGAGGAACTTGTAGAGTTGGTTCGGAAATTCTTCAGGTAGGCAACAGGTCAAGAATCAAAACATGATGCCTCTGCACATTACAACAACAGATTTACTTAAAGTGCACACGAAAAAGTGGGGGCAGGGGGCGGGGGGAGGCGGGGGATAACATATGGTTGTTGTTCATGAGGTCTATCAACAGTTGTAATGCTAAACCTCACAACCTTTCATCCACGGACAAGGCAAAATTTCGACAAAAATATTTTCTGGTAAGGAGTTGAAAAAAGTGAATCAAAAACACTCGATTCTATATTCCTTTTTAGTTACCTAAGTCAAAGAACACAGAGTTCTCCCTAAACACCCCATACACAGCACATTAGCAATATAAGAAACTGATGTGCATATGTAGGATGGCAATCTGCTAATATTTCTAAATTGTGACCAAGAACCCAAGACCACAATATCAGGACTGCACTAGTTAGTTAATGCACGGATACGCTTATGGGACGGAAAAAAATGGAGTTGATAGATACCATGTTTAGGAGAACTATAAAGATAAGGTAGCCAAATCCAAACTTTTCCAATTATATCTGTTGTTTTCTTATTGTTGTTCATTACTGCAGTATACCAAGTGCTCGTTTACATACAAGTCTATTCTTAAGAGCATCCAAGAGCCCCTTCCCAAGAATTCAATCATATCTTTCCATTCAGAAATCTATGAAACAACAGCACAACTACATTTCAGTAAGCCAATCTTGTTCCAGGCTGCATTGTAAAGCCATTAGTTGGCGAGCTTAAGTAGTACCTGAACAATTCTTGTCAATCCTAACTACATGGCTCAGTCAGCATAAGCTCATAGAAACCAGGTGCCGATAAAACTAGTATGATATCTAGGAAGAAAAAAGGATGGAAAGCAAGGCAAATAGACAAGGAATATGAACTCTCCTATAGATGTGATGCAACCACCATAATGCGGCATGCATGCTTAGCTTTGTAAATTGGGGGAAATGTCCTACAATGTGACAATTATTACATCCATATAAGTTGTTATAAGAGGATAAGATGCAACTGATATCCTTAAGTAGTTGAGATAGAACAAAATTAAAAATTAAAAATGAATTTTCTTGCAATAAAGATTAAAGAGTGCATATATATTTCCAATAGGAATTCCAAAATAAAAATGATCATGTCTACATGGATCCCACATGAATAAGCTTTGATACTCTAACTTAATCATATTGTAAATTCTAGATATGCACAATCTTTATTGCAAGAATATTCGATGAACTATATTTCACTAAGATGTTTTGTAATATAAGAAATATTTATAATAAAAAAAGAACAACCCAGCTGACTTGAGTAAGGAACTTATTTTCATCGAACACAAATCTCCCATGGCTTCCACCAATAATTGGAAAAGATATAGGGGTGAAATCAATGTCTCCACTACCATTTTTACATCGTATATGATGCAGATTTTGCATATTCCAGTATTCATTCAGTTTTAGATTTGGCTCCATGTTCCAAATGAATCAAGGATTCGAAACTTGACTTGAAAGACATTGAGGTGTCGAGGTACCACTTCAACCCACCTATGGATATCTAAAGGTGAAAAATCCTTAATCGCAACGGCAATCACTAAAGCAACAAACTGCATTAGTAAAGACCACGAAAAAGATCATAGGCCTGTATTCTTAATCAATTTCTTCTTCATTATCAAGATGCATGTAATTGCTGAAGCTACCAAACAACTTCCAGGGAGATATGGAAAGTTACCATTTGACATCCAGAAGAAGTTATATAGAAAACTAAGAATTCTCCAACATTACATCATAAGTGAGTGATCATTTGACTTGTTCCTGCAAGGCACAACATGCTCAGTAACACAGAAAGAACATCAAGTTATGGTTTCTTCGGACATAACAGCAAGCTTACTAGATGATTCCTCAGAGATACAGAGACCTTAATGACCTTTACTCACTTCTAAATTAATCTATATGCCGAGTTTTCCAAATAGACAAAGAAATCATAACATGTTTCTGAAAGTAAGTGTCACGACCCAAAAATGGCCCGTGACGGCCCTAATACTACGCAACGCCTAAAGACGCAACGTAGTAAAAGAAAGCCAAACCCAGAAATCTAAACCAAGAAAAGAATGCTGAAAAGATAATACAAGTTTAGAAACAATTGAAATCGCAACCCAAATTCTTTAAAAGTCTTACTTTCTTCCTTTAAAATTTTAGCAACACCCCATTTTTTATAAAGACTAGTCAATATGAATACAACAGAAGAATAAGGGCAGTAGAGAAAAAGCTGTATATATAAAAGACATCAAATCCACAATAATACACACTACGTCCTCACCAAGTCTCTATGTCAATAATACAACAGTAGATGGAGAGTACAATACAACGAAGGTACAATATATAATACAGATAACCGTCTAACCCACCTATGCAAAATGGTACTGTGAGCTGATACGGTATCTGTAGCAAAAGATGGTAGCTGGATAGCTGGATAGGGGAATAGCCTGCCTCGACTACTCTGGGGAACAACCTGAAACACCTGTGGCACAACGGGGTGAGTTGCCAACTCGTGAATAGTATAAAACATATGCAGGTAATCGCAGGAATGCACGTACAGCATGAATCTAAGATATGCGATTACAGTAGTAATATGTCATGCAATGCTGAATAAGAAGAGTACACTAGCAGGCACATTTACTATGTGAAGCAATGATGACATGATAATAGTATGCAATAACTATGCAATAGAGATATGAGAAGGCAAATATGCAACTATCATAAGGGTACACTACAAGTACTACCAATATATGAATCTGTGCATAAGGTAGGTAAGGGTGAGGTATATGGTGGAATATGTCATTTTCCACGGAAACCTGACGTCGTGGCAGGATCACAATCCATCAAGATACTCCAATCCCAAATCCTCGAACCAGGCCCCCACATTGGGCACTCACATCAAATAAGTCTCACATCTCCTCAATGTACAATATCGAGTAATCTCCTACATCCCGAATGTACAAGTCACCAATCACATAGGTATATCCAATGTCCAAGTCCCAATGAATCACCTAGTATCCCAAGTCCAATCTCAAGTAAGAATCTAACATCCTAAAGATATATATATGTACAGAAATAATTATGATGGGGGCAATACACATATATTAGCGTCCCATACCACTAATATTGGTGTAAGGGTATATATAACAACGGCTAAATCCCCTGTTATATATACAAAAAGGGGGTTAAAGAAATATCATGAAACCGTGTGCCAAGCATCGACACAGAAATCCTCGTATATGGGGCTCCGTCAGTCCGGATCAGCCCACGGGGTTCGTCTGCAGTGTCGGCCCTCGGCCTCGACAGTACAGGTCATCCCGCATCCATCTCTCTACTCTGGCCAGTAGCCTCCGGACAACTGCCAGGTCAAATCAATCACCGGTAGGTACTCGCCCGCCTCCAGGCTCAATCGGCAAACCCATCGATTTTCTTGCCGAGGGGAACCATACCGGGCCCCACCATGTACTCTCATACGGCAACCACACATCGTATGGAGCATAAAATCAGCACCGATAAAACTCATGGGGGATGCTCGAAATATCATATCAAGGAAATCGGGTTGTTACATGTATGCATAATTTTATGAACTCCCGCGGTTCCCAAATCCCGAAAACATCATGTAAAATCCAGATAAACAATGCACAAGCCAGGAATAAATGTATGCGATATATCTGAATGCGAGCAGGTAAACACAAGTATATAGCTGAACCAGATGTATGCGAAATCGAGATAAGGTGCAGCTAAGTAACATCAGTAAATGTAAAATATGCGACAGCAACTGAATATGTATCTAACATACAGGTGTAGCAAAGTATAGGTATCTACCTATAAGAACTGATGTCGTATACCCCCCCTGGGTATAAGTAAAATATGTAGGAGGTATACCTGTAGCTGTATCGCAAGTGAAAATATACCTATCACTAAAGGTATGATACACTATAGGTATACCGATAAACTAGATGTCAAGTGGGTCAAGCAATGGTAGCTATAAGGGGTAGTGTGTGACATGGCAATTATTGACGGTGTGTGTGTAGCAAACAATCCGTGCTCGTGCAACATGAACCGTCAATAATGTGTGCAGTGTCCTACGGCTGCTAGTCACAGTATATAACTATATCTAGGAAATGCAGTAAAGGCGCATTTCTACAATGACGTAGAATGTGCGACAGGTAAATGAATCCTAGCCCAGACGCATAACGCCATGCGGGCGATTCACCTGTAGATGTTATATCTACTCACCTAAACTCCACGCGGGGTGAATCCTACCGTCTGCTCCCTCTGTAGTGGTGTCTGTAGTCCCTGTCTACAAACCTGCAATTAAGACATGGAAATCACATATAAGCCACATATCTCGCGAAACGCGATATCGAATCGAAACGAGAAACTCGCGTCGCGAACTAAACGCGCGTGTGCACGATACGCTGAATCGTGTGTGTACGCGTCTAAAACCATCGCGACACGCCGCGATACACTGGATCACAGAACCCACTCACGTATCGCGCGTATCGCGCAAACACAACGGACACCAAACACGACATATAGCCCCAGATTTTCCTACAGGTAAGATATTACAAAACTAGACATGCCAAAGACCTAGACAACACAGCAGGGACCCCTAGACAAAAAACCCAACACCCAATTCCCCAACTTGGCCGCAATTTGCGGCCAAACTGAAGAAATTGGCGGCCAGTGTAGGGAATGGGGGTCTCGTATTCTGGTGGTGTCATCTATACCTAGTGTACATGCTCCAGTTTCCTCAATTTTGTTCTGTAGGGTCCGGGTCTATAGCAGATCACATAAGTCACAAATATCGCATTAAAACACCAATTTAGCACAATATGGAAACCTATGGTATTTTAGTGTAATCTGGCTATTCCTCAGTTGAAGTGGCCTTGTTAACACTTAAATATACTAGGTTAGCCCACACAATCATCAATTTCCCAAAATTCCACCTAAACACCACAATCTAGCACTAAACTAGCAATTTAACACTAAACGACACAAAACCATACACCATAAGCAAGTTAGGGATTTGGGGTTCAGAAATATACCCAATTGGACCCTAGAGAGCAGGTGAAGAAGTGTGTGCAGGTGCTGGGGTTGCTGCTGCTACAGTTGCTGCCTGCTGCTGCTGCTTCTGCCACTTGCTGCTGCTACTGATGTTGATGATGATGATAATGGTGATGATGTTGCTGTTGTTATTGTAGTTGCCCTTGCTATTGCTGCTACTGCTGCTCCTGCTCCTGCAGCTGCTGCTGCTGTTATTGTTGTTGATGTTGCTGCTGCTGCCACTGCTTGTTGCTGCTGCTGCCAAGGCTTGCTGCTGCTGCTGCCAAGGCTTGCTGCTGCTGCTGCTTCTTCTCTGTCTCTCTCTCTCTGCAGTGAGTGTGTGTGTGTGATGAAGCTGCTGTCGTTGCTGTTATTGTTATTGTTATTGTGTTGTTGCTGTTGTAGTGTTGTTGTTGTTGTAGTGCTGTTGTTGTTGCTGCTGCTGCCTCGGCTGCCTCTGCTGCTTCTGCTGCTGCTACTGCTGTAGGTGTGAGGGTGTGTGTGTGTGAGAGAATGAGAGAAAAGCAAAATGAGAGGAGGAATGAGAGAACAAGGCCTAGACCCCCCCCTCTCTCTCTTCCCTCCATGATGAGGCATGGCTCACACCATACCTCCCATGCCCCCACCCTCACACAAAGTCAACCATCAACAAAAGAAATAAATAAAAAAACCCTTTTTTACATACAAATCAAAAATCCTTTTCCTAAAAGCAACCATAACCCTTAAACAAAATATAAAACTAACTTAAGACAAAGGTTAGCTAACCATGTTTGCTAATCATGGTTAAACCCCCAAAACAACCCTAGTTATCAAGCACAAGTGTGTGTGTGCCTAACAAAATTCCAATAAAATACACAATAAATAGGATAAAATATTTAAAAACCAATTTGGTAAATTTTTTATTAAAAACCACACATTAAAATATAATTAGCTACAAAACACATTCTAAGGTGTTACAATCTCCCCCCCTTAAAAGAAATTCGTCCCCGAATTTAAAACTTATACTGTTACGCGTACCTTCAAAAGAAGATTAAAATCCTCAAATCTCGCTCGCAGCCTCCCAAGTGACTATCTCACTACACGGCTACGCCCGAGAAACCCTTCACAGATGGCAAGACCCTTGACCGATGTCCCTCCAACTGCCGAGCCATTAACACACATGGCTGCGGGTGAACGAAAGATCGCGTCCAGCTAAAAGGTCTGGTGCAAACTCATGTGAGAAAGGTCATGAAGGTAAATGTAAAGTATCTTTACAAGGAATACGGGGCGAAAATCCAATAATCTGGGCGGAAGTGCCAAATTAAAGGCAACGAAACTAACTCGCTAATAGGATCTAAAGGACCTAAAATCCTGAGATAAGCTTCCCAGCATCCAACACGTCATTCCTCGGAAAGTCCATAGGAATACATGATCTGCCACTGCGCACTCAAGCCTGCGACCAGCACAGTTGCATAAGACATCCGTTTGCAATGGGCAATCCTCATCCTGACCTAACACAGCTGGACTATCTTCGAAGCTCTAGACTAGCTGGGGTCCAAAGTCCTACTTACGCAGAGTCAGAAAAACAGCAGGCTGGTGGTCGACACGACCTAACCCCTAAGCCTAAGGGTGGCCAATTGGAGTGTCTCCTGATAACAGCTATCGAAGGAGAACCCTAACGATGGCGAGTGACGATCCCAAGCTGCTGACGACCAAACAAAACAACAAACACACAACTTAAACAAAACAACTGAGCAAACTGAGTAAAACCGGACGACAAGAATCCGAATGGAGTCACACCCTAACCAAAATTAGGTGGAAACCATAACGAAATTCGTGGAGATCTGCTCCCATTCCTGCTTCGGAACGGTAAAAGGTTGCAAGTCTCCAGCCGGCCTCAGATGCTCGACCCAAGCACACAACAAGACTGACACCTTGAAACGAAACCTGAAACTTCTCCTTACATTCCTGTCCACTCGTAACTATCTCACAAGTCACGCCCAAGCTGGTGGAACTTGAATGCATAGAGGGAGTTGACAGATGTGCATGTTCTAGGATTACACGTCTCTACCTGATAATGGCAAGTACACAAACGTGTCCCTAACTTAGCACATCATTGTCACAAATCAAGGTCTCTGAATCATTACCCAGCCGAATATGCTCAAGTATTTCTGACATACGAGCTTCGACGGGCAGTGTCTCGCGAAAACGATTTAAGGAAAGTGGTCGGGCGCGGACATGAGCAAGCTGTCCCCTCCGTAGAGACGAACTAAGCTATACTCAACGATCACACAAGAACTGTAAATCTGCAGAAGACCTTCACAACAATCCAAATCTGCTGCAGGAAGATGTACATTAAGCTCTAGTGGTCCGTGGAAACTCTGACACGACTCTCAAGTAAGTAGTGTCTCCAAATCTCCAACGCAAAACCACCGCGGCCATCTCCAGATCATGAGTGGAATATCCTCCTCGTACTTCCTCCAAATGTAGGGAAAGCAAAAGCGATATCTCTATAGTGTCACCTCAGTACACCCTCGAGCCCACTCAAGAAACATTACAGTTAAACAACAAGGTCGCCCGAACCAAAAGCAAAGAAAGACTGATGCAGTTGCTAACTGAATCTTCAACTGCTGAAAACTCCGTACACATGCCTCAGTCCTCAGAAAAGAAACCTCCTTTTGGTCAATTCAGTCAACGGTGCAGCATTACTCTAGCAATCCTGCACGAAACGGCGGTAAAAACCTGCTAAGACCAACCATCCGCGGATTCCCGTGCTGCACACAAGTCTGGGCCTAAGCTGTACGGCCACGATCTCCCTCGGAACCATACGAAACCGTCTCCCGTGACTACAAGACCTAGGAGTCAACACAAACAAGCCTGAAGAAACACTCTGAGAATTTAGCAACTGCTGGTACTCTCCCAGTATCTGCATAACAAATCCTCAGTGCTACTCCTGTCCCTCAAGACACATTTAAATAGACCAGAGTGTCGTAAATAATACAACAGAAACTGGTCGAGGAACGGCCTGCAGAAATCTGGTTCATCATATCTACAAATGCTGCTAGGGCGACAGTGAATCCAACGACTCACAAAAATACACAAAGCCCGTAGCACGCACAAGGCAGTCTTCGGAATGCCGTCACTCCGAATCCGCAATAATGATGACCTGATCCCAAACACACCTAGAAAAATGTCTCGCACTCTGGAGCTGATCGAAGAAATCGTCACGGCAAGGTGAAGGATACCTATCCGCACCATAAGCCGGTTCAATTGACGATCCGTCGACACGCAACCCTAAACTGCCGTCTTTCTCCTCGACGAACAGAAATAGGAGTTTCCAAAAGCGAAACACTCAGACGCACAAAACTCCCCAAACCAAAACTCTGCAGCTGATCCTTAAGCTCCCTCAGCTTCGCCGGCTCATCTGGAACAACGTCGGAAAAACTCTCGCACGAAAAGAACCCGGTCCAACAATCCCACGGTGGCTCCGGTATCACGAATGAACGTCAAGAATCCACGACATCTCCTCAGTAGCCGACTAGCTAAAAAGGCTGAATTCAAGCTGTGAGAGGCGGCACAACTATCCACCTGCACAACAAGAACTGACTTGCCCGGGAAAACAAAACCTAACTTGTTTCCACACGGTAGTCCACAGACGCCTAACACGTAGTTAACCAATCCGTGCCCAGGAGAACGTCAAATCCAACATCTCTAGAAGGATCAAAACGACGGACGAATCTCTACCTCCTATCCGATTGGCACAAAACTGAAATACGTGTCGCGCAACAAAAGAATCGCTGACAGAAGTTAAAACAACTACGACTAATCTACCCAACCACGGTACAAGCAAGAAACAAACAAATACACCAAGAGAAATTATAACTCAAGGGTACCTGAAAACCCCACATTGGACGTCTGCGCGTCCCGATGAGTAGAAGCAAACTCCTGTGTCTGCCCTCTACTCGCAGCTGGGTGCACTCCTCTGGTAGCCTGAGACCTCTGAGCAAATCTTCCACGTCCACGGCTTCTCTGAATACGATCCTGATGCCGTGCTGAGGAACAATCCCTGACGAAGTGCTGAAGGCTTCCGCATCGAAAACATCCACGTGCTGACTGCTGACCATCCTGGGGATGAGAGCTGAACGACTGTCTTCTTCCTAGGCCTCTGCTACTCCCGTGGTGGCCACGAAACCTGTCTCGACGACCGAACCTCTGTCTCGGGGCTGGTACACTGGTACGAGTCCTCCACTGTCCTGGAACTCTCTGAGCCTCTGTAATATGCGCCTCGTCAACTGGAGCTGCAACCACTGGTGCTATGTAGGTGACGGACTGCTGCATACTGATCGTAAGGGACAGCTGAGTAACGGGGGTGACAACTTCCTGTCGTAGCTCCCGAATGACGTCAACTAACGAATTCATCGTCTGGCGGAACTCCTGCATCTCTACCAACAGTCTATCCATGGTATAGGTCGTAGGCTGATCCGTCTGCACCTGTGCAACTAGAGTGCCATCCTGGTCAGTACTCGTCTCACCCGAGCTAACTCTGACCTCGGCCCTCGCTGCATCGCTCTGAGTCCCCATAGTCATCGGCGGCAAGGCTATAAATAGATATAAGATGAGATTCGATAAGAATGAAGAAATCGAATCTCAAAGATATGAATCATCAAGGAAGGAATGTCAAGCAAATTGTACTTAGGTCACTTAATGCAAGGTACTGCGCTGTGGGTATGCTGCAGACATACACACATTACGTTACTCTGCTTAAGCTACCTACTCCATCATACTAAGGTCATCCTACACTCCGAAAGGTAAAATCCAACGCTCTGATACCAACTTTGTCACGACCCAAAAATGGCCCGTGACGGCCCTAATACTACGCAACGCCTAAAGACGCAACGTAGTAAAAGAAAGCCAAACCCAGAAATCTAAACCAAGAAAAGAATGCTGAAAAGATAATACAAGTTTAGAAACAATTGAAATCGCAACCCAAATTCTTTAAAAGTCTTACTTTCTTCCTTTAAAATTTTAGCAACACCCCATTTTTTATAAAGACTAGTCAATATGAATACAACAGAAGAATAAGGGCAGTAGAGAAAAAGCTGTATATATAAAAGACATCAAATCCACAATAATACACACTACGTCCTCACCAAGTCTCTATGTCAATAATACAACAGTAGATGGAGAGTACAATACAACGAAGGTACAATATATAATACAGATAACCGTCTAACCCACCTATGCAAAATGGTACTGTGAGCTGATACGGTATCTGTAGCAAAAGATGGTAGCTGGATAGCTGGATAGGGGAATAGCCTGCCTCGACTACTCTGGGGAACAACCTGAAACACCTGTGGCACAACGGGGTGAGTTGCCAACTCGTGAATAGTATAAAACATATGCAGGTAATCGCAGGAATGCACGTACAGCATGAATCTAAGATATGCGATTACAGTAGTAATATGTCATGCAATGCTGAATAAGAAGAGTACACTAGCAGGCACATTTACTATGTGAAGCAATGATGACATGATAATAGTATGCAATAACTATGCAATAGAGATATGAGAAGGCAAATATGCAACTATCATAAGGGTACACTACAAGTACTACCAATATATGAATCTGTGCATAAGGTAGGTAAGGGTGAGGTATATGGTGGAATATGTCATTTTCCACGGAAACCTGACGTCGTGGCAGGATCACAATCCATCAAGATACTCCAATCCCAAATCCTCGAACCAGGCCCCCACATTGGGCACTCACATCAAATAAGTCTCACATCTCCTCAATGTACAATATCGAGTAATCTCCTACATCCCGAATGTACAAGTCACCAATCACATAGGTATATCCAATGTCCAAGTCCCAATGAATCACCTAGTATCCCAAGTCCAATCTCAAGTAAGAATCTAACATCCTAAAGATATATATATGTACAGAAATAATTATGATGGGGGCAATACACATATATTAGCGTCCCATACCACTAATATTGGTGTAAGGGTATATATAACAACGGCTAAATCCCCTGTTATATATACAAAAAGGGGGTTAAAGAAATATCATGAAACCGTGTGCCAAGCATCGACACAGAAATCCTCGTATATGGGGCTCCGTCAGTCCGGATCAGCCCACGGGGTTCGTCTGCAGTGTCGGCCCTCGGCCTCGACAGTACAGGTCATCCCGCATCCATCTCTCTACTCTGGCCAGTAGCCTCCGGACAACTGCCAGGTCAAATCAATCACCGGTAGGTACTCGCCCGCCTCCAGGCTCAATCGGCAAACCCATCGATTTTCTTGCCGAGGGGAACCATACCGGGCCCCACCATGTACTCTCATACGGCAACCACACATCGTATGGAGCATAAAATCAGCACCGATAAAACTCATGGGGGATGCTCGAAATATCATATCAAGGAAATCGGGTTGTTACATGTATGCATAATTTTATGAACTCCCGCGGTTCCCAAATCCCGAAAACATCATGTAAAATCCAGATAAACAATGCACAAGCCAGGAATAAATGTATGCGATATATCTGAATGCGAGCAGGTAAACACAAGTATATAGCTGAACCAGATGTATGCGAAATCGAGATAAGGTGCAGCTAAGTAACATCAGTAAATGTAAAATATGCGACAGCAACTGAATATGTATCTAACATACAGGTGTAGCAAAGTATAGGTATCTACCTATAAGAACTGATGTCGTATACCCCCCCTGGGTATAAGTAAAATATGTAGGAGGTATACCTGTAGCTGTATCGCAAGTGAAAATATACCTATCACTAAAGGTATGATACACTATAGGTATACCGATAAACTAGATGTCAAGTGGGTCAAGCAATGGTAGCTATAAGGGGTAGTGTGTGACATGGCAATTATTGACGGTGTGTGTGTAGCAAACAATCCGTGCTCGTGCAACATGAACCGTCAATAATGTGTGCAGTGTCCTACGGCTGCTAGTCACAGTATATAACTATATCTAGGAAATGCAGTAAAGGCGCATTTCTACAATGACGTAGAATGTGCGACAGGTAAATGAATCCTAGCCCAGACGCATAACGCCATGCGGGCGATTCACCTGTAGATGTTATATCTACTCACCTAAACTCCACGCGGGGTGAATCCTACCGTCTGCTCCCTCTGTAGTGGTGTCTGTAGTCCCTGTCTACAAACCTGCAATTAAGACATGGAAATCACATATAAGCCACATATCTCGCGAAACGCGATATCGAATCGAAACGAGAAACTCGCGTCGCGAACTAAACGCGCGTGTGCACGATACGCTGAATCGTGTGTGTACGCGTCTAAAACCATCGCGACACGCCGCGATACACTGGATCACAGAACCCACTCACGTATCGCGCGTATCGCGCAAACACAACGGACACCAAACACGACATATAGCCCCAGATTTTCCTACAGGTAAGATATTACAAAACTAGACATGCCAAAGACCTAGACAACACAGCAGGGACCCCTAGACAAAAAACCCAACACCCAATTCCCCAACTTGGCCGCAATTTGCGGCCAAACTGAAGAAATTGGCGGCCAGTGTAGGGAATGGGGGTCTCGTATTCTGGTGGTGTCATCTATACCTAGTGTACATGCTCCAGTTTCCTCAATTTTGTTCTGTAGGGTCCGGGTCTATAGCAGATCACATAAGTCACAAATATCGCATTAAAACACCAATTTAGCACAATATGGAAACCTATGGTATTTTAGTGTAATCTGGCTATTCCTCAGTTGAAGTGGCCTTGTTAACACTTAAATATACTAGGTTAGCCCACACAATCATCAATTTCCCAAAATTCCACCTAAACACCACAATCTAGCACTAAACTAGCAATTTAACACTAAACGACACAAAACCATACACCATAAGCAAGTTAGGGATTTGGGGTTCAGAAATATACCCAATTGGACCCTAGAGAGCAGGTGAAGAAGTGTGTGCAGGTGCTGGGGTTGCTGCTGCTACAGTTGCTGCCTGCTGCTGCTGCTTCTGCCACTTGCTGCTGCTACTGATGTTGATGATGATGATAATGGTGATGATGTTGCTGTTGTTATTGTAGTTGCCCTTGCTATTGCTGCTACTGCTGCTCCTGCTCCTGCAGCTGCTGCTGCTGTTATTGTTGTTGATGTTGCTGCTGCTGCCACTGCTTGTTGCTGCTGCTGCCAAGGCTTGCTGCTGCTGCTGCCAAGGCTTGCTGCTGCTGCTGCTTCTTCTCTGTCTCTCTCTCTCTGCAGTGAGTGTGTGTGTGTGATGAAGCTGCTGTCGTTGCTGTTATTGTTATTGTTATTGTGTTGTTGCTGTTGTAGTGTTGTTGTTGTTGTAGTGCTGTTGTTGTTGCTGCTGCTGCCTCGGCTGCCTCTGCTGCTTCTGCTGCTGCTACTGCTGTAGGTGTGAGGGTGTGTGTGTGTGAGAGAATGAGAGAAAAGCAAAATGAGAGGAGGAATGAGAGAACAAGGCCTAGACCCCCCCCTCTCTCTCTTCCCTCCATGATGAGGCATGGCTCACACCATACCTCCCATGCCCCCACCCTCACACAAAGTCAACCATCAACAAAAGAAATAAATAAAAAAACCCTTTTTTACATACAAATCAAAAATCCTTTTCCTAAAAGCAACCATAACCCTTAAACAAAATATAAAACTAACTTAAGACA
The DNA here is from genome assembly GCA_030015575.1 of Agapanthus africanus. Classification (NCBI taxonomy): domain Eukaryota; kingdom Viridiplantae; phylum Streptophyta; class Magnoliopsida; order Asparagales; family Amaryllidaceae; genus Agapanthus; species Agapanthus africanus. The sequence goes on from CM057349.1 coordinate 456,112,960, forward strand.
AAGGTTAGCTAACCATGTTTGCTAATCATGGTTAAACCCCCAAAACAACCCTAGTTATCAAGCACAAGTGTGTGTGTGCCTAACAAAATTCCAATAAAATACACAATAAATAGGATAAAATATTTAAAAACCAATTTGGTAAATTTTTTATTAAAAACCACACATTAAAATATAATTAGCTACAAAACACATTCTAAGGTGTTACAGTAAGGCAGCCTGGTTTTGCCAAAACAAGAAAAAATAAGTCATAAATTAAAAAGAAAACTTAAACCTAAGATAATCCTAGATTCACAGGGCACGCAATACAAAAGCAAAATGCTGAATGTTTTAAATCAAGAGACAATAAATTGTTGATTTTCAAATAACCAGCTTCGGCCTCATTACATAGATAGAGAAGACGAAGAGATCCACTAAGATAAGAATCCGACTCCAAGTCCAGTAAAGATCAGCAGGTAAAACCTGAAAGAAACTTATATATATAACCTATCCTGCACCCAATAACTATCATGAATAAGTCCCGCTTGAAACTAATTATCCTTGATTTTGGCGTGCTCTTAACAGACTTCTAAATTTTAATATAAAGCAATTGAGAAAAAACAATATATCGAATTTGCAACCATCAAAAGGTACAATGAGGTATCTTCAAGCATCTCGATGAAATATGGTCATAGATCATTCGGCTAGAGTAACAAGCTAAAGGTTTAAAGCGTTTCTGTATCTACAAAATGTCATTCTCCTCCAAATATTAAGATATTAAGATATTAAGATATATCCACATTGTCAACTAAATAATTTGTTATGGAAACATGCCAAAATACAGATATAACTCAAATGTTTACCTTATACCAAACTCTTGTTCCTCTTCATATAAGCAAAAAGTTATGGCCAACAATGCTTATCAAGGTACCTATTGCACTGAAAGAGCAAGGCAAGGAACATGAACTAACGCAACACACACGTTTTTTGTAATTTGGAAGAATTCATCAATAGGATATGATAAAATGTAAATTACTTAAAATAAAAACAAAGACATTAATATAAACTACAATCATGACTATTAGTAAGTTGCAGTCAAATATCATTGTGCCAATTCCAATATCAATCTAATGGTTCCTTCAATGAATTTTGTAGACTAGTATAAATAATACAGATATTAAAACTAGCTGAAAAACAACAGCAAGAGCAGAAGCAATAACGTGCAGGGTGCAAGGTACCTAATGCACCGAAAGAGCAAGGCGAGGAACATGAACTAAAGCAACTCGTTTTTTGTAATTTGGAAGAATTCATCAATAGGATATGATAAAATGTAAATTACTCAAAATAAAAGCAAAGGCATTAATATAAACTACAATCATGACTACTGGTACCTTGCAGTCATATATCATTGTGCCGGTTCCAATATCATCTAATGATTCGATGAATTTTTGTGAAGTAGTAAATAATACAGATATTAAAAGCAGCTGAAAAACAACAGCAACAGCAGCACAGCAGAAAATATAAACAATTGGAGAAAAGGTAGAAAAACAAAGATAAAAGGAGGAAATAGCAGCACCTACGTACCACCAAACAAAAAGAAAGAAGCTAAAAAGGCAGCTTTTGATAAACTAGAGCAAAAATAGAACCAGAATATACTTGCCAAAGACGGATTGGATTGCCAAAGAACGCGAAAAGTGATCATCGATAGTAAAGTTTTAAGTTTTGTGATGATATCAAAGAAGGTGAAAAGATCCGATGATTTTGATCGATTTAATCACAGTTGGCATCTTTATACCTTTACTAGTATAAGTTAACTTTGCTTTGAAGACCATTTGTATTGTCCAATCACAAGAAAAGAGAATGATAATGAAGTTTGATAACATTACCAAACGAAATTTAAAATACTCTTACAAAGAAGAAAAGGAGTGTAATTTATAAATAAAAGGGTGAGCAGACGAATTAAGCAAGCCTAAGGACAGTAGCCAATGCCCCAAAACCACTTGAAAGACCATTTAAGAGCTTTGGCGGCCACTTTTTAAAACACTAGTAATCACAATTCACATGCCCTCCCAACACTCACCCTTTGACAAATGGTATGGCAATATTGAAAAACTATGAGTTCATAAGTAGGGATCAGTTGATAAGTAAACCGTAATATAAATCTGCTATTTTTTACAATTGTTTTTAAATCTAAACTGAATTTAAACACCAAAATGATTATGCATGCCTTCCACAAAATGAAAATATAGGAATCAATAGCAAGGAATGCATGCTACACGTTCAGAATTCCTCAAAATACCTCCAAGATTGCAGATTAGCTCAATACAATTGAACATGTCATCGATCATAACTATAAGAAATCCAAAACCTCCACACAGCAATTTATGATGCATAGATACAAATAGGACATAACAATAGGATGCGGTACATACACAAAACTATATGAGAAATCTCAAAAGATTCAGATACAAACAATAGAAACAATGTCCATACCGGGGAAAAACTTACACGTATCGTTTATTGCCTTACAGAACATGCAAATGCTTCACATTAAAAGGATAAGATGAAACACACAAATAACTCACATAATATAAAAAAAATTAACGTGTATAATCACTTGAAAAATCCCTGTCCACCAACTTATAACAAAAACGTGTCAACAAATCAAATATTAAACCACATATTTAAGTAGAGGGACTTGGATGTATGTTAACACACAGACATGCTCCCAACCTGTAGATACACATTACTATATTTACCTGACAACTTCCTTACCTATTACTATCAGAATACCTCAACATAAGATGCAGAAAATAGTAAATGTGTGTATCGGTATATAAGAATGAGTAACAACTTCTAAATAACAGGTAACAAAAGATAAAAGAATGAAGCATTATCAATTCAAGAAGAGTACCTCCAGTAGCTGGTCCAGGAAAAGAACCAAGAAGCACTTCTGTACGATAGACCTTTCATCAGAGCAGCATCTTGACTGAAAATCTGAAACTGGAACAGGATAAAGAACAGTGATTATCCTCTGCTCACAATGAAAATGCAGAAGAAAAGGGTCTCAGAATGTGGAAGCAGTTACCATCAGGGACTTGATCGAGAACAATTTGAAAATGTTGGTATGTTGAAAAACAAAGAAAGCAACCTTAAAGGCAGCCACTCTTTTCATAACTAAGCCAAAACTGAATTCCTTCTTGTATGGAACATCGTCCCTCGGTTACATGGAGGGAAAACAACTAATAGTAATTGATAATATAATTGATGGTGTTAGAATAATGGAAATGGTTTGGAAAAAAAATACAGAGATGAAAATCTTAACAATGCATTATGCTTCAAGAGCTAACCACCATTCTACATGTGTAAACCATATATACACCAGGAAATCACTTGGATGATATAACATATAAAGAAAATGGTTTAGGAATAATAGAAAAACACTGCTCAAAATAATATGCTTCAACAACCAATCCATGTAAGCATAATCTAAAGAGCTCAAGGCATCTGTACTTTGTCAGGATGTCTACATTCAATAACTCGTGTATAGCACCAGCACGAATGAAGAGAAATGTCAGGTATAGAGATATCATTCACCGTATTACAATTACAATAAGTTCCTTAAAAAGAATGCATTCTAAATACAAGGATTTTTAGGTCCCAAACAATTCATAAAACAAACACGGAATCTTTGAGATGAAAAGATAATATGAAAAATACAACCAAACACAAGAAATTCTTCCAACTTCTCTGCTTTTATTCAACTTAATACGAATTACAAAATCTTCTACTTCTCTTATTCCCCAAAAACAAAATACCCTGATCAATCTATATTTATAGGCCAAGGATCCCTAAACCTATTCCAATTAAGATCTCATCAAATCTTCAAAACAATCTCTCACAAATCTCCCAAGAAATCTTCAAATAACTCTCCAACAAACTCTCCTAATTAATCTTCAAAACGAACCTTCACCAAAACCTAAAAGGACTAGTCGACAAACGTTTTAGCCGCCCAAAATTACCTCGAGCCGTCCCATACAAACAGAGAGAAATATGTAATTCCAGACATGTTGTGAGCCGTCTCAGAATTTATCGGGACGTCTCAACTTCTAGAGATCGAGAATACGAGGCAAACTCAACAAATCTCCACTTGACTTGTATTCATCGAGCTATCTTCTATCTTCTCTTCACAACTTCCACCCACATCTTTTAAGTTCTGCACAAAGCTCCACCTTGGTTCAAGTTTTCTCCACCTTACTCTAAGGTTGTTCTTCCAGACTCAGGCTTCCTCATAAGTTGATATATATCGCTTGAGATTTTGACTCCTTTCATCACGACGCAATTCTTCTGGCACACCTTCATTACTCCACCTTGAGCAATAATTGTGTAACCTTTTGTATCCAATCTTTCAAGCGAAGTTAGATTCCTCTACAGTTTTAGGACATACCTGACATCTCCAAAAACTCTCTGCTTCTCATCGAACATCTCCATCTCCATCTTTACTGTGCCCACGCCTTCCACTTATACTTCAGAATCATCCGCTAACGTCACTGTCTCTTTTTTCTTCACAATCTCATCGAACCACTTCTTATTTGAACATACGTGAAAGGATGCTTCCGGATCCATGTACCAGATATCTTCCTTTTTAATTTTTCCATTACTGGTCATTAGTATATCATACTTTATTTCAGCATCGTAGGCCAAGTTCGCTTGCTCTTCCACTCTAAGTCTCTTTAGATCATCTAAGTCCTTCAACTTAGGGCAATCGGATTTAAAGTGCCCCATCTCATTGCAGTGACGACACCTTATCTTCGAAATATCTCTTGCATACCAGGATCTCTGATTTCTTCCATCATTGATTTGTTCCTTCCTTCACTTTGGGCCTTCTTACAATAAGTGCAGATGAATCAAATGGTCTACTTGATGATTTCCTTATTAGCTCTTCATTCAAGAAACAATCTGTTACTACGCTCACCGAAATACTCCATCAGGAGACGAGTTGCTCAAAGAAACTATCGGAATTTCCTAACTATTCGGAAGGAGAATCAACACTATATGCGCTTACATCTCATCTTCAATCGGTATCTTTATGGCTGCTAGTTGATTCACAATATTCTGAACTTCGATCAAGTGCTCCGCTATTAAGGGATCTTCCTGGAACCTCGGATTCATCAATTCTCTCATTAGAAAAGCCTTGTTCGTGGCCATCTTTCTCTCGTGGAGATCTGTCAAACTTCTTCCATAATATCTCTGTTGTCTTCTTCAACAACACATGGTGGAACACCGAATCTTCTATCCATCCCCGAATAAGACCCTTCGCCTTCCTATCCATCATTGCTCAATTTTCATCAGACGTCTTCTCTAGTTTGGCGCTAATTCAAACAAGAGGCGCATCTAAATCGTTGAGGCACAACATATCCTCCATTCTTGGCTTCCATATCGACCGGTTTATGCTATTCAAACACACCATCCTTATTTTGATTTGAGTTATCACCATTTTCGTCGTTCTTCTCTCAACCAAGTTCTAATACCAATTTGTAAGGATTTTTAGATCCCAAACGATTCAGAAAACAAACACAGTCTTTAAGAAGAAAGGATGGTATGAAAAACACGGCCAAACATAAGAAATTCTTCAAACTTCTTTAATTTTCTTAAACTTAATACGAATTACAAAATCTTCTACTTCTCTTCTTCTTCCAAAACAAAATACCCTAATCAATCGATATTTATAGGCCTAGAATCCCTAAAACCTATTCCAGTTAGGATCCCGTCAAAATCTCCAAAACAATCTCTAACAAATCTCTTCATAAATCTCCTAACAAATTTTCAAATAACTCTCCAACAAACTTATCTAATTAATCTCCAAAACGAATTTTCACCAAAACCAAAACCTAGAAGGACTCGTCGATAGACGTTTGAGCCGGCTCAAAATTACCATGAGCCGTCTCATACAAAGAGAGAAATATATAATTCCAGACATGTGAGCCGTCTCAAAATTTACTAAGCCGTCTCTTCTAGGGATCGAAAATACGAGACAAACTCGACACTAAACAACTTGAATAGTTAAACCCCAAATCACCAAGAACGGATGAATCATGGATGACAAAATGTGCCTCATATATATACAATAGCTTCACTACCAACAGAAGCAGAATGTGAAAGCTTTCTGAAATCATAAGAACCACCACAAGATCTAATTAATACTGAAGTAAAGTCCAAAAATCTTTTTTGATGGATATAACTGAAGGAAATTTCCAGTGTTCGTCATATTTTGTACATCACCAGATGTAGATTATTGTATGAATATTAGTACAACAAAGTAGATGAAAGCAATGAAACTGAAATTGCACAGACGCTGAGTTCCCTAAGGATCAATAAGGGCTTGCACAAAAACTAAAACACTATCTAAGAAAGCACCTATGTGAAGGCAAAAAATTCAAGGTTCATTAATTGATCATTTCAAGGGTCTCATACAAAGATGACATCCTACATCAAAGACCAAAATAAGGATGAAACAAAATGTGATGATAAACAGGAAAAAAGGAAAAGAAAAAAAATGTAAAGCCCAGCAAAAAAACATAGATCTACTAATAATGTAAAAAATTTACATGACCTAGCAAAAGTTGCATAATTATGATGCCTTTCCCCTACGAGGACCAAAAAACAACTCAGGTTCAGCATATCTGGGCATATGAAAAGTACCAGCTGGTGCAAGAATTTATATAGAATCGCAACTCACAGAGGCATCCTTTGTGCATCAATGTTATCACCGTCTCGGGCACCAAGTGACTTGAAGTTGGCATTGTAAGTTCCATCTCTACAATTTTCTAAAACGGCCGTTCTCTTCTTTAGAAGATCTTCGAGGCGAGTCCCCAACTTTTCTCTCATTGCCCCTGTCAAAACCCCTAGGGTTTTCTCTTTGTTGAAACTCTGAAGACTTGGGTCGTGGTTTCATACCCATGAAACCATTTCCATAATCATCCCGCAAGCGCTTCAAATTGCCATCATTAACATAATCCTTTCCATCTTGTCTAGATCCTCTGCCAAAACCAACAAAATCAGGGCGAGGATACTCGTCTAGCCTCGGTCTCCCAGGAGAATCCATCAAATCAAACCTACGGCCTCGTGAGAAATCTCTTGCCGGTGGCGGGCTTCTCCCTGGCCGTCGCTTGTACTGAAAGTCTCTGAAGTGTTCCGTCGCCTCTTTCCTTCCATCAATCCATCTTGATCCACGTGGCGGAGAAGCTTGATTTCTTGATAATGAATGGTAACTTACAATGTGTTCACCAAAACCAGCTCGTGGTCTTCTGACCATTCTAGCTTCAGATTTAAAACTTGGAGATCTGCTGCGTCGCCTTAAACCAGGACTTCTTCCCCTGGGAGACGCCCACCTATGGGGGGAACGGGTTCTAGATCTTGAAGGTGATCGGGAGTGAGACCGAGATAGATGCAAAGGCTTCCTATAGTGAGGAGAAAAACTATGATCTCTCCTAGGTATTGTATGATGCATTGATGAAGACGAATTTACCATATCATCAGGTATGGGCCCACAATATCTCTCAGCAGGACCATATCTGACAGGCTTACCCCGACCTGCAAACATGGGCCTATTGGGACTCATCTCTCTAGAACAACCAAATGGTCTCTCTCTTTCAATCGGTGATCCCCTTCCCATAGGAGAGCGAGACTTCACAGGGCATCGAGTCATGTGACCAGTAGCTCCTACACCATTAGCTTTAACTATGGTGCCATCTGGTGCAACGACAAAACCATTGCTCTCAACTTTTGCAACAGCAGCTGCAGCTGCATTTCTTGAGAAACTGGCTGGGCCATAATAGCCAGAGGAATCATGCCGACTATTGCTGAGATGCTTAGAAGAAGAATCAACCCAATCATCACCTCTGCCTCTACCTTGTAAATGCAAAGATGATCTGCTCCTTCCTAATGGTCGAGGATCACCTCTATCCCTCCCAACTCGTGGATCGAACCCATTACAACCGTTGGACCTGAGGAAAGGATATCAAGATATCACAACAACGTTGATAGCAAAATAAATAAAAACACTCTTTATCGTCATAAGAAAATACTGGTGAAGGTCATAAAAAATAAATTACCTGGTTGGTCTGCCATAATATTTATGGTCATTCTCGATTCGAGATGATGAATCCCTCCTCAAAGATGATCCAACAACTCTGTTATGAATATCACCAGCACGAGATATATATGAAGAAGCATCATTATGGTTTCGGCTTATGGAACCATTGATAGGACTTTTATAACCACCAGGCAACCGATCCCATCCTGATATCTTTCTATAACTAACTGAATTGCTTGATCTCCTGGCAGCATCAGATTCTTTAACAAACCTATCGCCTTCCAATGGATCTATCCCTGCCGTTTTTTTTGAATCTCCCAGTAAACCATTTCCTGCAGCGCTTCTAGCATTCAGCTTCCCAGAACCAGCATCTGAAACATTAGCTGATGATGGGCCATTTTGAAAGGATTGAGAAACGTTGTTATCTGAAGCAGCTTCGATATCTGTATCTCTATCAGATCCATAATCTACATGTTCAGTTTCCCCCTCCCCTTGTATATCATCCATCCAGCAATTTGCAAGTGATTCTCGAAATTCCCCATCTTCATATTGGGAATCGTCGTCTCCCAAACAATCAACTTTTTCCATCCCAGTTGCCTCATCAACAACCTTGTGAGATACATCTGAAGAATAATGGCAATCAAGATTATTGTCTAACGAACCTTGACCAGGGTTACCTGCAGGACCATCTCTGTTGTATTTGCACGCCTCTTGGGAACCCGATATTGATGGTGCATGAGGATTGACAGGTGCAGTAGTGCCTGCGGACTCACAAATAGGAACCTCAATGCCAATATTAGCAGGAAAACAATCTTTAGCAGTGACCATACCATCCTTCCGTAAATAGAATTTACTGTTTTCCATCTTCGCTTCCGCAGCTGTTGTTTCACCTTCATCTGCAACCGGAAGCTTGAACTTTCCAGCACTATAACACGCAGTAACATTTGCACCAGATATCATACACCCAGTTACCATTTTGTGACACGCATTTCCATCAATTAGCACCTCAGGACTCTTTTCTGCAAGATGACAAACCAATGAATTTTGATCACTCTTATAAGCCCCTGAATCAACAGAGAAATAAGGCTCATGCTTTTCAACCCGAGGGCTCCTTGTGTGCGCAATTTCTTCCATTCGAACATCAGTTCCAGCTTCAATATGTCCTTTATTCATTCCATGATGTGATCCAGTGTCATTGCTAGAAGGGTGAAGAACTGCTTTCGTACAGGAAATTAGATAAGGTGGCAACTCTTCAGATTTCAAATTTGACTGAAAGTTAACACAATTGGCTTCAGTTTTTCCTTCCTCTAAAACAGACACAGAAGGCAAATCCCCAGTAATGGAACAGCTGGAATCTTTATTGATCAAAGGTTTTGTTTCTTCGCAAGCATTTGCAAAATTTATAGCATCCCTTGAATGTCGCTCCTCAACTTGGGTGGCTCCATGAGTAGAAAAGAATGGTTGAACCTTCGAATCCGCAGATAAATTATCACTGCTCATACCAGGCTTCTCTTCGGTCTTCACTACTGATGTGCAAATAACTTTTTGCTCCCCACCACTCAACGAATCCCTGCTATCAACAATTTGTGAGCCAATTGATGCAGTTTTGCTCTCTCCAAATCCTACCTGATTCATGGAAGATTCAGCACTCCCCGCTTTATCATCGTGATCAGCAACTTCACATGCTTTCTTAGTAGCCTCTCGGTCAGAATTTAAATCTTCATGGTGACTATCCCATGGATCCATCACGACATTGAGATCCCAAGGAAATTTAACATCGCGCAAGGGTTCTGTTATTTTATTGGGAACATTTTGCAAAGAATTTACAGAGGTCTCTAAATTGCATGACCCATCGGACTTGACTTCGTTTGAATCCTTAATACAAAACACTAATGAAGAAGATTCCTCGAAAGGTAAATCGGTTCTGCCAACCAAATCTTCAGATGAGTGAGGCAGCGGATCCTCTTTGTCATTTGGTGTGAAACCCAAGGTAGCATTCTCTTTAGAAACTTTTAGGACTTCTGAAGTATGTTCTTGGGGTAGACTCTCGACATTCATGATTTCACCTCGTATGTTATTGTCACAGGCAGCAGCAGCCAATATGGATATACCAGAAAAATCTGCAGCTTCCCCAAATTTGCCTTCTTGACCTATCTCTAACCCAGATCCCGAGCTTGTACCAAGAGTATGTTCCACGTTTAGCACCGCACACTGATATGTAGAAGACTGTCCCTCAAGAACAGGACCTGAATCATCAGAGTATGACAAAGAATTGTGTGGAGGTAGTGGAGATTGACCTCGCAAGAATCTCCTTTTCTTTATAGGAACACTCTCCGCGGTATCACTGAAGCGCCTTCCAAGAATACTTACACCAACCTACAAGACGATAGAAAATGTATGAGGATTTAAGTCTAAATGTCCGCTATTCAATCTATCTGCATATAATTGGAAGCATTTTAGCAGACCTTCTCAGATTCAGAGACAGGCATGTCTCCTGTGCTACTTGAATCTTTATATGAGAGGTCCGTGCTTGCTTTGGAGTTATTCGCATTAGTTTTCTTTATAATAACCCCTGTAAATGAAGTCCTTGCTCTCCTTACAGCCCTTTGTCTGCCTTTTGAGACCGTCTTCCAAGCCAAATGAGGGTCAAGAGAACTTCTCAGTTCCACCCCTCTGTTGCTCAGCATCCTTCCTTGTTGGGCACCTCGCCCATCAACTAGTAGTTTGCCACCACAGCTCTTGCAGGACTTCAAACTTACTCGGGGCTTGGGATTTACAAGAGCAGAGGAAGGACTCTTCTTACAAGCACAAAAATGGATCTGAAAAAAGTATTATGTTATTAGTTGGTAGGAATAATACAGTAATAATTCAGAATAGCATGTTGAAAATCACCAATTACCAATCATTTAAGTTAAAGAGGAAAAGAAATTTCTACACTCTGCTATATCATGCTAAGCTGGTGAATATCATTAAGAGTAACCATCTTTACATGCTAGCAATTGGTTCGATTAGCTGAAAAACATAACGATATAAATATTTCTGCCAAATTCAACAAGAGGGTGATCTAAGATTTCATCCAATTTTAACTTTATGGGTACTTGTTACTCATTCGTTTATGCAGGTTTTGACCAAAATTTTACATGACCCAGACTTGTACGCCTCATTCATTTACTCAATACAATTAAAGAAGCGCCTTGCTAAATAAACTGTACCTCTCTGTCCAGTTTCTAAGTAACAAGCTTTGCTAAGGTCCTACTCAAACATATCAAGCCTTACCAGCGATAAGAGGATATTAGAAAAACAGGGTCCCTAAAACTAATAAACTAATGCTGTTTCAAATAGGTTGAAGATCATACACAACATTCAATGCAAACGGCATGGTGGTACCAGCGCATTAATGGGATCTATGGAGTAATTTATCAACGAGAAAAAGATTGTTGAACTCACCATAGATTTATATCCCTTGTCATCTTTTCTAGAAGTTTGAAATAAAGATCTTGAATCCCATAGCCTCGCCAGATCCAAAACGATATGGGGCCTGTCGAAACAAAATATATTACCAGTCAGCATCTATAAGAACTCAGTGGAATGCATTTAAGAGCTTTACGATGATATTATAAAGGCAAATTTACATCCTTGACACCAAACCTAAGGAGAACCTGATATCAGGGAAATTAATGTTAACCGGTCTTGCTTTTTTGCCGGAGCATGAATTTTAAGGTTTTAAAGGTTTCTTGGAGCTAACCTAACAGAATCAATGCAACACTTCAAGCAACACAAACAGCACAGATGACATAGCATAATTCCTTCAAGCATTTGTAGGGGGCAGTGCGCAAGCAAAAGTAATCAATCTTCCATCCTGAATCCATCAGGAGTACTGAAAGATAACCTAACTAGTGTATTCCCCTTTTCTAAACTCGTATTCATCCAAAATTTCGTTATCCAGAAAATTCCAGACCCGCTCCTTCGACATAAAATCGTCATCGCCATAATATATAGACCTTTGAGACATCAGAAAGTAGTCATGGTCCATAGATATAACAACCAGAAGAAGTCAACCAAAAGACAAATCGAGAAACTAGCTGATCTCCTCTAGAAGAAGATGAGTAGTATCGTATGCAAATATAAGGGCTTAATAATGCAATTTTCAGCAATATCCATTCCAAATAGCAGCATGGCGAAGATATGGAAGACAAATTTCCACATAAATAACAGCTTGCAAACCCTAATTTCTTTTTCTTAGGAGACAAGCAAGGATCCCTGGAGATCTACGCAGCAGATCGAAGCAAGAGGACCCTTCATCCTTCGTCTCGGGTCACAAACCAATCTAAAAGCCATGAACCTGAACAAAACCTGATCCAAACACAGCTTCTCCAAGATCAAGACATCGATCCTCAAAATAGAGACCTTCTTCCCGCTTGGATCTTCATCCTCATCATAAAAACCTGTAATAATCCTTAAATCAACGAATAGATCAAGCCCTGGCCTCCGTTTCTTCCTCTTTCTTCATGGATCCATCCCCTGTCCATTAAAATCCCAAAACGAGCCCCAAATCCAAACAAAAACAGCGAGTCCCATGGAGATCGGAATGGCAGAACCCTAGCCGTTACCATTGATCTGAACGCACAGCAAATCCAATCCGCCAAAACACAGAAGAAGAAGAAGTAGATCCCACGACAAAACAACCTAAAAACATACAGAAATCAAAAGCTAGGGTTTCAGTACCTGGATCTGTCCGCCGCCGTTCTCCAATCTCCGAAGCCTCTTCCTCTTCCTCTTCCTCTTCCTCCCTCTTCAACGATGCCAACCTATCCCTTCTAAGATTTGATGAAAATCGATCGATCGATGACCGATGGCAGAAATTTAAAGATCCCTACCAAAAAACTATTCGTTCCTTCGTGATTAATTTAATAGAAAAAGATGAGAGATTCCTTGCTTGTTCTCCAAAAACGATCGCTTTTCGCCCAAGCAGAATAAAATTACAAATAAATTTCTCGATCTGATCCTTTCTCTCTTGTGGTGTTCCTGTTGCCTTTGTGAAACCATCGGCATCTCTGCCTCTTATTTATGCTGGAGATGCCCCACTAACTGCCCTCGGGTCTCGACGAATTTACGATGCTACCCTTAGGGCGAAGGGGAAAGAGTAGCCGCCGCCAGCGATGGCTCGATCGGATCGAACCGGTTCGGGTTTTGACCCGCGGAATTTTTTTGGACCAAGAATTCAGCTGGCCCCTTGCATATTACAATATTTAAAGGAGGCCTATTTGGGTGAGCCCCATGACAAGTCTACTGTTGCTACAAGAATTTATGACACTTGGCGACTTAGGATTAGTGGGTGTGATTGATGGGCTTTGGTTTGGTGTACGAAATTAAATAATGGTTTGATTCATGTTTTTTTTCTTTCATTCACGCTTGTGTCAATTAAATTTCAATGGGACAAGACAACTTAGTCATATTGTAAAAAATTATCATTTTTTGATCCCAAAAAAAATTTCGTTTAAACCATTTCTAAAACTTGGGTTTGTTCATAGCATGTAACTGATATTAAATTAAACTATTTTTTTTCGAGGTGTATAATGTTGGGGGTTTTTCTGCTTGGCATGCAAGAAAGACGAGCGGGAATAAGAACACGCAACACTAATATTTAAGGTGATTTGACCAACGGCCTACGTCCACGAGCAAACATGAGAATCTTTTCAATAATGATCAAGAATACCGGTACATTTTATATTATCTCTCATCTCTTTTCCCATCTCAACGCTCATACAAACACAAAAACCACTCTCGGTAAATCTCCCCATCTTCAGTTGTGAATGACTACCCTTCGTCTTTGTGTTCGTCTTTTCATACAAACACAAAGACTATTTTTCTGGTACTCCACCTTCACCTGTGGATGGTTACAGTTCGTCTTTACTTTCGTCTTTTCATATAAACACAAAGTCTATTCTTCTGGTGCGTACTTCAGCTTCACCTGTGGATAACTGCACTTCGGCTTCTCTTCTTCGTCTTCTTTTTCTTCTTCTTGTTTAATTGTTTATCTCTGATGATATCCTTCTCTGTTTATATATAGCATAAAATTATAGAATTCCTACTCCAATTATGATCTCACTAGATTTTCAAAACAAATCTTCAAATACCCCTTCACAAATTTTTAAATAAATCTTCAAACAAATCTTTCTAAGTTATGCCAAAACTCGTCGACGGCACAAATGCTCAGACGTTTGACCACACACTGGATTTCTAAAAATCTCTTATTCAGATCGTCTGCAGCATTATAGCTCAGAAATCTGACGCATTCGACCACAGTGAATCCAGGTCACAATTTCACAACATGATGTGATGAATGTGCATGCAGTGTTTCTAAAAAAATAAATAACAACGGAGAGATAAAAACAAAGTTCTAAGAAAAATATCAAACCTGATGAGTATTATGATAATTCAAACTGTAATAGATCATCACAGATGTGATGTTTATTTATTTTTGGAGAGTTACAAGTATTGTATATCAAAGATATTTGATAGAATTTGTGGTAGGTAAATAATTAGTTTAGACCAAAATTTGATTTAATGTTTTTATACCTAAATGCTTAATTTAATTTTTGTTGAAAATTGTATAACAAATGCGGTAACATATTTGTTTTGAACATATGTTTTTAAATTTTAAAAATTGGTATAATTTAAAGATGTTTTTTTTAATATCCTCCCCCAAAATTTTAATATTTTTAAATTTCATCCCCAATATCTTGTGTTTCAAATTTCGCCCCCAAAAATATTAAGCAGTCCGAATTTCATCCCGAAAATCTATCATTTCCAAATTTCACCGTCAAAACCATCAATTTGTCTAAATTTCACATCCAAAATCTATTATTTCCAAATTTCACCCCAGAACTATTAAGTTGTCCAAATTTCATCCCAAACAGCTATCTTCTTCTTTCTTATGTTAAACATGACTGGGATTTTAGATTTCTCACAATTTCAAAATTAGAAATTCTCCTGAGAGCGAAATTTAGGACAATTCACAATCATCAAATATTTGTCATTTTAATAGATAAAATCAAGCTCCTTTGTGGTTTTACCATAACAATTACGACAACTTGAAGCAACAATATGAGTTAGGGTTACTCCTATGCAAGCGGTGGTTTAATCCAAATACTTTGCGGCTATGGTATCATAGGTTGAGCTCAATAATCTTGGAGAAAGAGCCGTCAGCCAAATGGAGAAAATTAAGAAACTTTTGGCTAAAATAAAGTTTTAATTATTGATAACTTAATGATTTTGGAAATGGAATTAGACAACTTAATGGTTTTGGGGCTGAAATTTATAAATACTAAATTTTAAGGGTTAAATTTGGACAACTTAATAGTTTTTGGGTGAAATCTGAAAATACTAAATTTTGTGGGTGAAATTTGGACAGCTCAATGCTTTTGGGGATGAAATTTGAAAATATTGAAATTTTGAGGGGAGATATAAAAAAAAACCTTTAAAGATTTGTTATATCTATAGCTATGAATCATATCCAAATTTGTTTTGATTTTATATATCAAAATTAATTTTGCTTTGGTTTCCCTAAAAATATAAATAACAAAAGCAATGATTTATTTATTTTGAAAAGACATGACCTTTCATTTTAAAGCAATATTGGTATAACATAAGATTTGGCAAGTTTATGGTTAGGTAAAAACCACCTTCGCCCTGATTTTTTTTCAATCTGTAACCCATGAATTTTCATGGAAATGTTGATTTCTTTCTTGTTGGAGCTAGAATGCAAGAAAATAAAATGTTTTTAATAAAAACCATCTTAATAGGTTTGGAGTATATTTTAATATTATATTCAATTTTGGTATTCGGCATATGAAAATACAAATGTGCATGTGTTAACATCATAGACAAACCAGTATATTACATATGTTTAAGTTAAAATGCCATTAAATTGTTTGCACTTGGAATCCAAAAAAAAATTAGACAGTTCAAGTTGACATGGACTGAGTGATTAGTTTGTTTCAAAATTGATTCAAAGTGAGTTTGATAGCTGTTGAAGATTAACGATAGTAGATATGATTGTACAGTTTAATAATTAATTAAGTCAGCGTTGTATTCGTTAAGTGTTTTGAAAGAGATCCTGGTTTTAATTTAAGCGCCAAATAATAAACATACGCATCCTTTGAATTCTTTATTATGCATTCGATTTGCAGATGATAATCTGCAAGGCAGACGAAGATAATTATGAGGCTTAATGTTCCACTCCTCTATTAAGGCAATTGTGCTTTAGAAATATATTTATTGAAGACATTCTTAATATATTTTGGAAGATCCGTTTGTGTTATTTTTTTTATTTTTAAAAAAAAGACATGGCTCAAAAAATATTATTATTACTCATGGATTACATTTAAAAGGACAAATGATGGAATTGTTTGTGAATTCCAAACACCTCCATAGCCTATAAGAACACCGTGTTTGGCCGATGAGTGCAAGTTGTTAGGGATATATATGCTCTAGAGGTCATTATTGTACATTGATATATACTACAGCGAATGCTTGGACATATATATAGAGGACTTTCTTGCTCGACATGATAGTATACTATCTGGTTGCATTTATTTTAATATGTTCACTGGTATTATTATATTGTCTCTCATATACATGTTGATAAAGTCATTAGGATATTGGCTTGACTACCAGGACTATGATGCAAATCATACTACTAGGACTTGGGTTGTCCACAAGCACATCCTTCAATTGTTCCTAATCGAGAGAATATCGAGACAGGGTACCGATATTCCAGAGTAGACTAGTGTGTACGTTTTTTGACTCTGTATAAGGTGATGGTCGATCTCATATCCATCGGTATTTGACATCCAAAAATGTACACATGTGCTCATTAGAAAATAGGTACACCGAACAGGACTCGCCGAGAACTCTTAGATGGTACTATACATATCGTCAGATAGTAGTTCTTTGGTGAGATTGGTACAGGTTAGTTTGTAAATCCGAGATCGTCATAGAGCCTTGTGTGGTTCCCATTGTGCTTTGATTTCCTTCCTACCACGGCTCAAAGGAGTCGTGCAAACAGGTGGATTTTGGGTACAGTCCTGAGTCACATGGAAGCAATGAGCGATAGGAGGGGTTTTGTCACGCCCCGCTTCCCAAAATACGGAATACGAGGGGTTGGCTAGGCCAACCATGCTCCTACGGTCGAAGAAATATCCCTCCACGGTCACACTTCGGCTTCTAGCTTTACGTGGTAATCAGTAATCAATGAACAGGTAATGAGGAATGCGGTAACTAAATCAAAAAGAACTAACCAGGTGGAGATCAAGGAAGTATAGATCTGAGTCGCCGATCAAGATGTCCACGATGTCCTCGAGGCACGCCAGGTCCTGGTCCAAGCTAGATCCACTTCTCACTCTGAGCATGCATACTCAGGTCGTCAGAGCGACACGATAGCAATATATATATAGACACAACTATGAACTCGTGTAATAATAACGAATATGTAACAGTAATCAGAAGAATAAAGACGTGAACATGAAGCAGCCAATGCAGGTATCTAATAGAGCAGGCAACAGTAAAGCAGTAAACAGTATGTGTCACGCCCCACCCCCAATATAGAGAGTATTGTCCGCTCTGGCCGAAGCCGCACGGTTTTGTCCTTCGGGACGAACTAGACCCGACCAGGGGCCACTTCCCAGGAGGTCACCCATCCCAGGACTTTCCTGGCCCGAGCACGCTTAACTACGGAGTTCTCAAACTCCTGTAGTGTCGGTTCACTTAAAAGGCGCCTCTGTATTAAAGAGTGGTATCATTCCATTTATAGTAAAGATCTGTCCTCTTTCGGAATGTATTCCGAAGATTCCACATTATTTTATAGTGGGTCCCCATGCTTATCTGGTATATATGGGTATACCGGATAATACATGGGGTATTACATTCTCCCCCACTCAGAACAATAGTCCGTCCTCGAACCACAGACCTACTATTGAGAAACCAGCTCTAATACCATTCTATTACACCCCACCCCCAATATAGAGAGTATTGTCCGCTCTGGCCGAAGCTGCACGGTTTTGTCCTTCGGGGCGAACTAGACCCGACCAGGGGCCACTTCCCAAGAGGTCACCCATCCCAGGACTTCCCTGGCCCGAGCATGCTTAACTACGGAGTTCTCAAACTCCTGTAGTACCAGTTCACTTAAAAGGCGCCTCTGTATTAAAGAGCGGTATCATTCCATTTATAGTACAGATCTATCCTCTTTCGGAATGTATTCCGAAGATCCCCCATTGTTTTATAGTGGGTCCCCATGCTTATCTGTTATATATGGGTATACTGGATAATACATGGGGTATTACAGTATGGCAGGTATGTTGAATCAGTAAGCAGTACATGTCAATGTCACTAACCCTATCAGTCTCTAAGTCTCACTGTACAGGTCGCTAAGCCTATCGTCAGTCCAAGTGTGAGAGTCAACCATGCAGGAGTATCCCCCACCCAAGAGTAGGACCTAAGGGCAAGGGAACACGGGCCCGAAACACGCACGATAATAATCAGTAACTCCATCCATACAACTCCCAAAATCACGATATAAGCCGGCAATGGGACTCCTAAGATTCTGTTGAACTCACACTCAAACTACCCCTCACCCCATGGTCTACATCAAACGCCAGCCATAAACTCAAATACCAGTCGGTCCATGACAAGTCTACGCGAGAACTGAAGACAGGGTCTCCATCAAGCACGTCTCGACCGATACCCAAGATAAATGGACAGTGTTTGGTGCCTTACCTGTGACAGACATACAAGTGCTTCCATAATCGTCCCATACTAATTATAGTCACACTTATACACGTCCCACAGACGTCGACAATGCAATAAATCAGTAGGGTCCGCTGATTGTGTACAAGTACGTGTCACTTTCACTTATCCATTCATACTTAAACACTAACGTACTTGAGACAATCAAACACTAATACCTAATACTGGGTAATGCACATAATCACTAGGTTACCAATGCAATAACATCCATATAAAGTGATGAGAATACGATAATTAAGGCATGATTAAGACATCATCAATCGGTATCCTACCACTTGCATAATTTATCATAAATCATACATGCAAAATTTAGCGGAACAATGTAAAAGGGGTAAACAGGGTGTTTAATTATCTATCGATCAAAATTGGTTTCACGATAATCGGGTTTCAGGATCACTAGCTATGGCCGTTTCATTTTAAGCGTTCACTGTTGGAAATCCAGTTTCAGAATCGGAAGTCCGTTTCGTAACGCATTTTAATCCCAGTTGGGATCGTATTTAGATGACGCTATAGTTGAACAACATTTAGGTCCATCAGTTAGGTTTCCACCGCAATTGGCGGATCAGTAATATACTATGGCGACAGGGAGTTATGGACAGGTTATGTTCGATGCGTAAAATCTGCCTCTGCAGAATTCAGCACGACGTATCAACATTATAAAATGAGTTTAAAATATCAAACGGTTGAGAAATCCAGTAAGACCAGTGGAGTAAGAAATATAATTCAATTACCTACGTAACGATATAGGGTTCCGCACATTCTCTTATTTGAACAGTAATATACAGGGGGTTAGCAACAGGGGTTAACCGGGATTACCATTCTGGTCTGCAGTCCAGAATTGTAATCCTCCGCAATTATTTCTATCACAGTGTATTAAAATTCAGTGATAAATAGTATAATACAGTAGGTTAAATAGTTAGCTTCGATACGAGCCATCGAACGCTAAAATCCGGTTTATACACAATTTATTATAAATTTTATAGTTTGGCATGTACGAAGGTTTTCGGGTTTTACGACAGAATCTGGGACATTATTTTATGCGAGCAAACGACATAGTATTGGAACCAAAGTCTCAAGGTACGTTCCTTACAACTCGGGCCATCATATTTTATATGTTGCTGCCAATTTAATGGGGGTTTCCATTCAGACCGTGCATCGAACACTTGAAATATACGGTTCACGTAAAAAGGGTAGGTGGAAATTATTAGTAACTAGAATTGTAACCTAACGATTTAGCATGAAGCAAGTATCAAACTTGCCTGAAGACGTTCGATGGTCACGAGGGCGATGATGATGGCAGCCTGCAGCGACGGTACGGTTAGCACAGCGACATGCACACGGCTACATACGGCTGGGATTCGAGTTTGGCCTCGGTGAAGAAGGTGGAGCTTGGAGGCGACGATAACCAGAGGTGGTGGTCAAGGCCGCGATGATGAGAAGTCCGGCACGGCACCAGCAGCGGCGACAACAGCGGGCACAGGGTGAGCCCGGTAGCGATGAAAATGGTGTCGGGGTGCTGAGGGGGTTGCTAGTGGAGGCACAGTTGGAGTTGCCGGCGACGGTTTGGTGGCAGAGAGGATGAAGTAGGGGATGCCGGAGAGGGTCGTTAGCAATGGACTCGACCGGCGGAGGAGGAAGCTTTGGCGCGAGGGTTGCAGGCGTGCGGTGCAAGCGAGGGGATGATGGCGAAGGGTTACAGCGCGGTGCTCAGGAAGAGGGTGGTGGGAGTTGGTCGTCGTCGTCATGGGAGCCCAGCGGGGTGTTCGTCAGCGGCGAGAAGGTGTGCAGGGGAGGCTCGGTGAAGCTTGGGTTCCAGGCTCAGTTGTGCAGGTGAGGTGGGGGAAGGTGAAATGGGGCTCGGGTTTTGGAGAGAGAAGAGAGGGAGGAAAGACGAGGTGACACTGGCGTGGGAGATACGGCGATGGGCGATCGCAGTCGTAGGCGAGAGAGTGAGCGGGAAGGTAGTGGGGAAGGAGGAAGAGAGAACGAGTGTGAGGGGGAGGAGTTAGAGAGGTGCGCGCGCAGTTCCGTGGTCAGGGTCGTGGTCGCGAGGAACGGGGCGTCGGCGATGCGACGTGGGCACGTAAGGAAGCGGGGACGTGGGCTCGTGGCGAAGGAAGGAGCGGGAAAATTTAGTGGGGAAGAAGGGAAATTGACGGGTCGGGTCGGGTTTGTTTGGGTGCGGGCTTGGGTGCGGTGAGGAGCTGGCCGTGAGGATTTTATTCGTTTAATTCCTTTTGCAAAGGAATAGAAAAGGAAGTGGGCTGGGGATTAAAAGAAAAATAAAGGGAAAGGAGAGAGGGATGGGCCGGGCTGGGGGTTTATTTATTTGTTTAATTCATATTATTTGCTTTCCCTGGCTGGGCTGAAGAGGTGCTGGGCTGATTTGTTTATATATATATATATAATTTGTTTGGTTTTCTTTGGGCTGGCTGGGTTTAAGGAATTTGTTTAAATAAATTTTGGTAGGGGAAAAATGGAAGTGGGCTGATGTTTGGAAGGGGGGAAACGGGCTGTGAAGAGAGGGGAGAGTGGCTGGGCTCGGGAAAAGAAAAAGAAAAGGGAAATAATAAAAGAGAAGGGGAGTGAGGGTTTGGGTTAAGAGTTTAGAAGGATTTAAAAGAAATGGAAAGGGAGTGGCTTGGATCGGGTAACAATCTAGGAAAATAAATTTAAGATGTTAGGGTTTTAAAATAAATAAAGTACTTGAAATATAAATAAGCAATTTTGCAAGTAACAAAAAAATACGGGTATTAGTGTATAAAAGAACTGGGTATTACATCTTACCACCCTTACAAAAATTTCTTCCTTGAAATTTAAAATAAACGATAAGCTATATAAAATAATATGCGAACAGCTACGATATCGAACACTAACATATAGTGATTTACAAAAAGAACATCTAGGTAAAAATCGAAGGTCTATATATGTATAAGAATGACTCAACTAAAACGATAAGTCTAAGTAAATACAGGACAGACCCATCTATAAGTCTAAGTACAAGAGGATAAAATAGCAGTAACAAACAATAGTGAAGGGTTTGCCAATAGGCCAAGGTATTTTAGAATAAATGTATCGATCAAACAATTTCAATATGACTTAGAAAACTCACATGGTGAAAATAAGAAACATAACACAAAATAATATGTGCAATATATGGTTGCGCTATCGAAAATTGGATGAATAGTAAAGTACTTAAAATGCATAAAACGGAAATAGTTAATACCACGCACTTTTCGATAAATACCAAATAATGAAAACTAAATTTTCGAATAACAATGTCCCTAAATGTAATTGTGGTAAAAGGAGATAGCACAAGAAATGTATAGGGGCTAGCCAGGGTTGGGATTTCAAATGGAGTATGATCCAAAAAGTCAGGGTGCGGTACTTCGTTCTGGATGTCGAAGGAGCTGGGGTCGGGTCAGCACAGGGTGTAAGGCGAACAGTAATGAATCTCGGGGGAAGAAATTTATTGGGAAGGAAAACAGCCGATACATCATGCGAATCAAAAATTGAAAGATTAGCGAACTCAGAAAATTTTATTATCACTCTCGAAAATTCCAAACAAGGCATCCTCGAAAAGTAAAAGATGGCCCTAAACTATACATAGATTTATTCGGCCAAAGGAGACAAAAGTTAAATCACGTCAGTCGCGGTTGTGGAAGTTCAGTAGGTTACAGTAGGCTCGCGCGCTCAGATAGGGGCGTCCATTTCCATAGCGCCTCGCAGGGATCGCCACTGGGGGTTCTTCCACCGCGAGGTCTTCTTCTTCTGGTCCTTCTGCCTCGACTGGGGCTTCTTCATCATGGTACGCTTCCCCGTGATTCGCCTCTTCTGGATCTTCTTCCACGGGATTTCCTGCCGCTGGATTCTCCTCAAGATTTTCCTCTCCTGGATTTTCTTCTATCGGGTCCTCCTCGGAATCTTCCTCTATTGGGTCTTCTTCGAGGTCCTCTTCTTCGTCATCAGAGTCGTTGATCATGTCGACTTCTGGGGCTGCGAATCCCTCACCCTCGGAATCGTTGTTTCCGAAAATCACCTGTGGACCGTTGATCTAGTCATCTGAACTCACCAGCATATAGTCCAAGGAAACGCACAACCGTGTGTCCTCATCTAGAGGCGGCGCTACTCCAGGGTGGGCCATGGCCTGAAAAGAAAAGTCATGATTAGATAGTGGAACACTTTAAGAAAATAATCAAGGATACGGAGCACAAGGAAAATATGCTGTAGGCAAGGACTGAAAAATTAAATTTTAGAATTTTGATGCAATGAATAGTAT
Organism: Agapanthus africanus; assembly: GCA_030015575.1. Taxonomy (NCBI): domain Eukaryota; kingdom Viridiplantae; phylum Streptophyta; class Magnoliopsida; order Asparagales; family Amaryllidaceae; genus Agapanthus; species Agapanthus africanus. The sequence continues at coordinate 456,136,116 of CM057349.1, forward strand.
AAGGAAAATAAGTGGCAAAGGGGACGTTACATACATCACAACTCAGAATTTCATTTCATTTCAACTAAAGTTCAACGGATACAAGATCTTAAACGAAAGGAAAATATTTACAAAAGAGTGACAACATTCTTTATTGAAAGCGAAAAGGCGATAATTCTTCTTTGATTTCCAGACCGCTGCATTCTCATCACGCTAGTTGAATCCCGCGCTGGGTCCGCACTATCCTCGAAGCTCGAACTACCTATCACTTAGCAGGAGTGGAGAGTGTGGACGAACTTCCTCCTTGTAGCTCCTTCCTTTTAGGGCAACCCTTGACAAGGTGTTCGCTGGATCCGCAAATCAGGCATTGCCCTTTGGCGCTGCGACAATCTCTCTGAAGGTGTCCCGGCTTCTTGCAGTATCCACAACGTTGAGCCTTCCGCTGCTTCCGTGGCTGGGGAACAAGTGGGCGCTTCATCTTCACCTCTTTTCCTTGTTTAACGGGGATTCCCTTACGATTGGAGGCTTCCGCTGGCGCCTGAGTCATCTGCCTTCTTAATCCTTCAGCTAACAGGCCGTTCGTTCGCTTCTGGACTTCCTTCCGACTTCGCAGTACATTCAAAATCTCGACGGTCTGATTCTGGGGAGTGGAAATAGAGAAAGAGTCGTTGGAAGACATGGTCCTGAAACAACAATTTTGAGGACGATATAAGGCACAAGCTTTAAGAATTAAAATACAATATGGATTAGGCAAGGAATCAAGAATATCGGGTGTGATGAAATTCAAACAAGTGGAAATCAACAGTAGAACTCCAAGTCACTCAAACAGAGTACAGTATTGTAACTATGCTGCAGTTCACAATTACAACCACGTAACTTTACTAAGTCATTCAAAACCCTAGCGGATGGATCAAAATGTATAGCAGAACACACTATGTGAATCAAGATCAAGAATAACGAGTTTACAATCTAAACCGAAGGATGTCTTAGATTGTCAAGCACTACACGGAAACTGCGATCCCAATCGAAGCAAAACCTGGCTCTGATACCAACAAAACCATGTCATGCCCCGCTTCCCAAAATACGGAATATGAGGGGTTGACAAGGCCAGCCATGCTCCTACGGTCGAGGAAATATCCCTCCGCAGTGACACTTCGGCTTCTAGCTTTACGTGGTAATCAGTAATCAATGAACAGGTAATGAGGAATGCGGTAACTAAATCAAAAGAATTAACCAGGTGGAGATCAAGGAAGTATAGCTCTGGGTCGCTGATCAAGATGTCTGCGATGTCCTCGAGGCACGTCAGGTTCTGGTCCAAGCTATATCTACTTCTCACTCTGAGCATGCATACTCAGGTCGTCAGAGCGACACGATAGCAATATATATATAGACACAACTATGAACTCGTGTAATAATAACGAATATGTAACAGTAATCAGAAGAATAAAGACGTGAACATGAAGTATCCAATGCAGGTATCTAATAGAGTAGGCAACAGTAAAGCAGTAAACAGTATGGCAGGTATGTTGAATCAGTAAGCAGTACATGTCAATGTCACCAACCCTATCAGTCTCTAAGTCTCACTGTACAGGTCGCTAAGCCTATCGTCAGTCCAAGTGTGAGAGTCAACCACGCAGGAGAATCCCCCACCCAAGAGTAGGACCCAAGGGCAAAGGAACACGGGCCCGAAACACGTATGATAATAATCAGTAACTCCATCCATACAACTCCCAAAATCACGATATAAGCCGGCAATGGGACTCCTGAGATTCTGTTGAATTCACACTCAAACTACCCCACACCCTGTGGTCTATATCAAACGCCAACCATAAACTCAAATACCAGTCGGTCCATGACAAGTCTAAGCGAGAACTGAAGACAGGGTCTCCATCAAGCACGTCTCGACCGATACCCAAGATAAATGGACAGTGTTTGGTACCTTACTTGTGACACCCATACAAGTGCTTCCATAATCGTCCCATACCAATTATAGTCACACTTATACACGTCCCACAGACGTCGACAATGCAATAAATCAGTAGGGTCCGCTGATTGTGTACAAGTATGTGTCACTTTCACTTATCCATTCATATTTAAACACTAACGTACTTGCGACAATCAAACACTAATACCTAATACTGGGTAATGCACATAATTACTAGGTTACCAATGCAATAACATCCATATAAAGTGATGAGAATACGATAATTAAGGCATGATTAAGACATCATCAGTCGGTATCCTACCACTTACATAATTTATCATAAATCATACATGCAAAATTTAGCTGAACAATGTAAAAGGGGTAAACAGGGTGTTTAATTATCTATCAATAAAAATTGGTTTCACGATAATCGGGTTTGAGGATCACTAGCTATGGCCATTTCATTTTAAGCGTTCACTGTTGGAAATCCGGTTTCAGAATCGGAAGTCCGTTTCGTAACGCATTTTAATCCCAGTTGGGATCGTATTTAGGTGACGCTATAGTGAACAACATTTAGGTCCATCAGTTAGGTTTCCACCGCAATTGGCGGATCAGTAATATACTATGGCGACAGGGAGTTATGGACAGGCTATGTTCGATGCATAAAATCTGCCTCTGCAGAATTCAGCAAGACATATCAACATTATAAAATGAGTTTAAAATATCAAACGGTTGAGGAATACAGTAAGACCAGTGTAGTAAGAAAGATAATTCAATTCCCTATGTAAAGATATAGGGTTCCGCACATTCTCTTATTTGAACAGTAATATACAGGGGGTTAGCAACAGGGGTTAACCGGGATTACCATTCTGGTCTGCAGTCCAGAATTGTAATCCTCCGCAATTATTTCTATCACAGTGTATTAAAATTCAGTGATAAATAGTATAATACAGTAGGTTAAATAGTTAGCTTCGATACGAGCCATCGAACGCTAAAATCCGGTTTATACACAATTTATTATAAATTTTATAGTTTGGCATGTACGAAGGTTTTCAGGTTTTACGACAGAATCTGGGACATTATTTTATGCGAGCAAACGACATAGTATTGGAACCAAAGTCTCTAGGTACGTTCCTTACAACTCGGGCCATCATATTTTATATGTTGCCGCCAATTTAACGGGGGTTTCCATTCGGACCGTGCATCGAACACTTGAAATATACGGGTCACGTAAAATGGGTAGGCGGAAATTATTAGTAACTAGAATTGTAACCTAACGATTTAGCATGAAGCAAGTATCAAACTTGCCTGAAGACGTTCGATGGTCACGAGGGTGATGATGACGGCAGCCTGCAGCGACGGCACGGTTAGCACAGCGACATGCACACGGCTACACACGGCTGGGATTCGAGTTTGGCCTCGGTGAAGAAGGCGGAGCTTGGAGGCGACGGTAACCGGAGGTTGTGGTCAAGGCCGCGATGATGAGAAGTCCGGCACGGCACCAGCAGCGGCGACTGCAGCGAGCACAGGGTGAACCCGGTAGCGATGAAGATGGTGTCGGGGTGCTGAGGGGGGTTGCTAGTGGAGGCACAGTTGGAGTTGCCGGCGATGGTTTGGTGGCAGAGAGGATGAAGTAGGGGACACCGGAAGGGGTCGTCGGCAATGGACTCGGCCGGCGGAGGAGGAAGCTCTGGCGCAGGGGTTGCAGGCGTGCGGTGCAAGCGAGGGGATGATGGCGAAGGGTTACAGCGCGGTGCTCGGGAAGAGGGTGGTGGGAGTTGGTCGTCGTTGTTGTCGTCGTGGGAGCCTAGCGTGGTGTTCGTCGGCGGCGAGAAGGTGTGCGGGGGAGGCTCGGTGAAGCTTGGGTTCCAGGCTCAGTTGTGCAGGCGAGGTGGGGGAAGGTGAAGTGAGGCTCAGGTTTTGGAGAGAGAAGAGAGGGAGGAATGACGAGGTGACGCCGGCGTGGGAGCTACGGCGATGGGCGATCGCGATCGTGGGCGAAAGAGTCAGAGGGAAGGTAGTGGGGAAGGAGGAAGAGAGAACGGGAGTGAGGGGGAGGAGTTAGAGTGGTGCGCGCGCAGTTCCGTGGTCGGGGTCGTGGTCGCGAGGAACGGGGCGTCGGCGATGCGACGTGGGCACGTAAGGAAGCGGGGACGTGGGCTCGCGGCGAAGGAAGGAGCGGGAAAATTTAGTGGGGAAGAAGGGAAATTAACGGGTCGGGTCGGGTTTGTTTGGGTGTGGGCTTGGGTGCGATGAGGAGCTGGGCCGTGAGGATTTTATTCGTTTAATTCCTTTTGCAAAGGAATAGAAAAGGAAGTGGGCTGGGGATTAAAAGAAAAATAAAGGGAAAAGAGAGAGGGATGGGCCGGGCTGGGGGTTGAAAATAATTGGGAAAAGGGAGAGAGGGATGGGCCGGGCTGGGGGTTTATTTATTTGTTTAATTCATATTATTTGCTTTCCCTGGCTGGGCTGAGGAAGTGCTGGGCTGATTTGTTAATATATATATATATATATATATATATATATATATATATTTTTTTTTTAGGGAAATGGATTTATATATATATATTTAGAATTTGTTTGGTTTTCTTTGGGCTGGCTGGGTTTAGGGAATTTGTTTAAATAAATTTTGGTAGGGGAAAAATGGAAGTGGGCTGATGTTTGGAAGGGGGAAAACGGGCTGTGAAGAGAGGGGAGAGTGGCTAGGCTCGGGAAAAGAAAAAGAAAAGGAAAATAATAAAAGAGAAGGGGAGTGAGGGTTTGGGTTATGAGTTTAGAAGGATTTAAAAGAAATGGAAAGTGAGTGGCTAATGGATCGGGTAACAATCTAGGAAAATAAATTTAAGATATTAGGGTTTTAAAATAAATAAAGTACTTGAAATATAAATAAGCAATTTTGCAAGTAAAAAAAAAATACGGGTATTAGTGTATAAAAGAATTGGGTATTACAGGTTTCGTCTCTCCCGGTATAGGGAATTGATGTTGCGCTATACTCGATTGGCTATAACAGGAAGTCCCTGACCATGGTTGTTGATGAGATTTATGAGTAAGTGTTATCAGTAGTTTCTCGTACCGTTATAGGCCACACATCGGCATGACTTATCAAGTTATTGGGGTCTGACGATTTCACCCCCAGACTCGATATGCAACATATCAGACGAACAGACCGGACTGTACGGTAACTGTTACCTATAGGCTTCATGGAAGTTTGGACAAGCTTGCTTGTTGATCTTCTATTCGCTCAATACCTGAGTAGCCGTTACGTCCGGCTAGTACCGCTGACGGCTTGTGGGCAACTGATGTGATCATTACCCACTGCTGGCGTATTGACGAGTCTTCAGAGTCTCACACAGAAGTTTCTTAGTTCAAGCGAAACGAAATAGGACGCATATGTTGATATGTGCGGGGGCTTGATTAAATACGAGTATGTGATACCGTATTCTAATCTGGCGGTTATTCGTTATCAGTCAGGTTATATGCGATATAACCAGATTGTTGAATCAAGTATTGATTTGATAATGTGATATACAGATAAATGATATTAGTCGGTTATATGTGATATAACCGGATTATTAAATCAAGTGTTGATTTAATAATATGATATATATTTATATTTGATATATATATATATATATATATATATATTAACTAGTATTATTAGCTCACTAATTAAATTCTTCATTATATATATATATATATATATATGTATGTATGTATGTATGTATATATATATATGTATGTATGTGTATATGTATGTATACATACTTAGCATGATAGGATTTTCTATTTCGTGAAAATAGAAAATGAAAAGAAAATTTGGGAGACTTTTGAGGGTACGGGCAAAGCATGATTTTTATCATTTTTATATTACTCTTGACTCACTATTGAAGTATGGTTCTATTTTTTATTTGGAAAAAATGGCATGCTTCAATAAGTGAGGGTTTTTTGGTAAGCCATTCCACACTTGGTTATTTTCCAAGCTTATTTGTCTTAGCCATTTTTCTTGAGCTCCTTACTCTCTCAATTTTCTTTCTTCTTCCTCATTCATGCTTCAAGCTCTAAACCATCACATGTGTTGTGAACCTTAGAGCTTGAGATCCTAAGTGAGCAAACAGAACCCCTATTTCACCATCCTACACTTGATTATTACTCAAGTGTAGTGTGTTTCCTTCACTAAAGAGTTTAGTGAAGAGCTAGCTTGAGCTAGAGGGACTTCAGGTGGATCATCTTCAGCACGAAGATCACGAAGGAGGCTCGTTCAAACTTCAAGTGGAGCTACGAGGAATCATAGGGACTACAACCCGGAGCATTTGAAGCGAAGGACTCGATCAACAAAGATTGTTGTTTTTATCCTTAGCTTAAAGTTTTTGATATCATGTTTAAAACCCTAATCTTCTAGTTAGATTCTAAGTTAGTGTTCATTATCACCATGAAATTTTGAAAATTGCATGTGTGATGCTCGTTTTAACCCTATCGTGGTGCTAGTAAACACTTTCATGGTATTAAAGACAGGCTAGAACATTAAGGAAAGTCTTTACGACGTTAAAGTGTTCGATCGGTTTCCGAAGCCGGATTTTTGGCAAGTTTCTGTCGATTTTTCAAAAGCTGGAATTTTTAAAATTAAAAATATGCAGAAAATCGTGCGGGGTTTTTAATGGATCCTCAAGAAATTTAAGGACCAAACTCTATCAAACGGCCGCGGAACCGCGGCCAAACCCCATGTTTGGCCGCGGTTCCGCCGTATGTTAGTGGAGTTGAGGTGTATTTTTTCTTGTGCTGCTCCATTTTGTCATTTTGCACTCTCTGGGTATTTTTTATAAGACTCAAGTTGTTGAGATCTCTCGGATTTGTAGGTGTTTGAAAATTGATCGAAATGTTTAGCGTCGTATAGATGATGATGATATGTGATACAATATTTGGAATCCAGCATAATTGGTTTTGTGAAAATTAGTTGGTATTTTGTAAATCTAGCATTGTAATCTTTTTTGATCGATTGCCACGAAGTTTTGATTCGGATCGAAACTCCGTCGCAATTGCGTATCGTACGTGAATACTCGCCGGATAACATTACTACATACCCGCGCCTCACAACCCCTACCAAGTGACTGTAGGAGAACCCCGTTGCTAAAAGCACCCACTCGGGTGCTCACGGTCATGGTGTTCCGCCTAAGTGCACTTTGTCGACGGCATCGGAGGTGTGACCATCTACTAAAGTTTCCGACGAGCATTCGATCGGGTGGTCGGAAATCTTGTTGATTTGCCCGACTAAGTTATTGAAAAGTGTTTTCGATTTGAAGACTAAAATGCAAGGTTTATAGGTTAAGCATGAAATTCGGAATATGCGATATTCCGAGTTTATGATGTCTGAGGAAATACGGATTCTAATTATTGTAGTTTTTCATTTTTTTCTGCGACCGTAAGTGTAATATGTGGAGTATCCCAAATCTCGTTGCTATATGTCAACAGAATTTGGGATACGCGTATTTACTTACGTTGATAACATTTGATGTTATGTGTTGCTGTGATATGTTATATTGGATCGTCATGAATGAATAGCCGGGATTTTTATGCGAGATGAGAGTTTTTCAATTTTCATTCATGTAAAATTTGTATATAATATTCTTTTATTGGGACACCTCCGGGTTGAGGATGATGTCACCATTGATATATATTATTTACTTTTCCACATTAGGATAGACCCAAGGCGAAGAGCACAAGTAACTGGGTTCTGGAGTCCAGTAGGAGACCATCTCGAGGAGTCGAGACTGGGTCTCCTAACTCTAGAATTGGCAGGGTTGCTTGCCGCTCTCGTAGGGGTTTAAGGATATGGGTTTGGCTATTCATCACGACCATGAAATCCGTATTTTTCATTATTGGCTTAATTTAAAACACAGACCTCCTAATATATCCGATATTTCATATGTTGACTTTTGCTGCTTGGTTTTATGATGTGATCATATAACTGCGTGAGACGAATGCTATTATATATATGATATATAATAAACGTTGCTTATGTTTTGCACCCGCGCTAGTCCAGCCCCCGCTCTGCCGTTAGTTAAGTAACCTAACAGTGCATGACGGGGCCCCGTGGCAAATACGGATGGCATAAGCGTACGTTCTATTTTTGTTTCATTTTCTGTGATATTTAGGAAATATTAAATGATGAGACTTCATTAATGAGATTAATGAAAAGAAAAGAAAGCTAAAGATATTGTAGAATCAAAAGTTTTTAAAAAGGTAGCTCTAGTTCTTACTTTGCATAGTGATATTCCTTGATGAATATCCAGTACCTCATTCGATGAGGAAAGAGCCGAGATCCCTTCACCAGGAGTGACCTCTTTAGCAAAACTAGTATATACTACAACCCACTCGGTTTTGTTTTTATAGCTTCTCTAGTTCTTACTTTGCATAGTGGTATTCCTTGATGAATATCCAGCACCTCATTCAATGAGAAAAGAGCCGAGATCCCTTCACCAGGAGTTACCTCTTTAGCGAAACTAGCAAAGGCTACAAAAAACACTCCTTTTCAAATCACTAAATTCTACAACGATATCAAGTTCATTACGTTAAAGGTTTTCTTAAAAACTAGCCGTAGCCCTCCGTCATTTCAGATAAGTACTATTTAGTATTCGTGTTGCGTTTGTTGACCATTGTCAAGGCGTAGTGTGCGGTAGCTGATTAGTGCCTATCCGCCGCATGTGATGCGATTGGATTAGGGTAGTCGTACGAGTTTGTTGACCATAGTTAAGGGTCGTACGGGTGGGTTTAATTCAATCACGAAATGACGGGTTGAACTTGGCTAGCACTTATGATTTGTTGACCATAGTTAAGGTCATAAGTTGCTAGGGGTAAAAACAAATATTTAGGATTTCAAGTGTTGAAATTTGCAATGAGATTGCATACCTTCTATGAGATAGTTGGATCCCGATACCCACTACGAGTAAGAGTTATTCCTGGGAGAGTTTTCCACTTTACAATTAGCCGATCCATTAAGTGTCTAAGAAAGGTGTTAACGGGATGATGCTCCTGCGGAAACGGGGTTATTTAATTAGTACCATGCGAAAGCATGGGAAGACTCTCTCGGAGTACCAATATCTGCCTAGCTGAACGATCAGCGAACTTGTAGGGTGTAATTAATCTCGGCTAATCTTACCTTTTATGGTTTGAAAGAAGATTTGATAAAAATATTGGGAGCTATCCTGATTAGATAAGATAATAACCAATCTAATCTTGCAAAGAGCGCATGCTAATGTGTTTCCTTCTCTCTCTCTTTCAAGGTAGTGACCAATGACACGTCTTAATCAAGATAATAATATGGATGTATTGACCGAACCTGCTTATCATACTGGGCTAGGTTTAGCTCTATCTTATGACTGTCATAAGTCTGAGTAAGGAATAGGGGAATACCCGGATTCCCACTCCACCTGAACAAAGAAGGAGCATACAGATGTGTCTTCTTCGGGTGTGTTCGTTACCGAGAATTGTTTCTCAGTTTGCTCTACGTCCTGAGTATTGGATACCGGATCAGGATCCCACGTATGTAATTTGTTATATAGGCTAAAGAAAGGTAGAGAACTGGAAAAGGGTGATAAGTCTCTAGTAGCAAGAAATGGTGCAATTGTTGCAGCCAAAGCAATTGGCGAATATCACCAGTGTTACCAATTGATAATATATTGATTCTGAACGACTGTTACTACGTACCAAAGATGATATGCAATATTATATCGGTTTCTTTGCTAATTAAAGAAGTATATAATTTCACATTAGAGGATAATGTTATGAACATTTTTCTAAATTAAGTGTTGATTGGGTTTGGTACGTTGTGTACCGGTATATACATTCTGAATCAAACTACAGTTCTAAATATATAGAACACACACAAGAGGAAGAGTTCAGAAATGAACGAAGCCTACTTATGGTATTGTAGACTAGGTCATATCAATGCGACAAGACTAGCTAAGTTATATAAAGATAGATATTTTAATCCGTTTGAATTTACATCCTATGAAACTTGCGAACCATGTCTCAAAGGTAAAATGACCAAAACCCCGTTTACTGGACACGGAGAAAGAGCTACTGAACTCTTGGGACTGATACATAGTGATGTATGCGGTCCTATGTCTACTCATGCCAAGAATGGTTCCTCGTACTTGTTAGTTATATGTATGCCTTAGAGACCATTACTGTACATGTGATGTATATTGTAGTGGATGCTTGGACATATATAGGGAAGGCTTTCTTGCTCGACATGATAGTATGCTATCTGGTTGCACTTTATTTTAACATGTACACTTATTGTCTCTCTATTACATGTTGATAAAGGCCTTAAGATGAGTACTTGACTACCAGGATTATGATGCGGATCATACTAGTGGGGCAGAGGTAGTCGACAAGTACATCCTTCAAATGTTCCTAGTCGTGGGAATTATCGAGACAGGGCATCGATACTCCAGAGTAAACTAGAGTATACGCTTCTTGACCCATATGATGGGCGATGGATGATCCCATATCCATTGGTGTTTGACATCAGAGAAGGTATATGGGTGCTCAGTGGAGACCGGGTACACTGAACGGACTCACCGAGAACTCCTAGACGGTATTATACCTATCGTCAGATAGCAGTTATCTGATGACACTGGTACAGGTTAGTCTGTCGACCCGAGATCGTCATAGAGTCTTGTATGATTCCAGCTGTGCTTTGATTTCCACCATACCACGTTCAAGAGATCATGCAAAAAGATGGTTTTTGGGTACAGTCTTAAGTCACATGGAGGCAATGAGCGATAGGAGGGGATTCGTCTCTCCCAGTATTGGGGGTTGATGTTGCGCTATGCTCGATTGGCCATAACAGGAAATCCCTGGCGAGGATTGCTTAGATCTACTGGTAAGTGTTATCAGTAGTTTCTCGAACCGTTATGGACCTTGAATCGGCATGACTTATCAGGCTATTGGGGTCTGACGTTATACCACCCTCAAGCTGTGATATGCGACATATCTGACGAAGAGATCGGACTGTACGGTAGTGTTGCTGATTGGATTCGCGGGAGTATGAGCAGACTTGCTTGTTGATCTTCTGATCGCTCAATACCCGGATGGCCATTACGTTTAGCAGATCGCTTGCGGCTTGTGGGCGTTTGATATGATCATCACCTACTGTAGGCATATTGACGAGTCTTTAGAGTCCTACACATAGGTTTCCTGGTTCATGCGAAATAAAGTAGGAGAACATATGTGATATGTGCGGGACTGAGATTAATACGAGTATGTGATACCGTATTTTATTCTCACGATATGTGATATCGGTCGGTTATATGTGATATAGCCGGGTTATCGGATCAAGTGTTGATTCGATAGATTGTTATATTAGATATTAGCCGGTTGTATGTGATATAGCCGGATTATTAAATCAAGTGTTGATTTAATAATTTAATGTATAATTATATATATGATATATTAATTTACATTAACTAATATTAGCTCACTTAAACATTTCTTTTTCTCACTTGTGTGCATATAGTATATATGTGATATATATTAATGTACATTTTATTGTGTCATGCTTGATGCCACATACAACATGGGTGTACGAGACTTACACCATGCTTATGATAATCCTAAGGTTTTATTTATTTAAAGTTAATCAAAATTAATGGTAATTAGTCACATGGTTGAAGCTTGTGGAACTATTGACCAAGTCCACTAATTTTGTTTTACTTGTAGATATTTATTAAGCTAACCAATATTGTTAGCCATGGTTTATTCTCTACATGAGTTAGTGTATGACACTAACTCACATATGGTTGCTTTTCTCACCTCATGAGTTTCATTCTCTTCCTCACTTTATCTTCTTCTTCCTCATGTAAAAGCGTTCTAGCTTTTGAAAAGGTGATGAAATATTGTGAGAAAAATTAATTTAAAGTGAGCCCATTTCCTACTTCATCATCATCTACTATATTAGCCATTTAGTTTAGGGTGTTTACTTCACTAATCTACCATTAGTGAAGAGGTAGCATGAGCTTGAGTCTTCTCGACGTAGATCATCTTCGGTCTCAAAAATTTCGAGCAAGTTTGTTCATTTCTTCATGTGAACCCTTACTAGAGTTCGGGTGTTCACTACTTGGAGCGAAGGGACTACTATACGGAGCTTTAGAAGTGAAGGACCGGTCTACAAAGGTTGTATTCGTCATTCACTTAGATGTAAAGTTGTTTGCATTGCCAGTTCGTCTAAATCTCTAGTTAAGATTCTGGATTAGGGTTCTTTAGTACGGCAAAAAATTTGAATTTGGCATGGACAATACCTCCCGAAACTTTGCTGCCGCCCTAGGGAACCCAATAGTGGTATCATAGCCGAACTAGAGAATTAGACGATGTGTATAGGATTATGAAACCGAAACAACTCCGAAACACCCGATATGAAAATCTAGTTTCTGTCGAATTTTTAAAGGTTTCAAAAAATTTTTTTAGCAACCGTGGAATGTTGTATGTGATATGACATGAACACCAAGAAAAGTTAAAGGGGTTTGCTCGGAGAATGGCCGACCACAACAAGGGAAAATCCGAGCTCCTCGGCCTATTTGAGGAATTTTGACTTCAAATTTTCATGGTGTTCCAGTCTCTGGGTTTTGGTGTTTCAGGTGTTGCTTGTTTTTGCTAAATTTGCATGTGATGTTAAGTTTCTGCAAAGGCAATTCGAAGTGTTCCGGAATCGTAATTCTAACATCATTTCGGGTTATTTAGACGACGTTAAAAAGTTTGAACGAATATCAATAACTCATATTTTCCCTCGCTGGAAATTTTCTAAGAATTGGATTTTTTCCAAGTTTAAAATCTTCAGAAAATCATGCAAGCGATTCTGTGGACCCTCTAGAAGAATGATACCCAAACTCGACTTTTTGGATCGCGGAACCGCGGTTATCCTCTAGGGTTTGCGGCAGTTCCGTGGCGACATGAGTGAGGCATGGGTCGGCCCTTCTACGGATAGTTCATAAGTGCCGTGGCATGTTCTGGGTACTTTTTGAACTCCGCTCAAGTGTTGAGCTCTTTGGAAAATTTTGGGTGTTTGTTTATTCGATCGAAAAGTTTAACATCGTCTAGTTATCAGTGATTGTGATACAATATTTGGAATCCACAAAATTAGTTATGAGATAACTAGTTTGAATTTTATAAATCTAGCAGTTTAGTCTCATTTGATCGGTTGCCACGGAATTTTGATATGGATCAAAAGACCGTCGCAATTACGTAGTGTACGCGGATACTCGCCGGGTAACCTTACTAGATAGTCATGCCCTACAGCTCCGACCAAGTGACTGTAGGAGAACCTCGTCGCCAAAAGCATCCGTTCGGGTGCTCGTAGCCGCGGTGTTCCGCCTAAGTGCACTTCATCGACGACATCGGGGGTGCGGCCGTTTACTAAAGTTTCCGACGAGCATTCAATCAAGTTATCGGGAATCTTATTGAATTACCAGACAGGTTATTAAAAAGTGTTTTCAATATCGAGACTAAAATGCGAGGTTTATAATTGTTAGGCATGTGATGTCTAAGGAATTCATTAGTTTGGGCATGAAATCCAAAGTATGTGATACGTTGGGTTTATGATATCTAAGGTGGTTGCGGATTCCAACTGTTGTGGTTTTTTACTTTCTTTTCTGCGACCGTAAGTGTAATATGTGGTGTATCGCCGGTTTCGTTGCTATATGTCAACGACAATTGGGATATGCATATTTACTTACGTTGATGATATGTGCTGTTATGTGTTGCCGTGATATTTTATATTGGATCGTCGTGTTTTGAATAGCCGGTTTTTTTTATTTGAGATGAGACTTTTTCATTTTCATTCATGTAAAAACTTGTATGTAATATTCTTTTATTGGGGCACTTCCGGGTTGAGCATGATATCACTATTGATGTATATTATTTACTTTTCCGCATTAGGATGGACCCAAGGAGGGGAGCACAAGTAATCGGGTTCTAGAGTTCAGTGGGAGACCATCTCGAGGAGTCGAGACCGGGTCTCCTAACTCTAGAATTGGTAGGGTTGCTTGCCGCTCTCGTAGGGGTCTAGGGATGTGGGTTTGGCAATTCATCACGACCGTGGAATTCACGTTTTTTATTGGCTTAATTAAAACATGGAATTCCTAGTATATCCAATATTTCATATGTGTTCTTCTGCTACTGATATTCTGTGATGTGATCACTTTATATGTTGAGACGAATACTTATATTATATATATAATGACATATAGTAAATATTGATGCTTTCGTTTCTTCTGTGACGCTTAGGAAGCATAATTGATGGGACTTCATTAATGAGATTAATGAAAATAAAATAAACTTAAAGATATTGTAGAAACTTGTTTTAAAAACTGGTAGCTCTAGTTCTTACTTTGCATAATGGTATTCCTTGTAGAATATCCAGCACCTTATTCGATAAGGAAAGAGCCGAGATCCCTTCACCGGGAGTGACCTCTTTAGCGAAACTAGCAGATACTACAACCCACTCGGTGTTGTCTTTTGATTGCTTTTTAGTTCATGCTTTGCATAGTGGTATTTATGAAATATCCTACACCTTATTCGATAAGGAAAGAGCCGAGACCCCTTCACCGGGAGTGACCTCTTTAGCAAAACTAGTAAAAGCCTAAAAAACACTCCTTTTCAAAATCACTCGATTCTACAACAATATCAAATTCATTATACAAAAGGTTTTCTTAAAAACCTGTCGTAGCCCTCCGTTATTTCAGATAAGTAATTTTTACTATTCGTGCTGCGTTTGTTGACCTTAGCCAAGGCGTAGTGTGCGGTAGCTAATTAGTACTTATCTGCAAGCATATGATGCGATTGAGTTAGGGTAGTCGTACGGCTTTGCAGACCTTAACCAAGGGTCATACGAATGGGTTTAATTCAATCAAGAAATGACGGGTTGAACTTGGCTAGCGCTTATGATTTGTTGACCTTAGCCAAGGTCATAAGTTGCTAGTGGCAGAACATTATCGGGAATTTCAAGTGTTGAAATTTACAATGAGATTGCATACCTTCTATGAGATAGTTGGATTCCGATACCCACTGCGAGTAAGAGTTACTCCTGGAAGAGTTTTACACATTACAATTAGCCGATCAAGTAGGTGTCTAGAAAGGTGTTAACGGGGTTACGCTCTTGGAAAAATGAGGTTTATTTTAATTAGGTCCGTGCGAAAGCACGGGAAACCTCCCTCAAAATACCGACACTGGCCTGGACGAAAGATTGGCGAACTTGTAGGGTGTAATTAATCACGGCTAGTCTTACCTTTTAGGATTTGAAGGAAGATTTGATAAAAACTGTGAGAGCCATCCTGATTCGATAAAATAATAACCAATCTGATCTTGCAAGAGCGCACGCAGAGTGTTTTCTTCTCTCTCTCCTGGTAGCGACCATGTCACGCCTTAATCAAGATAATAATATGGATGCATTGACCGAACCTGCTTAGTATATTAGGGAACGTTGGTTCCGCTCCAACTTATAATTGTTATAAGTCCGAGCAGGAAATATGGGAAAATCCGGATTTTCACGCGACCCAAATGAGGAATATGCATGTTGATGTATATTTTTCGGGCGTGTTCATTACCAAGAACTGTTTCTCAATATCCTCTACGTCCTAGGTATGAGATACCGGATCAGGATCCCACATATGTAAGAGTTACATGGGCTACAGAAAAGTAGAGAACTGGGATTGGGTGATATGTCTCTATGTGTGTCACGACCCGAAAAGTACGGAACATGACCGGCACTTAAACTACGAAACGTCTCGAGGCGTGCGTAATCTAAGTAAGCCAAAACCCAGAAATCCAAACCAAATAAAGCAGTAGAGTGAAGGAAAAACCAATTTTAAAGAAAGAAGTTAAACAACATAAGCCGATGTATGCATTTTTAAAATCTCAAGTCTTTTCTGAAAATTTCGGCAGAGTTTCCTTTATAAAAATCGACCCCAAACGGGTACAAACCTGATAAAATATATATAATGAATAAAGGCATCCCCAAGCAGGAGATAGCTCTTCGTCAATTGACGGTCACAACCACGCAAGCAATATAATATACAACGCCGAAGGGCGAGGATCAAACTCAAAAGAAAACCCATATCCACCAGAAAACCATAATAATACAGCGCGCGACTCTAAGGTCGAAAGAATAAACACTGGTCTTCTATGTCTATCAAATAATACAAGTCTGGTTGATGGAGTTTTACAAGATACAACTGAAATAACAAATATACAATGGTGGTCCTGATGCAAAAGAACCCACCTACCAAAGCAATCACCCGGAAGGAACAGTGTGCCAACAAAACCGCAATGAAACCTGACGGCAAAACCTGCAAGAAACTGTGGCACAACGGGGGTAAGTTGCCAACTCGTGAGTAGAAAACATTTACGAGTAGAAATCGCATGCATGACGCTATCCTAGGTCATATCAAGTAATATCCTCAAATAAATATCCTGGTCCCTCTATGTATAAGTGTAATACTACATGCTCGTGTTAGTACCTCAGATAGCCACATATCAGATTTATGATGCATGAATGCATTACAAATGAAACAGAATATATCGTGAATGAGACAACTGTTTTCTTTATTTAATGAGATTTCTGTATGTATATAAATCGCGTATCATCAATTAAATTGACAGATAAAACAGTGTCCAGTATCGACACAAAACATAAATCTCAGTATCTCAATACCTCAGGCTCCGACTATCCGGACTGGCCTGTATCATCGAATCTCAATATCTCAGTGTCTCAAAATCTCAATATCTCAATATCTCGGGCTCCGTCAGTCCGGATCGGCCCATATCATCAATCACACGACTACGAACGGTATCCTCCGGATATCCGCCGCGCCAGGTAAAATCACCGGTAGGCAGTCTGCCCCTGCCGGGCTCATCGTCTACAACTCGAGCTTCTTGCCCCGGGGTACCTTACCGGGCCCACCATGTACCCGAGACGGTTCATCCAACTCCTCGAATCGGGTCTCGAAAACATCTCAGAACCGAGAAAACACCATGGTGAACAATACTCAACATGTCAAGAAAAACCGCATTTTTCTCTTTAAAATAATTCATCAGTTTACAAAACTTTCACATGCGGTTTCCAAATCCAGAAAATATCAAGAAGAATCCGAAATCATCAAGTCACCATGTCAATAACAATGAAAACCGGCATAAATCTCCATAATACTGCATGACCAATGAATATATGAGTGTATCTGATATCATGCAATAAATGCAATAGTTAACTAGCATAAGAAAGCCATAACATGTTGCAACTATCAACTAGTAAGCTATGTCCATGAATAGTATTTTCTAAAGTGTACGTGACATGGCAATTACCGATGATGATGTGTGTGAGCCGGCAAGCAAGTGTACGTGGAACATACGCATCATCGGTAATGGTGCTGGTGTCCTGATAGCAGGGGTTCATAATAATTACAGATAACATATGTATAAGCATGCAATGCGATGAAACATCTTGAATATACAGAAAGTGATATAGTAACAGCAACACTGAAGAATAAACCTACCCAATATACTAGTCATACAGTTTGATATTTTAAAGTACTCACGATTCACTGCATTTGAAAACAAGTATGACTCAAGCTCAAAAGGGTAAGGAAATCCACCTAGGTCTGAATCGACCTATATATATATCTAGTAGTCGGTGATCTCGCCTCAGTAGTATCCCGTACGATATAATAAATAATATGCTATCCTCGAGTCAAGAGTGCGGATCTATCCTTATAACTATATCTCGTACAGTAAATCTATCGTACGACATCCCAAATCTAGGTACGGTTCAAATATCA
Source organism: Agapanthus africanus (assembly GCA_030015575.1). Classification (NCBI taxonomy): domain Eukaryota; kingdom Viridiplantae; phylum Streptophyta; class Magnoliopsida; order Asparagales; family Amaryllidaceae; genus Agapanthus; species Agapanthus africanus. The sequence goes on from CM057349.1 coordinate 456,153,843, forward strand.
CATTTATCTCATTATTCATCTGGTATCCACATCATCACTTATCGAGAGCAGGGGTACTGATCTAAGTCGAGTACACTACTAATATCATCAACAATATCATGATCTGGTTACTGATCTAAAGCCTCATACAATTCGATGTCATCAACACATATTATCATATAGAAGTATACATCGCCCAAGCGATCCTTATAAATATCATAACATATCTCATCTCATATCTCGATCATATATCAACTATCATATATATATATATCATCATCCACATGGTATCGTCGTCCAACGATCCGCTATAACATCATGACATATCTCGGTCACATATTAAATATCTCACGGCATCATGCCCGATCATATCGACTCATTCCCAAGTATCATATAACATCCTCATCATCCAAGCATATGAATACCAATATATATATGTCCCCAATACGCACAAGGAAGTAAATATATGTGAGTATGTGTTTGTGCGTGTATGCAGATCTTTTCTCTATGTTTTCGTGACTAAGAAATCGACTAAAATCCTTTCTTCAATTCTCGCTAACACTAGAACCATGGTCTCCTAAAGCTCCTCTTGCTAAGTGTCCATATCTCTTAACAACATATAAATGTATATCTATATTACATCACATCCATTCTCACAACTTTGCGGGGGTGCTATACGCCATCCACCCGACTTCCCCCGTAGATATAAATCTACCCACCTTGCTCTTCGCTTTCCGTTGCCGACATCGTCACGCCCTTTCTTGTCGTCTTGAAGTCCTCGTGGGGTACCTACACATTGTAACGTATCGTGCCGCATTAAAACCCAAGTCAAAACCAAAACGACATGCTACAAGCCTATAGGTTAGAACCTATGGACTACGCCTTTCAAAACCACCAAATAACACTCGATTTCGACGTACAAACGTCAAGTGATCGAATACAACACCAATTACAAAAATCCAGAATTCACAATACGTAAAACGAAACCCCGAATCAAAACAGCAACTCTTGAAAATTGTCCCAGATTTTACCCTAGGTGAAATTAGCCAATTTTGCATATATGGAGGGTCTAATTTACTGGAGATAAAGCCACAGGACAAAAATGAACACCAATGGTCCCACCCTGGCCGCAATTTGCGGCCAGATTGATTAAAATTGCGGCCAGAACATGGAGGGGGTGGCTCAGGTTTTGGGGTTAGCATCTAGGTTGCCTGCATGTATCACTGTCTTCGCTAAATATTTTTCAGGTCACCCGGGTGTTAACAGATTTCATTATACACTCACAGAATCCACAATTCTTCCGATATCGGGTTTCTAAGTTCGTATTCCGGGGTTAAGTCTCAGGTTTTAGTCCAATATGATATCACTAATAGGGGTTTAAGGTCACTACTAAGTCAATTACACTATCTCAATTTAAAATTCCTTCAAACCCTAATTAGGAATTTTCAAAGTTCATCAAACCGTATCAAAACACTTCTAAACTTGTATGGGTGCTAAGGTAATGGAAATACAAAGCTAATGGTGCAGAAATCAGCTCATTTGGCAACTCAAGAATTTTCTTGAGTTGCCCCAAGTCTCTAAAATCCTTGCTTTCTTGGTCCAAAGTGTTGCTAAAGGGCTTGTGCACATTTTTTGTGAAGTGGGGATGGACTTTGGATGAAGATTTGATGATGTTTTGGGGGTTGTGGTGGAGGAGGGAGAGGGGGTGCTGTCATGTTTGAGGAGAGGGAGAAGAATGAATGATGAAGGTGATGAAGACAATGAGCCATGACCATGTTGACCCCTCACCTCTCTCTCTCTCTCATGCCCATACCTCTTGACTTTTCCTTTCTTTTCTTTTCTTTTTCTTTTCTTTTCTTTTTTTCCATTTCATTTTTAAACCCAACATATAAATCCCAAATGAAACCATGGTTATTAAAATGTAACACAAGTGTAAAATACGACACGGTGCATGTTTTGCAAAAAACAAGCTTAATTCGCGATTAGCGATATTTAATCGCGATTAGCACTAAAAGTGAATATAATAAATCATAAAAAATTCATAATTCGCTTAATTCATTTAAAACACCCTCATCTCAGTAATTTCTATAATTTTCCAAATTTTTCCCAATTTATCGGTATTTAATTATACCAAAATATTAAAATACACAATATATTTATTATTTAATCATAAAAATTCCCAAAAATAATATTTTATTTTTCTGAAATGTTACAATGTGTTAGAGAATGATGCAATTGTTGCAGCCAAGTTAGTTGGCAAATATCACCTTGTATCACCAAGTGGTAAATACATTGATTCTGAACGAATGTTATTACATACCGAACCTGATATACAGCATTATATCAGATTTTTTTATTAAGTTAAAGAAGGATATAATTCTATATTGGAGGATAATATTATGAATATTTTTCTGAATCAAGAGTTGATTGGATCAGGCACGTTATATAATAGCATATACGTTCTAAATCAAACTATGGTTCAAAGTAACTAGAATACACTCAAGAGGAGTAGTTCAGAAATAAACGAATCCTTCTTGTGGTATTGTAGACTAGGTCATATCAATACGACACGACCAGCTAAGTTACATAAGGATAAATATTAGAATTCGTTCGAATTTTCATCTTATGATACTTGCCAGTCCTGTCTCAAAAGTAAAATGACCAATACTCCGTTTACTGGAAACAGAGAAAGAGTTATTGAACGCTTGGGATAGATACATGATGATGTATACGGTCCTATGTCTACAAATGCCAAGGTTGGTTCTTGGTACTTCATTACATTCATTGACTATCTCTCAAGATTCGGACATGTGTTCCTGTTGAAACACAAGTCTGGAACTTTTGAGAAATTCAAGAAATATAAGCTTGAAGTTAAGAACCAGATGAGTAGAAGTATTAAGTCCTTCGATGTGATCGAGGAGCAGAATACTTGCGCATGGAGTTCCTGGAGTTCTTAAAAGGAGAATGTGATTCTCTCTCGGCTTACTCCTTCGTATACACCACAACGCGGCGGTGTATCGGGGCGGAGGTATCGCACCCTATGAGATATGGTGAGCTCTATGATGAGTACTGCTGAGTTGCCTATTTCTTTTTGGAGTTACGCACTTGAGAAGCTGCATACCTATTGAATGGGGTTCCAACCAAATCAGTGCCTACCATTCCATATGAGATATGGTATGGGAAGAGACCATGTCTGTAACACCCGAGTTCATTTATACCAATTCCAGTTTCTGTATTCACCTATCCATGGAATTTTTCTTGATTTAGCGTATATGGGTGCGAATAGTATTTTACAGTTTACTTCGCATTCGATCCGCTTGCTTGAACCTATTTAATCCTTATTTATTGTTTACCTTGACTAGTTGCATGGGCATGTGCGTTTCATGATTAGTACATGCTGGCATTTTACCTGGTATCGCGTCTTTTATCATATAACATTCTAGGTCACAGAAAATAATTTAAAATTACATTTTATAGCCTGCTTGATACCCAAAACCCGGTGGTAGCATCCGCGCATCTTGTTCTCGTCCCGTTCAGTGAAACGGACGTGTTTGGATGGCTACGCGCACGTACGTGCATCCGTTCTTAGGGGTACGCATTTTCTTTACCTGAGTACTTGTTTTGAAATTTGGACATTGCACATATTTTTAATATTTCAAATCCAAAATTTTGGACCCGACCCGGGCACTTTTCTGAATTATTTTGCATCCCGCCAAATTCTAATTATTTAAATATTTTTAAAATTCATTAACCTATTTCATCAGATAAGATTTTTTTGGTAAGTTAACAGATGAGAATATTTTTTAGCAATGGAAATCTTTTCCCTGTTTTCCCCAGCCAATGAAATCATTCTTTAAGATATTAAAAATCTTTTATAATTTTTTCCTAAACCTTTTTCTAACCCCCGCGAGCCGATCACATTTCTTTGTTTTGTGCCGAGCCCACACTTCTCTCTCTATCTTCCCCCTCGCCGTCTCTCTCTCTCTCGCCCTTCTCTTTCTCTCTCTCTCTCCTCTCTATTCTCTCTTTATCTCTCTGCGCTAAAATCCAAATCCCTCTCTCCTCACTGTTCCTTCCTCTCTCTCTCACTCCTCTCGATCTCCCTTCTCTCTCTTCTCGATTCTCTCTCTCTCTCTTCCGTATCTCTCTCTCTCTCTTCTCCTTATATATCTTTCTTTCCTCCTTCGTTCGTTTAAAGACGAAACCCATCGCCAGTTAAACCCTAGCCGCCGTCTCCCCTCACGCCGTCGCCGACAGTCGACGACAAGACTCCCATCCTCGCCATCTCCTCACCCTCAATACCTTCTCTCCCATCCCCTTCCTTCCGAGCCTACACGCCTCCCGACCCAGGCCTGTGCACCCCCTGCACACACTTGTACTACCGGGGTGATCGCCGCCGGTGACCTTGTCCCTGGGTCCTTAGCCCTCGTGCACCCCAGTAAGCACCGCTCCCTCTCCTCTCCTTCTTCCTCCTTCCTTCTCTTTCTTCCCTTCATTTTTTTCTGTTCTGTGTCAAGTTCTTAACCGCCGGTGGCCTCTGCAGGTTTCTCGCCGGAGCTCCGTCGACGCCGTCGACCCTCACGACCCCTCTACAGACCATTGTGAGCCTCTTCTCCTCCATCCTCCTTCTCTTCTTCTCTTCTTTTCTTCATGCAGTTCTTTTATTCTTATTTTAGTGTTCACTGTTTTCTGTGATCGCCGGAATCCGGCCGCGACGTCGACGATCCCGGCAACCCAGCGAGGATATCTGACCCGTGTGATCCCTTTGTGCGTGGTTTGGGTTCATTCCGTGTACCGTGCGCGCGTCGCGACTTTTCCCGCCGACGCGTGACGTTCCGTTTACCGCTTCTCGAACCGTAGAGGCAAGTGAAACTTGCTACATGCTATTTAAATTACTATATATGCTATTTAAATTACTATGTACCTATTTGAGTGCACGTTAAACCTGTAGTTTACATTTACTACCATAATTTCCATTTTAACATTTCGACGTCCCGTTATATCATTTTTAAATTCATAGCTCGAAATATTCCAGGTTGCATTTAGTTCTATTATACATAGTACCCACATTCATATTTAAATCTTATAACAATTATTTGCATAGCCCACAGTACCCCTTTTATATGTTATACCCTGTCGGACGACCATTTGCATACATCTAACCTGATTTATATTCAATTGCATCTCTAGATTACTTAGCACATATTAACATGATTTTATCATCCACATTCGTTTTACTGTATTCATGTAATGTTGAAACTATCCCTTAAACCCAAACTGATAACTGTGCATCTACATACCTTAATCTATACCTGATTGCATTTCACGTTACAAGTTCCAGCTTGTTGATTATATTAGTACACATGCTTGTTCTGTATACCATGTTTATGCTAGTTTGATTATGAGCACCCACATGATATCTTGTACACCTTGACATGACTTGTTACACCCATTACTTGACACGACATGGTACCGTACAACTCTTGACATGGCATGACACCTTTATACATTACCTGGCTTGACATGATGTACCATGATCTTACCTGTTACCTGATCTTGTGTCTAATGCCAACAAACCTGACCTGTTGTCCTTACGGACCGTTCCTGTTGTCTATCCAGACAAACATATGCATGCCTGATCCTGTGTTGGCATTAGCTCCAGATTATTTAAATACCTGACTTGAACACTTTTGACTTGGGGGTATGAGGAAATCAATGATGAAACCTGACTTGTAACTCGACAGTTCTATACCTGTTCTGATCAGTCTTACGGGTTAGGCCAGCCCCGGGGTGATGATGCTGACATCACTCATCTTTACATACTACCCTTTTACTGCCTAGCGGCACGTCTCGGATTCAGCCCGAGAATCTTGACCGTGGTCCCGGGCACGCACGGGATACTATTGAGTTACATCGATGATTCATCAGACTGATTTCAAAGACTTGAGAGTAGATGACCCAATAGACCAGTTAGTTTACTCACCGCACATTACCCTTCACTGCCCTGATTTATATTGCTGTTACACCTGCTTTACCATTTTATGATTATACTTGCATGTCTTGTTATCCTGTTTATATTTTATTGCTTGATGATATGACGCGCTGACGTCTGGGTTTTGCATGGCTCAGATTCCGTACCTTTGCTGCAGTTCGAGCATGAGTACTTCAGCGAAGATGAATCCTCCGAAGTGCGCTTTTGGCGTGTCATCGGGAAAATTCCTGGGCTTCATAGTCCGACATAGAGGGATTGAAGTTGACCCATCCAAGATAAAGGCCATCATGGAGATGCCCCCTCCGAAGACTCTGACATAGCTAAGATCTTTTCAAGGCAAGCTTGCTTATATACGAAGGTTTATCTCAAATTTGTCGGGGAGATGTAGGCCCTTATCAAAGCTCATGAAGAAAGGAGCTCCCTTTGTCTAGGATGCCGAATGTCAAGAAGCGTTCAAAAGCATCAAACAGTACTTGTTGCACCCTCTAGTGCTGGCCGCTCCCATTCCAAATAAACCGCTGATTCTCTACACTGCCGCGCTAGATGAGTCACTCGGTGCGCTCCTTGCCCAGGATAACAATGAGGGAAAAGAGAATGCCCTCTACTACCTCAGTCGAACTTTAGTCGGGGCGGAACACAACTATTCCTCGATCGAAAAGCAATGCCTGGATCTGATATTCGTTGTGAAGAAGCTGAGGCATTATCTACTCACTCATCGGGTTATGCTGATCTCTAGGGTCGACCCGCTCAAACACTTAATGACCAAAGCAAGCCTAGCCAGTAGAATATCGAGATGGGCTGTCATGTTACTTGAGTTTGATATAGTTTATACTCCTCAGAAAGCAGTAAAAGGGCAAGATTTTGCAGAATTTCACGTTGCTCATCCCATACTGGAAGGGTCACCGCTCAATTGTGAGTTACCCGATGAACAAATACTGCACCTCGAGGATAGCGAGCCATGTTGGGAGCTCTACTTCGATGGAGCCTCATCAATAAGGACCTCCAGCAAATTAAGCGTCCCAGAGATAAAAGCAGGGATAGGACTGGTGTTCATCACGCCATCGATGGGAACCCTACGACGTTCTTTTGCTCTCACCGAGCATCACACAAACAATCAGGCTTAGTATGAAGCTCTGATAGCTGGTCTGGAGCTCGCTATAGAAATGGAAATCCTTCAGGTACGAGTCTACGGCGATTCCCAGCTTGTTGTCAACCAAGTAAGTGGCGACTATAAAATATACAAACCCGAGTTAGCTCGGTACAGAAGCCGAGTGGTGGAACTCATGAAACGGTTCACTCACATTGAACTAATGAGAGCCCAGAGCGTTGAACGGAAAAGCCGACATTCTCGCTCGGCTAGTTAAAGAGCTGGCTGATCCTGACATGGACGAAATTCTAATCACAGTCAGAAGCCGGAAAATTCTGCCTCCAGTCTCTTTGCATGAAGAAGAAAGCGTAGAACAAGAGAACAATCTTGCCGAAGAAGTTTCGACCATTCAACACGATCCCGATTGGAGGGAACCTTTCATAGAGTACCTCCGATACGACAAGTTGCCCGAAGAAAAATCTGCGAGGATTCAGCTGAAGAAGAGAGCTCTCCGATACGTGTTTGTAAATAATACTCTATACCGCAGATCATATGACCAACTCTGGCTCAGGTGCCTGTTATCGGCCGAAGCCCAAAAGGTTATAAAAGAAGTTCACTCAGGCGTCTGCGGGGCTCACCAGTCCGGCCCCAAAATGCGGCTTCAGATCAAACGGCTTGGATATTAACGGCCCACCATGATAAGGGATTGCGAAGAGCATGCAAAGAAATGCCATCTCTACCAAATCCATGGTGATTTCATTCACAAGCATCCCAATCCACTGCATCCTACGGTGGCGTCGTGGCCCTTCGAAGTTTGGGGCACCGACATAGTTGGTCCAATTGATCATCCGTCATCCAAAGGCCACCGGTTCATACTGGCTGCAACAGACTACTTCTACAGATGGGCTGAAGCTGTCCCGCTAAAAGAAGTCAAGACAGAAGATATTCTGACATTCTTCCAGCATAATATTCTATACCGCTTCGGTACGCCAAGAAGAATCATTTCTGACAACGGGCCTTCTTTCAAGAGCTTCAAAATCTCAAGGTTCGCTACTCAGCACAAGATAGACTGGAGATATTCCTCCATCTATAATCCAAGAGCCAATGGGCTAGCCGAAACCTTTAATAAGACTCTATGCAAGCTCCCGAGGAAAAATGCTTCAGCCAACAAGAGAGACTGGAATCTCAAACTTCACGAGGCGTTGTGGGCATATCGTGCCACGCACCGTACTCCAACTCAGTCCACTCCATACTCATTGCTCTTCGTAGTGGAGGCGGTCCTTCCCCTCGAAGTCGAAGTTCCAAGCTTAAAAATGGTTGTTCAGCACGAGTTGGCGGAGGAAGAAAATGCGCTCCTTCGGCTCGAAGAGCTCGACGCTCTCGAAGAAAAGAGGCTTGTAGTACAGAAAAATCTGGAGCTGTACCGAGCCCAAATGTCACGGGCCTATGACAAGATGACTCATCTCCGTGCTTTCAAGAAAGGAGAATTGGTGTTGGTCCTCAAAAGACCGATCATCCCCAATCGACATGCCAAGGGAAAATTTGAGCAAAACTGGGATGGACCATACGTCATCAAGAAAGTGTTCGACGGAGTATCCTACCAACTAATAAGTGCCGAGGGAGAAAGGCCCATGCCACCCATCAATGGCTGATATCTCAAGAAATACTGCGCGTGAATGCTCCAAGTCGCAGGCGAATCGAGCACACCGGCCCTACGGTCTGGATCATACATCCTGCAAAACCGTATACAATCCATGGGCGTAAACGACCCCTATCTCTCCCATGTCCTGCCGGTGAGACTACTTTTAAAGTCCCACCAGCGACGACAACTAAAAAAAATGGTATGTCCACAAGCAAAACGGGCACGGATGAAAACCCGAAAGGGCTCCGTGAGTAAAAAAAGCAGGACTGCCGGCGAGTTTGTGAAAACCCGAAAGGGCACAAACTCGTAAAAAGAGATGGAATACACTCGCAAAGTCCTCTCGACCTTGTGAGGAGAAAATCCCTGCGTGAGATCCTTACGACTCGCAAATGAACAACACACTTAGGAATCCTCACGATTCTTAAGGAGAACATACACCTGCGAGATGCTCTCAACTCGTAGGGAGAAAATGCTTTTATGAGACCCTTACGGCTCATAAAATTGAAAAGCCTTAGGTGATAAGGATCTAAACCTGTCTCCTGAGCCATCGCTCCCCAATAGGAAAAGGCAAATGATGAGTTGCTCCTGGCATTACTCCAGTGCAGCAATGCTGATGCCAAACAAGATCCAAATTCCAAGTCCACAAACAGCGAATGATGAGTCGCTCCTGGTACCATATTCCAGTGCAGCGATGCAGACGCCAACCAAAATCCAATTTCTCAAAATTTTCCCGGCCCTACGGTTAGTCCCCAAACTGACTACCGTATACAATCCACGGGCTTAAATAATTCTCATCATACCCATACCCCACCACAATTACCAGTCCAGCGGCCGGTCTCCGCCCTTGGACTTATGCTCCATTTGGGAAGACCCACTCATGTGTCCTCACGATACATGAGGAGAACAAACTTACGACATCCTTTCGACTCGTAAGAAAACACCTTTGTGGGATCCTTACGACTCACAAAGGAAAAACACACTTAGGAGTCCCTACAATTCCTAAGGAGAAAATACACCTACGAGATCCTTTCGACTCGTAGGGAGAAAATGCTTTTATGGGACCCTTACGGCTCATAAAATTGCAAAGTCTTAGGTGATAGGGACCTAAACCTGTCTCCTAAGCCATCACTTCCAAACAGGAAAAGGCAAATGATGAATTGCTCCTGGCACATGTGCTTCAGTGTTAGCAACGCTGATGCCTACCCTAGCCCCAAAATTCCAAACTCCAATCCAATAGACCCCTAAGTCTTTAAACTGGGAACAGATGACCTCTAAGTCGTTAAACTGGGAACAGATGACCCCTAAAGTCGTTAAACTGGAAACGAGGGAAATCTCCTCATGGTAAATGATGATTCGCTCCTGATACCGTATTCCAGTGAAGCGATGCTAATGCTAAACCAAAACCAAATCCCCAAACCCTGTCATGACAGATGATGATTCGCTCCTGGTACCATATTCCAGTATAGCGATGCTGATGTCAATCCAAACCATATCAAGTCAGCAAGATAACCAACAACATCCCTGGCGGAATCATGCTCCATCTCGGAAACAAGTCAAATCCCGACACCGCAAAAAGTGGAGCAAGTCAAATCAGAACATTCGACCGTCCAAGTCGCTAAAAGAGCAGCACCGACCGTCCACGTCGCTAAAATGGCAGCACCGACCGTCTACGTCGCAAAAAGGGCAGCACCGACTGTCCACGTCGCAAAAAGGGCAGCATCAACCGTCCACGTCGTAAAAAGGGCAGCACCGACCATCCACATCGCAAAAAGGGCAGCACCGACCGTCCAAGTCGCTAAAAGGGCAGCACCGACCGTCCATGGCGCTAAAATGGTAGCACCGACCGTCCACATCGCAAAAAGGGCAGCATCGACCGTCCACGTCGCTAAAAGGGTAGCATCGACCGTCCAAGTCGCTAAAAGGGCAACACCGACCGTCCACGTCGCTAAAATGGCAGCACCGACCGTCCAAGTCGCAAAAAGGGCAGCATCGACCGTCCACGTCGCTAAAAGGGAAGTATCGACCGTCCAAGTCGCAAAAATGGCAGAACCGACCGTCCACATCGCTAAAAGGGCAGTAACGACCTCCTCGTCGGAATCATGCTCCGCCTTGGAACCAAGTCAACCAGACACTCCATCTCGGAGACACGTCAAGCACCGACCGTCCACGTCGCTAAAAGGGCAGCACTGACCGTCCAAGTCGCTAAAAGGGCAGAACCGATCGTCCATGTCACTAAAATGGCAGCATCGACCGTCCACGTCGCTAAAAGGGCAGCACCGACCGTCCAAGTCGCAAAAAGGGCAGAACCGACCGTCCACGTCGCTAAAAAGGCAGCACCGACCGTCCAAGTCGCAAAAGGGCAGAACCGACCGTCCATATCGCTAAAAGGGCAGCACCGACCGTCCAAGTCGCTAAAAGGGCAGACTCAACCGTCCACGTCTCTAAAAGGGCAGAACCGACCGTCCATGTCGCTAAAAGGGCAGCACCGACCGTCCAAGTCGCAAAAAGAGCAACACCGACCGTCCAAATTGCTAAAAGGGCAGAACCGACCGTCCACTTCGCAAAAAGTGCAGCACCGACCTTCCAAGTCGCAAAAAGGGCAGAACCGATCGTCCAAGTCGTAAAAAAGAGGCAGAATCGACCGTCCATGTCGTAAAAAAAAGCAGTGCCAGCTTCCCAAAAGCGGGAACCAAATCAAGTCGCTTCCACGTGAAAGAAGATCCATCAATTTCATGCACACGACCCACATGTGTGGTGTGCATTTATTGATGGGGGGCAATTTGTTGGGGTAAAAATTTACACCCTGGTTGACCAAGTCAAAATCAAAGTCAACCCCAAGCCAAATGGGCCCAAGCCCAGGTCAAGTGGGCCAATGCCCGAGGTCGAGCCCGAACATGAAGCGGCTGGCCTCCTCCCTTGCCAAAATAAAAATTTTGTAATAAATAATTTTGGTGTATTTCTTTTATTTTATTATATGAATAAATGTAAGAAAAATATGCATAAAGCCATTTTTTTGTAAAGCCCATGGCTTATGTGCAAAAAGAAATAGCACATGAGGCATGAGATAGGCAAAATGCCATTTTTGTATAGCCTAAGAGGATATATGTAAAGTGTATAATCTATAAAGGCAAAGATAATGAAAATATCCCAACAACTTTTTCTCTCTCCCAAAAAGAATCAAGATCCGTGATCTTCTCCTTCCTCAATGTTCTAAAACCTTCTTCTTTCTCTTGAATTAAATCAAGAGTTTAACTATTCCTTTTCTCAAAAATAAATAGTTTTTCACCACAAAACCCACGAAGGGGAGCTCGGATCTCCAATCAGATCTCGAAAAAGGGAGACTCTTAAGTCCCATCCCCTTTTCTCCAAGATCCCGCCGATCAAGAGAAGTAAGAAGGAGGCCCACCCCCAAAAATCTAACTTTGGACTGAACCAAGGCTCAAAAGAAGAGCCAAAGATTCCTAGGAGTTTAATTTCTTTCTAGATCCGCGGGAGTTTAACTCCATAAATTAATTTCTGTTAGGAGTTCAACTCCAAAAATCCCCTTGGGAGTTCAACTCCCCAACCTTGGAGCTAGGTCCCTTCCTGCGGGTGTTTCCCGCGGTCACGTGTGTGCCACGTGACCCCGGGGCGCCCATCGGTCACGTGTGCCTACGTGACCCCGGGGCGCCAAGGCGCCCATCGGTCACGTGCGCCCACGTGACCCCGGGGCGCCAAGGCGCCCATCGGTCACGTGCGCCCACGTGACCCCGGGGCGCCAAGGCGCCCATCGGTCATGTGCGCCCACGTGACCCCGGGCGCCAAGGCGTCCAATGGTCACGTGCGCGCATGTGACCCCGGGCACTATGGCGCCCATGTGCGCTCGTCCTTTGGACGCTATTTCCCCCTTTATTTTACATGCACTCCATTTAAAGTTATGTTTTGGGTGTTTAACTCCACATTAAATTCTTTTATGAGTTTAACTCCCTCTAAAGTTCTTTTGGAGTTTAACTTCACAATAAAATCTTTTTGGAGTTGAACTCCACATTCAAAAAAAAAAACCACAACACACGCACACCGCACATTGAGTTCGCATGACCAGTTTAATCCGTCAATCGGAGGTTCTCTCGCTCCAAATGCGAGGGGTAATTAACGGCAGCTTAGTCCGCGGCTGCCGGAGATTCGGATCCCCACAATCAATAAACTCTCGCCCACCCTAGGCAGGGGAAATCTGTAACGCGCCTGACAAGCGTGCGCGTATTCCCATCTCAATGGGGTGACGAAAAACACCCTACACTACATCTTGTAGATTATGATCTATGGTGATAGATCTATATGGATGTTGGGAGTGTCCCAAATCCAGGTACATTAACACCATACTAAAAGGGTTTAGTATGGAGGATTCTAAGCGTGGTGGTTCGTCCACTTACTCGGGAATCACTCTCTCCAAAAAGATATCTTCCAAGACTGATTTGGAGAGAGCTCGCGTGTAAGGGATAACCTATGCTTCAGCAGTAGGCTCTATCATGTATGCGATGTTATGTACCAGACCAGATATAGATGACTCACTGGGTATAGTGATAAGGAATCAATCGGATCTTGGGAGAATCACTGGACAGCTGTGGAGGACATTCTTAAGTACTTGAGAAGCACTAAATGAATGTTCTTGGTTCGAGCTTCCAGAGTGATAAGGTCGACTGAAAGTCAGTCACATGCATTGTCTTTACCCTCAGTGGAGGGACAGTATGTTGGAAGAGTTCCAATCTAGACACCGTGACATACTAGACGATAAAGGCTGAATACATCGCTACCAACGATACTACCAAAGTGGTTGTCTGGACATTTCTTGTTCATGAGATGAACAAGGTTTCTACCATTGAGCGTCCAATAACTGTTATTGAGACAACAATGAAGTTGTGGTTTTGGCCTAGGAACACCGGTCCCATTAGTGATCCAGACATATTCTGAAGACAGTATCACTTGATTATGGGGATGGATGATCTCCAGGGGATCAAGGTAAGGAGAGTTGACGCAAAGGATAACACGGTGGATCCATTCACAAAGGTCTTTCCCTAGAGAGAGTTCTATAGGACGTTGAGTATGAGATACTACAACAAATGACCTTAGTGCAAGTGGGAGAGTGTTAGTTATATGTATGCCCTAGAGGCCATTAGTGTACATGTGATGTATATTGTAGTGGATGCTTGGACATATATAGGGAGGACTTTCTTACTCGACATGATAGTATGCTATCTGGTTGCACTTTATCTTAACATGTACACTTATTGTCTCTCTATTACATGTTGATAAAGCCCTTAGGATGAGTACTTGACTACCAGGATTATGATGCGGATCATACTAGTGGGGCAGAGGTAGTCAGCAAGTACATCCTTCAAATGTTCCTAGTCGTGGGAAGTATCGAGACAGGGCATCGATACTCCAGAGTAGACTAGCGCATACGCTTCTTGACCCATATGATGGGCGATGGATGATCCCATATCCATTGGTGTCTGACATCAAAGAAGGTATACGGGTGCTTAGTGGAGACTGGGTATACTGAACGGACTCGCCGAGAACTTCTAGATGGTATTATACCTATCGTCAGATAGCAGTTCTCTGGTGACACTGGTATAGGTTAGTTTATCGACCCGAGATCGTCATAGAGTCTTGTGTGATTCCCACTGTGCTTTGATTTTCACCATACCACGTTCAAGAGATCGTGCAAAAAGATGGTTTTTGGGTACAGTCCCGAGTCACATGGAGGCAATGAGCGATAGGAGGGGATTCATCTCTCCCGGTATTGGGGGTTGATGTTGCGCTATGCTCGATTGGCCATAACAGGAAATCCCTGGCCAGGGTTGCTTAGATCTACTGGTAAGTGTTATCAGTAGTTTCTCGAACCATTATGGACCTTGCATCGTCATGACTTATCAGGCTATTGGGGTCTGACGTTATACCACCCCCAGGATGCGATATGCGACATATCTGACGAAGAGACCGGAATGTACGGTAGTGTTACTGATTGGATTCGCAGGAGTATGAGCATGTTTGCTTGTTGATCTTCTGATCTCTCAATACCCGGGTGGCCGTTACGTTTAGCAGACCGCTTGCGGCTTGTGGGCGTTTGATATGATCATCACCTACTGCCAGCGTATTGACGAGCCTTTAGAGTCCTACACATAGTTTTCCTGGTTCATGCGAAACGAAGTAGGAGCACATATGTGATATGTGCGGGACCGAGATTAATACGAGTATGTGATACCGTATTTTATTCTCGCGATATGTGATATCGGTCGGTTATATATGATATAGCCAGGTTATCGGATCAAGTGTTGATTCGATAGATTGTTACATTAGATATTAACCGGTTGTATGTGATATAGCCGGATTATCAAATCAAGTGTTGATTTAATAATTTAATGTATAATTATATATGTGATATATTAATTTATATTAACTAATATTATCTCACTTAAACATTTCTTTTTCTCACTTGTGTGCATATAGTATATATGTGATATATATTAATGTACATTTTATTGTGTCATGCTTGATTCCACATGCAACATGGGTGTATGAGATTTACACCGTGGTTATGATAATCCTAAGGTTTTATTTATTTAAAATTAATCAAAATTAATGGTAATTAGTTAGATGGTTGAAACCTGTAGAAGCTTGTGGAACTATTGACCAAGTCCAATAATTTTGTTTTACTTGTAGATATTTATTAACCTAACCATTATTGTTAGCCATGGTTTATTCTTTACATGAGTTAGTGTATGACACTAACTCACCCATGGTTGCTTTTCTCACCTCATGAGTTTCATTCTCTTCCCCACCTCATC
The DNA here is from genome assembly GCA_030015575.1 of Agapanthus africanus. Classification (NCBI taxonomy): domain Eukaryota; kingdom Viridiplantae; phylum Streptophyta; class Magnoliopsida; order Asparagales; family Amaryllidaceae; genus Agapanthus; species Agapanthus africanus. The sequence goes on from CM057349.1 coordinate 456,169,367, forward strand.
TTCTTCTTCTTCATGTGAAAAGGTGATGAAATATTGTGAGAAAAATTAATCTAAAGTGAGCTCATTTCCTATGTCATCATTCTTTTCTATATTAGTCATTTAGTTTAGGGTGTTTGCTTCACTAATCTACCATTAGGGTGTTTGCTTCACTAATACTATATATATTTATATTTGATATAATTATATATTAACTAATATTATTTGCTCACTAATTATTCTTCATAATATATATATATATATATATATATATATGAAGCATGACATGGATTTTTTATTTTTTAGAAAATAGAAAATGAGGTGGAAAAATGAGAAGACTTTTTTGGCACGGTGTAAAGCATGGCTTGATGAATTTTTTATTCATCATCCTACACTATTGAAACATGGTTACAATTCTATATTGATGGATATTGGTTGCTTCAATAATGTGGGGTATTAAGCCATTCTTTACTTGGTTCATTTTCATCTTAGCCATTTTTCATGAGCTCATGTGATGAGTTCTCCTCTCTAGTTCTCTCCATCTTTTTCCTCACCTTCTCCAAGCCCAATCCCTCACATGAGTTATGAAACCTTGAGCTTGTGAGAACCCTAGTGAGCAAACAACACCTCTACTTCACCATCCTACACTTGATTAGCGCTATGGTGTAATGTGTTTTCTTCACTAAAGAGTTTAGTGAAGAGGTCGCTTGGATTAGCGGAGTTTCGAGTGGATCATTTTCGGCACGAAGATCGCAAAGGATGCTCGATCCAACTTCAAGTAGAGTCGCGTGGAGTACTACACGGAGCTCGAGAAGAAAAGGACACGGCTACAAAGGTTGTAGCCACCTTTCTCTTAGTATAGTTTTTGTTATATCATAATTAAACCCTAATCATCTAGTTTCGATTCTTGTTTAGTGTTAATTAGCATCCCAAATATTTTTAAATGGCATGCTTGATGCTAGTAAAACCCAGTGGTGGTGCTAACAAACACTTTCACATGAAGCCATAAAGCCTGGCAATTAACTTGTTTTGCAGCATGCTAAAGCTTATGGAATGAGAAAAATGCTCGCATATTTACAGATATCGTACAGAAGATAAAATTTTAACTTCAATTGTTACTGCATGTCATCTTTGGATCTGATGATGCTCGATATCGGTGACCTCCCAGATCATGACACGTGGCAGATGGCGTGTCCCAAAGCTCACAAAGAAAGGACCTACAGTAGCCGACCAGAACACTCCTGTACCCGTCCCACAAACAAACGCTGGTTCGCCACCGAGCCCCCTGTACAATTGGCCTCCTCGGCCTCCCAGCTCGTCTCCGGGCTACCGCAGAACCAAGATACCTCGGCTCTCCCGCTCGTCCGTGAGCTCTCCCGCCGAGGTCATCTTCCTCGGTCTCATCGACCGATCAACAGCACCGCTCATAGGCACAACCGCCATCCCGCAAATCTCGTCGTGCGCGAGATTTCCGCCGGCCACATCCTACGTTCCATGCCATCACGATCCCCCATTAACGAGCCTATCTCGCCATTAATAGGAGATCCCGCTCATCACGCGGGCGTGACGTCGGAAGCGTAACGGCCGGCGTGATTATCACGCTTGCCCTGCCTGTTGCCACCGCTATATAAACCCCTTCTTCAGACGGTCCATGTAAGCCATTTTTACTCCACTAAACCGTTACTCTGCTCGGATTTCCTCTCTAACTTGACCGTCGGAGGATCCTCGGTGGTACAACCACCCCGGGACTTCCTTGCAAGTAGCTCGGCAACAACAACCTCAAACCCATTGAGATCCACACGCTTCAAGAGCCTGCCTCCAGATCCAATCTCAGCCATCCATCGCCGCCGTCAGCAGATCAACGGAAGGTAACATCTTGGCGCGATCCAGGTCATGTCAGCTGGCGCCATCTGTGGGAACACCTTGATTCCACCAAAACAAAAGTTCATCTTCCGATCTCAATCTAATGGCGAGCGATCATCGCGACGATTCAATCACTAGCCGCCGCCTCCCCCTCAACGGAGGTGCGGACAAACCTCCTCCGCCAAATGCCATCAATGCCCTTGCCGACCGAATAGACTGACTTGCTTCCGTCGTGGAGGCGCTCATCTGCGTCCAAATGGCAGGGCAAGATCTCTAGGTTGCTTCTCCCCCGCCTCGGGATCGGGACCCCTGCAGGGGGAGATAAGACTCCGCTCGCGTCGGCACTGCCGGCCACCAGCTCACTACATCCCACGGCCGTAGATCTCCCGGGCCTATACGTTCTAAGACCCGCTGGGCGCCCCACAGTTCAACACCGAGGTCCATCGCCAGAGCGCCTCGCACTGAGATCCTTCACGCATCTGTCCCTCTCGAGGAGATGTCGGTCAGCTCTCCTGTTACCAGGCATGACCGACACCCCCTCCCTCGACGGGGTCACGTGGACGGGACTCGCCATGGAGGCTCGAAGACTACCTCGCCGGGGGATCTAAGGAACCTCATTGACAGGAACCGGGGCCGGGGCCAGACACAGGCCTCCAACAGCAGAGGCCAGGGATCAGTATGTGCCGAGCCGTCGGGGTACTACATTCGACTCGACGCCCTCGAGAAGAAGATCGAGGGTATGCATCGGGAAGGCCGCCAATCGAGCGACGGGGCTAAGTACGCCGCTGACTCACTCCCCAAACCATTCACCGAGGAGCTGTTCGCTGTCCACGTTTCCTCTCACAACAAGCCTCCGAATGTCTCCCTCTTCGATGGTAAATCTGACCCGAAGGACCATTTGGACGCGTTCACCGCGGGAATGGGCTTCCAAGATAACTTCGATGTTGCCCAATGCCGAGCTTTCCCGGCCACTCTCATCCACACCGGACGAGACTAGTTCCGAGGACTCGAGCCTCGCTCGATCTTAACTTTGGACGAGCTGGCCACTCAATTCCTCGGCCGCTTCGTCGGAAATAGGCGGCAAAAACGTACAGTTGACCACCTCTTCACGATCAAGAGCGGGGACAAGGAGACGTTCAAAGCATACGTCACCCGTTTCTATAACACCCTTCTTGAGGTCCCAGAGTATAGGGACGAGACGGTCATCACAGCCCTGAGGTTTGGTCTTAGGCATAAGGAGTGGTTACGCTCCTTTGCATTAGCGCAACCCAAGACCATGACCGAGGTAAAGGCCTGGACCGAGCGCGAGGTCCAGCTCGAGTCGAGGTGAACGCGAATCTCCCCGGGGCAGAGCAAGCCGACCAAAAGAAAAAGGCAAGGGAAGAGAGAAGGGGACCTGAGCGGTCAAAGCCCTACCTCCTGAAGTTTCAGGAGTACACCCCGCTCAACGTCTCCCAGACAGTGCTGCTAGAGGAGGCTAAGGGCGAGGGGTTCTTCAAGCTCCCCCCGATCTCGTGAATGGCCTCAAAGCGAACACGGGGCCCCTACCGCGGTTTCCACAGGTCGCTAGGCCACTCCACGGAGAGCTGTAAGCAGCTCCGGGACTGCATTGAGGAGCTCATCCGTTCGGGACACCTCGCAGCGTACTTGAGGGACAAGCGGCAAGCTGAACGCGAGCAGGAGCAGCGTCCCCCTCCCGCCGAGCTGACCATCGGCCAAATCATGGTTGTGTCAGCAGAGGACACGTCTGGCACCCACGAAGCTCAGTACCCTATGCCGGGCATAGAGGCCAACAGATACCCGAGGGGCTCAAGCTGCACAAATAAGAACATCTACTAACACGTATTTCTTTTTAAGGCAATGTAAACCTTTCTTGAGATCTTTTTGTTTATATAATAAAAAGGATCAATGAAACATTGCAAAAAGAAGAATCTTATTTATTCAAAAAAGGTACTATGGGCTCCTCAGCCATACATCGTCCAAAAAGAAAAATTACAATGGCGGGAGAAGAGGGTACAGAGAACACTGCTCGTGATACTCTGAGGATATTTCCGCCAGCCGAGCCCTCGTGGCATCTAACCTCTACCCTCGATGCCCCCCGCGAACATTGGCATCGTGCCTCAATTGGTAGTACTCAAGGAAGAGCGCTACCGAGCGATTTAGCCGACTCGCAGACATCAGGCCGAAGCGCCTCAGAAACCTTAGCTTGCCAACAGCCTCGTCTTTCAGCTGTTCGGACAAGGGATTGTAGAGCCCCGGCGACCCCCTCCCGATGGAGTACATTAGCAGCTGAAGTAGAGGGGAGCACCGGGGGAGCAATCGGCCAAAATGATCCTCGATGTGGCCTATCACCAACTGCACCGTGTCCTCAGTACAGTACTGATCGTAGAGGTACACATCCTCGAAGTTTATGATCTCGGGGATGGTGAAAGGGAAGTCCTCTACTCTTACATTTTGGGTGTGAAGAAAGGAGTGATCAACGCTCTCTCTGCTTTATAGCCTGTTGCGCCCTCGAGAATCCAACAGTCGCTCGTTTCACCCACAACTGTACCGCCACGCGGCAAACCTCGAGCCTTTCTTGGTGAAATCGAAACGACGCGGCCCCGACGATTCGCCTCCCCCACGCGTTCGATACACGTGTTGCTCGTGACTGTCACTATTCCCCATACTTACACCGGGAAGGTCGGACAGAACTTTACGAGAGGGCGGCCGAGCAGTTGCCATGCTCGGCTATCCATGGCTGGTAGCTCCCTACCCCACAACGCCATGGATCAAAGCCCTCGCCAAGAGGCAACCGAGAAGCTTCACTGCTCGGTCAATCCTTACCAGGCCTCCCATGGCCCCTCCAGCGCTAAGGATCTAAGCCCTCACGAAGAGGCAGCCGAGCGGCTACCCTGCTCGGCTATCCCTGGCCGGTAGCTCCCCTACCCTACAACGCCAGCGATCTAAGCCTCCATGAAGAGGCAGCCGAGCGGCTACCCTGCTCGGCTATCCCTGGCTGGTAGGTCCTTAGCCCACAACGCCAGGGATTAAAGCCCTCGCCAAGAGGCAACTGAGCAGCTTCACTGCTCGGTCAATCCATAGCAGGCCTCCCATGGCCCCTCCAGCGCTAACGATCTAAGCCCTCACCAAGAGGCAGCCGAGCGGCTATCCTGTTTCTGCTATCCCTGGCTGGTAGCTCCCTACCCCACAATGCCAGGGATCAAAGCCCTCGCCAAGAGGCAACTGAGCAGCGTCACTGCTCGGTCAATCCTTAGCAGGCCTCCCATGGCCCTTCCAGCGCTAAGGATCTAAGCCCTCACGAAGAGGCAGCCGAGCGGCTACCCTGCTCGGCTATCCCTGGCTGGTAGCTCCCTACCCCACAACGCCAGGGATCAAAGCTCTCACCAAGAGGCAGCCGAGCGGCTACCCTGCTCGGCTATCCCTGGCTGATAGCTCCCCTACCCCACAACGCCAGAGATCTAAGCCCTCATGAAGAGGCAGCCGAGCGGCTACCCTGCTCGGCTATCCCTGGCTGGTAGCTCCCTACCCCACAACGCCAGGGATCAAAGATCTTACCAAGAGGCAGCCGAGCGGCTGCCCTACTCGGCTATCCCTGGCTGGTAGCTCCCCACCCCACAGCACCAGGGATCAAAGCCCTCGCCAAGAGGCAACTGAGCAGCTTCACTGCTTGGTCAATCCTTAGCAAGCCTCCCATGGCCCTTCCAGCGCTAAGGATCTAAGCCTTCACGAAGAGGCAGCCGAGCGGCTACCTTGCTCGGCTATCCCTGGATGGTAGCTCCCTACCCCACAATGCCAGGGATCTAAGCCCTCACCAAGAGGCAGCCGAGCGGCTACCCTGCTCGGCTATCCCTGGCTGGTAGCTCCCTACCCCACAACGCCGGGGATCAAAATCCTCGCCAAGAGGCACCGGGCAGCAACCCTGCTCGGCCATCCTTAAGGATAAAGCCCTCGCTAAGAGACACTGGACAGCAACCCTGCTCGGCCATCCTTAGTAGGCCTCTTACGGCCCCTCCCGTGCTAAGGATAAAAAGTCCTCGAAAAAGGCAACCGGGCCCGCCCTTGCTCGGTTATCCCTGGCCGGTAGCTCCCTACCCCAGCACACCAGGGATCAAAGCCCTCGCCAAGAGGCACCGAGTAGCTACCCTGCTCGGCCCCGTCCTTAGCATGCCTCTCCGAGCCTCCCACACTAAGGAACATGACCTCACCACGAGGCATTCGGTCTGTCTACGTCTGAGCGATCTCCACCTCGACTTCGGGGCTATGGAGATACCGTCTTTGCACACTGGGCAAATAAACATATTCAACTCGATGCGTAATCGCTAGACGAAGAACCGACATAACACAAAGGCGGTACTACGCAACTACAAGTGTTTACCGACAAAGGAAAATACGCGCGCAAATACTACTGCAAAAAGTCTTTATTCACAAAGTCAATGTCTTTACAGGGTATTAGGGTCTCCCCAGCCTTACAAAATGCCCGGAGGCCTACAAAATTCTCGATGCAACAAAGAAATGAAACAAGAAGACGGGGGGCTTCAGGCCTCAGGGCCAGGCGCAGCCTCTGGAAGCTCAGCGCTCATCACAGGAGCCTTGGCGTCGCCCTCGCCGAGAATCTCTTCCTCGGCCTCTCCCTCGGGGCCGTCCCCCTGCTCGTCATCCCCGCAAGGATATTCATCTCGGAGCTCGTCGTCAACGAACTCCGGCATCCGAGCCTTGACGGCATCGAGGGCCTCGTGCCAGATGGCGGTAGTAGCCGAGGCCAGGACAGTGTAAAAATGTTCCGACTTCTGGAAGTTCTCCACCGCTTTCGCCGCTCTGAGGTCGGCTCATTTCACCCCCTCTACCGCCGCTTCTAGCTCCTTCCGGAGGGTGCTCGTCGACTTCTTCAAGGTGCCAACGAGCACCTTAGAGTCCTGAAGCTTGGCCTCGGCGACCTGGGCGGCCTCGCGATACCTGGAAGCCTCCTGCTTCATGGCCGCTATTTCCTGCTTCGCGGCCGCCATTTCCTGCTTCACGGCCGCTACCTCCTACTTCGCGGCCGCTTTCCGACCCTCGCCATCGCCGCCTCTAGCTCCCGCTTTGAGCTCTCCTCCAGCGAGGAGAGCTCGCCCGCGGCTCGCACCGCCGGGGCAATTTCTTCTTCCTCCATATGGACGACGAGGGCGACATGCTGGAGGACCTGAAGAGATCAGAAGGGGGTCAGAAAGCAAAGGGGGGCACCAAATCTCGTGAATGATGAGACGCTGAATGAAAAATCGAGTAAGGAGCGAGCACTAACCTGCACGGCCTTTTGGGCAATGGCCGCCATTTGAGCCTTGAGAGTCCCCCGAGGGACCTCGCCCCCGGCTGACCTCTCCATGTCGGCCAGCAAGCTGTCAGCGATGGAGAGCCCCGAGGGCACCTCAAAACGGAGCTCCCCCTCGTCCACCAAGATCGGGGAGGCCGGGGGCCGTGGAATCGTTCGGGGGAACCTCCACCTCCGAAGCCTGGGCCTCTGGTCCCCGAACCCGCTTTCGTCTCGGTGCCTGGCTGGGCTCCGAGGCACGACCTGCACTCGAACGCTGGGGTGGGACGGCTGCCGGGGGAACCGGGGCCGACACCGGGCGAGAAGAGTTGGCACCTTTAGCCTTCGATCCCTTCTTTGGCTTGCGCATGGCCGCTCGAAGATGGCTCAAGTCCATGGGTTCTGCACAAGACAAGATACAATGGAATTAGCAACACAAACAGAAACGAAGACAAACGCAAGCTCCTAACATACCGACGAACTGGACGAGGCTGAGCCCAGCCCAACTAAGGGCCCGCTCAGAAAGCAGCACGTCGGCCCGAGGAATGGGCTCCCACTCCGCCACTCTCACTGCATCGGGATCGTTGGACGGACTTCCCTGCCAGCACCTATCCCTAGACCACTGGGTGGGCACGGGCCAGTCCTCATCCTCTGGCAGCCCAATAAAGAAAAACTTCTTCTTCCAATCGTGGATGGAAGAAGGCAAGACGACTACTCCCGACCCGGCTACACTCCTCCGTCGTTTCGTAAAGGAGAGGTAAACCCACCTCGGGTCGCCCGCGCGAGTGCCGGGGTGACCTTTGTAAATGAGAGAGGAGGTAAGGACGGACAGACCGAAGGGAATCATCTGCAACATCAAACGGACCAGGAACCCGAGGAGAATCCTCCAGGAGTTCGGCACTAGCTGGCCCGGGGCTAACCCGAAGTAATTCAGTGCTCTAACAACCTCGAGAGAGAAGGACATGCACATTCCGGCCCAAAAGGCTTCCAAGTACAGGGCAATCTCCTTGTCCCATACCTGATCTGCCCTATCCCCCTCCCCGGCCAAACGCAACGTGTAGCCGAGAGGAATATGGAAACGAGTTCGAGCATTGGTAAGCTCCTCCTCGTGCCTCACCGTAGACGGCACGCCAGGCGCATCCGCGACCTCCACTCGGGGGGCCGTCCCCGTCGTGCGCCCCTGGGAAGGAGACCTAACCCTAGCTCCCTAGGAGGACTCCGGTCCAGAAGAAGAAGAAGAAGAAGAAGAAGAAGGGGACGAAGAGGAAGACTCCACAGAGGGCTCCCCATACTCTACACCAACTACATCTACAGACTCCTCAGAGGAAGATATCTAACCCGATGAAGAGGAGTCCTCGGAAAAGCAAACGCGGAAATCTCGACCTAAAGAGGAGAACGCCGAACTAACAAGACCAAAGACGAGGAGATTATGAAGAGGAATGGGCCCTCACGTGGACCCACCTCTACTTATTGCCACCGGCGTTCTCATCCAACGGCGACAATCATCTCCCGCTGAAACGGTTCAGTACACTCGACGGCCACGATCGCTCCACCCGTCGCACGCACATTGGCATATCCCCTCAGACGTCAGAGGTCTGCGGCCCGTCGCTTCAGCCAACCAGCGTCCGACACGAGGACTGTCGCTTCAGTAAACGTACACACGATCCGGCGCACACTCTTTAATGCAGAGATCTCTCCCTTGATCTGCTGGCGTCATCCAGAAAATACAGCAGATTGCCTGGGAACACGCCCCGACGATATCCTCGGTAAGGAGCTCACCTCGGGTGACTCGGCAGACCACTCTCGACCCGACCCGTCAGCTGGTCAGGACGAGAGCGGGGGCTAATGATGACGCTCGATATTAGTGACCTCCCAGATCATGACAAGTGGCAGATGGCGTGTCCCAAAGCTCACAAAGAAAGGACCTACAGTAGCTGACCAGGACACTCCTGTGTCCGTCCCACAAACAAACGCTGGCTCGCCACCGAGCCCCCTTCATAATTGGCCTCCCAGCTCGTCTTCGGGCTACCGCAGAACCAAGATATCTCGGCTCTCCCGCTCGTCCGCGAGCTCTCCCGCTCGTCCGCGAGCTCTCCCGCCGAGGTCATCTTCCTCGGTCTCATCGACCGGTCAACAAGACCGCTCACAGGCACAACCGCTATCCCGCGAATCTCGCCGTGCGCGAGATTTCTGCTGGCCACATCCCACGTTCCACGCCATCACGATCCCCCATTAACGAGCCTGTCTCGCCATTAATGGGAGATCCCGCTCATCACGCGGGCGTGACGTCGGGAGCGTAACGGCCGGCGTGATTCTCACGCCTGCCATGCCGGCTGCCACCGCTATATAAACCCCTTCTTTAGACGGTCCAAGTAAGTCATTTTTACTCCACTAAGCCGCTACTCTGCTCGGATTTCCTCTCTAACTTGACCGTCGAAGGGTCCTCGGTGGTACAAACCATCTCGGGACTTCCTTGCAGGTAGCTCGGCAACAACAATCTCAAACCCATTGAGATCCACACGCTTCAGGAGCCTGCCTCCAGATCCAATCTCAGTTGTCCATCGCCGCCGTCAGCAGATTAACGGAAGATAACATCTTGACGCGATCCAGGTCGCGTCAGGATCGAAACTTGCAAAGGGAAAATGAAGACTGTATTGATCAGCAGCATAAATCATACTTTATTTGTGGCTTCTGGAATTCCAAATGGACCAGCAACCTTGGCTCGCAACTCAGTATAAGCATTGAATTGCTTAAATTATCCTTAATCATTGTAAATGTCTATTACATATTGAGTATTACTTTTCTAATAGAAAATCTTAAATTATCTTTAATACATATTGAATATTTATTTTCCAATATTTTGCCATCCTTGTATGCTCCTTCTCTTTTGCTCTCTAAATAAGCACATTTCAACATTCAACTATTCTTCCTCTTTTCTTTCTCGTGAGCATGATACTGCTTAAAATCTAATAAATTATAAACGCGGAATCTTTGATAACACGAGGGTTGTTCGAAATCTATTTGTTGTGTCCTTTATTACATTGAAAAATCATGTACAAGTAATACATAAGTTTCTGAGGTCATCAGCTTATATTTTGTTTAGTGGAGATCATTTATGAAGGGGCCTATCAGTATGACTTTGATAAAAGCATTAAATGTACATTATGATTTGATATATGCGGTCTTTAGACGTGGCAAGTTATATACCAGGATTGAAAGCCTCAACTTAATGCCAGGTTGAGTTTATAACCAACATACAAATGTCAAAATGCATAGATGTAAGGGTAAATTTTTATGAACATCTTCCGCCTTTTGAAGTTTTTGAGATAACATTATTGCACTTTAAAATTACTATAAATCATAAAAAATGAAAGTCATTTTTGTAAAAAAAAATAACGGCATATTCTGTTAACTTTAAGTCAATTCAATCTATCTAGAAGACATTTTGGGGTTTTTTAATCCAACTATGATTTACACGAGCTAATAAAATTAAAGATTTCAGACAACATTGGTAGTTCAATAGGCTTTTATAATATTTTTAAAGTTCAATGGTATTAGGTATATTTATTTATTGCTCTCTCAAGCTAAGCATCAAGTCTTCTATGAGTACTTCGGACACATTTTATTGGATTCAATACACTTAACATTATGGAAATAAAACCTGGGATTTCAGCTTTAGGGTTGGTTTTGTGGGAGCCATGGCTGGTTTTGTGGGAGCCATGACTTAGAATGCAACGATCGATCACAAATGGCTGGTATATAGAAGTGTCAAACGGACGGGTCATTACAGGTAGAGGATAAAACAGGCACGGGTAAAAATACCCAGATTTAAACGGGTGTTAAATTTCATGCCCATCACCTATGAATCGATAAACGGGTCATCCATCTATGGGTTAGCGGACAACTTAGAGTATCATGACATATATTTAGCTATTTAAAGAAAAAAGAATTGAGTATATAAGTTTATGGAGTTTTTATACATTAACTATTTTAATCAAACACAATATTTACATGCAAATTTACATTCCAAAAAAAATTCTTAATCTTATTCAAACATCTATTCTTGTATTTAGGAAAATTAATGAAAAGCCATTGCCCTTTTCAATACGGGTCGGTAAAACCCATGAACCTACGGCCCGGTCGATCCGGTGGTATCTGTAAACGGCCGGGCCGGATACGGGTAATATTTAATGGACGGTAAATCATTAAACCGTTACCTATATTTTACGTGTCCACCCGCGGCCTAAATGAGTAACTGGCCATTATGTCTGCTAATTAAAGTGATGACCATCTCTCCAATCAAAAGTTGCCAAGTGTCTCTGGGCTAGTTCGGATGAACGGTGTAAAACCATAGTTTTGTAACCAAACCATATTTTGAGCGGTGTTTAGAGGAGCGGTGTGAAACTATTGTTTGGTAACTATGAGCCCACCATTGTATTTAAAAAAAAATTAAAAATGCCCCACCATTTCTTCCATTTATAATTAAAAAAAAATATCAGCTACCTTTATATTTTTAAAAAAATAATTAAGGGGGGCCCACCCTTTCTTCCCCATCGCCCAATTGAGCGGTGGGAACCCATCGCTGCTCCCTCTCAAATGGAGAGCGGCGAAGCATTGAGCGGCTACTGTCGTTCAACGCTCCAGTGATGTAGGGGACCTCCCATCTACGCTTTGGGCCAAACATACGATGTAGGCCTAGGAGGGGATGTAAGTTTGTGCATCTTTATCTATTCCAAGTTGAATAACACTGCTCTAAGGCCTTGAATTTATAGCACATTTGGCCCATCTGCCTACGCAAGAACCACCCTAGAGCCAGCCCAAGGCTTTAGCAGCTAGCTCCTGAACTAAATCAACGAATATAAATTTAAAATTTGGGTAAATTGCCAAAAAGCTCCCGGCCAGCTCGGCAGTTGTCTACAAACCCTGATATTTTCAAAATTGTAAATCTTTTTGAAAAACCCATGGGCAACATTTTATTTAGGCCTTTATTCCTTCCAACTGCTTAAATATTACATGCAACCTTTTAGATATTACATGCAACTAATATAGATGAGATTTTAATTGGACGGTTTTTTAACAAGAGCAAAAGGGCCAGGATCATTACACAAGTTTGAAGCAAGCTGAGGGCTTTTTGACAATTTACCCTAAAAATTTAATCAAGATGACAATGGCTCTATCTTGCCTCAACCAATATGCGTGTACCAAGCACTTGTCCGAAATTATTATTATTAGGCTAATTTCAAATTGCTACCGTGAACTTTGAGCATTTTACACGAATGGTTTCCTGAACTTTTAAAATGATACATTGTTACTATGAACTTTTAGAGCATCACAAAATTACCATAAAGACGTAGACAAAAAATTAGAAATTACCATAGTGCCTTTTTATATGAATCAACAAAAGAAAGAAATTATTTTTTTTATAGAATTTAATTTAAGAAAGAAATTATTTTTTTATAGAATTTAATTTATACTTTTGGTTAAAATACACTGCCTTTTTTTATATAAATTAAGTAAAGTTCCAAAAAAAATTAATTGATTATTTTTTGTTGATTTATATAAAAGTACAATATGGTCATTTCCTAATTTTCCACTTACAGTTTATAATGCTCTACTTCGTTTCGCTTGAATTAGGATGGCTCCCACTATTTTTATGAGGATGACTCCCACTGTTTTTATCAAATCTTCCTTCAAATCCTAAAAGGCAAGACTAGCCGGGATTAATTACACCCTATAGGTTCGCCAATCTTTCAGCCGGACCCGTATCGGTACTTTGAGAGAGCTTCCTTGTGCTTTCGTACGGACCTAATTAAAATAAAGCTCGTTTTCCCAGGGGTGTAATCCCATTAACACATTTCTTGACACCTACTTGATCGGCTAATTGTAATGTGCAAAACTCTCTCAGGAGTAACTCTTACTCGTAGTGGGTATCAGGATCCAACTATCTCATAGAAGGTATGCAATCTCATTGTAAATTTCAACACTTGAAATTCCCGATAATATTTTGCCCTTAGCAACTTATGACTTTGGTTATGGTCAACAAATCATAAACGCTAGCTAAGTTCAACCCGTCATTTCATGATTGAATTAAACCCACCCGTACGACCCTTGGCTAAGGTCAACAAAACCGCACGACTATCCTAACTCAATCGCATCATATGCTGCAGATAAGCACTAATTAGCTATCGCACACTACGCCTTGGTTAAGGTCAAACAAACGTAGTACGAATACTAAAAAGTACTTATCTGAAATGACGGAGGGCTACGACAGATTTTTAAGAAAACCTTTTGCGTAATGAACTTGATATCGTTATAGAATCGAGTCATTTTGAAAAGGAGTGTTTTTGAGGCTTTTGCTAGTTTTGCTAAAGAGGTCACTTCCGGTGAAAAGATCTCGGCTCTTTCCTCATCAAATGAGGTGCATGATATTTCACAAATACCACTATGCAAAACAAGAACTAAAAAAGTAATCAAAAGACAAAACCGAGTGGGTTGTAATATCTTCCAGTTTTGCTAAAGAGATCACTTCTGGTGAAGGGATCTCGGCTCTTTCCTTATCGAATAAGGTGCTGGATATTCTACAAGGAATACCGCTATGCAAAGCAAAAACTAGAGCTACCAGTTTTTAAAGCAAGATTCTACAACATTTTTAGGTTTCTTTTATTTCATTAATCTCATTAATGAAGTCCCATCAATTATACTTTCTAAGCATCACAGAAGAAACGAAAGCAGCAATATTTATTATGTATCATATATATAATATAAGCATTCGTCTCAACATATCAAGTGATCACATCACAGAATATCAGCAGCAGAAAAACACATATGAAATATTGGATATACTAGAAATTCTGTGTTTTAATTAAGCCAATAAAAAACGCGGATTTCACGGTCGCGATGAATAGCCAAACCCACATCCCTAGACCCCTACGAGAGCGGCAAGAAATCCTACCAATTCTAGAGTTAGGAGACCTAGTCTCTACTCCTCGAGATGGTCTCCCACTGGAATCTAGAACCCGGTTACTTGTGCTCCCCGTCTTGAGTCTATCCTAATGCGGAAAAATAAATAATATACATCAATGGTGACATCATCCTCAACCCGGAAATGCCCCAATAAAAGAATATTACATACAAGCTTTTACATGAATGTAAAACTCTCATCTCACATAAAAACCTCCGGCTATTCAAAACACGATGATCCAATATAACATATCATAGCAACACATAACATCACATGTCATCAACGTAAGTAAATATGCGTATCCCAATTGTCGTTGATATATAGCAACGAAACCGGCGATACACCACATATTACACTTACGGTCACAGAAAAGAAAGTGAAAAACTACAACAATTGGAATCCGCAACCACTTTAGACATCATAAACCCAATGTATCACATACTTTGGATTTTATGCCCAACAAAATGAATTCCTTAGATATCACATGTCTAACAATTATAAACCCCGCATTTTAGTCTCGATATTGAAAACACTTTTCAATAACCAGTCGGATAATTCAACAAGATTCCCGACAACCTGATCGAATGCTCGTCGGAAACTTTAGTAGACGGCCGCACCCCCGATGCCGTCGACAAAGTGCACTTACGCGGAACACCGCGGCCGCGAGCACCCTAACGGATGCTTTTGGCGACGGGGTTCTCCTACAGTCACTTGGTTGGGGCTATGGGGCATGGCTATCTAGTAAGGTTACCCGGCGAGTATTCGCGTACGCTTCGTGATTGCGACGAACTTTTGATCAACATCAAAATCCCGTGGCAACCGATCAAATGAGACTGAATTGCTAGATTTATAAAATTCAAATTAGTTTTCACAAAACTAAATATTGTGGATTCCAAGTATTGTATCACAATCACAGATAGTTAGACGGTATTAAACTTTTCGATCGAATTAACAAACACCAAAAATTTCCCAAAGAGCACAACACTTGAGCGGAGTTTAAAAAGTACTCAGAACATGTCACAGCACCTATGGACCAACTGTAGAAGGGTCAACCCTTGCCTCACCTATGGCGCCGCGGAACTACTACAAACCCTAGGGTTTGGTGGCGGTTCCGACGGTCACAGAATCGAGTTAGGGTTTCGTTCTTCTTGAGGGTCCACAGAATCACCTGCATGATTTTCTGAAGATCTTAAATTTAGAAAAATCTAACTCTTGGAAAATTTCCAGCGAGAGAAAAAATGAGTTATTGATATCCGTTCGAACTTTTTAACGCCGTCTAAATAACCCGAAACGATATTAGAATTACGACTACGAAATATTCCGAATTGCCTTTACAGAAATATAATATCACATGCAATATCAGTAAAAACAAGCAACGCCTAAAATACCAAAACCCAAAGACTGGAACACCACGCAAAAACGAACCCAGAATGCTTTTAAAAAACTGGTGGGGCCGGTTTTTAACATGATGTGGCCGGCCATTTCCCGGCGACAGGGGTTCGTTTTCCTATGGTGTTCATGTAAGATCTCATTTAACATTCTGCAGTTGCTTAAAAAATTTTTAGACACTCTGAAAATTCGATAGAAACTGAGTTTATGTTTCGAGTGTTTCGGAGTTGTTTCGGTTTCTTAATACTATAAATATCGTCTAATTCTCTAGCATGGCTCTGATACCACTGCTGGGTTCCCTAGGTCGTCGCTGGGTTTCGGGAGGCATCGACCATGCCGTTTTCAAAAAATTGGCGTGCTAAAGAACCCTAACGCTAGAATCTAAACTAGAGAATTAGACGAACAAGCATGTAAACATCTTTACATCTAAGTGAACAAGGAATACAACCTTTGTAGACCGGTCTTCACTTCAATAGCTCCGTGTAGTGGTCCCTTCGCTCCAATTAGTGATCTTCCGGACTCTAGTGAGTCTCCACAAGGTGAAATGAACAAACTTGCTTGAAGTCTTCGATGCCGAAAATGATCTACGTCGAGAAGACACTAACTCAAGCTACATCTTCACTAAGTGATGAACTAGTGAAGAAATAATCCAATCTAAATGGCTAGTAAAGAAGAGGTTGAAGAAGTAAGAATTTTGCTCACTTTAGAAATAATTTTCTTACTAATTTTGTTCACCTCTCATGAAGCTAGAAAGCTTGAGGAAGGAGATGAAGAAAGCAACCATGGAATGAAGCAAGTGAAGAATGAATCAAGTGGTGAGAATAGAAACCATGTGTGAGTTAATATCATATACTAACTCATGTAGAGACTAAACCATAACTAAACAATAATGGTTGGGTTAATAAATATCTTCAAGTAAAACAAAATTAGTGGACTTGGTCAATGGTTCCACAAGGTTCAACCATGTGACAATTTCCATCCAATTTGATTTACTTTAAATAAATAAAACCTTACATTATATTAAGCATGGTGTGAGTCTCATACACCCATGTAGCTTGTAGCATCAAGCATGCCACAAAAGATGTACATTAATATATATCACATATATACTAAGTGTACACTAGTGAGAAAAAGAATATTTAAGTAAGCTATGTAGGGTGTTTTTCGTCACCCCATTGAGATGGGAATACACGCGCGCTTGTCAGGCGTACAACAGATTCCCCCTGCCTAGGATAGGCCGGGGTTTAATGATTGTGGGGATCAGAATCTCCGGCAGTCGCGAACTAAGCCGCCGTTAATTACCCCTCGTCTTTGGAGCGAGGGAACCTCCGATTGACGGGTTAAACTAGTCATGCGAACTCAATGTGCAGTGTACGTGTGTTGTGTTTTGAAAGGGGAGTTTGGATATATCGGGAGCCACGCAGAGTTTTTTCGGGGGTCCCGCTACCCGGATAGCGGGCTGGGGGTCAAGAGGCTAGCAGCCCCCTTGCGGGGTGCGGGGCAGCGCCCCGTTAGAAATTTTTTTCTAACAGGGACAGTGTCGTGGAGCACGTGTGTGTGCAAATATGTATACATATGTATATGTATATGTATATACATAAGAAGAGGGGGAAAAGGCATCCAAGGGATGGTAGGGCCAGCGCCTTGCGCGCCTTGCGCTTAGGTGCTGTACGCTTAGGCGCAAGTGCGCCACGTGTCGACACGTGGGCGCTTTGCGCATGAGCGCTGGGCGCTAGAGCGCAAACGTGCCACGTGTCGGCACGTGGGCGCCTTGCGCTGGAGCACAAGCGCGCTGGAGCGCAAGCACGCCACGTGTCGGCACATGGACGCCTTGCGCTCGGGCGCAGAGCGCAGGAGCGCAAGCGCGCCATGTGCCGCTGGAGCGCAAGCGCGCCACGTGTCGGCACGTGGGCGCCTTGCGCTCGGGCGCAGTCCGCTGGAGCGCAAGCGCGCCACGTGTCGGGCGCAGGGGCGCTGGGGCGCAAACGCGCCACGTGTCGGCACGTGGGCGCTTAGCGCTCGAGCGCTTTGGCGCCGGCAAGAAAAATGAGCTTTTAGTCCCAGAACCAGAAGCTATACTTCAGAAAGGAAATGTCTATTATATATATATATATATATATATATATATGGAGTTAAACTCCTAGGATGTTTTGAAGCTGATGAAGGGGTTCTTCTTCCTCCTCCACTGTTGGCTGGATCTTGAAGATCAAGAGATATGAGATTTTAAAAATCTCTTCTTTTTGAGAGCTGATGGTAGATCCAAGTTCCCTTGATTTGATTTTAAAAATCTCTTTATGGGATTTTAAAAATCTCTTTATGGTAGATCAAGAGATATGAGATTTTAAAAATCTCTTTATGGGTTTTGTGGTTAAAAACTATTTAGTTTTGAAAAAGGAAGAGTAAAACCCTTGATTTGATTCAAAAAGAAAGAAGAAGGCTTGAAACCTTCAGAAAGAGGAAAGAGGTACAAACCCTAGGTTTTTGAGAGAATGAAAAAAGTGTTCTTTTATTCATCATCATGTTGCCTTATATAGGCTTACATATTTACATATAGCCCCTTGGGCTTTACAATAATGGCATTTTAGCCATCCCATGGCTCATGTGCCATTTCATTTTTGCACATAAGCCATGGGCTTACAAAATATTGGCTTTATGCCCATTTTGTTTACATTCATGCATAAACAATTACATAAAAATTATTTATTACATGATTTTGTTGTTGGCATGGGGAGGCTGGCCGCGGGCTCGACTTGGGCATGGGCCCACCTAGCTTGGGGGTTGACCTTGATTTTGACTCGGTCAACTGGGGTGCAAATTTTTACCCCAACAAATTGCCCCCCATCAATAAATGCACACAGCATATATGGGTCGTGTGCATGAAATTGATGGATCTTCTTTTGCGTGGAGGTGACTTTCTTTGGTTCCCACTTTTGGGATGCACTGCCCTTTTTACGACATGGACGGTCGGCGCTTGACGCGTCTCCGAGACGGAGTGTCCGTGGTAGACGTTTCTCTGACCCGGAGTGTCTGTGTTGGACGTATCCCCGATGCAGAGTGTCACTTGTTGACGTGTCCCCGGCATGGAGTGTCGTTGTCGGATGTTTCCCTGATGCGGAGTGTCTGTGTTGGACGTTTCCCCGATGCAGAGTGTCACTTGTTGACGTTTCCCCGGCACGGAGTGTCTGCTTGACGTTTCCCCAGCACGGAGTGTCTGTTGTCGATGTGCCCCCGGCACGGAGTGTCTTCTTGACGTTTCCCTGGCACAGAGTGTCGTTGTCGGACGTTTCCCTGATGCGGAGTGTCTGTGTTGGACGTTTCCCCGATGCAGAGTGTCGCTTGTTGACGTGTCCCCGGCACGGAGTGTCTGCTTTACGTTTCTCCGGCACGGAGTGTCGTTGTCGGACGTTTCCCTGATGCGGAGTGTCTGTATTGGACGTTTCCCCGATGCAGAGTGTCGCTGGTTGACGTATCCCCGAGACGGAGTGTCGCTGGTTGACTTTTCCCTGGCACGGAGTGTCGCTGATCGAATTTTCCCCGGCGCGGAGTGTCGCTGGTTGACTTTTCCCCGGCACGGAGTGTCGCTGATCGACTTTTCCCCGGCGCGGAGTGTCGCTGGTTGACTTTTCCCCGGCGCGGAGTGTCGCTGATCGACTTTTCCCCGGCACGGAGTGTCGCTTCCCCGGCGCGGAGTGTCGCTGATCGACTTTTCCCCGGCACGGAGTGTCGCTGATCGACTTTTCCCCGGCGCGGAGTGTCGCTGGTCGACTTTTCCCCGGCGCGGAGTGTCGCTGATCGACTTTGCCCCGGCGCGGAGTGTCGCTGATCGACTTTCCCCCGGCGCAGAGTGTCGCTGGTCGACTTTTCCCCGGCGGCGCGGAGTGTCGCTGGTCGACTTTTCCCCGGCACGGAGTGTCGCTGGTCGACTTTTCCCCGGCGCGGAGTGTCGCTGGTTGATTCCGAGTTGAAGCATAATTCCGACATGGAAGGCAGATATGCCTGAGGCGAAGCATGATTTCGACACGGGGTATATTTTGGTACGAAGCATGATTCCGCCGCAGGGGTTGTTGGTTTGATTTGTTTGATTTGAGTTGACATCAGCATCGCTATACTGGAATATGGTACCAGGAGCGAATCATCATCCGTCTTTGAGAGGATTTAGGAATTGGGGTTTTTGTTTGGCATCTGCATTGCTGCACTGGAATAATGCCAGGAGCAACTCATCATTTGCCCCGAGAGGATTTGGGAATTGGGGTTTTTGTTTAGCATCTGCATTGCTGCACTGGAATAATGCCAGGAGCCACTCATCATTTGCCCCGAGAGGATTTGGGAATTGGGGTTTTTGTTTGGCATCTGCATTGCTGCACTGGAATAATGCCAGAAGCCACTCATCATTTGCCCCGAGAGGATTTGGGAATTGGTTTTTGTTTGGCATCTGCATTGCTGCACTGGGATAATGCCAGGAGCAACTCATCATTTGCCCCGGAAGGATTTGGGAATTGGTTTTTGATTGGCATCTGCATTGCTGCACTGGAATAATGCCAGGAGCAACTCATCATTTGCCCCGGGAGGATTTGGGAATTGGTTTTATGCCCGTGGATTGTATACGGTTTTGCGGGATGTATGATCCAGACCGTAGGGCCAGAAACATTTCGGGACTTTGTTGGCGTCTGCATCGCTGCTCTGGAATATGGTACCAGAAGCGACTCATCATTCGCCGCTTAGGAATTTGAGTTTGGAATTTGGTTGGCGTCTGCATCACTGCACTGGAATATGGTACCAGGAGCGACTCATCATTCGCCACTTGGGGATTTGGAAAGCGATGGCTTAGGAGACAGGTTTAGATCCCTATCACCTAAGACTTTTCAATTTTATGGGCCGTGAGGGTCGCATAAAAGCATTTTCTCCCTACGAGTCGTAAGGATCCCGCAGGTGTATTTTCTCCTTAGGAGTCGTGAGGACTCCTAAGTGTGTTTTTCCCTTGTGAGTCGTAAGGATCCCATAAAGGTTTGTTCTCCTCATGTATCGTGAGGACACATGAGTGGTTATCTGTTTCTAGTTTAACGACTTAGAGGTCGACTGTCTCCAGTTTAACGACTTAGAGGTCATCTGTTTCCAGTTTAACGATGTGGTGGTCATCTGTTTCTAGTTTAATGACTTAGAGGTCTATTGTGCCCAGTTTAACGACTTAGCGGTCATCTGTTTCCAGTTTAAAGACTTAGAGGTCATCTGTTTCCAGTTTAACGACTTAGAGGTCATCTGTTTCCAGTTTAAAGACTTAGGGGTCTATTGTGCCCAGTTTAACGACTTAGCGGTCATCTGTTTCTAGTTTAAAGACTTAGAGGTCTACTGTTTCCAGTTTAACGACTTAGAGCTCATCTGTTTCCAGTTTAACGACTTAGAGGTCATTGGTTTCCAGTTTAACGACTTAGTGGTCATCTGTTTCCAGTTTAACGACTTAGTGGTCGACTGTTTCCAGTTTAACGACTTAGAGGTCGACTGTTTCCAGTTTAACGACTTAGAGGTCATCTGTTTCCAGTTTAAAGACTTAGGGGTCTATTGTGCCCAGTTTAACGACTTAGCGGTCATCTGTTTCTAGTTTAAAGAATTAGAGGTCTACTGTTTCCAGTTTAACGATTTAGAGGTCATCTGTTTCCAGTTTAACGACTTAGAGGTCATTGGTTTCCAGTTTAACGACTTAGTGGTCATCTGTTTCCAGTTTACGACTTAGAGGTCAATTGTTTCCAGTTTAACTACTTAGAGGTCGACTGTCTCCAGTTTAACGACTTGGAGGTCATCTGTTTCCAGTTTAACGACATGGTGGTCATCTGTTTCCAGTTTAATGACTTAGAGGTCTACTGTTTCCAGTTTAACGACTTAGAGGTCATCTGTTTCCAGTTTAACGACTTGGTGGTCATCTGTTTCCAGTTTAGAGACTTAGAGGTCTACTGTTTCCAGTTTAACGACTTAGAGGTCATCTGTTTCCAGTTTAACGACTTAGAGGTCGACCGTTTCCAGTTTAACGACTTAGAGGTCATTGGTTTCCAGTTTAACGACTTAGTGGTCATCTGTTTCTAGTTTAAAGACTTAGAGGTCTACGGATGGCGAGCTTGGAATTTTAGGGTAGGGGCCGGCATCAGCGTTGCTGACACTGAAGTAGAGGTGCCAGGAGCAATTCATCATTTGCCTATTCCTGTTGGGGGAGCGATGGCTTAGGAGACAGGTTTAGGTCCCTATCGCCTAAGGCTTTTCAATTTTATGGGCCGTGAGGGTCCCATAAAAGCATTTTCTCCCTGCGAGTCGTAAGAATCCCGCAGGTGTATTTTCTCCTTAGGAGTCGTGAGGACTCCTAAGTGTGTTTTTCCTTTATGAGTCGTAAGGATCCCACAAAGGTTTGTTCTCCTCATGCATCGTGAGGACACATGAGTGGGCCTTCTCAATAGAGCATAATTCCAAAGGCGGAGACCAGCCGCGTAACTGGTGATTGTGGTGGGGCATGGATATGAAGAGAATTATTTGAACCCGTGGATTGTATACGGTAGTCGATTTGGGGACTAACCGTAGGGCCGAAAGAATTTTGGGAAACTGGATTTTTGGTCGGCGTTTGCATCGCTGCACTGGAATATGGTACCAGGAGCGACTCATCATTCGCCGTTTTTTTACCGCGATTGCTCTATCATTTCAGCTTTTCTTATCGCGAAGATCGCGATTGCCCTATCATTTCGGCTTTTATTCGCGGTTGCCCCATCATTTCGGCTTTATCTTCATCTTTATTTTACTCACTGATTTTTATTGCGAGTTGCCCCATCATTTCGACTTTTCTTTATTTTTCTTTTATTTACACATTTTTTGTCTACTTACATATATATATATATATTTTTTACATTCCCAGTTTAACGACTTAGAGGTCGATTGTTCCCAGTTTAATGACGTGGTGGTCGATTATCCCCAGTTTAAAGACTTGGTGGTCTGTCATTCCCAGTTTAACGACGTGGTGGTCAGCGGGTGTTCCCAGTTTAGCGACGTGGTGGTCCTTTTTGCTTATCCCAGCTCCTTGAACTTTGATCTTGGCGGAGCTGTGTTGATGACCTAGCTCTGTGGCTTGCCGATACATCCGAGGATTTTCCAAGCTTATATTGGTCCTCTGCCCAATCTTTGAAAATATAGCAGTCTTCGATGGTATGACCCACCACTCTATGATATGGGCAGTATATGGGATTGCCGGTTATGTTCATTTCCTGTGGCCTCTTTGGAACAGGCAGTTGCAGACCGTTGTTCAAGGCGTCCATGAATATTTGCGGACTTCATCCCTCCTGAAGGAGTATACCTTCTTCTTTCTCTCCATTGGAGTAGATGCCTTTACTGATGCTGGTCCTCGAGGCCGATCGGTCTTTGGTTCGCCCCTTTCAGATAATGGCACATGTCTGGGAGGATTAGGTTCCCGAAAGGCTTCGGTCTCCATTTGCATGAAATCGGCGGTCGTAGCTTGACTGTTTGCTAACGCGCCTTTAGACAGTTCTATCTCTCCCGTCCTGTATTGACTTTCGACCTAATCTATGAAGATGATGCAGTCCTCAATGGCATGACCTATCACCCTGTGATAGGGGCAATATTCTGGGTCGTCGGTCATATTCGCTTCTTGCGGTCTCTTTGATTCCGGCAGTTGTAGACCGTTTCTCAGGGCGTCCTGAATATATTGTGGACTTTTTCCCTTTTGAAGGAATAGACCTTTTCCAGCTTCTCTTTCAGAGGTGATTCCCTCCCGGCGTATGTATCGGAGGGACTGGAGGCTGATTGCGGCCGTTTTTCACGAAGGCGCTCCGCTGTTAGGTTGAAGGGGATATCAGTTGGCTGCCTCCGGGTATCAATCCCTGGTTCATGAACCAAAATTTGATTCTGCTGTAATTGCAATCGGGCGACTTGGGTCGCGAGATCTGCCACGACGTTTGCCAGCTCGTCGACTTTGGAATAGACCTCGGCCATCTTCTCATCCCTGTCCTGAAATTGCCTTTGAAGCCATTGGAATAATGCTTGTTTTGTTGTTCCGGCTATGACAACCGGGTAATCTTTATTGCCTGAGCTCAATTCCGCAGGAACCACGGGCTCCTCTGGCTTATCGGCCTGAGCGGGCTCTTCATCATTTAGATCGAGCCGATGCTGGGTAGCGTCAACCATATCATCACCATGGCTGTGAAGAAGAGGAGGGTTCGTTTCTTCATATCCGGCCATATAGACAGTGTGGATAACACATTCAGCCATTCTTTCATCACTGGCAGCTGGTTTCGCGGAGCGGTCCGGGCTTTGGAAATTCATAAATTTTAACATGGCCAGAGCCCTAGCCCTTTTGTTGGCTCTATATCTGAGCCGCTTCTGCCTCAGCTTCTCTGCCTTAAGCGCTTGGCAGGCTTCTATTCTTCGGGAAGCCGCCATAGGCCGAGTGATGGGGATGCTTGAGAAGACATCTGTCCGCGTGTCCATCGAAGGTATCGCCTGGGCTTGCCCACGACGTCTGGCAACTTCTTTGGTTCCGACGGCTTTGCCCCCAGTTGGGGCCATGGAAAGCCGTCCAGACACCGATTTGCGTTTGGGTTGGGGCGCCCTCGAGATTACCACATTCGGTTTCCTGCCTTTCGAGACCGATCTGTCTGTTGCTGGAGCTTGAAGAGCCGGGATGGCATTAGCTGACACGAACAGGATAGAGCCGAATGGTAGCGGCTCCTCCTCCCATTGTCGCCCGAGACTGGCCGGAAGGACCTTCCTGGAGTCTATCTTCATCGTGTAGGAGACATGAGTCGTGCTGAGAGCTGAGATCGTCCTTGGAGACATTGTTGGAGAGTGATTGCTTGAAAACCTGTATGAAAAAGCATTATTTTAGTTTAAATATAGGTATGTATATTGATTGAGTTCGCATGAACGTTTAACCCGAAATATGGGAGGGGATATAAGTCCCACCGGGCGTGCCAGAACCTGTAGGGTGTTTTTCATCACCCCATTGAGATGGGAATACGCGCGCGCTTGTCAGGCGTACTACAGATTCCCCCTGCCTACGGTAGGCCGGGGTTTAATGATTGTGGGGATCCGAATCTCCGGCAGCCGCGAACTAAGCTGCCGTTAATTACCCCTCGCCTTTGGAGCGAGGAAACCTCCGATTGACGGGTTAAACTAATCATGCGAACTCAATGTGTAGTGTACGTGTGTTGTGTTTTGAAAGGGGGGTTTGGATATATCGGGAGCCACGCAGGGTTTTTCGGGGGTCCCGCTACTCGGATAGCGAGCTGGGGGTCAAGGGGGCTAGCAGCCTCCTAGCGGGGTGCGGGGCAGCGTCCCGTTAGAAATTTTTTTCTAACAGGGACAGTGTCGTGGAGCACGTGTGTGTGAAAATATGTATACATATGTATATGTATATGTATATACATAAGAAGAGGGGGAAAAGGCATCCAAGGGATGCGTGGGGCCAGCGCCTTACGCGCTGTGCGCTCAGGTGCTGTACGCTTAGGCGCAAGCGCGCCACGTGTCGGCACGTGGGCGCCTTGCGCTCGGGCGGAGAGCGCTGGAGCGCAAGCACGCCACGCACGTGGGCGCTTAGCGCTCGAACGCTTTGGCGCCGGCAAGAAAAAGGGGCTTTTAGTCCCAGAACCAGAAGTTATGCTTCAGAAAGGAAATGTCTATAATATATATATATATATATATATATGGAGTTAAACTCTTAGGATGTTTTGAAGCTGATGAAGGGGTTCTTCTTCCTCCTCCTCTGTTGGTTGGATCTTGAAGATCAAGAGATGTGAGATTTTAAAAATCTCTTCTTTTTGAGAGCTGATGGTAGATCCAAGTTCCCCTTTATGGGTTTTATGGTTAAAAACTATTTAGTTTTGAAAAAGGAAGAGTAAAACCCTTGATTTGATTCAAAAAGAAAGAAGAAGGCTTGAAACCTTCAGAAAGAGGAAAGAGATACAAACCCTATGTTTTTGAGAGAATGAAAAAAGTGTTCTTTTATTCATCATCATGTTGCCTTATATAGGCTTACATATTTACATATAGCCCCTTGGGCTTTACAAAAATGGCATTTTAGCCATCCCATGGCTCATGTGTCATTTCATTTTTGCACATAAGCCATGGACTTACAAAATATTGGCATTATGCCCATTTTGTTTACATTCATGCATAAACAATTACATAAAAATTATTTATTACATGATTTTGTTGTTGGCATGGGGAGGCTGGCCGCGGGCTCGACTTGGGCATGGGCCCGCTTGACCTGGGCTTGGGCCCACATAGCTTGGGGGTTGACCTTGATTTTGACTCGGTCAACCGGGGTGTAAATTTTTACCCCAACAAGCTAATATTAGTTAATGTAAGATAATATATCAAATATATAATTATACATTAAATTATTAAATCAACACTTGATTTAATAATCCGGCTATATCACATACAACCGACTAATATCATATGTATCAATTTATCGAATCAACACTTGATCCGATAACCCGGATATATCACATATAACCGTCCGATATCACATATCACGAGAATAGAATGCAGTATCACATACGCGCATTAATCTTGGTCCCGCACATATCACACATGTGCTCCTACTTCGTTTCGCTTGAGCCAGAAAACCTCTGTGTAGGACTCCAAAGACCCGTCAATACGCCGGCAGTAGGTGGTGATCATATCAGTCACCCATAAGCCGCAAGCGGTCTGTTAAACGTAATGGCCACCCGGGTATTGAGCGATCAGAAGATCAACAAGCAAGCCTGCTCATACTCCCGTGAATCCAATCAGTAACACTACCGTACAGTCCAGTCTCTTCGTCTGATATGTTGCATATCACAGTTTGGGGGTGGTATAACGTCAGACCCTAATAGCTTGATAAGTCATGCCAATGTGAGGCTCATAACGGTTCGAGAAACTACTGATAACACTTAACAGTAGATCTCAGCAACCCTGGCCAGAGATTTCCTGTTATGGCCAATCAAGCATAGCGCAACATCAACCCCAATATCTGGAGAGACGAAATCCCCTCCTATCGCTCATTGTCTCCATGTGACTCGCGACTGTACCCAAAAACCACCGTTTTGCACGATCTCTTGAATGTGGTAAGGTGGAAATCAAAGCACAGTGGGAATCACACAAGACTCTATGACGATCTCGGGTCGACAGACTAACCTGTACCAGTGTCACCAGAGAACTGCTATCTGACGATAGGTATAATACCATTTAGGAGTTCTCGGCGAGTCCGTCCAGTGTACCCAGTCTCCACTGAGCACCCGTATACCTTCTCTGATGTCAAACACCAATGGATGTGGGATCATCCATCGCCCATTATATGGGTCGAGAAGCGTATACGCTAGTCTACTCTGGAATATCGATGCCCCGTCTCGATACTCTTACGACTAGGAACAATTGAAGGATGTACTTACCGACTACCTCTGCCCCACTAGTATGATCTTCATCATAATCTTGGTAGTCAAGTACCCATCCTAAGGGTTTTATCAACATGTAATAGAGAGACAATAAATGTACATGTTAAGATAAAGAGCAACCAGATAGTATACTATCATGTCGAGTAAGAAAGTCCTCCGTATATATGTCCAAGCATCCACTATAATATACATCACATGTATAATAATGGCCTCTAAGGCATACATATAACTAACAGAAACCGTATGTGAAAAATCAACGGAGGATCTTGAAGTTTGGCCGCGATTTAGCGATCTCGACCATTGTATTGGCTGCGTTTTAGCGGTGATATTTCGTCATTTTGCGCTCCAATTTTGTCTGTGATCTCCTGATTTAATTTGGTTAGTTTTTCTTGCATTATATCTTGAATATCTTGTTATCTCTCTGCAGTTGTGTTGATCTTTCATCGGTTACCATAATAAGCTGATATTATTTACTGATCTTGATTTGATTTGGTCTCTTGATTTGATTTGAATTTAAACTTGCGAAATATTTCAAAACAAATATTTAGTAGCATCTATTTTATTTAGGAGAATATTTAGACCAATTAACTCATAAATATTTCATTTATTATTTAAGATACATATAAATATGTTTTTGACAGATAAATCTCTAAATGTTCTTAAATTATAATTAATGGAATTTAATAATTAACAAAACATAGGGAAAAACTAGTAAAAATTGTGCAATAAATGTGCTGATCAAATACCCCCAAACTTATCTTTTGCTCGTCCTCGAGCAAAACTATGAAAAGAAAAGAAATCCAAAAAAGGAAAAAGAAAACCAAAATAAATCCTAGTTCATTTTCGCAGGTATCACGATTGCACTTAGCACGTACAATAAGCCGTTAAACCTTGTTTCCTGATTTAAAATCAGGAAAGTTTACGGAGGAGGCATCACGTGCTAGCACGTGACCAGTAGTCACGTGTTGGCACGTGACAATTAAAAAGCAGCGGCAAAGGCAGATTCAGCTCCTTGATTAAATCAAAGGAAAGGCTCCAGAAAGGGTCACGTGCTCACACGTGACCAGGGGTCACGTGTTGGCACGTGACGGCTGAAAAGCGACTAGAAGACAAAGCGCAGAAAGTAGAAGAAAGCTCGCTCCAAGGGGTCACGTGCCCACACGTGACCAGGGGTCACGTGGCCACACGTGACCGGCTTCCAAAGCCTATCTATTTAACAGAATTAAATTCTGAACAGTATTCAAATCTTTCCAAAGGAGAATGATTATTTGGAACCGATTGGATTAAAGATTTAAAGGTGATTAAATATCACCTATCTATGGAAAAATCTTGAACTTGGAAAGATTTCCCCTTAAAATCTAACCGAAATAACAAAGGAATATCTTTGGATTCAAAATCCAATGGTGAATAAAATTCACCTAATAATCCAAAGGTCCAAATGAATGATGAATGCGAATCAAATCTCTAACGAATACAAATCAAATCCCTCAATGAATGATTCACTAAAACTAATTGATTCTGCTCCTTCTCCTATAAATAGGAGCCAAGAGATACACAGAAAGGGAGAGACAAGAGGAGATACAGAGATCTATATACAGAGACATAGAGAGAAAAAGAAACAGAGCCTTGAGACTTTGGAAGAATTTGATCTTCTGCAAAAGAAAACCCTAGGTAAGAAAGGGAAGGCTTTTAAAAAAGAGAATTTAATTCTCAAAAGAGTTTAACTCTTATATTAAAAAGAAGAACTTAGTTCTCTCTTTAGTGGAGGATCTGCAAAGTGCACATCTCCCCATGAATTGAGAATTTAATTCTCATTGGGTTGAGATCCTACCATGCAGATCCAAAGCATAGGAAGGGAATGGAAGTTTGAGAATTTAATTCTCATAGAACTATAGGAATTTAATTCCTTTAAAATAAAATTAGGGTTTAACCCTATGTTATAGGAATTTAATTCCTTCAAATGAACAGAACCAGGGTTTAATCCTAGTTAAGAACTCAAATCTGTCAAAATAACAGGAATTTAATTCCCTTAGAAGAACCTAATTTGTCACATGTATGGAAATTCAATTTTTACAGAAGACAAGTTAGAGTTCAACTCTATCTAAGAATATAATCGTTCAGAAGAAAACAGGAATTTAATTCCTCTAAAAGTTTATTGCTAGGGTTTAACCCCATGAAGAATTTAATTCTTAAGAAAATATGAACACATCTTCAAACAGGCAAAGAAACAGGGTCACGTGGTACCACGTGACCCCTGAAAAGATCCACAGAGAAGGGTTTTGAGGCAACGCCTCACGTGCCCCACGTGACCCCTGACAGAAGCTCTAACAGACAAACATTTAAATGCCCATCACGTGACAGCACGTGCTGCTCCAAAGTATTCAATACTTTTGGTAGAATAAAATGAATTGAGGGCGCTCTCACGTGCTACCACGTGACCCCTCTTGCCTTAGTGTTTAACACTAAAGCTGAAGCCTCTATATCCAGTGTTCAACACTGATTCTCTTAGTGTTTAAACACTAATTTGGAAAACTCTATTTACAGTGTTTAACACTGACTTTCTTAGTGTTGAACACCAACTTGGAAAACCCTGTTTTCAGTGTTTAACACTGATCTGCCTTAGTGTTAAACACTAATTTGAGATCTCTGTTGCCAATGTTTAACACTGATATGTTTTAGTGTTTAACACTAATTTGAGAGCCCTGTTGCTAGTGTTTAACACCAACTATCTTTTAGTGTTAAACACTAACTTGTCAATCTCATTCTCAGTGTTCAACACTGATTGGTCTTTAGTGTTTAACACTAGCTTCAGCCCAATTGGCTAAGTTCTAGAGGCAAAGCCTCTCCCTCAATGGACCAACAGAAAGCCAATATTCCAAACATGGTTGGACTTAGCCCAAGATGGCCATAAGTCCTCAATCCAAACTTAACTGGGCCAATGGGCTCATAACATAATTGATTGGTCTTGGTCCCAAATTGGGCCAAAGACTATTTAATCTACCTTGGTTCAAGGGTACATCTCTTCACTCCTTTGATACTTGGCTTTGTAATTCCTCAACGTCTTCAAAGAAGTGACGGGTCCCGATGACCACACATTGATACGGACTGTGGGGTCCTTAAACTCATGGACTATGACGTCCTTAACCTTGACCGGAATGTCTTAAAACTAACAACGGACTATGACGTCCTTAACCTTGACCGGGATGTCTTAAAACTAACATCGTACTGTGGGGTCCTTAAACCCATGGACTATGATGTCCTTAACCTTGACCGGAATGTCTTAAAACTAACAACGGACTATGACGTCCTTAACCTTGACCGGGATGTCTTAAAACTAACATCGGACTGTGGAGTCCTTAAATCCACGGACTATGATGTCCTTAACCTTGACTGCAACGTCTTAAAACTAACATTGGACCGCAATGTCCTTAAACTACCTATTGACCGCAATGTCACTAAACTAAACAACAGGGCTCCCTTAATTGCTCTATTGTTGGATCTAAACGATCCCGTTAAGTCGACCTTAGTTTAAAAACTAGGTTAACGTGTTCTTAACAAACGTTTAAGTTGATCTTAGTCCTCAATGAGGCTAACATATCCTTAAACCCAAACCCCCAAACACAAATCTAAGATAATACAGATTTGGACCAGTCCACGCCTTACAGGTGACAACATAACTCAGTCTCCGTATACAATCCACGGGCAACTAAACACAAAATAAACACACACGACACGAGGTGACCATCTGGAGAAGGAGAAAGTGGTTACCGCAATGCGGTAACGTAATTAACTGCAGGGGCTTGCGCCTGCAGGGAAGAGCGTACCCACAATCAAAAACCCGTCAAGCGAGGGGGAATCTGACGAAGTCTGCTACATCGGACGCATCCGTTTAAACCTTCGATACACGGTGCCATAAATCAACTTGGCATCTTCGGAGAGGTGGACGGATAGCACCAATTAGTATCTGCCCCGAATCTCAGGCAAGACGTCCCTGTCGCGCCGTCATTCGGAGGGGAACAGATTCTGGCACGCCCGGTGGGACCTTTTCCTCTTTCCACTCCACACTTCGTGTGTCGTGTTTTTCCCGCGATCAAATAATCGCGGTGTGTATGTTTTTGGTTGCCCTTAGGGGAGTGGATATTGAAGCTGGCATTTCATCTCTATGAAGAATGGCATTTGCTCCCACCCTAGCAACTCAGGCTCTGTCATATCCGGCGGAGTCAAGTATGGGTCATTTGCAGCCTCAAATCTCTGCAAACCGGCTCTTCAAGAAATCAACGGGATTCTTTTTGGATCGATGCTCCCACCTCCCATCCACGGTGCCTCAACGCCGATGGAGGAAGCCCAGAGGATGTCTGTCAAGCGGAAGCCTTGCCGACGGAATTGGTCCTCAAACAACTGGTATATGCCAAAGACCAAGGTCGACGCAGGGGGCAGAATATTCAAGCTCTTCAAGAAATCAACAGGCTTCGAACTACACTAACTGCAACAGCAACTCTCGCTCTGTCCTATCTGGAAGAGTAACCTACGGGCCTCAAGCGGCCTCCATCTTCACTATGCCAGTGGAGCAGGCAACTCAAGCCACCACTGGACCATTCTTCGGGACCATGCTCCCGCTAACGAGCTTCAGCACTCCTGTACCATCGCAAGAAGCTACCAAGAAGTCATTTTTCAGCGCTCCTGCGCTTATTTACGCCTTACTCTGCACACACAAAAATTGTGATAAGAAAAGAGTAGAAAGTGAAAAATTATATTTAAAAGATAGGAATAGTTTAAGAAAAACAAGAAAGTTAAATGTTTTCTTAAATGAAACTGGTGATAAGTAGCTATGAGCTGTTGTCCCAAGGGTTAGTAAGATGAAGGAAATTACTAATCTGAGGATAAAAATAAGCCTGAAAAATAGTTCCTATTCTGGAAGCCAAACATTTGAACGTTGATACCCTACTATACGCACTTACACACATCTTGAAACTCGGGATAGTAGAGGATACCTTGAAATACTCTTGTCTAAAAGCCAAAGTATGAAGGAAATAATAAATGGAAAAGAAAAGATAAAATGGTGAAAAGAAAAATGAACACTGGTTTTGTTATCACCGAGGCAACAATAAAAAAAATATAGCGAGGGTGCTTTATCACCTAGTGCCTTAGACCAACTGGTTTGGGAGCCACTGCTAAGCCTTAGGTGTTGCAAGACGAGGAAAACACCTAATTAGCAAGCACATGAGTAATCGATCGGTTAGTACCTCAAGAAGTATTAACGGTCTCATGAAGAATGTGTGAGCAAATTTTATCTAAATATCTATTAAAAAGTACTGAGGTAGATGGACAAGAGTATGATTGCTTGAATTGAATTCTCTGAGTGTAGGGATGTCCAGTTCACACACATAGGGGTATATGATCAATGTTTGGAAGAAAGGTAGGAATGAAAACTAAAGGCGATGTTTTATTGAGGGATGATGTGATTTCTAACATCTTTTCATGACTATTAAGATAGGGCTCATAGCAACTGAAAAGCTGGTAGAGTTGAAAACTCTTATTTTCAAGTTCTTTCTTTTATAGTTCTTATCTTTATATAACTTTCACCATCTCTCTTTTATTATACGATTTTGTGGGTGTAATCCGCTGAAAACCCTCAGGAGACAACACCCCTCCTACTAGGGATATACCACTGGCGCCGAGTAAGGAAGACCGGGGTAACTCTCCTTCTGGACTGACTCCGCCGACTCCAACGGCGGAAATTGATGCTGCTGTTCCAACTGGAAACAGCTTTGAACCACTTAGGAAGGTCCACAAGAACTCTCCGACTGCTGTGCTGAAAAGATCTCCTCCGCCTATGGAGAGCGCTACAAAGGTGAAGCCGGAAAAGCCCCCTCAACGGCTGTCCTCTAAAATCTACAAGGTCTGGCGTCAAGTCCAAGACTTGGTAATTGATCAAGATTATCCCCGCCGACAGAAAAATGTGAAAGTTCAGCGGGAAGAGGACCGTCCTATCAATCCACAAAAGGCGATAGCTACTTGGGTGCCCACGGCAAGTGACCCACGGCCGACGTTCGTCAGTGAGCTGCTATCTGAAAAAAGGGTGGCTGCGTTAAAACACGTGCTTGTGCAGCACAGAGATTGCTTCTCATGGAACTATTCTGAAATGCCAAGATTAGATCCAGAGATTACTGCCCATAAATTGGCGATATCCCCGGACGTTAAACCAATCAAACAAGTACCGAGAAGAATGCGGCTCGAGCTTGAGATGAGCATCAATGCCGAGGTCAAGAAGCTGATCGACTCCGGCTTCATCCAGGAAGTTCAATATCCCGACCGGATCGCCAATATCGTCCCGGTAATGAAGAAAAATAGGACGGTGCGCATATGTGTAGAATTTCGGGATCTCAATAAAGCCTGCCCAAAGGATGATTTTCCAGTGCCAGTCACCGAGCTGATGATAGATAACACGTCCACTCACGAGGTTTTCCCCTTCATGGACGGCTCATCGGGATATAATTAGATAAAGATGCATCCCGAGGACCAGAAGCACACCGCTTTCCGGACCCCTTTGGGTTTATTCTGCTACAAAGTTATGCTCTTCGGATTAAAGAATGCCGGTGCCACCTATCAGAGGGCCATGACAAAGATTTTTGATGATCTCATACATGAAATCGTCGAGTGCTATATCGACGACCTCGTAGTAAAGAGCATTTAGAGCATCTGAAGACCGTATCTCAACGCCTTCGGCAATATAATCTGAAGATGAATCCCCTCAAATGCGTGTTCGGAGTCTCTTCGGGTAAATTCCTGGGATTCATCATCCGACACCGAGGTATCGAAATAGATCCATCTAAGATCAAGGCGATCATGGAAATGCCACCGCCAAGGACTCTCAAACAGCTGCGGACTTTCCAAGGGAAGCTTGCGTACATCCGGCGGTTTATCGCCAACCTGTCAGGCAAGTGCCGTCCTTACAGCCACCTGATGAAGAAGGGAATCCTGTTCGTCTGGGACCAAAAATGCCAGAGCGTGCTAGATGAGATCAAGCAGTACCTGCAGAACCTGCCGGCGTTAGCTGCTCCAGTCAAGGGAAAGCCCCTTATTCTTTATACAACAGCCCTTGAGGATTCCTTAGGCGCATTATGGGCACAAGAAAACGACCAAGGGAAGGAGAGAGCACTCAACTATTTAAGCCGAGTTCTTCTGGGGGCAGAAAGCAATTACTCCCCTATCGAAAAACACTGCCTGGCGTTAATCTTTGCGATAACAAAACTCCGGCACTATGCATTGGCACATGAAGTCCGTCTTATATCAAAGGTGGACCCCCTAAAATATCTAATGTCAAAGGCCATATTGACAGGGAGACTCGCTAAATGGGCCCTGCTCCTGATGGAGTTTTCAATAACCTATCAGCCTCTTAAGGCAGTGAAAGTCCAAGCCATCGCCGACTTCCTTGCTGAGCATCCAGTACCTTCCGGTTCTCCTCTGAATTACGATTTGCCAGACGAATATGCGTTTGATGCGATCGATGGTAGTAATACCCGATGGGAGCTTTATTTCGATGGAGCGTCTTCCGTGAAGAAGCGCAAACAAAGTACCCCTATAATCAAATCGGGAGTAGGACTCATCTTTGTAACTCCACAAGGAGGGATGATGCGCTTCGCTTTCTCCTTAACAGAACCGAGGACGAACAATGAAGTCGAATACGAAGCTTTGATAGCAGGCCTCGAGATCGCCATCGGCATGGGAATTGAAAACCTCCTCATATACGGGAATTCTCAACTAGTCGTTAGGCAAGTAAACGGTGACTACCAAACGTGCAAACCGGAGTTGGTGAAATATGGT
Source organism: Agapanthus africanus (assembly GCA_030015575.1). Taxonomy (NCBI): domain Eukaryota; kingdom Viridiplantae; phylum Streptophyta; class Magnoliopsida; order Asparagales; family Amaryllidaceae; genus Agapanthus; species Agapanthus africanus. Next base: position 456,204,090 of record CM057349.1, read on the forward strand.
GAAAAGGTGCGACAACTGTTGACCTAAATTCCCTCCTATACTCTGGAAAGCATACCACGCGTGGAAAACAGCAAAGCAGACGCGTTGGCCAAGCTCGCTAAAGAACTGGTTGACGAGAACCTTGATGACGTTAAAATCGTGGTGCAAAGCCGTCGGGTGCTTGCCTCAGCAGAAATATCTCCGGAATCGTCCGAAGAGAAGGGAGTGACTGAGCAGACGACCCTACAAATAAAAGACCGTGAGAAGGCTGAGGACTGGAGGGAGGTCTTCATAGACTACTTTAAGTCCCACCGAATGCCCGAAGAAGCGTCCTCAAGACATCAGCTCATGAAACGAGCTCTGTCTTTCGCCTTCGTCAACGATGCTCTGTATAAAAGGTCGTTCGATTCTTTGTGGTTGAGATGCCTGGGACCCGTCGAAGCGAAAAGGGTCGTTCAGGAAATTCACGACGGACTCTGCGGTTCTCACCAAGCAGGCCCGAAGATGAAATTGAAGATCAAACGAATGGGTTATTATTGGCCCACGATGATCCAGGACTGCCTCGAGTATGCGAAGCAATGCCACTTGTGCCAGATTCATGGGGACTTTATCCACCAACATCCAAATCCACTACATCCAACGGTGTCTAGCTGGCCATTCGAAATGTGGGGAACTGACATAATCGACCCCATCGAACCAGCGTCATCCAGGGGACATCGTTTTATCCTGGCAACGACTGATTACTTCTCTAAATGGGCGGAAGCAGTACCGTTAAGGGAAGTGAAGGCAGAAAATGTTCTTCATTTCTTCAAGACGCACGTCATTTATCGGTATGGAACTCCGCGATGGATTATTTCTTATAACGGGCCAGCCTACAGAAGTCACAAGACCAGCCGCTTTGCGCAACAGCATAATATAGACTGGAGGTATTCCTCGGTTTATAATCCGTGAGCTAACGGTCTAGCCGAGGCCTTCAACAAGACCTTGACGAAAATCATAAAGAAAATGGTGTCCCGAAACAAGAAGGACCGGCACGAGAGACTGCAAGAGGCTCTCTGGGCATATCGGACTACGTTCAAAACGGCCACGAACACAACGCCGTACGCGTTGGTATTTGGTACAGAAGCAGTACTCTCCCTCGAGATAGAGTTACCCTCTCTGCGAGTGGCGGTCCACTACGAGCCGACGGACGAAGAAAATGCTCACATTTGGCTTGAGGAGCTTGATGCCCTTGATGAGACCCGGCTCATAGCGCAACAAAATCTGGAGGCTTACAAAGCAAAGATGACGCGCTCATACGAAAGATTGACCAGGCCGAGGACGTTCCGCCAAGGCGAACTTGTGCTAATTGTCAGAAGACTTATGATCCCCAATCGCGTCAAGCGGGGAAAATTCGAGCCAAACTATGAAGGCCCGTACATCATAGACAAGGTCTACCAGGGTGGAGCTTATCTACTCATGGATATGCACGGTGAAAGGCCTTTCAGGCCAGTGAACGGTCGCTTCCTGAAGAAATACTATGCTTAACGGGTCAAGGTTTAGGTCAATGATAGATGACGACGATTATGTTTGCTCGCTATCTTCCTAAGGCCGAACTCTAGGTAGTAACCAGCATCCTTAATGACGGACCGAAACGCCCTTAAACTAACGACGGACCGAAACGTCCTTAAAACTACTACCGCAGCATCCTTAGGCTGATAAGATGAATAAAAAATAAAATAAATAATAATAATTAAAAAAACAAAAAAACGGTATGTCCATAAGCAAAAAGGGCACTGATGAAAACCCGAAAGGGCTCCGTGAGTAAAAACAGCAGGGCTACCGGCGAGTGTTCGTGAAAACCCGAAAGGGCGCGACCTCGTAAAAAAAAATATAAAAAAAAATATAAAAAATAATAAAGGTATGTCCATAAGCAAAATGGGCACGGATGAAAACCCGAAAGGACTACCGGCGAGTGTTTGTGAAAACCCGAAAGGGCGCAACCTCGTTAAAGGACACTTGCAGGGTCCTCACGACCTTGTAAGGAGAAACCACCCGCGTGAGATCCTTACGACTCACAAGGGAGCAACACACTTAGAGATCCTCACGATTCCTAAGGAGAAAATACACTTGCGAGATCTTCACGACTCGCAAGGAGAACTCTCTTATGGGACCCTCACGGCTCATAAGACTTGAAAGTCTTAAGTCACAGAGACCTAAACCCGTGCTTAAGCAAAATCCCCCATAACCTTCGACAATGCCCTACAAGCAGCTCATACTGACCCTTATATACAATCCACGGGCACGAATAAACATTTCCCCAGCAAAGTCCCACCCGTGACTAGGGGTATGTCCCTATGGTGAACAAACCTTATAAGTCCTCTCGACTTATAAGGAGAAAGCCCTCTTGTAGGATCCTTACGACTTACAGAGGAACATACATTTAGGAATCCTCACGATTCCTAGTGAGAAAATACGCCTACAAGATCCTCACGACTTGTAGGGAGAAATACCTTTGTGAGACCCTTACGGCTCATGAAGTCAAAAGCCTTAGTTGACAGGACCCTAACCCTGGTTTGCTGAGCCACCTTTGTTCAACATCGACAGAGACAGATGATGATTCGCTCCTGGCCATATCCCAGTTGTAGCGGTGCTGATGCCGAAATCGGTATCTAATTTCAGGTTTATGGCGAAAAGCCAGTAGGCCGCACGTGCATACGAAATAGCCGAAAGGATGGGGCAACTTGCAATAAAAAGCAGCAAGTAAAAATGTATGCACGCAAAATAGACGAAATGATGGGACAACTCGCAATAAAAAATAGCGAGTAAAAATGAAATAAATAGCCGAAATGATTGGGCACCGCGAAAAATAGCCGAAATGATAGGGCAATCGCGACCTCCGCGATATAAAAGCTGAAATGATAGAGCATCACGGAAAAAGAAACAAAATAAAAAAATAAATTAATTTATGCCCTACAGGCGATGTTCTATCACACCCTGTATACAATCCAAGGGCGTAAACAAAGAAGTGATCATACTCCCCCCCAGGTTTCATCAAAGAAAGATGCTAAATCTCGACGGGCCGCAAGTGACCTAAAGATCATCCCAACACTTGTCTCGTAACGACAGACACAACTTCAAACAAAGCGGAGCAGCGGCATCCCCTAGTTCCATGGCTCGACGATATACATGTCACCAACAGTCAAACCTCCATTCCGTGAAATGCGGATACAATCAGCAAAATTCCTGGTCATGTGGAACGCGGATAACGTCACTCTTTGACCCCGTGGAAAATGTCCAGAGCAGATCCTGGTCCTCGCAGAGCACGGCAGTGAACCCGTGTGAAGCATCCAGAGCGGAGCCTAGTCCTCGCCTAACACGGCCGTGAACCCGTGTGAATCATCTAGCGCAAAATTCCTGGTTACGTGGAACGCGGATAACGTCACTCTTTGACCCCATGGAAAACATCCAGAGCGGAGCCTAGTCCTCGCCGAGCACGGCAGTGAACCCGTGTGAAGCATCTAGTGCAAAATTCCTGGTTACGTGGAACGCGGATAACGTCACTCTTTGACCCCGCGGAAAACATCCAGAGCGGAGCCTAGTCCTCGCCGAGCACGGCAGTGAACCCGTGTGAAGCATCTAGTGCAAAATTCCTGGTTACGTGGAACGTGGATAACGTCACTCTTTGACCCTGCGGAAAACGCCCAGAGCGGAGTCTAGTCCTCGCCGAGCACGGCAGTGAACCCGTGTGAAGCATCTAGTGCAAAATTCCTGGTTACGTGGAACGCGGATAACGTCACTCTTTGACCCGCGGAAAACATCCAGAGCGGATCCTGGTCCTCGCAGAGCACGACAGTGAACCCGTGTGAAGCATCCAGAGCGGAGCCCAGTCCTCGCCGAGCACGTCAGTGAACCCGTGTGAGGCATCTAGTGCAAAATTCCTGGTCATGTGGAACGCGGATAACGCCACTCTTTGACCCCGCAGAAAACGCCCAGAGCGGAGCCTGGTCCTCGCTAAGCATGGCAGTGAACCCGTGTGAAGCATCCAGAGCAAACACCGGACTGTGGAGTCCTTAAAATCCACGGACTATGATGTCCTTAACCTCGACCGTAATGTCTTAGAACTAACAATCAACCACCCTGAGTCTATATTGATTCCACCTTGGTTTAGGGGTACATCTCTTCACTCCTTTGATACCTGGCGTTGTAATTCCTCAATGTCTTCAAAGAGGTGACGGGTCCCCGCAACCACACATCGGACTGTGGAGTCCTTAAATCCACGGACTATGAGGTCCTTAACCTTGACCGTGATGTCTTAAAACTAACATCGGACTGTGGAGCCCTTAAATTTACGGACTATGAGGTCCTTAACCTTGACCGTGATGTCTTAAAACTAATATCGGACTGTGGAGTCCTTAAATCCACGGACTATGAGGTCCTTAACCTTGACCGTAATGTCTTAAAACTAATATCGGACTGTGGAGTCCTTCAATCCACGGACTATGAGGTCCTTAACCTTGACCGTGACGTCTTAAAACTAACATCGGACTGTGGAGTCCTTAAATCCACGGACTATGTGGTCCTTAACCTTGACCGCGATGTCTTTAAACTACGACACCCTGGAAACCATCCCAAACCAACCCCTGACCCCGCGTAACACGGATAAGGGTAGCCACATCCAGCACTTGCAGGTCCTCATGACCTGTAAGGAAGAAAAACCCTCTTGTGAGATCCTTACGACTCTCAAGGGAAAACCCGCTTAAGAACCCTCACGATTCTTAAGAAGAACTTACACCTACGGGATCCTCTCGACCCATGGGGAGAAAAACTCTTTATGAGACCCTCGTGGCTCATAAAGTGCAAAAGTCTTAGGAAGCAGATCTTAACCCTGAATCCTAAGCCATCGCTGCCCTGCAAAGAGATCAAGATAGACTATCCGCAGAATACATTCAATAAAAGAGACACACCATTGAGAAGAAAAATGTATCTTTTATTCATAAACCAAAATGGATACAAAGTACAATTCCTGAAAGAACAAAAAGAAAATACTCTCATCTATGAGTATATACAAAAAATGAAGAAAAAGATACAAATGTTTCAAGCCGGTGGGCGATTTAGCACCTTGGTCAGCTCATCCTGCTTTTGTTGGGCCACGGCCTCATGATTTAAGATCGCCAAAAGACGGGCCTCCGCCTGAGCCTGCTGGGCCTGATACGAAGCGAGCCGGCCTTCAAGCTCTTTCTCGGTGGCCTTATGAGCCTCGACCCTCTCACGAGTAAATGTGGTAGCTTTATCAAGAGTCACCACCTCCCTGATAGACTCTTGAAGCACCCGCCAGAGTTCATACGCTTTGTTGGCCTTGGCAGTAAGACTCGCCTGAAGCTCGCTCAGCGCTTTAGAAGCCAGCTCCCTCTTTGAGAATTTATGGCCGAGCCTCTTCTCGCACGATGTCATGTTTGCCGTGCACCGCGCTATCAGCCCCCGCAAGTCCGCCTTTGCAGCCATGACCTCCGAGGAAAGACGGGAACATTCAAGTGCGTGCAAGCAAGCCTCCACCTGCCGACAGAACTCCACCCAGACTCGCACCACCTCTTCGCTATGGTAGGTGGCAAGAAAAGGAAGAGAACCGTTAGCCTCGGCAGCAAATGCTTCAGCTGTGGTTGCACTGCCAGCACGAAGCTCCTCGATCAAAGACGACAGGGAGACAAGGCTCAATTGGGCCAAGCGTTCTGAAGCTCGCAAAGCATAAGGGCCGGGCGGCATGACGACACGCGATTCCAACGCTATTGGAGCTGGAAAGGCTGTTCAGAGTTGAAAAATATCAGTAAGACTCTTAAGCAAAGGAACAAGTGAGGCTATACCGGAATGTCACTTACCTACGGTCATGCAAGTAGGAGCTGAGGGTGCTCCTGGCCCTTCGAGAACCTCGACCTCATCATCGGCCTCCAAAACTGTAGAGAACATCAATGTCAATACGCAAAATAACAACGATGCTATGAAAAGTGATGAACAACACTCACCTTGTCCAGATGAGAGGACAATGCATTGAGGAGATATCGCCTGCGGAGCGGCCATTTCCAAAAGACGCTGGAAGGATTGCCGAGGAGACAGATCGACAATGGAGGCCGCCAGTCCACGCAATTCTGAAAAGACAAAAGAGTTCAGGTAACAGAAAGATTACTAGCTCAAAACATGGAAGGTTACCTTCGATACTCCTCCCATTCTGAGCCGGGGGGATAGCAGCTTCAACGGCCTCTGTCGCGACCTCAGGCTCCAACAAAGGGAGGGTAGTCCCGACTACCTCCATCTCAACTTCTGGGCCGCCTTCGGGTAGAGTCGTTGGGACGGCGACCACCGAGGGAACCTCTCCCAAAGGAGCGAGTACCCTGGAATCAAGAGCCGCCACCGGAGGTTCTATTGCAAGAAGAGCAGCCTCATCAGCCCCCTCCACATCGAGCAATGCTTCATCGGGAATGTCGATAGGCTTTAGCTTCAATAAGCCCGTAGGGACCTCCCCCATCGTCGAAGACTCTGCACAAGTCGCACAAAATAAGGATACATATATACAAGCATAAGCAATCTGAAGAACTGTAAAGAAATATAAAAACATACCAATGCGCAGGGAGGCCTTCAGTATGGCTTCTTCAAGCTGATGCTCCTTCTTAAGGAGGCGTGCTCGCCGGGGTTCGAGGGTAGACTCATGGCCGCCGGTCCACAAGGAAAGCGCGTCCGCAGCATCCTCCGAAGCGGCCTGTTTCAGGGCCTTTTCTCCCCATTCCTCCAAAGGGCCAATGAACCGCCGCCGAATCCATGAGGGGTCTTCGTAAAAGATTACAGCGGGATAGGGCTTCTTTGGAACCCTGGCGTTATGAGACGCGTCTTTGGAACGCCGTATGGCCTCGGCCAACTGTGCGGCTTCCTCATCGGCCGAACTCGGGAAAAGAAGTCCAGCGTCTGACTCTTGCACGGCCAGCAACTCATCTGGAAGTAGGGGCTCCGACTCCGTTAAAGAATCAAGTAGGTTGGTGGCCACCCTCTTCCGCCTCTTAGATCTAGAACCGGCCGCCGAAGACGACCGTTTCTTTCCTCGCGGAGCTTTGGTGCGGCGGCGACCCACGTCGCCTTCAACACCATCATCCCTATTACCCTCGCTTGGTACCACAACCGAGGATGACACCGCCATTGTCGATGCCACGGGAGGCAATGCTGCCGCAGGCGGTGGTGCTGCTACTGGGGCCCATCTACCCCGCGATCGGGTACTTAGAGGCATACCAGCTGTTGGAGTAAGGTCTACCCCTGACTCCCCCGGAATGAGCGCGGTGCCAATCTCCCTCAGAGGGAAGCGGACCGGAGCCCTCGGTCGCAGCTTAGCTCCCGGAACCTGAGGAGGGGCATCATGACCAAGAAGCACCCTTCTTTCCTCAAGAATAATTGGGTTGACCCGATGGAGATACTATCCAGTAAACGCCCCCACGCATCGGGGCATGTAATCACCATCAGGGATCATAAACTGAGAGCCGGTGTTCAGCCTCATAAAGTGATGGACGGCATCTCGAACGGCCCCGAGCGAAGGAACCGGCACGACTATGAAAGCCTCAAACGGGACACCCTGATCATAGCCAAACTGCCGGGCAAAGCGGTGCGGATTGTACCGCATGAAAAGGGCCGCGCTATCTTGACGGAATACCAGGTAACCCGGTCTGATTGCGTATAAGCGCGCAGCCTCCCGGGGCTTCAAAGAGGGCGCGTTATCTTTCGACCGGTCCCAAAGCGGTTGGGCCGAACCCGCGGAAGAAGATAAAACCCGGTCATTAAATACTAACCCGCCAACAGTAGCGTAAGGGGAAATCAGCGCCCGAATAGCCCCGAATTGAGTCGGGTCAGCGGCAGAAGCATCCACCAATCGAATAAGCCGAGGGAAAGTATAGGCGTCGTAGAATGCAGGCCGTTGATGCATAGCGAAAGCACCTGAGATGTGCATTTCGATCCAAGACGTAAAATAATGAAGCGAAAAGTTTACTACATCCACGCCGGGAGTAGAGGTATTAGCTGCGGTGCCCAATCCATGATAAAGGTGCGCCAAGGCCGGGATGCCGATGTCCAACCGTGTCCCCTCAGCGATACAATAAGCCGGGCAGATAACCGAAGCTCTCATGAAGCGGCGATGCATGGGAATAACAAACCAACTGAGCCAGACACTGACAAACCCCACGAAGAACGTTTCCTCATCCATGCCGGCAGCTGCAATGGATTCAAAAGACATCGGCGACATAATGGGGATGTAATACTGTGGGAGATCCGATTCAGTGGTCGGCAGCTTCTTCGGACCAAACCCAAAGGGGTCCTTGATGTTGGCGAACTTCGGAGCTGTTTTCGACAAGACGTCCTCGCGAAGGAAACAAACGATAAAGCTCTTGAAAGTAACGCCCTGCTCCTCAGATTCGGTGAACAATCGGTCAAAGATACTTAGCGCCTTGATCAAGCTGGGGCGCTTGTGGCGGACAGTGTTCTCGGCAGACAAGCCGTCAACCGGTGCAGGCTCAGGCTCAAAGACGTACTCGTCGGGAGGCAGCAACTCCTCATACAGTGTACCCCTGATCGGCAATCCCGAGATTTCATAAAATTCTGCTAGAGAGATCGAGACCTCGCGATCTCCTAGAATGAAAGTGATGGTGGGAAGATTCCAATGGTTCAAGAACGCCTTAACCCACTAGACATACGGAGATTGGTAGTGAAAAAGCGACGCATATATCGCCTGGTAAAGCCCGACCTTCTGCAGCCGCGTACGATGGGCAGAAAGGATGTAGCGAGCCCAGAGAAGGTAGCCCATAGGGTGTCGAGAAGTGAGCCCTATCTTATAAATTTGCCCCCACGGGTGGGCCTCACCCTGACAAATACGCCGCCCCAAGATATCTATAGCCAGGATCGGATGGTTCGGGATACCGGTCGTCGAAGGCTCGAGCCTCCCCGTTGGAGTCCAGTTGGGCATCTCCACAGCAAAAACCGTTCTCGGAGGGTCCATCGGCAAGAATGGGAAAGTAGGCTCTGTTGGTATTGCGCAGAGGAAACTCCGGCGACCCCGGATAATATGACTGTACCAAGTTCCCCATAGAAGCAAGTTGGTGCAGTTCGGGTCATGAGCCCGGATCATCGCCATCGCTTCCTCATCAGATGGTGATTGAGGAAAAGCGGCCTCCGAACGAGTAATGGGAAAACACGGAGCAGAAACCATCGCACCTGAAATCGAATGAAAGAAGACCGTTAAAAGCAAAGTCAGCAATATATATCCATGCATGAACATGAAGACTAGTTGAAGAAAACAACAGTAGACTTTTTTTTTGGGACCATTGGCTACAAAACACATGGGCCCCACAGAATTAAGATGACGGCTCGTTAATAATGAGACCAAGAAGTTGTAATAAGACAAAGGGGATACCCTCATTAAATAAAAAGTAGGTTTCAAGTGGCCCTGCACATCCCCTGGAAGACAAATCTACCTTGGACTCTACAACAAATCAAACGGGATCAAGGGAATTAAATTCCCACAGAAGATATCATTGCAAACTTCTGTTCCATTAATTGCAGAAGGACAATCTTGGGCCAAGAGACCCTAAGAAGCCTCCATGTGAAGAAACCGAGTTCTTCATAGGAATTGAATTCCTTATTAAGAAAAAGGAATTAAATTCCCAGAAACTTTTTTTTGGGATGGAATTAAATTCCATAGATTTTAACCGCCATCATCATCTCCCTAAAGATCATCTAAACCCTAAGAGATCTATTGTTGAAGGTTAAGTGGTTTCATATTTTGGTTAAAAAACTTGAAGAAAAATGGGTTCTTTGTGAAACCCTTGATATTGATTTAAAATCCAGAGAGTTTTGTCAAAATGAAGGTGCTTTGATCACCATTACCTGAGGAAGAAGGGTCACTTGAACAGAGTTAAACTCTGAAAAGTTCAAGACAGAGAATTAAGCTCTGGAAAAGAGAATTAAATTCTCAGGAAAAAGTTCTCAAAGGAGAAAGATAAGCAAAGTGGAGGCGTCTCTGAAATGACCCCTATATTTATAGGATGTGATGGAAACGCTTCATCTACCCGAGGCCCTAGAGGAATCCAACGGTCACAAGAGTGACAGTGTTGCACTCACGTGCATACACGTGAGAACAACGTTGTGGGGGCATTTGTTTCCTGATTTAAAATCAGGAAAGTTTACGGAGGAGCCATCACGTGCTAGCACGTGACCAGCAGTCATGTGTTGGCACATGACAATTAAAAAGCAGCGGCATAGGCAGATTCAGCTCCTTGATTAAATCAAAGGGAAGGCTCCAGAAAGGGTCACGTGCTTACACGTGACCAGGGGTCACGTGCTCACACGTGACCAGGGATCACGTATTGGCACGTGACGGCTGAAAAGCGGCTAGAAGACAAAGCGCAGAAAGCAGAAGAAAGCTCGTTCCAAGGGGTCACGTGCCCACACGTGACCAGGGGTCACGTGGCCACACGTGACCGGCTTTCAAAGCCTATCTATTTAACAGAATTAAATTCTGAACAGCATTCAAATCTTTCCAAAGGAGATTGATTATTTGGAACCGATTGGATTAAAGATTTAAAGGTGATTAAATATCACCTATCTATAGAAAAATCTTGAACTTGGAAAGATTTCCCCTTAAAATCTAACCGAAATAACAAAGGAATATCTTTGGATTCAAAATCCAATGGTGAATAAAATTCACCTAATAATCCAAAGGTCCAAATGAATGATGAATGCAAATCAAATCTCTAACGAATACAAATCAAATCCCTCAATAAATGATTCACTAAAACTAATTGATTCTGCTCCTTCTCCTATAAATAGGAGCCAAGAGATACACAGAAGGGGAGAGACAAGAGGAGATACAGAGATCTATATACAGAGACATAGAGAGAAAAAGAAACAGAGTCTTGAGACTTTGGAAGAATTTGATCTTCTGCAAAAGAAAACCCTAGGTAAGAAAGGGAAGGCTTTTAAAAAAGAGAATTTAATTCTCAAAAGAGTTTAACTCTTATATTAAAAAGAAGAACTTAGTTCTCTCTTTAGTGGAGGATCTGCAAAGTGCACATCTCCCTATGAATTGAGAATTTAATTCTCATTGGGTTGAGATCCTGCCATGCAGATCCAAAGCATAGGGAGGGAATGGAAGTTTGAGAATTTAATTCTCATAGAACTATAGGAATTTAATTCCTTTAAAATAAAATTAGGGTTTAACCCTATGTTATAGGAATTTAATTCCTTCAAATGAACAGAACCAGGGTTTAATCCTAGTTAAGAACTCAAATCTATCAAAATGACAGGAATTTAATTCCCTTAGAAGAACCTAATTCCTCACATGTATGGGAATTCAATTTTTACAGAAGACAAGTTAGAGTTCAACTCTATCTAAGAATATAATCGTTCAGAAGAAAACAGGAATTTAATTCCTCTAAAAGTTTATTGCTAGGGTTTAACCCCATGAAGAATTTAATTCTTAAGAAAATATGAACACATCTTCAAACAGGCAAAGAAACAGGGTCACGTGCTACCACGTGACCCCTGAAAAGATCCACAGAGAAGGGTTTTGAGGCAACGCCTCACGTGCCCCACGTGACCCCTGACAGAAGCTCTAACAGACAAACATTTAAATGCCCATCACGTGACAGCACGTGCTGCTCCAAAGTATTCAATACTTTTGGTAGAATAAAATGAATTGAGGGCGCTCTCACGTGCTACCACGTGACCCCTCTTGCCTTAGTGTTTAACACTAAAGCTGAAGCTTCTATATCCAGTGTTCAACACTGATTCTCTTAGTGTTTAAACACTAATTTGGAAAACTCTATTTACAGTGTTTAACACTGACTTTCTTAGTGTTGAACACCAACTTGGAAAACCCTGTTTTCAGTGTTTAACACTGATCTGCCTTAGTGTTAAACACTAATTTGAGATCTCTGTTGCCAATGTTTAACACTGATATGTTTTAGTGTTTAACACTAATTTGAGATCCCTGTTGCTAGTGTTTAACACCAACTATCTTTTAGTGTTAAACACTAACTTGTCAATCTCATTCTCAGTGTTCAACACTGATTGGTCTTTAGTGTTTAACACTAGCTTCAGCCTAATTGGCTAAGTTCTAGAGGCAAAGCCTCTCCCTCAATGGACCAACAGAAAGCCAATATTCCAAACATGGTTGGACTTAGCCCAAGATGGCCATATGTCCTCAATCCAAACTTAACTGGGCCAATGGGCTCATAACATAATTGATTGGTCTTGGTCCCAAATTGGGCCAAAGACTATTTAATCTACCTTGGTTCAAGGGTACATCTCTTCACTCCTTTGATACTTGGCTTTGTAATTCCTCAACGTCTTCAAAGAGGTGACAGGTCCCGATGACCACACATTGATACGGACTGTGGGGTTCTTAAACTCATGGACTATGACGTCCTTAACCTTGACCGGAATGTCTTAAAACTAACAACGGACTATGACGTCCTTAACCTTGACCGGGATGTCTTAAAACTAACATCGGATTGTGGGGTCCTTAAACCTATGGACTATGATGTCCTTAACCTTGACCGGAATGTCTTAAAACTAACAACGGACTATGACGTCCTTAACCTTGACCGGGATGTCTTAAAACTAATATCGGACCGTGGAGTCCTTAAATCCACGGACTATGATGTCCTTAACCTTGACCGCAACGTCTTAAAACTAAGATTGGACCGCAATGTCCTTAAACTACCTATTGACCGCAATGTCACTAAACTAAACAACAGGGCTCCCTTAATTGCTCTATTGTTGGATCTAAACGATCCCGTTAAGTCGACCTTAGTCTAAAAAATAGGCTAACGTGTCCTTAACAAACGTTTAAGTTGATCTTAGTCCTCAATGAGGCTAACGTATCCTTAAACCCAAACCCCCAAACCCAAATCTAAGATAATACAGATTTGGACTAGTCCACGCCCTACGGGCGACGACATAACTCAGTCTCCGTATATAATCCACGGGCAACTAAACACAAAATAAACACACACGACACGAGGTGACCATCTGGAGAAGGAGAAAGTGGTTACCGCGATGTGGTAGCGTAATTAACTGCAGGGGATTGCGCCTGCAGGGAAGAGCGTCCCCACAATCAAAACCCCCTCAAGCGAGGGGGAATCTGACGAAGTCTGCTACATCGGACGCATCCGTTTAAACCTTCGATACACGGTGCCATAAATCAACTTGGCATCTTCGGAGAGGTGGACGGATAGCACCAATTAGCATCTGCCCCGAATCTCAGGCAAGACGTCCCTGTCGCGCCGTCATTTGTAGGGGAACAAACCTATATGTGTCTATACTAGGAGGAGTATTATATCCTGAGAGTTTTTAACGAATTACATCCACAAAATTCATAAATAGAAGAAAAAAACACAAGAAAATGAAGATTAGGAAAAAACTCCAAAAGCATCTCGAATATTTATAAAGTCGTAAACTTTCTTAAGTTCTCATTTTAAAATTTAGTATCTAATATATGATTTCTATCATCTTTAATTGAATACCCAGTCTTATTTTTCACTCTGCCTTTCCACTGATTTTCGTTTCTACATACTTTGCGATTGTGCAATAGTCTTTTAGTTATAAAACTCCTATTCAAACCATTATATCTCCGTTTACTCTCCTAACTCAAATTTTACAGCTAATAACTTTTATTTATTTATTTATTCATACTTATTTTGAAACTAGTCTTTTATCAATTACTAATAGTAGTAGTAAGCTAAGATTATTTTCCTACGGAGAACCGCGGGGACTTTTAACTCGGAAAGAACACTTGCTTGGCGTGGGTGTTAGAAAGAGACATATCCACACGCATTTAGCCCCTGACTAGTTTGTAGAAATTTTTATATTTATACTTTTTAAACACCTGTCGGCGTGAGCATCCAATACTTCCTGAGGCACGAATTCCCAGCTACTTTTTGAAAAAAAGCTTATATATATATATATTATTTGTCACGACGTGGAAATGGCACGTGACCGACACTTGGATCACGTGAAGTCTATACGACCCCACTGTAACCCAAGTAAGGCGAAAACCCAGAAATCTAAACGTTTTTAGTAAAATAGTGGTGGTGAAGTTTTGAAAAGGGGGTATAATTGAAATCAAGTTCTCTTTTTAAAGTATATGTAAAGTTCGTTAGAAATGCAAGTGAATTATATGCTATAATTTGAAAATGTTTTCGTCATTTGAAATTTGGGCAGCATCTCCTTTGTAAATTTCAATCCAAAACCAGCACATAACAAGTATAATATGGCATCCCCAAGCGGGAGCTAGTTCTTCGCCAATCGGCGGAAACAACCACGCAAATACGAATATATGATGCCCGAGACGAAGATCAACACAGAAAAGAAAGTAAAGAAAAACCAAAGTATCATCAAACCCAAAATAAAGAATAATACACATATCTCGCTCTAAGTCTCAAAGAATATACAAGTCTCTGGTTTCTAAGTCTACCAAATATACATAGTCTGGTTTGTTCCCCTCCGAAACACGGGGACGTGACTGCGTAGGTCCGTCTTGCCTAAATTTCGGGGCAGATGCTAATTGGTGCTACCCGTCCACCTCTCCGAAGATGCCAAGTTGATTTATGACACCATGTATCGAAGGTTTAAACGGATGCGGCCGATGTAGCAGACTTCGTCAGATTCCTTCTCATTTGAGGGGTTTTTGATTGTGGGGATGCTCTTCCCTACAGGCGCAAGCCCCTGCAATTAATTACGCTACCGCATCGCGGTAACCACTTTCTCCTTTTCCAGATGGTCACTTCGTGTCGTGGGTGTTTGTTTTGTTTTCGGTTGCCCGTGGATCGTATACGGAGACTAATTTATGTTGTCGCCCATAGGGCGTGGATTAGTCCAAATCCGTATTTTCTTAGATTTTGGTTTTGGGTTGGGTTTAAGGATATGTTAGTCTCATTTGAGACTAAGATCAACTTAAACGTTTGTTAAGGATACGTTAGTCTAATTTTAGACTAAGATCGACTTAACGGGATCGTTTAGATCCGACAAAAGAGCATTTTGGCTCTATTGCTTAGTTTAGGGACTTTGCAGTCCATAATTAGTTTAAGGACATTACGGTCCAATATTAGTTTAAGGACATCTCGGTCCGAGGTTAAGGACATCATAGTCCATGGGCTTAAGGATCCTACAGTCCGAGGTTAAGGACATCATAGTCCATGGGTTTAAGGACCCCACAGTCCAGTTTAAAGACGCCATAGTCTATGAAATGTATGGTTGCCGGGACCCGTCACCTCTCTGAAGACGTTGATGGATTACAACGACATATATCAGAGGGGTTCAGAGATGTACCCTTGAACCAATTTTGGTTGAAAGATCTGTAGTCCAATTTGGGGCTAAGATCTGTTAAAAGATTTATGAGCATATGGGCTTAGTTAATCTGAATTTGAGGACTTATGGCCAATCTTGGGCTAAGTCCAATCAAGTTAAGATGTTTAACATTTATTTTGGGCTTTGGAGCCTTTATTTGGGCTCGGCCCTGACAGTGTTTTTGTCTTTTCGAATGCTGAGCATTCATCAGAGCTCTGGGCTTTGTTAAAGAACAATTTATGTTCTATCAGCGCATCACATGGTGCGCTTGGCGCTTTGCGCCAATCAAAAAACGCAGTGCGCTTCTGCCAAGTAGCGCATACGTGAGGGACACGTGTCACGCTTGGCGCTAAGCACCAGATGATGGGCGCATTGCGCCAACTTATGAGCGCATTGCGCTATTAGTTCAATGGAGCATACGTGAGTGACACGTGGTACGCCTGGCACTGAGCGCCACCCCATTAGCGCAGTGCGCTATTTCAAGAGCGCAAAGCGCTAACTGTTAAGTGGCGCCTACGTGAAGGACACGTGTTGCGCTTAGCGCTGAGCGCCGGACAATGAGCGCTTTGCGCTATGTTTGGAGCGCTGAGGCTCTGCAGCGCTTTGCGCTAGATGTGGAGCGCTGAAGCGTTTTTAAATTAAGAGCGCTATAGCTCTTTTTTTATGCTACTTAGATCAGTTTGCGTCCTGAGAGTTAAATTCTCTTTTTTATAAGAGATTTTGTCTCAAAGTTCTAAGAACAAAGTTCTTATTTTATAGGAGATGTTTCAATCTCTTATTTTAGTGGAAGGCTTTGCCTTTATGGATCTTTAATCTTAAGAGAATTGAATTATTCCCCCCTTTTATAACAAGATGATCTCTGAAAGACAATTTGTCTTATAAATCTATGATCTGTGAGAAGAATTATGTTCTTCTTCTTATGATGAGATCTTTTGATCTCTTTGTGAAAGACCTCGGTCTTATAGATCCATGATCTGTTAGAAAGAAGTAAACTCTTCTTCTTTTTTATTTTATTTTTGAGATGATTTCATCTCTCTGTTCATCATTTTTTTTACCTTGAAGAAAAATCTTCTTTCTCTGAGAGCTTGGCTCTTCTTTGTGAAATCTCTCAAAGCTTATGGGGTGGGTGGGTTTCTCTCCATGCTTCTGTCTATCAGACTTGAAGTTTGGGGACCTTTATATAGGACAAGCTGATCAGTTCAATTAGTTGAAGAGATCTTTTCTATAATTGATTTGGGGAATTTTCCATCGTTGGATCTTTGATCCAAGGGCTTCTGATTTGCAGAAGGCAATCTTCTTATTTTTTAACAAAGATTGGGAAATCTTTCCATACGGAATTTACTCTCTATTTTGGTGATTTTTAATCACCATTGGATCATTTATCCAACGGTGCTTTAATTTACAGAGCACAATCTTGTTATTTGGAAAGATTTTGAGGAATCTTTCCTTAACAGAATTTAATTCTGCTTAATTAATGATTTATTATTATTATTGGATCTTTGATCTGACGGTGGGGAACTTTTAGTTTCAGCGCTGGCGCACCCATGCTTTGCACGTGATGCTCTGCTTAGGGTGCAGCGCATTTAGCGCTAGCGCATCCATGCTTTGCACGTGGTGCGCTGCTTAGAGTGCAGCGCATCTAGCGCTAGCGCACACGTGGTGCGCTACTTAGAGCACAGTGCACCCAGCGCTAGCGCACACATGCTTTGCACGTGGTGCGCTGCTTAGAGCGCGGCGCACTTGGCGCTGCATCTGAAGCGTTGCTTCATTTTAAAATTTGAATTTTGAACAGAGTTTTGCTCTGATTGGAGGAAACAAATGCCCCCCCAGCGTTGAGCTCATGTGGCTCACACGTGAGTGCAGCGGTGGCAACATCTCCACCATTAGATCAACTTAAAAGTTGAAACGACACTCAGTGCCTATAAATAGGACCTTTGGCCCTTAGGATGATTTCTGTTCATCTTCTTCCTTTTGAGAATTATTATTTTCTTGCAGAGCATAGCTCTTCATCTTAAGAACTTTCTTAAGGACAGGACTCTGTCAAAATTTAGGTAGAGATTAAATCTTTTGATAATCTACGGTTTCACCCATTAACAGAGCTTTGCTCTTCATAGATCTTTGATCTAAAAAAAACCCTTTTAGGGTTTCAACAATGGAGCTTTACTCTCCTGAACCCATAGATCTAAAGAGATCTTTTCTTGGGGTTTCTTAGCCCACGAATGAACAGAGCTTTGCTCATGAAGAACTCTTAGAGTTTGTTCATAAATTTCAGAATTTTTTACTCATTAAAACTCTTATTTTAAATTTTCTGATGGTTATTCCATCGTTTTTTCAGAGCAAGGCTCTTGAGGAATTTTTATTCCTTCATTATTGGAATTTGACAGGTGTCATTCTGTCACAGAGCACTGCTCTCAAGTGGAGATTTACTCCTTGGCCCGAGGGATTCTCATTAGATGAGAATAAATTGAGGATTTCCTCATTTAATTGACAGTCTCATCAAATGATGAGGCTGTTTTATTAATGATGAACTGTCATCTAGATTTTGTGGGTCTCTCTTTGGTCCCCTTTTCACTGCATTGCAGTGTGGTACGAATTTTAAAGTACCAAGTGTCAGAATTTAAATTATAACACTGATGGTTGACTTTTGTTCTTTTTCGCGCAGGTGTATGACTTTCGACGCTTCCTTCCCGTTCATCCGTTCAGAAGGTGGATTCCCTGAAGTGCCCGTAGACCGAGAGCTTATTGCGCTGATTAAAGACCATGACTCGGAGCACAAGAATCTTCACCTATGGGGTAGATGGTATGATCAAATTATCAGAGGCCGCCGGAGCTTTTCTTGTGTGACACCCTCGGAGCCTATCTCTGCGACCCTTATGCTGATGCACCCCTGATCAATTATACTGTGGAGGAGGTAAATTGGACTTCAGAAGGTCTCCTTCGGCCTTTTATTGCCACAGTACCCGTGCAGCCCCCGGTGGCTTTGGACACCCTAGGACGGCGCATATGTCAGGGCGAGTCGCGCCCTTGGGGACAGCCTTACAACATCGGACTTACTCCCCGTCACCCGGCCGGATACTTACAGTGGGCCCGATATATTTTATCGGCGAAGAAGTCGCAGCTACTGAATCTCGGATTGTACCCTGCGATCTACGCTTCCTTGTTCCAGTATTCTGCACCTCCCACATGGTGGATCAAGGCATTTTTAGAGCAGTGGAACATTCCGACCCACACCTTCCTCTTATTGGATCGAGAAGTCTCCATTTCCTTAGAGGAATTTGCCGAGGTCTCTGGTTTACCCGTTAGGGGAAAGCATTATGAGGAGCTGCTTCCCCCGGATGAGTATATTTTTTCCACCAAATCAGTGGTAATGGGTCTTACCCCAGAGAACGCCATTCAACACCAGTTCCCAAGTTTGATAAAGGTGTTGAATATGTATGAGAGCCTCTTTCTTGAATCCGGAGGCCGCGGGGTTACCTTTACGGATTTTATCGCACGTTTTCTCCGTGCGGAAGTTTTGTCGCGACAAGGTGAAAAATTTGCTAAACTTGACGATCCTTTCGGCTTTGGTTTGGATCGCCGGCTAATATTGGAAGCCGACCAAAAGGATTTCTTTCTTCCCAACGTCGCGATCGTCCCCTTTTCGGAAATTGCCGCTCCGGGCGTTGATGAGGAAGCGTTCTTTTTAGGGTTTCTCGGCTTATGGTTAAGCTAGTTCGCGCTTCCCATGCATCCTCGCTACATGAGGCCGTTTGTTTTTTACCCCGCGCATCGAATGGTTGCCGGAATACAAGTGGCCATCGGGATTGCGGGGTTAGCCCACCTATATTACGGCCTCAGCTTGGCAGCAGATACCACTGAACCAGGGGTGCAGCCCGCCAACCTCTCAATGCATTATTTCACCTCATTGCTAGAGTTGCACGTGCTCGGGGTCTTCGGTATCCACAAAAGACCTTCTTTTTACGACAGATGTAAATTCCCTTGGATAATGCGGCTGGTCGACGCTTCCATTGTAAGTTCGACACCGCGGGAAGCTAGGGGTTTACTCCTTCATCCATGCACGGTTGAAGATGGTATGTCTTTTACTGACAAAATCTTGACCGTCGGCCAGGAATCTTCAACAGCGTTGCTGCCATTGCAAGACATTTTTAAAGACGCCCCTCTGTGTTGAAAGCTTGGGAGATTCTTCATCTGTACTCCATCAGGCCGGGCTTTCTCGTATTTAGGCAAAATGATGCAGCGTTATTCATGAGATACAACCCGCATCGTTTCACCCAGCAGCTGGGCTATAATCAGGGCATTCCGCTTGAGGCCTTCTTGGCAGAACCCGCTACTACCGAAGAGGGGATGCGAAGTGCGCTGCATCATTTCATGGGTCTGAACATGTGGTCCAACTTCTTTATTAGTGAACTGAGCTGTGTTCCGAAGGCCCTGAATGTGTATGTGGCATGGTATCAACATTCGATGGGCGCCGCCATTAGGGAGGAGAAGCGATTGCTTCTTGATCGCAAGGGCACTGCTTCGGCTGGTAACCCGAATATTCCTCTGAAGCGACGGACCATTATTCGTCCTCCCTTAAGGGAAGTTGCTGCGGTCGAGGTCTCGCATGATAGGCCTGAGCTGCTGATACCCCGTGCTCCCGTGGAAACGGTGACTATGGCGTCTCCCGAGTCTGGCATGGGTTCGGACATCAGGACTCGTCGTCCCAAGGTGCCCACCAAGCGTAAGCTTGTGCCAGCGGCGATGGGCACTCGCTCGCAGAAGAGGAAGAAGAAGTCGATCCTCTCTGTAGACGTTGTACTCGGCCAGGAGCCTCATGCTCCTTATAGCGAGGGCCTGAGTGAATATGGGACCAACGAGGGTCTATTCATGGCGCCAGATGATACCGATCTGAAGGCCGCCATCGCAGCTTCCGAGAAACTCGCTAGCCACAAAGCAGGAATGATCACCCTTGCTGAGTCAGGTAATCTTCATTCGCATCTTTTTGCTATTATGTTTTTGTTGCCATGTTTTGACTGACACCCCATCTTTAATAGACATTTCCACTGAAGAGGCTCTCACGACTTCCTTCAAGTCTTTTGAGGAGGAGGAGAGGGATCGCGCTTCACTGGGCGTTGGTATATCTCGGCTCGTTGTTCCTTCATTCTCTTTTCTTATGGGTAATCTGACCCCCTTTTTTTTATCGCAGGGACTACCTCGACTCAGGTTATGCCTAGTACAGTGCCAATCCCGCAGGGTGATGTGGAGATGCTACCAGGGCCAGCTATTGAAGTCCCGGCCTCCTCAGCATTGCCAAAGGAGGCTTTACTTAAACAACTGATGACGGACGCCATAGCGGCTCCAGAGGTAGCTCATGGCGTGGATGATGACGTCCCGTTGACGGAGGTCTTGAGAAGATCAGCTCTCACAGCCCGGGCAGAAAGGAAGCAAATGCATGCAGCAAGGGAGAGTAACGCCGCCTTAGCCGCGGGTGCAGGCCCGAGCGCTGCTTCTCTTGCCCCTACTCCTTCAGAGGGTACTTTGGCCGCTCTGTCTACCGCTCACAGACAGGCAGCACGTGCGGCCCAGGAAGCAGTTGAAAGATCGACCCTAGGTAATGTAACATTGAGTTCTTTTGTCAAAATTTTAATTTTCAGATTCTCATATATCCTATCCTGCAGGGCCGAGTCATGATGAGGAAGTGGTGGGTGAGATGGCGGCGGCCACCGAGCCTGAGGTAGCCACTCTTTCTCAAGAATCTGGAACTGCCCCAATTGCCACTCTCTCACCTTGAGGTTCCTTGCTGTTGCCGGGCGCTGCGAGTGTCACGACGATTCTCGTGGAGTCGGAAGATGAAGCTACGGGTGGCGAAACCATTCCGATGGAGGAGGGTGAAGCAGTCGCTGCATTAAGTGGCGTCCTTGTCGCGGTTCCGACCGGCGACTCCAGATAGATTTTGGGTTATTGCTTTCTTTTTTATTCTGCAATTCCTTTCAATCTCTTCTGACAGTACTTATTGTTCCCGCCAAAATTTTGACTCACAACCTGCTCCCTTATAAAAAAATTAAAAAAAATAAATAATAATAATAATAAATAATAAAATAAAAAAATAATAATAAAATAAAAAATATATATATATATATATATATATATAAATAATAAAAAATAAAGGGAAAAAACTCCACATGCAAAGAATGTAAATGTCTCAGTGCTGAGAGTCAAAGACTCTGTCGTAGCGCACCACGTGCAAAGCACGTGTGCGCTAGCGCTAGGTGCACTGCGCTCTAAGCAGCGCACCACGTGTCATACACGTGTGCGCTAGTACAATGTGCTCTGTCGTAGCGCACCACGTGCAAAGCACGTGTGCGCTAGCGCTAGGTGCGCTGCGCTCTAAGCAGCGCACCACGTATCATACACATGTGCGCTACCTTTTAAACAGCGCACCACATGCAAAGCACGGGTGCGCCAGCGCTGGAACCTAAAAGCTCCCCAACCGTCAGATCAAAAATCTAATAATAATGATAAATCATTAATTAATCAGAATTAAATTCTATTAAGAAAAGATTCCTCAAAATCTTTCCAAATGACAAGATTGTGCTCTGTAAATCAGAGCACCGTTGGATCAATGATCCAATGGTAAATAAAAATTACCAAAAGACAGAATAAATTCTGTTATGGAAAGATTTTCTCAATCTCGTTAAAAGACACTTGCAAGGTGCTCTCGACCCTGTAAGGAGAAACCACCTGCGTGAGATCCTTACGACTCACAAAGGAGAAATACACTTAGGAATCCTCACGATTCTTAAGGAGAAACTACGCTTACGAGATCTTCACGACTCGTAAGGAGAATTCCCCTTTGAGACCCTCATGGCTCATAGGGTTCAAAAGCCTCAAACTACAGGGATCTGAACCTGTTCTTAAGCCATCACAACCTCCAATGCTGCCCTACAAGCGGTTCAATATTGACCATTGTATACAATCCACGGGCACGAATGAACATTTCCCTAACAGAGTCCTACCAGCGACCAGGGATATGCTCACACGGTGAACAAACACTTGTAGGTCCTCTCGACTTGCAAGGAGAAAACACTCTTGTAAAATCCTTACGATTTATAAGAGAACAAACACTTAGGAATCCTCACGATTCCTAAGGAGAAAAAGCACCTACGAGATCCTCACGACTCGTAGGGAGAAACACCTTTATGAGACCCTTACGGCTCATGAAGTCAAAAGCCTTAGTCGATGGGATCCTAACCCTGTTTGCTAAGCCACCTTTGTTCGACATCGACAGCGGCAAATGATGATTCGCTCCTGGCAATATTCCAGTTGTAGCGATGCTGATGCCTAAATCGGTATCAAATTCCAAACCCTTTCATGGCAAATGATGATTCGCTCCTGGCAATATTCCAGTCGCAGCGATGTTGATGCTAAGATTGGCATCAGATTCCAAGTTCCACACCCGCGATAAAAAAATCAGCGAGCCAAAAATGCATATGAAATAGCTGAAATGATGGGGCAACTTGCAACGAAATCAGCAAGGAAAAATGTATGCATACAAAAATAGCCGAAATGATTGGGCAACTCGCAATAAAAAGCAACGAGTAAATAAAGCAAATAGCCGAAATGATTGGGCACCGCAAAAAATAGCCGAAATGATTAGGCAATTGCAACTTGCGCAATAAAAAAAGCTGAAATGATAGAGCATCGCGGAAAGAAAACAAAAAATGTACATATGAAATGAAACTTTTTGCCCTACAGGTGAGATTACATCGATCCCTGTATACAATCCAGGGGAACAAACAAAAAGGGAACCATATCATCCCACCAGGCTCCATCAGATAGAGAGCCAAATCTCGACGGCCATGTC
Source organism: Agapanthus africanus (assembly GCA_030015575.1). Taxonomy (NCBI): domain Eukaryota; kingdom Viridiplantae; phylum Streptophyta; class Magnoliopsida; order Asparagales; family Amaryllidaceae; genus Agapanthus; species Agapanthus africanus. The sequence goes on from CM057349.1 coordinate 456,227,263, forward strand.
TACAGCCTAGAGAACAACAATGGCGTTCCTCCTCATTCCAGCAGGATTTATACGTGAAAATCAATCTCGGAGCCACGACAAAGTCCCTAGTTCCAAATATCGACGGCCGTGTCTATAGCCTAGAAAACAACAATGGCGTTCCTGCTCATTCCATCAGGATTCAGACGTGAAAATCAATCTCAGAGCCACGGCAGAGTCCCTAGTTCCAAGTCTCGACGGCCACATCTACAGCCTGGAGACCCACGACAGCGTTCCTCCTCATTCCAGCAGGATTCGGACGCGACATCACCAATCAGAGCCATGGCAAAGTCCCTAGTTCCAAATCTCGACGGTTCATAAACAGCTTAGAGACTACCCCGGAACCATGGCAAAGTCCCTAGTTCCAAGACTCTACGGTCCACAGATAACCTAGAGTCAACCAATGACCTCTCCGCCGGATCAACGATCCGTCTCGGAAACAAGTCAACCAGCCCCAGGGAAATCAGTGTCCTTGGCAACCTCCTCGATTCAGGGAAATCAGCGTCCTTGACGAGAGCACTTCGATTTGCGTCAACCCGAAGAAATCAGTGTCCTTGCAGGAATACATCGATTCGTCTCAACCCGAGGAAATCAGTGTCCTTGGCAACCTCCTTGATTCAGGGAAATCAGCGTCCTTGACGAGAGCACTTCGATTCGCGTTGACCCGCAGAGAAATCAGCGTCTTTGCAGGAATACATCGATTCGTTTCAACCCGAAGAAATCAGTGTCCTTGGCAACCTCCTCGATTCAGGGAAATCAGCGTCCTTGACGAGAGCACTTCGATTCGCGTCAACCCGAAGAAATCAGTGTCCTTGCAGGAATACATCAATTCGTCTCAACCCGAGGAAATCAGTGTCCTTGGCAACCTCCTTGATTCAGGGAAATCAGCGTCCTTGACGAGAGCACTTCGATTCGCGTTGACCCGCAGAGAAATCAGCGTCTTTGCAGGAATACATCGATTCGTCTCAACCCGAAAAAATCAATGTCCTTGGCAACCTCCTCGATTCAGGGAAATCAGCGTCCTTGACGAGAGCACTTCGATTCGCGTCGACCCGCAGAGAAATCAGCGTCTTTGCAGGAATACATCGATTCATCTCAACTAGAGGAAATCAGTGTCCTTGGCAACCTCCTCGATTCAGGGAAATCAGCGTCCTTGACGAGAGCACTTCGATTCGCATCAACCTGCAAAGAAATCAGTGTCTTTGCAGGAATACCTCGACTCGTCTTAACCCCAGGGAAATCATTGTCCTTGGCAACCTCCTCGATTCAGGGAAATCAGCGTCCTTGACGAGAGCACTTCGATTCGCGTCGACCCGTAAGGAAATCCGTGTCTTTGCAGGAATACCTCGATTCGTCTCAACCCGAGGAAATCAGTGTCCTTGGCAACCTTCTCGATTCAGGGAAATCAACATCCTTAACAAGAGCATCTCGATTCGCGCCGACCCACAGAGAAATCAGTGTCTCTGCAGGAATATACAACGCCAGCAAAGCGGAGCCACGGCAAAGTTCCCAGTTCCATAACTCGGCGGTGCACAGACAAACCAAAGTCAACTCTCGACCTCCCTGTTGAAGCAATGCTTTGACTCGGGAGTATGTCAACCCATCAATCACTTACGAGTTCTCTCGACTTGTAAGGAAGAAAATTCTCTTGTGAGATCCTTACGACTCTCAAGAGAAAACACACTTAAGAATCCTCACGATTCCTAAGGAGAAAATACACCTATGAGATCCTCTCGACTCGTAGGGAGAAAAAATCTTTATGAGACCCTCACGGCTCATAAAGTTGAAAAGTCTTAGGCGGCAGATCTGAACTTGTTTCCTAAGCCATCGCTTCTTATCTCAATTCAGGAAAATCAGCGTCCTTGGCGTGAACCTCTCGATTCGTTTCAACCCACAAGGAAATCAGTGTCTTTGCGAGAATCTCTCGATTCGTCTCAACTTGCGGGGAAATTAGTGTCCCTATGCATAAAGAAAATTCTCTTGTGAGATCCTTACGACTCTCAAGAGAAAACACATTTAGGAATCCTCACGATCTCTAAGGAGAAAATACACCTATGAGATCCTCTCGACTCGTAGGGAGAAAAAAATCTTCATGAGAACCTCACGGCTCATAAAGTTGAAAAGTCTTAGGCGGCAGATCTGAACCTGTCTCCTAAGCCATCGCTACCTTATAAAGAGTTCAGGATGAAATGTCATCTACCATCTATGGGCCACATTTGCCAAAGCCACATTCGCCGCTGAAGTGAAGAAGCTACTTACGGATCCTCACGATTCGTAAGGAAAAATACCCGAGTGAGATCCTTACAACTCACAGAGGTAATGAACACTTAGAAATCCTCACGATTTCTAGGGGAATTTGCACCTACGAGATCCTCTCGACTCGTAGAGAGAAAAACCTTCTTGAGACCCTTACGGCTCATAAAGACGAAGAAAGTCTTAGGCTACAAGGACCCTAAACTTTTCTCCTAAGCCCTCAATTCTGTGGTCATGCATCTGCTCTACTTCACCCATGTACGTACTTACGTGGGCAAAGTAGTGGGGGGCATTTGTTCTCGCCAAAATTTTGGCTCACATCCTGCTCCCTTATAAAAAAAATAAATATAATAATAATAATAATAATAATAATAAAATAATAAAAAATAATAAAATAAAAATAATATATATATATATATATATATATATATAAATAATAAAAAATAAAGGGGAAAAACTCCACATGCAAAGAATGTAAATGTCTCAGTGCTGAGAGTCAAAGACTCTGTCGTAGCGCACCACGTGCAAAGCACGTGTGCGCTAGCGCTAGGTGCGCTGCGCTCTAAGCAGCGTACCACGTGTCATACACGTGTGCGCTAGCGCAACGTGCTCTGTCGTAGCGCACCACGTGCAAAGCACGTGTGCGCTAGCGCTAGGTGCGCTGTGCTCTAAGCAGCGCACCACGTGTCATACACGTGTGCGCTAGCGCAAGGTGCGCTACCTTTTAAGCAGTGCACCACATGCAAAACACGGGTGCGCCAGCGCTGGACCCTAAAAGCTCCCCAACCGTCAGATCAAAGATCTAATAATAATGATAAATCATTAATTAATCAGAATTAAATTCTGTTAAGAAAAGATTCCTCAAAATCTTTCCAAATGACAAGATTGTGCTCTGTAAATCAGAGCACCGTTGGATCAATGATCCAATGGTAAATAAAAATTACCAAAAGACAGAATAAATTCTGTTATGGAAAGATTTTCTCAATCTTGTTAAAAAACAAGAAGATTGTCTTCTGTAAAATAGAAGCCCTAGAATCAAAAGATCCAACGGTGGGAAATATTCCCAAATCAATCAGAGAAAAATCTCTTAAAACTGATTTAACACATCAATTGGCCCTATATAAAGGCCCCTAGACTTCAAGTCTAGAGCACAAAAAAGAGAGAGAAAAACTCTCTGCAAACTTTGAGAAAAAGAAGAGCAAGCTCTTAAGAAAAAGAAGATTTTTCTTCATCTTCAAGGTAAAAAAGAACCATGTTCTTGAATAACAGAGATGAAACTATCTCGTAAAAAGAAGAACCATCTTCTAAAAAGATCTTAGATCTATAAAAAGACCAAGGTCTTTGATTTAAAAGAAAAGATCAAAAGATCTAATCATAAAAAGACTAAAAGAAGTATTCTATTTCATTCACAGATCTTTTGATCTATAAAGGCAGAGCCTTTTATAAAAACAAGAACTTTTTTTCTTGGATCTTGAGGAAAAAGCCTTCTTTGAAGAACATAAATTTGTTATTTGATTTTAAAATTGATCAAATGCGCTTTGCGCTATTGAAAAGTGTCTTGCACTCATGAATTGCGCCCTTGCGCTCATTGGACTGGCGCGCAGCGCCAAAATACGCCACGTGTCAACCAAAGACACAACCTGCGCTTTGCGCTTTTAAAACAGAGCACTGCGCTCATGGACTAGCGCTCAGCGCCAAGCGCGCCACGTGTCACTCACTGGCGCGCCCCTAAATCAGCGCAAAGCACTCATAAATTAAAAGCGCAATGCGCTAATGATCTAGCGCTTAGCGCCAAGCGCGACACGTGTTCTTTTCGTGTGCGCTACCTGACAGAAGCGCAATGCGCTATTTGACTGGCGCAAAGCGCCTGGCGCGCCACGTGGCGCACTGTCAGAACAAACTTTATTTCTGATAAATGCTATGCATTCAATACAAGACAAAAATGTCAGAGCCCAATGCCTAGCATTATTTAAGGGGCCAAGCCCAAATAAAGGCTCAATGGCCAGAACAAAAATAAAATGTTAAACATTTTTAACTGGACTTAGCCCAATTCTGGCCATAAGTCCTCAACTTGTATTGGACTGAGCACATCTGCTCTTTCAACCAACTCATCCTGGTTCAAGGGTACATCTCTTCACTCCTTTGATATTGGTCGTTGTAATTTTTCAACGTCTTCAAAGAGGTGACGGGTCCCGACAACCACACATTTCATGGACCGTGGGGTCCTTAAACTCATGGACTATGATGTCCTTAATCTCGACCGTGATGTCTTAAAACTAAAATTGGACCGTGAGGTCCTTAAACTCATGGACTATGATGTCCTTAACCTCGACCGTGATGTCTTTAAACTAAACATTGGACTGTGGGGTCCTTAAACTCACGGACTATGATGTCCTTAATCTCGACCATGATGTCTTAAAACTAACATTGGACTGTGGGGTCCTTAAACTCATGGACTATGATGTCCTTAACCTCGACCGTGATGTCTTTAAACTAAACATTGGACTGTGGGGTCCTTAAACTCACGGACTATGATGTCCTTAACCTCGACCGTGATGTCTTAAAACTAACATTGGACTGTGGGGTCCTCAAACTCATGGACTATGATGTCCTTAATCTCGACTGTGATGTCTTAAAACTAAAATTGGACTGTGAGGTCCTTAAACTCTTGGACTATGATGTCCTTAACCTCGACCGTGATGTCTTAAAACTAAAATTGGACTGTGAGGTCCGTAAACAATTGGACTATGATGTCCTTAACCTCGACCGTGATGTCTTAAAACTAACAACGGACCGTGGAGTCCTTAAATCCATGGACTATGAAGTCCTTAACCTCGACCGTGATGTATTTAAACTAAACATTGAACTGTGGGGTCCTTAAACTCATGGACTATGATGTCCTTAACTTCGACCGTGATGTCTTAAAACTAACATTGGACTGTGGGGTCCTTAAACTCATGGACTATGATGTCCTTAACCTCGACCGTGATGTCTTAAAACTAACAAAGGACTGTGGGATCCCTAAACCCATGGACTATGATGTCCTTAATCTCGACCGTGATGTCTTAAAACTAACAATGGACTGTGGGGTCCTTAAACTCATGGACTATGATGTCCTTAACCTCGACCGTGATGTCTTTAAACTAATATCGGACTGTGGGGTCCTTAAACTCATGGACTATGATGTCCTTAACCTCGACCGTGATGTCTTAAAACTAACAACGAACTGTGGGGTCCCTAAACCCATGGACTATGATGTCCTTAACCTCGACCGTGATGTCTTAAAACTAACAACGGATTGTGGGGTCCCTAAACCCATGGACTATGATGTCTTTAACCTCGACCGTGATGTCTTAAAACTAACAACGGACTGTGGGGTCCCTAAACCTATGGACTATGATGTCCTTAACCTCGACCGTGATGTCTTAAAACTAAAATTGGACTTTGAGGTCCTTAAACTCATGGACTATGATGTCCTTAATCTCAACCGTGATGTCTTTAAACTAAACATTGGACTGTGGGGTCCTTAAACTCATGGACTATGATGTCCTTAACCTCGACCGTGATGTCTTAAAACTAATATCGGACTGTGAGATCCTTAAACTCATGGACTATGATGTCCTTAACCTCGACCGTGATGTCTTAAAACTAAAATTGGACTGCGAGGTCCTTAAACTCATGGACTATGATGTCCTTAACCTCGACCGTGATGTCTTAAAACTAACAACGGATCGTGGAGTCCTTAAATCCATGGACTATGATGTCCTTAACCTCGACCGTGATGTTTTTAAACTAACAACGGCTATGGAGTCCTTAAATCCACGGACTATGATGTCCTTAACCTTGACCGCGATATCTTAAAACTAACATTGGACCGAGATGTCCTTAAACTAACAATGGACCGTAATGTTCTTAAACTAATTATCGACCGCAATGTCACTACACTAAACAACAGAGCCCAATTGCTCTCTTGTTGGATCTAAACGATCCCGTTAAGTTGATCTTAGTCTAAAATTAGACTAACGTATCCTTAACAAACGTTTAAGTTGATCTTAGTCTCAAATGAGGCTAATGTATCCTTAAACCCAAACCCCAAACCCAAATCTAAGAAAGATACGGATTTGGACTAGTCCACACCCTACGGGCGACAACATAAATTAGTCTCCATATACAATCCACGGGCAACCAAACACAAAACAAACACCCACGACACGAAGTAACCATTTGGAGAAGGAGAAAGTTGTTACCGCGATGCGGTAGCGTAATTAACTGTAGGGCTTGTGCCTGCAGGGAAGAGCGTCCTCACAATAAAAACACCCCTCAAACGAGGGGGAATCTGACGAAGTCTGCTACATCGGCCGCATCCATTTAAACCTTCGATATATGGTGCCATAAATCAACTTGGTATCTTCGGAGAGGTGGACGGATAGCACCAATTAGTATCTGCCCCGAAATTCAGGCAAGACGTCCGCCGCGTCTTCGTCCGTGTCTTTCGGAGGGGAACACTTATCTTGTTTCTGATGCAGGTGTGGTGAGCGTTGAGGTCGTGCCACCCGAGGAAGCATCACCAGTTGCCGCTTTGGCGGTGGCCGCCCCTTTGCCTTCTCTCGTATCCTCTCAAATGCTGGAAGGTACGGATTTGTGACTCATTGGTTTCATTGTAGGCAATATACTCTATGTACTGACATTGCATTATTACATCCTTACAGGAGTGCTTTTTGATCACCTGTATCAGGTGCTGCACCCACATTTCTCCTTTCAGCCAGAGATTGCTTCATCTAGTGGCGTTGGTGAGTATAACCTCTAGCTAATGTCTTCTCTTTTCTTTTACGGGTAGCCAAATCGTTTCTAATTCTTCTTTGTTTTGATTGCAACACTACAGATTTAAGGAGGAAACGAAAGAACAGTTGCACCACCGGTACTCCCGGCCTTACCACCTGCTGCAGCCAGTATAGTAAACTCCATTGTTCATGAACCTCCTTTATTTCTTGAACCGTCACTTGACTGTGATTTGTTTTGCAGTGGTGATACCAACTCAGCTCCGTTCGAATCTTGAGTCATAATGCCAGCATGCCCTTTTTCTCGACGTTCATCTTCAAAAGGCGCTGTGAATAGTCTGCGCATGTTGAGCGATTATATCGAGGAGCTTGACATGGAGGCTCCTACATTCACTGCAGATTTTGCTGTGGAGGTTAATCCTATGTTGGCGACGCTCGTGAACTTTCATAGTGAGGGCGTCGTTGAGTCTTGGGTTAATCACTGCAGGAAAATTGAGGCCTGTCTGCATGAGCTCGAATTCGGACGTCCTGCTCCTGAAGTCCTGGCTGTGAACTCCTAGCGGGCTGCGTGGGTCGAGCAGAGCACTCCCTACTTCCGCCACCTTGAACAAGAAGTGGCTTTAAAGCGTAAAGAACGCGAAAAGACTTCAAGGGAATCTTCCCGTCTGCACGCTCAAGTTGACGCAAATGCTGTATAGCTGAAAGCTATCTTTGAGGGCCTTCTACGATGTATTTCTGATGAGCTAACGCTGCGGCAGAAGCTTGACCTCATCGAGCGAGATGCACAGAGTCGTGGGGCAGCTCAGCGGGTCGTCGAGGAGCAACTTTCATCCTATATGCAGCAATGGGCTCAGGTTGAAGCGGAGTTGGCCGTGGTAGCTGACCGCGAAAAGGGGCTGAAGGGAGTTGACGAGCAACTAATTGGTTTATTTAAAACGCTCCCCCAATAGTTGTTTTGCATAGATTAACATTTGTTATTTTTGCATAACATGTGTCCATTTATTTTTTCATATGATGTAACTTGTACTCAATCGAACTTATAAATAAAAGATACAATTCATTTGTACTATCTTGTGTTATTTCTTGCTTTCTTCTCTTTTCTGTGTTGCCGGCATGTTACCTTAGCAAGCGTAGCCTGTAGATGATAGAGAACATTATATCTTGAACTCTTCGAGAGGTAGTGATGGCTTAGGAAGCACGTTCAGATATGCTGCCTAAGGCTTTTCAACTTTATGAGCTGTGAGGGTCTCATAAAATTTTTTCTCCCTACGAGTCGTGAGGATTTCGTAGGTGTATTTTCTCCTTAGGAATCGTGAGGATTCCTAAGTGCGTTTTCTCTTGGGAGTCGTAAGGATCTCACAAGAGAGTTTTCTTCCTTACGGGTCGAGAGGTCCCATAAGTGATTGATGAGATTGACATTATCCGCATTTCACGGAGTCAGAAGTTGCTCTGGACGTTTCCCACGGGGTCGAGATTGACTCTAGCCGTGTTCCACGGGATCAGGATTTGCTCTGGATACTTCCCACGGGGTCAGGATTGACATAGCCGTGTTCCGTAAGGACCAGGATCCGCTCTGGACGCTTCCAACGGGGTCAAGATTGACATAGGCCGTGTTCCACTAGACCAAGATTTGCTCTGGATTCTTCCCACGGGGTCAGGATTGACATAGGCCGTGTTCCGCAAGGACCAGGTTCCGCTCTGGACGCTTCCCATGGGGTCATGATTGACATAGCCATATTCCGCAAGGACCAGGATCCGCTCTAGACGCTTCTCACGGGGTCAGGATTGAAATAGGCCGTGTTCCACTAGACCAGGATTTGCTCTGGATGCTTCCCACGGGGTCAGGATTGACATAGCCGTGTTCCGCAAGGACCAGGTTTTGCTCTGGACGCTTCCCACGGGGTCAGGATTGACATAGGCCGTGTTTCACTAGACCAGGATTTGCTCTGGATGCTTCCCATGGGGTCAGGATTGACATAGCCGTGTTCCAAAAGGACCAGGTTCCACTCTGGACGCTTCCCACAGGGTCAGGATTGACATAGGCCGTGTTCCACTAGACCAGGATTTGCTCTGGATGCTTCCCACGGGGTCAGGATTGACATAGCCGTGTTCTGCAAGGACCAGGTTCCGCTCTGGACGCTTCCCACGGGGTCAGGATTGACATAGGCCGTGTTTCACTATACCAGGATTTGCTCTGGATGCTTTCCACAGAGTCAGGATTGACATAGCTGTGTTCCGCAAGGACCAGGTTCCGCTCTGGACGCTTCTCACGGGGTCAGGATTGACATAGGCCGTGTTCCGTAAGGACCAGGATCCGCTCTGGACGTTTCCCACGAGGTCAGGATCGACATAACCGTGTTCCACTAGACCAGGATTTATTGACTTTATCCGCATTTCATGGAGTCGGGGGTTGAATCTCGGTTGTCTGTGCACCGCCGAGTCATGGAATTGGGAGTTGCCACGGTTCCGCTTTGCTGATACTGCGTCTGCTGTAATGAAACGAATGTTGAGATGATCTCAAGGCTGTTTGTGAACCGTCGAGACTTGGCTCTCTTTCGGATGGAGCCTGGGGGGAAGGTATGGTTCTCTCTTTGTTTATGCCCCTGGATTGTATACAGGGATCGATGTGATCTCACCTGTAGGGCAAAAGTTTCATTTTATATATTTTTCTTTCCGCGCTGCTCTATCATTTCAGCTTTTATATCGCGAAAGTCACAATTGCCCAATCATTTCGGCTATTTCTCGCGGAGCCCAATCATTTCAGCTATTTTGTATTTATTTACTCGCTGCTTTTTATTGCGAGTTGCCCAATCATTTCGGCTATTTTATATGCATACATTTTTACTTGCTGATTTTGTTGCAAGTTGCCCCATCATTTCGGCTATTTTGTATGCATTTATGGCTCGCTGGCTTTTCACTGCGAATTTGAGATTTGATACTGATTTAGGCATCAGCATTGCTACAACTGGGATATTGCCAGGAGCGAATCATCATTTGCCTTTGTCGATATCGAATAAAGGTGGCTTAGTAAACAGGGTTAGGATCCTGTCGACTAAGGCTTTTGACTTCATGAGCCGTAAGGGTCTCATAAAGGTATTTCTCCCTATGAGTCGTGAGGATCTCGTAGGTGCGTTTTCTCCTTAAGAATCATGAGGAGTCTTAAGTGTATGGTCTCTTATAAGTCGTAAGGATCTTACAAGAGTATTTTCTCCTTATAAGTCGAGAGGACTTACAAGGGTTGTTCACCGTGTAGACATATCCCAAGTCGCTGGTGGGACTTTGTTAGGGAAATGCTTATTCGCGCCCGTGGATTGTATACAAGGGTCAATAGTGAACCGCTTGTAGGGCAAAATCAGGGTGTATGACTGCTTATGAACAGGTTCAGATCCCTGTAGCTTAAGGCTTTTGAATCCTATGAGCCGTGAGGGTCTCAAAGGGGAATTCTCCTTACGAGTCGTGAGGATCTCGCAAGTGTGTTTTCTCCCTAGGAATCGTGGGGATCCCTAAGTGTGTTGCTCTCTTGTGAGTCGTAAGGATCTCACGCAGGTGGTTTCTCCTCACAAGATCGAGAGGACCTTGCAAGTGTCTTTCAACGAGGTTGCGCCCTTTCGGGTTTTCACAAAACTCGCCGGCAGTCATGCTGTTTTTACTCACGGAGCTCTTTCGGGTTTTCATCCGTGCCCATTTTGCTTATAAACATACCGTTTTTTTTATTTTTATATATTTTTTTGGCACCCTTGGGATGCTGTGGTCCGTAGTAGTTTATCGACGTCTCGGTCAACAGCTAGTTTTAGGACATAGTGGTCCATTGTTAGTTTAAGGACGTTTCGGTCCAACGCCAGTTTTAGGACATAGTGGTCCATCGTTAGTTTAAGGACGTTTCGGTCCGAAAGCCGGCTACTACTTACAGAGTTTGGGCTTAGGAAGATAGCGAGCGGACATAGACGTTGCCATCTATCATTGACCTAGGCCGTGACTCGTCAGGCGTAGTGTTTTTTCAGGAAGCGACCGTTTATTGGCCTGAAATGTCTTTCGCTATGCATGCCCATGAGTAGATATGCTCCACCCTGGTAGACTTTGTCTTGATATACAGGCCTTCATAGTTCGGCTCGAACTTACCTCGCTTGGCACGATTAGGGATCTTAGGTCTTTTGACCACTAGCACGAGTTCGCCTTGGCGGAATGTTCTCGGCTTAGTCAATCTCTCGTATGAGCGCGTCATCTTTGCTTTATAAGCCTCCAGATTTTGTTGCGCCATGAGCCGGGTTTCGTCGAGGGCATCAAGTTCCTCTTGCCGAAGGTGGGCATTTTTTCGTCTGTTAGCTCATAGTGAACCACCACTCGTAGAGAGGGTAACTCTATCTCGAGAAGGAGTACCGCTTCTGTGCCGAATACTAGTGCATACGGCGTTGTGTTTGTGGCCGTTTTGAACGTAGTTCGATACGCCCAGAGAGCTTCATGCAGTCTCTCATGCCAGTCCTTTTTATTTCGAGACACCGTCTTTTTCACGATCTTCGTCAAGGTCTTGTTGAAAGCTTCAGATAGACCGTTAGCTCGGGGATTATAGACTGAAGAGTATCTCCAGTCTATGTTATGCTGTTGTGCGAAGCGGCCGATCTTGTGGCTTCTGTAGGCTGGCCCGTTATCGGAGATAATCCGTCGCGGAGTGCCGAACCGGTAAATGACGTGTGTCTTGAAGAAATGGAGAATGTTCTCCATCTTCACCTCTTTTAGTAGTACTGCTTCTGTCCACTTAGAGAAATAATTAGTTGTCGCCAATATGAACCGATGTCCTCTGGATGATGCCGGTTCGATGGGCCCGATTATGTCAGTTCCCCACATTTCGAACGGCCATCTAGCCACCGTTGGGTGTAGCGGATTTGGATGTTGATGAATAAATTTCCCGTGAATCTGGCACGAGTGGCACCGCTTCGCGTATTCGAGGCAGTTTTGGATCATCGTGGGCCAATAGTAGCCTATCCTTTTGATCTTTAGTTTCATCTTCGGCCCAGCTTGGTGAGAACCGCAGAGTCCGTCGTGAGTTTCTTGGACGACTCTCCTTGCTTCTTCCGGTCCCAGGCATCTTAGCCATAAAGAGTCAAATGATCTCTTATATAGAGTATCATTGACAAAGGCAAAAGACAGAGCTCGTTTCATGAGCTGATGTCTTGAGGATGCATCTTCAGGCATTCAACGAGATTTGAAGTAGTCTATAAAGACTTCTCTCTAATCCTTGGTCTTTTCCTGATCTTTTATTTGTAAGGCCGTTTGCTCGGTCGCTCTCTTTTCTTTGGAAGATTCCGGAGATATTTCTGCCGGTGCAAGAACCCGACGGCTTTGCACAACGATCCTCACATCATCGAGGTTCTAGTTAGCCAGTTCTTTAGCGAGTTTGGTTAACGCATCCGCTTTGCTATTTTCCGCACGCGGTATGCTTTCCAGGGCGTGGGAAGGAATTTGAGTCAGCAGTTACTGCACTCTCTCGCCGTATTTCACTAACTCTGGTTTGCACGTTTGATAGTCGCCATTTACTTGACTAACGACCAGCTGGGAGTCTCTGTATATGAGGAGGTTTTCAATTCCCATGTCGACAGCGATCTCAAGACCTGCTATCAAAGCTTCGTATTCGGCTTTGTTGTTTGTCTTCGGTTCTGTCAAGGAAAAGGCAAAGCGCATTATCCCTCTTTGTGGAGTCACGAAGATGAGGCCTACCCCGAATTTGATTATGGGGCTGCTTTGCTTGCGCTTATTCATGGAAGATGCTCCATCAAAGTAAAGTTCCCACTGGGTATCATTCTCTCTTCTCTCTCCGTCGATCGTGTCAAACGCGTGCTCGTCTGGCAATTCGCAGTTCAAGGGAGAGTCAGCAGGTATCGGATGCTCAGCGAGGAAGTCGGCGATGGCTTGGCCTTTCACTGCCTTGAGGTGTCGATAAGTTATCGAGAACTCCATCAAGAGCAGGGCCCATTTAGCGAGTCGTCCCGTTAATATAGCCTTTGACATTAAATATTTGAGAGGATCCATCTTCGATATGAGATGGATCTCATGTGCCAAAGCATAGTGTCTGAGCTTCGTTATCGCGAAGATCAACGCCAGGCAGTGTTTTTCGATAGGAGAATTACTTGATTTCTGCCCCCAGTAGAACTCGACTCAAATAGTAGAGGGCTCTCTCCTTCCCTTGGTCGTTCTCTTATGCCCACAGCGCGCCTAAGGAACCTTCGAGGGCTGTTGTATACAGGACGAGGGGTTTTCCTTTAACGGGAGCGGCCAGTACTGGTGGATTTTGCAAGTATTGCTTGATTTCATCCAGTGCGCTTTGGCATTTGCGATCCCAGACGAACGGGGCTCCCTTCTTCATTAGGTGACTGTAAGGACGGCACTTTCTGGAGAGATTGTCTATAAATCGCCGGATATACGCGAGATTTTCTTGGAGACACCGCAGTTGCTTGAGAGTCCTTGGCGGAGGCATTTCTATGATCGCCTTGATCTTTGACGGGTCTATCTCGATGCCTCGGTGGCGGACGATGAATCCTAGGAATTTGCCTGAGGAAACTCCGAACGCGCATTTGAGAGGGTTCATCTTCAAGTTATATTTCCGAAGGCGCTGAAACACGATCTTCAGATGCTTTAAATGTTCCTCGTATGATTTGCTTTTAACTACGAGGTCGTCGATATAGCATTCGACGATTTCATGTATGAGGTCATCGAAGATTTTCGTCATGGCCCTTTGATAGGTGGCACCGGCGTTCTTTAGATCGAAAGGCATCATCTTATAGCAGAATATGCCCAAAGGGGTCCGGAAAGCGGTATGCATCTGGTCCTCGGGATGCATCTTTATCTGATTGTATCCTGATGAGCCGTCCATAAAGGAGAAGGCTTCATGAGTGGACGTATTATCTATCATCAGCTCAGTGACTGGTACTGGAAAGTTGTCCCTCGGACAAGCTTTGTTGAGATTCCGAAAGTCCACACATATGCGCACCATCCCGTTTTTCTTTATCACTGGGACGATGTTGGCGATCTAATCAGGATATTGAAGCTCTTGGATGAAGCCGGAGTCGATTAGTTTCTTGACCTCGGCATTGATGCTCATCTCAAGCTCAAGCCGCATTCTTCTTGGTGCTTGTTTGATCGGCTTGACGTCCGGAGATATCGCCAATTTGTGCACCGCAATCTCTGGATCTAGTCCCGGCATCTCGGAATAGTTCCATGCGAAGCAATCATTATACTGCATGAACACGTCTTTAAGCATAACCTCCTTTTCCTCAGACAACAGTTCACTGACGAACGTCGGTCGTGGGTCGTTTTCCGTTCCCAAGTCGATATTTCTGAGGTCATCTGCAGTAGTATGTATTCCATCTTCCAGTTCTTTTGGCGCTGGTGGAAATTCTGAGATTAACCCATCTTCATCGTTTTCGAAGCACCAAGAGAGGTCATCTATATTCTCTGGTTCTTCTTCTGATAGCGTTATCACGTGACAGGTGCGGGATCGCTTCCAAGACCGATGTTGATCTGGCTCTACTCTCATGGCTTTGGGTTCATATTTCTGCGGCGGGGTTACCTCCAACTGCTGGATAAAGCGACTTGCCTTGCTGATACCGGTCTTCTACCCCGTCTTTGAATGTGAAGCAGTTTTCGAGAGGATGTCCTATCACTCGGTGATAGGAGCAATAATCTGGATGATGAACCTCACCTGCTTGCTCGGGGTGCTTAGACTCCGGGAGCATCATTATCTGATGTTTTATGACAAGATCGAATATCTTTCTTGTCTTGTCTTAGGGAAAAGAGTATACTCGGCCCATCTTCTTTACAAGAGACGAATCCAGGCTGCTCGATTCTCGATCGTGGGGCTTCTTGGTCCTGCTTTGTCGCCGTCGAACGCTTTTTCCATTCTTAGGTTTATTTTTTCCTTTGCGTCGGGTCTTTTGTATGACGGATTGATGAGGAATAGCATTTTCATTTTTCACAGCCTGCTGAAGGAGGCGTTGCGTTCTGGCTTTCTCGTAGATGGCCATTTCGCGATTATGGTCGTTTCGAACCTTTTAACCCGCTTCCCTTATAAGCTTGTCCATTTGTTTTTCGAACGACGGGCTTGGCATTTTCACGACGGGAGCTCATTTTGGTTCAGGGTTAGCATCTTCCCATAGAGCATCTCCTTCTTCGTCGAAGTCATGTATGACGTAGCAGTCACGGAATAGCTCCCGTTTCTTGGATTGAACATATCCAAGCCCGATCGTTTCCATTCTCCCGTTGGGCAACTTTCATTGAGTTCCGGGGACGTTCCAGATCCTGTTATAGAACTGTGCTTGTCGAGCAGTTTGCTTAAGGGATACACCTTGGCGTCTCAAGAGCCTCTTCAATCCTTCTGTGTAGTATCTGGGAAGTCGGATGGGCTGAAGTCTGTCAAGTGTCGAGTCAGCACCATGCCAGACTTCTTTCTCCACTTTAGTTTCTGTGGATTGATAAAAGAGGATTGAATTTTCATTTCTTCGCCTGGGAGGGACGTAGAACGTCTGCAGTTCCTGCACATTATAGATATCAAGTGCGTCGAGCTCTTTGTAATGCTCTTGCGGAACCATGACAATTTGCAAACTCCGATCATCGCTAGCGAGGGCTTGCATTGATGGCCGAGCGGAAAATACAGCGTTGACCTCATCCTCTGAGTCGCTGCCGAAGATCAACATAGGGATGGGCGGTCCCGGTTTGTTGCATTGGGGCGGCCCTGAATAAACTATTTCTTCTTTCTCCTCGGTATCACTCCCGAAGACCGGAATAGTGGTGATAGCTTTGTTCTTGGGTTTGTGACATCTTTCCTTGTCCTCAAAATCTGGTAAGAAGTATTTTGCATCTTCGTACTTTCGGACTTCATTCACGGAGAATGGGTTCAACTCCCCCGTCACAGTGTACTCGAGACCGTCTTTGAAGTACTTCATGCACTGATATTGTGTAGAAGGGATAATGTTGTACTCATGTAACCAAGTCCTGCCGAGCAAAGCATTGTAGCATGTCTTGGCGTCAATGACATGAAACTTGATGTCCGTGACAAGCAGCCCAAAGCGTAACGTCGGTATCACAGACCCGAGCGTCCGTGATGACTGGGAGTCAAACTCGGAGATGGTGATTTTATCACGAGCGAGGTGCTGAACGCTCATGCAGATTTCCTTCAACACTCTCACATTGAGGAGATTGACGGAAGACCCATTGTCAACCAGAATTTTGCCTATCTTGATATCATGACAGTATCCGGAAACATAGAGGGGACGGTTATGCTCGCACGTCCCGAGGAGGAGATCTTCATCGCCAAAGGCGATATCGGCTGTGTGCACTTCTTCCAGCTCGTCCTTTATCTTGTCTTCGGCGAGGAAAGCTTGGAATTGCTCGGGCTCTTGCAGTACCTTGATCAAAGAATTTCTTGCTTCTTTTGATAACAAGAGGGCATCGAGAATGCTTAGCTGCGAAGGTAGCTTCCTCAAGTGTGCCAAAATGTTGTAATCCACCTTGTTTTTCTTTGGCGGGTCCTTGGCCGTCAGCTTTTGGACGACTTGATCATCTAGGGTGACGTCATTAGGGATTTTTTCTTTGCCCTTAATTTTCTATTCGACCCACTGTTCGCGGGCCCAAGATTCTTTTCGGGCAGCGTACGATTGCACAGCTGAATATTCTCACAGGTCTTCATTTCTTCTGTTTCGGATATGGGTTCTTTGAAGAGAGGGCCGAGGGCTATTTCTTCATCAGAGTTGCTCCCAAAGGTGAGAACTTGCGATCCCCCAGCGTCGACCATGTGACAGTTGCCAGTAGTTTTTTTACGCTCCTCGGCCGCATTTCTTTGCTCCCGATGAGTTTTGTGTTTCATCCGCTTGAAATGTTGTTGGTGAGCAATATATCCTTGCCACCAGTTTTTAAAAGCGTTGCACTCTTCGGTAGGGTGCGCAATCTTTTGATGATATAAGCAGTAATTAGGATGTATATCCGCTTCATCAGGAGTGTTTCCTTTGGAGGATGGCAGTTTCATTCCCTTCGATATGGCTTTGGCGAACCTTTTCCTCGTCTTGACCTTGCTTTTATCTGTGGCGGGTGTACTTTGATCTGGTGGGAGTGTTTCAACCCTTTCGTCCAGTCGCCGGTGTTTGGCCTTTTCAAATATGGCCATCTCGCGCTCCCGATCAGCTTTGCTTTTAAGAAGAGCTTCGTTTAGGAATGCATCAATCATTTCGTCTGATGGTCTTAGAAGTTCCGGCTCAGGACCTGCTCCCAGTTTCTCTGCGTAAGGGGCTTCTTCATCGTCTATTGACGAGTGAGAGATTACATGGCAGCTTGCCACATAATCTTCAGGCTCATCCGACGAGTCTTCTCCATTGTCATTATCTCCGTCCTCAAGGACATGGCTGAGAAATTCTTGGAGTGTGACTGGGGTCCGTGCCTTCTGGTTATCTTCTTCCAGCACGTCGATATATTTTTGCAGGTCCGTGCGCTTGTCACTAAGCTTCACGGGCTTTTTGGTCTTCTTCTTCTTCTTCGAAAACTTTGACGGCTGGGTGTGAGCGTTTTGACTATCACCACCAATTTTTGGAGTTGGGTGCGGCTTCAACATTCCCTCGATGATCTTGGGTTCCAGTGGATTTTTCCATTTGATCGCCGGGCATATTTGGAGATCCTTCAGCATTCTTTTTGTCTTGGCTGAAAGAACGACCTCCCATGGAGCTTCTTCTATAAAAGAGCATGATGCCCCCGGTGTGTCCGTCTTTTTGAGAGCGTGCGGCTGCGGCGGGCTTACTTTCCAATTCTCGGACAGTGCGAACTTGCCCTGTTGGTATTGGTCTTCGATACAGCCTTTAAAGACGAAGCAATCTTCAATTGGATGGCTTACCGCTTGATGGTAGGGGCAATAATTGAGACTATTAGCCTCACAGGGTTGCAATGGGCGTTTTGGATTCGGCAAATTAATGAGCCTATTGCGCATCGCTAGCTCGAACAATCTCCTCGTTTTGTCCCGGGGAAACGAATAAGAGCGCTTTATTTTCTCATTATAGTATCGCCGTCTCTCGTCTAGGCGATCCGTTTATTTTGGACCGCTGGGCTGCTGTTGAGCATTGGCGACGAAGGTCGCTTTCCCTTTCCTTTTTTCATTCCGCGGCTCCGGCTTCGAAGAGGAAGGCCTGTGGCCCATTTGGTCCATTTGGGCCAGCTTATCAATCAAGGACTGGAAAGTGGTCGGCTTGAAAAACATCATGAATTGGGAGATGGTCGCTTGAGGGTCAAGAGTGCCCATGAACATGCCCACTGCAGGCGCTTCTTCGATGCGCTGCTCGCACTTTGACCATAGATTCCGCCATCGTATTGCGTATTTCACCCACGTTTAACCTGGCTTCACCCTGGCATTGATCAATGCCGTTATTGGGGTGCGTTCACTAGCACTCGCGAAGCGCTGGGTGAATTGCAGCTCCATTTCTGCAAAAGTTTTGACGGAGTCGTTGGGAAGCTCCGAATACCACTCAAATGCCATTTCCGACAAGCTACCAATAAACTGACGGAGCAGAAGTTTATCATCACCTCCGGTGTTGCCGCACAAGGCTCTGAATTGAGCGACGTGCTGATGCAGATTCCCCGTCCCTTTATATACATGGAATTTAGGGATCGTATATCTTGGCGGGTACCTTATTTGGTCATACCAGCCTGGATAGGGCCGTCCAGTCTTAACAATTTGCCCAGCTGCTTCGTTCGCCTGGTGAACTCGTATCTGCTGGGCGATGTAATTATCCAGAGCGGCCTTGGAGATGGTATCCTCCTTGGCTGCTGAAAGAGCCGGAGGAGGGTTCGATGTCTCCCTTCTGTCGTCTTCAATGATCATCGGGGGGTCTTCAGCTAGAGGTTCCGGCTGTAACATCATCCCGGCCATGTCTTGAAACAAAAGAGCCATTCGTTTTATGTTGGCCGCCTATTCCGTGGCTTCTTTTTCTTTTCTCTCGAGCATTCTTCGGAGGAATTCAGCATCAGTTTCTTGTTCCTGACGCTGCTATGAGGTCTCCGGACTTTCTTTCGGCCCAGTGAGTGCGGCCATTGCAGTCAGCATCTCCTGAAGTTTTTGTTGCTGCTGCTCCTGAGCCTTTGTTATCGATCGGGTGAGCGGTCGATGACCCGTAGAAGCACAGCTTTCCTATTTTTCGAAAGCCATATAAATGGTATGTGTTACCATGCCCCCAGACTTGGGACATTTAGATTCAGCATCCTTACGGTTCGCCGCGGTCACGGGGGCTTTCTCTGGCCTCCTTCTCTTATGAGCGGTTGACGTTGAGGGAGCCATTGCAGCGGGCACCCATAACATCTTCTGTGGTACCACGGGATGGCTCTTTTCTCGCCAAGCTTTAATCTTCTTTTGTCGACGAGAGTAGTCCTGGTCAATCATCGATTCTTGGACCTGTCGCCAGACTTTGTAAATTTTGGAGGACAACCGTTGAGGTGGCTGCTCCGGCTTCTTTTCTATAGCATTCTCCACAGGTGGGGGAGATCTTTTCAGCACGGCAGTCGGAGAATTTTTGCGCACCCTCCTTAGTGGTTCAAAACTGTTCCTAGTTGGAACAACATCATCGATTTCCACCGTTGGAGAAGGCAGAGTCAGTCCAGAAGGGGAGCTGCCCCCAGCCTTCCTTACTCGGCGCCAGTGACGACGGCGAGCATGTCGTGCGGATGGGATTGTCTCAGCTGTAGGGGTGACTTCATCGTGCCCCCTGTTTTGGCGAAGGGTTGTCGACGGCGTCAGCCTCTTAAAGACCGATGCCTGTTGAGAAGCAATGTCCAATTTGTCAAAGACAGACCTCTGGACAGGGAAAGTGGCTTTGAGGACTTCGCCTGGAGCGGGAGCCGGAATGGCCAGCTTTGTGAAGACTGACTTCTTGGCAAAAGAAGCCGCTTTGACGATTTCGTCCTCTTGAGCTAGGATGGCTATACGCTTTGGGATGGCTGCTTCAGGTATCGTAGGCTTGTTGGCGTTCTGGCCCAGTCTGTTGAAAACCGAGACATTGGATTTGGGCAACCCGTTGAGAGGGGCCACGGCAGTGGTAAGTCGATCAAAAACCGACTTCTTTGGGGCTTCTTGCGATAGCAGCGGGGCATTGAAACTCATCGGTGGGATCATAGTCCCAAAGAACATCCCAGTGGTGGCCTGAGTTATTTTCTCCACTGGCATCTTGAACAGGGAGGCCGCTTGGGGCCCGTAAGTTACACTTCTAGATGAGGCGGAACGGGAGTTGCAGTTGCAGCTGGAACAGTTGGAAGCCATTGGTGTTCTGTTTTCTGCACGGGAGCAAAACCAAATCTTAGTACCTCGAACCTAAGGGCAACCATATCAAACCACGATTCGCTCGCGAACACGACATACGAAGTGTGGAGTGGAAAGAGGAAAAGGTCCCACCGGGCGTGCCAGAATTTGTTCCCCTCCGAAACACGGGGACGCGACCGCGTAGGTCCATCTTGCCTGAATTTCGGGGCAGATGGTAATTGGTGCTGCCCGTTCACTTCTTCGAAGATGCCAAGTTGATTTATGACACCATGTATCGAAGGTTTAAATGGATGCGGCCGATGTAGCAGACTTCGTCAGATTCCCCCTCATTTGAGGGGTTTTTGATTGTAGGGACGCTCTTCTCTGCAGGCGCAAGCCCCTGCAGTTAATTACGCTACCGCATCGCGGTAACCACTTTCTCTTTCTCCAGATGGTCATTTCGTGTCGTGGGTGTTTGTTTTGTTTTCGGTTGCCCGTGGATCGTATACAGAGACTAATTTATGTTGTCGCCCGTAGGGCGTGGATTAGTCCAAATCCGTATTTTCTTAGATTTGGGTTTTGAGTTGGGTTTAAGGATACGTTAGTCTCATTTGAGACTAAGATCAACTTAAACGTTTATTAAGAATACGTTAGTCTAATTTTAGACTAAGATCGACTTAACGGGATCGTTTAGATCCGACAAAAGAGCATTTTGGCTCTATTGCTTAGTTTAGGGACTTTGCGGTCCATAATTAGTTTAAGGACATTACGGTCCAATGTTAGTTTAAGGACATCTTGGTCCGAGGTTAAGGACATCATAGTCCATGGGCTTAAGGACCCCACAGTCCGAGGTTAAGGACATCATAGTCCATGGGTTTAAGGACCCCACAGTCCAGTTTAAAGACGTCATAGTCTATGAAATGTATGGTTGCCGGGACCCGTCACCTCTCTGAAGACGTTGAAGGATTATAACAACATATATCAGAGGGGTTCAGAGATGTACCCTTGAACCAATTTTGATTGAAAGATCTGTAGTTCAATTTGGGGCTAAGATCTGTTAAAAGATTTATGAGCATATGGGCTCAGTTAATCTGAATTTGAGGACTTATGGCCAATCTTGGGCTAAGTCCAATCAAGTTAAGATGTTTAACATTTATTTTGGGCTTTGGAGCCTTTATTTGGGCTTGGCCCTGACACTGTTTTTGTCTTTTACTGAATGCTGAGCATTCATCAGAGCTATGGGCTCTGTTAAAGAACAATTTATGTTCTATCAGCACAGCACATGGTGCGCTTGGCGCTTTGTACCAATCAAAAAGCACAGTGCGCTTCTGCTAAGTAGCGCATACTTGAGGGACACGTGTCGCGCTTGGCGCTAAGTGCCAGATGATGGGCGCATTGCGCCAACTTATGAGCGCATTGCGCTATTAGTTCAATGGCGCATACATGAGTGACACATGGTATGCCTGGCGCTGAGCGCCAGCCCATTAGCGCAGTGCGCTATTTCAAGAGCGCAAAGCGCTAATTGTTAAGTGGCGCTTACGTGAAGGACACGTATTGCGCTGAGCGCTGAGCGCCAGACAATGAGCGTAGTGTGCTATGTTTGGAGCGCTGAGGCTCTGCAGTATTTTGCGCTAGATGTGGAGCGCTGAAGCACTTTTAAATTAAGAGTACTATAGCTCTTCTTTTATGCAACTTAGATCAGTTTGCGCCCTGAGAGTTAAATTCTCTTTTTTATAAGAGACTTTGTCTCAAAGTTCTAAGAACAAAGTTCTTATTTTATAGGAGATATTTCAATCTTCTATTTTAGTGGAAGGCTTTGCCTTTATGGATCTTTAATCCTAAGAGAATTGAATTATTTCCCCATTTTATAATGAGATGATCTCTGAAAGACAATTTGTTTTATAGATCTATGATCTGTGAGAAGAATTATGTTCTTCTTCTTATGATGAGATCTTTTGATCTCTTTGTGAAAGACCTCGGTCTTATAGATCTGTGATCTGTGAGAAAGAAGTAAACTCTTCTTCTTCTTTTTTTATTTTATTTTTGAGATGATTTCATCTCTCTGTTCATCATTTTTTTTACCTTGAAGAAAAATCTTCTTTCTCTGAGAACTTGGCTCTTCTTTGTGAAATCTCTCAAAGCTTATGTGTGTGTGTGGGGGGGGTCTCTCTCTCTATGCTTCTGTCTATCAGACTTGAAGTCTGGAGACCTTTATATAGGGCAAGCTGATCAGTTCAATCAGTTGAAGAGATCTTTTCTCTAATTGATTTGGGGAATTTCCTATCGTTAGATTTTTGATCCAAGGGCTTCTGATTTACAGAAGGCAATCTTCTTATTTTTTAACAAAGATTGGGAAATCTTTCCAAAAAAATTTACTCTCTATTTTGGTGATTTTTAATCACCATTGGATCATTGATCCAACGGTGCTCTAATTTACAGAGCATAATCTTGTTGTTTGGAAAGATTTTGAGAAATCTTTCCTTAACAGAATTTAATTCTGTTTAATTAATGATTTATCATTATTATTGGATCTTTGATCTGACGGTGGGGAGCTTTTAGTTCCAGCGTTGGCGCACCCGTGCTTTGCACGTGGTGCGCTGCTTAGGGTGCAATGAACTTAGCGCTAGCGCATCCGTGCTTTGCAAGTGGTGCGCTGCTTAGAGCGCAGCGCACCCAGCGCTAGCGCACACGTGGTGCGCTGCTTAGAGCGGTGCACTGCTTAGAGCGCGGCGCACTTGGTGCTGCATCTGAAGCGTTGCTTTATTTCAAAATTTGAATTTTGAACAGAGTTTTGTTCTGATTGGAGGAAACATGGTTGATGGAGCTTTTAATTAGATACAAATGAATAATGAATATACAATGGAGGTTACGCTCTGTACTATAACCCACCTGCCAATGCAAATCATCCAGAAAGGAGAAATGTGCCAGCAAACCTCTACTGAATCCGAGCGGTCGATCCTGCAAGAAAACTATGGTATAACGGAGGTGCGTTGCCAACTCGTGAGTAGAAGATATTAACATTTAGAAATCGAATGTATAACGATCTCTTAAGTCATACTGTAATATAATAATATCATACCGTGTGGCATCTAGGGTGATCGTGTATACATAAGCGTAATAATAATATCATGCCTGTATCAATATATGGTACCAAGTCATCTGTATCATATGTATGTATATACGTGTATCCTCTAACATGTGTCCATCAACAACATATCAAATCATCATAAAACTTGAGTGCCCAGTATCGACACTCGAAATCATCACAAAACCCGTGTCTAATATCGACACGTAAATCTTCATATCTTATGCACTGTCTCATCAGATCGGTTCTCATATCCATCTGTCTCATATCACTCCGGTCGGTATCTTCCGGATATCCGCCGAGTCCAGTACTATCACCAGTAGGTAGTGTTTCCCTGCCGGGCTCAACGCCTTTCTATACGATCTTCTTGCCCCGGGGTACCGTACCGGGTCCACCATGTACCCGCAGACGGTGACTCCTCACTTCTCGAATCGGGTAATCATCATAGCTAAGCACCGAGAAAACTCATGGTGGACGTCGAAATATCATATCAAGAGAAACCTCATTTTTAAAACAATCATAAGACTTTAAAATGTATCTGCGGTTTCTCAAATCCAGAAATCTCATGAAAACAGAATCTCATAAGCATATAACAATGATGAAACAATATGTACAGCACAGAACAGTACTGTAAAGTATAGCAAGTGTTTTCGTATGAGCGTGTCGTGTAACTAGGTAAGAAAGTGCAATATCTGAACTAGCATGTGCGGTAATGAGCACTAAACAATAACTGTAATTCTACAGGTTAGAAGGCGATACGATGACATAGCGATTTCTAATGTGTACGTGGCATGATAATTACTGATGATGTGTGTGTGAGCCGGCGAGTATGTGTACGTGCAACATGCGCATCATCGGTAATGGTGCGTGTACCCTAGCAGACGAAGTCGTATAAAGGTAAGTACGCAAAGCGTAGTATATATGTCGTAATAGAAAAATAATACGAGCGTCTGCGGAAATAATAAATCTTAGCGTGAACAGTATAAAATACGTAATCACGTATGAGCCATACAGTTAAACTTAAAATAGTACGAATCGTTGTTTTTTTGAAAATAAGGTCTGCGATGTTTTAGAAAAAGATACCATTCGAAAATCCGCAGCATCCCTTGAAGTTATCGTTTAAAAGTGAATAACGATTCGTTAGTTTTGAAAATAAGTATGGCTATAAATATATCCTAATATCTATTTAATGATTTTAATCAATATTTCTCGAGTCGATATATATATGTCGGTGATCCATCCTCATCATATCACGTGCGTTATAATCCATCGTACGATATTATCAATCAATAGTACGGATCTATAGTCACGTATATCACCCCATCTCATATTATCATATATCATCTCATGTCATATCGTGTCATGCCATGCCATGCCATGCCATATCATATATATATCGCCTCGTACCTCATATCAAATCATATCGACTCGTGTCATTATATCCGATCATACGCTCATCTCATAATATCATTTCATAATTATCCTCATGTTTATATATATATATATATATATATATATAACTTATGGACTAAGAAAAACTAGAACTAGAAATATACCTTCCTACACGTATACTACTATTGTTTATAGTATCCTAAAAACCTATTAGCTAGGTATACACATCTAAAATATCTATATATACTATATCTTTAGTATTCCAGTACTACGGTTGCGGGAGTGCTATACGCCATCCACCCGACTTCCCCCGTAGATAAATATCTACTCACCTACTACGCCTTACTCTAGTCGATTCCGACGGATGCTTTGCCCTTCTTCGTCGTCCCGGAAATCCACGTGCTTGTACCTACAAATCAAGTCCATAACCAAAATCTAATGAAAACCCGAATCGAATTCCAAAAAAATCCATATCCAAAATCGATAGACAAGCGAAAGGTACATAGGTTAGAACCTATGGTCAACGTGTGCTAAAACAACAAAACAACCCCCGATGTTTACGTACGAACGTCAAACGACCGAGTCAAAACTCAAATATCAAAAACCAAGTTTCAAAAGTCGGAAAATATCGACAGAAAACAAGTAAAATGACTTCAGATTCTACCTAAGGTGAAATTAAACTTTTTTACATATAAGGCAGGTCTAGTTATCTAATGAGTGAACTACAGACCAAGTTTCATACCCTAACTCAAAAATTGGGTTGAAAATTGCGGCCAAAATGAATAAAACGGCGGCCTTAACATGGGGGTTTGGGTTCGGCTTTCTAGGGTGGCTTCCTATTTGCTTGCACATCTCACTGTATGTGCTAAAAAATTTTCAGAGTTCTAGAGTCATCCCAGATTCCATTTAAACATAAAAAATCAATGAAAAACCGATGTCGGAAAATTCTAAGTTTGACTTTGAACATTCTAAACCCACTTTAATCAAGACTACCACCACCACCAGGCCAGTAGACACTCACTAAATCTCCACCAAGCTCTACTACAAGTTTTATCCACTAATCCACATTCTAGAATTTCCAAGTTCACCAAACCTAAACCTCTTAACTCTAAACTAATACTTGAGATTAGGAAACTTAAAACTTGACTAAAAGTGAGAGTTTTACCTTGTAGAAACAACTCAAGAAAATTCCTATTAGGCCAAAAGTGTTCAAAACTCAAGCTTGATCTCACTATGATGTGTAGGATGATCTTGTGAACAATATTTGTGAAGGTTTAAAGGGGTTTTGAGGTGATTTGGAGGGTGTTGTGTGATGGTAGAGGGGATTGGAGGTGAAGGAGAAGGAGATGAAGAAGAGAATGAAGGGATGAGGTGAAGAAAACTAGCCATGGTTATGATCATGTCTGCTTCTCTCTCTCTTTCTCACTCTCTCATTAAATTCACCTTGTCACTTCATGTCTCCTTCTTTCATTTTCTTTTCCTTTTTCTCTTCTTTTCTTTTTTTTTTTTAAAATCAAAGCATAAAATCATGCATCAGAACAAAATGTGTCATGGCATTCAAAATATGGTTAACAAAATGGATTTGGTTTAATACATAATTAGTAATATACTAATCAAGTTTAGTATTCAACTTGTATGTAAATAATATATATTAATTTGTAAAATGCCAAAATCATATAAATGTTTTCATAAATGATAATTCATTTTAAACTTCCAATTATTTTCCAAAATATAGATATGTAGTCATACCATTCTACGAAAACTCAAATCTATACTCGTATAATATTCGTGAAATTTATTATTTTATTATTTAAATTCCAAAAATATTATTTTATATTTTCTGAAATGTCACATTATTAGATGTATCATTTGAGATAGAAAATTCACGGAGATATTCAGATTATCCTATAACCAAAGACGTGTATGTGTAAATAAGATGTGAATTCACTACGATTAAGTTAAAGAGGTGTTATTTTTCAGACTTAATATCTATTAAAGACCTTAATACCTTCCCTTTATATTGACTTTACTTCAAAATTAGACTCAAAATTACTTATTTCCAAACAAACTAATTTAATCTCATGAAAATTCTTCCTTCATCTTTTTTCTTTTTTATCTCATTTTCTCTCTTTCATTATTATTTTTATTCTTTTATTTAATAAGAAATGCAAAATAACCTAAAATAAAATAAATAAAGCTAAAAATAACCTAACCTCTCCACACCTAAGCTAGACATTGTCCTTAATATCATCTAGCTCTAGTGTGTTAGTTTTATTTTCCAAAATTGATGAGCCAGGAAAATATACATGTAAAGTGCTCTAGCTCATTAAACTCCAAATCACAAGTTTTAGCTTTCTCTGCACTTATAAAGAGAGTTATAGAAGGAGCTTTTGGGATCCAAACTTTCATGGTTTTATAGGGATTAGACCTGAGAACTCATTTCAAATTTGCAAGTAGAGAAAAATTTTGTTTCAAATCACAAATATATGAAAAATGGCCATTTGCACCACAATAATGACAAGTGTGATTATGTGCATACATGAGACTCGAACTATCAACATGCATATGACGTGTATGATGAGCATACTTTTGAAGAGTTTTTTTGTATAGAGAAATGCATGTGAATGAACATTTGATTTTGCATGAACATACTTATGGGCATTCTTTTTATCAGAAGAGAGTTGAACTAATTTAGAAAAAGATTTTTGAGATTTTGAAAAATTCAGAGCAATATCTTTTCTATTTAATAATTTCATTCCTTCACTGGATGGAGAAAAACCTTTCATTTTCTTTTAGAATATTTATCAAGAGAAACCGCCAAATCATGATTTTTCGTTTTAAGAGAGATTTTCATTTGTCAAAATCTCTTGAGAATGAATAGAGAATTTCAAGAAATCAAGTTCACTCTTAAAAGACGATCTTAAGTTTTTATGTTTATTTCTCACAAAAGCACAAGAGAAAACCAAATTTTCGTTTTCATTTTTCAAAGTCTCAAAAATTTTTGACCGATTTTCAAACTTCAACATAAATTCATTCTTCTCTTCTTCCCTTTATTGTTTCAAAACAGCCAAAGTTTTGGAAAGACTCTCAAGTTTTGAATGCAACTCATTTCTCTCTTTCCATTTTTCAGTTTATCAATTGAAATAACATCAGAGCAAGAAAATACATTAATCTTGGCTAACAATTCATCATTTGTGAGTTTCAAAGATTCATTTCTAGAAATCAATTCTGTGTTTTCCAATTTTAAAAACGAGTTTTGATTTTCAAGAAACTCATTTCTAGAAATCAATTCATTCTTTTCAATTTCAAGTTTTTCATTTAAAACAGTAATAGAATCTGACACGTTGAGTTTTTCAATCAGATTGTTACCTGTACCAATTAAAATCTCACACTTTGAAAAAAATCATTTTTCTCTTGTTCGAGAATGCTATTTCTAGATGCAAGTGCATTATATGAAAGTTGATCATGAGTAAAATTATGATTATCAAAATATTTCGTGCTCACACTATCATGATGAAAAGAAATGTCACATGACTTGGTAGGAATTGATGGTATATTATTGTTTGAAAAATGTTGAAATACACCTATCGTTTTTACATGATTTTTTTTATGATTTGTTCTCCATAAGTTTGTTCCAATGCATCCCAAATATTATAAGCTGACCCGTAATACGAAACACTCATACGAATTTCACAATTTAAAGTACTCTGTAAAATATCTACAACTTTTTCGTTCGAAAAACCCAATTTTCGTTCACTCATATTCCATGTCATTTTTTCTCCAATATTTTAAAGAAAAACATGCTCATTTTAATGATTTCCCAAAAATCTTTATCAAGTGAGTCAAGAAATTCCTTTTTTTTATTTTCCATCCCAAAAAATCATTCCCGTCAAAATGTGGAGGACAAATAATAGAACCCATTTTCAAAAATATAAATACTAACTAAGCGCACACAACCAGATAAAATCAAATAAGTATAAACAAACGTATTTACCGTTGGTTTAGATTGTGAGAAATATAAATATAAAATATTTTAAAAAAATTATTTGGCAACATCACAAAAAAACCCTGCAGGAGAAACAATGGAATCAAATTTGAGATTCGAGAAGAGAGAGAGCCAGAAAGTGTAAACCAGAGAAATGAAGACGAGAAGCCTTAAAACCGCCGCGTTTTTGCAGTTTCCACTGCAGCACTGACCGTGTTTTCGCGGTTGTCTTGAGACTTTTACTTCTCAATTTTATATGGAATGCTCCTGTTTACTGGTTCTCTCCTCCGGTTTCTCCCGAAAAATATTTTACTTTGCGGATTTTTCCACACCCGCAACACACTTAACGGAAAGATAAAAAATAATAAGAAGAGTTTTTCTTCTTCAAATACTCGAAAAATAGTATGAAAACTAAGAAAAACTACCGTAATCCCCGACGACGGCGCCAAAATCTTGTTGTGATAAAATTTAATTACCGCAAGTGTACGGTTTGTTATAGTATGCGTTTACGGGTCGATTTACAGGGATAACGTGTAATTCATAATTTTCTTCACTATTCCATCAAGTTATGAGAGAGTTTTTTTATTTAAGACTAAAAAATTGAAAATCTAGTTTTTAATTTAATTTAAGAAAATACCTTTATGAGGAAAGTGTTGTGTTTAGATTGAATCCCTTAGAACTAACGTGTGCAAGTGAGCCCATAAATCTATTTCTTTTCTTTTTTAAAATCTAACTAATAAATAATTATAATAAGAATATTAATTAGTATAGATTAAATTGCTTACAATTTTAACCTATCAAATTTCTTCTTTTCATAATTACTAAAAGTCATGATTTTTAATATTATAGATTCTATCTTATTCATCTTAATTTTACAGTACCTAAGTATAGACCATGAATAATATTATATAATCTACCAAAAGTTTTACAAGAGTTTAAGAAAAACACAATAGAAATTTACTCCTATAAATCCTACCCTATTGACCTTAATCTTATAATTAACCAAGTTTTGATCATGAACCAAAATTCAATAACCTGTCAAAGTCCTACAAAAATTTAAGAAAAATATAGTACAAATCTATTTAATTAAGCACATAAAAAAATTGCCTAAGATTCATATTGCCATACTAAATTTAGGTTCATCCTTCAAAACACAATTTAGAAATTTAGCTACTCATAATAATGAAAAAAACTTACATAAAATAAAAGAAAACATAATCAGGAAACAAAGAAAATTATTAAACTAAAAAAAACTTTTTAAAACAGATTCAAAATCTACATCGCTCTCCACCAATCATCCAAAATAAAAACTAAGGTTTTAAATAGAGAATAAAAGTGGCGCGAGCCATTTTACGCTATGTAAAAATAATATTTATAGACCTACAATATAAACCCTAACCCTAAAACAAATCGAAATCGCATGTGAAAAATCAATGGAGGATCTTAAAGTTTGGCCGCGATTTAGCGGTCTCGACCATTGTATTGGCCGTGTTTTAGCGGTGATATTTCGTCATTTTTCTTGCATAATATCTTGAATATCTTGTCATTTCTATACGGTTGTGTTGATTCTTCATCGGTTATTATAATAGGCTGATATTATTTACTGATCTTGATTTGATTTGGTCCCTTGATTTGATTTGCCTGAATTTAAACCTGCAAAATATCTCAAAACAAATTTTTAGTAGCATCTATTTTATTTAGGAGAATATTTAGACCAATTAACTCACAAATATTTCATTTATTATTTATGATACATATAAATGCGTTTTTGACAGATAAATCTCTAAATATTCTTAAATTATAATTAATGGAATTTAATAATTAATAAAAGATAAGGAAAAGCTCTTAAAAATTGTTCAATAAATATGTTGATCAATTAATATGGAAAAATGATGCTAAAAGAGTAGAAGAGAAGGCCATTGGCATATAAGCATCAAAAATTTAGTTGATGAAGTAAATGGATATGAAAAGAAACAAGTTGTTTGATGTTTTCCATAACAAACACTTGCATCTATATGAGGAAAATTATATATGCATTCTATTAAAGTGAACACATACCCCACATTCACTCTTTTTTAGCCATGGAGATGCTCATGCTAGGGAATTATACAAAAAGCTAATATATCTCATGAAAATCACTCATATCTTTAACTTTCTAATTCTTATACAGAGGATAATATAAAGCATAATCTCACAACATGCGAACATCAATAAGTACATCCATGAGAGGAAGTGGCATGTTAGTGGAAAAATGATAAACAGGAATAGGCCTTGAGGAATATATATGAATGAAATCAATAACTGAAAGAAATATCTAATAACTATTTATTTTGCATCAAAAATCGTTGTTAATTTGTTTATGATTATTGTTTATTACAGCTCAATGAAAACAGCAACGTTTAGCCGTTGTTCATGTTACTATTTTTTTTATAAAAATTCTTGCTTGATGGAAAACATTATGATATTAACTAAATACCCAATATGCATGCTTGTCCACCTAATTAACATGAATAATATAGAATAACTGTTTTTTTTGTAATATTTAGGTTCAAGGAAGATGTAGGGTTCGTTTACCAATAAAACTCTAAGAAATGTTTAGTTATCAACGAGTATTATTCAAAGGGTGTGGGTGAAGTGTGCATGATAAGCTCCAACAAGCATTACCACTGCGACAGAGTATGGATTTGGTCACGGTTTTAACAGTGACTATAAATACGTTTGGTCACGGGTAAAACCGTGACACAACCATTGCTTAAAACCCCGTCACGAGAACCCTAGTCACGCTCTTAACCGTGACCATATACGTGGCATTACCAAAAACGATTCAAACAACCAAATAAAATCTGTGTGGGGTCCACATATATGGTCACGGTTATAACTGTGACAATAGGAGATATATGGTCACGGTTTCAGTCGTGATCAAAAGGTTAAAGCGTAATATAGGATATCTGCTATATCAGGTAACTGTGACTATATAGTCATACTAGCAGCTAACCATTACTATATCTGACCAAATATATTATCAATTTTTTTAAACTGAAATCTACGCATTCCACACGTACTACTTTCAATTACAACCAGCGATAGATAATAAATATATGATTAAATCTCATGCAATTTAACAATCAAGAAGTATTATGATTAAAATCAAACGCCATTATAAACAAAATATATACACCAAACGTTATAATTAATAAACCAATAAAACAGATGTTTGTATAAAAAAATCAATAATCTATGATCGTTGAGACGATCCAGCTCTATCGTCTCGTGACCTGAACATACTCTCAAACTCGTCTCGTATGGCCTGCCTGATGGCCTCCGCGTTCGACCACCTCAGTTCTTCGATCTGCACCTGAAGCGTATCCACCCGCACATTCTGCTGCTTTACCCGATCTTGAAGCCGACAAATAACCTCCTGCGACGCAGCGGCCGCATCTGGGCCACAGCGTATTCGTGGACGGAAGAACACCTAACAAAGTATCGGTGGATCCCGGGACGAATCCTGCGCTCATAGCCACCGTGATGTCCGCTGGATATCGAATCCAGAACAGGGACAATGACGCCAATCGAGTCGTCGGGCCAAGTCCTAAGATGTCCGTCCTCTTCTGGAACTGGGTCTGTGAAGAATATATATATATATATATATATATATATATATATATGGGTCTGTGAAGAATATATATATATATATATATATATATATATATATATATATATATATATATATATTCCAGGAGAGGACGGACGTCTTATGACTTGGCCCCGACGACTTGATTAGCGACACACACACAAAACACACACACACATATAAACGTGTTAACTTAACTATATTATCGATTTGATTATATGAAACTTACTATGTACTCGCCCGTACCTCTGTATAACACGGACCATCCTTTGGCAGCACTGTAGTTGGTAGGGACTTTCTTTTTCTGCGATAAAATTAGGATTTATTTCAATAAGTAATTTGCGACAAAGAAAACATATATTTTTAAACGTTTAAATATTCACGAGCTGGTGCCGAGCGCTAGCCTGCGACCGCTTCCTTTGGATCGGGATAGCGCGTTCTCTGACGCCGTTGTTCCGGTTCTTCCTGTTGTGAACTGCCGCCGCTTTTCAAATATAAATAAGATAATATTATGTGTCACAAAATATGATTTCATGTTATATTGTTATAATCTTAAAAATTAAATTTATACCTGAATATCATCGCGGTCGTAATACGCGACCAGCTGCAGCCAATCCTTTCTCGGGACATCCTGAAAAATGGCCTCCATCATCGCCTCCCGCTCCTCCTTAGTGGCCGCGGCCTAGGAAATGCAATGATGCTTCCTTACTTCACATCGGCGTCTTCTCTTAATAGTCTGACACTCGGATATGATCCAGTGTATGGCCTGACGTGCATCAAACGGCGTAGAAACGACATCCTCGTCGATGGCGCCGATGAATCTGTAATGTACCTAGGTCTAATATATATATAAAGACGTTTAAATTTAAATGTATAAAAGGTTATGTGATACCGTGGCCGCTGCAAAAAACTGCCGAATATAGTCGATCT
This sequence comes from Agapanthus africanus, assembly GCA_030015575.1. NCBI lineage: Eukaryota > Viridiplantae > Streptophyta > Magnoliopsida > Asparagales > Amaryllidaceae > Agapanthus > Agapanthus africanus. The sequence goes on from CM057349.1 coordinate 456,260,590, forward strand.
GGCGTGGGCTCCACCTAATATGGAGCGGGTACCTATAGTAGGTATGGATCTCCGCTCCCATATAATCCCCCCACTTGGTTGAGTACTCATCAATGGGCACACCTGATGCGGTCCACTCCAGCGTCTATGGAGCAGCGTCTGGGGCTGGCCTGGAGGAGGAGGGCCCAGTAGGACCCATCGTCCTAATACTGATGGGCCTGAAAAAAATAGATATACGGACATAATATTATAATATTCAGATTATGTATATATAATTGAAAAATTTAAATTACAATCGTTATTTAAAATATTTAAGCAATAATGGTTATTCTTGACGTCCCCGGCGTGACGCTAGAACCGATGCCAGACCCCGTCCCGTTAGTACTATGCATGACCGCAGACAATAAACTGTTAGATGATTTGATAGAATTATTTTAATAGAAAACTAAAATATAAATAGATAACTATATACCATATGCAAGAGGAAAGACTAGGGTAGGAGGATCTGCTACCCTGCTAATAGGGGTAGGCAGCGGGTCCTGTGGCGCTGCGACTGTTGAGGATGGTGGGGTCCTATAGTAGGGGATCCGGTAGCAGGGGCCATGGTAGGAGGGGTGGTAGGAGGGTCACCGGTAGGAGCGGCGCTAGTATGTGTGGCGCGGGTAAGCATAGGCGCCGCCGCCGCCGCCGCAGCTACTGACATCCCGCCAATCTTGTCTTGACGTCGTTTCCTATGAGGTCTAGAGCTGGATCCACAGCCTCCTATCAAACCCTACACATTTATTCAAATATTAAAAATTTACTTATACTTATTATACAATTTAAAACATTTAGTTCAATTTCATTACCTAGCACGTTTGTTCGGTGCATTAGCTGAAGATTTGTTGGGTGGATTATTGAAATCTTGATCTGTGACAATTACTTGGCCGATATCATGTCTTACTAACATATTGATGGACGGCGCAGAATAGTTTGGATCGTTGGTACGTTCAATAGAAGAACTGAGATGTGTTATCGCCTCTTCCTCGTCACTCTCATCTTCAGAGTCATTCAACATTGAATCTCTTAGTTTCCAACGACAAACAACACTCCAGTCTGCTTTCTTTAGGTCCCGAGAATAATATATTTGTGTTGCTATCGATGGAAAGATAAAGTTTTCATATTCGTAGGCTATCCGTTTGGTGTTTACCAAAGTGAGTTTGTATTTATCGACCTTCATACCCCGTTCAGACTTGGTATCGTACCGTCTGCATTGGAATATAAAAAATGGGGCAGCCTTATGAATGTATGAGACCGCTATAATCTGCTCAAGAACACCGTAATAGGGATTTCCTCTATCGTCGGAAGTTGCGACGCCGCTATTTTGCGTAGTTTTAATACGTTCCTTCTTTTCTATCTCAAATTTATAGCCGGAAACCCCGTACCCATTGTAAAACGTAGCTGCAATCGATAAACCGATTAAAAGGTCCCGGATTTCTCTATCAATCTGCTCACCATGATTCATTTGTCTGTCAACTTCTTCTCTACACCAAGTGACGAAAGTGCATCTCTATTCTTCTTCGATTCTGTCATTTGACCACATCCTAGGATTCGAACCGTTTGAAATAGAGTATAATTTAACTGATATAACTGTAAATTAAAGAATAGAGCGCACAAAACTATACTATAGTTTTGTGCGCTCTATTCTTTAATTTACAGTTATATCAGTTAAATTATACTCTATTTCAAACGGTTTAAATGGATGAAATTAAAAAACTTACTCTGCATATTTAGCAAAACATTCGCTGTTTAGCAAGATGAACGCATGTAAACCGCTAATGAGATCGTAAGACATTTGTCACGTCCCGAAAGTACGGAACGTGACCGGCACTTAAACTACGAAACGTCTCGAGGCGTACGTATTCTAAGTAAGCCGAAAACCCAGAAATTCAAACCAAGAAAAGTAGTAGAGTGAAGGAAAACCAACTTAAAACAAGTAGTTTTAAAAGCATAAGCCGAATTATGCGTTTTGTTTAAAAATATCAAGTATTTTTTGAAAATTTCGGCAGAGTCTCCTTTGTAAAAACTGGCCCCCAAACGGGATACACATGAATAGTATATGAAATAAAAAAAAAGGCATCCCCAAACGGGAGCTAGCTCTTCGTCAATCGACGGTCACAACCACACAAGCAAAATAATATACAACGCCAAGGGCGAGGATCAAAACTGAAAAGGAAACTCAAAACCACAAGAAATCCATAGAAATACAACGCGCGACTCTAAGGTCGAAAGAATAACATCACTGGTCTCTATTACAAAATAAATACATGTTTGGTTGATGGAACTTCTAGATACAACAGAATAATAGTATACAAGGTATAATGATGAGTACGATACAAATAAACCCACCTACTAGCAAATCACCCGGAAATGGAAGTAGTGCCAGCAAAGCCGTAATGAAACCTGTACGGCGAAACCTGCAAGAACTGTGGCACAACGGGGGTGAGTTGCCAACTCGTGAATAGAAAAACATCTACGAATAGAAGCGCATGTATGATGCAATCCTAGGTCATACGATCATAATATATCTTCAAATATATATATAACATGCAGCCTATAACAATGGCTAGGGTATACCTCTAAGCAACGGTAATACCAAGTGCTCGTGTCAGTGCCTCAGGTAGCAATATATCATATGAATGAGGTATGAATGCATGAAAACAGAATACATGTAAATGAAGAAACTGTTTCCATAATTTAGTGAGATTTCCTTTGTATTTTTAAAATGAGGTATCATAAATGAAATCAGCATCAACCGTGTCTATTCGACACAAAACGTAAATCTCAATGTCTCAAAATCTCAGGCTCCGGCTATCCGGACTGGCCTGTATCATCAAATCTCAGTATCTCAATATCTCGAAATCTCAATGTCTCAATATCTAGGGCGCCGTCAGTCCAGACCGGCCCCTACCATCCATCTTAAGACCACGACGGTATCCTCCGGATATACGACGCGTCGGGTAATATCACCGATAGGTAGTGCTCCCCTGCCAGGCTCAACGTCAGCAACACGACCTTCTTGCCCCGGGGTACCTTACCGGGTCCACCATGTACCCGAAACGGTTCATCCAACTCCTCGAATCGGGTCTCGAAATCCATCAGCAAACTCATAGTGGACGACTCATATATCATGGGAAAACCGCACTTTTTATTTAAAAAGAGAGAAAGAAGTTTATAAATGTTTTTGCGGTTTTCCCCCAAATCCAGAAAATCTCATGGAAACCCGAATCCAAATCATCAATAGTATGTAAAACCATGAATATAAGCATGAGAATCCATGAATGCGGCACAGCGATGAATAATAGTATGCATGAAGTAGCAAGTAATAACTACAATGTCTAAACTAGCATATAAGGCAAGTATACTAATATCATGTCTAAATTATTAGCTAACAACCCATGTCAAATGAAATAGTATTCTCTAAAGTGTTCGTGACATGGCAATTACCAATGAAGATGTGTGTGAGCCGGCAAGTAAGTGTACGTGGTACATACGCGTCATCGGTAATGGTGCTGGTGTCCTAACAGCATGATATCAACAATAGGATATGAATCAACAATGTAAGTATGCGATGCGGAGCGAGCAACCAAAATGAGCGGGAGCTAAATATTTAACAATGGTGCCATTTGAAATAACACGAATCGTGGGGTTTTGAAAATAAGGGCTACGGTGGTTTTAAGAAAGGATACGTCTTTTGAAATATCCGTAGATCCCTTGACCTGTCTTTTAAAATACCCACGATCCTCTAGTTTTGAAATAGGTAGGAGTCTAATCTAATCTAACAACTATACTAAACTATACGGCTGAACTAACAGGCTGAACTAACAAGCTGAACTACAGGTAAGGAAACCGCCTATCAACTGAGTCGATACATATACATACCTGTATATGTATAGTCGGTGATCCCGCCTCAATAATATCATATCCGATACCATATCTATAATCAGACATCCTAAGTCAAGAGCGCGGATCAATCATCAATATATAGCTCGTACGTAAATCCGTCGTACGGCATCCCAAATCTGGGTACGGGTCAATATCACATTCATCATACTATTCATCCGGTATCCTCTTTATCATATCATGATCGGGGTACTGATCTACGTCTAGTACAATACTGATACCGCCTATGTATGCATGCACCTGTGTGAAACACTACGTCAATGACCCGCTACAACGTCATGTCGTATCTCAAATACGAACCCTGCCATATCACCGATCTCACGGCCTCAAATCAAATCTCATCGACTCATCTTAAATCCCAAGTACTATCCTCATCATCCATGCATGTGTATATGAACGTACATATGCATAGTCCCATACCCACGCATATATACATATATACACATCCCAATCTGCGCACAAGAAAGTAATGTATGCAAGTCTGTGTGTGCGTATGTGGGTATAACAACTACTATAGGGTTTCACAACTAACCCAAAGCTAATCCATGAACACATAATCATATTTATCATCAATAACTCAAACAATATATAAACAATATATATATGTGTGTATACGTATTCGTATACATCACTACGAACTGCGGGGGTGCTATACGCCATCTACCCGACTTCTCCCCGTAGATATAAATCTACTCACCTGGTCCTCGCTTGCCGGTGCCGACGTCGCCACGCGCTTGCTTATCGTCTTGAAGTCCACATGGGGATACCTACATATCACAACGTATTGTATCGCATAAAAACCAAATCCGAAATCGAAACGGTATACGAAAACCAATTCGGCACGCGTATCACGCAGAGGTCAAAACCTATCGTCTACGCATGCAAGAATAGCTAAAGCAACCATCGATGTCGATGTACAAACGTCAAACCATCGAGAAAAACCCAAACACACCCATTTACACATTCACAACACTAATTATAATATGAATTAGGTTGCAATTCACAAAAACCTCAAACTCACTTTAAAAGCTATTTTTCTGAAAATCTAGCAAGCAAAATTAACCGTTTTAGTACAAAACTCGATATATAAACGAATGTAGCGGCCACAATATCCACTAAATATCATAACAAAGTCATATAAACCATTCCTATAATTTATTCTCATCAATTTGTATAAATTCCAAAATCCTAGTTTGCAAAAATATCAATTTTTAACACCTTTTAAAGCAAAATTCACAATTCAACAATTAAGCTTGGTTTTGCATAACCTAAGATATTAAACCACTCATAATAATATTAATGATGTCATAAAAAAACATAATTACATTTTAATCTCAATTATATATGAATTTCACTAAAACCTAGTTTGCAATTTCTTAAAATTACAACAATTTAAATTTAACCCTTTGCAACTAGCAACTAAATTAGTTTTAGCATAACATTAATATGTCAATTACATCACATAAACATAATCTCACAACACAAAATATCAATTTGAATTCGAACCCCTCTCTTGAATTTTAAGTCATGCACTTAGAACTAATTAAAAACCTAATTAAATATTTAATTAAGCTAACATAAAGCAATTAACAACAATTTAACAAAAAGATTAGAATTATTCCTCATGATCAAGAGATCAAATATGAAAATCAAAGACTCTAAAATGCCAACTTGTTTCCTAGATCCATGCAAGTTGGGCTAATGATAAATGGGTAGGGATTAGATTTGGATTTTAGCTTGATTTTTGTGGATTTTTGAAGCATTTTGGATGATTTTTTTTTGATGGAAACAAAGAGAGGAGAAGAGGGGAAAGGGGCTGCTGTTGGGGTGCAGGTTCGGCCAGAAATGGGGAGGGAATGGGTGAGGGAGGAGAGAGAGTAAGGTGGAGAAAGTAACATCTAGTCAAAGTCCACTCTTTTTTTTATCATTTTCTATTCTTTTCTTTTCTTTTCTTTTCTTTTCTTGGTGATTGGAGAGAGAGAGAGAGGGAGGGCTGTCATGGTGGGGCCGACCACATGGGGAGAGGGAGAGAGGGTGAGGTGTGGGTGTCTGGGTTAGGGAAAAAGATAAATGTATTACCCCAATTCCCGTTAACACTAAATTCACCAAAAAAGCCTCTTTTCTTCGATATTTTCTAAACCGTTTTGGCAAACCATTTCATTTCAGAAACCATATGATAAAATTTTATTTAATGTGTTATGATGCACAAAATTTATTTCAACTCATTCCAATTTGTAATTTTTCCTAATTAAATGTATTAGTGACGGCTTAAAATAATATTAAAATAATTAATTTCGGAAAATTTTTCAGAAAATTTGAAATTTCTCCAGTGGCTCAATAAACACCAAATACTAGCAATTACATAGCTAGAATATGTATATTTAATTTTATAATAAAAATATTTGTATTTTGACTTTTTTCCGAAAACCCCCTTATTTTACCGATTTCCCGAAATTTCACCGAAACGATTTTCAAAACGTTACAATCTTCCCCCCTTAAAGAAATTTGGTCCCTGAATTTAAATTAAAACTCCCCCCAAATACTAAAACATTTGAGCAAAACCATCAAGTCGTCGGGGCTCCGAGGTCATAATTACATAAAATAAATCGTAGCGCAGCGCATGCGCATGAAAAATGAGCATGTAACTCAAAATCAAAACTCCATCCAGCATCCCGCCATCATCAGAGTCATGGTGAAGACACAATGTATAAATCCAAAATGAAAATCAATATGATATACCTCATTAAAACATCTGGAAGCAATGCATGCCAAATCTTCTTCAAATCGCCGTGCGATGCTCGCAGCACTGCACAGTGGCGGACGTCTATTGTAAGAAAATAACTACATATCTATATATATCCTTTGTTTAATATGTACGTTCCACCGTTTTGGAAACAATTTAGAAGGGTCTCCTTGTTTTAAACATTTCGTGTCATATCAGACACGTAGGTAAATACTGAGACTATAGCTCGCCTTTTGGAAATCCCTTCAATAACTATCAATGAATGCAAAATATATTCAGGTACTGTCCTCTGACTAGTCCTGCTCAGTACGAAAACACATAGCAAATATCATAAAACGTACTGCTCTATAAGAAATCAATCCCAAAATACGCATATGAATACTACGTGCGTCTGGTGCGCACGGAAATCAAAATCCATATATGTGCCATACATGCGCACAGAAACAACATCTAAATGCATCGGGTGTGCACGAAACATCTGTCATGGGCAACGTGGGTGCCTGACAGTAAAATCAGGTGCATCTGACATGCACGAAGAATCTCGATTTAGTGCATCTGGTGTGCACCGAAATCGCTTCTCAAAACATGCGCTCAACATGCACGAAAATCAAAACCAGGCGCATTCATTATGCACGAAATCATGAAATCCAATATCAAGTGCCGAACATGCGCAAAATCCAATCAGGTGCACAAGGTGCACAAAACAAATATCGAACATCACAATCGAAATCGAAGTCCAGTGCATCTAAATGCACAACATACATAACACTGCACTGCAAGCATATATGAACTATACCGAGTGCAAAAACCAAATCGTGTGCGTACATACGCACAAAATCAACTCAACTGTATGAAATCTATATAATCACAAACATGAGAAACCAAGGCACAAAAACTATCTCAAGTGCAACAACTGTGCAAAAATCGTGAATACTCAGTAGGTGCAACCATAGCGCATGAAAACGATATCATGAAACTCAACCATCAAAACCAAATCATGTGAATAGATCGCTTAAAATACTAAAATCAAGTATGGCGGAATAGTCCCGCTCAAGCACATCCTCCAAGAATCTCTGGCCAACTGTCGTGGTCACTCATAACATGTCTCATCGACGAACCTGAATTCCGGCCTGCTGGTGTGCGTAACATGACCACTCCTGGGTCCAAGTCTTCTCGTAAATCATTCCAGAAAGGTCCTGTCGAAATCTCTCCCAATTCTCGTCTTTGCCGAACTGTCCGGAAGTCATCGTCCCTTACTAGATCTGTTCTCGTTCCGGAACGGCTGCATACTCATCGCGACTCCTTCTGGAAGGTATATCCAAGTACAATGCCTCGGCATGCGTATCGCATCTCTTATGTCGGCGGAGTGGAACGTCGTCTCATCAAGATCTCGTACGAACCTCTTACTCCACTTTTTCCTAATGTCGGCTGCTTCGGACTCGTCTCGTCGTGGCTGCATGGACTGAGCTCCAACGGCTATCCTCGTATCTGGAGTCTCCCAAGAAATGCATCTCACCACCTAGCATCTGAATGAAGTCGAACCATCCGATCGATTCGTCAAAATCTCATAATCCCCCAAGAGCTCAACATCTTGGTATAGTTTAATAGTATCGAGTACGTACCACAGCATCGATGGTCCAGCCGTAGAAGGGCAAACCCAAGCCTCACTAATGGCGCCGCGGAACTGCCGCAAACCCTAAGGTTCAAAGGCTTTCACACGGTCATTAAGTCGAGTTAGGGTTTCATTCTTCTAGAGGGTCCATAGAATTTCTTGCATGCCCTTCCAAATACTTTAAACTTAGAATAATAGGTTTCTGACATTCGATCGTCTCTGTCGACTCCCAACGTCTCCGCGTGAAGTCGTCTCTAGCTGGAATCAATCTATCTGATGACCTCTCATCGGGTAGGCGAACGAACCACATGTCCTAGTCATTCATCCTCGGGTGACTAGCGACCTTCTATCATCTCTTAGTACAACCTGTACTGCAATAGCTCCAACATCTGGGGCGATATCTCGTCATTCGCAGCAATGACTGGCTCACTCGTCTGCACACTGAACAGTGCCTCAACCATCAGGAGTAAGCAATACCTCAACGGTCATCAAAATCTGGCTGGCCTCTGTCAGTGGCTCAATCTTCTGGTACTGATCGGCACGTCCGAGTAACCTCATACAACAATCCACCCAACGCTCGTGGCGCGAAAACACAATGAAAAGACACATCTCTGCAATCGTGTGTCGCCAGAATCATGTCCTGGTCAGTCCTCGTTCTTGACGAGCTCATGCTGACTGCAACTCTAGCCGTAGCTCTCCCTGCTCGTAATCATGGCAGCAAAACCATAACTGGTACCGATGAGGCTAGATCAGGAATGAATATAATACTGAACAAAGAAATGTACATCCTAAGGCTTCTTAAGTGGAGTAGCGTATCGTAAGTATGCCGCTGAACATACCCACGGTACGTCACTCTACTTTAGTCACCTATTCCATCAACCAACGATCATCCTACGCTCCGAAGGTAAAACCTAACGCTCTGATACCAACTTTGTCACGTCCCGAAAGTACGGAACGTGACCGGCACTTAAACTACGAAACGTCTCGAGGCGTACGTATTCTAAGTAAGCCGAAAACCCAGAAATCCAAACCAAGAAAAGTAGAAGAGTGAAGAAAAACCAACTTAAAACAAGTAGTTTTACAAGCATAAGCCGAATTATGCATTTTGTTTAAAAACATCAAGTATTTTCTGAAAATTTCGGCAGAGTCTCCTTTGTAAAAACTGGCCCCCAAACGGGATACACATGAATAGTATACGAAATAAAAAAAAGCATCCCCAAGCGGGAGCTAGCTCTTCGTCAATCGACGGTCACAACCATATAAGCAAAATAATATACAACGCCAAGGGCGAGGATCAAAACTCAAAAGGAAACTCAAAACCACAAGAAATCCATAGAAATACAACGCGCGACTCTAAGGTCGAAAGAATAACATCACTGGTCTCTATCTCAAAATAAATACATGTTAGGTTGATGGAACTTCTAGATACAACAGAATAATAGTATACAAGGTATAATGATGGGTACGATACAAATAAACCCACCTACTAGCAAATCACCCGGAAATGGAAGTAGTGCCAGCAAAGCCGTAATGAAACCTGTACGGCGAAACCTGCAAGAACTGTGGCACAACGGGGGTGAGTTGCTAACTCGTGAATAGAAAAACATCTACGAATAGAAGCGCATGTATGACGCAATCCTAGGTCATAAGATCATAATATATCCTCAAATATATATATAACATGCAGCCTATAACAATGGTTAGGGTATACCTCTAAGCAACGGTAATACCAAGTGCTCGTGTCAGTGCCTCAGGTAGCAATATATCATATGAATGAGGTATGAATGCATGAAAACAGAATACATGTAAATGAAGAAACTGTTTCCATAATTTAGTGAGATTTCCTTTGTATTTTTAAAATGAGGTATCATAAATAAAATCAGCATCAACCGTGTCTAGCATCGACACAAAACGTAAATCTCAATGTCTCAAAATCTCAGGCTCCGGCTATCCGGACTGGCCTGTATCATCAAATCTCAGTATCTCAATATCTCGAAATCTCAATGTCTCAATATCTAGGGCGCCGTCAGTCCAGACCGGCCCCTATCATCCATCTCAAGACCACGACGGTATCCTCCGGATATCCGACGCGTCGGGTAATATCACCGATAGGTAGTGCTCCCCTGCCAGGCTCAACGTCAGCAACACGATCTTCTTGCCCCGGGGTACCTTACCGGGTCCACCATGTACCCGAAACGGTTCATCCAACTCCTCGAATCGAGTCTCGAAATCCATCAGCAAACTCATAGTGGACGACTCATACATCATGGGAAAACCGCACTTTTTATTTAAAAAGAGAGAAAGAAGTTTATAAATGTTTTTGCGGTTTTCCCCCAAATCCAGAAAATCTCATGGAAACCCGAATCCAAATCATCAATAGTATGTAAAACCATGAATATAAGCATGAGAATCCATGAATGCGGCACAGCGATGAATAATAGTATGCATGAAGTAGCAAGTAATAACTACAATGTCTAAACTAGCATATAAGGCAAGTATACTAATATCATGTCTAAATTATTAGCTAACAACCCATGTCAAATGAAATAGTATTCTCTAAAGTGTTCGTGACATGGCAATTACCGATGAAGATGTGTGTGAGCCGGCAAGTAAGTGTACGTGGTACATACGCGTCATCGGTAATGGTGCTGGTGTCCTAACAGCATGATATCAACAATAGGATATGAATCAACAATGTAAGTATGCGATGCGGAGCGAGCAACCAAAATGAGCAGGAGCTAAATATTAAACAATGGTGCCATTTAAAATAACACGAATCGTGGGGTTTTGAAAATAAGGGCTACGGTGGTTTTAAGAAAGGATACGTCTTTTGAAATATCCGTAGATCCCTTGACCTGTCTTTTAAAATACCCACGATCCTCTAGTTTTGAAATAGGTAGGAGTCTAATCTAATCTAACAACTATACTAAACTATACAGCTGAAGTAACAAGCTGAACTACAGGTAAGGAAACCGCCTATCATCTGAGTCGATACATATACATACCTGTATATGTATAGTCGGTGATCCCGCCTCAATAATATCATATCCGATACCATATCTATAATCAGACATCCCAAGTCAAGAGTGCGGATCAATCATCAATATATAGCTCGTACGTAAATCCGTCGTATGGCATCCCAAATCTGGGTACGGGTCAATATCACATTCATCATACTATTCATCCGGTATCCTCTTTATCATATCATGATCGGGGTACTGATCTACGTCTAGTACAATACTGATACCGCCTATGTATGCATGCACCTGTGTGAAACACTACGTCAATGACCCGCTACAACGTCATGTCGTATCTCAAATACGAACCCTGCCATATCACCGATCTCACGGCCTCAAATCAAATCTCATCGACTCATCTTAAATCCCAAGTACTATCCTCATCATCTATGCATGTGTATATGAACGTACATATGCATACTCCCATATCCACGCATATATACATATATACACATCCCAATCTGCGCACAAGAAAGTAATGTATGCAAGTTTGTATGTGCGTATGTGGGTATAACAACTACTCTAGGGTTTCGCAACTAACCCAAAGCTAATCCATGAACACATAATCATATTTATCATCAATAACTCAAACAATATATAAACAATATATATATATGTGTGTATACGTATTCGTATACATCACCACGAACTGCGGGGGTGCTATACGCCATCCACCCGACTTCTCCCCGTAGATATAAATCTACTCACCTGGTCCTCGCTCGCCGGTGCCGACGTCGCCACGCGCTTGCTTATCGTCTCAAAGTCCACATGGGGGTACCTACATATCACAACGTATCGTATCGCATAAAAACCAAATCCGAAATCGAAACGGTATACGAAAACCAATTCGGCACGCGTATCACGCAGAGGTCAAAACCTATCGTCTACGCATGCAAGAATAGCTAAAGCAACCCTCGATGTCGATGTACAAACGTCAAACCATCGAGAAAAACCCAAACACACCCATTTACACATTCACAACACTAATTATAATATGAATTAGGTTGCAATTCACAAAAACCTCAAACTCACTTTAAAAGCTATTTTTCCGAAAATCTAGCAAGCAAAATTAACCGTTTTAGTACAAAACTCGATGTATAAACGAATCTAGCGGCCACAATATCCACTAAATATCATAACAAAGTCATATAAACCATTCCTATAATTTATTCTCATCAATTTGCATAAATTCCAAAATCCTAGTTTGCAAAAATATCAATTTTTAACACCTTTTAAAGCAAAATTCACAATTCAACAATTAAGCTTGGTTTTGCATAACCTAAGATATTAAACCACTCATAATAATGTTAATGATATCATAAAAAAACATAATTACATTTTAATCTCAATTATATATGAATTTCACTAAAACCTAGTTTGCAATTTCTTAAAATTACAACAATTTAAATTTAACCCTTTGCAACTAGCAACTAAATTAGTTTTAGCATAACATTAATATGTCAATTACATCACATAAAAATAATCTCACAACACAAAATATCAATTTGATTTCAAACCCCTCTCTTGAATTTTAAATCATGCACTTAGAACTAATTAAAAACCTAATTAAACATTTAATTAAGCTAACCTAAAGCAATTAACAACAATTTAACAAAAAGGTTAGAATTATACCTCATGATCAAGAGATCAAATATGAAAATCAAAGACTCTAAAATGCCAACTTGTTTCCTAGATCCATGCAAGTTGGGCTAATGATAAATGGGTAGGGATTAGATTTGGATTTTAGCTTGATTTTTGTGGATTTTTGAAGCATTTTGGATGATTTTTTTGTTGGAAACAAAGAGAGGAGAAGAGGGGAAAGGGGCTGCTGTTGGGGTGCAGGTTCGGCCAGAAATGGGGAGGGAATGGGTGAGGGAGGAGAGAGAGAGTGAGGTGGAGAAAGTAACATCCAGTCAAAGTCCACTCTTTTTCTATCATTTTCTATTCTTTTCTTTGCTTTTCTTGGTGATTGGAGAGAGAGAGAGAGAGGGAGGGCTGTCATGGTGGGGCCGGCCACATGGGGAGAGGGAGAGAGGGTGAGGTGTGGGTGTGTGGGTTAGGAAAAAAGATAAATGTATTACCCCAATTCCCGTTAACACTAAATTCACCAAAAAAAGCCTCTTTTCTTCGATATTTTCTAAACCGTTTTGGCAAACCATTTCATTTCAGAAACCACATGATAAAATTTTATTTAATGTGTTATGATGCACAAAATTTGTTTCAACTCATTCCAATTTGTAATTTTTCCTAATTAAATGTATTAGTGACGGCTTAAAATAATATTAAAATAATTAATTTCGGAAAATTTTTCAGAAAATTTGAAATTTCACCAGTGGCTCAATAAACACCAAATACTAGCAATTACATAGCTAGAATATGTATATTTAATTTTATAATAATGATATTTGTATTTTGACTTTTTACCGAAAACCCCCTTATTTTACCGATTTCCCGAAATTTCACCGAAACGATTTTCAAAACGTTACAACATTTTTTAGCCTTCCTGCTCCAATTTGACTGTCAGGAACACGCGGCGGTTTGTTCAGCTTCGTCCTGATATCGTCGTTTAGGAAACGAGCACAGAAAGACGCCACTTCTTCTGAGAGATAACCTTCAGGACGATACTTGTTGCGGATATAGTTTTTTAAAGCTAATGTTTTGCAATTTAAATGATTAATAATAAACATTTTCATACCTCTCGATAGGATACATCCAACGGTAATGCACCGGACCGCCAATCTTGACCTCGGTTGCCAAATAGACGGATATGTGAACAATAATGTTGAAAAAAGAAGCTGTAAAGATAGTTTCGAGCTTGCAAAGGATTATAGAAATATCTTTTTTGAGCTTTGCTATCCGTTTGACATCTATTCTTTTGGAGCATAGTTGTTGAAAAACGTGCAAAAGTCGTTAAGAACGAGACCAATTTCGGATTTTACCGATACTCTCAGGCATAAAGGAAGAAGATATTGCATCAATATGTGGTAGTCATGGCTCTTGAGTCCTACAATTTTTCTATTTTCTACATGTACATGTTTGGAAATGTTTGATGAGAAACTATCAGGGACTTTCAATTCATTCAATACCCACAGGAACCGCCGCTTTTCCTCTTTGTCTAGATTGTACATTGCTGGTGGAATTTCGTAATAATCTAGTTTATCAGCTACAGGCCGAGAATGCAATTCTTCTTTAATGGACATACCATCTAAATCCGTCAAATCACGGCGGACGTATAGATTGTCCTTCATTTTTCCATCCTTATAAAGAAGAAGATTGATTACGTGTTCAGAGACGCCCTTCTCAATATGCATAACATCTAAATTATGGCGGAGCAGTAGATCGGGCCAGTATGGAAATTGAAATAAACCACTTAAGTTCTTCCAACCAGTTGGGCATGTCATTGCGTTTTTGTTTTGTTTCTTTCCAAATGTGATATTCTGATCACCTCTCAATTGTTGTAATATGTTGATTGTTAGAGATTCTGCGTGTTCAAGTTTAGTTAATTACCGCAATCAAAATGGTTTCGCTTGTAGCTAGCCGGTTGAGTACGGGTCGTCCGCAGGGAGATGGGAATCTTTTTCTATGTGCTTTAACGAGTTAAGTCCAAAAGTCCAGATTTGTTTGTGATTAACTAAGTGTTAAGATGATATGTAAAGAGAGCTTGTTAGGGTTAGGATTAGGTTAGTTTGAGTTAGGAGTCGCTCACTTCTTTCGTTGCCACTCTTAATATCGGTGTTACGGTAATCGGCAACAACGGGGATTAGCACGACTAGAAAGGAACTTGCGAGTATAAGCTAGGCTTTCCAACGCTTAAGTTCTTCCTTTTGGTGCTTGTCCGTCCGTTCTTGGCTCTTAGCCATAACCTTCGGTTAATTCAACCACAACCGGTCTCACTACGGAATCACCGCTATCATGTAGGATAGGGTGCCGTAGGGAGCGGATTGTGGTTCAATTAACGGGAGTCGATTTAAGATGTTGGGCAAGGAAAGAGTGAGAGAGATTTCCTTCTCTCAAACTTCCCTTATCCTACCCTAACAAGTATGGAAACTACTCACCCATTATACGGAAAAGAAAATAAAGCAAAAGAGGAAGATAGAAAGAAGGAGATTAGAAGATAACAACTAGCTATTTGCGACCTCACCTCGGCAAGGATCAAGCGTAAGCGTCATGGTTGTTTAAGGATAAAGGAAAAGAGAAAAGAAAGAAACAAACAATAAATAACAACAACTAGATTAGCAAAAGAAAATTACAAGCAATTATAAAAGAACAATTACAACAAGATAAGCATGGCAAGAACAAGAACTCCTTTATTCATTCTTCACTCACAAAAGCTCACTACAAGTTTTTTTAATGGAGAAGAGATGAGAGGAGGAAGAAGAACAACAAATAAAACCTAAAATCTAAATACAAGATTATGCACCCTTGGTTTCACAAGGTTCTGGGCTATTTATAGGTTGGAAAATGAAAACCTAGGGCAACAATCAGAACTAACATGGAATGACCAATCTGCCCCCAAAAACTCTTCACATGCGGCGCCTATATGGCCGCGGAACCGCGGCCTAGACCCCCTATTGGCCGCGGTTCCGCGGCCTCATAGATGAGTTGGGCCCTCCGGTTTCTTGTGCTTCCCTGGTCCTCTTTTGTCTGTACTTTGGCATATGTTTTTTCTGATAATCTTTTCACATCTCTTCCAGAATCCTAGTAGATCAAAAGGTGATTGGACATGGATCTTTTGTCATGATTTTCTTGAGCTCCGCATAGATTTCTTGGTCTTTGTGTTGCCATTGTGCTTTGTGCATGAAGGTGACAATCGATTTGTCATTTTGTCTTTTAAACTGGTGTATGGCAACACGGATAGAGAGCGGAGACCCGTGTTTTATCTGTGGTTGGCAGGAACCCGGATTTTGTCATGCTTTTCCATGAATTTGATCGTTTAGAGCCGAGAACCTGTATCCTGCAATTGACTAGCAAACACGGCTCAAGAGTACCTACCGATAAGCAGTATGATAAAAATTGGGCGGTATAAAAATGCAAAAATCTGATATGAACATATGTCGTTACCGGACAATGGTTTAGGTGGCCTATTGGTCTCTATCTTGCCGTTGAACAATTCTTTATTCTTTTTGAATCTGTGAGTTATAGGCAAGAAACGTCGGTGGCCCATAAATGACTCTTTCCCGCTAAACTTCAATCGTACAATGCTCGTATGAGTATGACAATCGGGGCAAGCAAGCTTACCTTGAGTTGTCCACCCCAACAGTATGCCGTAGGCTGGAAAATCATTAATAGTCCACAATAAAACATCCCGCATCTCAAAAAATTGTTTACCACCTGCGTCATAGGTTCTCACACCAGGTTCCCACAGTAACTTTGACTCATCAATTAAGGGTTGAAGGTGTTGGGTTTCCTAGTGCCCTGACCATCTACTGCAGCCGTTGTGGAATGAAAAAACTTTGACGTTTAAAAATCCGGCACTAGAAAACACATCCTAGAATCTAATCTACATCGAAACTAGCTAGCTAAAGAGATCTAGCTACTGTGATAAGGAGTTATACCTAGAGACTCGTGTCCTTCGGGTCTTTACTCCTCTTCTTAATCTCCTTAGGCGATCTTGATTAAACTTGATGACCGGCCTTCTCGGTCCTAGATAATCCACCTAAAGGTCCTTGATCTATGCTGCTGCCTCTAAAAGAAGTAAACTAGGTAAACTAGTTTGCTAATACAGCTTGCTTATGGTTGATGTGGTGATATTTAGTGGTAATTTTTTAGCTCAAAACCCTTGTCTCTTAACACATGAGAATGGTAGGGTTTAAAGATGAGAGTGAGCTCTCAAAAATGAAAGAGAAGAGGCAAGTTAAGAATAACTCTCACTTGAGAAGAAGAATGGCTAAGCTATATTGTATATAGTATTTTTTCTTCATTTAAAACACAACCATACTTCAATAGTGCTTGCAATGAATGCCATAGCCATGCTTCATCCATGCCTCCCTTTACCGCATAATTTTCTATTTTCAAGAAATAGAAAAATAAGCATGATGAGGTGTCATTTTCTAGAAGGTGTTTTGTATAAATGTTAGTGTATATGCCATAGTGGCCATTATTGTATCATACTAGTTTGTATATTACTTAATGGAAGCTTGGGATATTCACAGTTATATTAACAGTCTTGCTCAACATAGTAGTATGCTACTTGGTTTATATCTATCTTAATATGTGTATATGTTTTTTTAGCATATCGCGAATACATATTGATAGAGCCCATAGGATCTTGCTTGACTATCAGCGTTGTGATGGCACTCACACTAGTGGGGGCTGGGTAGTCTATAAGCACATCCTTTTTCAGGTCTCTAGTCGTAGGATTATCGAGACAGGGCATCGATACTCCGGAGTAGACTAGTGTATACGCTTCTCATCCCAGCAGGGGAGATGGTCTATCCCACAGCCATTAGTACGTTGTACTAGAGATAGTATGCAGGTGCTCGTTGGGTTATGGGTACACCGGACAGGACTCTCAGGGAACTGTTGGTTAGTATTATACCCATCGTCAGTTAACAGTTCCCAGGTGACATGAGTACAGCATAGTCCATTGACTTGACACTGCTGCTTAGCCTCGAGTGTGTTCCCACTGTTCTTAGATTGCTACCCTACCACGGCTCGACTGAGTCGTGCAAACAGGTAGCAGTTAGGTGCAGTCCCGAAGCACTTGGAGGCAGTGGCGGTTAGATAGGATTCGTCTCTCCCGGCATTGGGGGTTGATATCGCGCTGTGTTTGGAGAGCCATTACGCAAGGTCCCTGGTCAGGGCAAGCGAGATTTACTGGTAGGTTTTCCAGCAGTTTCTCAAGGTGTAATGGGTTTCACTCCGACATGACTTATACCGCTTTTAGGGGACTGACGCTTGCCGCCCCCTAGGCCCGATATGCGATAGCCTTAGACGAACAGACCAGACTGTATGGAGATTGTCACATCAGGCTCAGTAGGAGTTCGGATGGGTTTCCTCATCGGCCTTCTTATCGACATCTACCTGGGGACCGTTACGTACAGCTAGTACCGCTTGCGGCCTGTGGTTAAACCCACTGCCAGCGTAGTGTCGAGTCTTTAGAGTCTCACACAGAGGGTTTCCCTGTTTCAGGCGAAACGATATAGAGGTCGTATAGTTTTAGGACAGGATTCGGACATATACATGTACTTGTGCACGTATGATGTTCGGACAGATTATACTAGCAGGCTTTGGTTTAAGCCGGATTCTAGTATTGGATTATTGGATTTATGCAGTCTCAGTATATCCGTGTTTTTCGTAAATGCGGATGGAAGGGGCATTCTCGTAATTAGTCGAGAAGCTTCTAGAAGAAAGGTGACTCATTTAGTTTTAATTCATTTATGAATTAAACTAAATGAGGTGGAGAGATGATGTGTTATTTGCATTAAATGTTTTAATGACTCATGAGATGATTCATCCAAAGTGAGTTAATGAAGCATGGTTGTTTTTATTGTATATTATTATTCGGATAATTATCATGCTTCATATATTCACAAATGAGTAATAATTCATTTCATTCTCACATACACACTCTCTCTCTCTTCAAGCTCTCATCTTCTTCAACCTAACCCTAATCCTATCATGTGTTGAGATCCTAAGGGTTAGAAAGATTAATAGATCCTTAATCTATCTCTATATCCTCTAGGTCACTTGGATTAGCAATCCTAACCACTTAGTTACCTCAAGTTAGAGGTTAAAGCTTGGAGAAGGAACTCTCGGGTGGATCTTCTATTACATCGAGGAGGCCGACGAGGAAGTGAACAACAAGAACAAGAAGGACTAGTATCTTGAGGTATAATCATTTATCATAGTAGTTAACCACTTCTAAATAGTTTGTTAGTTAGGGTTTAGCAAAGATCCATTTGATAGTCAATATTACTTTGAACAAAATGATTGTTTTTCCTATTCCACCTCCCAGCAGCTCGTGGGGTGTGTAACGTTGACTTACAGTGGTATCAGAGCCTAGCTAAATCATAACTAACATGTTAGCAAAGTCTTTAGAAATTCGATCGCAATTTAATCTCGAAAAACCGACGTTTTCACCAAGTTTCTGCTGATTTTAAATTGGGGTCTAAAATTTTTTCAGGGACCCTTAAAAATAAAAGCAGGGTTTTTTAAAGAATTGTGAAGAAATTTGGGATCGTGACTCATCCAAACCACCACGGAACCGCGGCCGATCCAAGCGATACGCCGCGGATCCGTGATCGAGTTGACACCGAGTCAACCCAAATTTGCTCAGTTATTCTTCTGTGTTGATGTTGGGTTTTCTGAGATATTTTGTTTCTGCTCAGGTTTTAAGTGCACAGAGAATTTTTTGGAGTAGATTCATTTGTGGTGCTTGATCGAAATTCTAAGAAGTTTGGCTAACTGGATTATATTTGTGTTGTGATTAATGTGTTCGTAAACCTCCCCTAATTGCTAGTATGTCGGTTAGCAGGGAGTTGCACATTTCTGTAATGGTTACTTTATGTTTGTGAATATGAACTTGTTGGATTGTTGTGAATGGATAGCCGGGGATGTGAGACGAGTGTTTCTTTCATTCAAATGTAAATTGTAATTTGTTGTAATATTCTTTTGCGGGGCACATCCGGGTTGAGGTTGTAGCCACCGTTGTATTATTTCATTTACTGTTTTCTGCTCTTAGGATAGACCCAAGGTGGGGTGCACAAACTACCGGGTACTTTGAAGTGCTTAGTGGCCTACTCACGTCGTTGAGGGAGATCGCTTCACTTCGGGTACTTGACGGGTAGTTTGCCGTACCCGTAGGGGTCTAGGGTGGGGTTGGCTATTCTTCACGACTATGTAATCCGTCTTTCATTGCAGGCTCAAAGAAAATGCGGATTCCTAGAAAATCCAATATGTTCATCTGTGATCTGGAATGCCTATTATTGCGTCTGACGAATGTACAATATCTATATACGATATCTAGTAGGCGTTGCTTATGTTTTGCATCCGCGCTAGCCCAACCCCTTCTCTGTCGTTAGTTAAGTAACCTAACAGGTGAATGACGGGGCCCAGTGGCGAATGCGGATAGCATAAGCGGACGTTGTATTTTCGTTATTTTCTGCAATGATAGGTTAATTGATGGGACACATTATATTAATGCAAAGAAAATAAACCAAAGTTGAATCGTTGGAACAGTTTAAAAGAAACCACTCGGTTATTTTTAAAAACAGCAGATTTTTAATTGCGGAGCTTAAACCACTCCTTTTAAAAGCTATCAGGTTCCTTCGATCATATCAAGTTCATTACGTTCATGGTTTCGCCAAAACCATTCGTAGCCTTCCGTCATTTCATTTGGGTATTCAATAGTATTCAAGCTATGTATTTTGACCAACGCCAAAGCATAGTGTTTGGTAGCTGCTGGGTATTCATCTGTTGCATAGATAGATGAGTTGGTTTGGGACAGTCGTACTGCCATTTGGCCAACGTCAAGGGTATGTACGGATGGGTTCAAATTAACAAGATAATGATGGGTAGAACTTGACATGTGACTTATGACATTTTGACCAACGCCAAGGTCATAAGAGCATGGGGCAAAAATCCATATCGGGAGTTTCTAAAGAAACTGAAACTTGCTAGAGTTACATACCATTTGGAGTGTGATAATTTTGGTAGGATTTCTTCAACTTTATCACACGATGATATTTGGATCCCGATCCTATTGTGAGTATATGTTACTCATCGGGAGATTCTTTCACTCAACGATCAATGCTATAAACCAAGTAGGTGTCGAGAAAGGTGTTAGCGGGGCTACGCCCCCAGGGAAAATAGGTTATTTAATTAAGGAACTTCGCGAAAGCGTCGTAAAACCTCCCTCGAAGTACCGACACCGGCCTGGCTGAACGGTTAAACAAGTATTGTACGGTGAGAATAGTCCTGACTAGTTCTTCTTTTTTGGTTTGAGGAAGGATTGGAGAAACAGTGGGAGCCATCCTGTTTAGATAAACTAAAAACTACTCTAAACTTGCAAGAGCATCATGCTAAAGTGTTTCTTCTCTCTCTCTCCTGATTACAGCGACCAGAACATGACGGGCCTTAAGTTTTTATTAGATAAAAATATTTTGCCAGGGCCAAACTATAAAGATTGGTTCCGGAATGTCAAGATGGAAATAACCTATGACAAATTGGGGTATGTCCTTACTACTAAAGCCCTTGCCGTCCCAGGCCTAGAATCCAGTGTCGCGGATAAGGAAATCCATAAGACCTGGGAGATTGACTGCGCGAAGGCCAAATGCATCGTGCTTGCCTCTATGAATAATGAATATCAGAGGAGCACGAGAATATGGATCTTGAACCTATATTTCTCCACACCAAGGAACTGTATGGAGAGCAATCTCGTATAGCTAGATACGAGACCTCGAAAAACTTGTTTCAGTCGAGGCTGGCCATCGGATCATCCGTAGGGGAACATGTCCTTAAGATGATTGGCTATGTAGAAGAGCTCGCGGACCTCGGGACAACATTAGAGAACGAGCTGTATACAGACTTAGTTCTTCAGTCCCTTCTTTCCACCTACGCCCAGTTTATCTTGAATTTCAATATTCAAGGTAAAGAAGTTGAACTTCCAGAACTCCTTAACATGTTGAGGAGTGCAGAGGGCACCTTGCAGAAAGCAAGGGAAACACCCGCTATGTTAGTTCGTGGTGCTTCCTCTTCCAGGTCCAAGGAAAGGGCCATAGGAAGGAAGAAGAAGGCCGCTACCAAACCGAGAGGCGGTGTTGGTAAGGTAGGAGTTAAGGGAAAGGGAAAGGCAAAAGTTGCAGTGCCTGTAGTAGCAAAGGACGAGTGCTTCCACTGTCGTAGGAAAGGCCATTGGAAGAAGGATTGCAAAGCTTAGATTGCTAAGAACCAGGACCCGAGGCAAGTTGTGGTTTCGGCTTCAGGTGTGTTTGTAATTGAAAATTGTCTGTCAATCAACTCTACTTTCTAGGTATTGGATACCAGATCAGGATCTCATATATGCAATTTATTGCAGGCACTGAGAAATCGTAGAGTGCTGAAGGTTGGTGATATGACCCTCCAGGTTGTTAACGAAGCCAGCGTAAATGTTGTGTCCGTAGGGGATTATCATCTTGGATTGATGAGTGGACATATTTTGGTTTTACGCAACTGTTTTTGTGTACCTAGTTTAACGTGTAATATCATATCAGTATCGTTGTTATCAAAAGAAGGTTATGATTTCACGTTTGTAAGCGATGTTGTTAACATCCACCTTAATCATGGTTTGATTGGGTTCGATACACTAGATAACGGAATATATGTATTAAACCAATTACAGATTTTCAATGTCCAGAACACACTAAAAAGAAAGTCTACAGATATAAATCAGGCTTTCTTATGGCATTGTATACTAGGTCACATCAATGAGACAAGGTTAACTAAGTTACATAGAGAAGGATATTTGGATCCGTTCGAATATCAATCTTGTGCCACTTGTCAATCATGTCTCAAAGGAAAGATGACAAAAACTCCATTAACTGGATATGGAGTAAGGGCGAGCGAGCTCTTAGGACTCATACACAGCGATGTATGTGGTCCAATGTCTACACATGCAAGAAGCGGTTTTTCTTATTTCATTATTTTTACAGATGATTTCTCTAGGTATGGATTCATTTTCTTGATGAAACGTAAATCCGAGGCCTTTGAGAAATTCCGAGAATATAAGAATGAAGTAGAAAACCAAACCGGCAAAAGTATCAAGACACTGAGATCTGATCGAGGTGGTGAATACTTAAGTGCCGAGTTCCTGGGTTACCTAAAAGAGAAAGGAATTCTCTCTCAGCTTACTCCTCCATACACTCCACAACACAACAGTGTATCGGAGAGACGGAACCGAACCCTATTGGATATGGTACGTTCCATGATGAGTAATGCTGAGTTACCGCGATCTTTCTGGGGTTATGCACTAGAATCAGCTGGATATCTTTTGAACAGAGTTCCTACCAAGACTGTGCCTACCACACCATATCAGATGCGGAGTGGGAAGAAACCCTATCTTCAGTATCTGAAGATATGGGGATGTCCAGCTTTTTTTAAAAAGCAGCATGCGGACAAACTCGAGGCACGCTCAGTACAGTGTAAAGTTTGTGGGATATCCAAAGAACTCCAAGGGGTATTTTTCCTATTACGCAGAGGAACAAAAGGTTTTTGTTCTTGTAATGCCCATTTTCTAGAACAACAGTTTTTAGAAAAGGAAACAAGTGGGAGCACAATAGAATTGGAAGAAATTCCAGAACCATAAACTATAACTGAAAGTTTGGTAGAGCCAGAAGTTCCAGAAGAACAGGACATTCCCACACCCCTCCGCAGGAGTAGTAGGCCATCTCATCCGCCTGAGAGATACTACGGTTTTCTCATAGACGGGGATAGAGAGGATTGCGTCATTGATAATGATGAACCTACTAGCTTCCAGCAAGCCATTCAGAGCGGCGACTCAGTAAGATGGCTGGATGCAATGTGGACCGAGATGGAGTCCATGTACACCAACAAAGTATGGACTTTGGACTTTGCTCCAGATGGGGTAAAACCCATAGGATGCAAGTGGATCTTCAGAAAGAAGATTGGTGTGGATAGACAGGTGGAAACCTATAATGCTAGACTTGTTGCAAAGGGTTTTCGTCAAAGACCTGGTTTGGACTATGACGAAACCTTTTCTCCAGTGGCTATGCTCAAATCCATTCGGATCCTTCTTGCCATTGCTGCCTTCCACGATTATGAGATCTGGCAGATGGACGTAAAGATGTTTTTTCTTAATGGAAATTTGGACGAGTGCGTCTATATGGATCAGCCAGAAGGTTTCAATCAGAGTAGGAGCAGCGAGAAAGTGTGCAGGTTGCTTAAGTCCATTTATGGACTAAAACAGGTATCGCGGAGTTGGAACATCTGTTTTGATGAAACGGTCAAAGAATACGAATTTATCAAAAATCCAGATGAGCCATGTATTTATAGTAAGATTGTAGCACGAACTGTCGTATTTCTCGTCTTGTACGTGGATGACATTCTCTTAATAGAAAATGATATTCCTATGCTACAATCTGTCAAAGGATTCTTGTCACACAGGTTCTCTATGAAAGACCTGGGTGATGCCTCTTACATTCTAGGAATCCAGATCTATCGTGATAAATCTAAGAGGATGTTGGGACTTTCGCAGTCCAGGTATATCAACACTATACTAAAAAGATTTAGTATGGAAGATTCTAAGCGCGGTAATTTACCGGCTTGTCACGGAATCACCCTCTCTAAAGAGATGTCTCCCAAGACTGATTTGGAAAGAGATCGCATACGCTTCTGCGGTAGGCTTTATAATGTATGCGATGTTGTGCACCAGACCAGATGTAGCTTACGCACTAAGCATGGTAAGCCGGTATCAGTCAGACCCAGGAGAGAAGCACTGGATAGCAGTAAAGAACATTTTTAAGTACCTAAGAAGGACTAAGGATATGTTCTTGGTTTACGGCGGAAAAAACCTCCAGATCGAGGCTTTTGCTGACTCCAGCTTCCAGAGTGACAAGGATGACTCAAAGTCCATGTCAGGTTATGTCTTTACCTTCAATGGAGGGGCGGTGTGCTGGAAGAGTTCCAAGCAGGACACCGTTGCTGACTCTACAATGGAAGCGGAGTATATCGCTGCTTGCAATGCCGCAAAAGAAGCAGTCTGGATGAAGAAGTTCTTCACAGAACTTCAGGTGGTTCCTACCAGTGTTGATCCAATACCTATGTATTGCGACAACAACGACGCTATAGCTTTAGCAAAGGAACTCAGGTCCCATCAAAAGTCCAGACACATCTTGAGGCGGTATCACCTGATCAGGGAGATCATTGATCGCCGGGAGATCGAGGTCCGGAGAGTTGCTACAGAGGAGAACACTGCAGATCCATTCACAAAGGCCTTACCTCAGATATAGTTTGAGACGCTATTCGAGATAATAGGTCTTCATACGCCAGTACATGGCCCTAGTGCAAGTAGGAGATTGTTAGTATATATGCCCTAAGGGCCATTATTGTATCATACTAGTTTGTATATTACTTAATGGAAGCTTGGGATATTTACAGTTGTATTAACAATCTTGCTCAACATAGTAGTATGCTACTTGGTTTATATCTATCTTAATATGTGTATATATTTCTTTTAGCATATCGCGAATACATATTGATAGAGCCCATAGAATCTTGCTTGACTATCAGCGTTGTGATGGCAGTCACACTAGTGGGGGCTGGGTAGTCTACAAGCACATCTTTTTTCAAGTCCCTAGTCGTAGGATTATCAAGACAGGGTATCGATACTCCGGAGTAGACTAGTGTATACGCTTCTGATCCCAGCAGGGGAGATGGTCTGTCTTACAGCCATTAGTACGTTGTACTGGAGATAGTATGCAGGTGCTCGTTGGGTTATGGGTACACCGGACAGGACTTGCAGGGAACTGTTGGTTGGTATTATACCCGTCGTCAGTTAACAGTTCCCAGGTGACATGAGTACAACATAGTCCGTTGACTTGACACTGCTGCTTTGCCTCGAGTGTGTTCCTACTGTTCTTAGATTGCTACCCTACCACGGCTCGACTGAGTCGTGCAAACAGGTAGCAGTTGGGTGCAGCCCCGAAGCACTTGGAGGCAGTGGCGGTTAGATAGGATTCGTCTCTCCCGGTATTGGGAGTTGATATCGCGCTGTGTTTAGAGAGCCATTACGCAAGGTCCCTGGCCAGGGAAAGCGAGATTTACTGGTAGGTTTTCCAGCAGTTTCTCAAGGTGTAATGGGCTTCACTCCGACACGACTTATACCGCTTTTAGGGGGCTGACGCTTGCCGCCCCCTAGGACTGATATGCGATAGCCTTAGACGAACATACCATACTGTATGGAGATTGTCACATTAGGCTCATTAAGAGTTCGGATGGGTTTCCTCATCGGCCTTCTTATCGACATCTACCTAGGGACCGTCACGTACAGCTAGTACCGCTTGCGGCCTGTGGTTAAACCCACTGCCAGCGTAGTGTCGAGTCTTTAGAGTCTCACACAGAGGGTTTCCCTGTTTCAGGCGAAACGATATAGAGGTCGTATGGTTTTAGGACAGGATTCGGACATATACGTGTACTTGTGCACGTATGATGTTCGGACAGATTATACTAGCAGGCTTTGGTTTAAGCCGGATTCTAGTATTGGATTATTGGATTTATGCAGTCTCAGTATATCCGTGTTTTTCGTAAATGCGGATGGGAGGGGCATTCTCGTAATTAGTCGAGAAGCTTCTAGAAGAAAGGTGACTCATTTAGTTTTAATTCATTTATGAATTAAACTAAATGAGGTGGAGAGATGATGTGTTATTTGCATTAAATGTTTTAATGACTCATGAGATGATTCATCCAAAGTGAGTTAATGAAGCATGGTTGTTTTTATTGTATATTATTATTCGGATAATTATCATGCTTCATATATTCACAAATGAGTAATAATTCATTTCATTCTCACATACACACTCTCTCTCCTCAAGCTCTCCTCTTCTTCAACCTAACCCTAATCCTATCATGTGTTGAGATCCCAAGGGTTAGAAAGATTAATAGATCCTTAATCTATCTCTATATCCTGTAGGTCACTTGGATTAGCAATCCTACCCACTTAGTTATCTCAAGTTAGAGGTTAAAAGTTGGAGAAGGAACTCTCGGGTGGATCTTCTATTATATCGAGGAGGCCGACGAGGAGGTGAACAACAAGAACAAGAAGGACTAGTATCTTGAGGTATAATCATCTATCATAGTAGTTAACCACTTCTAGATAGTTTGTTAGTTAGGGTTTAGCAAAGATCCGTTTGATAGTCGATATTACTTTGAACAAAATGATTGTTTTTCCTATTCCGCCTCCCCGCAGCTCGTGGGGTGTGTAACATTGACTTACAATAAATACAAAATATTTTCTACCGTATATACATACCCGTATTCGTACCAAAATATGAATACCCAAGAGATAGAATAATACCACTAAAATAATACTAGTATTAAATCAATATTCGATTTAATGAACCGATTTAATGCTAAGCCTGCCAGTATTTATCAACCGTCCGATCGAAAATCTGGATAACACTAGAATATACATATCAAATTATGTACACGTAAATTATCAAATCAATACCTGATTTAATAATCCGGTTTAATCCTAAGCCGGCTAGTATTATCATTCGATTGGAACCTTGAAAACCTAGATGACACTAGAATATACACATCGAAATGTGTATATGTAAATTATCAAATCAATACTTGATTTAATAATCCGGCTTAATCCTAAGCCGGCTAGTATTATCACTCGATCGAAACCCTGCACGTATAAACATAGGCCACCATATCGTTTTGCCTGAATCAGAGAAACCTTCTGTGTAGGACTCTAAAGACTCGACAGTAGGCTGGCAGTGGGTTTAATCACAAGCACATCAGCGGCACTAGCTATACATAATGGCTGCCCAGGTACCTGTCGAAAAGTAGGCCGACGAGCAAGCTCATCCGGACCCCTACTGAGTCTATCCGTGACAATCTTCGTACAGTCCGGTCTCTTCGTCTAAGATGATTGCATACCGGGTTTAGGGGGTGGTAAACGTCAGACCCCTACTGACCTGATAATTCATGTCGATTTGGCTAAGGACCAATCCGATAAACTACTGATCTGAGTATCAGTAAATCTCAATCGCCTTGGCCAAGGTCTTATGGTTCTGGCCAACCGGACACAGTGTGATATCGATTCCCAATACCGGGAGAGAAGAATCCCTGACAATCACTCACTGCCTTCACGTAGTTTGGGACTGTACCTAAACAAAACCTGTTTGCATGACTCAGTAGAGCCGTGGTAGGGTAGTGGTCAAAGCATAGTGTGAACTCACACGAGATAAATGACGATCTCAGGTCCTAAGACTAACCTGTACTTTTGTCACCTGAGAACCGCTATCTAACGATAGATATAATACCATCTAGAGGTTCTCGGCGAGTCCGTCCAGTGTACTCACCCTAGTGAGCACCTGTATACAATCTTAGGTGATCACACCAATAGCCATGGGACCAACCACCGCCCCTCATTAGGGTCTAGAAACATATACACAAGTATACTCTGGAGCATCGATGCCCGGTCTCGATACTCTTATGACTTGGGACCTTTAAGGATGTGCTTATGGACTATCCAGTTCCCACAAGTATGATCACCATTATAACGCTGGCAGTCAAGTAAAATCCTACGGGCTTTATCAACATATAACCGCCATATATTATATCGAGTATAACATATGCATATGTTAAGATAAAGTCAAACCATAATAGTATACTACTGTATCGAGTCTTTATCAATTTATGCAAGCAATATTAAGCATCAATAGAAAGAAATACACACATCAAGATAAAGACAACTAAAATAATATACTATATATAACTGAGTAAGAATGTCCTATACATACATATTCGTAGAATCCTATACAATACATGCCTCTAGGGTATACATATCCAACAATCTCTCACTTGCACTAAGGCCTGTAATTGGCGTATCGAATACCCAACATCTGCTGTAAGACCAGTTGCTGGCTTACCGCATATCCAACATCTCAAAAAGTCGCTCAAATTGCGCTTGAGAGAGGGCCTTGGTAAATGGATCCTCAGTGTTTTCTTTTGTTTCTACTTTCTGGACCTCGATCTCCCGGCGATCTACAATCTTTCTGATTAGGTGATATCGCCTTAAAATGTGTCTGTATTTTGATAGGACCGCGATTCCTTCGCTAAAGCTATAACCCCATTGTTATCGCAATACAAAGGTATCATATCAACAATGGACGGAACTACCTCAAGTTCAGTAATGAACTTCTTCATCCAAACCGCTTCTTTTGCGGCATCGTTCACAGCAATGTATTCAGCCTCCATCGTCGAGTCTGCGATGGTGTCCTGTTTGGAGCTCTTCCAACACACCACATCTTTATTGAGGGTAAACACAAAACCTGAGACAGACTTGCTGTCATCCTTGTCACTCTGGAAGCTTGAGTCGGTAAAGGACTCGACCTTAAGGTCTCCATTACCATATACTAAGAACATCTCCTTAGTCATTCTCAGATACTTGAGAATGTTCTTCACAGCCGTCCAATGATTTTCACCCGGGTTTGACTGATACCGGCTCACCACACTAAGCGCCTATGCTACATCTGGTCTGGTACACAACATCACATACATTATAGATTCTACCGCCGAAGTGTACGGTATAGCGCTCATGTGAACACTCTCCTCATCAGTCTTGGGAGACATCTCTTTGGAGAGGGTGATTCCATGCAATGCGGGTATATTACCGCGCTTGGAATCTTCCATACTGAATCTCTTTAGTATGGTATGTATGTACCTGGACTGTGAAAGTCCCAACAATCTCTTGGATCTATCTCTGTAGATCTTAATCCCCAGAATGTAGGAGGCATCATCCAGGTCCTTCATGGAGAACTTTTGTGACAAGAACAACTTGACCAATTGCAGCATAAGAATGTTATTTCCTATCAAAAGAATGTCATCCATGTACAGGATGAGTAATACGACAGTTCTCCCTACAATTTTCTTGCAGATACATGGTTCATCTTCGTTTTTGATGAAGTCAAATTCCTTGACTATATCATCAAAACAGATGTTCCAGCTCTGCGACGCCTGTTTTAATCCATAAATGGATTTAAGCAACTTGCACACTTTCCCGTTGCTCCCACTATCTATGAATCCCTCCGGCTGATCCATATAAACACACTCTTCTAAACTTCCATTTTGAAAGGCCGTTTTTACGTCCATCTGCCAGATATCGTAGTCATGGTAGGCAGCAATGGCAAGTAAGATCCGAATAGATTTCAGTATAGTCACTGGAGAAAAGGTTTCTTCATAGTCCACTCCTGGTCTTTGACGAAAACCTTTTGCAACAAGTCTAGCCTTACAGGTTTCCACCTGTCCATCTGCACCAATCTTCTTTTTGAAGATTCACTTGCATCCAACTGGTTTTACCCCAGGAGGAGCAACATCCAAAGTCCAAACTTTGTTGGTGTACATGAACTCCTTTTCGGATTTCATAGCATCAAATCATTTTACAGAGTTCCTACTGTTAATGACCTGCTTATAACTAGTACGATCATCTTCTTCCAAGATGCAATCCTCTCGATCCCCATCTATGAGAAAACCGTAGTATTTCTCGGGCGGACGAGAAATCTTACTAGATCTGCGGAGTGGCTGAGATTCATCCGGGATTATTGAATCCTCTGGTTCCACCAATTCTTCAGTTCTAGTTTGTCCATCTGGAATTTCTTCTAGTTCTACGGTGCTCCCACTAGTTTCTTTTGTAAGAAACTCCATTTCTAAGAAAAACGGCGTGCTGAGCAACAAACACTTTATGTTCCTCGGTGTGCTAGAACAGATATCCATAACCATTTCTTGGATATCCCATAAACTTACATAGAACTGACCGTGCCTCTAATTTGTCTGGATTATGCTTTTTAACGTAAGCCGGACAACCCATATCTTAAATCTTTTATGATACGGTCTCTTTCCATTCTATATTTTGAATGGTGTTTTAGGCACTAATTTGGACAGAACATGATTCAACAGATATGCCACTGTTTGAAGCGCATATCCCTAGAATGAAAGAGGCAGATCAACACTGCTCATCATGGAGCGAACCATATCCAAAAGGGTACGGTTCTTCCACCCCGATATACCATTGTGCTGTGGTGTGTATGGAGGAGTAAGCTGAGAGAGAATAACATTCTCTTTTAGAAAATCACAGAATTCCGTACACAAGTACTCACCTCCTCGATTAGATCGAAGGATCTTGATACTTTTTCCATTCTGATTCTCTACTTCGTTTTTATAATCTTTTAATTTCTCAAAAGCTTCAGATATATGTTTCAAAAGACACATATATCCAAACATAGAGAGATCGTCAGTGAATGTAATGAAGTACGAGAACCCACCCTTTGCATGTATAGACATCGGACCACATATATCACTGTGTATGAGTCCCAAGAGCTCTGTAGCTCTTTCTCCATATCCGGTGAGCGGAGATTTGGTCATCTTTCTTTTGAGACAAAACCGACAAGTTTCATAAGATGAAAATTCAAACGTATTCAAATATCCATTCTTATGCAACTTACTTAGTCTTTTTTCACCGATATGGCCAAATCTACAATGCCACAAGTAGGTTTCGTTCGTACCTGAACTTTTCCTCTTGCGTGTGTTTTGTATATTGAAAACTGTGTTTTGATTTAGAACGTAGATACCATTACACAGTGTACCTTCTGCAACCAATACCTGATTAAGGTAAATGTTCATGATATTTCTATCTAGAACAAAATTATATCCATCTTTATCAAGTAAAGAAACCGATATGATGTTGCAAAGCATGGAAGGTACATAGTAGCAATTGTTCAAAATCATAATATTGCCGTTTGGCAATACTAAGTGATATTCACCGATGGAGGTAGCATCAACTTGTGCTCCATTCCCTACTCTGAGGGACATGTCATCCGGTCCAACCGTTCTACTTTTTCTCAATCCTTATAATAAATTACATATGTGAGATCCTGATCCGGTATCTAGTACCCAGGAGGTAGGGTTGATTGAAAAACAGTTTTCAATAACAAATATATCTGAAGAAGACGCATTAGAATACTTCTCCTTCAATAGGGTTATTTGGAATTCCTTACGGTCCTCCTTTTCTTGCTCATACTCATGACAGTTGTCATAAATTAGAGCCAAACCGATGTTCCCCAGCCCAGTGTAATAAGCTGGTTCGGTCAAGTCAAACATTTTATTATCTTGATTAAGGCGTGAAATGGTTGCTATCTAGAGATGGAGAAAAGAAATACTCAACTTGCGCTCTTGCAAGATCAGATTGGTTATTAATTTATCTAATCAGGATGGCTCCCACTATTTCCTAGAATTTTCTTTCAAACCTTTAAAAGGAAAACTAGTCGGGATCGTTTGCACCTTACAAGTTTGCTAATCGTTAGCCAGGTGAGTGTTGGTACTCCGAGAGAGGTTCTCCGTGCTCTCACACGGACCTAATTAAAATAAATCTCGTTTCCGCAGATATGTAGCCCCGTTAACATTTTTCTAGACACCTAATATGTTAGCTAATTATGAAGTGAAAAATATCTCCCAAGAGTAATCTTACTCATTAGTGGGTACCATACTCCAGAAGGTATGCAATACTAGCAAGTTTCCTGTATATTTGAAACCCCCGATGTGGTTTTTGCCCCTAACGACCTATGACCTTGACAAGGTCAATAAATCATAAGTCGCTAGTCAAGTTCAACCCTGTCACGACCTGAAGGTACAGAACATGACCAGCACTTAAATTACGAAACGTCTAAAGGCGTAACGTAATCTAAGTAAGCCGAAGCCCAGAATCTAAACCATTTAAAAGAAGAAGTGTAGAAAAACATGTTTAAAAAAAACAACATCATGCTTTCTCGAAAATTTTGGCTGAGTCTCCTTTGTAAAAACTGGCCCAAACGGGTACAAATAAGAAATATATACATAAGTAATAATAAAAAGGCATCCCCAAGCGGAAGCAAGCTCTTCGCCAATTGGCGGTCACAACCGTGCAAGTAATATAATATATAACGCCGAAGGGCGAGGAACAAAACTCAAAAGAAACCAAATAACCACCAGAAAACCATAATAATACAAACGCGACTCTAAGGTCAAAAGAATAAACAACTGGTCTTCTAAGTCTATCAAATAATACAAGTCTGGTTAATAGAGCTTACTAGATACAACTGAAATAAATACAGGTACAACGGCGGTTACGATACAAGTGAACCAACCTACCAAACAATCACCCTGAATGAAGTGGTGTGCCAACAAGCCGCCAAGGAAATCTGTACATTTGAACCTGAAAGAAAATTTGGCACAACGGGGGTGAGTTGCCAACTCGTGAGTAGAAGACATCTGCGGGTAGAAATCGCATGCACGACGCTCTCCTAGGTCATATAATATACTTAACATAACCCTAGACATTTAGTAGTGATAGGGTAATAAGCTATGCATACGTGTAGTACTCGGTGCTTGTGTCAGTGTCACTGAGTAGCAAAATGTCATGTATGTATATGATGTATGAATGCATCATGAATGAAACAATCCACCAAGAAATCTGGATAATCTGATATAAGAAAATATGTATTTTTATCTTAGTAAAATTCTTCCAAAATAACTGAAGTATCATCAATGAAATCCATGGAAACCCGTGTCAAGTATCGACACAAAGCATGCAAATCTCAAAGTCTCGATATCTCATATCTCTGTATCTCAATCTCATATCTCTATATCTCAAATCTCATATCTCTGTATCTCAAATCTCAATATCTCGGGCTCCGACCGTCCGGATCGACCCATATCGTCAAATCACCCGACTACGGTCGGTATCCTCTGGATATCCACTGCGTTACAAATAACCGATAGGTAGTGCTCCCCTGCCTGGCTCAACGCCATCATCTGCGATCTTCTTGCCCTGAGGTACCATACCGGGCCCACCATGTACTCGCAGACGGTGCATCCCCCTCCTCGAATTGGGTATATGATACTGCTCAAGAACCAAGAAAGCTCATGGTGGACAGCACACACATCACATCATGAGAAAACCGCACTTTTGCTTTTTAAAATAATAACAAGTTTTGAAAATGTTGCGGTTTTCCCCAAAATCCAGAAATCTCATAGAAAATCCAAAATCCTAAGAATCATGAGTAAATAAATAATAAGTATCGGCATATGTCCCACAATACTGCATGATAGTATGAATATGTAAATGCGTGAAGTGTCTAAGTAATATATGCAATGTCTAAACTAGCACATGAGAGTAAACACACAACATTATGTTGGACTAGCATTTATCTGATTATATAAATGGAAATAATATGTTCTAAAGTGTACGTGACATGGCAATTACCGATGATGATGTGTGTGAGCCGGCAAATAGGTGTACGTGGAATATGCACATCATCGGTAATGGTGCTGGTGTCCTAACATGCATGGTTTCATATTAGCAAGTAAATATATGTATGAACATGTAATGTGATGAATACAACATGAATATAACGGTGAATATATAGTAAATGCACAAATTAGAGTATACATACTAATTACGAGTTATACAGTTTGTTAATTGAAAAAAAATACGAATCGTGGTTTTTAGAAAAGTAGGGGCTACGGGGTTTTTAAGAAAAGATACGTCCTTTGAAAAATCCGTAGTATCCCTTAGGCTGTCTTTAAAAATGCGCACGATTCGTTAGTTTTGAAAAGAAGTATGACTCGAGCCTAAACTAATATCTACCCAACCAGCTAAGGAATAACTAAAGAGACTAGTCAAAAGGTAAGAAGAATCCACCTAAAGTCTGAGTCAATGTCTCTAGTAGTCGGCGATCCAGCCTCAATAGCGTCACGTACATAGTATGACTTCCTCGAGTCAAGAGTGTGGATCAATCATCATATCTATTCCTCGTACGATAAAATCCATCGTACGGCATCCCAACATCGGGGTATGGTCAACTATCATATATACATCATCATTCGTATAGTATCATCATCAAACAATATCATGGTCAAGGGTGCTATACTACAATCACATACATTCCAATATCATCAAACATATATCATCGTCTGTATAAATATACATCGTCAAATGATCCACTAAAATATCATGACATATATCATATTGTGATTTAGTCACATATTACGATCTGGGTTTATTCAAGAGTCTCGTACATTTCAATGTCATCAACACATTTTATCGTTTATATATAAATATATTATATATTCTCATTGCCCAACGATCCGCTAATATCATAACACATCTCATGTCATAATTCGATCATATATCCAATATCTCACGGCATCATGCCCAGTCATATCGACTCATCCCCATGTATCACGTAATATCCTCATATCACGTGTATATGTTATATATATATGTATATATAGAAACCTACACACATTCATACACACACACACACACACACACACACCCCCCAAGTCAGGTGTATGTGTGTGTGCGTGTGTGTATGTTTACATGAAACCTACAAATTGACTCCAAGGTAATCATCCCCTGGTTAAATCTTTCTAAATCCATCTAATCCAAATTAAGGTCTTTAATGGTACCCTACCAGTCAAGCATCCGAGGTCACGCCCGATTCATAATAATAATACATTATAACCTTATACTACGTTTGCGGGGGTGCTATACGCCATCCACCCGACTTCCCCCGTAGATATACATCTACTCACCTGCATCCTTGCTTGCCGAAGTCGATGTCGTCATACTTTTCCCGTCTCTCGAAATCCACGTGAGGGTGCCTACATACAAACATATGGTATCGTAAATCGAAATTATGAAAGAAAACTAAAATGACATACGAAAACCAAAACGGCATGCGAATCGCTTATAGGTTAGAACCTACGGCTACGCATGCAAGAAGAACCAAATAACCCTCGACATCGGCGTACGAACGCCAATCGATCGAGACAAAACACAAATACCAAAGTTCAAGTTACAAAAAAATCATGAAATCAAAACAGAATCTCATAAAACATGCTCCAGATTTTGCCTAAGGTGAAATTAGCAAATTTTGCATAGGGGAAAGGTCTAATTTATAGCAAATGGAGCCAAGAACCAAACACGGGGAAAAACCACCCTACCCTGGCCGCAAATTGCGGCCAGGAACATTAAATTTGTGGCCTTGGTTTGGGGTTAGGGGCTCGGGTCTTCAGGGAATGATCCATATCACCTGCACATCTCTCAGTCTTCGCTAAATAATTTTCCAGGTCCCCGAGTCACTCCAGATTCCTAAATACCATCACAATTCTCAAAATTTTCCGATGTCGGGGTTTCTAAATTTGTGAATTAGGGTTTAACTTTCAGGTTTTGGTCTTTAATCAAACACTACAGGGGTTTTGGGGTCTCTACTAAACCTCAATTTCACTTCACAACTCAAAATTTCCTCAAACCCTTAACTTGAAATTTTCAAAGTTCACTAAACCTCAATATATCGATTCTAAACTAACAATAGAAGCTAATAGAATGAAATACTACTCTAATGGTGATGGAATTAGCTCTTTTGGCAACTCAAGAATTTTCTTGAGTTGCCCAAAAGCCCTAAAGTCTTGACTTGATCACACCGTCAAGTTTGTAGTGAGCTAGGCATTAATTTTTGTGAAGGGAAGATGATGTTTTAATATGGATTTGGGGTTTTAGTGAGGGGGTAGAGGGGGTGGAGGAGAGAGGCAGCCATGGAGGTGAAGGAGGGGAGAGAAAGGATGAAAAGAAATGAAGGGAACAAAAGAGCTATGGTCAAAGCTCAAGAGAGCACTAGAACCTTCTCTCTTTCTCATGTCTCTTCTCTCATTTTCCTTTTATTTTCTTTTATTTTAAATCAAAGCAAAAGCCAAGAAATGAAAGACATGAAGAAAGGTTTTCTAACAATTAAAAATGTGTAACATGTATTAGCAAGAAAATGACATGGTGCATATCACATGCACAAAACAAAATCAATACGAAATTAAGTACTAATCGAGTTTAGTAATACTAACTTATATGCAAATAATTATATACCAAATTGTAAAATTCCTAATCTTCATAAATTAATATAAATTTCCAAACAATTTCTAATATTCATAAAATTTACTATCTTAATTATTTAATTTCCCAATTTATCGGTATATAATTATACCATATTATCAAAATATTCATAATATTTATTATTTAATTATAAAAATTCCCAAAAATAATATTTTATTTTTCTGAAATGTTACAAACCCGTCATTATCTTGATTACCCTAAACCCACCCGCATAAGCTTTTGACAAGGTCGACAAGGTTATGTGACTGTCCTAGTTATTCGCATCATATGCTACAAATAAGCACCACTTAGCTACCGTACACTACGCCTTAACAAGGTCAACAAACACAGCACGAATACACGCAGCACAAATACTGAGTATTACTCGTAGGAAATGATGGAGGACTACGGCTGGTTTTTGGCAAAAAACCTTTAATGTAATGAACTTGATATCGTTGAAGGAACCGTGTAGTTTTGAAAAGGAGTGGTTTAGGCTCCGCTTTTGAAAACAAGTGGGTTTGAAGAAAAGTATTCTATAGTAACATGAACTTTTGCTTAAGAGGTCACTCCCCATGAAGGGATCTAGGCTCTTGCTTTCTTGAATGAGGTGCCGGATATTCCTAACCGAATATCACTATCCAAAACAAAAGAGTATGACTATAATTTTTCGAAATTTGTTCTAACAATATCTTTTAGGTTTCTTTTTCTTCCATTAATTAAAATTAATGCGGTCCCATCAATTAAATCTTATCACACTAGAAAAGAACGTAAATAAAATGTATGTATATGCTATCCGCATTTGCTATGGGGTCCCGTCATGCACCGTTAGGTTACTTAACTACCGGCAGAACATGGGCAGGACTAGTGCGGATGCAAAACATATACAACATCTATTAGTATATATAAATATATATAACCATTCGTCCCAGGCATGATATAAGCAATATCACAGAACATCAATAAGTAATATAGAATAGCGGATAATTTAGGAGCCTCGGGTTTCATTTGAGCCGCAAATG
This sequence comes from Agapanthus africanus, assembly GCA_030015575.1. Taxonomy (NCBI): domain Eukaryota; kingdom Viridiplantae; phylum Streptophyta; class Magnoliopsida; order Asparagales; family Amaryllidaceae; genus Agapanthus; species Agapanthus africanus. Next base: position 456,298,526 of record CM057349.1, read on the forward strand.
AAACTCGACGTTCCCCAGTTGTGTGGGTAGCCTGTGCAATGAAAAATCAAGACCCCTACTAGCGCGGCATGTTACCCACCAATCCCAAAAGTGAGGCAACCCCAATCAAAAAAGTGAATGTGCCACCCAGCAATTCACGAAATCCGTTAACTTGAGCACCTTTCCATGGATCATCCAATACCCCCTACGAGTGCGACGTCAGCCATCCAATTCTAGAGTAAGGCTCCTTCTATCTCAACCCCATGAGATGTAGGCCCGTTGCCCTCTAAAACCTGGCTATTCGAGCACTACTCCGCGGGTTAATCCTAGTACAGAAAAGAAAAATATATATACAACGGTGATATCGACCTTAACTCGGTCGTGCCCCAATAAAAGAATATACAATCTGGTAGAAACGACAGTCCATATGTCGGACGCTCGTCCCGCAATAATGAATATACAAATGAATCAACATTGTACATCTACCATTGCACTATAGGCTATCCACCACGACAATCCATCCACAACATCAGTGCAACACAGAACATCAACGCGAATATCATGTTCGTAAGCCTGTCTGATTGTACATATAGCAATCAGTTGAGTTATACCATTTAATGATATTCACGGTCGCAGAAACAAATACACAGAAAAGAAAGAATTTATAATTTCGATCGATTAAAACTTTCCGCATTTACCCCCATGTACAAAGCAGTACACAAACAAATCTGGGCAAAAACCAAATGTACTAAAAATCACATTTCCATGAACTTGAACCCCAGAAAAAATTTGGAGCACCATAGCTACAATTGGGCCGCGGATCCGTGGCCAAATGACCTATTTGGCTGCAGATTAGCGGTCCAATTTGGTGATCAGGTGCTCAAAATTTTTTCTTGGCATTGAAAAAGCCTGCACATAATTTTAATATGATCGAAAATATTTTTGAACATTTTTAAAATTCGAACAGCGAGCAAATTTCTGGAAATGCGCTTTGGATGATTTTGTTGATCGAAGTTCTAAATTAGTGCAAATTAGCTAGTTAAGAATTATGGACCGGCTCTGATACCATGTTGGGTTTCCTAGCGCCCTGGTCGTCTACCGCGGCCATTGCGGAACGAAAAAAACTTTGACTTTAAAAAATCTGGTGCTAGAAAATACATCTTAGAATCTAACCATACACCGAAAGTAGCTAGCTAAAAAGATCTAGCTACTATGATAAGGAGTTATACCTAGAGACTCGTGTCCTTCGGGTCTTACTCCTCTTCTTAAGCTCTTTAGGTGATCTTGATCAAACTTGATGGTCGGCCTTCTCGGTTCTAGATGATCCACCTGAAGGTCCTTGATCCAAGCTCCTGCCTCTAAAAGAAGTAAACTAGGAAAACTAGTTTGCTAATCTAGCTTGCTTAGTTAATGTGGTGATATTTAGTGGTAATTTTCTACCTCAAAACCCTTGTCACTCAACACATGAGAAGTGTACGGTTTAGAGATAAGAGCGAGCTCTCAAAGATGAAAGAGAAGAGGCAAGTCAAGAATAACTCCCACTTGAGAAGAAGAATGGCTAAGCTATATTGTATAAAGTATTTTCTCTTTATTTAAAAGCAAAACAATACTTTAATAGCGCTTGCAATGAATGCCATAGCCATGCTTCATCCATGCCTCCCTTTACCATCTCATTTTCTATTTTCAAGAAATAGAGAAATAAGCATGATGAGGTGTCATCTTCTAGAAGGTATTTTGTATAAATACAAAATACTTTTTACCGTATATACATATCCGTATTCGTACCTGTAGGGTTCCTATGAACGACAACAAGGTTTCGGGAGGCATCGTCCATGCCATTTTCAAAATTTTGCCGTTTTAAAGAACCCTAAACTAGAATCGTTAACTAGAGAATCATACGAAACCAAATGTAAACTACTTTACATCTAAGTGATAACGGAATACAACCTTTGTAGACCGGTCCTTCACTTCAATAGCTCCTTATAGTGGTCCCTTCGCTGCGATCATGGTACTCCTGGACTCTTGCATGGCTTCTCAAGGTGAAAGGAACGGTCTTGCTTGAAGTCTTCGAGGCCGAAGATGATCTACGTCGAGGAGATACTAACTCAAGCTACTACTTCACTAATTGAGAGATTAGTGAAGCTAACACCTTATACTAAATTGCTAATCTAGTAGAGGATGATGAAATAGGAAGTGGGCTCACTTTAGTTTTATTTTTCTCACAATATTTTCTCTCTTTAGAAAATCCTAGCAAGTTTTTGCTCAAGGAAGAAGAAGAAGAGCTCAAGAGATGAGAATGAACTAATGAGGTGAGAGAAACAACCATGGGTGAGTTTGTATCATATACTAACTCATGTAGAGACATAACCATGGCTAAATTATAATGGTTAGGTTAATAAATATCTTTAGTAAAATAAAATTAGTGGACTAAGTCAATGCATCCACAAGCTTCATGAAGCTTCATGCATGTGAGCTATTATCCATCAATTTGGAATTACTTTAAATACTAAAACCCAACATTATAATTAGTATGGTGTAAGTCTCATACACCCATATAGTGTATATCAACAACCATGATACAAAAAGAACACAATTAATATATATCACACATATAATAAGTGTGCACATGTGAGAATAAATAAATGTTTAAGTGAGCTAATATTAGTTAATGTAAACTAGTATATCAAATATACAATAATACACTAGATTATCAAATCAACACTTGATTTAATAATCCGGCTATATCACATATAACCGACTAATATTATATGTACCATCTTATCGAATCAACACTTGATTCAATAACCTGGCTATATCATATATAACCGACCGATACAAATAATCGCGAGAATAGAATACGGTATCATATACTCGTATTAATCTCGGTCCCACACATATCACATATATGATCCTACTTTGTTTTTCCTGAGCCAGTAAAACCTCTATGTAGGACTCTAAAAACTCGTCAATACGCCGGCAGTAGGTGATGATCACATCAAGCACCCACAAGCCGTCAGCGGTACTAGCTGAACGTAACGGCTACCCGGGTATTGAGCAATCAGAAGATCAACAAGTAAGCCCGCTCTAGCTCCTGTAAAGCTTGACAGTAACACTACCGTACAGTCTGGTCTCCTCGTCTGATATGTCGCATATCCAGTCTAAGGGTGGTAAACGTCAGACCCCAATAACCGATAAGTCATGCTGATATGAGGCTCATAACGGGTCGGGAAACTACTGATAGCACTTACCGGTAAATCTCTAAATCAGCCCTAGCCAGGGACTTCCCTGTTATGGCCAATCGAGCACAGCGTAACATCAACCCCCAATACCGGGAGAGACGAAACCTCTCCTATCGCTCATTGCCTCCATGTGACTCGGGACTGTACCCAAAAACCACCGTTTTGCACGTCCTCTTGAACATGTTAAGGTGGAAATCAAAGCACAGTGGGAATCACACAAGACTCTATGACGATCTCGGGTCTACAGACTAACCTGTACCAGTGTCACCAGAGAACTGCTATCTGACGTGAGGTATAATACCATCTAGGAGTTCTCGGCGAGTCCGTCCAGTGTACCCAGTCTCCACTAAGCACCTGTATACCATCTCTGATGTCAAACACCAATGGATATGGGATCATCCATCGCCCATCTCATGGGTCAAGAAGCGTATACGCTAGTCTACTCTGGTATATCGATGCCCTGTCTCGATACACCCACGACTAGGAATATTAAAGGATGAACTTATGGACTACCATGGCCCTACTAGTATGATCTGCATCACAATCCTGGTAGTCAAGTACACATCCTAAGGGCTTTACCAACATGTAACCATAAGACAATATCAAGAGACAAGTATACATGTTAAGATAAAGAGCAACCAGATAGCATACTATCATGTCGAGCAAGAAAGTCCTCTCTATATATGTTCAAGCATCCAATATAATATACATCATATGTACAATAATGGCCTCTAGGGCATACATACAACTAACAATCTCCCACTTGCACTAGGGCCAGTTGCTGTAGTATCGCATACCCAGCATCCCGAAGAGTCTCTCGAACTGTATATGGGGAATAGCCTTCGTGAGTGGATCCGCAGTGTTGTTCTTCGTGTCAACTCTCTTGACCTCGATCTCCCAGCGATCAACTATCTCCCGGATCAGGTGATATCGCCTCAGAATATGCCTGGATCGCTGATGAGACCTGGGTTCCTTGGCCAAAGGGACCGCTCCATTGTTATCACAATACAAAGGTATTGGATACTCAATGGATGGAACCACTCCAAGTTCAGTTATGAACTTCTTCATCCAGATAGCCTCTTTGGTAGCATCGTTGGCAGCGATGTATTCAGCCTCCATCGTCGAGTCTGCCACGGTTTCCTGCTTGGAACTCTTCCAGCATACCGCCCTTCCGTTGAGGGTAAAGACAAATCCTGAGTGCGACTTAGAGTCGTCCTTATCACTCTGAAAGCTCGAATCGGTAAAGGACTCCACTTGGAGTTCTCCGTTACCATATACCAAGAGCATCTCTTTAGTCCTTCTCAAGTACTTGAGAATGCTCTTCACAGCTGTCCAGTGACTCTCTTCAGGATCTGCTTGATACCTACTCACTATACTTACTGAGTGTGCTCAATCGGGTCTGGTACATAGCATCGCGTACATGATAGTGCCTACTGCCGAAGCATAGGGTATCCCTTGCATGCGAGCTCTCTCCAAATCAGTCTTGGGAGACATCTCTTTGGAGAGAGTGAGTCCTGAGATCGTGGGTAAAAACCCATGCTTGGATTCTTCCATACTAAACCTCTTTAGTATGGTGTCAATGTACCTGTATTGGGACAATCCCAGTATCCGCTTAGATCTATTTCTATAGATCTTAATCCCCAAGATGTAGGAGGCATCCCCTAGATCTTTCATTGAGAATCTTTATGATAAGAAGAGCTTGACCGACTGCAGCATAGGAATGCCATTTCCTATCAAGAGTATGTCATCTACGTACAATACGAGGAAGACAACCTTACTCTCTGCCACCTTCTTGTATATACAAGGTTCATCTACGTTTTTGACAAAATCAAACTCTTTGATAACGACATCAAAACAGATATTCCAACTCCGCGATGCTTACTTTAACCCGTAGATGGATTTAAGCAGCTTGCATACCTTTCCGCTGCTCCCACTGTCTACGAAGCCTCTGGCTGAGTCATGTACACGCACTCTTCCAAATCACCATTTAGAAAGGCGGTCTTAACATCCATTTGCCAGATTTCGTAGTCATGGTATGCAGCGATGGCAAGCATGATCTGGATGGACTTAAGTATAGCCACTGGAGAAAAGGTTTCGTCATAATCGACACCTGGTCGTTGATGAAAACTCTTTGCAACAAGTCTAGTTTTGAAAGTCTCAACTTTTCCATCTATACCAAGGTTCTTCTTAAAGATCTATTTGCTTTCAATGTGTTTTACACCTTCAGGAGCAACTTCCAAAGTCCATACTTTGTTGGTGTACATGGATTCCATCTCAGATCGCATTGTATCCAGCCATTTCACAGAGTCTCCACTTGTGATGGCCTGCTCGAAGCTAGTCGGGTCATCATCCTCCATGATACAATCCTCACTTCCACCATCAATGAGAAAACCGCAGTATCTCTCAGGTGGATGAGGAACCTTACTAGATCGGCGGAGAGGTTGAGGTTCGTTGGGAGCTATCGAATCCTCCGGTTCTACCAAATCATCTGTTGTAGTTTGTGCTGCTGGAACCTCTTCCAGTTCTACCTCATTTCCACTAATTTCCTTTGCAAGAAATTCCTTTTCTAAAAAGGTGGAATTGCTAGAAATAAACACTTTTTGTTCCTCGGAACGGTAGAAGATATACCCACGTGAATTTTTGGGATAAACAGAACTGATCTTGCCTCCAGCTTGTCCGGATTTTGTGTTTTAACATAAGCCGGACAACCCTATATCTTTTTATAATTAAGACATGGTCTTTTCCCCTTCCATATCTCATATGGAGTGGTAGGCACAAATTTGGTAGGGACCATATTCAATAGGTGTATGGCTGTTTCAAGCGCATACCCCTAAAAGGAAATAGGTAACTCAGCAGTGCTCATCATAGAGCGCACCATATCCAATAGGGTGCAATTCCTCCGTTCTGATACACCGTTGTGCTGTGGTGTATACGGAGGAGTAAACCGAGAGAGAATTCCATTCTCTTTTAGAAAGTCCAGGAATTCCGTGCTCAAGTATTCACCTCCTCGATCAGATCGAAGGATTTTAATACTTTTACCCATTTGGTTTTCAACTTCGGATTTATATTCCTTGAATTTCTCAAAAGCTTTAGACTTGTGTTTCATCAGGAACACATGTCCGTATCTTGAGAGATCGTCAGTGAATGTAATGAAGTACGAAGAACCATTCCTGGCATGTGTAGACATGGGACCACATACATTACTATGTATCAGTCCCAAGAGTTCCGTAACTCTTTCTCCGTGTCCTGTAAACAGAGTTTTGGTCATCTTGCCTTTGAGACATGACTGGCAAGTGTCATAAGATGAAAATTCGAACGGATTCAAATATCCATCCTTATGCAACTTAGCTAGTCGTGTCGCATTGATATGACCTAGTCTATAATGCCACAGGAAGGATTCGTTCATTTCTGAACTCTTCCTCTTGTGTGTGTTTTGTACATTAAGAACTGTGGTTTGATCTAGAACGTATATGCTATTATTTAACGAGCCTGATCCAATCAACTTTTGATCCAGGAAGATGTTCATAACATTATCCTGTACTACAAAATTATATCCCTCTTTACTTAATAAAGAAATTGATATAAGGTTGCATATCAGGGTCGGAATGTAATAGCATTCGTTCAGAATGAATGTGTTGCCATTTGGTAACACAAGGTGATATTCGTCAACTGCTTTGGCTGCAACATTTGCACCATTCCTTATTCTTACGGAATGATCACCCATTCCTAGTTCTCTACCTTTCCTTAGCCCATGTAACATATTACATATATGAGATCCTGATCCGGTATCTAATACCCAGGACGTAGAGTGAACTGATAAACAGTTCTCAATAACTAACACACCCGAAGAAGATGCATCATTATGCTTATTCTTCGTTTGGGCGGCGTGGGAATCCGGATATGTCCCTATTCCTTGTTAAGTCTTATAACAATTATAAGAAAAAATGGAACCAACGTTCTCCAGCACAGTATAACATGCGGGTTCGGTCAATACGTCCATATTATTATCTTGATTAAGATGTGATATGGTCGCTACCTGGAGAGAGAGAAGAAAACACTTTAGCGTATGCTCTTGCAAGATTATATTGATTATTATTTTATCTAATCAGGATGGCTTTCACTGTTTTTATCAAATCTTCCTTCAAACCCTAAAAGGAAAGACTAGCCGGGATTAATTACACCCTACAATTTCGTCAATCTTTCAGCCAGGCCAGTGCCGATATTTTGAGGGAGGTTCCCCGTGCTTTCGCACGGACCTAATTAAAATAAATCTCGTTTTCCCAGAGGCATAACCCTGTTGACACCTTTCTAGGCACCTACTTGATCGGCTAATTGTCCTGTGTAAAATTCTCCCAGGAGTAACTCTTACTCGCAGTGGGTATCGGGATCCAACTATTTCATAGAAGGTATGCAATCTCATTGCAAATTTCAACACTTGAAATTCCCGATAATATTTTGCCTCTAGCAATCTATGACCTTGACGAAGGCCAACAAACCATAGGCCGCTAGTCAAGTTCAACCCGTACATTTCATGATTAAATTAAACCCACCCGCACTACCCTTGACGAAGGCCAACAAAGTCGCACGACTACCCTAATCCAATCAGCATCATATGCTATAAGCAGATAAATACTAATCAGCTACCGCACACTACGCCTTGACGAAGGCCAACAAACGTAGCACGAATACTAACTAGTGCTTATCTGAAATGACGGAGGGCTGCGACAGGTTTTTCAGAAAACCTATTGTGTAATGAACTTGATATCGTTGTAGAATCGAGTGATTTTGAAAAGGAGTATTTTTGAGGCTTTTACTAGTTTTGTTAAAGAGGTCATTCCCGGTGAAGGGATCTCGGCTCTTTTCTCATCGAATAAGGTGCGGGATATATCACATATATCACCATACAAAGCAAGAAACTCTAAAAGCAATCAAAAGACAAACCGAGTGTTGTAGCATCTGCCAGTTATTGCTAAAGAGGTCACTCCCGGTAAAGGGATCTCGGCTCTTTCCTTATCGAATAAGGTGCGGGATTAATCACATATATCACCATGCAAAGCAATAACTGTATCTGCCCTTTTTGAAAATTTGATTCTACAATATCTTTTAGGTTTCTTTTACTTTCATTAATCATATTAATGAAGTCCCATCATTTAAGCTTCCTAAGCATCACAGAAGAAACGAAAATACAATGTACGCTTATGCCATCCGCATTCGCCACAATGTTCCGTTATGCACCGTTAGGTTACTTAACTAACGGCATACCGGGATGGGACTAGCACGGGTGGAAAACATAAGCAACGTCTAATATATATCTCATATATAATGTATATCCATTCGTCTCAGAATCCATAGTGATCATATCACAAAGCAGCAGAAGAAACATATGAAATATGGGATATACTAGGAGGTCCGTGTTTTATTTTGAGCCTATATAAAACACGGATTCCACGGTCGCGATGAATAGCCAAACCCATATCCCTAGATCCCTACGAGAGCGGCAAGCAACCCTACCAATTCTAGAGTTAGGAGACCCGGGCTCGACTCCTCGAGTTGGTCTCCTACTGGACTCTAGAACCCGGTTACTTATGCTCCCCTCCTTGGGTCTATCCTAATGCAGAAAAGTAAATAATATACATCAACGGTGACATCTTCCTCAACCCGGAAGTGCTCCAATAAAAGAATATTACATACATTGAATTTTACATGAATGAAAATAAAAACTCTCATCTCACATAAAACCCTCGGTTATTCAAAACGCGATGATCCAATATAATATATCACAGCAACACATAACATCACATGTCATCAATGTAAGTAAAGATGCATATCCCAATTGTCATTGACATATAGCAACGAAACCGACGATACACCACATATTACACTTACGGTCGTAGAAAAAACTAGACGATGTTAAACATTCCGATCGAATCAACAAACACCCATAATTACCTAAAAAGCTCAACACTTGAGCGTAGTTTAAAATTATTCAGCATATGCCACAATACCAATGGACCAGCCATAGAAGGGTCAACCAACGCCTCACATGTGGCACCGCTGAACCACCACAAACCCGAGGGTTTAGTGGCGGTTCTGACGGGCACATAATCGAGTTAAGGTTTTGTTCTTCTAGAGGGTTCATCGCATAACTTGCATTATGTTTGAATGCTTTTTAACTACGGAAAAAATCCAACACTTGGAAAATTTTCCGGCAAGGGTTAAAGCGGGTATTTGATATTCGATCGAACTTTTTAACACCGTCTAAAATAACCCGAAAACAGTTAGAATTATGACTACAAAACACTCCGAGTTGCCTTTGCAGTAAGTTAACATCACATGAAAAATTAGCAAAAACAAACAACACCTGAAACACCAAAATCCAGAGACCAGACCACAAAAAAAATTTTGAACCCAGAATTCCCCTACAGGGCCGGCCTGCTCGGATTTTGCTTGGGTGTGCTAGGCCAAAATCCGGCTGTTTGGGTTCAAACTTCTTTTATGTTTATCTAATGTCCCATATATCATTCTGTACTTGTTTGAAAAATTTTTAGAGCTCATTTAAAATTCGACAGAACGCAGGTTTTGATGTTTTAAGTTTCGGAGTAGTTTCGGTTTGGTAATCTTACACAATCCGTCTAATTCTCTAGCTAGGCTCTGATACCACTGTAGAGTTCCTATGAACGACAACAAGGTTTCAGGAGGCATCGTCCATGCCATTTTCAAAATTTTGCCGTTTTAAAGAACCCTAAACTAGAATCGTTAACTAGAGAATCATACGAAACCAAATGTAAACTACTTTACATCTAAGTGATAACAGAATACAACCTTTGTAGACCGGTCCTTCACTTCAATAGATCCTTGTAGTGGTCCCTTCACTGTGATCATGGTACTCCCGGACTCTTGCATGGCTTCTCAAGGTGTAAGGAACGGTCTTGCTTGAAGTCTTTGAGGCCGAAGATGATCTACGTCAAGGAGACACTAACTCAAGCTACTACTTCACTAATTGAGAGATTAGTGAAGCTAACACCCTATACTAAATTGTTAATCTAGTAGAGGATGATGAAATAGGAAGTGGGCTCACTTTAGTTTTATATTTCTCACAATATTTTCTCTCTTTAGAAAACCCTAGCAAGCTTTTGCTCAAGGAAGAAGAAGATGAGCTCAAGAGATGAGAATGAACTAATGAGGTGAGAGAAACAACCATGGGTGAGTTTGTATCATATATTAACTCATGTAGAGACATAACCATGGCTAAATTATAATGGTTAGGTTAATAAATATCTGTAGTAAAACAAAATTAGTGGACTAAGTCAATGCATCCACAAGCTTCATGAAGCTTCATGCATGTGAGCTATTATCCACTAATTTGGAATTACTTTAAATACTAAAACCTAATATTATAATTAGTATGTTGTAAGTCTCATACACCCATGTAGTGTGTATCAACAACTATGATACAAAAAGAACACAATTAATATATATCACATATATAATAAGTGTGCACATGTGAGAATAAATAAATGTTTAAGTGAGCTAATATTAGTTAATGTAAACTAGTATATCAAATATACAATAATACACTAGATTATCAAATCAACACTTGATTTAATAATCCGGCTATATCACATTTAACAGACTAATATTATATGTACCATCTTATCGAATCAACACTTGATTCGATAAACCGACTATATCGCATATAGCCGACCGATACAAATAATTGCGAGAATATAATACGGTGTCATATACTCGTATTAATCTCGGTCCTGCACATATCACGTATATGCTCCTACTTCATTTTGCCTGAGCCAGTAAAATCTCTATGTAAGACTTTAAAGACTCTTCAATACGCTGACAGTAGGTGATGATCACATCAAGCACCCACAAGCCGTCAGTGGTACTAGCTGGACGTAACGGCTATCCGGGTATTGAGTGATCAGAAGATCAACAAGCAAGCTCGTTCTAGCTCTTGTAAAGCCTGACAGTAACACTACTGTACAGTCCGGTCTCTTCGTCTGATATGTTGCATATCCAGTCTAGGGGTGGTAAACGTCAGACCCCAATAACCGATAAGTCATGCTGATATGAGGCTCATAACGGGTCGAGAAACTATTGATAACACTTACCAGTAAATCTCTAAATCAGCCATGGCTAGGGACTTCCCTGTTATGGCCAATCGAGTATAGAGCAATATCAACCCCCAATACCGGGAGAGACGAAACCCCTCCTATCGCTCATTGCCTCCATGTGACTCGGGACTGTACCCAAAAACCACCATTTTGCACGTGCTCTTGAACGTGGTAAGGTGGAAATCAAAGCACAGTGGGAATCACACAAGACTCTATGACGATCTTGGGTCTACAGACTAACCTGTACCAGTGTCACCAGAGAACTGCTATCTGACGTGAGGTATAATACCATCTAGGAGTTCTCGGCGAGTCCGTCCAGTGTACTCAGTCTTCACTAAACACCCGTATACCATCTCTGATGTCAAACACCAATGGATATGGGATCATCCATCGCCCATCTCATGGGTCGAGAAGCGTATACGCTAGTCTAATCTGGTATATCGATGCCCTGTCTCGATACACCCACGACTAGGAACATTAAAGGATAAACTTATGGACTACCATGGCCCCACTAGTATGATCTGCACCACAATCCTGGTAGTTGAGTACACATCCTAAGGGCTTTACCAATATATAACCATAAGACAATATCAAGAGACAAGTATACATGTTAAGATAAAGAGCAACCAGATAGCATACTATCATGTCGAGCAAGAAAGTCCTCTCTATATATGTCCAAGCATCCAATATAATATACATCATATGTACAATAATGGCCTTTAGGGCATACATACAACTAACAGTACCAAAATACGAATACCCAAGAGATAGAACAATACCACTAAAATAATACTATTATTAAATCAGTATTCGATTTAAGGAACCGGTTTAATGCTAAGCCTGCCAGTATTTATCAACCGTCCGATCGAAAATCTGAATAACACTAGAATATACATGTCAAAATATATACATGTAAATTATTAAATCAATACTTGATTTAATAATCCGGTTTAATCCTAAGCCGGCTAGTATTATCATTCGATCGGAACCTTGCTTGATCGAAAACCAAGATGACACTAGAATAGACATATCGAAATGTGTATATGTAAATTATCAAATCAATACTAAATTTAATAATCCGGCTTAATCTTGTAGGGTTCCTAGGCACACTCAAGAGGTTCCACAAGGCATCAACCATGCCAAATTCAAAAATTATGTGCCGAGAAGCCCTTAGCAAGATCGTTAACTAGAGTTTAGGCGAAACAACAAGTTACTAAACTACTTTAGTACTAAGTGAAAGGGGCTACAACCTTTGTAGATCCGGTCCTCCACTTCCTTAGCTCCGTGATGACGTCCCTCCGCTGCGATCATCGGATCCCGGACTCTAGCGATGGTTTCGTCGGAGAAATGAGCGGGCTAGGTCGTTGACTTCGATGCCGAAGATGATTTACGTCGAGGCGACTCAAACTCAAGCTCCACCTTCACTAGGTCATAAAACTTGTGAAGATAACACACTCTACTACATGGCAAGTGGTAGAGGATGAAGAAATAGGAAGTGGGTTCACTTTGGAATTGGATTTCTCACTTGGATTCATCACTTAGAAATTTTCAAGAAGAGTTTTCTTTTCTTCATGAAGAAGAAGAAGAAGATGAAAGAAAAAGAATTATTTCAAAATGAAAATCCAAGTGATTCTTATCATGTAGCAACCATGGGTGAGTTAACAAGTGTAGAGAATAAACTAGGGTTTAGGTAAATGGTTAGGTTAAGCATAAAAACAAAATGGTAGACTTATTCAAAGCTTCATGAAGCTTCAAGAGAAAAACAAAGAAAGCCACCATATTTGTTTTTGACAAAATGAATAAAGAAAATAAATAAAGATAACAAAACCCTAACCATTAACCTAAACATGGATTAAATCAAACATACACCCAAGTTTGCATGTATCATCAAACATGATATAATCAAGTGCACAAAAAATATATCACATATACTACTTGTGCACATCAAGTGAGAAAATCAATCTTAAGTGAACAAATACTAGTTAATGTAAAGTAATATATCAAATATATAATTATACATCAAATCATTAAATCAACACTTGATTTAATGATCCGGTCATATCGCATATAACCGACTAATATCAAGTGTATCAATATATCGAATCAACACTTGATCCGGTAACCCGGCTATATCATATATAACCGTCCAATGATACAAATCGCGAGAATAGAATACAGTATCACATACTGGTATTATTCTCGGTCCCACACATATCTCATATGCGCTCCTATTTCGTTTCGCTTGAGCCAGGAAACCTCTGTGTAGGACTCTAAAGACTCGTCAATACGCCGGCAGCAGGTGATGATCATATCAAACACCCACAAGCCGCAAGCGGTCTGCTAAACGTAACGGCCACCCGGGTATTGAGCAATCAGAAGATCAACGAGCAAGCCAGCTCACTCTCCTGTGAATCCAACCAGTAACACTTACCGTACAGTCCGGTCTGTTCGTCTGATATGTCGCATATCTTGCCTAGCGGTGGTAAACGTCAGACCCCAGTAGCTCGATAAGTCGTGTCGATATGAGGTCTATAACAGTTCGAGATTCTACTGGTAACACTTACCAGTAAATCTCAGCAACCCTAGCTAGGGATTTCCGGTTATAGCCAATCGAACACAGCGCAAGATCAACTCCCTATACCGGGAGAGACGAATCCCCTCCTATCACTCATTGCCTCCATATGATTCGGGACTGTACCCAAAAAACACCGTTTTGCACGCCCTCTTGGACGTGGTAAGGTGGAAATCAAAGCACAGTGGGAATCACACAAGACTCTATGACTATCTCGGGTCTACAGACTAATCTGTACCAGTGTCACCAGAGAACTGCCATCTGACGTAAGGTATAATACCATCTGGGAGTTCTCGGCGAGTCCGTCCAGTGTACCCAGTCTCCACTGAGCACCCGTATATCATCTCTGATGTCAAACACCAATGGATATGGGATCATCCATCGCCCATCTGTATGGGTCGAGAAGGTATACGCTAGTCTACTCTGGTATATCGATGCCCCGTTTCGATACACCCACGACTAGGGACCTTGAAGGATGTACTTATGGACTACTATGTCCCCACTAGTATGATCCGCATCATAGTCTAGGTAGTCAAGTACACATCCTAAGGGCTTTACCAACATGTAACAGAGAGACAATGAGTGTACACGTTAAGGTAAAGAGCAACCAGATAGCATACTATCATGTCGAGCAAGAAAGTTCTCCCTATATATGTCCAAGCATCCACTACAATATACATCCTATGTATAGCAATGGCCTCTAGGGTATACATATAACTGACAATCTTCCACTTGCACTAGGGCCATCTGATAGCAGTGGTTGTAGTATCTCATACTCAACCATCCCATAAAAGTCTCTCTCCGGGAAAAGGCCTTTGTGAGTGGATCCTCCGTGTTGTCCTCTGAGTCTACTCTCCTAACCTCGATCTCCTTGGAGATCAACCATCTCCATGATCAGGTGATGCTGCCTCAGAATATGTCTGGATCACTGATGGGACGGACGTTCCTTGGCATAAGCCATAACTCCATTGTCACACAATGGGAGGAACAAAGTTCATCTCATGAACAAATATACATCCAGACCGCCTCTTTGGTAGCATCTTAAGTAGCGATGTATCCAGCCTTTATCGTCTAGTTTGCCACGGTATCTAGCTTGGAACTCTTCCAACATACCATCCCTCTACTGAGTGTAAAAGACAATACCTGTGACTGACATTCAGTCGTCCTTATCACCCTGAAACCCTTCCTGTGATTCTCCCCAGGATCAATTGATACCATTTCACTACATCTAATGAGTATCCTAACATCCAATTAGATCTATCTCATAGATCCAAAACATAGGATTTAGTAGGTATCACTATGATCCTATATGGAGAATCCTTGTGATAAGTGGAGATTGACCGAGCGTAGCATAGGAAACTCCTTCCCTATCAAGAGTATGTCATCCACGTACTCTACGAGGATCACCACCATACTCCCTACTACCTTTTTGTTTATACAAGGTTCATCTACCATTTTGATGATGTCAAACTCTTTGACTAACACATCAAAACAGACGTTCCAACTCCGCGATGCTTGCTTTAATCTGTAAAGCAACTTGCACACGTTTCCGCTTCTCCCACTGTCTACGAAGCCCTCTGGCTGTGTACTTATAGACGCTCTCTTCTAAAACATCATTTTAGAAAAGCTGTCATGACACCCAACCACCAGATATCGTAGTCATGGTATGTAGCAATGTTAAGTAGGATCCGGATGGACTTAAGCATAGCCACTGGAAAAGGTTTCATCATTATTAGCCACAACTGGTCTACGATGCAAACCTTTAACAAGTCTAGCTTTGAAAGTCTTAACTTTTCCATATACACAAAGTAATCTTCTCAAGATATACTTGCTCCTGATAGGGATTTAACCCTTCAGATAAAGCAACCAAAGTCCATACTTTGTTGGTGTATAAGGATTCCATCTCAGATCACTAAGCATCCATCCATTCTTATAGAGTCTTACTCCTGATGGCCAGCTCGAAACTTGTTGGGTCATCATCTCATGATGCAATCCTCACTCCCACTGTCATAGAGAAACCGAAGTATCTCTCAGGTGGGTGAGAAACCCTCCTAGATCGGCGGAGAGGCTGAGGTTCGTTGGTAACTATTGAATCCTTTGGTTTTATCAAATCATCTGCTGTAGTTTGTATTCCTGGAACCTTTCCAGTTCTACATTACAGACCTTGCCTCGAGCTTGTCCGGATTTTGCTTTTAAACATAGCCCGGACAACCCCAAATCTTAACCAACTTAAGATATGGGCTCTTCCCTTTCCATATCACATATGAAGTGGTAGGCATCTGATTTGATTGAAACCCTATTCAATAGGCATGCAGCTTCTCAAGTGCATAAGTCCCAAAAGGAAATAGGTAACTCAGTAGTACTCATCATAGAGCACACCTTATCATATAGGGTGTGATTGCTCCGCCCCGATACACCGACGTGCTGTGGTGTATACGGAGGAGTAATGCTGAAAGAGAATCTCATTCTCCTTTAGAAAAGTCCAAGAATTCCGTGTTCAAGTATTCTCCTCCTTGATCACATCAAAGGACATAATACTTATACCCGTTTTGGTTCTCTACTTCTAACTTATATTCTGTGAATATCTCAAAAGGTTCGGACTTGTGTTTCAACAGGAACATATGTCTGAATCTAAAGAGATCATCAGAGAATGTAATGAAGTATAAAGAACCGGTCTTGGCATGTGTAGACAGGGGACCTTCATACATCAACATGTATCAATCCCAAGAGTTTACTAACTCTTTCTCTGTTTCCAGTAAACGGAGCTATGGTCATCTTATCTTTGTGACATGACTGGCAAGTTTCACAAGATGTAAATTCAAACTGATTTAAATATGCATCTATATGTAACTTCAGCTAGTCGGGTCGCATTGATATGACCTAGTCTACAATACCTCAAGAAGAATTCGTTCATTTCTGAACTCTTCCTCTTGTGTGTGTTCTGTATACTAGGAACTGTAGTTTGATTTAGAACGTCAATGCTTTTAGATAACGTGCCTGAACCGATCAACTTTTGATATAGAAAATGTTCAAAACATTATCCATCAATACAAAATTACATCTATCTCTACAAATAAAGAGACTGATATGATTTTGTATATCAGGTTCGGTATCTAATAACATTTGTTCAGAATCAATGTATTCTGGTAATACAGAGTGACAGTGACCAACAGACTTGGCTGCAACACTTGCACCGTTTTCTGTCTCATGAAACTTATCACCCGTCCTCAGTTCTCTACCTTTCTGTAGCCCATGTAACGGATTACATTAGCGGGATCCTGATCCGGTATCTAATACCTAGGACGTAGAGGACACTGAGAAACAATTCTATATAACTAACACACCCGAAGGAGATGCATCATATGCACTTTCTTCGTTTGGGCGGCAAAGGAATTCTGGTATTCCCCTATTTCTTGCTTTGTCTTATAACAATTATAAGTTGGAGCGGGACCAACGTTCCCCAGCTCAGTATAACAAGCGGGTTCGGTTAATACATCCATATTATTATCTTGATTAAGGCGTGATATGGTCGCTACCTGGAGAGAGAGAGAAGAAAACACTCAGCGTATGCTCTTGCAAGAATAGATTGGTTATTATTTTATCTAATCACGATGGCTCCCACTGTTTTTATCAAATCTTCCTTCAAACCCTAAAAGGAAAGACTAGCCGGGATTAATTACACGCTACAAGTTCGCCAATCTTTCAGCCAGGCCAGTGTCGGTACTTTGAGGGAGGTCCCCCGTGCTTTCGCACGAACCTAATTATAGTAAACCTCGTTTTCCCAGAGGCGTAACCTCGTTAACACCTTTCTAGACACCTACTTGATCGGCTAATTGTAATGTGTAAAACTCTCCCAAGAGTAACTCTTACTCCCAGCGGGTATCGGGATCCAACTATCTCATAGAAGGTATGCAATCTCATTGCAAATTTCAACACTTGAAATTCCCGATAATATTTTGCCCCAAACGATATATGACCTTGACAAGGTCAACAAACCATAGACCGTAAGTCAAGTTCAACCCGTCATTTCTTGATTGAATCAAACCCACCCGCACGACCCTTGACAAGGTCAACAAGGCCGTACGACTACCCTAAAACAATCTGCATCATATGCATAAGCAGATAAATACTGATTAGCTACCGCACACTGCGCCTTGACAAGGTCAACAAACGCCGCACGAATACTAAGCAGGACTTATCTGAAATGACGGAGGGCTACGACAGGTTTTTCTGAAAACCTATTGCGTAATGAACTTGATATCGTTGTAGAATCAAATGATTTTAAAATGGAGTGTTTTTGAGGCTTTTTCTAATTTTGCTAAAGGGGTCACTCCCGGTGAAGGGATCGTCGGCCCTTTCCTCATCGAATAAGGTGCATGATATATCATATATACTACTATACAAAGCAAGAACTGTAGCTACCTGTTTTTGAAAATTCGATTCCACAACATCTTTAGGTTTCTTTTTCTTTCATTAATCATATTAATGAAGTCCCATCATTTAAGTCACCTAAACATCACAGATAAATACGACGTACATTTATGCCATCCGCATTCGCCTCGATGTCCCCTCGTGCACCGTTAGGTTAGGTAACTAATGACAGAGCAGGGCAGGGCTAGCGCGGGTGTAAAACATATGTAACGTCTATAATATATCATATATACTATATATAATATCTATCTGAACATATCACATGATCACATCACAGATATCGCAGCAGAAGAATCATATATGAAATATTGGATACACTAGGACGTCCGTGTTTTCAATACGAGCCTGTATAAAACACGGATTCCACGGTCGCGATGAATAGCCAAACCCACACCCCTAGACCCCTATGAGAGCGGCAAGCAACCCTACCAATTCTAGAGTTAGGAGACCCGGACTCGACTCCTCGAGTTGGTCTCCTACTGGACTCCAGAACCCGGTTACTTGTGCCCTCCTCCTTGGGTCCGTCCTAGTGCGGAAAAATAAATAATATACAAAAGGTGACATCTTCCACAACCTGGAAGTGCCCCAATAAAAGAATATTACATACAAGTTTTTACATGAATGAAAATGAAAAACACTCATCTCACATAAAAACCCCCGGCTATTCAAACACGACGATCCAATATAACATATCCAGCAACACATAATATCACATGTCATCAACGTAAGTAAATATGCCCATCCCAATTGTCGTTGACATATAGCAACGAAACCGGCGATATCACATATTACACTTACGGTCACAGAAAAGAAAGTGTAAAACTACAACAGTTGGAATCCGCAACCCCTTTAGACATCACATGCCTAACCAAATGAATTCCTTAGACATCGCATACCTAACAATTATAAACCCCGCATTTTAGTCTCTATATCGAAAATACTTTTCAATATCTAGTCGGGCAATTCAACAAGATTCCCGATATACTGATCGAATGCTCGTCGCAAACTTTATTAGGCGGCCGCACCCCCGATGCCGTCGACGAAGTGCACCAAGGCGGAACACCGCCGCCGCGAGCACCCGAACGGATGCTTTCGGTGACGGGGTTCTCCTACAGTCACTTGGTCGGGGCTATGGGGCGTGGTTGTCTATTAAGTTTACCCGGCGAATATCCGCGTACGCTACGTGATTGTGACGGACTTTTGATCGCATCAAAATTCCGTGGCAACCGATCAAGTGAGACTAAAGTGCTATGTTTATAACATTTATATTAGTTATCTCATAACTACTTGTGGATTCCAAATATTGTATCACATTCCAGATAAATAGAAAATGTTAAACTTTCCGATCGAACTATCAAACACCCAAGTTTTCCCGAAACAGCTCAACACATGAAATAAGTTTAAAAACATCCATTTCATGCCACAGTACCAACGGTCCAGCCGTAGAAGGGTCAAGCCAACGCTCACATGTGGCACGCCGTACTGCCCCAAACCCTAAGGTTCAAAGGGCAGTTCAAGACGGTCACATAATCGAGTTAAGGTTTGTTGTCTTTTAGAGGGTGCATCGCGTTACTTGCACTACTTCGAACGTTATTAAACTACGGAAAAATCCAACAATTGGAAATTTCCCGGCAGGGGAAAAATTGGGTATTTATATCCGGTCGAACTTTTTAACATATTCTAAATTACCCGGAAAAACACATAGACGCAGTTAAAGATTCCGATCGAATCATCGAATCCCTAATACAACCCAGAAAACTCAACTGTTGAGTATATTTAAAAGCACCCAGAAACATCAGGAATCACATACGGGGGAAACTGTACAAAATTGAAACCCTAACTCTTTAATTTAGCCGCGGAACCGCCGCCAATGGCATGTCATTGCCGCGGTTCCGCGGCCGTTTGAATGAGTTAGAGTCTCGTTTTCTACAGTTAACCTTATATTTACCTGCACTATTTTCTGAGTATTTTTAATTCACAAAATTCCACAGATTTGAAAAATGTACAGAGAGGGTTAATAGATTAGGGTTTCGGGTTCGATCGGACTTCTAACATCGTCTACGCTTCGCCTAAGGCTCTAGCTAGGCTCTGATACCACTGTAGGGTTCCTAAGCACACTCAAGAGGTTCCACAAGGCATCAACCATGCCAAATTCAAAAATTATGTGCCGAGAAACCCTTAGCAAGATCGTTAACTAGAGTTTAGGCGAAACAACAAGCTACTAAACTACTTTAGTACTAAGTGAAAGAGGCTACAACCTTTGTAGATCCGGTCCTCCACTTCCTTAGCTTCGTGATGACGTCCCTCCGCTGCGATCATCGGATCCCGGACTCTAGCGATGGTTTCGTTGGAGAAATGAGCGGGCTAGGTCGTTGACTTCGATGCCGAAGATGATCTACGTCGAGGCGACTCAAACTCAAGCTCCACCTTCACTAGGTCATAAAACTTGTGAAGATAACACACTCTACTACATGGCAATTGGTAGAGTATGAAGAAATAGGAAGTGGGTTCACTTTGGAATTGGATTTCTCACTTGGATTCATCACTTAGAAATTTTCAAGAAGAGTTTTCTTTTCTTCATGAAGAAGAAGAAGAAGATGAAAGAAAAAGAATTATTTCAAAATGAAAATCCAAGTGATTCTTATCATATAGCAACCATGGGTGAGTTAACAAGTGTAGAGAATAAACTAGGGTTTAGGTAAATGGTTATGTTAAGCATAAAAGCAAAATGGTAGACTTATTCAAAGCTTCATGAAGCTTCAAGAGAAAAACAAAGAAAGCCACCATATTTGTTTTTGCCAAAATGAATAAAGAAAATAAATAAAGATAACAAAACCCTAACCATTAACCTAAACATGGATTAAATCAAACATACACCCAAGTTTGCATGTATCATCAAACATGATACAATCAAGTGCACAAAAAATATATCACATATACTACTTGTGCACATCAAGTGAGAAAATCAATCTTAAGTGAACAAATACTAGTTAATGTAAAGTAATATATCAAATATATAATTATACATCAAATCATTAAATCAACACTTGATTTAATGATCCGGTCATATCGCATATAACCGACTAATATCAAGTGTATCAATGTATCGAATCAACACTTGATCCGGTAACCGGGCTATATCATATATAACCGTCCAATGATACAAATCGCGAGAATAGAATACAGTATCACATACTGGTATTATTCTCGGTCCCGCACATATCTCATATGCGCTCCTATTTCGTTTCGCTTGAGCCAGAAAACCTCTGTGTAGGACTCTAAAGACTCGTCAATACGCCGGCAGCAGGTGATGATCATATCAAACACCCACAAGCCGCAAGCGGTCTGCTAAACTTAACGGCCACCCGGGTATTGAGCGATCAGAAGATCAACGAGCAATCCCGCTCATACTCCTGTGAATCCAACCAGTAACACTTACCGTACAGTCCGGTCTGTTCGTCTGATATGTCGCATATCTTGCCTAGGGGTGGTAAACGTCAGACCCCAGTAGCTCGATAAGTCGTGTCGATATAAGGTCTATAACAGTTCGAGATTCTACTGGTAACACTTACCAGTAAATCTCAGCAACCCTGGCCAGGGATTTCCGGTTATAGCCAATCGAACACAGCGCAACATCAACTCCCTATACCGGGAGAGACGAATCCCCTCCTATCGCTCATTGCCTCCATGTGATTCGGGACTGTACCCAAAAAACACCGTTTTGCATGCCCTCTTGGACGTGGTAAGGTGGAAATCAAAGCACAGTGGGAATCACACAAGACTCTATGACGATCTCGGGTCTACAGACTAACCTGTACCAGTGTCACCAGAGAACTGCCATCTAACGTAAGGTATAATACCATCTGGGAGTTCTCGGCGAGTCCGTCCAGTGTACCCAGTCTCCACTGAGCACCCGTATATCATCTCTGATGTCAAACACCAATGGATATGGGATCATCCATCGCCCATCTGTATGGGTCGAGAAGGTATACGCTAGTCTACTCTGGTATATCGATGCCCCGTCTCGATACACCCACGACTAGGGACCTTGAAGGATGTACTTATGGACTATCATATCCCTAGTAGTATGATCCGCATCATAGTCTAGGTAGTCAAGTACACATTCTAAGGGCTTTATCAACATGTAACAGAGAGACAATGAGTGTACACGTTAAGGTAAAGAGCAACCAGATAACATACTATCATGTCGAGCAAGAAAGTCCTCCCTATATATGTCCAAGCATCCACTACAATATACATCCTATGTATAGCAATGGCCTCTAGGGCATACATATAACTAACAAATCCCAAGCCGGTTAGTATTATCATTCGATCGAAACCCTGCACGTATAAACATACGGCCACCACATCGTTTTTCCTGAATCAGAGAAACCCTCTGTGTGGGATTCTAAAAACTTGACAGTATGCTGGCAGTGGGTTTAACCATAATCACGTCAGCGGCCCTAGCTGTACGTAACGGCTACCCATGTACCTGTAAAAAAGAAGGCCGACGAGCAAGCTCATCCGGACCCCTACAGAGCCCATCCATGAAAATCTTCTTACAGTTCAGTCTTTTGGTCTAAGATGATCGCATACCGGGTGGTAAATGTCAAACCCCTACTAACCTGATAAGTCTTGTCGATTTGGCTCAGGACCAATATGAGAAACATCTAACCATCAGTAAATCTCAACTACCTTGGCTAAGGTCTTATGATTCTGGTCAATTGGACACAATGCGATATTAACTCCCACTACCAGGAGAGACGAATCCTTGACAATCACTCACTGCCTCCATGTGGCTCGGGACTGTACCCAAACAAAACCTGTTTGCACGACTCAGTAGAGCCGTGGTAGGGTAGTGGTCAAAGCACAGTGGAAACTCACACGAGACAAATGATGATCTCAGGTCCTAAGACTAACATGTACTCATGTCACATGAGAACCGCTATCTGACGATAGTTATAATACCATTTAGAGGTTCTCGGTGAGTTTGTCCAGTGTACTCACCCCCAGCGAGCACCTGTATACAATCTTAGATGATCACACCAATGGCTATGGGACCAACCACCGTCCCTCGTCGGGGTCTAGAAATGTATACACAAGTCTACTTTGGTGTATCGATTCCCGGTCTCGATACTCCTGCTGTTGGGGTCAAAAATTACATCCCGGTTGACCAAGTCAAAGTCAGTCAACCCCCAGCCAAGCGGGTCTAAGCTTGAGCGAAGTGGGCCCAAGCCTAAGTCAAGACCAAGAATGGAAGGGGCCGGCTCCATGCCAAGAATGAAGCAATAAATTATTTCAATGCAATTTTTTAGAAATAAATGTATGAAAAATGGTTAGAAAGCCAAAATTTTGTAAAGCCCATAGCTTATGTGCAAAAAGAAATAAGCAGATAAGGTATGTGGTGGCACAAATGCCATTTGGCAAAGCCCAAGGAGCTATATGTAAAGTGTGTAGCCTATAAAGGCAAACATGATGAAAAAATCAACAAGAACTTTTCATTCTCTTTAAAAGTTAGGGTTCTGTGTCTCTTTCTCTTTCCTCAAGGTTCTAAACCTTTTTCTCTTTTCTGAATTAAATCAAGAGTTTAATTCTTCCTTTTCCCAAAAAAAAATAGTTTTTCATCATAAAACTCTTGAAGGGGAACTCGGATCTACCATCAAATCTCCAAAAGGGAAGATTTTTAAGTCTCACCCCCTTTTTTCTCCAAGATCCAGCCAACAGAGAAGAGGAAGAAGGAGACCCATCTCCAAAAATCCCACTTTGGGAAGATCCAAGGCTCAAAAGAAAATCCAGGACTAGAAGAAAGGGGTCCCCTTTGATCATCTCCGAAGATTTTTAAGAGTTCAACTCCATTCAAAATTTCTTAGAGTCTAATTCCACAAATAAAATCCTTTTAGGAGTTTAATTCCATTCAAAATCTTTTGGAGTCTAACTCCACAAATATTTTTTTGGGAATTTAACTCCACTCAAAATCCTTTTGGGAGTTTAACTCCATAAACATAAAGATCCTCCTTTTTTCCTGAGAGTTTCCAAAGTCCCTCGGAGTTTAACTCCTAATCCCGGGGCTAAGCCCCCTCGGGTGCGTAAGGCGCTGGGGTCCAGCGCTCACGCGTTCTTAGGACGTTACTCATCTTTTTTCCACACACTCCACATTCAAAATACGTCCCCCGTTAGAATTTTTTTTAGTGGGAAGTGTATGGGGAAAAGAGGGGTGAGTAGTATCCTAAGGACGCGTGGGAGCTGGGCGCCAGTGGTTCACGTGCCTGGTGCGCGGGCGCTGAACGCTCGTGGGCCATGTGCAAGGGGAAAGGACGCTGGGCGCTAGTGCCTCATGCGTCCGGCCCGTGGACGCTGGGCGTCTGCAGGAAAGGGGGGCTTAGCCCCGGGATTATGAGTTAAACTCCTAAGGGTCTTTGGAAACTCCCAGAAAAAGGGAGGATTTTTATCTTTATGGAGTTAAATTCCTAAAAGGATTTTGACTAGAGTTAAACTCTCTAAAGAATTTTGAATGGAGTTAAACTCCCAAAAGAATTTTATTTATGGAGTTAAACTCCAAAAGATTTTGATACATGGAGTTGAACTCCCAAAAATCTTCAGAGATGGTCAAAAGGGACCCCTTTCTTCTTCCTTGAGCCCCGGATGTTCTCTTGAGCCTTGGATCTTTCCAAAGTGGTACTTTTGAAGATGGATCTCCTTTTTCCTCCTCTCAGTTGGCTGGATCTTGGAGAAAAAGGGGGGTGAGACTTAAAAATCTCCCATTTTGGTGATTTGATGGTGGATCTGAGCCCCCCTTCGTGGGTTTTATGGTGAAAAACTATTTCTTTTTAGGAAAAAAAGAGTTAAACTCTTGATTTAATTCAAGTAAAAGGAAGAAGGTTTAGAACCTTGAAGGAGGAGGATGCACAGAACCCTAATTTTTTTTGAGAGAGTGAAAGTTGTTCTTTATTTTCTCATCATGTTTGTCTTTATAGGCTACATACTTTACATATAGCCCCTAGGGCTTTTCCAAATGGCACTTGTGCCTCCCCATACCTCATGTGGTTATTATTTTTGCACATAAGCCATGGGGTTTACAAAATTTTGGCTTTTTTCCCATGTTCCATACATTTATTTCTAAAAACAACATTAAACTAATTTATGGCTTCATTCTTTTTGTCATGAGGCCGGTCCCTTCCATGCTCGGTCTTGACCTGGGTTTAGGCCCACTTGGCTTGGGCTCAGGCCCACTTGACTTGGGGTTGACTTTGATTTTGACTTGGTCAAGCGAGGTGTAATTTTTGACCCCAACAACGACCATGATCTGCCCGATCGTCATCTTTCTGGCTTCAAGTTAGTCGGCTTGCCCCCTATCTGCTTGACGTTTGTCTCGCAGGTATTTTGCCAAGTGATCGGAGCGAATCAGCTCCTCGATGTAGTCGTGTAGCTGTTTATAATCCTCGGTTGGGTGCCCTTGCGTCCGATGATAGGCACAATATTGGCCGCGGAGTCACTTGCCTGGCTTTCGTGTCATCGGTGGCAGCTTGAAGAATCTTGCCTCCTCTAGTAGCTCGGCCTGTGAGACATTGAGAGGTGTGTACTCGCAAAACCTCGATGTATAAGGTTTCGACCGATCTGCCTTCTTGTCTTCTTTCAGGTCCCTTTTCTTTTGGTTTGTTCGGTATCCTTGGGAAAGGTGAGTGTTAATCTCGGATTAGAGTTGGATTTCCCGCTCGGTCCAGACCTTTACCTCGGACAGGGTCTTGTTGCGCCACGGCAGCGCCCCGGCCGTCTATCCGAGGCCAAAATGCGGAATCAAAATTTTCTTAACTTTTAAACTGGCGCTACCGCGGACAATATACCCGGATCGAAACCATTAACCTATACTAGCTAACTAGAGATGGGGTGAGAGATGTACCGAGTGATCCGAGTCCTCCGGTCTTCTCGTCGTCGTCCCGATCTCCCGCGGAAACTCCGGTTGTCGCATCCTTGCCGGAAGGGCACCACATCGTCTGCATCTTTTACGGGCTCCCACCTCAATACCGAGGCAACTCGGGCACGAAGCTGGCTAGTCGACGTGCCCAAGGTTTGCTGTAGAATGTAGTGTAGATGATGCTTGTCTCATTTGGGGTTTGTAGTTGCCTTGATGGAGGAATAAGGTTATGAAAAAATGGTGCTTTCATTTTTCCAAAACTAGAAGAATGAGATGAAGAAATATGTGCCACACTAAAAAGGAAATTTCTCTCATCCTCCAACTAAATTGGCCGGCCATCCTCATAGGAAATGGTGGAGGGAAAAGCATTTGTAGCATGAAGGGAGGTGATGGTAGGAGAAGAGAAAAGGGTGACCATAAACAAACATTATCATCACAACTTACATCCAAACCATACCCTCTCAAATCACAATTAATGCAAGTGATGGAGCAAAAGAAATGATGCTATCATAATCAAAGCATTTGCAAGAAACCCCTTCCACAATGTGTTATTTGCACAATTGCAAATAACCCCCTCCATCGGAAAAGTCCGGCCGGGAAAGAACAAAGGAAAACCGGCCGGAACGGAATGCAAACTGGCAACTCCAGAAAACTGGTCCCGTAATAAATTACAGGAAAACCCCGATACTGTGCATACACACCTGCATCTGTATTCCGTCCGGATACAAATGCAAAGAGACAAAATCTACACTGTACTAAACTAGGACCGGCTTAAACCAAAGCCGGCTAGTAATATCCGTTCGATCCTAATCCGTGCAATACCGCACGTATCGGATCGAACCCTGCCATATAACCATACGGCCACTAGTACAAACCGTCCGATCCTGATCCGTGCAATACCGCACGTATCTGATCGGACCCTGCCATATCTCCATACGGCCTCTACAGCATTTCGCCCGAAAGCTGAGTAACTGAATGTGTGGTGGACTCTAAAGACTCGTCAATACTATGGCTGTGGATTTAACCACTAGCACGTCAGAGGTATTAGCCAATACGTAACGGGCCACCAGCTATTGACCAAAAGGGACGTCGATGAGCGAACTCATCCTGACACCCTACTGAGCCTGTCAGTGACAATATCCGTACAGTCCGGTCCGTTCGTCTATGAGCATCGCATGGCGGGCCTAGGGGGTTGGTAAAAGTCAGACCCCCAAAGGCGGTACAGGTCGTGTCGGAGTGTAGCCCAGAACGCCCTGAGATACTACCGGAATACCTACCAGTAAATCTCCTGCCTCGGCCGAGGGCTTTGCGTAATGGCTCTCCTAGACACAGCGCGACCTCACCCCCAATACCGGGAGAGACGAACCCCTGAAGATCCGCTCACTGCCTCCATGTGGCTCGGCACTGTACCCAACTAAAACCTGTTTGCACGACTCCTTTGAGCCGTGGTAGGGTAGTAATCAAAGCACAGTGGGAACTCACACGAGACAAATGACGATCTCAGGTCGATGAACTAACCTGTACACATGTCACCTGGGAACTGCCCTCTGACGTCTGGTATAATCCCAACTAGCAGGTTCCCGGCGAGTCCTGTCCGGTGTACTCATAACCCAATGAGCACCTGTATACATCTTAGGTGAACCAACTGACACCAGTGGCTTGTGAGACCGGCCACCGCCCCTCGTCGGGATCTCGACTGTATACACTAGTCTATTAATGGAGTATCGATGCCCAGTCTCGAAACTCCCACGACTAGGGACTATTTAAGGATGTGCTTATAGACCCCAGCTCCTACGTATATGATCGCCATCATACTGCTGGTCGTCAAGCAAGAATCCTAGGGGCTCTATCAACGTGTAATAGCGACCTGTAAGGTCACCTGAAGCAGTACACGATGATAAAGATAAACCAGATAGCATACTATCATCTCGAGTAAGACTGTTCTACCGGGATAGGTCCTCCCTCAATCATTGCAATCACGTGCCTGTGATCCAATAATTGACTCTGAGGGCACTATCTCCAACAATCTCCCACTTGCACTCAAGGCTAATTATTGCGATGTCGCATACTCACAGCCCGTGTGATACCGAACACCCAACTCCTCTACTAGTCAGTCGTACAAAGCCTGTTTGCGAAACTATTGCGTTCGAGGAAAAGCCTCAGTGAGTGGATCCGCCTAGATGTTTCTTTCTATTTCTCTCTATATCTCAAGTTCGCGGAGAAAACCATCTCCCGAAATGAGCAATACCTGTCTTGGAATGTCTGGATGTCTGATGGGACCTAGTTCATAAATGAACTCCAAATCCAAACTTCTTAGACTGTATCGTCAACTGAACTTAATCAGTATCCTGCGCCATGCCTCCCTCAGTATCTGCCTGGATCAGCTGTCCAGAATACTGTCCCTCGTCAGAGGGAGAATTATAACTCTGACAACCTCCTTGTCGTCCATGTCACCTTGGAAGCCTGGAGTGATAACCGTCTCCTAAAGGAGGCAGCCGTTATCATATCCCTAGAACATTCACTTATGTTCTAAAACTGCTTCCGACTGTTCCTCCAGGATTGGATCAATATCAACTTATTGCATCTAGTGCAAGAACAACATCTGGTGTGGTACTTGACATCTCATGATTGACTCAATTGCCTAAGCAAGTGATCTGCCAATCATGCACATCCCTCTCTACTTTAGTCTATAAGACACCTTTAGAGAGGGTGACTCCATTACCTGCAGGTACACTACCATGCCAGGAGTCGTCCATTCTAAATACTCTTAGAATGCTGTCAAAGTACCCTGATTGGGAAACCACCCAAATCTAGATCTAAAACCATAGATCTAGTAACCAGTATGTCTGATATAATGTCCAAGTCCCATGTGGAGAAAACACTGTGTGACTACCAAAGTATAACCGATCGTAGTATAGGAATATCACTTCCTACTACCTTCTCAACAGATTCATCCCCTATTCTGATGACGTCAAACCTATGACTGTCACATCAGAAATAGATGATCTATCTCCGCTATATCTGCTTTAGTCTATAGACATAAGCCTGATGTCCACCAATGCTTCCGCTGCTCCCACTGACTACGACAACCCTCTAGCAGAGTCATATAGACGTGCACTTCTAAAGCTAGTTTAGAACGACGCTATACTCATCCTGCTGCCGGGTCTCGCAGTCTGGAACAACAACAATGGCAAGTGTGGGTAAACAAGAACTTCCCTGTCACCGTCCTTGAGGCTACCGGAGTACCTCTCGGGTGTCTGAAGTTACCCACCTTATCTGCGGAGTGGCCAATGGAATGTCAAAACAGATTGAATCTTTAGGTTCCTTATCAAATCTTCAGTAATCATTTGCGGTTCTGGAATCACTTCCAGTTCTACCATACTCCCACTACTGTTTTTGAAAAATAACCATTTCCTTTTAAAATGTGGCGAGTTAAGAACAATATCACTATTGATCTTCCAGATGGTAGAAAATCAACCCTCGTCATAGCCTGGGTCAACCCACAAACAGCCATTACAGAAACGTGTCTTGAGTTGTCTAGTGTCTGGTTTTAAGCATAAGCCGGACAACTCCCCGTACCTTAACAATGTTAAGATATGAACTGTACTATATCCAATATAGAACCAGATGCACTGATTTAATTGAACCAGATTCAAATCATGCAGCTGTCTCCAGTGCATGTCAACTAAATGGAGAGAGGCCGATCAGCGTTACTCAACTTAGGAATGCTTCCAATTATGAGTAACCTGAAAGAGAAGCAATTTCTCTTTATCATTACTATCAACTGAATACCATACACAAGTATCTATATCTTCGATCACTTTGAAGAATCCCGATACTTGCTACACCTGGTTCTCTACTCTATTCAAATACCTATAACTCCTCAAAACTTAGACCCTGTGTTTCTACGAAACACATGTCTAAGAACTAGAGAAGTTAAAAGTAAACAGAATATAGTATGAGGACCAACCCCTCTGTCCTAATGGACACTGGACAACATACAATACTCTGTATAAGTCCGCCGAGTCTAACAACTCTTTCACTGTGTGTCGTAGGTTGAAAACTGTACTTATGGTTAAGAAGAATTACACCGCTGTTTAATGCTCCTTACCTAACCATCCACTGATATAGGTAAATGTCATCGACATAATATCAAAAGGTATATCTCACTCTATGAAAAATAGACGTACAGATATATCAATTTGAAATTGGTGCACAACAGCGGATATTCAAAACCAAACATTTGCCGACCGGCAAACAGCCCAGGTGATCTCCTCAAATATCACCGATTACAACGAATCCCGATATAATGAGGATGATCACCCTATTCCCAATAACTTACTCCCACTCATCATCTGTAAAACCATACAGATGTGAGAATCAAACCTGGTAAATACATACCCTGGAGCAAGTGTTTAATCGGGAAATCAGTTTTCTTTTAACATTACACAGTTGAACTGAAACATTGAAATGTTTCGATGGGGTATCCTGGTATTCCTAGTAATGCCTCTACCATTATCCAGATTCACAACTGTAACCGTATATCTCTTTGCCATCTGTCCAAATCCCTTTATATGTCTTTAGTCATTACCGTCTGCACACCCCTTTAGGCCAAATGGTTTTCTTCCTTCCCTACCGTTCGGCACCAGCCTATGGTTTGGAAGAAGACTATCCAATAAGCATAATGGGTGTACTGTCCTAATCCTAGGAGCACTCGCAATGCGAGAGAAGGTGAAGATAAAAGACAACCGAATAAACCTTATTCCTATTTCTCCTGGACCAGAATCCATCCCCGAACTGGAACAAGTTCCTTTCGAGTTCGTATATAACCATACGATGGAGTATCCAAATAAACTGTGGATCTTCGCAGTGATACGGAGTGTCCTGGAGAAATACAAAGGTGATTTAGGTTTGGCGAAGATATACTCGGTTTGGTCGTGAATAGCAGTCGCAATTTACTTTGCCCTCTTACTAATCCCTTGCTTTGTCTTAACTTAATACCTTCTGCACACCATCGTTATGCTAATAGGTTTTCTTCATTCCCCACCGTTCGGCACCAGCCTAAGGTTTGGAAGAAGACTATCCAATTTGCATAATAGGTGTACTATCTCCTAAACCAAGGAGTACTCGCAATGAGAGAAGGTGAAAAGAAAAGACAACTGAATAATCCTATTCGTTTTCTCCAGAACCAGAAACCATCCTTGAAGTCCTTCGAGTTCGTATATAACCATACGATGGTTTTGTCCAATGGAAGTGGACGTTCGTAGTAATATGGGGTGTCCTGGAGAAAAGGGTATAAGTAGGAGTGGCAATGAGGTTTGCAACTCTGACAATCCAAAAGCCAGTGTTAAGAAGGTTCGGTCAACTTGGTCACTGAGTCATAGTCCAGGGTCGGGTCAATGGTCGCTGCCAGAGAGAGAGAAAAGAAACACTCGGCGTGCACTCTAACCTAGATCAGAATGGTTATCACTTTATCTAATCAGGAAACCTCCCACTGTAACCTCAAAATCTTCCCCAAACCTGAAAGAAGAATTAGTCGGGGTCACCCGAGGAGTAAACCAACTCATCAGTGGGAATCGGGATCCAACTATCATCGCATGATAACTTGACGGAATCCACTCAAGTCACCACACTCCAGAAGGTATGCGCATATCTGGCAAGTTTCAGTTCTTTTGAAACTCCCGATGTGATTTTTACCCCTAGGACCCAAGTGACCTTGACACAGTCAACAAATCAAAGAGTCCTAGTCAAGTTCAGCCCGTCATTATCCTGGATTGCATTAAACCCACCCGTACGAGCCCTTGACACAGTCAACAAGGCCGCACGACTGTCCTAACCAATCCCATTAATATGCTGCAAACAAACACTACTTAGCTACCGCACACTACGCCTTGACACAGTCAACAAACGCAGCACGAATACTAAGTAATACTTGTAAGAAATGACGGAGGGCTACGACTGGTTTTTGGCGAAAAACCTTTAACGTAATGAACTTGATATCGTTGAAGGAACTGAATAGCCTTTTATAAAAAATATAGTGACGAAAACCTTTACTAAAGAGGTCACTCCCGGTGAAGGGATCTCGGCTCTTTCCCCGTCGACTGAGGAGCAGGATATTCCAAATGAATACCACGATGCAAAACAAAAGTGAACGTCCTTGCAATAACAGCTTTTTGAAAAATGTTCCAACAACATCAGAATAGGTTTGTTTTAACTTGCATTGATCCGAATCAATGCAGTCCCATCAATTGATCACACCACAAAGAACGAAAATATACTGACGTACGTATATGCCATCCGCATTCGCTACTGGGTCCCGTCATCACCCGTTAGGTTAGCTAACTAATGGCAGAGCGGGGACTGGACTAGCGCGGATGAAAAACATATACAACATCTACTAATATATATATACCAATATATAGTATTTCGCTCAAGGCGTGATAAAATGCAACATCATAGAAATATGCAGCATCACAGAACAATACAGATATCTGGAAGCCCCGGCTTTCACAGAGCCGCTGCTGAAACCCGACGTTCCCCTGGTCGTGTGGATAGCCTGTGCAATGAAACCTTAGACCCCTACGGGCGCGGCAAGTTACCCGCCAAAACCTGAAGCGAGGCAGCCCCCTTCAGCACCGTGAATGGACCACCCAGCACTTCACGGAATCCGGTAACTTGGGCACCCCTCCTGGGTCTACCTGTACCCCCTACGAGTGCGGCGAATAGCCCGCCAATTCCAGACTGAAGCCCCCTCCGTCCCAATGCCATGAGATGCGGGCCCGTTGCCCTCTAGAACCCGGCTATCCGTGCACCCCTCCGCGGGGTAATCCTAGTACAGAAAGTAAAATATACATACAACGGGTACATCGACCGCAACCAGGTCGTGCCCCAAAAGAATAATACAAACAGGCAGTGACGGCAGTCCACATGTCGGACGTTCGCCCCGCAATATCAAATGTACATATAAAACAAAACAGTACTAGCATTGCATCTAGGCTATCCCCCACGACCGATCCGCAACAACACAGCATAAACATAGAACATCAACGTGAAAGTCACGTTCGCAAATCCGTCTAACCGGGCTATAGCAGTTAGACCGGATTTACCGATCGAGTGACATTCACGGTCGCAGATATAATGTAAATACTGTGAAATAATGTGTTAAAAATATCCGATCAATCAAAAAATTAACAAGTGGGCCCCCAAGCAATACTGTAGCACTCACAGAAATTCTGGGCCCAATTTTAATATTCCAAAACCCCTATTTTTAGCCCACAAGCCCACTGGGAAAAATTGATGACATGATCCCTCATTCATGCGGCGGATCCGCGGCCTCCACAGTGGTAATGGCCGCGGATCCGCGGTCGTACGGAGGGATCGTGTTGTCGAATTTTTCCAGTGTTCTTAGAACTCCCTGCACATCATTCTGAGACAACCTGAAAAATTTTTCGAGACCAAAAAATTTCAACAGAAACTGATGCTAACAAAAATGTAGTTTTTGGAATTTTGGTCGATCGGAAATGCAAAACACATTAGAACAAGCTAGACAAGGTTAATGGCGTGGCTCTGATACCATGTTGCGCCACGGCAGCGCCCCGGCCGTCTATCCGAGGCCAAAATGCGGAATCAAAATTTTCTTAACTTTTAAACTGGCGCTACCGCGGACAATATACCCGGATCGAAACCATTAACCTATACTAGCTAACTAGAGATGGGGTGAGAGATGTACCGAATGATCCGAGTCCTCCGGTCTTCTCGTCGTCGTCCCGATCTCCCGCGGAAACTCCGGTTGTCGCATCCTTGCCAGAAGGGCACCACATCGTCTGCATCTTTTACGGGCTCCCACCTCAATACCGAGGCAACTCGGGCACGAAGCTGGCTAGTCGACGTGCCCAAGGTTTGCTGTAGAATGTAGTGTAGATGATGCTTGTCTCATTTGGGGTTTGTAGTTGCCTTGATGGAGGAATAAGGTTATGAAAAAATGGTGCTTTCATTTTTCCAAAACTAGAAGAATGAGATGAAGAAATATGTGTCACACTAAAAAGGAAATTTCTCTCATCCTCCAACTAAATTGGCCGGCCATCCTCATAGGAAATGGTGGAGGGAAAAGCATTTGTAGCATGAAGGGAGGTGATGGTAGGAGAAGAGAAAAGGGTGACCATAAACAAACATTATCATCACAACTTACATCCAAACCATACCCTCTCAAATCACAATTAATGCAAGTGATGGAGCAAAAGAAATGATGCTATCATAATCAAAGCATTTGCAAGAAACCCCTTCCACAATGTGTTATTTGCACAATTGCAAATAACCCCCTCCATCGGAAAAGTCCGGCCGGGAAAGAACAAAGGAAAACCGGCCGGAACGGAATGCAAACTGGCAACTCCAGAAAACTGGTCCCGTAATAAATTACAGGAAAACCCTGATACTGTGCATACACACCTGCATCTGTATTCCGTCCGGATACAAATGCAAAGAGACAAAATCTACACTGTACTAAACTAGGACCGGCTTAAACCAAAGCCGGCTAGTAATATCCGTTCGATCCTAATTCGTGCAATACCGCACGTATCGGATCGAACCCTGCCATATAACCATACGGCCACTAGTACAAACCGTCCGATCCTGATCCGTGCAATACCGCACGTATCTGATCGGACCCTGCCATATCTCCATACGGCCTCTACAGCGTTTCGCCCGAAAGCTGAGTAACTGAATGTGTTGTGGACTCTAAAGACTCGTCAATACTATGGCTGTGGATTTAACCACTAGCACGTCAGAGGTATTAGCCAATACGTAACGGGCCACCAGCTATTGACCAAAAGGGACGTCGATGAGCGAACTCATCCTGACACCCTACTGAGCCTGTCAGTGACAATATCCGTACAGTCCGGTCCGTTCGTCTATGAGCATCGTATGGCGGGCCTAGGGGGTTGGTAAAAGTCAGACCCCAAAGGCGGTACAAGTCGTGTCGGAGTGTAGCCCAGAACGCCCTGAGATACTACCGGAATACCTACCAGTAAATCTCCTGCCTCGGCCGAGGGCTTTGCGTAATGGCTCTCCTAGACACAGCGCGACCTCACCCCCAATACCGGGAGAGACGAACCCCTGAAGATCCGCTCACTGCCTCCATGTGGCTCGGGACTGTACCCAACTAAAACCTGTTTGCACGACTCCTTTGAGCCGTGGTAGGGTAGTAATCAAAGCACAGTGGGAACTCACACGAGACAAATGACGATCTCAGGTCGATGAACTAACCTGTACACATGTCACCTGGGAACTGCCATCTGACGTCTGGTATAATCCCAACTAGCAGGTTCCCGGCGAGTCCTGTCCGGTGTATTCATAACCCAATGAGCACCTGTATACATCTTAGGTGAACCAACTGACACCAGTGGCTTGTGAGACCGGCCACCGCCCCTCGTCGGGGTCTCGACTGTATACACTAGTCTACTAATGGAGTATCGATGCCCAGTCTCGAAACTCCCACGACTAGGGACCATTTAAGGATGTGCTTATAGACCCCAGCTCCCACGTATATGATCGCCATCATACTGCTGGTCGTCAAGCAAGAATCCTAGGGGCTCTATCAACGTGTAATAGCGACCTGTAAGGTCACCTGAAGCAGTACACGATGATAAAGATAAACCAGATAGCATACTATCATCTCGAGTAAGACTGTTCTACCGGGATAGGTCCTCCCTCAATCATTGCAATCACGTGCCTGTGATCCAATAATTGACTCTGAGGGCACTATCTCCAACAGGTCTTAGGTTGCACCAATGCAAAAGAGAAGAGCCACTCTTTGTGCCTAAGACTAGGCCTCAGGGCGATTTTGACCGTCTCATCCCGGTGCTTGGGTACCTCCAGAAGGGCATTGTAGAAACGGGTAATATAGTCTTTGAAAGACTCCCTATCATCGCACTTGATGGTGAATAGGTAGTCAACTGATTTCTTCTGTCGTCGGTTGCCGAAGAAGTGGTTGAGGAACTGTGTGGCCAATTGTTCAAAGGTTGATATCGAGAGTGGAGTCAAGCCGCGAAACCAGTCTCGTCCTGCTCGGATGAGGGTAGTGAGGAATACTCGGCACTGAGTGGCATCCGAATTATCCTAATAGCTTATGCCTACGGTGAACGCGTCCAGGTAGTCTTTTGGGTCGGACTTCCCGTCGAAAAGAGCAACTTTGGGTGGCTTGTTCCAGAAAGAGACTCGTTCTCTCAGTAGTTGCTCGGTGAAAGGCCTCGATCTTCTTCTTGAGGACGTCGATCTATCGTTGGTACCCTGAAGATTCTCCCCGGTCGGAGCTCCCACTGTACCCACCTTAGGCTTGAGCAACGGAACGACTTCGGCTCCACTCTATTACGTTCCTTAGATACTCGAATTGGACCTTTCGCGGTTCTCCCCGATGAATGCCATGTGCTAAGCCTCGGTGATCATGGTGACGTCGGTTGTTCCTGGATTTAGATGTTTTGACCGACGTTGCCTCGGAAAGTGTAGGAGCGCGGCGAAAGTCGAACTGATATCTTGGCATTGAACTATTTGGCGCCCAATGAGTCATGGAATCATTTCTCGTACGGGGTTTGTGATTATCGGAATCGGCTTGCCGGCACTCCGTGGTGTCATGATTGACACGACCGAGGCCGAGAACTTGAGCACGTTCGTTCGCCATCTCGTTCCCTCCATTGTTCTAGGGAGCATGTGCGGCAGTGTGTTGGGCCTTGGCGGTAGTTTGAACGCGAACGAGTGCTTACACCATCGCCGCCCGTCTGTCGATCCGTGCCATTAAGGCTTCGACGACGTTTGGAGGTGGAGTGGAACCACACCCGCCTCCGTTGCGAAGCGAGGGATGGCTCGCGCTTGGACCTCTACTGTGATGATCGCTGGTCATTTTATCGAAGGCGGAAGATCGGCTTTTGTGGTGGAAAAGTCTCTCGTTTTCCACCGACGGCACCAACTGACGGAGGTCGGAATCTCCCTCAGATGTTGTCCTCCGTCGGTCTTGTGGCCAGCATGGCTGAACTGTTGAGATTTGAGGTGACGGTTGAGCGTGTGGATCTCAATGGGTTGTTGTTGAAGCCCAGCTACCTGTAAGGGAAGTCCTGGGGTGGGAAACCACTGTAGGACCCTCCAACAATCCAGTAAGTACCAAGGAATATTAGGGCAGAGCAGTAGCGTATTGGAATGTGTTCGAGATACTTGAGTCATCTGGAAAAGGGGTTTATATAGCGGTCGCACGTAGCGATCCGATACGAGATTCTTGCCGTCCGTTACGCCCCTGTGTCACGTTCATGTTGATGGCGGGATACGCCCATTAATAGCGAGATATGCTCATTAATGGCGAGATACGCTAGCGTGGGATGCGGAACGTAGAGCGGTGGAGATCTCATCGTGGTGAGATACACGGAACCATTACGGGAACACTCATGTTCCGTGCTCCCAGCCAGACGTGGAAGCTGAGGAAGCTCGGTTCGGTGACAGCTCGGTGACGAGTGAGGAGGCTGAGGAAGCTCAGCTCGGTGAAAGCTCGGAGATGAGCGAGGAGGCTGAGGAAGCTCAGCTCGGTGATAACTCGGAGACGAGTGTGGAGGCTGAGGAAGCTCAGCTATAGGATAGCTCAGAGGCGAATAATTGCTAGACGAATAGAGAATATACTCAGGGGAGGCCTTCCAAAGGTCAAATGATACCTCGGAGATGAGGCGCTGAGGAATGTCTCCTTCGCATGGCACTTCAAAGAACTGGTTGGTGCACGTGAGAGACTTTCCATTCGCCACGTGTCTTGATCAGTAGAATCTGCACTTATGAGCACCATCAGGAAGGAAGGAAGGAAGATGGAGGTGCAAGCTTTACCCACAAAAACTCCTTCTTGTCGGATTTGAGCAACAACAACATCAAGCACATTGGATCTGAATCCAAACCCACCGCCAAGCCATTCTCCCTAAACAAGGTTATCATCCTATTGATCCTGTTCCTCTCCTCCATCTATTTGCTCCACTTCTTCTTATTTACCGCCGAATGCTGGATTGAGACACTGAGGACGTCTAGCCTGAATTTGGGGGTAGATGCTATTTGGACATATCCATCCACCTCTCCGAAGATTCCAAGTTTATTTATTGCATCGTATATCGGAGGTTTAGATAGATGCGACTGATATAGCAAACTTTATCAGATTCCCCCTCATTTGTGAGGGGTTTTTGATTGTGGGGATGCTCTTCCCGCAGGTGCAAGCCCCTGCAGTTAATTACGTTATCGTGTTGCGATAACAACTTTCTTCTGCTCCGGTAGGTCACTTCGTGTCGTGTTATGTTTTGTTTATTTTGGTTGCCCGTGGATTGTATACGGAGACTAATTTATGTCGTGTCCGTAGGACGCCAAATCCGTATATATTAGATTTGGGTTTGAGCTTAGGTTGTATGCTCATTTAATTCCAAGAATATTTTATTTTATTTTAGGACCGTTAATCTGGTTTTAGATTAAGATCAACTTAAATATA
This sequence comes from Agapanthus africanus, assembly GCA_030015575.1. Lineage (NCBI taxonomy): Eukaryota > Viridiplantae > Streptophyta > Magnoliopsida > Asparagales > Amaryllidaceae > Agapanthus > Agapanthus africanus. The sequence goes on from CM057349.1 coordinate 456,337,278, forward strand.
TATGTGAGCATATGGGCTTAATTTATTTTAAATAAGGATACGTTAGTCTTGTATGAGACAAAGATCAACTTAGAAATATATTTAAGAATCATTAAATTTTGTTAAGATCCATTAACCGAACATGTGGACTCGGTTGTAAAGAAATTTCAGAGATTTAGCCAATTTAGGTTCAGTCCTGGGTTTTTTCTCTCATTCAGCAGTGCTAAGCAGTTAGTCTTTTGATCTTCTGGGGAGTGGGTGTATCATACTCACTAGGTGTAGTGAGTGGGTGTAGTCCTGGGTTTTTTCTCTTTGTATTCGTATCGTCTCTTTGAGTAGGTTTTTTCCCTCAAGTAATCTTGTAATAAATTACAAGAATACCCCTCAACCGTATATACATACCCGCATTCGTATTCCGAAGAATACGAATACAAAGAGACGAAAATAATCCAACAAATATAATATTAGGATCCGGCTTAAACCAAAGCCCACTAGTATTATCCATCCGAACATCATTCGTGCACAAATACATGCATGTGATCGAACCCTGCCGTAAAACCATACGGCTTCTACATCGTTTCGCCTGAAGCAGGGAAACCCTCTGTATGGGACTCTAAAGACTCGTCAATACGCTGGCAGTGGGTTTAACCATAAGCACGTCAGCGGCACTAGCTGTACATAACGGCTACCCAGGTATTGTGCGAAAGGGAGGCCGATGAGCAAACTCATCCTGAAACCCCTACTGAGCCTGACAGTGACAATATTCGTACAGTCTGGTCCGTTCGTCTATGAGTATCGCATATCGAGTCTAGGGGTGGATAAAGTCAGACCCTTAATAACGTGACATTTCGTGTCGGTATGAAGCCCATCACCACCTGAGAAATTACCGATCCTAGATCAGTAATTCTCGACCACCTTGGCCAAGGATTTCTGGTGATGGCCACCCGTGCACAGCTGCGACATCAACCCCCAATTCCGGGAGAGACGAATCCCCGATGATCCGCTCACTGCCTCCATGTGGCTTGGGACTGTAACCAACTAAAACCTGTTTGCACGACTCCTTTGAGCCGTGGCAGGGTAGTAATCAAAGCACAGTGGGAACTCACATGAGACAAATGACGATCTCAGGTCGATAGACTAACCTGTACACATGTTACCAGGGAACTGTTATCTGACAATAGATATAATACCAACTAACATGTTCCCGGTGAGCCCGTCCGGTGTACTCATAACCCAATAAGCACCTGTATACATCTTAGGTGAACAAACTGACACCAATAGCTTATGAGACCGGCCACCGCCCCTCGTCGGGGTCTCGATCAGTATACACTAGTCTACTCTGGAGTATTGATACCCAGTTTCGAAACTCTCTCGACTAGGGACATTTAAGGATGTGCTTATAGACCGCCCAGTTCCCACATATATAATCGCCATCATACTGCTGGTAGTCAAGCAAGAATCCTATGGGCTCTATCAAAATATAATAGTGATCTGTAATGCCACCTAATGCTGTACATGATGATAAAGATAAACCATATAACATACTATCATCTCGAGTAAGACTGTTCTACCGGTATAAGTCCTCCCTCAATTATCATAATCACCTTCCCGCGACTATGATAATTGGCTTGAGGGTACTATAGCCAACAATATGTGCGGGACAGAGATTAATACGAATATGTGATACTGTATTCAAATCTCGCGATATGTGATATCGGTCGGTTATATGTGATATAACCGGGTTATCGAATCAAGTGTTGATTCGATAAGTTCACACAAATGATATTAGTCGGTTATATGTGATATAACCGGATTATTAAATATAGTGTTGATTTTATAATTTAATGTATGATTATTTATTTGATATATTAATTTTACATTAACTAATATTAGCTCACTTAAGCATTTCTTTTTATCACTTATATATAATATATATGTGATATATATTATTGTTTTTGTATCATGCTTGATGATACATTCTGTTAGTGTTATATGCCCTAGATACCATTATTGTATAGTACTAGCTTGTATATTACTTTTTGGAAGCTTGGGATATATACACGGATTTATGACAGTCTTGCTCGATATTGTAGTATACTACTTAGTTTGTATCTATCTTAATATATGTATATGTTTCTTTTAACGTATCGCTAATATATATTGATAGAGCCCTTAGGATCTTTGCTTGACTACCAACGTTATGATGGCAGTCACACTAGTAGGGGTTGGGTAGTCTACAAGCAATTCCTTTTACAGGTCCCTGATAGTAGGATTATCGAGACCGGGCATCGATACTCCGGAGTAGATTAGTGAATACGCTTCTCATTCCAGCACGGGAGATGGTCTGTCCCACAACCATTAGTACGTTGTACTGGAGATAGTATGCAGTTGCTCGTTAGGTTACGAGTACACTGGACAGGACTCGTTGGGAACTGTTGGTTGGTATTATACCCATCATCAGTTAGCAGTTCTGTCATGACCCTAAATATTAGCTCGTGACCAGCACTTAAATCACGCAATGTCTAAAGGCATAACGTAATTCAAGTAAGCTGAAACCCAGAAATTTAAACCTTTTAGGAAAAATAAAGGAGGTGAAGTTTTTAAAAAAGGGTATAATGAAATCAAGTTTTCTGAATGCATAGAAAAGGAACATGAAAATGCAAGTGGATTATGCAAGTTTAAAAAAATATGTTTCGTCTTTTTGGAAATTTGGGCAGCACCTCCTTTGTATATTTTGATCCAAAACCATAATACAAGATGATAAGACATCCCCAAGCGGGAGCTAGCTCTTCGCCAAACGGCGGATCACAATCACGCAAGACAATATATATCAGTATACGACGCCCAATGGCGAAGATCACCACAAAAGATAAAGAAATAAGCAAGATATAACCCCAAAAGCGAATATAAAACCCATCGCTCAAATCTCGCAACTACTATTCTCACTAAGTTTCATTACTTATACAATTTATTAATTTTGATTGATGGAGTTAACTAGATACAATAATGAAATATAGATACAAGAGTGGGTATGATACAAATGTCTCTCCTACTAATGCAAAACACCCGAATGCAACTGTGTGCCAGCGAAGCCGCTACTGATCCAAGCGGTCAACTTGCAAGAACTGTGGCACAACGGGGGTCAGTTGCTAACTCGTGAGTAGAAAAATATCAACAAATAGAAATCGAATAAACAATGACTCCTAGGTCAACTGTATCATAAAGGTAATACTATGACATCTAGGATGACCGGGTTTGTACATGTGCCAACAAGGTAGTCAATGCCTATAAGCATGCGGATAACATCCAACAGTATAATCAATGCATGTATGCAAGTGGATCTCGTCCGCCCAGATAATAAAAGTATGTATGCATGTGGATCTAGTCTACGTGTCAACCACTAACACAACAATATCATGCATGTAAATATCATAAAAGCAAATGCATGAAAATATGAGGATATAAATCAACATGTGTCACTCGCGACACCTCAAAATCATGGAACCTGAGTGTCTAGCATCGACACTCGAAACATCATGAAAACCGTGTCTAGCATCGACACGTAAATCCTCATATATCTCAGGCGCCGCATTCTCAGATCGGCCCTCAGACGCCGCACACCCTGGCCGGCCCTCATATCCATCTTGCTACGCCAGTCGGTATCCTCCGGATAACCGCCGAGTCCAAATACTATCACCGGTAGGTAGTGCTCCCCTGCCAGGCTCACCGTCTAACATATACGAGTCTTCTTGCCCCAGGGTACCTCACCGGGTCCACCATGTACCCGCAGACGGTGCCTACTGCTTCTCGAATCGGGTTTCACATGCCACTCTCAGAACCGAGAAAACACATGGTGGATGCCCTGAAATATCATATCAAGAGAAACCGGGTTTTTAAAACAATACATACTTTCTTTTGAAATCACCACGGTTCTCAAATTCAGAAATCTCATGAAAATAGCATATCTCAATGCGTAAAATCATAAAGCATGATGTATGCGACATATATTAGAAATGTAAGCATATCCGTATATCATGCAACATGGAACAGTGATATATCATATTAAGGGAAAACCGCTCCTTTAAATAATTCCAGTTTTGAAAATATGTCTTGCGGTTCCCAATATCTCCAAAGTCAAATGCAACATCGTATAAAAGTGCACAGGTAACTATAGCAAGTAAATTATGCAAAGAGTCATATCATGATGCAGCAATCCTACTGTGTAGTGACATGGCAATTATCGATGATGAAGTGTGTGAGCCGGCAAATCTGTGTACGTGTAACATACGCATCATCGATAATGGTGTAAGTGTACTAACACAGGTATATGCAATGCAATAATAATATCATGAATGCAGCATAAGGTAAATCATCAGCTAAAAGGTATAAGGTATACATAACTAGTCGGTGAATCTATCAATCGACATCTAGCCTCACAGCACCACGTACGGTATAATCCATCGTACGACATTCTCTAGTCAAGGGTATGGATCAAACCTCAAGTCAAACTCATCACGTACGGAAAATCATCGTATGGCGGCATTAAGCTATCAGGGATCCTATCATCCTATAAGACGAGGAGGGTACGGACCTAACGTCTCGTACTGCTATCACTCACGATTCAAAACATATATAAATATCTCTATATACCTATGTCCCAGGTCGCATCCGCAAAAATCTCATATCAGGGGACCGACAGGGTATAATTCATCTTAATCGACCCGCATCCGTATACCAACATATCATCAGGTCATCATATTCGTCTTATATTCTTTTCATCGCATTTATATCTCACATCAAGTCGAATTTACATAAACATTCTATCTCTACTAAGTATATGTACCTAATCTAACATACACACCCGAACCATACAAGCAGATTTTTAAAAGATGCGAATCGTAGTTTTGAAAGTAGGGGCTACAGTGTTTTTAAAGAAAAGTTATCAATTGAAAATCCGTAACGTCCCTCAAGGTATCTGTTTAAAAGATGCATACGATTCTTCAGTTTGGAAATAGGTATGGTTCGGATGACATACCTACGTCGACTGTCTAGTCCTATAGTACCCTAAACGGCAATATCATCAAATATCATCCTCAATTCCCGTCATTTCATATTAGCTGTATCATATCACTTCTAACTGTCATTTAGCTTCTAATATAGTTTCACTAACTATCTTTTAACTCTAACCCTAGTTTCCTAATCTAGATTCCCTTAATCATATTCTATAAATCGTTCTCCATCAAAACTTTGCGGGGGTGCTATACGCCATCCACCCGACTTCCCCCATGGATAAAGATCCACTCACCGTAGCCTTCGCTTGCCGAAGTCGTTGACGCCACGCTCCGTCGCCTCGGAATCCACGTGAAGGTACCTACAATAACAACACATATCACAACGCTATTAAAATCAAGTTTTAAAATCCAAAACGGCACGTGCATTACTCATAGGTTCGAACCTATAGCTTACGCGTACAAAATCAACCAAACAACCCTTGTTGTTGATGTACAAACATCCCACAACCAATACAAATCCAAATATAAAAACTTAGCATTTCAAAATACGGAAAACATAGCCAAAATCACATTCAAAGGCTCCCAGAATTTGACTCAGGTCCAATAAAGTTAAGCAAACAAGTTTAGGGTGTAGTACAGGGAGTGTATGAGCTACTGTAAAATTCCCAGAACCATACACCACGAAGTGGCCGATCACCCCCACCTAAAATCTGAGGTCGCCATCCTAGGGGTCTCTGTTTCGGTTTATCTGGTCGGAGTGGTCTCCTAGTAACTTAATTTGGTCCCTGGTATTGTTTGGTTTACTCAAAAATGTCCTAGGTTGCTCCAGATACCCTGTAGGCACACTAAAAGTCACAAAACCGATACGGAAAAATCCTAAGTTCAAGCATCGGGTTCACTTCTATGGCTCAGGTCATGAATCGTGTCACCATGGTCATGTAAACACTCCTAACTGTTCCCAGATTTCACCTATTTTCACTACAGAAAAATCTAGTAGGACCAAACACCCTTAAACAACCCCAAGCAACTACCCTACGAAACCCAAGCCCTAATCCCCCTATAAACCCGAGGTCGCCGGAATTTCCATACTACTCACCGGCCAAAACCGAGCAGGCAGGGTCGGGGTCACAAGTGTGTACTCAGGGTCATAATTACAACATTACTATACTGTTTGTTTTTACAGTGAACATTCGGGGTCACAGCAGGTTAGCGACATCATAAAACGACGTTCAAAAATACGATATCTCACAAAAATAATCTAAAGGGAAGAAGTTATACCTCATTAAGGCCACTCAAGAAAACCCTAGCTTCTCAATGTCATCAAAATCCCACTTTGCTTGGTTCAATATGTAGAGGAAGAGATGGGGATTAATTTTTGTGAAGGGAGTATAGGGTTTTGTGGATTATTTGGAGATGGATCTAGGGTTATTTGAGGAGGGAAGTGAGGTTGAGGAAGATGAAGGGGAGAGAAAGAAAATGATGGGGAATGTGTGGGCAGTAGCCCCCCCTCTCTCACTTTTATTCTCACCCACTCACTTTCCAAGTCATACCCCTTTTCACTAAATTACCCTTTTTCCATTCCTTTATCTTTTCTCTTTCAAAATTCAAAACCAAATCACATAATACCCATAAAACAACACAAATACAACAACATGTAACCAAATAGAACATGACATGGTGTACTAATCATGGAAAACTGTAGAAACACGGATTTGTCTTAATCGCGATTAGCAGTGCACTAATCAGGTTTTTATCGAAACTGCGTATAATAAATTTTAAAAATGCAAAATCCTTTAATTATATTATTAAATGAATAAATCATTTTAATTTTCATTTATTTCATAATTATTGGTACATATTTATACCCTTTTTTCGAAAACCCCAATTTCGCAAATTGGGCAGTTTTCGGGGAAAATATTATTTTAATATTAAATTCCAAAAATAATATTTTACATTTTCTAAAATGTTACAAGTTCCCAGGTGACATGAGTATAGCATAGTCCGTTGACTTGACATTGCTGCTTCGCCTCAAGTGTGTTCCTACCGTTCTTAGATTGCTACCCTACCACGGCTCTATTGAGTCGTGCAAACAGGTAGCAGTTGGGTGCAGTCCCGAAGCACTTGGAGGCAGTGGCGGTTAGATAGGATTCGTCTCTCCCGATATTGGGGATTGATGTCGCGCTGTGTTCGGAACGCTATTACACAAAGTCCCTGGGCACGGCAAATGAGATTTACTGGTAGATGCTCCAGTAGTTTCTCAGGGTGTTTTGGACTGTACTCCGACACGACTTATACCGCTATTAGGGGCCTGACGCTTGCCGTCCCCTAGGCCCGATATGTGACACTCTTAAACGAACAGACCGGACTATATGGAGATGGCTACATACAGGCTTAGTAGGAGTTCGGATGAGTTTCCTCATCGGCCTTCTTATCGACATCTACCTGGGGACCGTTACGTACAGCCAGTACCGCTTGCGGCCTGTGGTTAAACCCACTGCCAGCATAGTGTCGAGTCTTTAGGGTCCCACACATAGGGTTTCTCTGCTTCGGGCGAAACGATATAGAGGTCGTATGGTTTTACGACAGTGTTTGAACATATATGTGTACTTGTGCACGTATGATATTCGGACGGTATATACTAGTGGGCTTTGGCTTAAGCCAGATCCTAGTATTAGATTATTGGCTTTATTTAGTCTCAGTATATTCGTGTTTTTCGTAAATACGGATGGGAGGGGCATTCTCGTAATTTGTCGGGAAGCTTCTAGAAGAAGATGACTCATTAAGGTTTTTATCTTTTTATTTAAACTTAAATGAGGTGGAGAAAATGAGGCGTTGTTTTCATTAAATGAACCATGACTCATGGAGATGATTCATCTTATGAATTAAATGAAACATGGTTGATATTTAAATAGATATTTTAGTGAGATATTTTTATGCTTCATAATTATTCAAACATGAGGCAAGCTTCATATCATTATCACAAACACTTTCTCTCTCTTCTTCATCTTAACCCTAATTGTCTCATGAGTTGAGAATCCTAGGGTCAGTGAGGCTAACAAATCCTTAATCACACTCTATACTATCTAGATCACTTAGATTAGCACTCTAAACCACTTAGTTACCTCATCTTAGAGGTCAAAGCTCAAAGAAGGCACTCTCGGGTGGATCTTCTTCAACTTGAGAAGGCCGACGAGGAGGAGGACAATAAGAACAAGAAGGACTAGTATCTTGAGGTATAATTATCTTACATAGTAGTTACAACTCCTAGTTTGTTTGTTAGTTAGGGTTTAGCAAAGATCCTTATGTATAGTCGATGTTACCTTGATTGAAAATGATCGTTTTTACCTATTCCGCCTCCCGGCATCATGTGGGGTGTGTAACATCGACTTACAGTAGTATCAGAGCCTAGCTAAACCATAACTAACATGCTAGCAAAGCCTTTAGAAATTCGATCACGGTTTGATCCCGAAAACACGACTTTTTCATGCATTTTCCGTCGTTTTTATATTCTGGTCTAAAAATATTTTCAGAGACCTGTAAAATATGTGCAGGATTTTTGCAGATCACTGAAGAAATTTGGGTGTCTAAATCGGTGAGATGACCGCCGAACCGCGGCCGAACCAAGAGTTCTGCCGCGGATCCATAGTCGAGTCGACTTCGAGTTGGTCCAAATTTTCTCTGGTGGTCTACTGTGTAGTGCTGTGGTTTCTGGGATATTTTATTTCTGCTCAAATTTTTTTTGTGTACAGTGTAGTACTTGGAGTAGATTCAAATTTGGGTATTGATCGAAATTCTAAGAACTCTGACTAATCGGGTTATATCTGTGTTGTGATAAATGTGTTCGTAAACTTCCGCTAATTGCTATATGTTGGTTAGTTGGGGGTTGCACATTTTTGTGTTGGTTATATTGGTTTGTGTATATGGACCTGTTGGATTGTCGTGAATGAATAGCCGGGGATGTGAGGTTTTATATTCTTTCATTCAATTGTAAATTGTTGTAATATTTTTTCGCGGGGCACATCCGGGTTGAGATTGTAGCCACCGTTGTATTATTTCATTTACTGTTTATTGCTCCTAGGATAGACCCAAGGTGGGGTGCACAAACTATCGGGTATTTTGAAGTGCCAAGTGGCCTACTCATGTTGTTGAGGGAGGTTGCTTCACTTCGGGTACTGGCGGGTAGTTTGCTGCACCCGTAGGGGTCTAGGGTGGGGTTTGGTATTCATTACGACCGTGGAATCTGTCTTTCGTTACAGACTTAAACTAAATGCGGAATTCCTAGTATATCCAATATGTTCATCTATGATCTAGAATGCCTATTATTGCGTCTGACGAATGTACATATCTATATATGATATCTAGTAGGCGTTGCTTATGTTTTGCATCCGCACTAGCCCAGCCTCCGCTCTGTCGTTAGTTAAGTAACCTAACGGGTGATGATGGGACCCAGTGGCGAATGCTGATGGCATAAGCGGACATTGTATTTTCGTTATTTTCTGCAATGGTAGGATAATTGATGGGACTGAATTACATTAATGCAAAGTAAACAAACCAAAGCTGATCGTTAGAACAATTTTAAAACCACTCGGTTTTTCAAAACCAGTAAAACTTTTAAAATGTGGAGCTTAAACCATTCCTTTTAAAAGCTATCAGGTTCCTTCGATTACATCAAGTTCACTACGTTCACGGTTTCGCCAAAACCATCCGTAGCCCTCCGTCATTTTAGTTGGATATTCAGTAGTATTCAAGCTATGTATTTTGACATTCGCCAAGATATAGTGATTGGTAGCTGCTGAATATTTATCTGTAGCATAGATAGATGCGTTGGTTTGGGACAGTCGTACTGCTATTTTGGCCTTCGTCAAGGGTATTACGGGTGGGTTCAAGTTAACCTGGATAATGACGGGTAGAACTTGACATGTGACTTATGATATGTTGGCCTTCGTCAAGATCATAAAAGCATGGGGCAAAAATCCACATCGGGAGTTCCTAAAGAAACTGAAATTTGCTAGTGTTGCATACCATTTGGAGTGTGATAATTTTGGTAGGATTCCTTCAACTTTATCACACGATGATATTTGGATCCCGAACCTACTGTGAGTATATGCTACTCTTCGGGAGATTTTTTACTTAACGATCAATACTATAAACCAAGTAGGTGTCAAGAAAGGTGTTAGCGGGGCTACGCCCCCAGGGAAAAGAGGTTATTTAATTAAGAAACTTCGTGAAAGCATCGTAAAACCTCGTGAAGGGTTCCGGCAGCGCCCCGGCCATCGAAACGCGGCCAAAATGCGGAACAAAAATTTATCAAACCGGTACTACCGCTACCCGAATCGACCTTAAACCCTAAACTAGCATGATAAACTAAGAGTTATAATTGTTATACCAAGTTGATTCGTGTCCTTCGGTCTTCATTCCAAGTTCCTAGTGGTTCCTTGATGTGGTTTGGACGCCGGTCTTCCTCCATCTCCGATGATCCACCCGAGGATGTAACTCCGGCTCTAGCTCCACGATATGATGCTTATGGAGCAACTAGGGTTTCTAGGATGCTACCCTAGAGAGCCTAGGATGTAGTGTGAATGTTTTTTAGTGTTAGCTATCTCAAAAACTTGAAGGTGGAAGCAAAGCATGAAAGCTAGTGGAGGTGAAACACAAATGGTGAAGGAAGAGCTCAAGAAGAAAAACAATGAACAAAACCTTCATGCTTCAAAAAAATGAGCTTCACTTGGAAAGAGAAAATAACATGCAAGGTTTTGTAAAATGCATTTTTTCAATTTTAAAATCCTACCATACTTGAATAGTGAACACAAATGAATTAACAATTCATTTGTCTGCACTATTGCAAGCATGGTTGTCTCTACACCTCATCATGCTAATATCCACCTCATTTACCATTTTAATAAAATGGTCAAATCAAGAAATGAGGTGGCACCTTCTAGAATGTTATCCAGTAAAAAATATGGATTACATTCAACTGTAAATATATCTGCATTCGTACTGAAATACGAATACCCAAAATGATAGCATAACATAAAGAATATAATACTAGAATATACGTACCGAAATACATATATGTAAATTATTAAATCAATACCTGATTTAATAATCCGACTCAAACCCGAGTCGGCTAGTACTATCAATTGTCCGATTGAAAGTCCTGCTACAAAGTACACCAATCGATCGGAACCCTGCATGTATCCAATACGTCTACTACATCATTTCGCCAGAACCAGGGAAACCCTCTGTATGGGACTCTAAAAACTCGTCAATACGCTGGCAGTAGGTTTAACCACAAGCACGTCAGCGGCACTAGCTGTACGTAATGGCTACCCAGGTATTGAGCGAAAAGGAGGCCGACGAGCAAACTCATGCAGAACCCCTACTGAGCCTGACAGTGAAAATATCCGTACAGTCCGGTCTGTTCATCTAAGAGTATCGCATATCGAGTCTAAGGGGGTGGATAAAGTCAGACCCCTAACAACGCGACATTTAGTGTCGGTATGAAACCCATCACCACCTGAGAAACTATCGATCCTGGATCCATAATTCTCGTCCACCGTGGCTACGGATTTATGGTGATGGCCATCCGTACACAACGCGATATCAACCCCTAATATCGGGAGAGACGAATCCCCGACGATCCGATCACTGCCTCTATGTGCCTCAGGACTGTACCCAACTAAAACCTGTTTGCACGAATCCTTTGAGCCGTGGTAGGGTAGTAATCAAAGCACAGTGGGAACTCATATGAGACAAATGACGATCACAGGTCGACAGACTAACCTGTACACATGTCATCTGCGAACTGCTATCTGACAATAGGTATAATACCAACTAGCAGGTTCCCGGCGAGTCCGTCCTGTGTACTCATAACCCAATGAGCACCTGTATACTATCTTAGGTGAACATACTAACACCAATGGTTTGTGAGACCTGGCCACCGCCCCTCGTTGGGGTCTCGATCAGTATACACTAGTCTACACTGGAGTATCGATACCCGGTCTCGATACTCCTACGACTAGGGACATTTAAGGATGTGCTTATAGACCCCCAGCTCCCACGTATGTGATCGCCATCACAATGGTGGCAGTCAAGTAAGAATCCTATGGGCTCTATCAACATGTATATGATGATAAAGACAAACCAGATAGCATACTATCATCTTGAGTAAGACTGTTTCATCGGTATAGGTCCTGCCTCAATCATCATAATCATAAGTCCGCGACTATGATAATTGCCTTGAGGGAACTATAGCCAACAATCTCCCACTTGCACTTAAGGCCAATTATTGCGATGTTGCATACTCATAGCCCGTGTGATACCGAACACCCAACTTCTCTACTAATCAGTTTCGCAAAGCCCATTTGTGAAAATGATTGCGTTCGAGAAATAGCCTCAGTGAGTAGATCCGCTCCAATGTTTCTTTCTATATCTCAACTTCGCGGAGAAAACTATCTCCCAAAATGAGCAATACCTGTCTTAGAATTTATCTGGATATCTGATGGGACCCAGTTCACAAACGAACTCCAAATCCAGCAAACCTCCTAGACTATATCGTCCACTGAATTCAATCAGTATCCTGCGCCATGCCTTCCCTCAGTATTCGCTTGGACCACCTGTCCAACATACTGTCTCTCAGAAGAGGGAAAAGTATAACTCTGACAGTCACTCTATCATCCAGGTCACCTGGGAAGCTTGAAATGATGACCGTCTCCTGAAGGAGGCTGCCGTTACCATATCCCTAGAACATCCATTTATGTTCATACACTGCTTCCCAATGTTTCTCCACGATTGGATTGATATATCTTCTTATTGCAGCTAGTGCAAAAACAACATCTGGTGTGGTACTTGACATTTCATGATTAACTCAATTGCCTAAGCAAGTGATATGTTAATCATGTAGATCCCTCTCCCCTTTAGTCTGTAAGACACCTTTAGAGAGGTTGACTCCATCACCTGCAGGTTCACCACCATACCAGGAGCCGTCCATTTAATGTCAAAGTACCCCGATTAGGATACTTTCCAAATCTAGATCCAAAACCATAGATCTAGTAACCAGATGTTAGTTATGTATATGCCCTAGAGGCCATTGTTGTACATATGATGTATATTATAATGGATGCTTGGATATATACAGAGAGGACTTTCGTGCTCGTCATGATAGTATGCTATTTGGTTTCACTTTATCTTAACATGTTGACTTGTATTGGTTTACTGTCTTTCTCTCACATGTTGATAAAGCCCTTAGGATCTGTACTCGATTACTGGGACTATGATGAGATCATACTAGTGGGGCCACGGTAGTCGATGAGTACATCCTATAACTATTCCTAGTCGAGGGTATATCGAGACAGGGCATCGATACACCAGAGTAGACTAGCGTATACGCATCTTGACCCATATGATGGGCGATGGATGATCCCATATCCATCGGTGTTTGACATCAAGATGGTGTACGGGTGCTCAGTGGAGACTGGGTACACTAGACGGACTCGCCGAGAACTCCCAGATGGTGATATACCACACGTCAGATGGCAGTTCTCCGGTGACACTGGTACAGGGTAGTCTGTAGACCCAAGATCGTCATAGAGTCTTGTGTGATTCCTACTGTGCTTTGATTTCCACCTTACCACGTCTAAGAGAGCATGCAAAATGGTGGCTTTTGGGTACAGTCCCGAATCACATGGAGGCAATGAGCGATAGGAGGGGATTCGTCTCTCCCGGTATAGGGAGTTGATGTTGTGCTGTGTTCGATTGGCTATAACTGGAAGTCCCTGGCCAGGGCTGATATAGAGATATACTGGTAAGTGTTACCAGTAGTTTCTTGACCTGTTATGAGCCTCACATCGACACGACTTATCGGTTACTGGGGTCTGACGTATACCACCCCTAGACTTGATATGCGACATATCAGACGAACAGACCGGACTGTACGGGAGTGTTACTGATTGGATTCACAGGAGAACGGACATGCTAGCTTGTTGATCTTCTGATCGCTCAATACCTGGGTGGCTGTTATGTTTAGCTGACCGCTTGCAGCTTGTGGGTGTTTGATATGATCATCACCTGCTACCGGCGTATTGACGATTCTTTAGAGTCCTACACAGAGGTTTCTTGGCTCAGGCAAAACGGAGTAGAGGCACATATGTGATATGCGCAGGACCGAGGATAATACGATATGAGATACCATATTGTATTCTCGCGATATTTAGATATGAACCGGGTCATCGGATCAAGTGTTGATTCGATGAATCGGTACATGATATATTAGTCAGTTATATTCGATATAGCCGGATCGTCGGATCAAGTGTTGATTCGATGATTTAATGTATAATAATATATATGATATATTGTATTACATTATCTAATATTGGCTCGCCTTATTATTTCATTTTCTCACCGATTAATACATTGATATATATGCGATATATATTAATTGTATTATTTTCTTTTGTTACAAATATAATATATATGTGATATATATTATAGTAACATGATATGATTTATTATGAAACATGTTTAGTGATGATAAAAAGAGATTAGGGTTTGATTAGGGTTAGCTCCTTCTTGTTCATTCTAGAAGGATTTCTTTTTTGTCTTGGTTAAGATATTATGGTTGATACTTATCCATGACTCATTATTAACCTAACCAAACCCTAGCTCTAGTTTATTCTCTACAAAGGTTAAGCTTCTCATCCTTGACCATGGTTCCATAATCAATCATATATTCTTATCTACTATTCATCACAAAAGGAATCATCTCATTATTCTTCATCTTCTTCTCTCTTGAGTTTTGGAAAGAGCTCACTAGTTATTTCTTTTGTGATGATTTCTTGTGAGAAAATGATATAAAAAGAAAGCATAAATACTACTCCATCATCCTCATCTAATCTAGCCCATTAGATTAGGGTGTTCACCTCATTAGAGTGAGAGAGCTTGAGTTATAGCAAATTCGACGTAGATCATCGGAGAAGCGGAACACTACAAGCTAGCATGGATCGTTCGAGTCGTGGAGCCTCTCTTGAGTCCGGGAGATCATGGATCGCGGCGAAGGGACTTCTACTCGGAGCTTGTGAAGCGACAGAGCGGACTACAAAGGTTGTAATCCTTCATACTTAGTAGTAAAAGAAGTTTACTTGCATGTTAAACCCTAATAATCTAGCAAAGATCCCGGTTTTGGGTTGTTCGGCACGTCTAAAATTTTATTCGGGCATGTTTGATGCCTTATGAACCTTCACAAGAGTGCCTAGGAACCCTACACCAGAAACCCTGATATTATTTCTATATCCTATGTGGAGAAACAACTGTGTGACAACCAAAGTATAACCGATCGTAGTATAGGAATATCCTTTCCTATCAAGTGCATGTCATCCCAATACCTGGACATCACTCTCTACTACCTTCTAGGCAGATCCATCTCCTATTCTGATGAAGTCAAAGCCTATGACTGTTACATCAAAAATAGATGATCTATTTCCGCTATACCTGCTTTAGTCTATAAATAGACATAAGCTACTTGCCCACTATGCTTCCGCTGCTCCCACTGACTACAACAACCCTCTGGCAGAGTCATATACACGTGCACTTCTAAAGCTAGTTTAGAATGACGGTATACTCATCCTCCTGTCGGGTCTTATAGTCTAGAACAGCAGCAATGGCAAGTCTGGGTAAACAAGAACCTCCCTGTCACCGTCTCTAAGAAGACCGAAGTACCTCTCGGGTGCCTGAGGTTACCCACCAAAATCTGCGGAGTGGCTAATGGAATGTCGAAACTAATTGAATTCATAGGTTCTATTAAATCTTCAGTGATCGTTTGTGGTTCTGGAATTACTTCCAGTTCTACCATACTCCCACTTATGTTTTTCTGGAAAAATCCATTTTATTAAAACTGTGGCGAGTCAAGAACAATATAAATACCGATCTTCCTGATGGTAGAAAGTTAACCCTCGTCAAAGCCCGGGATAACCCACAAACAGCCATTACTGAAACGTGCCTTGAGTTTATCCGGATTCTGGTTTTAAGCATCATCCGGACAACTCCCTATACCTTAACATCGTTAAGATATAAATTGATTCTATATATATCTAATATGGAAACAAAAGCACTAATCTAATTTAGAACCAGATTCAAAATCATGCAGCTGTCTCCAGTGCATATCAACCAAATAGAAAAAGGCCATTCAGCATTACTCATCTAGGAGTGCATCCATATATGAGTAACCCGAAAGAGAAGCAAGTTCTCAAAACCATTACTATCAATGGAATACCAAACACAAGTATCTACATTTTCGACTTCATCGAAGAATCCTGATACTTCCAACAAATGGTTCTCTACTTTATTCTTATACCTATAACTTCTTAATATTTGGACTTTGCATTTCAACGAAAAACATGTCCAGAACTGGAGAAGTCACAAGTAAACAGAATATAGTACGAGTACCAACCCCTTTGTCCTAATGGACACTGGACAACATACAATATTTTGTATAAGTCCCCTGAGTTCAATAACTCAAACCCTGTGCGTTGTAGATTGAAAAACTGTAGTATGGTTAAGAAGGATTACGCCGCTGTTGAATGCACCTTACCTAATCACCAACTGATATAGGTAAATGTCATAGACATAATATCAAAAAGTTACATCTCACATTATAAAATAAATGTACAGATATATCAGTTTGAAATTGGTACATAACAACGGATATTCAAAACCAAATATTTGCCATTCGGCAAAATCCAGATGATATCCTCAAATATCACCAATTACAACGAATTCCGATATAAAGAGGATCTAATCACCCAATTCCCAATACCTTACTCCCACTCACCATCTATAATATCATACAGATGTGAGAAACTGATCTGGTAAATACATACCCTGGAGTTAGATTCCAATTGGAAAAACAATTTTCAATTAACACCGCACAGTCAGACTGAAACATGAAAATGTTTCAAAAGGGTTAACTGGTATTCCTAGTAATGCCTCTTCCATTATCCTGAATCATGACAGTAACCATATACTTACCTGCCCTTACTACAATCCCTTTATTATGTCTTTACTTATTACCTTATGTACTCCTCCTTTACGCTAATTGGTTTTCTTCATTCCCTACCCTTCGGCACCAGCCTAAGGTTTGGAAGAAGACTATCCAATAAGCGTAATAGGTGTACTCTCCTAATCCTAGGAGCCCTCGCAACCTGAGAGAAGGTAAAGAGAAAAGACATCTGAAATCCTATCCAATTTCTCTTGAACCAGAATCCATCCTCGAAAAAATTCCTTCGAGTTCGTATGTAACTATATGATGGATTTATCCCATGGAAGTGGATATCCGTTGTGATACGGAGTGTTCTAGAGAAAAGCAAAGTGGATGTAGGAGTGGCAGGGGTATACACGGTCTTTGTCGTGAATGATGGCGACGCAATTTCCATTTGCCATTATTCTAATCCCTTTATATGTTTTTACTTATTACCTTCTGTACACCACAGTTAAGCTTGTTGGTTTTCTTCCTTCCCTACCGTTCGGCACCTGCCTGTGGTCTGGAGGAAGACTATCCAATAAGCTCAATAGGTATACCCTCTCCTAATCCTAGGAGCCCTCAGAACCTGAGAGAAAGTAAAGAGAAAAGACAATCGAATAATTCAATTCTATCTCTCCGGAACCAGAATCCATCTTCGAAAAAGTTCTTTCGAGTTCGTATGTAACTATACGATGGATTTATCCAATGGAAGTGGATGTTCGTAGTAATACGGGGTGTTCTGGAGAAATGCAAAGGTGATATAGAAGTGGCAATGATGTATGCGACACTGTGACATTCCAAAATCCACAGTGTTTTAAGAAGGTTCAGTCAACTTGGTTTTGTGAGTTTTAGTTAAAGGTCGGGTCAAAATCGCATCCAGAGAGAGAGAGAGAGAGAGAGAGAGAAGAAACACTCAGCGTGCAGTCTAGCCTAGATCAGAATGGTTAATCAATTTATCTAATCAGGATGGCTCCCACTGTTTTCTCGAATTCTCCTCCAAACCCAAAAGGAGAATTAGTCGGAATTACCCGAGGAGTAATCCTACTCATCAGTGGGAATCGGGATCCAACTATCATCGCATGATAACTTGATGGAAACCACTCAAGTCACCACACTCCAGAAGGTATGCGCAAGCCTGGCAAGTTTCCTGTATGTTTGAAACTCCCGATATGATTTTTACCCCAAGCGGCTTATGACCTTGACAGAGGTAAACATATCATAAGTTGCAAGTCAAGTTCAACCCGTCATTGTCCTGGATTAACTTAGACCCACCCGCACGAGCCCTTGACAGAGGTCAACATGACCATGCGACTGTCCTAAATAATCGCATATTTATGCAACAAATAAGCATTACCTAGCTACCAAGCACTGTGCCTTGACAGAGGTCAACATACACAGCATGAATACTAAGTAATACCTATAAGAAATGACGGAGGGCTACGACTGGTTTTTGGCGAAAAACCTTTATCGTAATGAACTTGATATCGTTGAAGGAATCCAAGTTGTTTTATAAATATATAGTGGCGAAAACTTCTGTTAAAGAGGTCACTCCCGGTGAATGGATCTCGGCTCTTTCCCTGTCGAATAGGGTGCAGGGTATCCCAAACTGAATACCACGATGCAAAGCAAAAGAAAACGACTATAGTAGAGTTATTACGTTGACGCAAACTTTTACTCAAGGGGTCACTCCCGATGAAGGGATCTCGGCCCTTGCCTCGTCGAATGAGGTGCAGAATATTCTAAAATGAATACCACGATGCAAAGCAAAAGTGTACGTCTGTAATGTCAGTTTTTTAAAAACTTGGTTCCAACAACATCATATACAGGTTTGTTTTATCCTTGCATTGATAAGAATCAACGCAGTCCCATCAATTAATCACACCAGAAAAGAACGAAAATAAAATGTACGTATATGCCATCTGCATTCGCCACTGGGTCCCGTCATCACCCGTTAAGTTACTTAACTAACGACAGAGCGGGGATTGGGCTAGCGCGGGTGAAAACATATACAACATCTACTAGTATATATAAATATATATATAACATTTGTCCCAGGCATGATATAAAGCAACATCACAGAAACATTACAGAATGGTGGATAATCTGGAGCCCCGGGTTTCACTTGAGCCGCAAGTGAGACCCGACGTTCCCTGTCGTGTGGATAGCCTTTGCAATGAAACCTATACCCCCTACGAGTGCGGTGAATAGCCCGCCAATTCTAGAGTAAGGTCCCCTCTATCCCAACGCCATGAAATGCGGACCCGTTGCCCTCTAGAATCCGGCTATTCGTGCACCCCACCACGGGGTAATCCTAGTAAAGAAAAGAAAATAATATACAAGGGTGACATCGACCTCAGCCCGGTCGTGCCCCAAAAGAATAATATACAAACTGGCAGTGACGGCAGTCCATATGTCGGACGCTCGCCCCGCAATATCAAATGTACAAACGAAATTAAAACTGTACTATCATTGCACCACTAGCTATCCACCACGACGATCCAACCAAAATCACAGCACAACACAGAACATCAACGTGAATGTCACGTTCGCAAACCCGTTTGAAAGAACATATAGCAGTTAGACGGGTTTACTGATCAAGTGACATTCACGGTCGCAGATAGATATGTATGTACTGTTAAACGCACATTTAAATTATCGATCGACTATGTTCCAAATTGGCCACAATAGCGAAACCAGCACATCACAGAAAACTGGGACAAAACAGAATATCTTAAAAATCACAATTTCATTCAATAGAGCTACAGTAAAACTTTTGGAGCTCGTCGCCACTATTCGACCGCGGAACCGCCGCCAATAGGGGTATTATGCGGCGGTTCCGCGGCGCTATAGACAAATCATGACCCCAAAATTTTTGTGTACTCTTAAAATCGCCTGCACGGATTTTTAAGCCACTGGAAATAATTTTTTTGAACACTTTTGAAAATCGACAGAGAACAGAAAAATGAAAATGTGATTTTGGAAATTTCCGTCGGTCGATATTTCAAGCACGTTTAAACAAACTAGTAAGGGGTTTAAAGGGTGGCTCTGATACTATGAAGGGTTCCGGCAGCGCCCCGGCCATCGAAACTCGGCCAAAATGCGGAACAAAAATTTATCAAACCGACGCTACCGCTACCCGAATCCCGGATCGACCTTAAACCCTAAACTAGCAAGCTAAACTAAGAGTTAGAATCGTTATACCGAGTTGATCCGCGTCCTTCGGTCTTCATTCTAAGCTCCTAGCGGTTCCTTGATGTGGTTTGGTCGCCGGTCTTCCTCCATCTCCGATGATCCACCCGAGGGATGTAACTCCGGCTCTAGCTCCACGATATGATGCTTATGGAGCAACTAGGGTCTCTAGGATGCTACCCTAGAGAGCTTAGGATGTAGTGTGAATGTTTCTTAGTGTTAGCTATCTCAAAAACATGAAGGTGGAAGCAAAGCATGAAAGTTAGTGGAGGTGAAACACAAATGGTGAAGGAGGAGCTCAGGAAGAAAAACAATGAACAAAACCTTCATGCTTCAAAAAAATGAGCTTCACTTGGAAAGAGAAAATAGCTTGCAGGGTTTTGTAAAATGCATTTTTTCAATTTTAAAATCCTACCATGCTTGAATAGTGAACACAAATGAATTAACAATTCATTTGTGTGCACTATTGCAAGCATGGTTGTCTCCACACCTCATCATGCTAATATCCACCTCATTTACCATTTTAATAAAATGGTCAAATCAAGAAATGAGGTGGCACCTTCTAGAATGTTATCCGGTAAAAAATACGGATTACATTCAACTGTAAATATATCTGCATTCGTACTGAAATACGAATACCCAAAAAGATAGCATAACACAAAAAATATAATACTAGAATATACGTACCGAAATACATATATATAAATTATTAAATCAATACCTGATTTAATAATCCGGCTCAAATCCGAGTCGGCTAGTACTATCAATTTTCCGATCGAAAGTCCTGGTACAAAGTACACCAATCGATCGGAACCCTGCACGTATCCAATACGGCTACTACATCATTTCGCCAGAACCAGGAAAACCCTCTGTGTGGGACTCTAAAGACTCGTCAATACGCTGGCAGTGGGTTTAACTACAAGCACGTCAGCGGCACTAGCTGTACGTAACGGCTACCCAGGTATTGAGCGAAAGGGAGGCCGACGAGCAAACTCATGCAGAACCCCTACTGAGCCTGACAGTGACAATATCCGTACAGTCCGGTCTGTTCGTCTAAAAGTATCGCATATCGAGTCTAAGGGGGTGGATAAAGTCAGACCCCCTACAACGCGACATTTAGTGTCGGTATGAAACCCATCACCACCTGAGAAACTATCGATCCTGGATCGATAATTCTCGTCCACCGTGGCCACGGATTTATGGTGATGGCCATCCATACACAACGCGACATCAACCCCCAATACTGGGAGAGACGAATCCCCGACGATCCGATCACTGCCTCTATGTGGCTCGGGACTGTACCTAACTAAAACCTATTTGCACGACTCCTTTGAGCTATGGTAGGGCAGTAATCAAAGCACAGTGGGAACTCACACGAGACAAATGACGATCTCAGGTCGATAGACTAACCTGTACACATGTCACCTGGGAACTGTTATCTGACAATATGTATAATACCAACTAGCAGGTTCCCGACGAGTCCGTCCAGTGTACTCATAACCCAATGAGCACCTGTATACTATCTTAGGTGAACATACTAACACCAATGGCTTGTGAGACCTGGCCACCGCCCCTCGTCGGGGTCTCGATCAGTATACACTAGTCTACACTGGAGTATCGATGCCCGGTCTCGATACTCCTATGACCAGGGACATTTAAGGATGTGCTTATAGACCCCCAGCTCCCACGTATATGATCGCCATCACAATGCTGGCAGTCAAGCAAGAATCCTATGGGCTCTATCATATGTATATGATGATAAAGACAAACCAGATAGCATACTATCATCTTGAGTAAGACTATTTCATCGGTATAGGTCCTGCCTCAATCATCATAATCATAAGTCCGCGACTATGATAATTGCCTTGAGGGCACTATAGCCAACACCTCTCTCGAAGTACCGACACTGGCCTGGCTGAACGGTTAAGCAAGAATTGTATGGTGAGATCAATCCTGACTAATTCTTCTTTTATAGTTTGAGGAAGGATTCGAGAAACAGTGGGAGCCATCCTGTTTAGATAAATTAAAAACCATTTTAAACTTGCAAGAGCATCATGCTAAAGTGTTTCTTCTCTCTCTCCTAATTGCAGCGACCAAAACATGACGGGCCTTAAGTTATTATTAAATAAAAATATTTTGACAGGGCCAAACTATAAAGATTGGTTCAGGAATGTCAAGATGGCAATCACTTATGAGAAGTTGGGCTATGTCCTTACTACAAAAGTCTCTGCCGTCCCAGGTCCAGAATCCAGCGTTACGGATAAGGAAATCCGCAAGACCTGGGAGATTGGCTACGCGAAGGCCAAATGCATCGTGCTTGCCTCTATGGACAATGAACATCAGAGGAGGCACGAGAATATGGATCTTGAATCCATATTTCTCCACACCAAGGAACTGTATGGAGAGCAATCTCGTATCGCCAGATACGAGACCTCGAAGAAGCTATTTCAGTCGAGGCTGGCCGTCAGATCATCTGTAGGGAAACACGTCCTTAAGATGATTGGCTACATTGAGGAGCTCGCGGATCTCAGGACCACGTTAAAGAACGTGCTGTATACAGACTTGATTCTCCAGTCCCTTCCTTTCACCTATACCCAGTTTATCTTGAATTTCAATATTCAAGGTAAAGAAGTTGAACTTCCGGAACTCCTCAACATGTTGAGGAGTGCAGAGGGCACCCTGCAGAAAGCAAGGGAAACACACGCTCTGTTTGTTGGTGGTGTTTCCTCTTCTAGGTCAAGGGTGAAAACCAAAGGAAAGAAGAAGAAGGCCTCTACCAAACCAAGAGGTGGTATTGGTAAGGTGGAAGCCAAGGGAAAGGCAAGAGTGGCAGGGCCGATAGTAGGAAAGAAAGAATGCTTCTATTGTCATAGAAAAGGCCATTGTAAGAAAGATTGCAAGGCTTGGAACACCAAAAACCAGGGCCCGAGGCAAGTTGTGGCTTCGGCTTCAGGTGCGTTTGCAATTGAAAATTGTCTATCAATCAACTCTACTTCCTGCGTATTGGATACCAGATCAGGATCTCATATATGCAATTCTTTGCAGGCACTAAGAAGCCGTAGAGTTATGAAGACCGGTGATATGACCCTCAGGGTTGCTAACGGATCGAGCGTGGATGCTGTGTCCGTAGGGGAATATCACCTTGGATTAACGAGTGGACATATTTTAGTTTTGCACAACTGTTTTTGTGTACCTAGTTTGACTTGTAATATCATTTCAGTATCTTTGTTATCAAATGAAGGTTATGATTTTATATTTGTAAGTGATGTTGTAAACATCCACCTTAATCATGGTCTGATTGGGTCAGGTACTCTAAACAACGGTATATACGTATTAAACCAATTACAAATTTTCAATGTCCAGAACACACTTAAAAGAATGTCTCTGGGTACAAATCAGGCTTTCTTATGGCATTGTAGACTGGGTCACATCAATGAGACAAGGTTAATCAAGTTACATAAAGAAGGATATTTGGATCCGTTCGAGTATCAATCTTATGCAACCTGTCAATCATGTCTCAAAGGAAAGATGACAAAGACCCCGTTCACTGGACACGGAGTAAGAGCAAGTGAGCTCTTGGGACTCATACACAGCGACGTGTGTGGTCCAATGTCTACCCATGCAAGAACTGGTTATTCCTATTTCATTACTTTTACGGATGATTTCTCTAGGTATGGACATATTTCTTGATGAAACATAAATCCGAGGCCTTTGAGAAATTCCGACAATATAAGAATGAAGTGGAAAAACAAACCGGCAAAAGTATCAAGACACTGAGATCTGATCGAGGTGGTGAATACTTGAGTGCCGAGTTCCTGAATTACCTAAAAAAGAATGGAATTCTCTCTCAGCTTACTCCTCCATACACACCACAACACAATGGTGTATCGGAGAGACGGAACCGAACCTTATTGGGTATGGTGCGTTCCATGACGAGTAATGCTGAGTTACCGCGATCATTCTGGGGCTATGCACTAGAATCAGCTACATATCTTTTGAACAAGGTTCCTACCAAGGCTGTGCCTACCACACTATATCAGATGTAGAGTGGGAAGAAACCCTATCTTCAGTATCTCAAGATATGGGGATGTTCAGCTTTTGTTAAAAAGCACCATGCGGACAAACTCGAGGCACGATCAATACTATGTAAGTTTATGGGATACCCAAAGAACTCCAGGGGTATCTTTTCTATAACGCAGAGGAACAAAAGGTTTTTGTTTCTCGTCATGCCCACTTTCTGGAACATCAATTTTTAAAAAAAGAAACAAGTAGGAGAGTAATAGAACTGGAAGAAATTCCAGAACCACAAACTATTACTGATAGCTTGGTGGAACCAGAAGTTCCAAAAGAACAGGATATTCCCGCACCACTCCGCAGGAGTAGTAGGCTGTCTCATCTGCCTGAGAGATACTACGGTTTTCTCATAGACGGGGATAGAGAGGATTGCATCATTGATAATGATGAGCCTACTAGCTTCCACCAAGCCATTCAGAGCGGCGACTTGGTAAAATGGCTGGATGCAATGCGGACCGAAATGGAGTCCATGTACACAACGAAGTATGGACTTTGGACATTGTTCCAGAAGGGGTAAAACCTGTGGGCCGCAAATGGATCTTCAGAAAGAAGATTGGTGTAGATGGACAGGTTGAAACCTATAAGGCTAGACTTGTTGCAAAGGGTTTTCGTCAAAGACCTGGTTTGGACTATGACGAAACTTTTTCTCCATTGGCTATGCTCAAATCCATTCGGATCCTTCTTGCCATTGCTGCCTTCCACGATTATGAGATTTGGCAGATGGACGTAAAAACCGCTTTTCTAAATGGAAATTTAGAAGAGTGTGTCTATATGGACCAGCCAGAGGGTTTCATTCAGAGTGGGAGCAGCGGGCAAGTATGCAAGTTGCTTAAGTCCATCCATGGACTAAAGTAGGCATCGCGGAGTTGGAATATCCGTTTTGATGAGACAGTCAAAGAATTTGACTTTATCAAAAATCCAGATGAGCCATGTATTTATAGTAAGATTGTAGCACGAACAGTCGTATTTCTCGTCTTGTACGTGGATGACATTCTCTTGATAGGAAATGACATTCCTATGCTACAATCTGTCAAAGGATTTTTGTCACACAGGTTCTCTATGAAATACCTGGGTGATGCCTCTTTCATTCTGGGGATCCAGATCTATCGTGATAGATCTAAGAGGATGTTGGGATTTTCGCAGTCCAGGTACATCGGCACCATACTGAAAATATTTAGTATGGAAGATTCTAAGCGCGGTAATTTCCCGGCTTGTCACGGAATGACCCTCTCCAAAGAGATGTCTTCCAAGTCTGATTTGTAAAGGGATTGCATGTCTATTATACCCTACGCTTCTGCGGTAGGCTCTATAATGTATGCGATGTTATGTATCAGACCAGATGTTGCTTACGCACTGAGTGTGGTAAGCCGGTATCAGTCAAACCCAGGGAGAACCACTGGACAGCAGTAAAGAACATTCTTAAGTACCTGAGAAGGACTAAGGGTATGTTCTTGGTTTACGGTGGAAAGGACCTCCAGATCGAGGCCTTTGCTAACTCCAGCTTCCAGAGTGATAAGGATGACTCCAAGTCCATGTCAAGTTATGTCTTTATCCTCAATGGAGGGATGGTCTGTTGGAAGAGTTCTAAGCAGGACACCGTTGCTGACTCGACGATGGAAGCGGAGTATATCGCAGCTTCTGATGCCGCAAAAGAAGCAGTCTGGATGAGGAAGTTCTTAACAGAACTTCAGGTGGTTCCGTCCATTGTTGATCCAAAACCTCTATATTGTGACAACAACGGGGCTATAGTTTTAGCGAACGAACCTAGGTCCCATCAGAAGTCCAGACACATCTTGAGGAGGTATCACCTGATCAAGGAGATTGTAGATCGCCGGGAGATCGAGGTTCGGAGAGTTGCTATAGAGGAAAACACTGCAGATCCATTCACAAAGGCCATCCCTCAGACGCAGTTCGAGAGGCTATTTGAGATGATAGGTCTACGATACGCCAGCACATGGCCTTAGTGCAAGTGGGAGATTGTTAGTGTTATATGCCCTAGAGGCCATTATTGTATAGTACTAGCTTGTATATTACATTTTGGAAGCTTGGGATATATACACGGATTTATGACAGTCTTGCTCGATATTGTAGTATGCTACTTGGTTTGTATCTATCTTAATATGTGTATATGTATTTTTTAACGTATCGCTAATACATATTGATAGAGCTCTTAAGATTTTTGCTTGACTACCAGCGTTGTGATGGCAGTCACACTAGTGGGGGTTAGGTAGTCTACAAGTAAATCCTTTTACAGGTCCCTGGTCGTAGGATTATCAAGATTGGGCATCGATACTCCGGAGTAGACTAGTGTATACGCTTCTCATTCCAGCAGGGGAGATGGTCTGTCCCACAGCCATTAGTACGTTGTACTGGAGATAGTATGCAGGTGCTCGTTAGGTTACGAGTACACTGGACAGGACTCGTCGGGAACTGTTGGTTGGTGTTATACCCATCGTTAGTTAGCAGTTCCCAGGTGACATGAGTACAACATAGTCCGTTGACTTGACACTGCTGGTTCGCCTCAAGTGTGTTCCCACTGTTCTTAGATTGCTACCCTACCACGGCTCTATTGAGTCATGCAAACAGGTAGCAGTTGGGTGCAGTCTCGAAGCATTTGGAGGCAGTGGCGGTTAGATAGGATTCGTCTCTCCCGGTATTGGGCGTCGATGTCGCGCTGTGTTCGAAATGCCATTACACAAAGTCCCTGGCCAGAGCAAGTGAGATTTACTGGTAGATGCTCCAGTAGTTTCTCAGGGTGTTTTGGACTGTACTCCGACATGACTTATACCGCTATTAGGGGTCTGACGCTTGCTGCCCCGTAGGTCCGATATGCGACACTCTTAGACGAACATACCAGACTGTACGGAGATTGCCACAGACAGGCTCAATAGGAGTTCAGATGGGTTTCCTCATCGACCTTCTTATCGACATCAACCTGGGGACCGTTACATACAGCTAGTACTACTGCTTGCGGCCTGTGGTTAAACCCACTGCCAGTGTAGTGTCGAGTCTTTAGAGTCCCACACAGAGGGTTTCCCTTCTTCGGGCGAAACGATATAGAGATCGTATGGTTTTACGACAGGGTTCGAACATATACGTGTACTTATGCACGTATGATATTCGGACGGTATATACAAGTGTGCTTTGGTTTAAGCCGGATCCTAATATTAGATTTTTGGATTTATTTAGTCTCAATATATTCGTGTTTTTCATAAATACGGATGGGAGGGGCATTCTCATAATTTGTCGAGAAGTTTCTAGAAGAAGATGACTCATTAAGGTTTTTATCTTTTGATTTAAACTTAAATGAGGTGGAAGAAATGAGGTGTTATTTTCATTAAATGAATCATGACTCATGGAGATGATTCATCTTATGAATTAAATGAAGCATGGTTGATATTTTACTAGATATTTTAGTGAGATATTTTTATGCTTCATAATTATTCAAACATGAGGCAAGCTTCATATCATTATCACAAACACTTTCTCTCTCCTCAAGCTCTCTCTTCTTCATCTTAACCCTAATTGTCTCATGAGTTGAGAATCCTAGGGTTAGTGAGGCTAACAAATCCTTAATCACACTCTATACTATCTAGGTCACTTAGATTATCACTCTAAGCCACTTAGTTACCCCATCTTAGAGGTCAAAGCTCAAAGAAGGCACTCTCGGGTGGATCTTCTTCAACTTGAGGAGGCCGATGAGGAGGAGGACAACAAGAGCAAGAAGGACCAGTATCTTTAGGTATAATCATCTTACATAGTAGTTACAACTCCTAGTTTGTTTATTAGTTAGGGTTTAGCAAAGATCCTTATGCATAGTCGATGTTACCTTGATTGAAAATGATCGTTTTTACCTATTCCGCCTCCCCGCATCATGTGGGGTGTGTAACGTCGACTTACACATTCTACATGGGTGTATGAGACTCACACCATGCTTTAGATAATAAGGGTTATTATTTATTTAAAGTAATTCATATTTAGGTGGAAATTGGTCATGGCTATGAAGCTTGTAGAAGTTTGTAGTAACCATTGATTTACTCCACTAATTTTGTTTTACTTGAGATATTTATTAACCCAACCATTATCTTAAGCCATGGTTAAGTCTCTACATGAGTTATATGAGATATTATCTCACCCATGGTTGCCATTCCATTATTGCTTTCATCTTCTTCCTCATCTCCTTTGAGCTTTCTAGCTTTTCAGGTTGATGCCTTCCGAAACCTTATGAGGATGCTAAGGAACCCAGCAGTGGTATAGTAGAATTACGAAATTGAAACAACTCCGAAACAGTCGAAACAAAACCCTAGTTTCTGTCAAATTTTTCAGAGCCTCTAAATTTTTTTTAAACAGTTGCAGAATGTTACATGAGATGTAATATGAACACCAGAGAAAACTGAGCCCATTCCACCGGATTTGACCCGGCAAAAAGCTTGAAAAAACCGGCCTGGCCGGTTTTCTTGGGTTGTTTTGGATTCGATTTTGTTTGTTGCTCCAGGCTCTGGGGTTTGGTGTTTCAGGTATTGTTTGTTTTTACTAAGATTGCATGTGATATTATCTTTCTGTAAAGGCAATTCGGAGTGTTTCGTAGTCATAATTTTAACATCGTTTCAGGTAATTTAGACGATGTTAAAAAGTTCGAACGAACATCAAACACCACCTCAAGATTGCTCTCTGGAAAATTTTCAAAAGTTGAAATATTTGGGTTTAAAAATCTTCAGAAAATTGTGCAAGGTATTTTGTGGACCCCCAAAATAAACAAACCCCTAACTTGACCTAACGATTGTGGAACAACGGCCAAAATGTGCTTTTGGCGATGGTTCTGCGGCGCCGTTGGTGAGGCTTGGGACGTGCTCTCTTGTGCTGGTCTGTATGACTATTTGGGAATTTCTGAATTTAACTCAAGTGTTGAGTCCTCTGAGAATTTCAGGTGGTTGATCGATCGATCGAAAAGTTTAATATCGCCTAGCTTTTATGAATGTGATACAATATTTAGAATCCACAATAATTAGTTTTGTGAAAACTAGTTTGAATTTTGTAAACCTAGCAATTTAGTCTCATTTGATTGGTTGCCACGGGGTTTGATATGGATCAAAACTCTGTCGCAATCACGTAGTGCACGCAGATACTCGCCGGGTAACATTACTAGATAGCCATGCTCTATAGCCCCGATCAAGTGACTGTAGAAGAACCCCGTTGCCAAAAGCATCCTCTCGGGTGCTCGCGGCCGCGGTGTTCCTGTAAGTTATATGTATGCCCTAGAGGCCATTACTGTACATTGTATGTATATTGTAGTGGATGCTGGGACATATATAGGGAGGGCTTTCTTGCTCGACATGATAGTATGCTATCTGGTTACTCTTTACCTTAACGTGTATACTGTTTATCTCTCTGTTATATGTTGGTAAAGCCCTTAGGATGTGTACTTGACTACCTGGACTATGATGCGGATCATACTAGTGGGGACATGGTAGTCCATAAGTACATCCTTCAAAGTCCCTAGTCGTGGGTGTATCGAGACGGGGCATCGATATACCAGAGTAGACTAGCGTGTACCTTCTCGAC
The DNA here is from genome assembly GCA_030015575.1 of Agapanthus africanus. Lineage (NCBI taxonomy): Eukaryota > Viridiplantae > Streptophyta > Magnoliopsida > Asparagales > Amaryllidaceae > Agapanthus > Agapanthus africanus. The sequence continues at coordinate 456,367,107 of CM057349.1, forward strand.
CCATACAGATGGGCGATGGATGATCCCATATCCATTGGTGTTTGACATCAGAGATGATATACGGGTGCTCAGTGGAGACTGGGTACACTGGACGGACTCGCCGAGAACTCCCAGTCGGTATTATACCTTACGTCAGATGGCAGTTCTCTGGTGACACTGGTACAGAGTAGTCTGTTGACCCGAGATCGTCATAGAGTCTTGTGTGGTTCCCACTGTGCTTTGATTTCCACCTTACCACGTCCAAGAGGGCGTGCAAAACGGTGGTTTTTGGGTACAGTCCCGAATCACATGGAGGCAATGAGCGATAGGAGGGGATTCGTCTCTCCCGGTATAGGGGGTTGATGTTGCGCAGTGTTCGATTGGCTATAACCGGAAATCCCTGGCCAGGGTTGCTGAGATTTACTGGTAAGTGTTACCAGTAGTTTCTCGAACTGTTATAGACCTCATATCGACACGACTTATCGAGCTATTAGGGTCTGACGTTTACCACCCCTAGGCGAGATATGCGACATATCAGACGACGAGACCGGACTGTACGGTAAGTGTTACTGGTTGGATTCACAGGAGTGTGAGCGGGCTTGCTCGTCGATCTTCTGATCGCTCAATACCCGGGTGGCCGTTACGTTTATTAGACCGCTTGCGGCTTGTGGGTGATTGATATGATCATCATCTGCTGCCGGCGTATTGACGAGTCTTTAGAGTCCTACACAGAGGTTTCCTGGCTCAAGCGAAACGAAATAGGAGCGCATATGAGATATGTGCGGGACCGAGAATAATGCGTGTATGTGATACCGTATTCTATTCTCGCGATAAATGTATCGATCTGGTTGTATGCGATATAACCTAGTTATCGAATCAAGGATTGATTCGATAAATCGATACATTGGATATTAGTCGGTCATATGAGATATGACCGGATCGTTAAATCAAGTGTTGATTTGATGATTTAATGCATAATTATAGATTTGATATATTACTTTGCATTAACTAGTATTGGTTCACTTTAAAAGGATTTTCTCACTTGAAGTACACAACTTGTATATGTGATATACTTTTGTGCACTTGTTTGTATCATGTTTGATGATACATGCTCACTTGGGTGTAGTTTTGGTTTAAACCTTGGTTATGTAAATGGTTAAGGTTTTTATTTATTTATTCATTTATTTATTTCATTTTGGTAAGAAATAAAATGGTTGCTAGTTTTGTTTTATATTGAAAGTTCATGAAGGTTTGAATAGTTGACCATTTTGTTTCTTTTCTTTAACCCAACCATTCCACTTAACCCTAGTTTATTCTCTACACCTAATCATGGTTTGAATATGATAAGTATTGATTTTCTTTTCCATTTTGAATTAACACTTATCATATTCTTGCTTCTTCTTTTTCTTCTTCACTTCAAGAAAAAGCTTGCTATCAACAATGGCAACTTGTGAAAATGAGTGAGAAATCCAATTCTAAAGTGAACCCACCTCCTATTTCTTCATCCTCTACCTCTTGCCAAGTAGTATAGGGTGTTCTCTTCACAAGTTTCATGACTTGGTGAAGTGGGAGCTTGATCTTGTGATGCCTCGACGTAGATCATCTTCGGCATCGAAGTCGACGACCTAGCCCGCCCATTTTTCCGATGAAGCCGACGCTAGAGCCCGGGATTCAATTTGGACAGCGAGGAGACTTCATTACGGAGATATGGAGGTGGAGAACCGGATCTACAAAGGTTGTATTTCTGTTCTTTTAGTTAAGTTGTTAACTATTCGCATTTGTTTCGCCTAAAATATCTAGTTAACGATCTAGTCTAGGGTTTCTCGGCACCGTAATATTTGAAATTGGCATGGTTGATGCCTTGTGAGACTTCATTAGTGTGCCTAGGAACCCTACAGTGGTATCAGAGCCTAGCTAGAGCCTTAGGGGACGCGTAGACGGAGTTAGAAGTCCGGTCGAACCGAAACCCTAACCCAAAAATTGCTCTCTGTACATTTTTGAAAAATGTGGATTTTTCTATATTAAAAATATGCAGAAAAACCAGCAGGAATATCTAAGAGTTACTGTGAAGTTCGACACCCTAATCCTATCAAACCGCCGCGGTTCCGCGGCACGAGCATGGCTCGTGCGGCGGTTCCGCGGCCGTTTTGTCGTATCTTGCATAGAATTTGGCACAGTAATTCTTACACTGCAGTGCTGGTTTTCCTGGGAATTTTTAATATTTATTAAAGAGTTGAAATTTCTGTGTTGTATTGGGGACTCGGTACTTCGATCGGATTGTATAATTTTGTCTATGTGGATTCCGGATAATTTTTTGATTTGTTAAAAAGTTCGACCGTATATAAATACCCAACTTTTCCCCTGCCGGAAAACTTCCAAGTGTTGGATTTTTCCGAGGTTTAAAGACGTTCTAAGTAGTGCAAGTAACGCGATGGTCTCTCTAGAAGACAACAAACCTTAACTCGATTATGTGACCGTCTTGAACTGCCCTTTGAACCTTCGGGTTTGGGGCAGTACGGCATGCCACATGTGAGGCGTTGGCTTGACCCTTCTACGGCTGGACCGTTGGTACTGAGGCACGAAGTGAATGCCTTTGAACTTATTTCATGAGTTGAGCTGTTTCGGGAAAACTTGGGTGTTCGATTGTTCGATCGGAAAGTTTAACATTTTCTATCTTATTCGGAATGTGATACAATAATTGGAATTCACAATATGTTATGAGATAACTGAATGAATGTTATAAACATAGCAGTTTAGTCTCACTTGATCGGTTGCCACGGAATTTTGATGTGATCAAAAGTCCGTCGCAATCACGTAGCGTACGCGGATACTCGCCGGATAAACTTAATAGACAGCTACATCCCTTAGCCCCGACCAAGTGACTGTAGGAGAACCCCGTCGCCGAAAGCATCCATCTGGGTGCTCGCGGCAGCGGTGTTCCTCCTTGGTGCACTTCGTCGACGGCATCGGGGGTGCGGCCGCCTACTGAAGTTTGCGACGAGCATTCGATCAGGATGTCGGGAATCTTGTTGAATTGCCCGACTTGATATTGAAAAGTGTTTTCGATATGAGACTAAAATGCGGGGTTTATAATTGTTAGGCATGCGATGTCTAAGGAATTCATTTGGTCAGGCATGCGATGTCTGAGGTGGTTGCGGATTCCAACTATTGTAGTCTTACACTTTCTTTTCTGTGACCGTAAGTGTAATATGTGATATCGCCGGTTTTGTTGCTATATGTCAACGACAATTGGGATGCGCATATTTACTTACGTTGATGACATGTGATGTTATGTGTTGCTGGATATGTTATATTGGATCGTCGTGTTTGAATAGCCGGGGGTTTTTTTATGTGAGATGAGTGTTTTTCATTTTTATTCATGTAAAAACTTGTATGTAATATTCTTTTATTGGGGCACTTCCAGGTTGCGGAAGATGTCACCCTTTGTATATTATTTACTTTTCCGCACTAGGATAGACCCAAGGAGGAGGGCACAAGTAACCGGGTTCTGGAGTCCAGTGGGAGACCAACTCGAGGAGTCGAGTCCGGGTCTCCTAACTCTAGAATTGGTAGGGTTGCTTGCCGCTCTCGTAGGGGTCTAGGGGTGTGGGTTTGGCTATTCATCGCGACCGTGGAATCCGTGTTTTATACTGGCTCGTATTGAAAATACGGACGTCCTAGTATATCCAATATTTCATATGATTCTTCTGCTGCGATATCTGTGATGTGATCATGTGATGTTCTGTGATAGATACAGTATATAGTATATATGATATATTATATAGACGTTACTTATGTTTTACACCCGCGCTAGCCCTGCCCCGCTCTGCCGTTAGTTACCTAACCTAACGGTGCACGAGGGGACATCGAGGCGAATGCGGATGGCATAAGTGTACGTCGTATTTATCTGTGATGTTTAGGTAATTTAATTGATGAGACTTCATTAATGAGATTAATGAAATAAAAGAAACCTAAAGATGTTGTGGAATCGAATTTCAAAATAAAACAGGTAGCTACAGTTCTTGCTTTGCACAGCGGTATATATGATATATCCTGCACCTTATTCGATGAGGAAAGGACCGAGATCCCTTCACCGGGAGTGACTCCTTTAGCAATAACTGGCAGATGCTACACACTCGGTTTGTCTTTTGATTGCTTTTAAGTGTTTTTGCTTTGCACAGTGATATATATGATATATCCCGCACCTCATTCGGCGAGGAAAGGACCGACGATCCCTTCACCGGGAGTGACTCCTTTAGCAAAACTAGAAAAGCCTCAAAGACACTCCATTTCAAAATTCATTCGATCCTACAATGATATCAAGTCATTACGCAATAGGTTTTCAGAAAAACCTGTCGTAGCCCTCCGTCATTTCAGATAAGTCCTATTTAGTATTCGTGCTACGTTTGTTGACCTCCATCAAGGCGTAGTGTGCGGTAGCTAACTAGTATTTATCTGCTTATGCATATGATGCAGATTGGATTAGGGTAGTCGTGCGGCCTTGTTGACCTCCGTCAAGGGTCGTGCGGGTGGGTTTAATTCGATCAAGAAATGACGGGTTGAACTTGACTAGTAGCCTATGGTTTGTTGACCTCTTGTCAAGGTCATAGGGTGCTAGGGGCAAAATTATCGGGAATTTCAAGTGTTGAAATTTGCAATGAGATTGCATACCTTCTATGAGATAGTTGGATCCCGATACCCGCTGCGAGTAAGAGTTACTCCTGTGAGAGTTTTACACATTACAATTAGCCGATCAAGTAGGTGTCTAGAAAGGTGTCAACGGGGTTACGCCTCTGGGAAAACGAGGTTTACATTAATTAGGTTCGTGCGAAAGCACGGGGGACCTCCCTCAAAGTACCGACACTGGCCTGGCTGAAAGATTGGCGAACTTGTAGTGTGTAATTAATCCCGGCTAGTCTTTCCTTTTAGGGTTTGAAGGAAGATTTGATAAAAAGCAGTGAGAGCCATCCAGATTAGATAAAATAATAACCAATCTATTCTTGCAAGAGCGTACGCTGAGTGTTTTCTTCTCTCTCTCTCCAGGTAGCGACCATGTCACGCCTTAATCAAGATAATAATACGGATGTATTGACCGAACCCGCTTGTTATACTGAGCTGGGGAACGTTGGTCCCGCTCCAACTTATAATTGTTATAAGACAGAGCAGGAAATAAGGGGAATACCAAGATTCCCATGCCGCCCAAACGAAGAGAGTGCATGCTGATGCATCATCTTCAGGTGTGTTCATTACAAAGAACTGCTTCTCAGTATCCTCCGAATCCTGGGTATATGATACCGGATCAGGATCCCAGATATGTAATCTGTTACATAGGGCTACAAAAGGATAGAAAAACTGAGAACGGGTGATAAGTTTCATGAGACAGAAAACGGGGCAAGTGTTGCAACCAAGTCTGTTGGTCACTGTCACCCTGTATTACCAATACATTGATTCTGAACAAATGCTATTAGATACCGAACCTGATATACAAAATCATATCAGTCTCTTTACTAGTAAAGAAATGATAAAATTTTGTATTGTTGGATAATGTTTTGAACATTTCCTATATCAAAAGTTGATCGGTTCAGGCACGTTATCTAAAAGCATTAATGTTCTAAATCAAACTACAGTTCTTAGTATACGGAACACACACTAGAGGAAGAGTTCAGAAATGAACGGATTCTTCTTGAGGTATTGTAGACTAGGTCATATCAATGCGACCCGACTAGCTAAAGTTACATATAGATGCATATTTAAATCAGTTTGAATTTACATCTTGTGAAACTTGCCAGTCATGTCACAAAGATAAGATGACCATAGCTCCGTTTATTGGAAACAGAGAAAGAGTTAATGAACTCTTGGGATGATACATGTTGATGTATGTAAGTCCCCTGTTTACACATGCCAAGACCGGTTCTTTGTACTTCATTACATTCTCTGATAATCTCTCAAGATTCAGTCATATGTTCCTGTTGAAACATGAGTCCGAACCTTTTGAGATATTCACAGAATATAAGTTACAAGTAGAGAACCAAAATACGGGTATAAGTATTATGTCCTATGATAAGATCAGGGAGGAGAATACTTGAGCACGGAATTCTTGGACTTTTCTAAAGAAGAATGAGATTCTCTCTCGGCATTACTCCTCCGAATACACCATAGCACGATGGTATATCGGGGCGGAGCAATCACACCCTATATGATATGGTGTGCTCTATGATGAGTATTACTGAGTTACCTATTTCCTTTTGGGGGTTATACACTTATGAAGCTGCATACCTATTGAATTAGGTTCCAATCAAATCAGCTGCCTACCATTTCATATGCGATATGGAAAGGGAAGAGCCCATATCTTAAGTTAGTTAAGATTTGGGGTTGTCCGGGCTATGTTTAAAAGCAAAATCCGGACAAGCTCAAGGCAAGGTCTGTTATGTACAACTGGAAAGGTTCCAGCTATACAAATTATAGCAGATGACTTGGTAGAACCAAAGGATTCAATAGTAACCAACGAACCTCAACCTCTCCGTCGATCTAGTAGGGTTCCTCACCCACCTGAGAGATACTTCTGTTTCTCTATGACAGTGGGAGCGAAGATTGCATCATGAGATGATGACCCAACTAGCTTCGAGCTGACCATCAGGAGTAAGACTCTGTAAGAATGGCTGGATGCTTAGCAATCTGAGATGGAATCCATGTACACCAACAAAGTATGGACTTTGGTTGCTATATCTGAAGGGTTAAATCCCCATCAGGAGCAAGTATATCTTGAGAAGATTACTTGGTGTAGATGGAAAAGTTGAGACTTTCAAAGCTAGACTTGTTAAAGGTTTTCATCATCGACCAGGCGTGGATAATGATGAAACCTTTTCCAGTACCTATGCTTAAGTCCATCCAGATACTACTTGCCACGGCTACATACCATGACTACGATATCTGGCGGTTGGGTGTCATGACTGCTTTTCTAAATGATGTTTTAGAAGAGTGCATCTATAAGTACACAGCTAGAGGGCCTCGTAGACAGTGGGATCAGCGGAAATGTGTGCAAGATGCTTTATAGGATAAAGCAGGCATCGCGGAGTTGGAACATCTGTTTTGATGGATTAGTCAAAGAAGTTGACATCATCAAAATGGTAGATGAACCTTGTATAAACAAAAAGGTAGTAGGGAGTATTGTGACGATCCTCGTAGAGTACGTGGATGACATACTCTTGATGGGGAAGAAGTTTCCTATGCTACGCTCGATCAATCTCCGCTTATCACAATGATTCTCCACATAGGATCAAAGTGATACCTACTAAATCCTAAGCTTTGGATCTATGAGATAGATCTAATTGGATGTTAGGATACTCACTAGTTGTAGTGAAATGGTATCAATCGATCCTGGGGAGAATCACTGGAAGGGTTCCAGGGTGATAAGGACGACTGAAAATCAGTCGCAGGCATTGTCTTTACCCTCAGTAAAGGGACGGTATGTTGGAAGAGTTCCAAGCTAGATACCGTGGCATAGTAGACGATAAAGGCTGGATACATCGCTATTTGAGATGCTACCAAAGAGGAAGTCTGGGTGTATAAAAGTTCATAAGATGAACATCGTTCCTACCATTATGAGACAATGGATTTGGGGCTTATGCTAAGGAACGTCTGTCCCATCAGTGATCCAGACATATTCTAAGGCAGTGTCACCTGATCGTGGAGATGGTTGATCTCCAAGGGATCGAGGTTAGGAGAGTAGACTCAGAGGACAACACGGCGGATCCACTCAAGAAAGGCCTTTTCCCAGAGAGAGACTTTTATGAGATGGTTGAGTATGAGATACTACAACCACTGCTATCAGATGGCCCTAGTGCAAGTGGGAGATTGTTAGTTATATGTATGCCCTAGAGACCATTACTGTACATTGGATGTATATTGTAGTGGATGCTGGGACATATATAGGGAGGACTTTCTTGCTCGACATGATAGTATGCTATCTGGTTACTCTTTACCTCAACGTGTATACTGTTTGTCTCTCTGTTACATGTTGGTAAAGCCCTTAGGATGTGTACTTGACTACCTGGACTATGATGCGGATCATACTAGTGGGGACATGCTAGTCCATAAGTACATCCTTCAAAGTCCCTAGTCGTGGGTGAATCGAGACGGGGCATCGATATACCAGAGTAGATTAGCGTGTACCTTCTCGACCCATACAGATGGGCGATGGATGATCCCATATCCATTGGTGTTTGACATCAGAGATGATATACGGGTGCTCAGTGGAGACTTGGTACACTGGACGGACTCGCCGAGAACTCCCAGCTGGTATTATACCTTACGTCAGATGGCAGTTCTCTGGTGACACTGGTACAGAGTAGTCTGTTGACCCGAGATCGTCATAGAGTCTTGTATGGTTCCCACTGTGCTTTGATTTCCACCTTACCACGTCCAAGAGGGCGTGCAAAACGGTGGTTTTTGGGTACAGTCCCGAATCACATGGAGGCAATGAGCGATAGGAGGGGATTCGTCTCTCCCGGTTTAGGGGGTTGATGTTGCGCAGTGTTCGATTGGCTATAACCGGAAATCCCTGGCCAGGATTGCTGAGATTTACTGGTAAGTGTTACCAGTAGTTTCTCGAACTGTTATAGACCTCATATCGACACGACTTATCGAGCTATTAGGGTCTGACGTTTACCACCCCTAGGCGAGATATGCGACATATCAGACGACGAGACCGGACTGTACGGTAAGTGTTACTGGTTGGATTCACAGGAGTGTGAGCGGGCTTGCTCATCGATCTTCTGATCGCTCAATACCCGGGTGGCCGTTACGTTTAGTAGACCGCTTGCGGCTTGTGGGTGATTGATATGATCATCATCTGCTGCCGGCGTATTGACGAGTCTTTAGAGTCCTACACAGAGGTTTCCTGGCTCAAGCGAAACGAAATAGGAGCGCATATGAGATATGTGCGGGACCGAGAATAATGCGTGTATGTGATACCGTATTCTATTCTCGCGATGAATGTATCGATCTGGTTGTATGCGATATAACCTAGTTATCGAATCAAGAATTGATTCGATAAATCGATACATTGGATATTAGTCGGTCATATGAGATATGACCGGATCGTTAAATCAAGTGTTGATTTGATGATTTAATGCATAATTATAGATTTGATATATTACTTTGCATTAACTAGTATTGGTTCACTTTAAAAGGATTTTCTCACTTGAAGTACACAACTTGTATATGTGATATACTTTTGTGCACTTATTTGTATCATGTTTGATGATACATGCTCACTTGGGTGTAGTTTTGGTTTAAACCTTGGTTATGTAAATGGTTAAGGTTTTTATTTATTTATTCATTTATTTATTTCATTTTGGCAAGAAATAAAATGGTTGCTAGTTTTGTTTTATATTGAAAGTTCATGAAGGTTTGAATAGTTGACCATTTTGTTTCTTTCCTTTAACCCAACCATTCCACTTAACCCTAGTTTATTCTCTACACCTAATCATGGTTTGAATATGATAAGTATTGATTTTCTTTTCCATTTTGAATTAACACTTATCATATTCTTGCTTCTTCTTTTTCTTCTTCACTTCAAGAAAAAGCTTGCTATCAACAATGGCAACTTGTGAAAATGAGTGAGAAATCCAATTCTAAAGTGAACCCACCTCCTATTTCTTCATCCTCTACCTCTTGCCAAGTAGTATAGGGTGTTCTCTTCATAAGTTTCATGACTTGGTGAAGTGGGAGCTTGATCTTGTGATGCCTCGACGTAGATCATCTTCGGCATCGAAGTCGACGACCTAGCCCGCCCATTTTTCCGATGAAGCCGACGCTAGAGCCCGGGATTCAATTTGGACAGCGAGGAGACTTCATTGCGGAGCTATGGAGGTGGAGAACCAGATCTACAAAGGTTGTATTTCCGTTCTTTTAGTTAAGTTGTTAACTATTCGCATTTGTTTCGCCTAAAATATCTAGTTAACGATCTAGTCTAGGGTTTCTCGGCACCGTAATATTTGAAATTGGCATGGTTGATGCCTTGTGAGACTTCATTAGTGTGCCTAGGAACCCTACAGTTCCGCCTAAGTGCACTTCATCGACGACATCGGGGGTGCGGCCGTCTACTAAAGTTTCCGACGAGCATTCGATCAACTTGTCGGAAATCTTGTTGAATTTCCCGACTTATTATTGAAAAGTGTTTTCAATATCGAGACTAAATTGCGGGGTTTATAAGGTTAGGCATGAAATTCAGAATATGAGATATTCCAGGTTTATATTGTTTAAGGAATTCATATGGTTAGGCATGAAATCCGAAGTATGTGATATTTCAGGTTTATGATGTCTAAGGTGGTTGTGGATTCCAATTGTTGTAGTTTTCACTTTCTTTTCTGCGACCGTAAGTGTAATATGTGGTGTATCACTGGTTTCGTTGCTATATGTCAACGGCAATTGGGATATGCATATTTACTTACGTTGATGACATGTGATGTTATGTGTTGCTGGGATATGTTATATTGGATCGTCGTGTTTGAATAGCCGGGGGTTTTGGCGTGAGATGAGAGTTTTTCATTTTCATTCATGTAAAAACTTGTATGTAATATTCTTTTATTGGGACACTTTCGGGTTGAGGATGATGTTACCATTAATATATATTATTTACTTTTCCGCATTAGGATATACCCAAGGTGGGAAGCACAAGTAACCGGGTTTTAGAGTCCAGTAGGAGACCATCTCGAGGTGTCGAGACCGGGTCTCCTAACTCTAGAATTGGTAGGGTTGCTTACCGCTCTTGTAGGGGTCTAGGGATGTGGGTTTGGCTATTCATCATGACCGTGAAATCCGTGTTTTTTTATTGGTTTAATTTAAAATTCCTAGTATATCCAATATTTCATATGTGGACTTCTGCTGCTGATATAATGTGATGTGATCACTTTATATGATGAGACGAATGTTATTATTATATATATGATATATAATAAACGTTGATTATGTTTTACACCCGCGCTAGTCCCGCCCTGCTATGCCGTTAGTTAAGTAACCTAACGGTGCATAATGGGACACTGTGGAGAATGCGGATGGTATAAGCGTACGTTATACTTTCGTTTCTTTTGTGATGTTTAGGAAACATAAATGATGGGACTTCATTAATGAAATTAATGAAAAGGAAAGAAACCTAAAGATGTTGTGGAATCAAATTTTCAAAACTGGTAGCTCTAGTTCTTGCTTTGCATAGTGGTATTTCTTGTAGAATATCCAACACTTCATTCGATGAGGAAAGAGCCGAGATCCCTTCACCGGGAATGACCTCTTTAGCAGAAGCTAGCAGATACTACACCCACTCGGTTTATTTTGAAAAACTCGATTTTAAAAGCGGAGCTTAAAGCACTCCTTTTCAAAATCAATCGATTCTATAACGATATCAAGTTCAAAGCGTTAAAGGTTTTTCACAAAAACCATTCGCAGACCCTTCATCATTTTAGGAAGTAGAGTACTTAGTATTCGTGCTACGTTTTTTTGACCATAGTTAAGACGTAGTGTACGGTAGCTAAATGATGTCTTCCTACACAACATATGATGCGATCAATTAGGACAGTTATATGACTTTGTTGACCATAGTTAAGGGTTATATGAGTGGGTCTAATTAATCATGAAATAACGGGTAGAACTTGACTAGTGCTTATGATTTGTTGATCATAGTTAAGGTCATAAGTCACTAGGGGTAAAAAACCATATCGGGAATTTCAAGTGTTGAAATTTGCAATGAGATTGCATACCTTCTATGAGATAGTTGGATCCCGATACCCGCTGCGAGTAAGAGTTACTCCTGAGAGAGTTTTGCACATTACAATTAGCTGATCAAAGTAGGTGCTTAGAAAGGTGTTAACGGGGTTACGCCCCTGGGAAAATGAGGTTTATTTTAATTAGGTCCGTAGGAAAGCACGAAGAACCTCCTTCAAAGTACCGACACTGGCCTGGCCGAAAGATTGGCGAACTTGTAGGGTGTAATTAATCCCGGATAGTCTTACCTTTTAGGGTTTGAAGGAAGATTTGATAAAAATAGTGGGGGCTATCCTGATTAGATAAAATAATAACCAATCTAATCTTGCAAGAGCATACGCTGAGTGTTTTCTTCTCTCTCTCTCCTGGTAGCGACCATGACATACCTTAATCAAGATAATAATATGGATGTATTGACCGAACCTGCTTATTATGCTGAGCTGGGGAACGTTGGTTCCGCTCTACCTTATAATTGTTATAAGTCTGAGCAGAAAATAGGAAAATATCTGGATTCCCATGCCACCCAAATGAGGAAAAAACATTTTGATGCATATTCTTCAGGTGTGTTCGTTACCGAGAACTGTTTCTCAGTGTCCTCTACGTCCTAGGTATGAGATACCGGATCAGGATCCCATATTTGTAATCTGTTACATGTGCTACAAAAAGGTAGAGAACTGGGATTAGGTGATATATCTCTAAGTCTAGAGAATGGTGCAAGTGTTGCGGCCAAATCAGTTGGTGAACATTACCTAGTATTACCAAGTGGTAAATATATTGATTCTGAACAAATGTTATTACATAACGAACCTGATATACAACATTACATCAGCTTCTTTATTAAAGAAGGTTATAATTTTGTATTGCAGGATAATACTGTGAACATTTTTCTTAATCAAGAGTTGATTGGATCAGGCACGTTATGTAATGTCATATATGTTCTAAATCAAACCACAGTTCAAAGTATATTGAACACACATAAGAGGAAAAGTTCAGAAATGAACGAATCCTTCTTGTGGCATTGTAGCTTAGGTCATATCAATGCGACACGACCAGCTAAGTTACATAAGGATGGATATTTGAATCTGTTTGAACTTACATCTTATGAAACTTGCCAGTTATGTCTCAAAGGTAAAATGACCAAAACTCCGTTTACTGGACACGAAGAAAGAGTTACTGAACTCTTGGGAATGATACATAGTGATGTATACGGTCCTATGTCTACAAATACCAGGGTTGGTTCCTCGTACTTCATTATATTCACTGACCATCTCTCAAGATTCGGACATATGTTCCTGTTGAAACACAAGTCTGAAACTTTTGAGAAATTGAAAGAATATAAGCATGGAGTAGAGAACCAGACGGGTAGAAGTATTACAGTCCTTCGATGTGATCGGGGAGGAGAATACTTGAGCACGGAGTTCCTAGATTATTCAAAAGAGAATAGGATTCTCTCTCAGCTTACTCCTCCTTATACACCACAGAACAACGATGTATCGGAGCGGAGGTATCGCACCCTATTAGATATGGTGCGCCCTATGATGAGTACTGCTGAGTTACCTGTTTTCTTTTGGAGTTATGTACTTGAGAAGCCGCATACCTATTGAGTTGAGTTCCATCCAAACAGTGCCTACTACTCCATATGAGATATAGAATGAGAAGAGACCATATCTTGAATGAGTTAAGATATTGTGTTGTCTGGCCTATGTTGAAAAGCAAAATGCGGACAAGCTCGAGGTAAGGTCAGTTCTGTATAAGTTTGTTGGATATCCCGAACATTCGCGAGGGTATATCTTCTACCACACTGAGGAACAAAAGGTGTTTTGTTTCTCAGCATGCCACCTTTTTAAAAAAGGAATTTCTTATGGAAGAAATTAGTGGTCATGAGGTAGAACTGGAAGGAGTTTCAGCTAGACAAACTAACAGCTGATGATTTGGTAAAACCGAAGGATTCAATAGTTCCCGACGAACCCCAGCCTCTCCGCAGATCTAGTAGGGTTCCTCATCCGCCTGAGAGATACTACGGTTTTCTCAATGACAGTGGGAGCGAGGATTGCATCATGGATTATGATGACCCAATTAGTTTCGAGCTGGACATCACAAGTGGGGACTCTGTGAAATGGCCAGATGCTATGCAATCTGAGATGGAATCCATATACACCAACAAAGTATGGACTTTGAATGTTGCACCTGAAGGGATAAAACCATTGGGAGCAAATGGATCTTAAGAAGATTCTTGGTGTAGATGGAAAAGTTGAGACTTTCAAAGCTATACTTGTAGTAAAAGGTTTTTGTCAATAACCAGGTGTGGATTATGATGAAACCTTTTCTCCAGTGACTATGCTTAAGTCCATCAGGATTAAAGCAGATATCGCAGAGTTGGAACATCTGTTTTGATATGGCAGTCAAAGAGTTTGACTTCATCAAAAAGGTAGATGAACCTTGTATATACAAGAAGGTTGTAGAGAGTAAGGTTGTCTTCCTCGTATTATACGTGGATGGCATACTCTTGATAGGAAATGGTGTTCCTATGCTATACTCGGTCAAGCTCCTCTTATCACAATATTTCTCCATATAGGATCTGGGTAATGCCTCCTACATCCAGTGATTAAGATCTATAGAGATATATCTAAGAGGATGTATCATACTCACTAGGTGTAGTGAGTGGGTGTCAATCAGATCCTGGGGAGAAACACTGGATAGCTGTGAAGAACATTCTTAAATACTTGAGAAGGACTAAAGAAATGTTCTTGGTGTTTGGTAACAGTGAGCTCCAGTGGGAGTACTTAACCGATTCGAGCTTCCAGAGTGATAAGGTCGACTGAAAGTCAGTCTCAGGCTTTGTCTTTACCCTCAGTGGAGGGACGGTATGTTGGAAGAGTTCCAAGCTAGATACCGTGGCAAACTAAACGATAAAGGCTGAATACATCGCTACCAACGATACTGCCAAAGTGGCTGTCTGGATATTTCTTGTTCATGAGATGAATATGGTTCTTACCATTGAGTGTCCAATAACTGTTATTGTGAAAACAATGGAGTTGTGGTTTTGGCCTAGGAACCTCGGCCCCATTAGCGATCCAGGCATATTCTGAGGCAGTATCACCTGATCAGGAAGATGGTTGATCTCTAAGGGATCGAGGTAAGGAGAGTTGATACGAAGGATAACACGGCGGATCCACTCACAAAGGTCTTTCCCTAGAGAGACTTTTATGGGATGTTGAGTATGAGATACTACAACAAATGGTCTTAGTACAAGTGGGAGATTGTTAGTTGTATGTATGCCCTAGAGGCCATTATTGTACATGCGATGTATATTATAGTGGATGCTTGGGCATATATAGGGAGGACTTTCTTGCTTGATATGATAGTATGCTATCTGGTTACTCTTTATCTTAATATGTACACTTATTGTCTCTCTGTTACATATTGATAAAGCCCTTGGGATGTGTACTTGACTACCGGGATTATGATGCGGATCATACTTGTGGGGTCAGGATAGTCTATAAGTACATCCTTCAATTGTTCCTAGTCGTGGGAGTATCGAGACGGGGCATCGATATTCCAGAGTAGACTAGCGTATACATTTCTTGATCCATATGATGGGCGATGGATGATCCCACATCTATTGGTGTTTGACATCAAAGATTGTATACGGGTGCTCAGTGGAGACTGGGTACACTGAACAGGATTCGCCGAGAACTCCTAGATGATATTATACCTTACATCAGACAGCGGTTCTCTGATAACACTGGTAAAGGTTAGTCTGTAGACTCGAGATCGTCATAGAGTCTTGTGTGATTCTCACTATACTTTGATTTCCACCTTACCACATTCAATAGAACATGCAAAACGGTGGTTTTTGGGTACAGTCCCGAGTCACACGGAGGCAATGAGCGATAGGAGGGGATTTCGTCTCTCCCGGTATTGGGGGTTGATATTGCGCTATGCTCGATTGGCCATAACAAGAAATCCCTGGCCAGGATTGCTGAGATTTACTGGTAAGTATTATCAGTAATTTGTCGAACCGTTATAGGCCTCACATCGGCATGACTTATCAAGCTATTGAGGTCTGACATTTACCACCCCCAGGCTGGATATGCGACATATCAGACGAAGAGACTGGACTGTACAGTAGTGTTACTTATTGAATTCACAGGAGTATGAGCAGGTTTACTTGTTGATCTTCTGATCGCTCAATACCCGGGTAGCCGTTACGTACAGCTAGTACCGCTGACGGCTTGTGGATGACTGATATGATCATCACCTATTGCCGGCATATTGACGAGTGTTTAGAGTCCTACACAGAGGTTTCCTGGCTTAGGCAAAACGAAGTGGGAGCACATATGTGATATGTGCGGGACCGAGATTAATACGAGTATGTGATACCGTATTCCAATATCGCGATATGTGATATCGGTCGGTTATATGAGATATAACCGGGTTATCGAATCAAGTGTTGATTCGATAAGTTCACACAAATGATATTAGTTGGTTATATGTGATATAGCCGGATTATTAAATCAAGTGTTGATTTAACAATTTAATGTATGATTATATATTTGATATATTAATTTTACATTAACTAATATTAGCTCACTTAAGTATTTCTTTTTCTCACTTATCTATAATATATATGTGATATATATTATTGTTTTTGTATCATGCTTGATGATACATTCTACATGGGTGTATGAGACTCACACCATGGTTTAGATAATAAAGGTTATTATTTATTTAAAGTAATTCATAATTAGGTGGAAATTGGTCATGGCTATGAAGCTTGTAGAATCTTGTAGCAACCATTGACTTAGTCCACTAATTTTGTTTTACTTGAGATATTTATTAACCCAACCATCATCTTAAGCCATGGTTAAGTCTCTACATGAGTTATATGAGATATTATCTCACCCATGGTTGCTATTCTCACTCATTCCATTCTACACTTCATCTTCTTCTTCATCTCAAGAAAGTTCTCTAGCTTTTCAAGAGGTGAAGAAATATTGTGAGAAAAAATATTCTAAAGTGAGTAAAAATCCTATTTCATCAATCTACACTAGATTAGTCATTTAGTTTAGGTTGTTTGCTTCACTAATTCCTAATTAGTGAAGAGGTAGCTTGAGCTAGAGTCTCCTCGAAGTAGATCATCTTCGGCCTCGAAGACTTCAAGCAAGCTTGTCCATTTCGCTTTGTGGAGCCTTACTTGAGTCTGGGAGATCACAACTTGGAGCGGAGGGACTACTATACAGAGCTATTGAAGTGAATGACCGATCTAAAAAGGTTGTATTCCTCATTCACTTAGTGTAATGTTTGATTACATGGATGTTTACCCTAATTCCTCTAGTTAGATCCTTGGTTAGGGTTCTTTAGCACCTTAGATTTTTTAAAATGGCATGGTTGATGGCTTCCAAAACCTTGTGTGGATGCTAAGGAACCCAGCAGTCCAGAACCATAAGACTTTGGCTAAGGCAGTTGAGATTTGTTGATGGTTAAATCAGTAGTTTCTTGGATTGGTCCTGAGCCAAATCGACACGACTTATCAGGTCAGTAGGGGTCTGACGATTACCATCCCCTAGACCCGGTATGCGATCATCTTAGACGAAGAGACCGGACTGTACAAAGATTGCCACAGATAGGATCAGTAAGGGTCCGAATGAGCTTGCTCATCGGCCTTATTTTTGACAGGTACCTAGGTAGCCGTTACGTACAGCTATTGTCGCTGACGTGCTTGTAGTTAAACCCATTGTCAGTGTACTATCAAGTCTTTAAAGTCCTACACAGAGGGTTTCTCTGATTCAGGCGAAACGATGTGGTGGCCGTATGTTTATACGTGCAGGGTTTCGATCGAATGATAATACTAGCCGAGTTAGGATTAAGCCGGATTATTAAATCAGGTAATGATTTGATAATTTACATATACACATTTCGATGTGTATATTTTAGTGTCATCTAGGTTTTCGATTGAGCAGGGTTCCGATCGAATGATGATACTAGCTGACTTAGGATTAAGCCGGATTATTAAATCAAGTGCCGATTTAATAATATACGTGTACATATTTCGATATGTATATTCTAGTGTTATCCATATTTTCGATCGGACGGTTGATAATACTGGCGGGTTTAGGATTAAGCTGGTTCATTAAATCGGATAATGATTTAATACTAGTATTATTTTAGTGGTATTATTCTATCTCTTGGGTATTCGTATTTTGATATGAATAGGAGTATGTATATACGGTAGAAAGCATTTTGTATTTATACAAAATACCTTCTAGAAGATGACACCTCATCATGTTCATTTTTCTATTTGTTGAAAATATAAAATGCGGTGGAAAAGGAAGAGATGGAAAGAAGCATGGCATGAAGAATGGTCTTGGTAGTTATTGCAAATACTATTGAAGTATGGTTGGTTTTTAAATGAAAAGAAAATACTTCATAAAAGAAAAACCTTAGCTATTCTCATGCTCATTCTTGACCTGCCTTTCTCTCTCATCTTTGAGAGCTCTCTCTCATCTCTAAACCTTACCATTCTCATGTGTTGAGAGACAAGGGTTTTGAGGTAGAAAATTACCACCAAATATCACCACATCAACTAAGCAAGCTAGATTAGCAAACTAGTTTGACTAGTTTACTTCTTTTAGAGGTAGGAGTTTGTATCAAAGACCTTCAGATGGATCATCTAGGACCGAGAAGGCCGGCCATCAAGTTTGATCAAGATCACCTAAGAAGCTTAAGAAGAGGAGTAAAGACCTGAAGGACACGAGTCTCTAGGTATAACTCCTTATCACAATAGCTAGATCTTTTTAACTAGCTAGTTTTGATGTATGGTTAGATTCTAGGATGTGTTTTCTAGTGCCGGATTTTTAAAAATCAAAGTTTTTCGTTCCGCAACGGCTGCGGTAGACGGCCAGGGCGCTAGGAAACCCAACACCTATTTTCCTTATGTTCGCTCAAAAAGCGCTTTTGCCGATGCACTTCCTGATCGTGAAGTCCTCGCTCTAATTCGGGACCATGATCCGGACCAGAAATCTATTCATCTATGGGGAGCATGGTATAGTTACATCATCCAAGGACGACACAACTTTACTTGCGAGGTACCATAAGAGCCGATCCTTCCGATTCAGTACGTAAATTTCCCACCTACTGCTCATACGGTGGAGGAGAACGATTGGACTGCGAATGGTTGTCTTCAACCATCCATGGTATCGATACCAACCCAACCACCGATGGCCATAGATATTTTGGGGCGTCGGATATGCCAGGGAGAAGCATGGCCGTGTGGTCAGGTTTACACTATAGGAGTGACCCTACGTCATCCGGCAGGTTATTTCGCTTGGGCCCGTTATGTCTTGTCTTCCTAGAAGTCATTGCTGCTGAAGATTGGTCTGTATCCGGCGATTTACGCATCTCTGTTCTATTATCATACTCCTCACGTATGGTGGGTTATGTCCTTTTTGGAATTATAGAATATCCCGACCCATAAGTTTCTACTATCGAACCGGGAGGTGTCGATTTCTTTGGAAGAAATCCTAGAAATCTCTGGATTGCCTATCGGGGGGGCACTATAAGAAGATACTTCTTTCCGATGAATATACTTTTGCTACCAAATTAGTCGTCATCGGTCTTACACCCAAGAACGTTATCTGACACAAATTCTTGAGTTTAATCAAGGTGCTGAACATCTGTGAAAGCCTATACTTAGAGTCAGGAGGATATGGGGTCAGTTTTACGGATTTCATGTTAGGTTACTAGGCACTATCATAAGGATCTATAAGGCATCAACCATGCCAAATCTAAAAATTTCAAATGCCGAACAACCTAAAGCGAGGATCTCAACTAGAGAATTAGGGTTAACAAAGCATGTAAACAACTTTATATCTAAGAGAGAGGGATTACAACCTTTGTAGTCCGTTCTTTCGCTTCATAAGCTTCGAGTAGTAGTACCTTCACCGCGATCCATGAACTTCCGGACTCTAGAGAGGCTCCACAAGCCGAATGATCCATGCTTGCTTGAAGTCTTCCTTTTCGAAGATGATCTACCTTGAAGAATCTTTAACCAAAGCTTACACTTCACTAAACAACTTATTAGAGAAGTGAACACCCTAATCTAAGTGGCTAGAATAGATGAGGATGATGGAGTAGGAATTTAGCTATCTTTTGTTTTCAATTTCTCACACTAAATCATCACATGTAAAAAGCTAGCAAGCTTTTTCAAGGAAGAAGAAGAAGAAAAGCTTTTATGATGAATAATGAATTATTGTTGTGGTTACAAATCCAACCATGGGTTAAGTATGAAGGCTTAACCCTTGTAGAGAATAAACTAGGGTAAAGGGTTTGGGTTGGGTTAAGAAATATCAAGACAAAATATCAATACAAAATATCTAAGCTAAAAACAAAAGAAAGCTTCATGAAGCTTCATGAAAAAGCCAACCCAAATGCTAACCCAAATCAAACCCTAACTTGTTTTAATCTCCACAAAACATGTTGTATTTGTAACCCTAGCTTGTTACAATATTATATATCACATATATAATATATTTTGCAACAAAAGAAAATAATACAATTAACATATATTGCATATATATCAATGTATTATCCGGTGAGAAAATGAATCAATAAAGCGAGCTTATATTAGTTAACGTAATGTAATATATCACATATATAATTATACATTAAATTATCGAATCAACACTTGATCCGACAATCCGGCTATATCCCATATAACCGACTAATATAACATGTACCGATTCATCGAATCAACACTTGATCCGATGACCCGGCTATATCACATATACCCGGCCGATATCATATATCATGAGAATAGAATACAGTATCTCATATCATATTATTCTCGGTTCCGCACATATCACATATGTGCTCCTACTCCGTTTTGCCTGAGCCAGGAAACCTCTGTGTAGGACTCTAAAGAATCGTCAATACGCCGGCAGTGGGTGATGATCTTATCAAACACCCACAAGCTGCAAGCGGTCAGCTAAACGTAACAGCCACCCAGGTATTGAGCGATCAGAAGATCAACAAGCAAGCCTGTACATTCTCCTGTGAATCCAATCAGTGACACTACCGTACAGTCCGATCTCTTCGTCTGATATGTTGCATATCAAGTCTAGGGGTGGTAAACGTCAAACCCCAGTAACCGATAAGTCGTGTCGATGTAAGGCTCATAACGAGTCGAGAAACTACTGATAACACTTACCAGTAAATCTCCATGTCAGCCCTGGCCAGGGACTTCCAGTTATAGCCAATCGAACACATCACAACATCAACTCTCTATACCGGGAGAGATGAAAGCCCTCCTATCGCTCATTGCCTCCATGTGATTCGGAACTGTACCCAAAAGCCACCGTTTTGCACGCCCTCTTGGACGTGGTAAGGTGGAAATCAAAGCACAGTGGGAATCACACAAGGCTCTATGACGATCTCGGGTCTACAGACTAACCTGTACCAGTGTCACCGGAGAACTGCTATCTGACGATATGTATAATACCATCCAAGAGTTCTCGGCGAGTCCGCTTAGTGTACCCAGTCTCCACTGAGCAGCCGTACACCATCTTTGATGTCCAACACCAATGGATATGGGATCATCCATCGCCCATCTTATGGGTCAAGATGCATGTACGCTAGTCTACTCTGGAGTATCGATGCCCTGTCTCGATACACCCTCGACTAGGAACAGTTATAGGATGTACTCGTTGACTACCCTGGCCCCACTAGTATGATCTCATCATAGTCCTAGTAGTCGAGTATATATCCTAAGGGCTTTATCAACACGTGATCACAAAACAGTATTCGTTAACATGTTAAGATAAAGTGAAACCAGATAGCATACTATCATATCGAGCAAGAAAGTCCTCTCTATATATATCCAAGCATCCATTATAATATACATCACATTTACAACAATGGCCTCTAGGGCATACATATAACTAACAATCTCCCACTTGCACTAAGGCCAGCTGTTGTAGTATCTCATACCCAACATCCCGAAGAGTCTCTCAAATTGTATCTGAGGAATGACCTTTGTGAGTGGATCCGCAGCGTTGTCCTTCGTATCAACTTTCCTGACCTCGATCTCCTGGCGATCAACTATCTCCCGGATCAGGTGATACCGCCTCAGAATATGTCTAAACCTGGGTTCCTTGGCCAAAGCCACAGCTCCATTGTTATCACAATACAAAGGTATTGGATGCTCAATGGGCGGAGCCACACCAAGTTCAGTGATGAACTTCTTCATCCAGACAGCCTCTTTGGCAGCATCGTTGGTAGCGATGTATTCAGCCTTCATCGTCAAGTCTACAACGGTTTCCTGTTTGGAACTCTTCCAACACACTGCCCCTCTATTGAGGGTAAAGACAAATCCCGAGTGCGACTTAGAGTCGTCCTTATCACTTTGGAAGCTCGAATCGGTAAAGGACTCCACCTGGAGTTCACCGTTACCATACACCAAGAACATCTTCTTAGTCCTTCTTAAGTACTTGAGAACGTTCTTCACAGCTATCCAGTGACTCTCTCCAGGATCTGCTTGATACCTACTCACTACACTTAGTGAGTATGCTACATCAGGTCTGGTACATAGCATCGCGTACATGATAGAGCCTACTGCCGAAGCATAGGGTATACCTTGCATGAGAGCTCTCTCCAAATCAGTCTTGGGAGACATCTCTTTGGAGAGAGTGAGTCCAGAGATTGTGGGTAAGTTCCCACGCTTGGATTCTTCCATACTAAACCTCTTTAGTATGGTGTCAATGTACCTGGATTGGGACAATCCCAGTATCCATCTAGATCTATCTCTATAGATCTTAATTCGCAAAATGCAGGAGGCATCACCTAGATCTTTCATTGAGAATCTATGTGATAAGAAGAGCTTAACCGAGTGCAGCATAGGAATATCATTTCCTATCAAGAGTATGTCATCCACGTACAATACGAGGAAGACAACCTTACTCTTTGCCTCCTTCTTGTATATAAAAGTTTCATCTATGTTTTTGATGAAGTCAAACTCTTTGACTACTACATCAAAACATATGTTCCAACTCCGCGATGCCTGCTTCAACCCATAGATGGATTTAAGCTGCTTGCACACCTTTCCGCTGCTCCCACTGTCTACGAAACCCTCTGGCTGAGTCATGTACACGCACTCTTCCAAATTACCATTTAGAAAGGCGGTCTTAACATCCATCTGCCAGATTTCGTAGTCATGCTATGCAGCAATGGCAAGTAGGATCCGGATGGACTTAAGCATAGCCACTGGAGAAAAGGTTTCGTCATAATCCATACCTGGTCGTTGACGAAAACCCTTTGCAAAAAGTCTAGCTTTGAAAGTATCAACTTTTCCACCTACACCAAGTTTCTTCTTAAAGATCCATTTGCTCCCAATGGGTTTTATCCCTTCAAGAGCAACTTCCAAAGTCCATACTTTGTTGGTGTACATGGATTTTATCTCAGATCGCATTGCATCCAGCCACTTCACAGAGTCCCCACTCGTGATGGCCTGCTTGAAGCTAGTTGGGTCATCATCTTCCATGATGCAATCCTCGCTCCCACCATCAACGAGAAAACCATAGTATCTCTCAGGTGGATGAGAAACCCTACTAGATTGGCGGAGAGGCTGAGCTTCGTCGGGAACTACTGAATCCTCTAGTTCCAATAAATCATCAGTTGTAGTTTGTGGTGCTGGAACCTCTTCCAGCTCTACCTCTTCGCCACCAATTTCTTTAACAAGAAATTTCTTTTCTAAAAAGGTGGCATATTGAGAAACAAACACCTTTTGTTCCTCACCGTGGTAGAAGATATATCCATAGGAATCTTTTGGATATCCCACAAACTTACATAGACCTGATCTTGCCTCGAGCTTTTCCGGATTTTGCTTTTTAACATAGGCCGGACAACCCCATATCTTAACTCGTTTAAGAGATGGTCTCTTCCCATTCCAAATCTCGTATGGAGTGGCAGACACTGATTTAGTTGGAACTCTATTCAATAGGTATGCGGCTGTCTCCAGCGCATAACCCCAAAAGGAAATAGGTAACTCAGCGGTGCTCATCATAGAGCGCACCATATCTAATAGGGTGCGATTCCTCCGCTCCGATACACCGTTGTGCTGTAGTGTATAGGGAGGTGTAAGCTGAGAGAGAATCCCATTCTCTTTTAGATAATCTAGAAACTCATTGCTCAAGTATTCTCCTCCTCGATCAGATCGAAGGATCTTAATACTTTTCCCGTTTGGTTCTCTACTTCGTTCTTATATTCTCTGAATTTCTCAAAAGCTTCAGACTTGTGTTTCATCAGGAACACATGTCCGTATCTTGAAAGATCCTCAGTGAATGTAATGAAGTATGAGGAACCGTTCCTGGCATGTGTAGACATGGGACCACATACATCACTATGTATCAGTCCCAAGAGTTCTGTAACTCTTTCTCCGTGTCCACTAAACGGAGTTTTGGTCATCTTTCCTTTGAGACATGACTGGCAAGTGTCATAAGATGAAAATTCGAACGGATTCAAATTCCATCCTTATGTAATTTGGCCAGTCGTGTCGCAATGATATGACCAAGTCTACAATACCACAAGAAGGATTCGTTCATTTCTGAACTTTTCCTCTTGTGTGTGTTCTATATATTAAGAACTGTGTTTTTATTTAGAACGTATATGCCATTATTTAATGAGCCTGATCCAATCAACTTTTGATTTAGGAAGATGTTCATAACATTATCCTATATTACAAAATTATATCCTTCTTTACTTAATAAAGAATCTGATATAATGTTGCATATTATATTTGGTATATAATAGCATTCATTCAGAATCAATGTATTACCACTTGGTAATACAAGGTGATATTCGCCAACTGGTTTGACTGCAACATTTGCACCATTCACTACTCTTACAGGAATGATCACTCATTCCCAGTTCTCTACCTTTCTTTAGCCCATGCAATATATTGCATATGTGGGATCCTAATCCGGTATCTAATGCCCAGGACGTAGAGTGAACCGAGAAACAGTTCTCGGTAACTAACACATCCGAAGAAGATACATCAACACGTTTATTCTTCGTTTGGGCGGCGTGTGAATTCTGGTATTCCTTTATTTCCTGTTCAGTCTTATAACAATTATAAGAAAGAACGGGACCAACGTTCCCCTGCTCAGTATAACAAGCGGGTTCGGTTAATACATTCATATTATTATCTTGATTAAGGCCTGACATGGTCGCTACCTGGAGAGAGAGAGAAGAAAACAGTTTAGCGTATGCTCTTGCAAGATTAGATTGGTTATTATCTTATCTAATCAGGATGGCTCCCACTGTTTTAATCAAATCTTCCTTCAATCCCTAAAAGGTAAGATTAGCCGGGATTAATTACACCCTACAAGTTCGCCAATCTTTCAGCCAGATCAGTGTTGGTACTTTGAGGGAGGTTCCCCATGCTTTCGCACGGACCTAATTAAAATAAATCTCAATTTCCCAGAGGCTTAACCCCGTTAACATCTTTCTAGACACCTACTTGATTGACTAATTGTCATGTGTAAAACTCTCCTAGGAGTAACTCTTACTCGCAGTGGGTATCGGGATCCATCTATCTGATAGAAGGTATGCGATCTCATTGTAAATTTCAACACTTGAAATTTCAGATAATGCTTTTACCCCTATTGACTTATGAACTTAACTATAGTCAACAAATCATAAGCACTAGTCAAGTTCTACCCGTCATTTCTTGATTAATTTAGACCCACCCATATGACCCTTAACTATGGTCAACAAAGTCATATGACTGTCCTAATTAATCACATCATATGTTATATAGGAAAACATCACTCAGCTACCGTACACTGCGCCTTAACTATGGTCAACAAACGCAGCATGAATACTAAGTACTCTATTTCCTAAAATGACGGAGGGTTACGCAGGTTTTTCAGAAAACCATGAGCGTAATGAACTTGATATCGTTGTAGAAACAAATGATTTTGAAAAGGAGTGTTTTTGAGGCTTTTCTAGTTTCGCTAAAGAGGTCACTCCCGGTGAAGGGATCTCGGCTCTTTCCTTATTGAATAAGGTGCATGATATTTCACAAATATCGCTGTGCCAAAGCAAAACTATAGAAGCAATCAAAAACTAAACTGCGAGTTTGTAGCATCTGCCAGTTTTGCTAAAGAGGTCACTCCCGGTGAAGGGATCTCGGCTCTTTCCTCATCGAATAAGGTGCAGGGTATATCATATATACCGCTATGCAAAGAAAAACTGTAGCTACCCTTTTTGAAAATTTGATTCTACAACATCTTTTAGGTTTCTTTTCTTTTATTAATCTCATTAATAAATCCCATCAGTTATGCTTTCTAAGTATCACAGAAGAAACGAAAGCAGTAATATTTATATATCATCATATATAGTATAAGCATTCGTCTCAAGCAGTAATATGATCTCATCACAGAACATTGCAGCAGAAGATTACATATGAAATATTGGATATACTAGGACGTCCGTGTTTTATTTCGAGCCTGTATAAAACACGGATTCCACGGTCGTGATGAATAGCCAAACCCACATCCTTATATCCCTGCAAGAGTGGCAAGCAACACTGCCAATTCTAGGGTTAGGAGACCCGGTCTCGACT
This sequence comes from Agapanthus africanus, assembly GCA_030015575.1. Taxonomy (NCBI): domain Eukaryota; kingdom Viridiplantae; phylum Streptophyta; class Magnoliopsida; order Asparagales; family Amaryllidaceae; genus Agapanthus; species Agapanthus africanus. Next base: position 456,393,466 of record CM057349.1, read on the forward strand.
CCTCGAGATGACCTCCCACTGGACCCTAGAACCCGATTACCTGTGCTCCCCTCCTTGGGTCTATCCTAATGCGGAAAAAGTAAACAATATACAATGGTGATATCATCCTTAACCCGGAAGTGCCCCAATAAAAGAATATTACATACAAATGAATTTTACATGAATGAAAATAAAAGCTATCATCTCATATAAAACCCCGGCTATTCAGAACACGACGATCCAATATAACATATCACAACAACACATAATATCTTATATCATCAACGTAAGCAAGTATGTGTATCCCGATTGTCGTTGATGTATAGCAACGAAGCCGGCGATACACCACATACTAAGCTTACGGTCACAGAAAAGAAAGTGTAAAACTACAACATTTGGAATCCACAATCATTTTAGACAACTTAAATCTGAAATATCACATACTTCGCATTTCATGCCTAACTATATGAATTCCACATATTGTATCACATTCCAGATAAATAGACAATGTTAAATTTTCCGATCGAATCAACGAATTGCTAAGATCTCCAGAAAACTCAACACTTGAGTAATATTAAAAATTCCTAGAAGCATGTAGTAATACCTACGGATGTAACCTAGAAACATCTATCCCTGATTCCCAAGTACGGCCACGGAACCGCCGCGAAAAGCCTGGTTTTGCCGTGGTTCCGCGGCGACTTGAATGAATAAGGGGTTCATATTTCACAGTTATCCATAGAATCCCCTGCTTAATTTTCTGAGTATTTATAATAAGGAAAAAACCATCTTTTAAAAAAATTTCCAGAGAGAGGGTCAAATATGACGTTTCGGGGTTCGATCGGACTTTTAACTTCGTCTACACGTCACCTAATGCTCTAGCTGGGCTCTGATACCACTGTTAGGTTACTAGGCATTATCACAAGGATCTATAAGGCATCAACCATGCCAAATCTAAAAATTTCAAAAGCCGAACAACCTAAAGCGAGGATCTCCACTAGAGAATTAGGGTTAACAAAGCATGTAAACAACTTTACATCTAAGAGAGAGGGATTACAACCTTTATAGTCCGTTCCTTCGCTTCATAAGCTCCGAGTAGTAGTCCTTTCGCCGCGCTCCATGAACTTCCGGACTCTAGAGAGGCTCCACAAGCCGAATGATCCATGCTTGCTTGAAGTCTTCCTTTTCGAAGATGATCTACCTTAAAGAATCTTTAACCCAAGCTTACACTTCACTAAACAACTTATTAGAGAAGTTAACACCCTAATCTAAGTGGCTAGAATAGATGAGGATGATAAAGTAGGAATTTAGCTCTCTTTTGTTTTCAATTTCTCACACTAAATCATCACATGTAAAAAGCTAGCAAGCTTTTTCAATGAAGAAGAAGAAGAAAAGCTTTTGTGATGAATAATGAATTATTGTTGTGGTTACAAATCCAACCATGGGTTAAGTATGAAGGCTTAACCCTTGTAGAGAATAAACTAGGGTAAAGCGTTTGGGTTGGGTTAAGAAATATCTACACAAAATATCAAGACAAAATATCTAAGCTAAAAACAAAAGAAAGCTTCATGAAGCTTCATGAAAAAGCCAACCCAAATGCTAACCCAAATCAAACCCTAACTTGTTTTAATCTCCACAAAACATGTTGTATTTGTAACCCTAACTTATTACAATATTATATATCACATATATAATATATTTTGCAACAAAAGAAAATAATACAATTAACATATATCGCATATATATCAATGTATTATCCGGTGAGAAAATGAATCAATAAAGCGAGCTTATATTAGTTAACGTAATGTAATATATCACATATATAATTATACATTAAATTATCGAATCAACACTTGATCCGACAATCCGGCTATATCGCATATAACCGACTAATATAACATGTACCGATTCATCGAATCAACACTTGATCCGATGACCCGGCTATATCACATATACCCGGCCGATATCATATATCGCGAGAATAGAATATGGTATCTCATATCGTATTATTCTCGGTCCCGCACATATCACATATGTGCTCCTACTCCATTTTGCCTGAGCCAGGAAACCTCTGTGTAGGACTCTAAAGAATCGTCAATACGCCGGCAGTGGGTGATGATCATATCAAACACCAACAAGCTGCAAGCGTTCAGCTAAACGTAACAGCCACCCAGGTATTGAGCAATCAGAAGATCAACAAGCAAGCCTGTACATTCTCTTATGATTCCAATCAGTGACACTACCATACAGTCCGATCTCTTCGTCTGATATGTTGCATATCTAGTCCAGGGGTGGTAAACGTCAGACCCCAGTAACCGATAAGTCGTGTCGATGTAAGGCTCATAACGGGTTGAGAAACTACTGATAACACTTACCAGTAAATCTCCATGTCAGCCCTGGCCAGGGAATTCCAGTTATAGCCAATCGAACACAGCACAACATCAACTCCCTATACCGGGAGAGACGAAACCCCTCCTATCGCTCATTGCCTCCATGTGATTCGGGACTGTACCCAAAAGCAACCGTTTTGCACGCCCTCTTGGACGTGGTAAGGTGGAAATCAAAGCACAGTGGGAATCATACAAGACTCTATGATGATCTCGGGTCTACAAACTAACCTGTACCAGTGTCACCGGAGAACTGCTTTCTGACGATAGGTATAATACCATCCAGGAGTTCTCGGCGAGTCCGTTCAGTGTACCCAGTCTCCACTGAGCACCTGTACACCATCTTTGATGTCCAGCACCAATGGATATGGGATCATCCATCGCCCATCATATGGGTCAAGATGCGTGTACGCTAGTCTACTCTGGAGTATCGATACCCTGTCTCGATACACCCTCGACTAGGAACAGTTATAGGATGTACTCGTTGACTACCCTGGCCCCACTAGTATGATCTCATCATATTCCTAGTAGTCGAGTACATATCCTAAGGGCTTTATCAACACGTGATCACAAAACAGTATTCGTTAACATGTTAAGATAAAGTGAAACCAGATAGCATATCATATCGAGCAAGAAAGTCCTCTCTATATATATCCAAGCATCCATTATAATATACATCATATGTACAACAATGGCCTCTAGGGCATACATGTAACTAACATTTCATTGCCCATTTCCTTCGCCCGGATGTTTTGTCGAAGAAGGCCATGAAATTTTCTAAACTTAATGATCCCTTCAGGTTTGGTTTAGACAAGCTACTGACTGCAGATGCGAATTTGAAACAATTTTTCATTCCAGACACCCCGTCACTTCCTTTATAGAAATCGCTGCTCCAGATATTGACGAGGAGACGTTGCTTGTGGGCTTCATTGGCTTATGGCTTTGCTGGTTCATGCTTCAGACACATCAGCAGTACATGAGATCATCTGTCTTTTATCTAGCTCATCATATTGCGACGGGAACCCGTATGGCTGTCGGAGTTGCGGGATTAGCCCTTTTGTATAATGGCTTAAGTATGGCAGCGACACCGCCCAGCCGGGTTTGGAGCTCGTGAATTTCCCTCTTCATTATTTTACCTCATGGATAAAGATGCATGTGCTGTGTGCTTTGGTGAGTATAAAAGACCTAAGTTTTATGAAGGGTATAACTTTCCGCGAGTCAAGAAGCTGGTCGACGCTTCTTTTTCTGATCCAACTCAACGGGCAGCTCGACGATTGCACTTGCGTCCGTGCCTTGTGGGGGACAGTATGACCTTCGTTGATAGGGTTTTGACGACTAGCAAGGAACCCTCAAGAGTGGTCTAACCACTAAATGATGTGTTAAAGGATGGGATTTCCGTTTTGAAGGCCAGGGAAGTCACACATTTCTATTCTATCAGGCTTGGATTTTTGGTGTATAGAAGAAATGCTTCAGTGCTTTTCATGAGGTATAATCCGCATCGCATTTCTTAGAAATTAGGCTATGACCAGGGTATTCTCCTTGAGACCTTTCTCATCAATCCCGCTGCTTCAGAGGAGACCGTTCGCAATGCGGCCCACCATTTCATCCGATTGAATACAAGATCTTATTTCTTGATGGCCGAACTGGATTATATTCTGAGGGCTTCATTTGCCTATACTGCCTGGTATCAGCAAGCGACAGGCGCTGTCATCAAGGAAGAAAGGAGAATGCTTCTCGACCATAAGTATTCTGTCCAGGCCAGCAACCTTGCGGTCCCGCTAAAACGACGAACAACCGTCCGTCCTTCCCTAAGGGAGAGCGATGCGGTGGTACCTTCGTGTGCTTTTCTAATGGTGTCGACGGTTAAACCACGACCCAATGTGAGCACCCCTGGCGGCGTGACGGCTGCAGCGTCTCCTGAGTCGGATATTGGCTCTGAAATCGGAACGCGCTGTCCTAAGATGCCTGCGAAGTGAAAGGTCTTATCGTCGGATGCTGCTCTCGGCTACTAGAAGAAGAAATCTATATTTTCAGCTGACGTCGTATTTGGTCAAGAGCCTTATGCTCCCTTTAGTGAAGGCTTGTCCGAATATAGAACCAATAACAATCTTTTTCTTCCTGAGGCTTCCACCGACGAGAACACAGCGACTGATCTTCAAGCAGCTCTTGAAGCGTCTAAGCGATTAGCTCGTGAGCAAGCGGCGTTTGCTGATTTTGCAACATCAGGTATATCCCATTTACACTTTTTGTATATCTTATAGTAAAATGATATTGTGCTTTGGTATGAATTGTTTTATGTTCTTTAGAACATCTAATTCATTTCACCCATACCTTAACTCCTTTCCTTTATTCTTTTATAGGAACCTTCGCAGCCAGCGCTGTTTTGAGCGGGGCGCAATCCTCAGGTGTTAATATAGAAGATATTCTTCCTTCAACACCCGTTACGGAATTTTTAGAGCCTCCAACTGTTGTTCAGGCCTCTTCTGCGCCACTACAAGAAGTATCGTTGAAGCAACCAATGATGGATATTGCAGCAGATTCTGAGTCCGGATCCGATTCGGATGAGGATCATCCTCTAACGGTTGTCCTAGAGAGGTCTCTGCATACGACTAAAGTAGAGGAGAAACACCAGAGGCATGCATAAAGGGAGCATATGGCCGTAGGTGCAGGCTCGAGCGAAAAACGAACCCATAATGCTCCTACGGAGGATATCTCTCTGGTCTTGTCAACTGCTCACAGGCACATTGCGCGTGTAGCTCATGAGGAGGTGGGGCGCTTGGTTTTGAGTGAAGCAACGCATGATACCTCGACAAAACCTGGTATGATTTACTTATTTTCCAGGTTTCCTCACATAGCAACTTATTCGAATTTTAACATTCCCTTTCTTTTATGATGCCATCTGATATAGTAGGGACAAGTTTAGATGCTGGAGCAGCGAATGAAGTGGCGACATCCGGAGATTCTGGGACGGAGGACCACAATCCCGAGTCTAATATTGCTCCAACTGCCACTCCTTCCCCCAGTGGATTTCCGGTATCTACAGGTGATGATAGAATAGCAACAACCCTTATTGATTCAAGAGACGAGGGCGTGAATCTTGAATCCGTTTCTTCTGTAGCGATGGAAAATGAAGAAGCCGTCGCAGCTAGTAATGCTCTGGACACAATCATAGTTCCTACATCGTCGGCTCCCATAGGATTCACAGGTACCTTACGTGTTATCACGTTCACATTTTTATTTCTGCTAGATATATTTACTAACGTTTTCTTCATTTATTGTGTAGGTGCGACAGCTATTGTACCGGTCGTAACATCCATAAACCATGGAGATCTATCGGTTGAGGAACCCCCGTCAGCCGGTACCATGACTATCGTCGCTCCACCTATCTTCTTTGCACTTCCTAAATATTTTCTGGCTTTGCGACAAAAAGTAATTTTTCCCTTCGATTTTTTTGTCATTTCTTCATTTCAGCATTGATATTACCCCTTATGCTAATTGCTTGGCGCATACTGTCGCAATCTTGCAGGAGTACTTTTTAACCATTTGTGCTAAGCGTTAACCTCGCGCTCTGCCCTCTAACTGGGACCTGCTCCTCCTTCTGGCGTTGGTCAGTATATCTTTCATTTCTTATTTCAATTTTCTACAAGTAATCCTCTCCTAATAAAAATTTTCCTGTATTGACCACAGTCTTACAGCTCGAAGAAGAAGATGAAGAAATAGTTGAGCCCTCTATGCTCACAGATTTGCCGTTTCCTACTATTGGTAGATTAAATCTTATACATTTCTTCTTATTTAAACAGAGATCTCACTCATCTTTATGTCTGCTCTATTTTGTAGCTGCTCCGCTGGTTTCAATTCCCTTTGAATCTCGCATAGTTATGCCCATGGGACCTTCGCTAAATGCTAATCTTCTAGAGGTGCAGAAAATAGAAAGCGCTTGCTGAGTGAATTTATTGAAGACCTTGATGTCGAGGCTCTCGCTTCTTCTAGGGACTTTGCAAATAAAGTCAACCCAATACTGGCGACCTTTATGACTTTCTATAACGAAGATTTCGTCCGCATTTGGGTTGACTATTGTAAGCAGATTGAGGCTTGCCTCCATAAGATTGAGCGCACATGTTTCTTGCATAAAGCTTTATTTTCAAGGGCCCAATTGAGTGCGCGAATCGAACAGTATGCAGCCCCCGTTCAACATTACGGGCAGAAGCTAGCCAAAGAGCAAAGGCATATGATGCGACTTCCAAAGTGTCAAGACAACTGCAAGCTCAGATGGAGGCTAATACTGCACGGCTCCAGGCCATCTTCCAAAATCTTCACCGCTGTATTTTCAGAGGAATAGAGCTGAAGAAGGACCTTAATTTTACAGAGCAAGGAATGCGGGGTCATGAGATTGCTAAACAGGAGTTTTCTGAGAAGCTCAATTCGTGCCCGCAACAACAAGCTTAAACCGAAGCGCTGCTAGCTGAACTAGTGGAGCACGAAGATGAGCTCCGGCAGGAGAATGAGCAGGTCGACGTTTTGCTGAAAACCCCACCTTCTTAACGGTTGTCATTGTATCCCCTTTTCTTTATAGATTGTATCTTTTAAACATTTTGATTTGTGAATAAAAGATATGTATTTTCAAATTTGTGCCTTTGTTTCTTGTTTGTCTTGATCTGGTATGGACTAGCTTATTCACTCATTTTGGAGTTTCTAGTTTATTCACTAATTTCGGAGTTTCTAGTTTATTCACTCATTTCAGAGTGTTTAGTTTACCTTTCTTTTAGGTTTACAGGCAAACACGCCCTAACGTTGAATATAGATAACCCCCACTCTTTTATGACAGAGGTCCGTTAGGTTTATGATACTTGCTTAAGTCCATCGTACCGTCGCGTTGGCTGATATATTATCGATATATAATCCCTTGGGTTGCTGTTCTAGTAGCCACCGCGTCGGTTGTGTCTTTGATCCCTTTGGAGGCTGGACAAGACATCTTCAAGTAATTATCTTTGGTTGGAATATCCGTATTACCATCGGAAGATCAAGCGTTAGGTAGTGCCATAGCGCTTTACTTCAGATTAGGCTTAATTTGAATCTCCGATGAGTCATAACTGCACCCTTCTTGGTGTGGGATGATATCCAATGGTCTTTAGGCCTGCCGTCAAGACCTGAAGCTTGGAATGTACCGTCACTTCTGTAAGTGTATATGTTCTCCTTGCCGTGACAACTACGGCTATGCGGAATTAAAAACTTTAAAATCTTGAAGACGGTACATTAAATCCCCAGGATACAAGCCCAAACACTAAACTAAACAAACCCTAACAAGGAGTTTTAGCTACTCGGTTGGGATTACAATCTTTGTAGACGGTCCTTTGGGTCTTGAAAGGTGGACTCCATAAGCTCCTTGGGTTGATAGAACGAGCACTTGAAGCCAATCTTCTGCGTCAAGGACGATCCACCTGAGAATATCGATTCAAGTGATAGTTTCGTTTGAAGCAACTAAAGATCAAGTCTTGCTAAAACAATATGCTTAGAGTGGTGTAATTTGTGAACAAGATGCTCTATTTAATCCTCAAGAACTCGAGAGAAGAAAATGAGGAAGAAGACGAAGAGAATGGCAACTAGAGATTTTTCCTCACTTGGTGAAAATATCAACCATCTAAAATATCCTACACTACTCTCTCTTCGTATCTCTTCTAGTGAAAAACAAAAGAGTGGGTGTGTGGGTTGTGACTCACTAGTGTGAGTCACAAGCCCATACAACTCTAGAAGATGTGAGAATTAGTGAGTGTGAGAAAGGCCACCTCATCAAGTATACATATACATACACATATAAATATAAATGCATGCATATAAATAAGTATACTCAAACCCGTATAAATACGTATACGGTATTTCTACCAAAATACGAATACCGTATTTGTACCAAAAATACAAAATACACGTATTCATATTTAGAAAGAAATACATGTATTTGTATCAAATCACAAATACCTATATTTATACAAATATACGTATTCGTATAAATACCATATTCTTGTTAAAATACAAATACCCAAAAAATAGCAATATAATACCAGCATCAAAACTGTCTGTCTTTCAAACCTACTAGTACTACTAAACCATTCGATTAAAGCACGTGTATAAATACATGTATTCAATCGAATACGTAAAACCATACGCAAAATACACCGTTTCGCCTAAACGGGGAAACCCTCTGTGTGAGACTCTAAAGACTTGACAATACGCTGGCAGTAGGTTTAACCACAAGCACGTCAGCGGCACTAGCTATACGTAATGGCTACCCATGTATCTGTCGAAGGGAAGATCGACACGGTAACTCGTCCGAAAACCCTACTGAGCAAATAGGTGACGTTCTCCTTACAGTCCGGTCTGTTCGTCTTAAACTATCGCATATCGGGACTAGGGGTGGTAAACGCCAGACCCCTAATAGCTCAATAATTCGTGTCGGTGTGGAATCCAATACACCTTGAGAAACTACTGGTGTGCTTACTAGTAATCTCACTTGCCCTGACCAGGGACTTTATGTATTGGCCAGCCGTACAGAGCACGATATCAACTCCCTATACCGGGAGTGACGAATCCCTTCTAACCCCTACTGCCTCCAAGTACTTCGGGACTGCACCCAACTACTACCTGTTTGCACGACTCATTTGAGCCATGGTAGGGTAGTAATCTAAGTACAGTGGGAACACATTAAAGACGAATAGTGATGTCAAGTCAACGGACTAATCTATACTCATGTGACCGGGGAACTGCTAACTGACGATATGTATAATACCAACCAGCAGTTCCCAGCGAGTCCGTTTAGTGTAACTCATAACCCAATGAGCACCTGTATACTATCTTTGGTACCGTATACCAATGGCTGCGGGACATGCCACCTCCCCTGATGGAGATAAGAAGTGTATACACTAGTCTAATCTGGAGTATCGATACCCAGTCTCGATAATCCTATGACTAGGGACAAGTTTAAGGATGTGCTTATAGACTATCCAGCCCCCACTAGTGTGACTGCCATCACAACGCTGGTATTCAAGCAAATATCTTAAGGGCACTATCAACATGTATTAGCGATATGTTAAAATAAACATATATACATGTTAAGATAGACTCAAACCAGATAACATACTATCATATTAAGCAAGATTGTTATTATATCTGTATATATCCCAAGCTTCCAAAATATAATATACAATCCAGTACTATACAATAATGGCCTCTAGGGCATATATCACTAACAACTTCGTCTTTTTTGTTTTAGTGTCATACCGATTCTTTGCTAAAATAGGGTAAACATCCATATGACCTTTATGTTGTATGTATTGCAATCAAGATCTGGAGCTAGAAATATTCCATTGCTCCAACTTTATTTAATAGTTGTGTCCACACCTTACTGAAATGAGGAGGAACGTCGAGATGATCTCTAGGTTGTAGATGTTTTCATCGAGATCTGGAGCTCTTTTGATAAAGTATGGTGGGAGATATGGTTCCCCTTTATTTCATTTGTGCCCATGTATTGTATATAAGAGTTAGTACGGAACTATTTGCAGGGCATAAAATTTTATATTTTTTTATGTTTCCACGATGCTCTATCTTTTCAGCTTTTTATATCGTGAAAGTCGCGATTGCCCAATCATTTGTGCCCAATCATTTTGGTTTTTTTGCGACTTGTTGAGTTTTATTACGTTTCGGAAACTTGGGATCTAATACCAACTTGGCATCAACATCGCAGCAACTAGAATATCGTCAGGAGCGAATCATCATTTTCCTTTGTTGATTTGAACAAAGGTGGCTTAGCAAACAAGGTTAGGATACTGTCGACTAAGGCTTTTGACTTTATGAGCCATAAGGATCCCCTTAAGGTATTTCTTCTTATGAGTTGAGAGGATATCGTAAGTGTATTTTCTCCTTAGAAGTCATGAGGACTCCTAAGTGGTATTTTCTTTTTCAATTCGTAAGGAATCCCAAGTGCCGTTCACCATGTTGAACGATGTTTCTCATTCTTGGTGGGACTTGGTTGAGAATATATTTATTTACGCCCGTGGATTGTATATAATGGTTGATATTGGACCACATGTAGGGCATAAATTTGTGGGGTTTTGGTGGCTTAAGAACATGTTCAAATCCTTATAATTTAAGACTTTTGAATTCTATAAGCCGTGAGGGTCTTATAGAGGATATATTCTCCTTACGAGTCATGAGGAACTCGTAAGTGTATTTTCTCCTTAGGGATCGTATGGATTCCTAAGTATATTGCTCCTTTGTGAAAGGATCTCACACAGATGTTTTTCTCTTTACAAAATCGTGAGGACTTTACAAGTGCATCTTTTCCTTTCTTTTAACGAGTTTGCACCCTCTCAGGTTTTCACAAGCTCGCCCGTAACCCTGCCATTTTTCCTCACAGCGTCCTTTCGGGTTTTCATCCGTATCCATTTCGCTTGTGGACATACCTTTTTTTAGGCGGCTCGTAAGGTAACGCACAAACAGCTGTCGATCATGACATTCTTCGAAGGACCGCATCATATGAGACCTGGGAATGATGTGAATTGTTTTATGCCTGTGGATAGTATATAGTGCTCGATATGGAGACTCACCGTAGGGCAGTATTGTAGGATATATATGCCTTGGAGGCCATTATTTGTAATGGGTACTATGGATATGTGTGTGTATATATATATGCCCTAGAGGCCATTGTTTGTAATGGATACTATGGATATGTATATATATAGGACAATCTTGCTCGAAATGATAGTATGCTATCATGTTTGACTATATCTTAACATGTAGGTATGTTCTACTTGTTATCATGTACTACTTATACATGTTGATAAAACCCGTAGGATATGCTTGACTACTAGTGTTGTGATAGCGGTCATACTTGTGAGGGTCAGGTAGTCTATAAGCATATCCTTAAAAATGTCCCCGGTCGTAGGAATATCGAGACAAGGCATCGATATTCCAGAGTAGACTGGTGTATACATTTTTAGACTCCGATGAGGGGCGATGGTTAGTCTCACAGCCATTGGTGTGTTTCACCTAAGATTGTATATAGATGCTCACTGTGGGTGGGTACACTGGACAGACTCACCAATAACTGCTGGATGGTATTATACCTAATGTCAGATGGCGGTTCTCATATGGCATGTGTACAGGTAGTCTGTAGACCTAAGATCATCATTTGTTTTGTGTGAGTTTCCACTGTGTTTTGATTACTACCCTACCATGGTTCAAAAGAGTCATGTATACAGGTTTTAATTGGGTACAGTCCCGAACCACATGGAGGCAGTGAGTGATTGTTAAGGATTCGTCTCTCCCGGTATTGGGAGTCGATGTCGCACTGTTTTTGGTTGGTCAATGCCATAAGCCCCTGGCCGGGGCAGTTGAGAATTAGTGATAGTTAGATCAGTAATTTCTCGGATGGTCTTGAGCCACATCAGCATGACTTATCAGGGTTAGTAGGGTTTTGACGTTAACTGCCCCTAGACTCGATATCCGATACTCTCAGACTTACAGACCGGACTGTACGGATATTGTCATGGTTAGGCTCAGTAGGGGTTCAGATGAGTTTGGTCGTCGGCCTTCTTTTCTACAGGTACCTGGGTAGCCGTTACGTGCAGTGTAACAACCTTAAACTTTCTATACAAAATTTTCAAAGTATAGAGAGGAATACCTAAGCCTGAGTACAAGTTATAAATTTAAATTGCTTTTGAACAGCAAGAAAGCACTTGTAGCTCACTGGTAAAGCTTTGCACTGCTGTAACATAGCCCTTGTGTTCAAATACCCCCAGCCACATATTATTTTTATTGACTTTTTTTTTAAACTTTTAGAAGCTCAAAAGTTTACACGTGCAAAATACGTAAAATGAAAAGTCACAATAAAATCAAACATATACACTGAGATATACCAAGCGACCAGGACACGCGGCACAGATCCCACCACCCAATTCCTTAGATGGACCGGTGAGATCCCCATTGGGGCCGGCACCGCTGCCCCCCCATCTCTATTGCCTCCAAATTTTTACCCTGCACCCCTTAGACTCCCTTCACTAACCCTAGTTTGTTTGATTTTTCTGCACATTAACAGAGAGTGATAATTAACCTCTTAAATCCATTTTAATGCACATTTTTAATTCTTAATTCATTACCTTAAACCCTAATTTTCCCTATAAATATCACACTACATTTTACCCCTCCTCATTCAGAAATCCCATACCAAAACTCTCTAAAAATTCTAAGTCCAAAAAGTTGTACAAGTGGAGTTAGCAAAGGTCAAAGTTCCGACGACGTTTCGGGAAGAATCTGGCGACGAAACGACTCCCCGACGCCTTCCTAAGTTCACAATACCTCTTCTATTTCTTTCTAATTTGTAAGTTCCCTCTTTCCCCCTTCTCTTCTATTAAAACGAATTCATTCTTCAAAACTAGTCGGAAGCAGAGTTAATCCGACTTCCGATTCTATTTAAACTAAAAACATAATTTTTCTTTAAAACAAATTCACCATCTTTTTGTATAGTTTTAGCAATCATAAACACACGTTAGAACAAGTTTCATCTCAAAATAATATGTATTGCAACTTCTATTTCATTTTTACGGTAAAATACTATCATGTTTGCATACGACATTGCTTATTTATTTTACCTATATTACCTTTAGAAAACTCACGAGTTAATGACCTACCTCATCACAACACACATTCTTCACATAGCACGATGACTTTTGGAACATTAGTTTATGAGAAAATACGAGTTTACAATAAAATACCCTAAACATTCTAAAATCATTTTCTTTAAAAGTGTATTATTTAATTCCTTGCAAATGCGCCTCTACAACCCATTTTGGGGAACCCCGATCGGGATGGTGTGGATTATCGTACGTCCTCGGGCATAAAAGAGCGAGATGTAGACCTCCTCACGGAGCATCTGATCTCGATGGAATTTTTAATGCAATTTTAAGAAAAATGTGATTTCTATTTAATAAATAAATTCTATTTATATATATATATATATATTATCAAAATATCTACTTTAAATATACAATATATATATTCCATGTTTTCTAAATCAAAGGAATCACAAATTTCATGAAACTACCATTACAAATCAATACAAGTCCAATATTACACTAAAATACCATATACAATGTAACTTAGGTTCTATTCACTAGAATACATTATATTTTAAAATATACATCCATGAAAACCCTAAAAACGATAATTAAATACTTGAGGTATATTTGAAAATATATCAAAACTATTTTTCATAAAACCCCTTCAAGTTACATTAATTTACAATATGGACCTTAGTAAACATAGGTTTAAGCGGGACCGGTTCTCTTGAGCCTCAGGGAGTCGGAGAATATGGGTGCTTGCCTATCTAAGATAGATAATCTAAAAACGGTGTTATCAATACGGTAATTGTCTTGGAAAAAGACACAAATCCTGCCGGCCATGTGCAGCAGTTATCGATAACATCAAAACTAATTCAGGACTTCAATTCTGTTTAAAAGTCTGACTCAGTTCGAGTCACGGTCAAATCTGAAAATAATCTGACTTGATTCAATTCAAGTATAACTACAATACAACATGAATCCATTTTTACCAGATACAATCCATAACAACATGACTCGATTGAACCGAACCAAGGATATACTTTGATTATATGACTATCCATTTATATCCATTCTATTTACATGATATCATGGTTTCGTCAAGTCGTATACAACCATTCTTTACAACAATACAAATCAAAACAATATACATTACGGGGTATTTAAAGGGGTAGACTGGTATGGAACATGTTAGAGGTGGCACGGGGTGGTCACTAAAAAACTAACTATACAACCATGCCGTTGTGTCGTGGTTTTATCGACGAAGTCTTATACTACGGGTTACAAAAGTCCACGGTGTAAGTTGGACTCTTCTCGTATACACTGGTATATTTTGTACCAAGCTACAAACAACTGCGTTAACATAGCAATCAAACATCATAACAGTTATATTCTCTCACCTGTCTTTTCTATTTCTTTCTTTCTTTGGGACTTACCAAGCGATTGTTCGCTGACGACATTCCTATTTCTCTTCTTTCTTTGGAATGTTGTTACGAGGACCCTACTCTGAGGAATTCGAGACCAGAGCACTTGGAGCAGACCACTGAGCAGTATGGAAATTAGACTTACTTGAACTTACTTTTCATTCAGTTCATGCCATTGTTTAGGCACTACTTTCCATTCTTGTATTTACATTTTCAGTTGTACTTGTAAAGAAATGTTTAATAAATAAAAGTTGCTGTTCAATTACATCTATTGTCATTTTTCTTGTGTACATTCATTATATTGCTTAGATACGCTTAGCATATTTACTTCTGAGTAAATACGTAGCGGGCCTCGTCACGTCCCCTTACCGTACATTGGGAAGCGGGACGTGACATACAGTTAGTGCCACTGACAGACTTGTGGTTAAACCCACTACCAGCGTACTGTCGAGTCTTTAGAGTCCCACACAGAGAGTTTCCCTGGTTTAGGCAAAACGATGTAGATGCTGTATGGTTTTACGTGCAGGGTTCCGATCATATACGTGTACTAGCTACACGGATTTTGTTCGAACGGATAATACTGATGGGTTTAGGATTAAGCCGTATTCTGGTATTATATTATTGGATTATCTTTATCTCTTGGTATTCGTATTTTTTGCAGTACGAATACAGTTATGTATATACGGTAAGGGCATTCTTATAATTTTGCAAGAAATGCTTCTAGAAAGAGACACCTCATTTTGCATATATCTATAATTGGAAAATAGATAATGAGGTAGAGGAATGGAGATATTTGAGGCATGGGATGAAGCATGGCTAATTCTTTTGTTTATTCATTTGCTCTTACTATTCAAGTATAGTTGCATTTTTCTATGGAAAAATAATGCATGCTTGATGATTGGTAAAAAGACTTAGCCATTCTTCACTTGCTCATTCTAGACTTTGCATTCTCTCTCCATTGCTCTCCTTCTTCTTGCCCAAACACTAACCCTCACATGCATTATGAAACCTAGGGTTTGAGATAAATTAGTCCAATTAACTCTCTACATCTCCTAAGCTACCTAGATTAGCAAACTAGATACTTTAGTAACCTCATTCTTGAGGTTAGAGCTTGAACCATAGACTCTCGGGTGGATCGTCTTCGACAGGAGGAAGTCGACGACCAAGCTTGTTCCGTACCATCTTGGAGCTTAAGAAGGGAACAGGAAGACCCAAAGGACAAGAATCATCAAGGTATAAACCACTAACATAGTAGTTTAGAACCTTTATGAGTTTAGTTAGCTAAGGTTTATGAGTGATCTTGGAAATTTAGTCGATATTACTTGTATAAAAATCGTTTGTTGTAAATTCCTCCTTTCCACAAGCTTTGTGGAGTGTGTGACATCGACTTACATGGGATCGAGCCGGTCCATAAATCTTAACTAGCTAGTTAGCACGTATTTAGAATTTCGATCGACAGAAATTATCCGAATTGCATCTGCATTACTAGCTTGCTGTTCGATTTTTAAAGTTCAAAAAATATTTTCAGTGACCTTAAAATTATGTGCAGACTTTTCTAGAGCCAAGAATTTTTTTTGAGAACCTGAGCTCCTAATTAGACCACTAATTCACGGCCAAATAGGTCATTTGGCTGCGGATCCGCGGCCAAATTGTGGCTAAGGTGCTGCAAAGTTTTTCTGGGGTTCAGGTTCATAGAAATGTGAGTTTTGGTACAATTGTTTTTTGCCCAGATTTGTTTATGTACTGGTTTGTACATGGGGTAAATGCGAAAAGTTTTAATCGATCGAAATTCTAAATTCTTTCTTATCTACGACCATGAATATCATTGAGCGATATAACCCGAATGATTTCTATATGTATATACAATCAAACGGGTTTACGAACATGATATTCGCGTTGATGTTCTGTGTTACACGGTTGTTATGGATAATTTGTCATGGTGGATGACCTATTGTGCAATGGTTGTAGTACAGTGTCGATTCATTTGTATATTCATTATTTCGGGACGAGCATCTAATATATGGACTGCCGTTTTCGTCCGTTTGTATATTCTTTTATTGGGCCATGGCCGGGTTGAAGTCGATGTCACCGTTGTATATATTTTTCTTTCTCTGTTCTAGAATTACCCCACGGAGGAGTTCTCGAGTAGCCGGATTCTAGAGGGAAACGGGGCCCCATCTCAGGGCATTGAGACCGAGGTGTCTTACTCTAGACTTGGCGGGCTACTCACCGCACTTATAAGGGGTATAGGATGACCCACGGTGGGGTACACAAGTTACCGGATTCCGTGAAGCGCTGGGTGACCTACTCACTTTGTTGATTGGGGTTGCCTCACTTCCAGGATTGTTGAGTGGCTTTCCGCATTCATAGCTAGGTTCTTCATTGCACAGGCTATCCACACGACAGGGAACATCGAGTTTTATTTATGGCTCAAATGAAACTCGGGGCTCCAAAATTATCCGCTATTCTTGTTGCTTATTAGTTTTCTATGATATTGCTTATATCATGTCTGGGACGAATGGTTATATATATACACACACACATACTAGTAGATGTTGTATATGTTTTGCATCCGCGCTAGTCTTGCCCCTGCTCTGCCATTAGTTAAGTAACCTAACGGTGTATGACGGGGCCTCGTGGCGAATGTGGATGGCATATACATATATTTTATTTTCGTTCTTTTCTAGTGTGATAAGAATTAAATGATTGGACTGCATTAATCTTATTAATGCAAAATAAGAAACCTAAAAAGATGTTGTTGGAATATTTTGAAAACCCACCCGGTTCTTTTCAAAACACTCATTTAATAGGCGGAGCATGAACCACTCCTTTTCAAAGCTATCGTTCCTTTAACAATATTAAGTTCATTACGTTCAAGGTTTCGCCAAAAACCAGCCGTAGCCTTCCGTTGTTTCAAATGAGTAGCACATCGTATTCATGCTATATTTGTTGGCTTTCGTCAAGGCATAGTGAATGGTAGCGGAGTGTTGCTTGTTTGTAGCATAGATAGATGCATTGGTTTAGGACAATCGTACAGCCTTGTCAGCCTTCGTCTAGGGCAAGTACGGGTGGGTCTAAATTAATCAGGACAACGATGGGAAGAACTTGACTTGTATCTTATGATTTCTTGGCCTTCATCAAGGTCATAAGAGCTTGGGGCAAAAATCATATCGGGAGTTTCAAACATAAAGGAAACTTGCAGATTTAGCATACCTTCTGGAGTGTAGTGAGTAGAGTGGCTTCCATCTAGGTTATCACACAATGATAGTTGGATCCTGTTCATATCGTAATTTTGCATTATTATATTCCCCATTCTTATTCATTTTACAAATAAACATGTGCTTTTGATCCATGTCTGCTACATAGTTGCAGGTTACAGGTTCTCGGAATAAAACAGTGAAAATGATGAAAAGACGATACAAAAGTGAGACTACAACCAACAAATGGAAGAATCTTGATCATGCCTACAGTTTGAAGAATAAACGAAGATCAATGGACAATTTCACAAAGTACAAAGGCAGCGCAAGGTTCAAGACTTCGACACGAAGCAAAGGGTAAAAGTCCACGACATTATGCACTGTGGAAATTTGGAAGAAAACTAGAAGACAATCTGAGAAACCAAGAGAAGAAACAAGAAGCCAAATGCAATCAGAAGAAACCCAGAAAAATGCAGCCAACAAGCCCTCAACGTGGCCGCGGAACCGTGGCCAAATATGCCTTCTGGCCGCGGATCCGCGGCCATATGAAGCCCGTGTCGGTGCGTCGTTTGACGGTTTGGCGGTGCGTTGGCTAGGCTTCTTTGGGGCAAATTTGTAAATACAGATATGTATCGAATATAACCCTAGGGTTTCTATGATCTATAAATAGAAACCCTAAACCTCTTTTTGAGGTATGCCTCTTTTTATTCATCTATTCAGAATTTTAATTTGGTGTAAATGTTTGAAGAGAGCCATCAAATAAAGTAAGATTTTTCATTTCCATGCCCTAGGTAATTTCCTTTCTGCCCTAGTATAACTTATTTATCTGCCCTATTTTAGATTTTATTTATCTGCCGTAGATTAGATAATTAATCTTTCAAAAACAATCATAAACATGAAATATTTTAATTATCTAATGAGTGAGTAGTTCCTCACTTGTTAGGGTTAGGAATAGGAGAGGTTTGAGAGATGAAAATCTCTCACCCCTTTCTTGCCCATCACATATTATTCATAGGACTCCATGCATACATACACACACCGCTCACTATGGCACTCTATCCCACGAGATAGCGGTGATACCGTAGTTTAAAAGACTGGTTGTATATGTTTTCCATGGAGGTTAGGGAAAGAATTAAGAAAGGAATGACAAGAACCTATAGGAAGAAACCTAGTATCTTCCCGATGGTACTAATCCACTTTGTTAATTATTACCATAATACCTCATAGATCTTAATTAGGGCATAGAAAGCGGTGAAGAATATTGACTTTCCAAACTTAACCTAAACCTAACCCTAGCAAGATTTTAATTCTAATCTAGATCAACCTTAGTTTTTAGTGATAATCAATCCAACACCGTTTGGAATTAACTCGTTAGAAGAAATTAAGAATACACAAAATCCCTGTGGATCGACTCGTACTCATCGGCTAGCTACCAAGCGACGCCGTTCTTGATTGCGGTAATTAATTCTTTGATCGCAAAACATCGAACAACAATCAAATGGCGCCGTTGCCGGGGATCGCGTAGTATTTTCTTTTTGCAATTTCGGGTTAATATAAAATCATAAAACTCATAAAAACTGAAAAACTGAAAAAATATAAAAAATTTATCATCTTGTTATTGTTTGAAGGGTGTTTCGTGTGAATTTTGCAGGATCGACGAACGAGTTCGGATATGGAAAAATCCAGAGAGCAAAACAGAAAACCCTAGATCTGAAAAACAGAGAAAAATCAGACCAGAGGAGCAGAAGAAGTCTCGGGATCTGAACCAATCAATAGATCGCGGAACCGCGGCGAGGAGGCGTTTTTGGCGGCGGAACCGCGGTATTGTGCTGATGTCAGCTGACCAGAAACCCTCTGTGAGCTTCCTTTCTCCTTCTCTGAACCCCCTGATATCTCCTCTGTAAAAATTTCCTGCAGGATTCTTTGTGCAAAAACTTCTCCCCCTTCTCAATAACTTGATCTTGTGCAGGATTCTTTGCACCGCGCTAATAAAAAAAAATTTGTTTGCAAGTGATTGTATTTACTGCTTTGCATATTTAAATTGACTTTAAGGGGCTTGAACACCAATCCAGATTGGGTGGGGATTTCATCACCCTTCCCAGGACCCTAAAAATCACATAAAGCATATTGCATTGACCATCAAGTTAATTAAAAAAGATTAGACTCAGCCCTAAGGACTTCGCGCTCAATAGGACAAAGGAATAGTTGTAGGCATCGACCGTTGATCCTAACCTGACTTTGTGGTGCCTAGGCTAGACAGGTAGTGAAAGGTAACTTTAAAAGGCCCGTCTCACGGTGATTTGTGAGCAGATCCCTCCTTTCTCTACTTGTACTTACCTGGCCACAATTGGCGGTGAAGAGGCGTTTTGAGATCCTCACATCTTGCCCTTTGGAACAGTTAGGAGCTGTCTAGCTGACCTAGGTGACCCTAGATCTAGGCTTGATTGTGCATTTGTGATTGATTGAACGTGTGTCTAAGCCTTTTATTAAAAATCTTTTTGCAAAAAGCTCCTTATAAAAAAAACAGAAAAAGGAAAATTTTTTACAAAAACTTGTAACATGTCGCTAAGAAATCCGTGCACCCCACTTACACCCACTTTCTTTCCATTGACGTTTTCTTAACCCCACCTTCTGTTTTTTACTTTTTGACTACACTACCTCTTTAGTGTATGTCCGGTTGGACTAAGGACACTAGTGCCCGATTAGTCCGTGTCTCGTTAGTACCGACTGACGACGCTTTCGACTCCGAAGTCGAAATCCCTTCCACTTCTTTACCTACACCTTCACATTCTTCATCTTCTAAGGAGATGTCGGGATTCGATCCTAACAACCCCTTACCCGCGGGATTGATTCCACCTCCGCTAGGTGCGAATAACCCACAACACCCGCCCGTTGAAGCGCCCCAACGAATCGCGCTCCAGGATCTTTTCTACCCTATCCGCACCGCCTTACCTACTTGTCTTTCACTCCCACCGGCAAATGGGGACAACTTTGAGATCAAACCCTACTTCATCAACATGTTGCCAAAATTTCACGGACTGGAATCCGAAAACGCCTATATCTTCATAAACAAATTCCAGAATGATTGTGCAATGATGAAAACAACACAACTTTCAGATGATGCTATAAGGCTAAGGGTCATTCCTTTCAGCTTATGTGACCTAGCTGAGAAATGGTTGTATAGCACAGCATCACACTCAATTAAAAATTGGGAAGAGTATGTTAAAGCTTTTCTTAAAAAGTTTTATCCACATCACAAGACCGCGAGAATTCGCAATGAGATTATTCAATTTTCCCAGCTTCCTTCCGAACCCTTTTGGAAGTGTTTTGAAAGATTTAAAGACCTACTTGTTCAATGCCCTCACCACGGTATCGAGAATTGGCAACTTTGCCAAACTTTATACGAAGGATTGAACCCAGCAACGAAACAGTTGCTGGAAACCATTTGTCAAGGTCACTTTCTAACAAAATCAAGCGAGGAAGCATGGCAGTTTCTCGACGATCTTGCTGAAAAAACACTTCAGTGGGAAAGCACTAAGACCACCTCATCTTCTTCAATAGGTCAGTCTAGGACAGGCATACATCAATTAGATATGTCGATTGCGATGAAGGCCGAAATGGCCGCACTTACGAAAAAGCTAGAAGCAATTAAGACCAAAATCTCATCGCCTTCTCCTGCCCATGCTTTACCCCCACGAACTGTTTGTGCTTGTTGTTTGGATCCATCCCACCTTACTAAAGAGTGTCCTTACAATCCACTTGTTCAAGGACAAGATCAAGTCAATGCTGCCTTTCAGCAAAGACAAAGAAATGATCCATACTCTTTGACTTATAATCCTGGTTGGAGGAGCCATCCAAATTTTGCTTGGAATCAAAATCAACAATTCCAAGGAAACAACAACTTTCAAAGGCCTCCTCCTCAACAACAACAAGCACCCCAACAAACTCAATACCAACAACCTTTCCAACCACAACCTTACCCAAACCAAATGAACAATTTTGTGCCCAACAACTCTTACCCTCCAAACAATTTTGTTCAGCCAAATGATGATAAGGTTACCTCGCTAGAAAGAAGTCTAGATGCGTTTCTAAAACAATCTACACAATCCGCAGCAAGGTTGGAGACTTCCATTTAGTCTTTAGTGCAAAACAGTACTTCACATGATTAGAGTATCAAATCAATTGAGGCCCAAATTGCGAAGCTGAATGCTGCGTTGAGCGAGCGAGAAAAGGGAAAGCTTCCGTCTCAACCATTGCCAAATTCCGGTCACACACACAACGCACATGTTGCTTATGAACAACAAAATCATAATGTAAACGCTGTGACCACGTTGAGATCTGGAAGAGTGTTGCACAATAACGTGGGTAATAGTGATGATACCCCTGCCAGTGCTTCTTCTTCATCTTCTTCTTCTTCTTCTTCATCTTCATCTTCTTCGTTAGAGCCTATTCTTTATCCTTCACTAGGCTCTACTTCTTCTAACGGACCCACATCTTACTTCACGAATACACCAACACTGGGATCCGCTCCAACTCCGCAATCTACTCCACAAACATTGGACTCAACAAATTTTCAAAATGTTCCATTTCCAAACAGGTTGAGATCTAATAAACCAACTCCCCAAATGGAGAAGATTGTGGAGTTATTCAAGCAGGTTAGCATTAACATACCTCTCTTGGATGCAATCCAACAAGTCCCTTCTTACGCGAAAATCTTAAAGGGCTTATGCACCACGAAGAGAAAGTCTCAGATACCCAAGAAAGTGCTCGTGGCTAGTGCCGTGAGCAATGCTATTACCTAACCTCAACCCTTGCCCCAAAAACAAAAGGACCCTGGCTATCCTACAATTTCAATAACAATTAGGGATAAGAATATTAATCGAGCACTTTTAGATCTTGGTTCTAGTGTTAACCTGCTTCCCTACTCCGTGTATGAGCAATTAGGTGTTGGAGAGTTGAAACCCACTCATTGTACTTTCCAAATGGCTGATCGATCAATCACCCATCCTAGGGGTGAGTTAGAGGATGTGTTGATCAAAGTAGGGGACTTCATATTCCCCGTTGATTTCTTTGTTATGGACAAACAGCCTGTGGCTAACCCACGGAACCAAATTCCGGTGATCCTCGGTCGACCATTTTTGGCCACTTCCAATGCTGTAATCAATTGTCGAAATGGCTCTATGACTTTATCCTTCGGGAAGATGTCAAGTGAGTTCAATAGTTACAAGATAGGAAGTCTGCCCTCCATGCCTAAAGCTAGTATACGTGAAGTTTGCTCGATCTATGAAATCACGCAGGAGGACTGCGAGCTTGAAAAATTTATGTTTGATCACAACAGTTTTGACGCCACTAGTGCGTCCTTCCTGAATCTGACACAGTTTGCACAACCGATAGCGATTACGAATGTTTCACTTTTTCGGACAATTTTGAAGACTCACCTCCCGAGTTTGAGTCCTTTGAATTTTTGGATGAGTTAGTTGAACCATCCGACTCGGTTGTTACAGTGATTTCGAACCATTGATGGAATCCTTCGAGTTCGAAACAGTTTCACCAATTTTACCTTCAATTATTCCACCTCCAAAACTCGAACTCAAGCTATTGCCATTTCACTCTAAATACGCTCACTTAGGTGAGAATGAGACCCTTCCTGTTATCATTTCGGCATCTCTAGCTCTCGAGCAAGAGAAAACCCCGTTAATGGTCTTACAAAATAACCGGCAAGCTTTTGGCTGGACTATGGCGGACATCGAGGGGATTAGTTCCCTCATAATTAAACATCATATACATGTGATGGATGATGCCAAGCTAGTAAGGGATTCACTGAAACACCTAGAGGATTTTGTGGTTAATCAATCTCCACCTATAGAAGTTGAACCACCACCTTTTCTTCTAATAAAATACGAGAATGCCAATATTCCACTCATTTCTGATCATTCCCATTCTCGTTTTTATTTATCATCACCTCTTATCTCCTCACATTCACATTCACGCAAACCCTTTCCTTACCACCACGTATCTCTTCACTTCTTCTTTTTGGCTCTTTATAACATGTTCCTCCACCGACCGATACGTTACACAGATAAATTTTTCAACTGGTTGGTGTTGACTTTTGGTCTTTGCAAAGCTTGGCATTGACTTGTAACATTGTTTAACTCAAGTTTGGGGGGGGGGTATAATTTAGCTTTCAAAAATAACATAAAAAAAAGATAAAAATTGAAAATAAAAAAAATATAAAATTTTTTTTGGGCATTTTTGTAAATTTTCAGAAAATTAAATAAATAAAAGTTTTATTTGCAAATAATTTCCTCTTTTTAGAGGGGTTTATTTGCAAATATCCATCATTTCCCGCTATTTAAAGAACCTGACCCCTCTCTCTGATCTCAACCCTAAAAAAGAATTTTCTCTGAAACCCTAGCGCCGCCGCCTCGTTTTCACCGAGTGATCTCCCCATCCCGCCGCTGAACCGCCGCCGAAGGAGCCTTACCGCCGCGTTTCCACCACTCCCTACAGTCTTCGCCCTCTGAAATTTTCAGAGGAGGTTCGATCTTTCCAAACCGTCTCTGTTTTTTATATTTCTGGATCTGTAGATAACCGATGGCACACAGCATGCAACTTGAACGCGATTTTTCGCAAGTTTTTTCACACGAGGTGTACGGTAGCTATTTTGCAAATGAGATAGCGCGTAGGGGTTGGAACTATTTGAAATACAATCACCCTAATGCTTATGCACTGCCGGAATTAGTCACTCATTTTTATGAGTGTATGGAAGATGGGTGCCTCACCCAATTCGGGTTTATTAAATTGCTATTGGGTGAGAGGGAAATCATTATCGATAGGGACATTATACACAAGATTACATTAATACCTCGCATACCCGCACATGACCAACCCTTACAATTTGAGGATTACATGTCCTTGATGGGCAACGATTGCTCAAGGGAGCCGCGGAAGGGTATCCAAGCGAGAACCCTTTTCGCAAATGTCTTAATTGTGTGCCGATGAGCACAAAATAATATTTTCGGTAGCTCCCACAACACAACATTTTTTACACGCTCATTGCATATTGTGCATACTCTTATGACACGAAACCCCCGTTTTGACATGTGCATAGTTTTGCTAAACTCCATAGGTGCGGGCAAACGAGCCACAAATTACCCTTGTCCCATGCTTGTTACACAACTCTGTCGATATTTCCTCCCCGTGGAGGAGTTCGAATTTTACATGCATGGAGGCATACCTGTCCGGCCTCTTATTGAGGGTGTTTCCATGTCCTATTCTCGATTGACAGATGTATGGTCTAGAACCGAACCGGCGGAGCATGTACCCGCCAGCACACCTAGCTCTAGCTCGGCCGCGAGTGAAGGAGAAATGACCCCTCTAGAACATGCAGAATTGATGCGGAGAGCTGTTAGGGCCATAGAGGATTTGAGAGAGACATCGAGGGCGCACGACCGGCGGTTGACGGAAGTTGAGCGGGGGATTCGAACCTTGCTGGGTAGGGTTGAGCGTTCACGTTCACGCTCGAGAGCGCGGCGTGGGGCCGAGCAGTGAGGGCACTGTTTTGGATAAGTTTGGGGGAGTTGGTGGTTGTATATAGTTATCTTTTGCATTGCATACTTTTTTAAATTTTGTATATATTTTTGTAGAAGAGACCTTGAAATGCTCTTGTCTAAAATCCATAACTCTTGCATACTTTTTTAAATTTTGTATATATTTTTTCTTTTTATTTTGCATGTTTAAATTCTGCATTGCATCCTTATATAAAAATCATAAAAATTGAAAAAATTGAAAAAAATTATAAAAATCAAATAAAAAACTGAAAAATTGAAAAACTATAAAAATTAAAACATTCAATTTTAGCCATAATTGACTTGAGTTTGACAAAAAGGTTAACTAGTTAGGAACAACTAGATCTTAGACTTGGTAAATTAAAAACCCTAATAATAACCTTTCTTAAAATTTAACGGTATAAAGTATATGTCTTTGTAGTTTATTTAGAAATAGGCAAATTTCGAGTTCACTTCTTGGGCTAAGTTAAAACAAGGGAAAAGTATTGATATTTTTATTAAAGCATAACTCTGAAAAATAATTCCTAAGCTTAAATCTAAATTCTGAAAATATATACCCTACAAATTGCACAAATACGAACCTTGAAACTTGGAATAGTAGAAGAGACCTTGAAATGCTCTTGTCTAAAATCCTTATATGAAAGAAAATAAAATAAAAAATACAAGTGTGAATAAAGAGAAAAAAAATGAACATTGGTTTTTGTAATTACTTAAGGCTGCATAAATAGAAAGAAAAAAAATTTAGCGAGAGTGCTTTATCACCTAGTGCCTTAGACCAACTGGTTTGGGAGTTACTGCTAAAAGCCTTGGGTATTACAAGACTAGGAATTACGCCTTAATGTGCAAATACATTTTGGAATCGGTCGTTGGTACCTCAAGAAATATTAACGGTCGCATGAAGAATGTGTGAGCAAATTTCATCTAAAAATTCACCAATTGAAAAGTACTTTGGACGATGGACAAGAGTATAATAGCTTGATTTGAATTTCCAAGTATAGGGGTGATATATACACACACGTAGGGGTATATGATTGGGGCTTGGATGAGAGATAGGAATGAAAAATATGACTTATATCTTTAGTAAAGATGATAAAAATTCCTATGTTGAGATGGAACCCTAGAAGGAAAACTCAAAAGATGCTAAAAACTAAGTAAATCTACAAAACATATATAATCTTAAGTTAAATGATAAGGAAGAGTGAAAAATACGGGTTGATAATTTCTGAGTTGAAGATAATAGAGTTTCTTGTTAGAAAACCTAATTGGAGAATAAAAGTCAATAGGCCGAATTGATAGGATTTTGTGGGTAGTATCCGCTGAAAACCCTCAGGAGACAACACTCCTCCTATTAGGGACACCTAGAGATTTAACGGCTTATTGCACGAGCTAAGTGCAATCGCGTTTCCCTGCGAAAGTGAGGCTAGGTCTTTTTCGAGAATAAAACTAGTTTTGCTCGAGGACGAGCAAAAGATAAGTTTAGGGGTATTTGTTCATATCGTAATTTTGCATTATTATATTCCTCATTCTTATTCATTTTACAAATAAACAGGTGCTTTTGATCCATGTCTGCTACATAGTTGCAGGTTATAGGTTCTCGGAACAAAACAGTGAAAATGATGAAAAGACGATACAAAAGTGAGACTACAACCAACAAATGGAAGAATCTTGATCATGCCTACAGTTTGAAGAATAAACGAAGATCAATGGACAATTTCACAAAGTACAAAGGCAGCGCAAGGTTCAAGACTTCGACACGAAGCAAAGGGTAAAAGTCTACGACATTATGCACTGTGGAAATCTGGAAGAAAACTAGAAGACAATCTGAGAAACCAAGAGAAGAAATAAGAAGCCAAATGCAACCAGAAGAAACCCAGAAAAATGCAGCCAACAAGCCCTCGACATGGCCGCGGAACCGTGGCCAAACATGCCTTCTGGCCGTAGATCCGCGGCCATATGAAGCCCGTGTCGGTGTGTCGTTTGACGGTCTGGCGGTGCGTTGACTAGGCTTCTTAGGGGCAAATTTGTAAATGCAGATATGTATCGAATGTAACCCTAGGGTTTGTATGATCTATAAATAGAAACCCTAAACCTCTTTTTGAGGTATGCCTCTTTTTATTCATCTATTCAGAATTTTAATTCGGTGTAAATGTTTGAATAGAGCCATCAAATAAAGTAAGATTTTTCATTTCTATGCCCTAGGTAATTTCCTTTCTGCCCTAGTATAACTTTATTTATCTGCCCTACTTTAGATTTTATTTATCTGCCTTAGATTAGATAATTAGTCTTTCAAAAACAATCATAAAAATGAAATCTTTTAATTCTCTAATGAGTGAGTAGTTCCTCACTTGTTAGGGTTACGAATAGGAGAGGTTTGATAGATGAAAATCTCTCACCCTTTTCTTGCCCATCACATATTATTCATAGGACTCCATGCATACATACACACACCGCTCACTACGGCACCCTATCCCACGAGGTAGCGGTGATACCGTAGTTTAAAAGACTGGTTGTATATATTTTCCATGGAGGTTAGGGTAAGAATTAAGAAAGGAAGGACAAGAACCTAGAAGAAGAAACCTAGTTTCTTCCTGATGGTACTAATCCACTTTGTTAATTATTACCATAACACCTCATAGATCTTAATTAGGGCATAGAAAGCGGTGAGGAATATTGACTTTCCAAACTTAACCTAAACCTAACCCTAGCAAGATTTTAATCCTAGTCTAGATCAACCTTAGTTTTTAGTGATAATCAATCCAACACCGTTTGGAATTAACTCGTTAGAACAAGTTGAGAATACACAAAATCCCTGTGGACCGACCCATACTCACCGGCTAGCTACCAAGCGACGCCGTTCTTGATTGCGGTAATTAATTCTTTGATCGCAAAACATCGAACAACAATCAGATCCAGATCCCACTGATGAGTAGGATTACTCTTGGGAGATACTTTTCACTTCACAATTAGCTAACTTATTAGGTGTCTAGAAAGTGTTAACGGGGCTACGCCTTTGCAGAAACGAGATTTATTTTAATTAGGCCCGTGCGAGAGGAAGGGAAACCTTCCTCGGAGTACCAACACCCACCTGGCTGAACGGTTAGCGAACTTTTGAAGTGTAAATGATCCCGACTAGTTCTCCTTTAAAGGTTTGATGGAGAATTCGAGGGAACAGTGGGAGCCATCCTGGTTAGATAAGATAATAAACCAATCTAATCTTGCAAGAGCATACACTGAGTGTTTCTTTTCCCTTTCTGGCAGCAATCATGACGGGACTTAAACTGCTACTTGAAAAAAATACGCTGACTGGGTCAAACTATGAAGATTGGCCGAGGAACGTCAATATTACACTTACTTATGACAAAGTAGCATCCATCCTCACCAGTACTGCTCCCCCTATCTCAGGACCAGACTCCTCAGATTCGGACATCGAGGTCCGCAAAATGTGGGACCTGGATTGCGAGAAAACTAAGTGCATCGAGCTGGCGTCCATGAATAATGAACTCCAGAAGCAGCACAGGAATATGGGCATCAAATCCATTTTTCTCCATTGCAAGGATTTATATGGAGAGCACTCTCGTATCGCAAGGTACGAGACTTCATGGAAATTATTCCAGATGAGGTTAGCTCTCAGATCACCTGTAGGAGAGCATGTCCTAAAGATGATCAGCCTCATTAAGGAACTCGCAAACCATGGATATGTGTTAGAGAACGAGTTATACATTGACTTGATTCTACATTCCATTTCTCACACCTTCTCTCAATTTGTGCTGACCTTTAACAAGCACGGAATGGAAGCAGATCTTCCAAAGCTTCTCAACATGTTAAGGGTAGCGGAGAGCTCCTTGAAAAAGGAGCAGACACCTGTTTTTATTGTTGAGGAATCTTCCTTTTCTAAATCCAAAACGAAAGCTAAAGGAAAGAAGAAGAAGTCCACCACCAAGCCGAAAGGTGGTGTCAAAAAGGTGCAAGAAACGAACAAATCGGGAAGAGTGAAAGCGGAAAAGGATGAGTGCTACTACCGTCACAAGAAGGGGCACTGGAAGAAAAATTGCAAGGCTTTCAAAGCCAAGGGTAAGGACACGAAGCAAGCTGATGCTTCTGCTTCAGGTGTGCTCGTAATCGAAAACTGTTTTTCAGTAAACTCTACATCATGGGTACTAGATACCGGTTCTGGTTTTCACATCTGTAATTCTTTGTAGGATCTGAGAAACCGTAGAGTACTGAAAGCATGTGATATGACCCTCAGGGTTGGCAATGGAGCAAACATGGATGCTGTTGCGGTAGGGGATTATCACCTGGATTTGACAAGTGGACACATTTTGGTGTTGTATAGCTGTTTTTGTGTACCCAGTATACTATATAATATTATATCAGTATCTTTATTATCTAATAAAGAATATAATTTTGCACTTGAAAGAAATGTCATGAATATTCACCTAGATCAAGAACTGATTGGATCTGTCATGCTAAAAAACGGCATATATGTACTCAATCAATATCAAGTTTTCAAAATCCAAAATACACTCAAAAGAAAGGCTCCAGATTCAAACCAAGCCTTCTTATGGAATTATAGACTTGGTCATATTAATGAAACAAGGTTGACTAAGTTGTATAAAGATAGATATTTAGATCCGTTTGAATATGTATCATATGCAACTTGTTAATCATGTATCAAACGAAAAATGACCAAATCTCCGTTCACAGGACACGGAGAAAGAGCCACTGAGCTTTTGGGATTCATACATAGCGATGCATGTGGTCCGATGTATACACATGCACGGAGTGGTTACTCTTACTTCATCACTTTTACCGATAATTTCTTAAGGTATGGACATGTACTCTTAATGAAACATAAATTCGAGGCCTTTGAGAAATTCAAGGAGTATAAAAACGAAGTGGAAAAACAAACGGGTAAAAGTATCAAGATACTTCGATCTGATCGGTTTGGAGAATACTTAAGTACCAGTTTTCTTGAATGCTTAAAAGGGAATGGAATTCTCTCTCAGCTTACACCTCTGTATACACCTCAGTATTACTGGTGTATCAGAGAGAAGGAATCACATGCTACTTGATATGGTGCGTTCCATGATTGGTAGTGCTGAGTTACCACTTTCTTTCTGGGGTTTTGAGCTGAAATCAGTAGCATATCTATTGAATAGGGTTCCAACTAAGTCTATGCCTCTCCATATGAAATGTGGAGTGGGTGTTGGGGTAAAAATTCGCACACCGATTGACCGAGTCAAAGTCAAGGTCAGGCCCCAAGCCAGGTGGGCCCAAGCCCAGGTCAAGCGGGCCCATGCCCAAGTCGAGCCCGCGGCCAGCCTCCTCCATGCCAAAATATAGATCATGTAATAAATAATTTTTTATGTAATTTTTATGCATGAATGTATGCGAAATGGGCATAAAGCCAAATCTTTGTAAAAAGAAATGGCACATGAGCCATGAGATAGTTAAAATGCCATTTTTGTAAAGCCCAAGGGGCTATATGTAAAGTGTATAGCCTATAAAGGCAAGAATAATGAAAATATCCCAACAACTTTTTCTCTCTCCAAAGAAAAATCTAGATCTGTGATCTTCTCCTTCCTCAAGGTTCTAAACCTTCCTTCTTCTTTTTTTAATTAAAATCAAGAGTTTTACTTTTCCTTTTCCAAAACTAAATAGTTTTTCACCACAAAACCCACAAAGGGGAACTCAGATCTGCCATCAGATCTCAGAAAGGAGAGATTTTTAGAATCTCATATTTCTTGATCTTCAAGATCCGGCCAACAAAAGAAGAAGAAGGAGACCCATCTCTAGAAACCCACTTTGGGGAAGAACTAGGGCTCAAGGGGAGAAGCCCTTCATCCGCTTCAAAACATCTTAGGAGTTTAACTCCGCGTACACACACACACACACACACACACACACACACACACACACACACACAGAATAATAAGTGCTCCTTTCTGGGAGTACGACTCCCATTGCAGGGACCAAGTCCCTTTTGCTGCTCAAGCGCCCGCATGCTGACACGTGGTGCACTAGCGCTCTTGCGCTCAGAGCGCTAGTGCCTAAAGCGTTAGCGCCCGAGCGCCCACGTGCTGACACGTGGCACGCTAGCGCTCAGTGCGCTAGCGCCCAAAGCGCTGACGCCCGAGCGCCCACGTGCTGACACGTGGCATGCTAGCGCTCAGTGCGCTAGCGCTCTTGTGCTCAGAGCGTTAGCGCCCAAAGCGCTAGCACCCACGTGCTGACAAGTGGCGAGCTAGCGCCCGAGCGCCCACGTGCTGACACATGGTGCGCTAGCGCTCAAAGCGCTAGCACTCAAAGCGCTGGTGCTGGCCCCACGCATCCTTTGGATGTCTTTTCCCTCTTTTTTTTATATATATACATATATATATACATATGTATACATATGTACACACACACATACTCCACGACACTGTCCCTGTGAGAAAAAAATTTCTAACGGGGCGTTGCCCCGCATCCCGCTAGGGGGCTGCTAGCTCCCTTGACCCCCAGCCCACTATCCGGGTAGCGGGACCCCCGTAAAAACTCTGCGGGGCCCCTGATATATCCAAAACCCCTTCAAAACACAACACTGCACATTGAGTTCACATGACCAGTTTAACCCGTCAATCGGAGGTTTCCTCGCTCCAAAGGCGAGGGGTAATTAACGGCAGCTTAGTTCGCGGCTGCCGGAGATTCGGATCCCCACAATCATTAAACCCCGGCCTACCCTAGACAGGGGGAATCTGTAATGCGCCTGACAAGCGCGCGCATATTCCCATCTCAATGGGGTGACGAAAAACACCCTACAGATTCTGGCACGCCCGGTGGGACCATCTCTCCGCCCATATTTCGGGTTAAACGTTCATGCGAACTCAATCAATATACATATCTATATTTATACTAAAATAATGCTCTTTCATGCAGGGTTTTCAAGCAATCACTTCTCAACAATGTCTCTAAGGAAAAGCTCAGCTCTCGACACAGCTCCCATCTCCTACACGATGAAGATGGACGCCAGGACGGTCTTTCCGGCCAGTCTTGGGCAGCAATGGGAAGAGCCGCTGCTACCATTCGGCTCTATTCTGTTCGTGTCCGCTAACGCCATCCCAGCTCCTCAAGTCCCGGTGACAGACAAACCGGTCTCGAAAGGCAAGAGGCTAAATGTGGTGGTCTCGAAGGCGCCCCAACTCAAACGCAAGTCGGTGTTTGAACGACTTTCCTTGGCCCCAGCTAGGGACAAGGCCATCAACACCAACAAAGCAACAGGGCATCTCGAGCAAGCTCCAGCGGTGCCTCTGACAACCGTTCGATCGGGTGTCTTCTCTAAGCTCCCCGCCGATCGACCACCACGTCATTAAACTGGGAACGGTCGACCTCTAAGTCGTTAAACTGGGAATGTAAAAAAAATGTAAATAAACAAAAATGTGTAAATAAAAGAAAAATACAGAAAAGCCGAAATGATGGGGCAACTCGCAATAAAAATCAGCGAGTGAACATAAAAATGAAAATAAAGCCGAAATGATGGGGCAACCGCGAATAAATAGCCGAAATGATAGGGCAATCGCGATCTTCGCGATAAGAAAAGCTGAAATGATAGAGCAATCGCGGTAAAACAAAAATGAAACAAAAAAACAAACAAAACAACGGCGAATGATGAGTCGCTCTTGGTACCATATTCCAGTGCAGCGATGCAGACGCCAACCAAAATCCAATTTCCAAAATTCTCCCGGCCCTACGGCTAGTCCCCAAATTGACTACCATATACAATCCACGGGCTCAAATAATTCTCATCATACCCATACCCCACCGTAATCGCCAGTTACGCGACTGGTCTCCGCCTTTGGAATTATGCTCCATTGAGAAGACCCACTCATGTGTCCTCACGATACATGAGGAGAACAAACCTTTATGGGATCCTTACGACTCACAAAGGAAAGACACACTTGGGAGTCCTCACGACTCCTAAGGAGAAAATGCACCTACGGGATCCTTACAACTCGTAGGGAGAAAATGCTTTTATGGGACCCTCATGGCCCATAAAATTGAAAAGCATTAGCTGATTGGGATCTAAACCTGTCTCCTAAGCCATCGCTTCCCTAATCCCCAAGTGGCGAATGATGAGTCGCTCCTGGTACTATATTCCAGTGCAGCGATGCAGATGCCAACCAAATTTCAAATCCCAATCCCCAAGTGGCGAATGATGAGTCGCTCTTGGTACCATATTCCAGTGCAGTGATGCAGACGCCGACAAAGCCCCAAAAATTTTCCGGCCCTACGGTCGGATCATACATCCTGCAAAACCGTATACAATCCACAGGGGTAAAACGATCCCAATCTCTTCCAAGTCCTGCCGGTGAGACTACTTTTAAAGTCCCACCAGCGTAAAAAAAAAGGTATGTCCACAAGCAAACCGGCACGGATGAAAACCTGTAAGGGCTCCGTGAGTAAAAACAGCAGGACTGCCGGCGAGTTTTTGAAAACCCGAAAGGGCGCAAACTCGTGAAAAAGAGATGATGAAATGCACTCGCAAAGTCCTCTCGACTTTATGGGGAGAAAATTCCCGTGTGAGATCTTTACGACTCACAAAGGAGCAACACCCTTAGGAGTCCCCACGACTCCTAAGGAGGCAATACACCTACAAGATCCTTTCGACTCGTAGAGAGAAAATGCTTTTATGGGACCCTTACGGCCCATAAAATTGAAAAGCCTTAGGTGACAGGGATCTAAACCTGTCTCCTAAGCCACCAATTTCCAAATCCTCCCAGGGAAAATGATGAGTTGCTCCTGGTATTGTTCCAGTGCAGCAATGCAGATGCCAAACAAAAACTAATTCCCAAATCCTCTCATGGCAAATGATGATTCGCTCCTGGTACCATATTCCAGTGTAGCGATGCTGATGTCAACCCAAATCAAATCAAACCAACAACCTCTGCGGCGGAATCATGCTCCATCCCAGAATTTACCCCGTGTCGAAATCATGCTTCGCCTTGGGATATCTACCTTCCCTGCCAGAATTATGCTCCGCCTCGGAATCAAATCAACCAACCAGCTCTGCGCTGAAATCATGCTTTGTCTCGGAGTGTCCCCCGCGTCGAAATCAAGCTTTGCCTCGGGATATCTGCCTTCCCTGTCGGAATTATGGTTCGGCTTGAAATCAACCAGCGCCTTCCCTGTCGGAATTATGCTTCGGCTCGGAATCAACCAACGACCTCCTCGTCGGAGTTATGCTCCGCCTCAGAATCAAGTCAACTAGCAAGCTCTGCATCAGAATCATGCTTCGTCTCAGAGTGTGCACCTCGTATCGAAATCATGCTTCGCCTCGTTGTATCTGCCTTCCCTGTCGAAATTATGTTTCGTCTCGGAATCAAGTCAGCCAACAAGCTCTGCGTCGGAATCATGCTCCGTTTCAGAGTGTACCCCGTGTCGAAATCATGCCTCGCCTCGGAGTATTTACCTTCCCTGTCGGAATTATGCTTCGTCTGGGAATCAACTTCTGCATTGAAATTATGCTTCGGTCAGAATGTCTGCCGCTCATCGGAATGATACTCCGATCCCTGGAATCTTGCTCCGCTCTTCGGAATGATGCTCCGATCCCCTGGAATCATGCTCCGCTCTTCGGAATGATGCTCCGATCCATGGAATCATGCTCCGCTCATCGGAATGATGCTCCGATCCCCGGAATCATGCTCCGCCCTTCGGAATGATGCTCCGATCCTTGGAATCATGCTCCACCCTTCGGAATGATGCTCCGAATCCTGGAATTATGCTCTGCTCTTCGGAATGATGCTCCGCTCATCGGAATCATGCTCCGCTCATCGGAATGATGCTCCGATCCCCGGAATCATGCTCCGCTCATCGGAATGATGCTCCGATCTCCGGAATCTTGCTCCGCCCTTTGGAATGATGCTCCGATCCTTGGAATCATGCTCCACCCTTCGGAATGATGCTCCGAATCCTGGAATTATGCTCCGCTCTTCGGAATGATGCTCCGATCCTTGGAATCATGCTCCGCTCATCGGAATGATGCTCCGATCCCCGGAATCATGCTCCGCTCATTGGAATGATGCTTCGATCCCCAGAATCATGCTCCGCCCTTTGGAATGATGCTCCGATCCTTGGAATCATGCTCCGCTCATCGGAATGATGCTCCGATCCCCGGAATCATGCTCCGCCCTTCGGAATGATGCTCCGATCCTTGGAATCATGCTCGCTCATCGGAATGATGCTCCGATCCCCGGAATCATGCTCCGCCCTTCGGAATGATGCTCCGATCCCCGAAATCATGCTTCGCCCTTCGGAATGATACTCCGATCTCTGGAATCATGCTCCACCTTTCGGAATGATGCTCCGATCCCTGGAATCATGCTCCGCCCTTCGGAATGATGCTCCGATCTTGGAATCATGCTCCGCTCTTCGGAATGATGCTCCACTCATCGGAATGATGCTCCGATCCCCGGAATCATGCTCCGCCCTTCGGAATGATGCTCCGACCCCTGGAATGATGTTCCACCTCGAAGTTCAGCTTCAAGATCCATCAATTTCATACGCACAACTCAAATATGCTGTGTACATTTATTGATGGGGGCAATTTTTTGGGGTAAAAATTCGCACACCGGTTGACCGAGTCAAAGTCAAGGTCAACCCCCAAGCCAGGTGGGCCCAAGCCCAGGTCAAGCGGGCCCATGCCCAAGTCGAGCCCGCGGCCAGCCTCCTCTATGCTAAAATATAGATCATATAATAAATAATTTTTTATGCATGAATGTATGCGAAATGGGCATAAAGTCAAATCTTTGTAAGCCCATGGCTTATGTGCAAAAAGAAATGGCACATGAGCCATGGGATGGCTAAAATGCCATTTTTGTAAAGCCCAAGGGGCTATATGTAAAGTGTATAGCCTATAAAGGCAAGGATAATGAAAATATCCCAACAACTTTTTCTCTCTCCGAAGAAAAATCTAGATCTGTGATCTTCTCCTTCCTCAAGGTTCTAAACCTTCTTCTTTTTTTTAATTAAAATAAGAAGTTTTACTCTTCCTTTTCCAAAACTAAATAGTTTTTCACCACAAAACCCACAAAGGGGAACTCAGATCTGCCATCAGATCTCAGAAAGGAGAGATTTTTAGAATCTCATATTTCTTGATTTTCAAGACGTCTTCAAAGAGGTGACGAGTCCCTGCAACCAAACACCGGACTGTGGAGTCCCTAAATCCACGGACTATGAGGTCCTTAACCTTGACCGTGATGTCTTAAAACTAACAGCGGACTGTGGAGTCCCTAAATCCACGGACTATGAGGTCCTTAACCTTGACCGTGATGTCTTTAAACTACGATACCTGGAGAAACCCCTGACTCCGTAAAACACGGACAAGGGTGATCACATCCGACACTTGCAGGCCTTCACGACCTGTAAGGAAGAAAAACTCTCTTGCGAGATCCTTACGACTCTCAAGGGAAGACCCGCTTAAGGATCCTCACGATCTTTAAGAAGAACTTACACCTATGGGATCCTCTCGACCTGTAGGGAGAAAAACTCTTTATAAGACCCTCGTGGCTCGTGAAATGCAAAAGTCTTAGGAAGCAGATCTTAACCCTGAGTCCTGAGCCATTGCTGTCCTGCAAGGAAATCAAGATAGAATATCCGCAGAATACATTCAATGAAAAGGAGACACATCATTGAGAAGAAAAATGTATCTTTTATTCATAAACCAAAATGGGTGCAAAGTACAATTCATGAAAGAAACAAAAAGAAAATACTCTCATCTATGAGTATGTACAAAAAGGAAGAAAAAGATACAAATGTTTCAAGCCGGCGGGCGATTCAGCAGCTTGGTCAGCTCATCCTGCTTTTGCTGGACCACGGCTTCATGACGCAAGATCTCCAGAAGACGAGCCTCCGCTTGAGCTTGCTGAGCCTGATACGAAGCGAGCCGGGCTTCAAGCTCTTTCTCAATGGCCTTATGAGCCTCAACCCTCTCACGAGTGAACGTGGCAGCCTTATCGAGAGCCACAACCTTATGTTCGCTACATATCGCTCTATCAGGCCACGTAAGCTCGCTTTCGTAACCACAGCCTTGGAAACAAGACATTGACAAGACCATATGAATGGGCTTCCAGTCGACGGGAATAGTCGATCTAAAACGCGCTCACATCGCCTGATGTGAAAGGCAACAAGAAAGGTTTCCGACATATTTCATATGAGTATTCAAAAAGGGAATAATAATAATAATAGCATTTGCAATCGCATGAACGTTCATAATACCCAAAAAGGTCTGATGCGCAGGAAAGTGATGGTAGCATCTGCAATTAAAGAAAGTTCTCATGAGAAGAATACAAAGTTTATTTATGCAAGCGGAAACATACATACTAGCACCAAGCCTACATGGAATCTCGGCATAAAGCGTAAAAAAAGAGGGACTAATAAAAAAAAATGTTCTACGCTAATGGAAAAGGTCACCAAACATGGGATCAACGGTACAAGGGTTAATGAAACAGAGGACAAAATTCTCCATCTCTCTCTCTGCTTTCTCCAGCACGTCAAAGCGACGGTTCTCACGAGGAGTCGCTCCCCACCGATTGGCGCCGTGTTCGTCCGCGAAAGCAGACATAATAGCTCGCCGGGTCTTGATCTGGCTCAGCAGATAAATTGAGCAATCCTTCAAAGCCTGAGTAATCAGGCACGCTTCATGAAAACCCTCGAGCTTTTCTTCTGCCGCGTCGAGCATCGCCAGGGTCATCTCCGCCGGATGAGGAGGGATGTCGGCAAGCACGGCCTTGAGAATCATCCGGAGCCAGAGAGAACCCATCGGGAGGGGGGACCCCCTACGGATCGAGAGTTCATGCATGGCTGAGTCGCATTCGTTGTCGGTAAGGAGGGGATCCACCAACCGAGCAGCAAAGCGGGGGACCATTTCCTCAATAGGAACTTCCCATGGCTGCCGACGAGCATGAGGGCGATTGCAGGCCATGGCGCTCGTTTGTTTCTCAAGACAAGTTACTCCAAGATAAAAAAATAATAATAATATAAATCTCTTTGTGAGAGGAAAAGGGAAGCTATAGCCTCATATATAAGGAAATGCATTAAGTGCTGTGCGCGGAAAATCTTGCATGGTGAAGCTATTTCCAAGACCCAAAAAAGGAATGGCATCGAAAATCAAGGAGATGGGACTAATTCCAAGGCCCTTTCTTCTGCGTCTAATATTGTGCACTGAAAATAGGGCATGGGAAGATTTTGTGAACAGCCACATCAAGGGATCCCACGTGCAGACTACGTGAGGCCTAAACCTGATGTACACCAAAAAAAATGGAGTAGCACCCTGCATATTGAAAGCACCAACAACAACAATAGCAAAATGATAAAATCCCAGAGAAAAGCATGCAGACATACAAAGACATAATAGAACTTGTCACTCATACTACAAGAGGTTCATACAAATATAGAGGACACATTTACAATGGTAAAACTTCAGATGCGGGACATGGGTTGAGAAACTCAAAATTAACTTTATTCAAAATCTTCCAAGCATTTCGAACCTCCCGAGTATGCTTCCTCTCGCGATCACAAGCATCGGGGTCCTCATGAATGTCCTCCACCCTCCGATAGGCGGCAAGTATGGCCGACTGCTGGAACATCTGATGCAGGAGATCAATGAGATTATCCCGCCTTCTCTTTGAGATCAAGTGCATCAGATACACCGAGTGTACTTTATCCTCGGCGGCGTCCAATGCCCCAAGCGGCACACCAGCACAGAATAGAGGGAGAGCCTCCCTGATTGCCAGCACGATCAGCCTCAGAAGAGAAGAGCGACGGGGGAGTAGCCGATGGTTGTACTCATCAAAGCGGCTCATAATTTCGTCACATTGAGCATCGGTGAACTCCTGATTCTGACTGCGGCCCAGTGCACGAATATTCCCATAGGAAATGATCTCGTCAAGATCATACAGATGGGCATCCATGATATCTGAAATAAAGGTCGTGAGATTCATTACAAAACCCCCATCGCATTAATTGCAGAAGAACAACCTCGGGCCAAGAGACCCCAGGAAGCCTCTGTGTGAAGAAATCGAGTTCTTCGTTGGAATTAAATTCCTTATTGAGAAAAGGGAATTAAATTCCCAGAAACATGTTTTTGATGGAATTAAATTCCATGGAGTTGAGACGCCATCATCATCTCCCCAAGGATCATCTAAACCCTAAAAGATCTACAGTTTGAAGATTAAGCAGTTTTATGTTCTTATGGAAAAATATGAAGAGAAAAGGGTAAAGAACCCTTGTTTTGGATTTAAAATCCAGAGAAATGTGAAGGTCCATTGTTGTCCAAGAACATTACCTGAGGAAAAAGGATTCCTTTCGAACAGAGTTAAACTCTGAAGATTGTTTCAAGACAGAGAACTAAGCTCTGAAAGCGAGAATTAAATTCTCAAAGAAGAAGTTCTCAGAAGAAGAAGATGAACAAAGTGAAGGCTCCTATGAAGAGACAGAGGTATTTATAGAAGACAATGAAAATGTTTCGTCTCCCCAGATCCCTAGAGGAATCCAACGGTCACAAGAGGTGACAGCGTTGCACTCACGTGCAGACACGTGAGAACAACGCTGTGGGGGCATTTGTTTCCTGATTTAAAATCAGGAAAGATTCTGGGAAAAGCTTCAGAAGAGGGTCACGTGCTTACACGTGACTAGCGGTCATGTGTTGGCACGTGACACCTAAAAACATCGTCAAGGCAAGTTCAGTTTCCAGACTACGTTGAAGAAAAGGGGGCTTCAGAAAGAGTCACGTGCTTCCACGTGACCCGGGTCACGTGGCGACACGTGACATTTAAATGCAAGCGTCAAAAGGCAAACCGGTTCCCTGATCAAGTCAAGGAAAAGGGTTCAGAAGAGGTCACGTGCTCCCACGTGACCAGGGTCACGTGTTGCCACGTGACGTTCAAGACAGCAGACTCGTTCTCCAGTTGAACCAAGGAAAGAGAGAGTTCAAACAAGGGTCACGTGCTTACACGTGACCAGGGGCCACGTGGCAGCACGTGACGTTTAAGCAGCAATAAGAAGACGGAGCGCAAAAGAAACGAAAAGGCTCATTCCAAAGGGGGTCACGTGCCCACACGTGACCATGAGTCACGTGGTCACACGTGACCGGCTTTCAAAGCCCATTTTGTCAAACAGAATTAAATTCTGAAGGAGAATCAAATCTTTCCAAAGGAAAGCGGCTATCTGGAAACGATCGAATTAAAGATTCAGAGGTGATGAAATATCATCTATCTATGGGAAAATCTCGGGTTTGGAAAGATTTCCCCTTTAAATCTAACCGAAACAACAAAGGAAAAACCCCTGGATTTGAAATCCAATGGTGAATAAAATTCACCCAACAATCTAAAGGTCCAAAATGAATGATGGATGCAAATCAAATCTTTCACGAAGATTCGTCAAAAACTAATTGACTCGGCTGCTTCTCCTATAAATAGGAGCCAAGAGATACAAAAAAGAGAGATATATACAGAGACAGGGAGAGAAAAAGAAAAAGAAGAGAGCTTCGATACTTGGAGAAACTTGGATCTTCTGCAAAAACCCTAGGTAAGAAAGGGAAAAGCTCCTTGAAAGAAAAAGAGAATTTAATTCTCAACAGAGTTTAACTCTGATAATGTAAAAACAGAAGAACATATTTCTTCTCTCTCTGATAGAGGATCTGCAAAGTGCACATCTCCCCTTAAGGTTGAGAATTTAATTCTCAATGGGTTGAGATCCTGCCATGCAGATCCAAAACATAGAGAAGGAATGCAAGCACGAGAATTTAATTCTCACAGAACTATAGGAATTTAATTCCTTTAAAATAAAATTAGGGCT
Source organism: Agapanthus africanus (assembly GCA_030015575.1). Taxonomy (NCBI): domain Eukaryota; kingdom Viridiplantae; phylum Streptophyta; class Magnoliopsida; order Asparagales; family Amaryllidaceae; genus Agapanthus; species Agapanthus africanus. Next base: position 456,434,453 of record CM057349.1, read on the forward strand.
TGCCCCTGTATCATGGGAATTTAATTCCTTCATAACAAAAGAAACAGGGTTTAACCCTAATTAAGAACTTAGTTCTGTCGAAACAACGGGAATTTAATTCCCTTAATCATCATTTAACAGGGAATGGGAATTCAATTCCTTAAAAGCTTTTATTAGGGTTTAACCCTATTCAGTTCTTCACATATACAAGGAATTTAATTCCTACGGAAGATTTAGAGTTCAACTCTATTCAGAATATAAACCTTCAAAAGGAAGTAGGAATTTAATTCCTCTGAAATTTACAGCTCGAGGAATTTAATTCCTGAAAAAAGATTAACAAAGCCTCTAAACAAAATACATAGAGGCAGGGTCACGTGTCATCACGTGACCCCCCAAGAGATCTACAGAAAGTCCCTTTGAGGCAGCACCCCACGTGATCCACGTGACCCCTGGCAGAAGCTCTAATACATAGGCATTTGAATGCCCATCACGTGATGGCACGTGATGCTCTGAAAGACGCGATAATCTCAGCAGAATAAATGAAGGGAGGGCGCTCTCACGTGCTGCCACGTGACCCCTCTTGCCTTAGTGTTTAACACTAAATTAAAACTCTCGAACCCAGTGTTAAAACACTGTTGGGCCTTAGTGTTCAACACTAATTAAAAAGCTTTATTTGCAGTGTTCAACACTGATCTGTTTAGTGTTTAACACTAATTTGAAAAGCCTTGTTGCTGGTGTTTAACACCAATTATCTCTTAGTGTTAAACACTAACTTGTCAACCTCATTCCCAGTGTTCAACACTGATTGCTCTGTAGAGTTTAACACTAGGCTTTGGTCCAATTGACTAAATGGATGGAGGCAAAGCCTCTCCTGATTGGACTTAGCCCAAGATGGCCATAAGTCCTCAATTTGTGATTAACTGGGCCAATGGACTCATAACATAATTAATTCGTCTTAATCCCAAATTGGGCCAAGGACTATTTAATCCACTCCGGTTCTAGGGTACATCTCTTCACTCCTTTGATACTTGGCATTGTAATCCCTCAATGTCTTCAAAGAGGTGACGGATCCCGACGACCACACATTGATACGGACTGCGGGGTCCTTAAACCCGTGTTTAATGCAAAATTCCTGGTTACGTGGAACGCGGATAATGTCACTCTTTGACCCCGTGGGAAACGTCCAGAGCGGAGCCTGGTCCTCGCAGAGCACGGCAGCGAACCCGTGTGAAGCATCCAGAGCACATAATGGACTGTGGGGTCCTTAAACCCATGGACTACGAAGTCCTTAACCTTGACCGAGATGTCTTAAAACTAACAACGGACTGTGGGGTCCTTAAACCCATGGACTACGACGTCCTTAACCTTGACCGAGATGTCTTAAAACTAACAGTGGACCGCAATGTCCTTAAACTACCCATGGACCGCAATGTCCTTAAACTACCCATGGACCGCAATGTCCTTAAACTAGAACAATAGAGCCCCGCATGCTCTTTTGTCGGATCTAAACGGTCCCGTTTAAGTTGATCTTAGCCTCAAAGATGGCTAACGTATCCTTAAGCCTTCAAACAGAGTGGACTATAAATCCCCCCAATTAACTCTGGCTCAAGGGTACATCTCTGAACTCCTCTGACATCCGTCGTTGTAATTCTTCAACATCGTCAGAGAGGTGACGGGTCCTGACGGCCATACATACGTTGGACCTCTAGGTCCCTAAACTGGAACAATGGAGTCCAAACACTCCTTTATCGGATCCAAGCGATCCCGTTAAGTTGATCTTAGTCACAAAGTTAGACTAACGTATCCTTAACAAACGTTTGAGTTGATCTTAGCCTCAAGTATGGCTGACGTATCCTCAAACCAAACCCCCAAACCCAAATCTAAGATAATACGGATTTGGACTAGTCCACGCCCTACGGGCGACGACATAACTCAGTCTCCGTAAACAATCCACGGGCAACAAAACACAAAACAAACACCCACGACACGAAGTGACCAGCTGGAGAAGGAGAAAGTTATTACCACAATGCGGTAGCGTAATTAACTGCAGGGGCTTGCGCCTGCAGGGAAGTGCGTCCCCACAATCAAAAAACCCCTCAAGCGAGGGGGAATCTGACGAAGTCTGCTACATCGGACGCATCCGTTTAAACCTTCGATACATGGTGCCATAAATCAACTTGGCATCTTCGGAGAGGTGAACGGATAGCACCAATTAGCATCTGCCCCGAATCTCAGTGCCAAGACACCGCAGTCTTGTGCGCCGTCTTTCGGAGGGGAACAAATATCACATATGTATATGGGTTGTCTCAATGTCCTTAACCAATACAATATCACATATGTATATGGGTCGTTTCAATGTCCCTAACCAATACAATATCACATATGTATATGGGTTGTCTCAATGTCATAAAATATCATATATGTATATGGGTTGTCTAAATGTCCCTAACCAATACAATATCACATATGTATATGGGTTGTCTCAATGTCCCTAACCAATATAATATCACATATGTATATGGGTTGTCTCAATGTCCCCAACCAATATAATATCACATATGTATATGGGTTATGCGTGTCATGTCAATTATCGACGGAGTGTGTGTAGCATACAATTAGTGCTCGTGAAACATGAACCGTCAATAATAGTGCAGTGTCCAATGGGTACAAGTCCAGACACAACAAGTAACAATATGCAATGAAGTTCATGCACAATCTCTATATGTGCAATATACTTAATATCCAGTATCATATCATTTAATCTAGCCCAGACGCATAACGCCATGCGGGCGATTCCCCTGTAGATGTTAAATCTACTCACAGATGATCTTGGGCTAAGTAAAGCCAACCACTTACTTTCCCTTCTTCGCAGCGTCCGAAGTCCCCGCCTGCGACCCTAAAATCATATAACAACATAACAAGTTTACATTAGCAATCGACCAATAACACGTACAAACTACGTTTGACCGATGCACCAACTTCAAACATACTTTCAAGTATTCGTCTAGTGGCTAACATGCATAGCGACACTACGAAACCAACCCAAGAGCAACAGCTACACAAAGTACACGCACTGTGTCGGATAACGTAACACACGTATTCATAACACTAGAAACAAGCAAAGTGAACCCAGATTTTGTATACTGTAAAAACACAAAAATCTAACAATACCAAACATCTCTAAACAACTGCAGACAGCTACCCTACAAAAACCAAGCCCAAACTCCCCTAAATGGCCGAGGTCGCCGGATTTGCCTTGCATGTCACCGGCCAAAACTGAGCAGATGGGTCTCGTGCTTCAAGTGAAAGCTTAGGGTCATTGGTACAACACTACTACATTGCTAGATTTTCCAGTATACACTCGGGGTCACAGCAGATAACAGATATCATAAAATGACACTAAAAATACGACATGTGTACAAAACTAAACTTTAAGTGTTCTAAACAACAACTAATAAGCTACACAACACTATAACATCCTATTTAACAGTTTGAGATCACTACCTAATCACACAAGCTCAAAGATCCTAGCTTTCCAAGCTCCAAGGGATCTTAGAGGCTAAATCAAGACTTGGGATGTGATTTGGTGATGTCTCGTGAAGGTTTTGCAAGATTTAGTGAAAGATAGTGAAGGTTTCAATTTAAGGGAAGGGAAGAATGAAATAATTAAGAATGAGAGAGAGTGAGATGAGAATGAGAGAGTGTGAGGTGATAAGGATGAGAGAGTGAGTGTAGGGTGAGCTTAAACCTTACACTTACTCTCCCCCTCTCCTTCATCAATGCAACATAAATGCCTTCATGACTCACCTAGCCATCTCCCCCATATCTAAAACAAATATCTACTCTCACAACAAATATCTCACACAAATATCTAGTGCAAGGTTAAGGTTAAATAAGGCATGGATTAGTTTAAAGTGTTATGTCCACTAAGCAAGGTTAACACTAAACAACCCCCCCTCCGTGTTAACATGCACAAGTGTGTGTGACCCAAAACAAATAATAATTAAATATTAATTAATCTAACTAAAATGCGAGAAAGCAATTTTGGTAAACCTTTTTACCAAAAACCCGCAATATCGCCTAATTAACACTAATCGCATTCTAAGGTGTTACATCTTAGTAGCAAGACGATCGAAGACCGACCTTTGGGGAGCTTCTTCTTGGGGCGTTGTGGCGCCAAAGCTCATGGGTAAGAGCATGGTCCCGAAGAATAGCCCGGTAGTGGCCTGAGTTACCTGTCCTACCAGCATTGAGAATATGGAAGCCGCATCAGGCCCGTACGTCACTCTTCTAGTTGGGGCAGAGTGAGAGTTGCTTTCGCAGGAAGTGTGGTTGAAGGCCATTGATCCCGCACAGAGGCGAAGCACCAAGTTTTAGTATCTTACATCGAAGGGCAACTATAAATATAGCGAACCATGATTTTGTTCGTGAAACACGACACACGAAGTGTGAAGTGGAGAGAGGAAGAGGTCCCACCGGGCGTGCCAGAATCTGTTTACCGCCGAAGACTGGACTGAGACGCTGAGGACGTCTAGCTTGAATTTAGGGGCAAATACTATTTGGATATATCCATCCACCTCTCCAAAGATACTAAGTTGATTTATGGTACCGTATATCGGAGGTATGGATAGATGCGACAAATGCAGCAGATTTTATCAGACCCCCCTCATTTGTGAGGGGTTTTTGATTGTGGGGACACTATTCCTTACAGGCAAAAGCCCCTGCAGTTAATTACGCTCCAGTAGGTCACTTCGTGTCATGTTATATTTTTTTTATTTTGGTTGCCCATGGATTGTATACGGAGACTAGTTTATGTCATGACCGTAGGATGCGGATTAGTACAAATCCGTATATATTAGATTTGGGTTTGAATTTAGTTGTATATTCTGTCACTTGAAAGAATATTTTATTTTATTTAAGGACCGTTAATCTGGTTTTAGATTAAGATCAACTTAAATATATATATATATGTGAGCATATGGGTTCAATTTATTTTAACTAAGGATGTGTTAGTCTTGTATGAGACTAAGATCAACTTAGAAATATATTTAAGGATCATTAAATTTTGGTAAGATCTATCAACAGAGAATGTAGGCTCGGTTGCAAAGAAATTTCTAAGAATTATCCAATTTGGGCTCAGTCCTGGGCTTTTTCCCTCATTCAGCAGTGTTAAGCACTTAGTCTTTTGACTATATATATACTGCTAAGCATTTTTGTTCAGCGCTCACGTGTGTTTCATGTGAGGCGCTGAGTTCTTGGGCACTCACATGCGTTTCATGTGAGGCTCTCACTTCAGGGAATCTTTTGGGTGCTCACGTGTGTTTCACGTGAGGCTCTCTATCTTCCAATTCTTTTTGAGCGCTCACGTGTGAAACACGTGAGTCACTGAGCTCTTTAGAGATTTACTTTCCATTTATCTTTTGAAAAGAAGTTAAACTTCTATTAATGGCGTTTTGGCCATTAACTATCACCAAGATCTCTATTTTTGAAGTTCTGGAATCGTTTTTTTGAGAACTAAGTTTTTCTGTTCCTTTTTTTTTTATAAAAACCAAGTTCTTTGAAGGGTTAAACCCTGTTTTAGAGGAATTAAATTCCTGGAATGTACATTCCATTTTTTTCTTCATGTTTCTTTTCTCATATCTAGTTTTCCCCCTAGATCTTGAGTCTGAAGAATAAAAGTTTCCTGATGAGAATTAAATTCTCAACTTATAGAAGAATTGTCTTGCGGATCTCAGATCCAAAGAAAGAACTAATTTCTTTATAAAGGGTTAAACCATTGTATTTTTATATATTAGGCAAAGGAGATATTTTGACCTCTTCTTTTTTCTTTATCTAGGGTTTGAGAAAAGCAAGAAGTAACTTTTCTTTAGCAAGAGAATTAAATTCTCAATTGTAGCTACCAAAGCTTATGGGGGGTCTCTTTATATGAGACTTGAATTCTCGGGTCCTTTATATAGGTAAAGCAAACTGTTGATTAGTTTTGAGAAAATCTCTCATTGAGAGATACTAATTAATTTAATTGGTCTCAAAAATTATTCAGGGAATTTTATCCACCATTAAATCTTCAACTCAGTGATTTTCTGTTTAACATAATATATTTTCTTATTTTTAACAAGATTGGGAAAATGTTTTCCCATATAGAATTTAATTCCATCTTTTAATTCAAACGGTGATTTTTAATCACCATTGGATTTTTAATCCAAGGGTTCTCTGTTTAACGTAGTATATATAATTTAATTCCATATTTTGATGATTTTTAGTCACCAATGGATTTTTGATCCAACGGATCTGTTTAACAGGAAATATTTTCCATATAGAATTAATTCTACCTAAGCAGACCTGTTTTAATTTGGGCGCTTTCACTCACGTGCTATGCACGTGGACGTAGCCAAAGAATTTAATTTTTACTGCAATAGGCACCTACGTGCTTTGCACACCGGTGCTTACGTGCCTTTCACTTGATGCGCTGCCATACGATTTAATCCTATTAAAGACTGGCGCCGGCGCTTATATGTGTTTCACGTGAGGCACTACCAAAGGATCTAATCCTATTAAAGAATGGCACTGGCACTCACGTGTGTTTCACGTGAGGCATTGCCTTATTATATTTAACTAATAATAATATTTTATACATGGGAACACCTCTCCCTCTTCTTCTCCCCTTCTTGCCCTCCTCCATCGCTCCCCATCTCCTCCTCCTCCACTTCCACCTCCATCTCCATCTCCATCCCCAACCAAACACAAACCCTAACCTTACTGGGGCCAACCCTACCCCTACCCTTTCAACCACATTGTCTTTGGCATCGTCGCCTCGACCAATCTCTGGGACAAGCGAAAGCACTACATCAACATCTGGTGGCGCCCAAGCCGAATGCGGGGCTTCGTCTATTTTGACGACAAGCCCGTATCCAAAAACAAAAACATTAACCACTCTGATCTCCCACTCCCCCCGCTGAAGATCTCCGCTGACACCTCCGCATTCCCCTACACATAAAAGAACGACCACCACTCTGCCATCCGCATCTCCCGCATCGTCTCCGAGACCTTCCATCTCGGCCTCCCCGAAGTCTGCTGGTTCGTCATTGGCGACAACGACACCGTCTTCCTCCTCGACAACCTCATCACCGTCCTTACCAGGTTTGACCACACACAGCCTTACTACATTGGCCCCCTCTCCGAGAGCCACCTCCAGAACATCTACTTCTCCTACGTCATGACCTACGGTGGCGGCGGCTTCGCCATCAGCTGGCCCCTCGCCGCCATGCTTTTCGGCCTCCAGGACGAGTGCCTGCGTCGCTATCCCGCCTTTTACGGGTCGGACGACAAGATCTAGGCTTGCATGGCGGAGCTCGGCATCCCAGACATCAGACATTCCGGTTTCTATCAATACGATGTATACGGCGACCTGCCCGTGCTTCTTGGGTCGCACCCGGTGGTCCCGCTCGTGTCCCTCCACTATTTGGACGTCGTGCAACCGGTCTTCCCCGGGGTTAACCGTGTTCAGGCAATTCGGAGGTTGTTCGATGGGCCCATGCGGTTGAACTCTGCGAGGACAATGCAGCCGTTGATATGTTACAAGAGTAGAAGGACATGGACCGTGTCAGTTTCCTAGGGGGTTATCATGTAGATCGTGAGGGGAATGATGTCATCGAGGGAGATGGAGATGTTGGCGAGGACGTTCTTGAATTGGTATAGGAAGGAAGATTATACCGCATATGTGTTTAACACGACGCCGGTGGTGAGGAACCCATGTCGGAAGCCGTATGTGTTTTATATCGAGACGACGAGGTACGACGAGGAGAGCGGGAGGATCGAGATGGAGTATGTGAGGCGTAAAGAGACACATACGACTTGTTATTGGAGGATAGCTGATCCGTCCACATTTGTGGATCGAATTGTTGTGTATAAGAAGCCCGATCCAGGGCTTTAGGACAGGGTATGTTTTTCTTTGCTCCTCTAAATATATCATTACTGATTTTTTTGAAAGGTTACTTGCACAAAACAACTATGTAGTTTACTACCTATTTTTACCCCTAAAGTAATAATTTACTAGCCTAAACACCTCATTTGATCATCGATCAAAACTAAACAACTCAAACCGTTGTCAAATTTAACTCTAGGATGTTTGATTAGCATAAGACATTATTGTTAAGATCACAGATCAATCGGTGTAGTGGAAAACCTTACAGATCTATAAACCTGGATCCCTTTATAAACGAATAACAAAACTTGATGCAAACTATGATAATAAATAACGCAAGAGATTAATGGGGGAAATGGGAAGAAAATTTATTAGAACTTAAGAGAAAGAATAAAACCATACAAGACGATTACAAGTAACCCTCTCCTAGATCTCCAATGAGATCACCTTGCTCTCTCTCTCTGCAAGTTCTCCTTAGTCGATATTCTTCGGTCCTTTATGGTGGTGTCGTCGTCTCCCTTTAAACTTTATAATAAAAAAACATCCTTTTTAATGGCCTTCGTCTTGATCCCTTAAATCTTATGATCAAGATTTTAAACCCATTAAAGTTTAACCCTAAAATCCTATATATAGCCCATACAACTTAAGTTATAATAAGATCCCAGAAATTACAAAACCGCCACTAAATAATAGAATTTTCGAGATAATTTTCGTTATGAAATTCACGCTTATCTGTAGGCAGACATCTGACCCTTTGAAGAGAAGACGTCTTTTGGCAGAGAGCTTACCAGACGTTTGAACTTATAAGGTCAGACGTCTGTCTCTTTCAAACGCTTTTGGCCAGAGCATGGCCAGACTTCTGCTACCTATAGAGGCAGACATCTAGTTTCTTCTCTTGATTCTGGTCCTTAAATATCAGACATTTCTTGCATCTTGCTTTAGACATTTTGCATTTCTTTTGATGTGCAGTCTTGAACAAATACGAGACACCTTCATAACAATCTCCACTTTGGCTCGTATAACTTTATAGCTACCTTGAAAACTTTGTTGGCTATAGTACCCTTAAGTCAATTATTAAATCGCATGCACGCGATTGTGATAATTGAGGGAGGACCTATACGGGGAGAATAGTCTTACTCGAGATGATAATTTGCTATCTGGTTTGTCTTTATCATCATGTACAGCAATAGGTGGTATTATAGATCATTATTACATATTGATAGAGCCTATAGGATTCTTTCTTGACTACCAGCATTATGATGGCGATCATATACGTGGGAGCTGGGTGGTCTATAAGCACATCCTTAAATGTCCATAGTCATGGGAGTATCGAGACTGGGCATCGATACTCCAGAGTAGACTAGTGTATACTTATCAAGACCCCGACGAAGAGCGGTGGCCGGTCTCACAAGCCATTAGTGTCAGTTAGTCACCTAAGATAGTATACAGGTGCTCATTGGGTTATGAGTACACTGGACGGACTCACCGGGAACATACTAGTTGGTATTATACCTATTGTCAAATAGCAGTTCCCAGATGATATGAGTACAGGTTAGTCTTTCGACATGAGATCATCATTTGTCTCATGTGAGTTCCCACTTTGCTTTGATTACTACCCTACCACGGCTCAAAGAAGTCGTGCAAACAGGTTTTAGTTGGGTACAGTCCCGAGCCATATGGAGGCAGTGAGCGGATCGTCGGGGATTTGTCTCTCTCGGTATTCGGGGTTGATGCTGCGTTATGCACGGGTGGCCATCACCAGAAATCCATGGACACGGTGGACGAGAATTACTGATTTGGATCAGTAGTTTTTCAGTGGGTGACGAACAGACCGGACTGTATGGAGATTGTCACAGACAGGGTCAGTAGGGGTTTGGATGAGCTTTCTCATCGGTCTTCCTCTCTCAATACCTGGGTAGCCGTTACGTACAGCTAGTGCCGCTGGCATGCTTGTGGTTAAACCCACTGCCAGCGTATTGACGAGTTTTTAGAGTCCCACACAGATGGTTTTTCTGGTTCTGGAGATATGATGTAGTAACCGTATTGGATACGTGCAGGGTTCCGATCGATCGATTGTACTTTGTACCTGGACTTTAGATCGGACAGTTGATGATACTAGTCGGCTCGGGTTTGAGCCGGATTATTAAATGAGGTATTGATTTAATAATTTACGTATATATATTTCGATATATATATTCTAGTATTATGTTCTTTGTGTTATTCTATCTCTTTGGGTATTCGTGTTTCGGTACGAATACAGGTATATATATATATATATATATTGTAGAATGTAATCCGTATTTTTTCCGGAAAACATTCTAGAAGGTGAACACCTCATTTTAGGGTTTGACCATTTATTATAAATGGATAAATGAGATGGCATGGACTTGATGGGAGTATGGTGAGGACCATGCTTGCATAGTGTGCATAAATGAACTATTAATTCATTTATGCATACTATTCAAGTATGGGGGGTATATTTTAATCAGAAAATGTTTTGTAAAACCATTTTCTAGTGTGAGTTTTTTCCTCACTTGAAAACACACTTGGTTTTTTGGTTGGAAAAAGAAAAGGAGATGGTTCATTTCTTGAGATCTCTTCTCTTCACCATTAGCATCACTCTCCTCTTGGTTCTCTTGAGTTTCCTCCACCTTCATCTTCCACCTTCTCTCAACCCTCTCATGTGTTGAGAATCATGAGGGGAGGTGAGATGAGATAGATAAATACTAAGATCACTATATCCTAGGCTTTCTAGATCAGCAACCTAGAAACCCTAGTTGCTTCACTTGCTTTTGATGTGGAGCTAGAGCCATGAGCTACATCCCTCGGGTGGATTATCTTCGACGGAGGAAGACTGGCGGCCAAGCTTGTTCGAGCATGTCTCAAGGAGCTAAGGAAGTTGATGGAAGACCGAAGGACTTGGTTCATTTGGTATAACACCTCTAACCCTTTAGTTTAGCTCTTTGTTATATGTTAGTATAGGTTTATGGTTCGATCTTGAGAGGGTTTTGTTTGCGCTGAAATTTTAAACGCTAGTTTTATTCCGCATCGACTACGGTAGATGGCGAGGGCGCAGGCGAAAACCCAAGATGGTATCAAAGCCACCCATAAACCAATACTAGCTAGTTTACACAAAATTAGAATATCGATCGACCAAATTTTCCGAATCAAAATTCTGTTTTGCCATGCTCACTGCCGATTTTGAAAAGTGTTCAAAAAATCTTTCTGAAGATCTTAAAAATCCGTGCAGGCAATTCTAGGGCACCTCAAGAAATTTGGTCACGTGACCCCACCATATGGCCGCGGTTCCGCGGCAGATTTGTGGGCGTTTTGGTCCAAATTTCTTCCGGTACTCTTTGACATGGAAATTTGATTTTTGGGATATTTATTTTTGGCCCAGATTTGTTTAAAGTGCCGGTTTGCATTTGGGGCCAATTTGGAAAAATTTAGTTGATCGAAATTTTAACTGTGTATTTATCAGTACATTTGTTGATATCTGCGACCGTGAATATTATTGAGCGGTACAACCCGACTAGTTGTTATATGTCCAACTAGACGGGTTTGCGAACATAATATTCAAGTTGATATTCTGTGTTGTGCTGATATTGTGGTTGGATTGTCGTGGTGGATATCCTGTAGTGCAATGGTAGTAGTACAGTTCAGATTCATTTGTATATTCAGTATTGCGGGGCGAGCGTCCGACAGGTGGACTGCCGTCTCTGCCAGTTGTATATTCTTTTATTGGGGCATGACCGGGTTGAGGTCGATATCGCCATTATATATATATATATATATATATATATATATATTTTTTTTTTTTTTCTTATCTATACTAGGATCGCCCTGCGGTGGAGTGCACGAAGAGCCGAGTTCTAGAAGGCAACATGCCCGTATCTCATGGCGTTGAGATGGAGGGGGCCTTACTCTAGAATTGGCGGGCTATTCGCCGCACTCGTAGGGAGTATAGGTTGACCCACGGAGGGGCACTCAAGTTACCGGATCCTGTGAAGTGCTGGGTGGCCCATTCACTTTGTTGATTGGGGTTGCCTCACTTCTGGGATTGGCGGGTAACTAGCCGCGCTCGTAGGGGTCTAGGTCTACATTGCACAGGCTATCCACACGACTGGGGAATGTCAAGTTTCATTTGCGGCTCAAAGGAAACCCGTGGCTCCAAGATTATCCACCACTCTATGTTGCTGGCTGAGATTCTGTGATGTTGCTTATATCATGCCCGGGACGAATGTTATATATATATACTAGTAGATATTGTATATGTTTTTCATCCGCGCTAGTCCACCCCCCGCTCAGTCGTTAGTTAAGTAACCTAACGGGTGATGACGGGGCCCAGTGGCTAATGTGGATGGCATATACATACATTTTATTTTCGTTCCTTTTCTGTGGTGTGATATAGTTTAATTGATAGGACTGCATTGATTCTGATTAATGCAAGGAAAGATAAACCCAAATGATGTTGTTGGAACCAAATTTTCAAAAACTGTTATTACAAGACGTTTTTTTTTTCTTTTCACAGTGGTATTCGGTTCAGAATATCCAGCATCTCATTCGACGAGGCAAGAGCCGAGATCCCTTCATCGGGAGTGACCTCTTGGGCAAAAGTTTGCGTCATTGTAATAACTTGACTATAGTCGACTCTTTTGCTTTGCATCATGGTATTCAATTTAGAATATCCTGCAGCTCATTCGATGAGGAAAGAGCCGAGATCCCTTCACAGGGAGTGACCTCTTTAGCAAAAGTTATCACCACTATATATTTGTAAAACCACTCGAGTTCTTTCAACGATATCAAGTTCATTACGTTAAAGGTTTTTCGTCAAAAACCAGTCGTAGCCATCCGTCATTTCGGATGAGTAGTACTTAGTATTCATGTTGCGTTTGTCGGCCTTTGTCAAGGCGTAGTGTATGGTAGCTAGATATTGCTTGTCTGTTGCATAGTGTTGCGATTATCTAGGACAGTCGTATAGCCTTGTTGGCCTTTGTTAAGGGTTTGTACGGGTGGGTCTAGATTAATCCTGGATAATGACAGGTTGAACTTGACTAGTGGTTTATGATTTGTTGGCCTTTGTCAAGGTCATAAACTGCTTGGGGCAAAAATCACATCGGGAGTATCAAACATACAGGATACTTGCCAGGCATGCGCATACCATCTGGAGTATGGTGACTTGAGTGGCTTCCATCAGTTATCATGCGATGATAGTTGGATCCTGATTCCTACTGATGAGTAATTGTTACTCTTCGGGTGATTTTTGATGATCCTGACTAATTCTCCTTTTAGGGTTTGAAGGAGAATTCGAGGAAACAGTGGGAGACATCCTGATTAGATAAACTGATTAACCAATGTAATCTAGGTTAGAGTGCACGCTGAATGTTTCTTTTCTTTCTCTCTTTGGCAGCAACCATGACCCGACCTAAATTAAAACTCATGAACCAAGATAACCGAACCTTCTTAAAACACTTTGGCTTTTGGATTGTCATAGTAGCATAACTCATTGCCGCTCATACTTTTCCTTTGCATTTCTCCTGAACATTCCGTATTACTACGAAGATCCACATTTATTGGATACGCCATCGTATAGTTACATACGAACTCGAATGAACTTATTTCAGTTTGAGGATGGTTTCCGGTTCTGGAGAAATTGAATATGATTATTCGGTTGTTTTTTCACTTCACCTTCTCTCAGGTTGCAAGAGGTCCTAGTATTAGGAGAGTATACCTATTACACTTATTGGATAGTCTTCTACCAAACCTTAGACTGGTGCCGAAAGGTAGGGAAGGAAGAAAACCATTTAGCCTACGCGTGATGTACAGAAAGTATAAGTAAAGACAAATAAAGGGATTAGAATGAGGGCAAAGGAAATTGCGACTGCTATCATTCACGACGAACCGTGTATATTTCTGCCACTCCTACCTCGCCTTTGCATTTCTCCTGAACATTCCGTATAACTACGAAGATCCACATTTATTGGATACGCCATCGTATAGTTACATACAAACTCGAATGAACTTGTTTCAGTTCGAGAATGGTTCCCGGTTCTGGAGAAATTGAATACGATTATTTAGTTGTCTTTTCTCTTTACCTTCTCTTAGGTTGCGAGAGCTCCTAATATTAGGAGAGTACACCTATTACGCTTATTGGATAGTTTTCTTCCAAACCTTAGGCATGTGCCGAAAGGTAGGGAAAAAAGAAAACCATATAGCCTAAGTAAGGTGTACAGAAGGTAATAAATAAAGACATATAAAGGGATTGGAGTGAGGGCAAGAAAATATACGGTTACAGTCATGAATCTGGATAATGGAAGAGGCATTATTAGGAATACCCAGATACCCCTCCGAAACATTTTCATGTTTCAGTTTTACTGTGCGATATTAATTGAAAGCTGTTTTCCAAATTAGATTCTGACTCCAGGGTATATATTTACCAGATTTGATTCTCATATCTGCATGACGTTATGGATGCTGAGTGGGAGTAAGATATTGGGAACTGGATGATTATATCCTCATTATATCGGAATTCTTTGTAATTGGTGAAATTTGAGGAAATCACCTGGGTTTTTGCCTAGCGGCATATATTTGGTTTTGAATATCCATTGTTATGCACTAATTTCAAACTGATATATCTGTATGTTTATTTTATAAAGTGAGATATAACTTTTTGAAATTATGTCTATGACATTTACTCATATCAGTTGATAGTTAGGTAATGAGCATTCAACAGCGGTGTAATTTTTCTTAATCATAGCACAGTTTTCAACCTACGACGCACAGGATTTGAGTTATTGAATTTAGAGGACTTATACAAAGTATTGTATGTTGTTCGATATCCATTAGGATAAAGGGGTTGGTACTCGTACCATATTCTGCTTATTCATGACTTCTCTAGTTTTAGACAAGTATTTTGTTGAAATACAAGATCCGTGTTTTGAGAAGTTATAGGTATAAGAATAAAGTAGAGAACCATATAGTGCAAAATATCAGAATTCTATAAGGTGATCGAAGATGTAGATACTTGTGCTAGGTATTCCGTCGTAAGTAAAAGTTTTTGAGAACTTGCTTCTCTTTCAGGTTACTCATACGTGAGTGTACCCCTTGATGAGTAATACTGCTTGGCTTCCTTCCATTTTGATATGCATTAGAAACGGCTGCATGTATTTTGAATTTGGTTCCAATTAAATTAGTGTCTTTGTTTCCATAGTGGATATACAATAGATTACTATCTTAACGATGTTAAGGTATATGGAGTTTTCCAGCTTATGCTTAAAACCAGAATCTGGATAAACTCAAGGCACATTTCAGTAATGGCAGTTTGTGGGTTATCCTGGGCATTGATGAGGGTTAACATTCTACCATCTGAAAGATTAATAGTTATATTATTCTTGACTTGCCATCAGTTTTAGAGAAAATGGATTCTTTTCAGAAAACATTAGTGGGAGTATGGTAGAACTTTAAGTGATTCCAGAACCACAAACGATTACTGAAAATTTTGTGGAACCTAAAGATTCAATTAGATTCAACAATCCATTAGCCACTCCGCAGATTTGGTGGGTAACCTCAGCCACCTGAAAGGTACTTCAGTCTCCTCAAAGACGGTGACATGGAGGTTTTTGATTACCTAAACTTGCCACTACTGTTGTTCTAGACTATGAGATCTGGTAGGAGGATGAGTATAACGTCGTTTTAAATTAGCTTTAGAAGTGCACGTGTATATGACTCTGCCGGATGGTTGTTGTAGTCAGTGGGAGCAGCGAAAGCATAATAGGAAAGTAACTTATGTCTATTTATAGACTAAAGCGGGAATAACAGAAATAGATCACTTATTTTTGATGTGACAGTCATAGAGTTTGACTTCGTCAGAATAATAGATGGATCTGGTAAGAAGGTAGTAGGGAGTGATGTCCTGGTATATGGATGACATGCTCTTAATAGGAAGTAATCTTCCTATACTATGATCGGTTATACTGTGGTTGTCACACGGTGTTTCTCCACATAGGATCTGGATAAAATATCAGGAATTCTGATTATTAGATCTATGGTTTTAGATCTAGATTTGGGAAGTGTCCCAATTTGGGTACTTTGACACTATTCTAAAGTGTTTTAGAATGGACGACTCCTGGCGTGGTGGTGTACCCGCGGGTGACGGAGTCACCCTCTCTAAAGAAATTTTTTCTAGACTGATGAGAAGAGAGATTTGCATGATTGACATATCTTTTGCTTAGGCAATTGAGTCAATCATGAAATGTCAAGTACCACACCAGATATTGCTTATGCACTGGCTGCAATAAGCATATATTAATCCAATCCTAAAGAAACGTTGGGAAGCAGTTATGAACATAAGTGGATGTTCTTGGTATATAGTAACGACAGCCTCCTTCGGGAGGCGGTTATCATTTTAGGCTTCCAAGGTGACCTGGATGATAGATTGACTGTCAGAGTTATAGTTTTTCCTCTTCTAGACACCTACTTGATCGGCTAATTATAATGTGTAAAACTCTCACAGGAGTAACTCTTACTCGCAGTGGGTATCGGGATCCAACTATCTCATAGAAGGTATGCAATCTCATTGCAAATTTCAACACTTGAAATTCCTAATAATATTTTACCCCTAGCATCCTATGACCTTGACGATAACCAACAAACCATAGGCTGCTAGTCAAGTTCAACCCGTACATTTCCTGATTGAATTAAACCCACCCGTACAACCCTTGACGAAAGCCAACAAAGTCGCATGACTACCCTAACTCAATCGCATCATATGCTTATGCAGATAAGCATAAATAGCTACCGCACACTAAGCCTTGACGAAAGCCAACAAACGTAGCACGAATACTATGAAGTACTTATCTGAAATGACGGAGGGCTACGACAGGTTTTTAAGAAAAACTTTTGCATAATGAACTTGATATCATCGTAGAATCGAGTGATTTTGAAAAGGAGTGTTTTTGAGGCCTTTGCTAGTTTCGCTAAAGAGGTCACTCCTGGTAAAAGGATCTCGGCTCTTTCCTTATCGAATAAGGTGCAGGATATTTCACAAATACCACTATACAAAACAAAAACTATAAAAGCAATCAAAAGACAAACCGAGTGTGTAACATCTGCTAGTTTCGCTAAAGAGGTCACTCCCGGTGAAGGGATCTCGGCTCTTTCCTTATTGAATAAGGTGCTGGATATTATATAAGGAATACCGCCATGCAAAGCAAAAACTAGAGCTACCAGTTTTTAAAACAAATTTCTACAACATCTTTTAGGTTTCTTTTATTTCATTCATCTCATTAATGGAGTCCCATTTATTATGCTTCCAAGTATCACATATGAAACGAAAGCAGTAATATATAATATATATCATATATATATAATATAAGCATTCGTCTTAGAACAGTAATATGATCTCATCACAGAACATTGCAGTAAAAGATAACATATGAAATATTGGATATACTAGGATTTCCGTGTTTTAAATTAAGCCAGTATAAAACATGGATTCAACGGTCATGATGAATAGCCAAACCCACATCCCTAGACCCCTATGAGAGTGGCAAGCAACCCTATCAATTCTAGAGTTAGGAGACCCGGTCTCGACTCTTCGAGATGGTCTCCCACTGGACCCTAGAACCCGGTTACTTGTGCACCCCGCCTTAGGTCTATCATAATGCGGAAAAGTAAATAATATACAATGGTGACATCATCCTCAACCCGGAAGTGCCCCAATAAAAGAATATTATATACAATGAATTTTACATGAATGAAAATGAAAAAACTCTCATCTCACATAAAACCCCCGGCTATTCAAAACACGACGATCCAATATAACATATCACAGCAACACATAACATCACATGTCATCAACGTAGGTAAATATGTGTATCCCAATTATCGTTGACATATAGCACCGAAATCGGCGATACACCACATATTACACTTACGGTCGCAGAAAAGAAAGTGAAAAACTACAACAGTTGGAATCCGCAACCACCTTAGACATCACATGCCTAACCAAATGAATTCCTTAGACATCGAATGCCTAACAATTATAAACCCCACATTTTAGTCTCGATCTCGAAAACACTTTTCAATATCAAGTCGGGCAATTCAACAAGATTCCCGACATCCTGATCGAATGCTCGTCAGAAACTTTAGTAGACGGCCGCACGTCCCGGATGCCGTCGACGAAGTGCACTAAGGCGGAACACCGCTGCCGTGAGCACCCGAACGGATGTTTTTGGCGACGGGGTTCTCCTACAGTCACTTGGTCGGGGATATGGGGCATGGCTATCTAGTAAGGTTACCCGGTGAGTATTCGCGTACGCTACGTGATTTCAACGGACTTTTGATTACATCAAAATCCCGTGACAACCGATCCAATGAGACAAAATTGCTAGATTTATAACATTCAAATTAGTTATCCCATAACTACTTTTGTGGATTCTAAATATTGTATCCCATCATATAATATCCAGACGATATTAAACTTTTCGATCGATTCATCAAAATCCCACAATTTCCCGAGAGCTCAACACTTGAGCACGGTTTAATAATACCCAGAATATGCCACATTACCTATGCACCAGCCGTAGAAGGGCAAACCCAAGCCTCACTCATGTCGCCACGGAACTGCGGCAAACCCTAGGGTATGACTGCGGTTCCGTGATCCAAAAAGTCGAGTTAGGGTTTCATTCTTCCAGAGGGTTCATAGAATAACTTGCATGTTTTTCCGAATACGTTAAACTTGGGAAAATGGGTTTTTGACATTCGATCGAACTTTTTAACTTCGCCTAGACAACATGCGAATAACCCGAAACAATGTTAAAACTACGAATACGAAACACTCCGAATTGCTTATAGTGTAAGATTATATCTCATGCAAAATTAGCAAAAATAAACAACACCTGAAACACCAAAACCCAGTCACTGGAACACAGTGAAAATTTCAGGCAAAAATGCCAAAAAGTGGCCAGCCCCTACGCTAGTAATCTCGGCCAAAATCAGCATACCCCTTGAAATTTTAACTGTGTTCATGATATATCCCATATAACATTCTGTACTTGTTTAAAAAAAATTGACAACTTTTTAGAATCGACAGAAACTAGTTTTTGGCGTTGCAAGTTTCGGAGTATTTCGGTTTCGTAATCTTAACAAAATCCGTCTAATTTTCTAGCATGGCTCTGATACCACTGCAGGGTTCCCTAGGACGACAACAAGGTTTCGAGGGGCATTGTCCATGCCAAATTCAAAAATTTGTCGTTCTAGCTAACCCTAACCTAGAATCATTAACTAGAAATCGGAATAACATATGTAAACACTTTAAATCCTAAGGGAATACGGAATACAATCTTTGTAGACCGGTCCTTCACTTCTAAAGCTCCGTGTAGTCGTCTATTCGCTGCGAGTTATGATCTCCCGAACTCAAGAAAGGGTTGCCATGAAGAAAAGAACAAGCTTGCTTCGAAGTCTTCGAGGCCGATGATGATCTACGTCGAGAAGACACTAGCTCATACTAGCTCTTCACTAATGGTGAGACTAGTGAAGCAAACACCCTAAACTAAATGACAAGTAGTAGAGGATGATGAAGTAGAAAGTGAGCTCACTTTAGATTTCAATTTCTCACAATCTATCATCACTTTCACAAAAGCTAGAAATTTTAAAATGAGGAAGAAGAAGATGAAGCTCAAGTGATGAAAGAATAAATCATTAGGTTTAAAATGCAACCTTGGGTGAGTATATCTCATACACTAACTCTTGTAGAGAGTTAACCATGGTGTAAGGTTAAAGGTTGGGTTGATAAATATCTTAAGGAAAACAAAAGAGTGAACTAAGTCAATGGTTATCTTCAAGCTTCTCCAAACTTCCAACCATCAAAAAATATCCACTAATTTTTAATTACTTAAGAATAAATATTAAACCCTAATATTAATCCTAGCATGGTGTGAGTCTCATATATCCATGTTGCATGTGTAACCTAGCATGTCACAACAATATATATCACATACATATTATTTGTGAACAAAAGAAAATAATACAATTAACATATATCACATATATATCAATGTATCATACGTGAGAAAAAGAAATACTTAAGTGAGTTAATATTAGTCAATGTAATTTAATATATCAAATATATAATTATACAATCAATTATTAAATCAACATTTGATTTAATAATCTGGCTATATTACTTATAACCGACCAATATCAAATGTAATAACTTATCGAATCAACACTTGATCCGATAACCCGGCTATATCTCATATAACCAACTGATATCAAATAACACGAGAATAGAATGCGGTATCACATACGTGCATTAATCTCGGTCCCGCACATATCACATATGTGTACCTACTCCGTTTCTCATGAACCAGGAAACCTCTGTGTAGAACTCTAAAAACTCGTCAATACGCCGGCAGTAAGTGATGATCATATTAAACACTCACAAGACGCAAGCGGTCTGCTAAACATAACGGACACCCGGGTATTGAGCGATCAGAAGATCAACAAGCAAGCCTGCTCACACTCCTGTGAATCCAATCAGTAACACTACCGTACAGTCCGGTCTCTTCGTCTGATATGTCGAATATCCAGTCTAGGGGTGGCAAACGTCAGACCCCAGTAACCGATAGGTCGTGCCGATGTGAGGCACATAATAGGTCGAGAAACTACCGATAACACTTACCAGTAGATCTCTGTATCATCCCTGGCCAGGGACTTCCTGTTATAGCCAATCGAGTACAGCGCAACATCAACTCTGTATACCGGGAGAGACGAAACCCCTCCTATCGCTCATTGCTTCTATGTGATTCGGGACTGTATCCAAAAGCCACCGTTTTGCACGTTCTCTTGAACGTGGTAAGGTGAAAATCAAAGCATAGTAGGAATCACACAAGACTCTATGATGATCTCGGGTCTACAGACTAACCTGTATCAGTGTCACCAGAGAACTGCCATCTAACGTGAGGTACAATACCATCTGGGAGTTTTCGGCAAGTCCGTCCAGTGTACCCAGTCTCCACCGAGCACCCGTATACCTTCTCTGATGTCAAACACCAATGGATATGGGATCATCCATCGCCCATCATATGGGTTGAGAAGCGTATACGCTAGTCTACACTGGAGTATCGATGCCCTGTCTCGATACTCCCACGACTAGGAATATTTGAAGGATGTACTTATCGACTACCCTGTCCCTGCTAGTATGATATACATCATAGTCCTGATAGTCAAGTACTCATCCTAAGGACTTTATCAACATGTGATCACAAAACAGTATTTGTTAACATGTTAAAATAAAGTGCAACCAGATAGCATACTATCATGTCGAGCAAGAAAGTCCTCCATATATATATCCAAGTATCCACTATAATATACATCGCATGTACAGTAATGAGCTCTAGGGCATACATATAACTAACACATTCGGAATCAAGGATCCAAGTATCAGAATCTTCCTTCCCGGTGTATTCGGCGAGTACATCACACGAATCTTCTTCTGTTTCGGTCGCAACACTGGCTTGATCCGAACCCTTTGTGCTGGCACCTTTACTCTTCTTCTCCAACCACTGTTTATATTTCTGACATTACTTCTTCATATATCTTAACTGTTTGCAAAAGAAGCACGGTCCGCTCTCATTTCCGGATGATTTGGATTTCCCCCTTATGCTCTTGCCTCCGTCTCTATTCTTCAATCTTCACCTTTCATCGGTGAGCAACCCAATGACTTCTCCGATAGATTTGATTTTTTCATGATCTCATTGTTGAGAAGCGTCCCTGTAACCTCCTCCATTCCAAAAGTCTCCTTTTCATAAAGGATCGTTGTCACCAAGTATTCATACGAATTCGAAAGTAAAGATAGGAGTAATAGCGCTTGGTTCTCCTCCTCTAACTTGACTTTAAGGCATAGAAGATCGCTCACCATCTTGTTGAAGATGTTTAGGTAGTCGTGAATAAAAGTCCCTTCCTTCATGCGTAAGCCGTAAATTTGCTTCTTTAGGTACAATTTATTTGACAACGACTTTTTCATGTACAAACTTTCTAGCTTCAACCACAAACTTGCCGCAGAAATATCCTTCATAACATTATACATCACATTATCCGCCTAACAATGTTCTATTATGCATTGCGCTTTCAGATCCATCTCTGCTTATACGTCATCTTTCATGGTGGTAAGTTTATTACCCCAAGTGCCATAAACAACTCATCCTTTACCAGAAGTGCTTGTACCCTTCTGTGCCGCATCGAGAACTTTTGTTTCCCATTAAATTTCTCCACATCAAACTTTGTGCTATTTACCTTGTTATCTGTCGTCCATAATTCCAAAGAAAAAACCTTCCCTCGGATCCTTACGAACTACTATTAATAGAATCACAATCTAAGAAGATGGGGAGCGGACACAAGAGTCGTTCCCCACCGTAAACTTAAATTGCAAAACTACGGAACGCAGCTCTCATACCAATTGTTGAGACCACATATCAATCAGCACAACTGAAAACCTTACGGATTTATAAACCGAAATCTCTTTATAAATGAATAACAAAACTTAATGCAAACCGCGATAATAAATAGCACAAGAGATTAATGGGGGAAAACGAGGAAAATTTTTATTAGAACTTATGAGAAAGAATAAAACTCTACAAGACGATTACAAGTAACCGTCTTCTAGATCTCTATTGAGACCGCCTTGCTCTCTTTCTACAAGTTCTCCTTAGTCGATATTCTTCGATCCCTTATCGAGACGGCGGCGTTTCCCTTTAAACTTTATGATCAAAATTTCAGACCCATTAAACTTTAATCCAAAAATCCTATATATAGCCCATACAATTTAAGTTATAATAAGATCTCGGAAATTACAAAACTACCACCAAATAACTGAATTTTCGAGATAATTCTCGTTTCTGAAAATAACGCTTATCTGTAGGAAAATGTCTGACCCTTTGAAGGGAAGACGTCGGCAGAGCAAATGCCAGATGTCTGAACCTATGAGGTGGGACATTTGTCTCTTTCAAACGCTTCTGGCCAAAGCGTGGACATACGTCTGCTGCCTATAGAGGTTGACGTCTGGTTTCTACTCTAGATTCTGGTTCTTAAATACCGGACATTTGTTGCGTCTTGCTTCAGACGTCTGACCCTTTTTTGACTGCGCGGTCTTGAACAAATACGAGACTTCTTCACAACAATTATTGAGTTGACCAATGGATGATGAATTATTGCTCTTGGTAACTCATACTTGATTGACTTTGAATCATTAAATGCCAATAAACTCAATTTAGAAGTGATAACTAATGAATAAGATATAGACCAAGGGTGAGATGACACTGACCGTCTTTGAATTATGAGGTTTACTATGATAATTTCAAAATGATGAATAGAAGCAATGATGAATATCCACTAGTTTTGGGAATTGGAGGACAGTTTGATAAGATCGTATGATGCACATCATCCCATCTCGGTATGTAATGCCAATGGAACATGGTCCAATGTGTATGAACTTTTAGTATCTAAACACATGTTAACGTAGAAAGAGATATAAGGCCCTGCTACAAAAGTTGCACAGGTTCCAACGCATTCGAGCGAACAAGGTGTGGTGAGGCCCACTGCCCAAACCCCGTATTTACACTGTTGCGCGGCATCCTAGCCTCTATCTCTAATCTTGTTTTATTCGGAAATAACAAAGTCAAAATTTTCAATTTTTCGCTAAACTTTAGTTTAATTTTTGCGAGGATTCTCCGAAGAGGAACTGTTGCAGAGTGATTGCGAGTTCGTCGTTGCAGGAAAGAAGAAAGAAGACAATGGAGATCGATGTCGGGGTGTGCAGAGAGGGAGAAATCAGCCAGACATAGCATTGTAGTATTTTTATTAGACGCAATTTTTTGATTCCGAAAAAGGAGAAAAATATTGTAAGGAATCGGACATGATTTAGCTAGTGGAGTATATATATGTGTGTGTGTGAGCGTTCTATTGCAAAACGGCCGCGTTTTTTAAAAACGAGAAATCGATCCACAACATATTTGAACGATGCGAACCGTTCAAGTTGATCATCTTACCCACAAATGTATATGTATGAAAAATCAAAAGATTTAAAGACCTTTAATCAATGTATTAGATGGAGTTTATATTGCTATATTGAAAGGCATTCATTTTGCTCTCATTTGATGCATGGGTGGGTTAGAGATCCTTAAATCCTTTGAAAAATTGATTTTTCATACACATACATTTAAGTGTAGGGTGATCAACTTGAACGGTTCGGATCGTTTAAATATGTCGTGGATCAAGAGTTTCCATTTTTGAAAAATGCGGGCCGATTTGCAATAGATCACTCTCCAAGCGATAGGATGCGACGCGATTCTTAAAGAGTGATGGAAAAAACTATGATAGCTGGGGAATATATGTATATAGCTAGGTTTTCACTAGACTTTGAATTGTAGTTTGTAGCAGGAATACATATAGGTTCCCTAGTGCTCGCGGCATCGT
The DNA here is from genome assembly GCA_030015575.1 of Agapanthus africanus. Lineage (NCBI taxonomy): Eukaryota > Viridiplantae > Streptophyta > Magnoliopsida > Asparagales > Amaryllidaceae > Agapanthus > Agapanthus africanus. The sequence goes on from CM057349.1 coordinate 456,458,826, forward strand.
AAGCGGATAACGAATAAAAATTTCTAGCTAACACGAAAGAATCTCAAACCATAGAATCGATCCAAATATCTAAACTAGTAAACCAAGCAAGCAAAGGTTAGAAATACTACCTTCGACGCGTGTCCACTCAATCGTGGAAGACCCCTCCAAGCTCCGTGTATACAGTCTGGATCGAGCTTGAGTGGCGACCGTCCTTACTGAAGATGATCCATCTGAGAGAACGGATCCAAACTCTGGTTTCACCTAGTAAAGCGACCGACACTCCAACCTTTCCACGAATGGAGAGTGGGGATGTAGAAATATTTTCACTATCTTTTCTCTCTTTTTCTAAGCTAAAGTGAGCTTCTAAGATGAAGGAGGAGGAGGTGAAGAAATGTATCTATCAACAAAGAAACATGGCCAAGGCTATTGTGAAGAACTAAAGAATTATCCAAGTAGAAAGAATGGCTTATCCATTTTCAACCATGAAAGAATAGTGAATCCAAATGATATATCCAATATAAAAACAAAGCGATACCTCTCTACATACTTCTTTACACCTCATCCTCCACCTCAATTTTGATTTTTTTAAAGGAAAATCAATAAATGAAGTGTCCATTTTCTAGAACAAATTCTGTATAAATACAGAATATAACCCGGTATACATATCGAAATATATATACGCATATTCGTATAAAAAATATGAATAACCAAGAGAGAGAAAATGAATAATGAACAATAATACTAGAAAGAATATATATATATATATATATATATATATATATATATATATATATATATATATATATATATATATAAATATAATTATTAAGTCAAAACCTGATTTAATAATCCAACTTAAATCTAAACCGCTAGTATTATCAACCGTCCAATTAAAGTCCGTGTAGTCTGTACACGTATTTAATCGGACCCCTTATATGTATCAACATACGTCATCTACATCATTTCGCCTAAACTCGGAAAGCCCTCGGTGTGGAACTCTAAAAACTCGAAAATACGCTGGTAGTGATTTACTGGATAAATCGAAAAACCACAAGCACGTTAGAGGCACTAGCTATTGCTGGATTCCATAGCACCCTAACTAGAATTTATGGGGTATCAAGTATGCAATTTGAAAAAACTTAGAGAGCTATGCAACCCATACTAAGAATCTAACTAGAAAATTAGGAGTAAGCTAGCATGTAATCAAATATTACACTAAGTGAATAAGAAATAAAACCTTTATAGACCGATCCTTCACTTCTAAAGCTCCGTGTAGTACTCTCTTCGCTCTAAGTAGTAATTTCGCGGACTCTAATAAAGGTTCACAAGGAGAAAGGAACAAGCTTTCTTGAAATTTTCGAGACCGAAAATGATATACGTCGAGAAAACTCCAACTCAAGCTACCTCTTCACTAATTGGGAATTAGTGAAGTAAACAACCTAAATTAAATGGCTAATCTAGTATAGGATGATGAAATAGGATTTTTTCTCACTTTAGAATAATTTTTCTCACTATATTTCTTTACTTTTCAAAAAGCTAGAGAGAAAAATTGGAATGAAGAAGATGATGAAGATGTGAATGGAATGAGAATGAATGAGTGAGAATATCAACCATGAGTGAGATAATATGTCATATAACTCTTGTAGAGACTTAACCATGGATAAAGATAATGGTTGGGTTAACAAATATCTTAAGATAAAACAAAATTAGTGGACTTGGTCAATGTTTCTCCAAGCTTCTCCAAGTTTCAAACCATGTGACTTTTCCATCTAATTTTGAATTACCTTAAATAAATAAACACCCTTAATTATCTAAGAAATGGTGTAAGTCTCGTACACCCATGAATAATGTATCATTAAGCATGACATAATAATATATATCACATACATATTATATAGAAGTGAGAAAAAGAAATGCTTAAGCGAGCTAATATTAATTAATGTAAAATTAATATATCAAATATATATAATCATACATTAAATTTTTAAATTGACATTTGATTTAATAATCCGGCTATATCACATATAACCGACTAATATCATTTTCATCAACTTACCGAATCAACACTTGATTCGATAACCTGGCTATATCACATACAACCGAACGATACCATATATCGCGAGATTAGAATACGGTATCACATACGCGTATTAATCTCGGTCCCGCACATATCACATATGTGCTCCTACTTCATTTCGCCTGAGCCAGGAAACCTCTGTGTATGACTCTAAAGACTCGTCAATACGCCGGTAGTAGGTGATGATCATATCAATCACCCACAAGCCGTCAGCGGTACTACCTGGATGTAACGGCTACCCGGGTATTGAGCGATCAGAAGATCAACAAGCAAGACTGCTCATACTCCTGTGAATCCACTATCCACTAAGTAACACTACCGTACAGTTCGGTCTCTTCGTCTGATATGTCGCATATCCAGCCTGGGGGTGGTAAATGTCAGACCCAATAGCTTGATAAGTCATGCCGATGTGAGGCCCATAATGGTTCGAGAAACTACTGATAATACTTACTAGTAAATCTTAGCAACGCTGGCCAGGGATTTCTTATTATGGCCAATCGAGCATAGCGCAACATCAACCCCCAATACCGGGAGAGACGAAATCCCCTCCCATCGCTCATTGCCTCCACGTGACTCGGGACTGTACCCAAAAACCACCGTTTTGCACGTTCTCTTAAACGTAGTAAGGTGGAAATCAAAGCACAGTGGGAATCACACAATACTCTATGACGATCTCGGGTCATCAGACTAACCTGTACCAGTGTCACCAGAGGACTGCTATTTGACGCGAGGTATAATACCATCTAGGAGTTCTCGGCGAGTCCTGTTCAGTGTACCCAGTCTCTACTAAGCACCCGTATACAATCTTTGATGTCAAACACCAATGGATGTGGGATCATTCATCGCCCATCATATAGGTCAAGAAACATATACGCTAGTCTACTATGGAATATCGATGCCCCGTCTCGATATTCGCATGACTAGGAACAATTGAAGGATGTACTTACGGACTACCCTGGCCCCACTAGTATGATCTGCATCATAATCCTGGTAGTCAAGTACACATCCTAAGGGCTTTATCAACATGTAACAGAGAGACAATAAGTGTACATGTTAAGATAAAGTGCAACCGGATAGCATATTATCATGTCGAGCAAGAAAGTCTTCCCTATATATGTCCAAGCATCCATTATAATATACATCATATGTAAAATAATGGCCTCTAAGGCATACATACAACTAACAGCTATATGTAACGGCTACCCAGGTATCTGTCGAAAGTGAGGTCGACAATCAAGTCTGTCCGTACCCTACTGAGCCTGAATGTGACAATCTCCGTACAGTCCGGTCTCTTCGTCTAAGAGTATCACATATCGGGTATAGGGGTGAAAACGTCATACCTCTAATAACCCGATAAGTCGTGTCGGATTCAAGCTCATCACCAAACGAGAAACTACTAAATTCATATCAGTAAATCTCATCCACCGTGACCATGGATTTAGGGTGATAACCAACTGAACACAGCGCGACATCGACTCCTAATACCAGGAGAAACAAATCCTCGACAATCGCTCACTGCGTTCATGTGGTTCGGGACCGTACCCAACTAAAACTTGTTTGCATGACTCCTTTGAGCCATGGTAGGATAGTAATCAAAGTACAGTAGGAACTTACATGAGACAAATGACAATCTAAGGTCAAAAGACTAACCTGTACTAATACCACTCAAGAACTTCCATCTGATGATAGATATAATACCATCTAGAAGTTCTCGGCGTGTTCTTCCAGTGTACTCACCTCTAGTGAGCACCTGTATACTATCTTAGGCGACATAATGCCCATGGGTTGTGAGACCGTCCACCGCCCTTCGTCGGGGTCTCAAAATGTACACACTAGTCTATTCCGGAATATCGATACCTAGTCTCGATATTCTCTCGACTAGGGACATTTAAGGATGTGCTTATGGACTACTCAGCTCTTACGTATATGATCGCCATCATAATACTAGTAGTCAAGCAAGAATCCAAGAGGCTTTATCATTATGTATTAGCGACACGTAATAACAAGTAAAATGTGTACACATCAATAATAAAGACAAACCAGATAGTATACTATCATTTTGAATAAGATTGTTCTACCCGTATAGGTCCTCCCTCAATTATCATAATCGCGTGCCTGCAATTACAATAATTGTCTTGATGGCACTATATCCAACTGTCACGACCCGAAAGTACGGAACGTGACCGGCACTTAGATTACGAAGCGTCTAGAGGCGCCACGTAACCTAAGTAAGCCGAAGCCCAGAAATCTAAACCATGAAAAAGAAGAAGAAGCAGTAAAAGAAAACATGAAGGAACAAGTTTAAAACATCAACAATTTTTTCCAAAAATTTCGGCAGAGTCTCTTCTGTAAGAACTGGCCCCAAACGGGTACAACAAGTATAATATACATAAACAATAAAAAGCATCCCCAAACGGGAGCTAGCTCAACGCCAACAGGCGGAAACAACCACAACAAGCACAATAATATACAACGCCAAAGGGCGAGGCTCAAAACTCAAAAGAAAATAATCCACCAAATCAGAATAATACAAGCGCGACTTTAAGGTCGAAATAAATAACTGGTCCACTAACTATCAAGTAATACAAGTATGGTTGATGGAGCTTTCTAGATACAAATGAAATAATAAAAATACAACGGCGGTCCAGATACAAATGAACCAACCTACCGTGCAAATCACCCGGAAAGAAATCATGTGCCAGCAACTGCCAGGGAAACCTGTACATCGAACCTGTAATAAAATTTGGCACAACGGGGTGAGTTGCCAACTCGTGAGTAGAAGACATCTACGAAACGAAATCGAATGCACGACGCTATCCTAGGTCATAATAATACACTACTATGTCCCAATCACCTAGTAATAGCAGGGTAATATTACGTGTAAATACAGATACTCCGTGCTCGTGTCAGTGCCTCATACAGTACTATGTCATATGAATGGGTATGCATGCACCATGAATGTAAAGTAACAAATCCTGAAATCCAGATATATCTGTATAAGAAATCTTTAGCTGTTATCATAGTAAAATGTGTATAGGAATCTGAAATCTCAACAATGAAATCCATGAAAATCCGTGTCAAGCATCGACACAACACATGTAAATCTCAAGTCTCAATATCTCGGGCTCCGTCAGTCCGGATCGGACCATATCATCAAATCTCACGACAACGGTCGGTATCCTTCGGATATCCGCCGTGCCAGACATCACCGGTAGGTAGCCTTCCCCTGCCAGGCTCATCGTCTACAACTCGATCTTCTTGCCCCGGGGTACCATACCGGGCCCACCATGTACCCGAGACGGTTCATCCACTCCTCGAATCGGGTCTCGAAATCCAACAGAAAACATGAAATCTCATGGTGGACGACACATACATCACGAGAAAACCGCATCTTATTTTAAAAAGAGAGGAGGAGAGAGAGAGAAGTTTTTATAATTTCTTGCGGTTTTCCCCAAAAATCCAGAAATCTCATAGAAATCCAAATCTTAAAATCATGAGTAAGTATATGATAAGTGTCGGCATAAGCCCATGATACTGCATGATAACATGAAAATATGAATGCACGAATGTCAAGTAATAAATATCATGTCTATACTAACATCAGAGAGTAATCACGATATTATATCGGTCTAGTTGTTAACTGATTCTATCAATAAAATACAATATGATCTAAAGTGTACGTGACATAGCAATTACCGATGATGATGTGTGTGAGCCGGCAAATAAGTGTGTGTGGAACATGCGCATCATCGGTAATGGTGCTGGTGTCCTAACAGGTAAAGTTTATACTGATTATAGCAACATATGTATGAACATGCAACATTATGATTACAGTGTGAAAGTAAAGACGGATATGTGTTATCCACTCATTTGATATACCATTTCCACTACCACTATATGACTCGAACCTAACCTAGTGTCCATCTAACCTCCTAAGGAACAAAACCTAAGAAACTAGTCAATAAGAAACAAGAGTCTACCTAAGGTCTGAATCGTTATCTCTAATAGTCGGCGATCCCGCCTCAATAGCGTCACGTACGTGGTACGGCTTCCTCGAATCAAGAGTGCGGATCATTCATCATATCTATGCCTCGTACGGTAAAATCCATCGTACGTCATCCCAATATCGGGGTACGGGTCAAGTATCTCCTAGGCGTCTCATCATTGGTATAATGTCATCATCAACACATCTCATGCTCAAGGTGCTAAACTGTAATCGCATACATCAATCATATATCATTGCCATCATAAAATGCATCATTAGTTTATCCTCAGAAATATCATGTCATATATATCATATTGTGATTAAGTCATACTGATATCATATCGTCATCAAGTCACACCTATATGATATCGACATCAGGTCCCACCAATATGATGTCGTAATCAAGTCATACATATATCATATCGTGATCAGTCGCAAGCTACAGTCCAGGTACTATTTTAGAGTCCCATGTACCTCAATATCATCACCACCCATTATAATTTATGTATCCATGTTCATTATCTCATTCTCTAATGATCCGCTAACACTTAATACGACTGTATAGCCCAGAATCACGGCATCAAGCCCAGTTATACTGTTTCATCATACCTCAGATATCATATCACATCAATGAATCCTATATACGTGTTGTATATATATACATATATACCTATACCTAGTCCTATATATATATATATACACATATACGTATACACCATGTCGAGTTTCAGTGTGTGCGTGTGTGTTTCTATCTGAAACCTACGAACCCCTTCCAATCCTCTGGTATGGTTTTCCGAAATCAGTCTAGTCCAGCCTAGGGTCATTACTAGGGTCCTACTCATTAAGAATCTAGGGTCACATCTGGTTTCCTAATGTCAATAAGTACTATTCCTATTCTACGTTGCGGGGGTGCTAAACGCCATCCACCCGACTTCCCCCCGTAGATATACATCTACTCACCTGGTCCATGTCTGCCGAAGACGGTGTCGCCATCCTCCTCTTCATCGCCCGCAGTCCACGTGAGGGGTACCTAAACGCAAACATAATAATAGTATCGTAAACTGAATCACATACAAAAGTCAAAACGACGCAAGGAACAAGCATAGGTTAAAACCTATGTCCCGTCCACGCAAAAGAACCAAATATCGCTCGATATCGGCGTACAAACTCCGATGGATCGAGATAAATATCAACAAATAACTCGTAGTTTTAAAACTCATTACTTATATTATAAAACATGATTAAATCCATCGAAACCCTAAAATCCATCAAATCGCCCGATTTCGTAAAACCCGAAAATGCCAATTTACCGTTTTTCTTCAAAACTTGACATTTAAATGAAACCAATGGTCATAAAACTCATCAAATAGCATAACTAGACTATACAACCCCTTACTATATTTTTATTATACAAATTTGCATTAATTTGAAATTTCTAGTTTGCAACCATTAGAAATTTTCAACCTCTTTCAAGCAAAAATTCACAATTCCACAACAAAATATGATTTTGCATGAATTAATATATTAAACTACAATTCATGATGATAATGATATGATGAAACCATAATTATATTTTTAATCTCATTTATTTAGGAATTTCCCAAAATCTAGTTTACAAAAATAGCATTTTATTAGTATTTTTCCAATTATCACAAGAAACTAGTGATCAAACTAAGTTTTTCTTTCCATTAACATGCTAAGATTCTCACTAAAACTACAATCTAATGATGACAACCTTAATTAGAATTTTATTTTACCCACAAATACATTTTATAAAAACTAGTTAGCTAAATAACATTATTAAATCAATTTTGGATTAACAATTTACAACATATCATCCATACAAGAATTTCCACCTCTAAATATGTTAAACTAGTTATTATAACCCTAATTAATTAATAAAAACTAAAACTTGATTTTTCAAATCCTAACTTGAATTTTAAAATTTGTAACTAGAATTACTATATTAAATCTAATTATGTTTTAAAAGAAATGTCTAATAAAAATAAAACAAAAGAAGGAAATTTATACCTCCAAAATATGAAATCCCAACATGAAAATGAGCCTCCAAGATGCATGTTATCCATCTCCAAAATCCATGTAAAGAAGAGCAAAGAATAAAGGGTAGAGAATAAATAGGATTTTGTGGATTTTTAATTGAATTTTTGATGTATTTTTGATGAATTTTGAACAAAAAATGAAGTGGAAATGGGGGGGCTGCCATGGTAGTGAGTCCGGCCATGGTAGGAGAGAGAGGGAGCAAGAGAAAAGAGTGAAGAAAAGTGTGGAAGTTTTAAGAAAAGAAACATCACTTAAAGTCTTTTCATGCTTTTATTTATTTTCTTTTATTTCTTTACTATAGCAACTCAAGAAAACTCTAGAAAATTGGAAAAATTTGCAAATAAATTTTGCATGATACACACTAAATTCTAATATGTCATGGTTCATTTTTACAAATTGAAACCATTCAAATTTGTAATTTACACTAATTTAGTGTAAAAATAAAGCTTATGTTAATATTTAAAATAATTAATTTAGGAAAAATATTTAATTAAACTAAAAATTTATAATGGCTAAATAAACACCATTTACTAGTAATTACATAATTAAAATAGGTATTTTTGAAATTATAATGAAAAACAATCACGGTTTAGTTTTACGAAAAATACATTTTACTTTACCGAAAATCATAAAATTCACTTAAACAATTTTATTCATTTAATTATTTTTAAAACGTTACACCAACAATCTCCCACTTGCACTTAAGGCTAATTATTATGGTATCGCATACTTACATCCCGTGTGTTATCGAATACCCAATTTCTCTATTAATCAGTTTTTCAAAACTCGTTTGAGGAACATCCGTATTAGAGAAATAGCCTCAGTGAGTGGACCACTACAATATTCCAACTTCCTCTCTCTATTTATCAACTTTGCAGAGATGAACAATCTCCCGAACGGAGCGATACCCCGCCTCAAGAATTTGTCTGGATCCTGACGGGACCAAGTTCATAAATGAACAAGTTTATCCTACAAACTTCTTGGACTATATCCTCTGTTGAGTCATAACCAGCATCCTGAACCATGCTTACCTCAGTATCCCTATTGGAACCCTATCCAATATACTGATTCTCAGAAGAGGCAAAACTCAAAACTCTAACAGTATCTCTGTCATCCATGTCACCTTGGAAGCCTAAACCGATAACCGCCTCCCGGAGGAGGCTGTCATTATCATATACCAAAAACATCCTCTAATGTTCGTAACTGCTTTCCTTTGTCTCTCCAGAATTGGATTAATATCTGTTTATTACAGCAAGTGTAAAAGTAACATCTGGTTTTGTACAAGACATTACATGATTGACTTAATTGCTTAAGCAAATGATATGTCACTCATGCCAGTTCTTCTCTTCATCAATCTAGAAGAAATCTTTTTAGAGATGGTGACTCCATCACCTGCGGGTACACTACCACGCTAGGAGTTATCCATTCTAAAATTCTTTTTGAATGCATTTTAAATACCCGGATTGGGACACTTCCCAAATCTAGATCTAAAGCCGTAGATCTAGTCACCAAAATCCATGATATATTATCCATATCTAACGTGGAGAAAACGCCATATGACAACCAAAGTTTGACTGATTATAGTATAGGAATATCACTTCCTATCTGGAGTATGCCATTCAAATCTCAAAACAATACTTCCTCTACCCTTCTTACTAGGTTCATCTATCATTTTGATGAAGTCAATCATCTTGACTTTCATATCAAAACAGATGATCCGTCTCCACTATTCATGTTTTAGTTTACGAATAGACATAAGCAACTTACACACATTCCGCTGCTCCCACTAACTACGATAACCCTTCGGCAGAATCATATACACGTACACTTCCAAATTCCTATTTGGAAAAACGTTATAGTCACCCACCTGCCAGATATCACAGTCATGAATAGCAACAGTGGTAAGTCATATCCGTATGGACTTTAGCGTAGACATTAAAGTAAAAGTCTTATCACAATCCACAACGGGTATTTGATAAGAATATTTACAATAAGTATAGCCTTATTAGGTTAATACTTTTCCACCTGCACAGATATCGAAAGATCTACTTGCTCTTGATAGGCTTTACCCCTTTAAGAGCACCCAGCAAAGTCCAAAATCCAATATTTGCTGAAGTGCGTGGAGTCCAACTTGGATATAAAGTATCTGGTCATCTGGAAGTTACCACTTCCTATGACCTACAGATAACTAGTAGGGCTATCATAACCATAATGCTGACCTCTCTGTCACTGTCTCCAAAAAAATCGAAGTATCTCTCGGGTGGCTGTGGTCACCTACTAAAATTTGCAGAGTGATTAAGAGTTTGTCAAGTCCAATTGAAACGTTAGTTTCTACTAAATTTTCGGTAACCATTTGTAGTTCTAGAATCATTTCTAGTTCTACTATACTCCCGCTAGTTTCTTTTGCAAAAAGATTTCTTTTATTAAAAGGCGACGAGTCAAGAACAATGTAACTATTGATCTTGAAAATGGTAGAAACAAAACTCTGGTGAATATTTAGGATAATCCATAAACAACCATTACTGAAGTGTGTCTTGAGTTTGTCCAGATTCTACTTTTAAATAGGAACCAGATAACTCCATATCATAATAAGCTCAAGATATGCAACCAATCTATATCCATATAGAATCAAAGGCACTAATTTATATGGAACCGGATTCAAATATCATGCAGCTATTTCGAGTGCATATCACCAAAATGGAAAAATGCCAATACAACATTACTCATCAAGGAGAGAACTCGCGGATGAGTAACCTGAGAGAGAATCAAGTTCTCAATATTACTATGATGGAATACCTATCATAAGTATCTATATCTTCGATCATTTCGAAATTCCTGATACTTCTAACGTATGATTCTCTACTTTATCCTTATACCTATAAACTTCTCAAAATTCTTGGACCTTGCATTACAACGAATGCGTGTCTAAAACTAGAGAAGTCATATGCAACCTGAATGAAATAAGAGTACCAACCCTTGTCCCGAAGGACATTGGACAAAATACATTTTCATGTATAAGTTCCAAGAGTATACTAACTCAAATTCCATGTGTTGTAGGTTGAAAACTATATTTTGGTCGAGAATGTTTTACACCGTTATTCAATACACCTTATCTTATTCTCAACTGATAAAGGTAAATGTTTGGAACATAATTTTCAAAATTTATTTCTCACTTTATAAAATAAAGATACAAATATATCATTTTAAAAATTGGTGCATAACAACGGTTATTCGAAACCAAAAATTTACTGTTAGGTAAAACCAGACGATTTAATCCAATATCACCAATTACAATGAATTCCTATATTGAGGTTCAGATTTCCCATTTCCCAATATTCTACTCCTACCGAGCATCTGTAACGCCGTACGGATGTGAGATCCAAATCCGGTAAATATATACCTTGGAGTCAGAATTAATTGGGAAAGCAGTTCTCATTTACAAGTACACAGAAAATCTGAAATATAAATGTTTCAGGGGGGTGGCCGGGTATTTCTAGTAATGCCTTTTTCACTATACAGATTTATGACAGTAGTCGTAATTTTCCTTGTCCTCACTTCAATCTCTTTATATATCTCTAGATCTTACCTTCTGTACACTGTATTTACGCTAGCTGGTTTTTTTCTTTCCCTACCTTTCGGCACTGGCCTTAGGTTTGGTAGAAGATTATCTAATAAGCGCAATAGGTGTACTCTCCTAATACAAAGAGCTCTCATAACCTGAGAAAAGGTAAAAGGAAGAGACAACCAAATAATACAATCTAAATTCTCAAGAACTAATGGCCATCCTTGACTGAAATAATTTCTTCGAGTGCGTATAAAACTATACGATGGCTATTTCCAAGCAATATGAATCATCGCAGTGATACGGAGTGTTCTGAAGAAACGCAAAGGGAAAGTAGGAGTAGTAGAGATATGTGCGATTTTGTCGTGAATCATGACAATCCAAAACCAAAGTGTGTAAGAAGGTTCAGTTAACTTGATTAATGAGTTTTAAGTAAGTCATGGGTTGCTGTAACCAGAGAGAGAGAAAAGAAACACTCAGCGTGCACTCTATCAAGATTAGATTGGTTATCACTTTATCTAATCAGGATGGCTCCCACTGTATTCTTGAATTCTCCTTCAAACCCTAAAAGAAGAACTAGTCGGGATCAAATACACCTTACAAGTTCGCTAACTGTTAAGCCAGGTTAGTGTTGGTACTCCGAGGGAGGCCCCCCGTGCTTTCGCATGGACCCAATTAATAACCCCATTTCCGCATAGGCGTAACCTCATCAACACTTTGTAGACACCTAATAAGTTAGTTAATTGTGAAGTGAAAATATCCCGAGGAGTAATACCTACTCATCAGTGGGAATCGGAACCCAACTATCATCATATGATAATTTTGACAGAAACCGACCAAAATTGCCACACTCTAGAAGGTATGAGAAAACTTGGCAAGTTTCCCTTATATTTGAAACTCCCGATATGGTTTTTGCCCCTAGGACCAAAGTGAACTTGACACAGTCAACAAATCAAAATGTCCTAATCAAGTTCAACCCGTCATTATCTTGATTACATTAAACCCACCCGCATGAGCCCTTGACACAGTCAACAAGGCCGTACGACTGTCCTAACCAATCACATTACATGCTACAAACAAGCACCACTTAGCCACCGCACACTACACCTTGACACAGTTAACAAACGCAGCATGAATGCTAAGTATTACTCGTAGGAAATGACGAGGGGCTACGGCTAGTTTTTGACGAAAAACCTTTAACATAATGAACTTGATATCGTTGAACGAACTCGAGTGGCTTTGAAATGAAGTGGTTTAAGCTCCGCTTTTAAAACTAGTAACATAAACTTTTGCTTAAGAGCGAACTCCCCGTGAAGGGAACAAGGCTCTTTCCTCATAGAATGAGGTGCAGGATATTCCTAACCGAATACTTCAATACAAAGTAAAAGAATACGACAGTTGTTTTGAAGAAAACCGAGTAGTTTTAAAAATTGGTTCCAACAACATCAATTAGATTTATTTTCCTTGCATTAAAGATATAATGCGGTCCCATCAAATCTAGTTTCTAAGTCACTACAAAACAACCAAATAGCATGCTTTTATATACCATCCACATTCTCCACAGGGTCCCGGGTCTTCACCGTAAGGTTACTTAACTTACGGCAGGATGGGGACAGGGCTAGCACGGATGCAAAACATATAGAAGTATCTACTTATATATATATATATATATATATATATATATATATATCAACATCGCAAGCAGATAATAGTCATCACAGGCAGATAAGACTCATCACAGTCATGCGAACAACAATATGGAATAGCGGATAAACATGAAGCCCCGTGTTTTATCTGAACCGCAAATGAGCGCAATGTTCTCCGGTCGTGTGGATAGACCGTACATAGTCAATCCTAGACCTCTATGAGTGCGGCAAGCCACCTGGCAATTCTAGAAACTGGATAACACGCCCTCAATGAAATGAGTCGATTACTCCCCGCTTTCTAGAATCCGGTAACTTGTGCACCCCTCCGCGGGTCGAATCCTATAACCCCTACAAGTGCGGCGAGCAACCCATCAATTCTAGAGCGATGTGGCCCGGTCTCAACTCCATGAGATGGCCACCTGCTGCACTCTAGAACCCGACTACTCGAACACTTCTCCTGGATTAATCCTAGTACAGAAATGAAATATATACGAGGGTGATAATGACCGCATCCAGGTCGAGCCCTAATAAAAGAATATACATAATATGGAAACGACAGCCACATGTTAGAGCGTCTCGGACAAATGAATACAACAAACTAAATCAAAACTGTACAAGCAACGCACGAGGGGCTATTCGATATGACAATCCGACTAAACCATAATCAAGATATATATCCACGGAAACAAGTAACCAAAACAAGTGTTTAACCCCGTCTTATAGAATATATAGCAATTAGACGACGTTGAAAACACATACACGCACTCAAACGAAGTCACGATATTAGAATTCGGCACACAAATAGCGCACATCCCAAATATACTAAGGGATCAAAAACCAAGTGCACTAAACTTCCGAAAAATCGAGTTTTAAGCCAATTTGGAAGTCCGAATCAAAACGAAACGCGCCTGAACTATCGCGGGAAGATAGAGCACAAAATTAACTATCAATCAGGTGGCCTAGGAGGGTACCCCATCCCTGAGGCCGCCACGAGGTGGCCAGGGGGTGGTGGCAGACCCGAGACTGCCTATGGGGGGCAGTCTCGGGTCCCCACCCCAAAGACCACCTCATAATGGTCTTGGGGAGTGGGTCCAGCCCTTTGGTCCCCTCGAGGTCTCCCCGGGGTTCATGTTCTCCGCCGAAAACAGAGACAAGACTGTGTAGGTTCATCTTGACTGAATTTCGAGAGCAGATACTATTTGGTGCTATCCGTCCACCTCTCCGAAGATACCAAGTTGATTTATGACACCGTGTATCGGAGGTTTAGACGGAAGCGGCCGATATAGCAGACTTCGTCAGATTCCCCCTTGTTGAGGGGTTTTTGATTGTGGGGACGCTCTTCCCTGCAGGCGCAAGCCTCTGCAGTTAATTATGTTACCGCATCGCGGTAACCACTTTCTTCTTCTCCAGATGGTCACTTCGTGTCATGGGTGTTTGTTTTGTTTTTGGTTGTCGTGGATTGTATACGGAGACTAATTTATGTTGTCGCCTGTAGGGCTTGGATTAGTCCAAATTCGTGTGTTCTTAGATTTGGGTTTGGGGTTGGGTTTAAGGATACGTTAGTCTCATTTGAGACTAAGATCAACTTAAACTTTTGTCAAGGATACGTTAGTCTAATTTTAGACTAAGATCAACTTAACGGGATCGTTTAGATCCAACAAAAGAGCATTTGGGCTCTATTATTTAGTTTAGGGACTTTGTGGTCCATAATTAGTTTAAGGACATTACGGTTCTAGGTTAAGGACATCATAGTCCATGGGCTTAAAGACCCCACAGTCCAAGGTTAAGGACATCATAGTCCATGGGTTTAAAGACCCCACAGTCCAAGGTTAAGGACATCATAGTCCATGGGTTTAAAAACCCCACAATCTAATTTAAAGACGTCATAGTCTATGGAATGTATGGTTGTCGGGACCCGTCACGTCTCTGAAGACGTTGAAGGATTACAATGACAAATATCAGAGGAGTGAAGAGATATACTCTTGAACCAATTTTGGTTGGGAGATCTGTAGTCCAATTGAGACTAAGATCTAAGATTTATGAGCATATGGGCTCAGTTAATCTGAATGAGGGGTTTATGGCCAACTTGGGCTCAGCCCACTCAGTTAAAATGTTAAACATTTGACAATGCTGAGCATTGATTTGAGTTCTGACAATATTTTTGTCTTTTATTGAATCTTGAGCATTCATCATAGCTCTAGGGCTTTATTTTAAAGAACAGTTTATGTTCTATCAGTGCACACCTGAGAAATACGTGGCGCGCTTGGCGCTAGCGCCAGATAATGAGTGCAGTGCACTACTTTAAATTTGGAGCGATAAGGCTCCGCAGCGCTTTGCGCTAAATGTGGAGTGCTGAAGCGTTTCTGTTAAGTAGCGCACACGTGAGGAACACGTGGCGCGCTTGGCGCTGAGCGCCAGTTAATGAGCGCAGTGCGCTATATTTAGAGCGCTAAGGCTCTTTAAAATTAAGAGCTCCAAGGCTCTTTAAAATTAAGAGCGCCATGGCTCTGCAGCGCTTTGCGCTAGATTAGGAGCGCTGAAGCTCTTTTAAATTAGGAGCGCTAAGGCTCTTTTAAATTAGGAGCGCTAAGGCTCTTCTTTTATGCAACTTAGATCAGTTTTGCGTCCTGAGAATTAAATTCTCTTTTTATAAAAGACTTTGTCTCAAAGTTCTTATTTTATAAGAGATGTTTCAATCTCTTATTTTGATAAAAGGCTTTGCCTTTATGGATCTGTGATCCTAAGAGAACTGAATTATTCTCCCCCCCTTTATAATAAGATATTCATGATCTCTTAAAGACAATTTGTCTTATATATCTATGTTCTGAAGAAGGTTAAGTTCTTCCTCTTATTCTTTATGATGAGATACTTTGATCTCTTTATGAAAGACCTTGGTCTTATAGATCTATGATCTTAAAGAAAAGAAGTGAATTCTTCTGTTGATATGAGACGATTTCATCTTTCTGTTCTTTTTACCTTGAAGAGAATTTTCTTCTTCAACTGAGAGCTTGCTTTTCTTTCTGAGATTTCTCAATGTTTATGGGGGGTTCCACTCTATGTTTTTCTATCACTGAGACTTGAAATCTTGGGGCCTTTATATAGGGTGAGCTGATTTGTTCAATCGGTTAAGGAGATCTTTTCTCCAATTGATTTGGGGATTTTCCCATCGTTGGATCTTTGATCCAAATGCTTCTGATTTACAGAAGGCAATTGATTGATCGTCTCTTCGTGTGTATTTAGAAATATTTCACAACCAAAGAAATTTATACCGCAATCAATTAACGGTGTTGATGTAGCGCGTTAATGAATACGGATCGTCCACTGATATGTGTGTTTTGATCGATTTTTGTTTTAGATGAGTCGAAATGAAAATGTAAAAGAAAATGCAAGAAAGCTGATCCAAGATTTGAAAGATTTCAATTCAAGAAACATAAACAATATAGATCTAGAATCAAGAATTAATAATGTTCAAGAAGATGTCTAAATTGAATGAATTATCAAGATTTGTAAAGAGGCTTGTAGGAATCGATCCAATCGATAGTGATGATGAAGAATTATGATTACAAAATCTTATCTATTGATGATTTGTTGCTAGATCGATGACGATCAACGAGAATTAGGGATCTATTGAAGAAACTAGGATTTCTTCTTCTATCTCTTGTCCTTTCGTTGATTAGCATTCAAATTCTAGCCTCTAAGAAATTCAATCATCGATCGTTGATCTCTAATTTGGAGCGAAAACATTCAAGAAAGCATCTCGCTCAACTTAGGTTGTCGATGATTCAATTTCCTAAAGTTTATAAAACCCATAAGACTTAAGAATCGTTCAAGAATTTAATCATCATCATCTAGCTATTTTCTCGATTCCTTCACAAGCGGAGTTTTTACTCAAACATCATGAAAAAGAAACCAATCAAGAATTGGTAACTCATCATAATGCTCAAATGTAAAGAAAAGCAGGATCAAGAATTTTCACCTTTTATTATTCAACGTTTCGTTACAATTCGCTCAAAGATTACAAGATTTTGAGGAGAGAACTCAATCGTCGAAACTAGCTTCGAATCGTCTTCTTGAGTCGCGGATCGTCATAGATCTCTTGCTCGGATGAAGATCGGCGTCGCTTCAAAAGGCTCGTTGAAGGCTTGCTTTGGCTCGGTACTCGGTGGATCTTGATTTGGATCAAATTGTGTCACTCAATTTGATTTTGAAATGATTTGGATCTACAATTTTCACCACTCAAAATGATTTCCCTCCAAATTCAACAACCTCTAAACCTAGATCTAGATCTCTTTTTATAACCACCTCATTTGAATCTTCCCTCCAAAGCTAGGTTGTTAGAGAGAGCCTTCTAGAATGAGTTTGTTAAAGGGAATATTCTAGAATGAGGTTGTTACAAGGAATATTCCAGAGGAAGGTTGTTATAAGGAGGCTTCTAGAATAAGGTTGTTGCAAGGAATATTCTAGAGTGAGTTTGTTATGCAGAGCCTTCTGGAAGAAGCCACTTGGTCTTTGAGAGTCTTCTGGAAGCTGATGCCGTTATGGTAAGCCACGTGGAGGAATTTGAGCCACTGATAAGGTAACAACGCCGCGGATGCGCGGCGGATAGGCCAACTTGGCCGCGGATCTGCGGCCGTTTGGTGCATTCTTTTCATGAAACTTCCAGGTTGATTTGGTGCTGATCCTTAGGGCCTTATTTTATGTCTGGAATCTTTTTATACTTTCTTGTTCACTGCCAGATTTCAAGTCTTGGACTTGGCATATTTTATCAGCACTTTTAGCAGTTCCGGCTATTTTACCTGGAGAATTTCCTGCACACAATCTCGAGACAAGTGTTGATTCACAAAAGATCATGCGTGCAATAATAAACACTCAATTTCCCTGAAAATGCCGGTTATAATGTATAACACATGTTATTTGGTATTTTACAGACAAATTGCTAATATGTGCTATATTTATACCAAACACCTTTAGATGACTGCAAAGAGTAGGGAAATTGATGTGTTAAAAATGCAATATTTTCGACTGATCAGCAATCTTCTTGTTTTTAACAAGATTAGGAAATCTTTCCCCACACATAATTTATTCTGTATTTTAGTGATTTTAATCACCATTGGATCATTGATCCTACGGTGCTCTGATTTACAGAGCACAATATTTTTGTTTGGGAAGATTTTGAGGACTCTTTCCTTAGAAGAATTTTATTCTGATCAATTGATGATTTTTAATCATGTTCGTTTGATCTTTGATCCAACGGTTGGGAAGATTTAGGTCCAGCGCTCCCGTGCTTTGCACGTGGTGCGCCGCTAAGAGTGTAGCGCACTTAGCGCTAGCGCTTACGTGCTTTGCACGTGGTGCGCCGCTTAGAGTGCAGCGCTCTTAGCGCTAGCGCTCATGTGCTTTGCACGTGAGCGCTACCTCAGAGTCTTTGACTCTATCAGCGCTGGCGCTGCTATGAAGCGCTGCTTCATTTCAAAATTTGGATTTTTGAACAGAGTTTTGCTCTGATTGGGGGAACAAATGCCCCCCAACCATTGCGCTTACGTGGCCCACATATGAGTGCAGCGGTGACAGTATCTGCGCCCTTGGATCAACTCAGAAGTTGAAACGGCTCTCAGTACCTTTAAATAGGACTTTTGGCCCTTAATATGATTTCTGTTCATCTTCTTTCTTATTTTCTAAGAATTTTTATTCTCCTTCAGAGCATAGCTATTTGTCTTAAGAACTTCTTTAAGGACAGAACTCTGTCAAAATTTAGATAAAGATTAAATCTTTTAAAGGATTATTTAAGAATCTAGGGTTTCACCCATTAACAGAGCTTTTCTCTTCATAAATTTTTGATTTAAAGAAAACCTTTTTTAGGGTTTTATTAACAGAGTTTTGCTCTCTTGAAATCATAGATCTAAAGAGATCTTTCTTAGGGTTTCCTAACCCATCAACAGAGCTTTGCTCTTTTCAAATCATATAGATTTTTAGGGTTTCTTGATCGGTCGTTTCATCTTCTTTATAGAGCATTGCTCTTTAGAAATTTGGGCCGGGGGGGATTTTATTCCCCTCGTAATTGATTTTGACAAGTGTCACTCTTGTCTGCAGAGCGTTGTTCTCGAGGAGTTTAACTCCTTGTCTCAACGATTCTCTTATTAAATGAGAATTCTTTTTACGATCCCCCCTTAATTGCACAAATTTGAATCCGTTAGGTGTTTTAATCAGCACTTGTTTTCTTCATGCGGATATCAAGAGTTGTCTGAATTCCCGTTTTTTGATCAGTCTGTCCGTTAAACTCTCACTAATTTTCACTTTTAGGTGCTATGGCCGCTCATTTGTATGACCTTGACGAAATTATTTCTTATGGGGACATTCGCGCATTAGGCCGCTGCCAAAATCAGGAGTTCACCAATGCTCAGTGTGCCAAAATCATGCATCGCTTTGGTGAATACAATGGTCGACTGCTACCTCGTCGTTCCGCTCTTTTGAAGCTCATTGTGAGAGCGATCTGGGAAGCCCTTCCTTTGTTCTATGCAGGCATGCCGCTTAAGGCATTGGATGATGCCGAAGATAAGGTACACTCAGTGTATCTGATGGGCCTAATCTCAAAGAAAAGGCGAGACAATCTTGTTGATATTTTGCATCAAACTTTCTAACAGGCTACGATAATCGCTGCCTATTGAAGGACGGAGGACATCAGTGAAGATCCTGACGCTTGCGAGCGTGAGAGGAAGCATATGAGAATGGTCAGAGAGGCCAGAAGCATTTTAGATGGCCTTACTTTTGAATTTCTTAATCAATGTCCTGGATCTGATGTCTTGCCATTGTAAACATTTTAATGATGCTTTTGTTTACTGTTTTCATCAATTTAAGAATTTCCTGGAGTATGAATGGCAAATTTTTGCGTTTCCGTTCTTTTATTTTCTGCGTTAAACCTTCTCATATATACATGAATGGGCGCGCTCTGAATGATTAACTGAATGTGAATCGAATGTTCTCTTTATTGTCTTGCATGGTATGTGGTTAATGCCTGTAGGTTATGCCTTTTGTTTTGACTTGGCGCGAAGTAGTTTACGCGTTCTTGAGTAGCACCTCCATTTTTCTAGCATGTAATTTCGGCAAAGGTGGTTTGTGGATAGTGTGTAGCTGTCCATCTTGGACTCTTTGCAGGGTGGTGATGGCTTAGGAAACAGGGTTAGGATCTGCCGCCTAAGACTTTTCAATTTTATGAGCCATGAGGGTCTCATAAAGGTGTTTATCCCTACGAGTCGAGAGTATCTCGTAGGTGTATTTTCTCCTTAAGAATCGTGAGGATTCCTAAGTGTGTTTTTCTCTTGAGAGTCGTAAGGATCTTACAAGAGAATTTTCCCGCTTACAAGTCGCGAGGACTCGTAAGTGGTTGTTTCCCTCCTTGTCGATGTTCGGCTTTGGAGAGTGTGGCCCGTGAATAGTATGCAATAGTCTATCTTAGACTGACTTGCAGGGCTCCAGTGCTTAGGAAACAGGTCTTTATCCCCATTGCCTAAGGATTTTCCTTACGAGTCGAGACGAATCGATAAGTTCTCGCACGAACACTAATTTCCTTACGGGTCGAACCGAATCGAGAAGTTCTCGCAAGGGTTTCCTAACGTCACAGTTAACTCCTGCTAATAGAAGTCCGTTAGGGTCTGTGGTACTAGGGTTTTCTACCCATCACACCGTCACGTTGGCTGGTGTATTCCTCGATGCCCAATCTTGCTGTTCGAGTAGCCCTGCGACTGTCATGTCTCCGATCCCTTCGGGGGTTGGACAAGACGTCTTCAATTAATCTTCCAGGTAATATTACCGTTGAAAGAGCAAGCTTTAGGGTATTCCATGTCGCTTTTTACTTGAGCTTAGGCTCAGTTTGGGAGCCCCGATGAGTCATAACCACTCCGCGCTGGTGTGGGATGATCTCCGATAGTCTTTCAGGTTTTATATGAGTTGCTGTCAAGACCCTGAAACTAGGAATATTGACTTTGCTTTGTTTGCTGGCATTGCGTCTGCTGTATCGAGACGAACGTCGCGGTTGTCTCTAGGTTGTTAGTGAACCGTCGAGGCTTGGAACTAAGGACTTTGCCATGGCTCCGCTGTTGGTGTTGCGTCTACATCCTGTTGGAGGAAGAACGCTGGGGTGACATCGCGTCTGCTATATCGAGACGAACGTCGAGGTAGTCTCTAGGTTGTTGGTGAACTGTCGGGGCCTGGAACTAGGGACTTTGCCGTGGCTCCATTTGGTGATGTTGTATATTCCTGCAAAGACACTGACTTCTCTGCGGGTCGACGCGAATCGAGTTGCTCTCATCAAGAACGCTGATTTCCCTGAATCGAGGTATTTGCCAAGGACACTGATTTCCCTGGCGGTTGAGACGAATCGAGGTACTCCTGCAAAGACACTAATTTCTCTGCGGGTCGACGCGAATCAAGATGCTCTCGTTAAGGACGCTGATTTCCTTGAATCGAGGTATTGGCCAAGGACGCTGATTTCCTCGGAGTGAGACGAATCGAGGTATTCCAGCAAAGACACTGATTTCTCTGCGGGTCGACGTGAATCGAGGTTCTCTCGTCAAGGACGCTGATTTCCATGAATCGAGGTATTTGCCAAGGACACTGATTTCCCTGGGGGTTGAGGCGAATCGAGGTACTCTTGCAAAGACACTGATTTCTCTGCGGGTCGACGCGAATCGAGATGCTCTCATCAAGGACGTTGATTTCCCTGAATCAAGGTATTTGCCAAAGACGCTGATTTCCTCGGAGTTGAGACGAATCGAGGTATTCCAGCAAAGACACTGATTTCTCTGTGGGTCGACGCGAATCGAGGTGCTCTCGTCAAGGACGCTGATTTTCCTGAATCGAGGTATTTGCCAAGGACACTGATTTTCTCGGAGTTGAGACGAATCGAGGTATTCCTGCAAAGACACTGATTTCCTTGCGGGTCGACGCGAATCGAGATGCTCTCGTCAAGGACGCTGATTTCCCTGAATCGAGATATTTGCCAAGGACACTAATTTCCTCGGAATTGAGATGAATCGAGGTATTCCTGCAAAGACACTGATTTCCTTGCGGGTCGACGCGAATCGAGATGCTCTCGTCATGGACACTGATTTCCCTGAATCGAGGTATTTGCCAAGGACGCTGATGTTCCCGCTAAAATTGTGGCTCAAAACCCGTTCCAATAAAAAATAAATAAATAAATAAATAATAAAGGAAAAAACCTCCCTTTCAGAGCAAAGCTCTGTTCAAATCCCAAGGCGGGAAATGAAGCAATGCTTCTGTTTCCCCCAATCAGAGCAAAGCTCTGTTTTAAAAGATAATAAAAATCAGATCTTAAAATAACGAAGCAACGCTTCAGCTAACTTGCGCTCTGCGCTGCGCGATACGTGGCAGCGCAGTTGGGCTGCGCGACACGTGGCAGCGCAGTTGCGCTGCGCTTTGTGCTGCGCGACACGTGGCAGCGCAGTTGCGCTGCGCGACACGTGGCAGCGCAGTTGCGCTGCGCGACACGTGGCAGCGCTGTTGCGCCAGCGCAGTTGCGCTGCGTGACACGTGTCACGCGATAGGACATCTGCGCCAAACAGAATTAAAATTCTAGTAAGATCCTTCTGTTCTTGTTAAAACAAGAAGATTGTCTTCTGTAAAACAGAAGCCCTTGGATCAAAGATCCAACGGTGGGAAAATTCCCCAAATCACTCAGAAAATGATCTCTTTAAAAAACCTAACAAATCTATGGGCACTATATAAAAACCCCTAGACCCCAACTCAAAAGGGCATCATCAAGATCGAGAAGAAAAGAACTCTGAAGAATTTGAGAGAACTCTTCAAAAACAAAAAGAAAAGGTAAAAAACCTTTAGAAAAAGAGAAGATTCTCTTATGAACAGATCATTGATCTAAGAACAAGATCAATGATCTTCAATAAAAAAGAAAAATAAATAAGAACAGTGCCTTGCACTTTTTATGAACCACTGGTTCTCTGAAAACAAGAAAAACTTGTTTTCTCTGATCTAAATTGGATCAAGAAATTAAACAGTGCCTTGCACTTGTAAAATCGCACTGTTGCGCTCCTGGGTTGGCGCAAGACACCAGAGAGCGCCACGTGTCAGCACCTAAACTATTTGCACTATGCGCTTTTAAGATAGAGCCTTGCTCTCTGAATTGGCGCAACCCAGCAGAGCGCATCACGTGTCAGAAACACAACAGCGCAGCGCACTGCGCTTGCGCTCACCAGAGCATGACACGTGTCACCTCCATATGGATTTGCGCCTTGCGCTCCTCAATCAGCGCAAATCACCTGACAAGCCACATGGCACTCTGTCAGATTAATTAATGCAGTGCACTATTAAAGGGCAGAGCCCAATTAAAAGGCCTAATGGACCAAAACAAATGCTCTGTATTATAAAAAGGGGACAGAGCCCAACTTAAAAGGCCTAAAGGGGCCAGAATAAAATACAGTGCAGGGGCATAGCCCTAATTAAGGTCTAATAGGCCAAAAACAAATAAAAATGTTGAACATTTTTTTAACTGGACTTAGCCCAATCATGGCCGTAAGTTCTCAAATTAAATTGACTGAGCACGGCTGCTCTCTTAAATCAATTTACATCCGGTTCAAGGGTACATCTCTGAACTCCTCTGACCCCTATCGTTGTAATCCTTCAACGACGTCAGAGAGGTGACGGGTCTCGACAGCCACAGATAAAATGGACCACCATGTCCCTAAACTGGCAATGGACCCCCATGTCCCTAAACTGCAACATGGACCACCATGTCCCTTAACTGGAACAATAGAGCCAATTGCTCTCTTGTCGGATCTAAACGATCCTGTTAAGTTGATCTTAGCCTTAAATAGGCTAACGTATCCTTAAACCAAAACACCAAACCCAAATCTAAGAAAATACGGATTTGGACTAATCCACGTCCTATGGGTGACGACATAAATTAGTCTCCGTATACAATCCACGGGCAACCATAAACAAAACAAACACCCACGACACGAAGTGAAATTATGGAGAAGGAGAAAGTTGTTACCGCGATGCGGTAGCGTAATTAACTGCAGGGGCTTGCGCCTGCAGGGAAGAGCGTCCCCACAATCGAAAACCCCTCGAACAAGGGGGAATCTGACGAAGTCTGCTACATCGGCCGCATCCGTCTAAACCACCGATACACGGTGCCATAAATCAACTTGGCATCTTCGGAGAGGTAGACGGATAAAACCAAATAGCATCTGCCCCGAATCTCAGGCAAGACGGGCTTACGCGGTCGCGTCTCTGTATTCGGAGGGGAACAGATTCTGGCACGCCCGGTGGGACCTTTTCCTCTTTCCACTCCACACTTCATGTGTCGTCTTCGCGAACGAATCGCGGTTTGTTAATGGTTACCTTTGGGTTGCAAATTACTAAGATTTGGTCTTTTGCCTGGCGCAGAAATCAAGCATCAATGGCCTCAAATTGCTCGAACTGCTCAAAGTGCCAATGCAACCGACGCTCCACCTCACCTGGAGGTGTAGCATATGGGCCTCAAGCGGCCTCCATCCTGGCCATGCCGGTTGAACAGGTGACCCAGGCCACCACTGGCCTGTTTTTCGGGACCATGATCCCGCCGGCAAGCTTCACCATGCCAATGTCCGCACCAGAAGCGAACAAGAAGTCGGTTTTCGATCGGCTCACTGCTATAACGGCCCCTGCCAACGGGTCGTTCAATATCAAATCAACAGCCTTTGTCTTTACCGGGATGAGCTCGAGCACCAAAGGGCCTATCAAGAAGCCCATAACACCTGAAGCGGTCATCCTAAAGAAGATGGCTGCTCCTGAAGTCGCCAAGGCGGCTTCTCCTGTCAAAGAGAAGGAGGCCAGAGAAAATTCCCACGCCCGCGGCAAATGCCAAATGCGGTGAACCTAAACGCCCTAAGTCCAGGGACATAATAGTACATACAGTATACATGGCGTCTGGTAAAGAGGACAGCTGCATATCTACAGGTCATAGACCGCTTACACGGTCAGTGACCAAAGCTTAGGAGCAACAGCAAAAGCTCCAGGAGATGATGAACGCAATGTCCGCACTCACTGGGCCAAAAGAAAACCCCGAAGCGTCCTCGGATGAACGCCAGGAGCAAGAAACTGACGCTGAATTCCTTCGTCGGATATTGGAGAAGAAGGATAAAGAGGCTGCTGCACAAGCAGCCAACATAAAGCAAATGGCCCTTTTGTTCCAAGACATGGTGGGAATGATGATCCAACAAGATCCTCCAGTTGAAGATCCCCCGATCGTCCTTGAAGACGATAGGGGAGAAACGTCGAATCCTCCACCGGCTCTGTCGACAGCCAAGGCGGAGACAATCTCTAAAGCTGACTTGGACGAATATATAGCCCAGCAGATCCGGGTTCATCAGGCGACTGAGGCAACTGGCCAAGTTGTCAAGACGGGGCGACCATATCCGAGCTGGTACGATCAGATTAAGTACCCACCGGGCTATACAATACCTAAGTTCCACGTATATAAAGGGACAGGGAATCCACATCAGCATGTCGCTCAATTCAGGGCCTTATGCGGAAATACTGGAGGCGATGACAAATTGTTGCTTCGCCAATTCATCGGCAGCTTAGTAGAAACAGCCTTTGAATGGTATTCGGAGCTACCTAACGACTCTGTCAAAACATTTGCGGAAATGGAGCTACTGTTTACACAAAGATTCGCGAGTGCTAGTGGACGCACCCCGATAACAGCACTGATTAACGCCAGGATAAGGCCCGGCGAAACGTGGGTCCAATATGCAACACGATGGCGGAACCTATGGTCGAAATGCGAACAACGTATCGAAGAAGCGCCAGTGGTGGGCATGTTCGTGGGCACTCTCGATCCTCAAGCGACCATCTCACAATTCATGATGTTCTTCAGGCCGACCACTTTCCAGGCCTTGATCGACAAATTAGCCCAAATGGACCAGATGGGCCATGGACCGTCTCCTCCAAAGCCGGACTCTCGAAATAAGAAGGGGAAAGGAAAAGCGATCGTCGTCGCCAATACTCAACAGCAGCCGAGCAACTCAAAGCCGGTCGTTCGCCAAAACGACGTGCGTCCACGCCCATCCCTCGAGGAGAGACTAGGACGTCCTTACTCGTTTCCTCAAAATAAGACAAGAAGACTGTTTGAGCTGGCAGTGCACAACAGACTCATCAATCTTCCAAGTCCAAAACGTCTGTTGCAGCCAGGCGATCCCAATAATCCCAATTATTGCCCTTACCACCAAACGGTAAGTCACCCGATCGAGCATTGTTTCGTCTTTAAGGGATGGATCAAGGATCAGTACCTACAAGGAAAGTTTGCCCTGTCTGAAAAGTGGAAGGTAAACCCACCACAGCCGCACACTCCAAGGAAGACGGACGCACCGGGGGCAACTTGTCATGTGATCTCTCACTCATTAGCGGATGATAAAGAGGCTCCTTGCGCTGAGAAACCGAGAGCGGACCCTGAACCAGAAATTCCGTGGCCGTCAGACGAGTTGATCGACGCCTTCCTAAATGAGATTCGTCTGAAAGTTAAAGCCAATCAAGAGCGTGAGATGGCCATACTGGAAGGAGCCAAACACCGCCAACTAGACCAAAGAGTCGAGGCACTTTCGTCAAATCAAAAGTCATCCGCCGTGGATAAAAATAAATTCAAGATGAGGAAAAGGTTTGCTAAAGCCCTATCAGTGGGAATGAAGCTATCACCCTCTGAAGAAAATACTCTCGGTGGAGTAGAGATGCATCCCAGCTTCTGCTTATATCATCAGAAGATCATACATCCTACCGAAGACTGCGACTCCTTTAAGTGTTGGTGGCAAGGATATGTCGCTCAAAAGCAACACTTCAACAGGACAAAACGTGAAGCTTCTAGACATCAGAAAGATGCATAGATGAGCGCAAAAGTGCCGCCGCCGACTGTCATATAGCCGACTCCAGGGGATCGAAAATTATTACCTTTGGAAGCTACTCTGACGAAGAAGCTGCCCTCAACCCTCTCCTCAAGGAATCCATTTCAAGAATGAAAGAATTGAAGAGTTGCGAGGACGTTCAGCCGTGCAATCGCACGCTACTTAAAAAAAATTTCGGCCCCGCAAACAAAGGATCGAGCTAAAAAGATAAAGGGAAGGGAAAAACAGCCCTTGTAGCCAATAGTCAACAGCAATCGAGTAGCCCTAGACCGGTTGTTTGCCGAAACAACAAGCGGCAACCCCTCCAGGAAAAGTTGAAACGTCCTTACTCGTTTCCGCAAGATAAAACAAAGGGACTGTTCGAGCTGGCAGTACGCGACAGACTCATCAGTCTGCCCAGTCCAAAATGTCCGTTGCGGCCAGGCGATATTAATAATCTTAATTATTGCCCTTATCACCAAACAGTGGGTCACCTGATCGAGAATTGCTACGTCTTCAAAAACTGAGTTGAAGACCAATACCAACAGGGCAAGTTCGCACTGTCTGAAAGGTGGAAGGTGAGCCTGCCACAACCGCACGCTCCGAGAAAGATAGATACGCCGGGGGCATCATGCTCACTCATAGAGAAAGCCCCATAGACCGAAAAGTCAGTAAACTAGAGATTCGCCTCAAATACGGCGACGGTGGACCGAAACGTCCCTAAACTAACAGTGGACCGAAACGTCCTTAAACTAACGGCGAACCGCAATGTCCTAAAACTTGCAAACGACCGAAACTTCTTTAAACTACTACAGCAGCATCCTCAGGCTGACCAAAAAAAAAAGACGGTATGTCCATAAGCGAAATGGACACGGATGAAAACCCGAAAGGGATCCGTGAGTAAAAACGGCAGGGCTACCGGCGAGTGTTCGTGAAAACCCGAAAGGGCGCGACCTCGTTAAAAAAAAGACGGTATGTCCATAAGTGAAATGGGCACGGATGAAAACCCGAAAGGGCTCCGTGAGTAAAAACAGCAGGGTAACCGGCGAGTGTTCGTGAAAACCCTAAAGGGCGCGACCTCGTTAAAAAAAACAAAAAAAACAAAAGAGAGACGGTATGTCCATAAGCGAAATGGGCACGGATGAAAACCCGAAAATGCTCCATGAGTAAAAACAGTAGGGCTACCGGCGAGTGTTTGTGAAAACCCGAAAGGGCGCAACCTCGTTAAAAGACACTTACAAGGTCCTCTCGAGCTTGTAAGGAGAAACCACCTGCGTGAGATCCTTACGACTCACAAGGGAGCAACACATTTAGGGATCCTCACGCTTCCTAAGGAGAAATTACACTTGCAAGATCCTCACGACTCGTAAGGAAAACTCTCTTATGGGACCCTCACGGCTCATAAGATTTGAAAGTCTTAAGTTACAGAGATCTGAACATGTTCTTAAGCAACTCCCACAACCTTCGATATGGCCCTACAAGCGGCTCGATACTGACCCTTGTATACAATCCACGGGCGCGAATAAATATTTCCCTAACCAGGTCTCACCCATGACTGGAGATATGTTCGTATGGTGAACAACCCTTATAAGTCCTCTCGACTTATAAGGAGAAAACCCTTTTGTAAGATCCTTACGACTTATAAAGGAACATGCACTTAGGAATCCTCACGATTCCTAAAGAGAAAACACACCTACAAGATCCTCACGACTTGTAGGGAGAAATACCTTTGTGAGACCCATACGGCTCATGAAGTCAAAAGCCTTAGTCAACAGGATCTTAACCCTATTTACTAAGCCACCTTTGTTCGACATCGACAGAGGCAAATGATGATTCACTCCTGGCAACATCCCAGTTGTAGCGGTGTTGATGCCGAAATCGGTGTCTAATTCCAGGCTTACGGCGAAAAGACAGCAAGCCACGCATGCATACGAAATAGCCGAAATGATGGGGCAACTTGCAGTAAAAATCAGCAAGTAAAAAAAATGTATGCATGCAAAATAGCCGAAATGATTGGGCAACTCGCAATAAAAAGCAGCGAGTAAAAAGAAAAATAACCGAAATGATTGGGCACCGCGAAAAATAGCCGAAATGATTGGGCAATCGCGACCTCCGCGATATAAAAGCTGAAATGATAGAGCATCGCGGAAATAAATAAAAAAAAATGAATGAAACTTTTGCCCTACATGTGAGATCCCATCGATCCCTGTATACAATCCAGGGGCACAGACAAAAAGGGAACCATACCTTCCCAACAGGCTCCATCAAAAAGCGAAGCCAAGTCTCGACGATTCATAGACAACCTAGAGACAGTCTCGACATCTGTCGCAATATTGCAGACACATTGTCAACAAACGAAGCAAACCAAGCGAAGGCCAGATTCCTAGCTTCAAGGTCTTAACGGCGAGTCATATAAAGCCTGAAAGACAACTGGAGATCATCCCACACCAGTGCGGAATGGTCACCACTTCGATGTTCATCTCGTTACAGCAGACGCAATGTCAAAAACGGCGTTCCTTCGCAGTCCAGCAGGATATAGATGCAACGTCAACAAAAGACCCCATGGTCAGTAAAGCGGAGTGACGGCAAAATCCCAGCTCCACCTCAGCATTCGTCTTGATACAGCAGACGAGATGTCACCTCAGCGTTCTTCTTCCAACAGGATTCAGACGCAACATCATCAAACAGCGGAGCCACGGCAAAATCCCTAGTTCCAAATCTCGATGGTTCATTAACAACCTAGAGACAATCGCGACATTCGTCTCGATACAACAGACGCGATGCCAGCAAACGAAGCAAAGGCCAAATTCCTAGCTTCGACGTCTTAACGGAAAGTCATATAAAGCCTGAAAGACAACTGGAGATCATCTTACACCAGCACGAAATGGTTACCACTTCGACGTTCGTCTCGACACAGCAGACGCAACATCATCAAACAAATGGAGCCACAGCAAAATCCCTAGTTCCAAACCTCGACGGTTCACCAGCAACCTAGAGACAACCGCGACGTTCGCCTCGATACAGCAGACGAGTTGTCACCCCAGCGTCTTTCCTCCAGCAAGGTTCAGACGCGATCATCAAACAAATAGAGCCACGGCAAAATCCCTAGTTCCAAATCTCGACGGTTCACCAGCAACCTAAAGACAACTGCGACGTTCATCTCGATACAGCAGACGAGTTGTCACCCCAGTGTCTTTCCTCCAGCAGGGTTCAGACGCGACAATCAAACTAACGGAGCCACGGCAAAATCCCTAGTTCCAAATCTCGACGGTTCACCAGCAACCTAGAGACAATCGCGACGTTCGTCTCGATACAGCAGACGAGTTGTCACCCCAGCGTTCTTCTTCCAGCAGGGTTCAGACGCGACAATCAAACAAACGGAGCCACGGCAAAATCCCTAGTTCCAAACCTCGACGGTTCATCAGCAACCTAGAGACAACCGCGACATTCGTCTCGATACAGCAGACGCGATGCCAGCAAACGAAGCAAAGGCCAAATTCCTAGCTTCAGGGTCTTGACGGCAACTCACATAAAACCTGAAAGACTATCGGAGATCATCCCACACTAGCGCGGAGTGGTTATGACTCATCGGGGCTCTCCAAAATGAGCCTAACCTCAAGTAAAAAGCGGCATGGCAAAATACCTAACGCTTGCTCTTCCAACGGTCAAACTGCCAAGGAAGATTGCTTGAAGACGTCTTGTCCAGCCCCCGAAGGGATCAGAGACACGGCAGTCGCAGGGCTACTCGAACAGCACGATTGCCTATCGAGGAGTATATCAGCTTATGTGACGGTACGACGGCCAAAACCCTAAGTACCACAGACCCTAACGGACTTCTGTCATAAAGAGCAGAGGTTAACTGTGACGTTAGGATATTCTTGCGAGAAATTCTCGATTCGTCTCGACTTGTGAAGAAATTGATGTCTTTGCGAGAACTTCTCGATGCGGCTTGACTCGTGAGATAAAGCCTTAGGCAGTAGGGTTTTAAAAACCTGTTTCCTAAGTACTGGGGCCCTG
Source organism: Agapanthus africanus (assembly GCA_030015575.1). Lineage (NCBI taxonomy): Eukaryota > Viridiplantae > Streptophyta > Magnoliopsida > Asparagales > Amaryllidaceae > Agapanthus > Agapanthus africanus. Next base: position 456,490,042 of record CM057349.1, read on the forward strand.
CAAGTCGATCTAAAACGGTCTCTTGCATACTATCCACGGGTCTCACTCTCCAAAGTCGAATCTCGACAAGGAGGGGAACAACCGCTTACGGGTCCTCTCGACTCATAAGAGGGAAAATTCTCTTATAGGATCCTTACGACTTATAAGAGAAAACACACTTAGGAATCTTCACGATTTCTAAGGAGAAAACACACCTACGAGATCCTCACGATCCGTAGGGAGAAAAGCCTTTGTGAGACCCTCACGGCTCATAAGGTTGAAAAGTCTTAAGCTACAATGACCCTAAACTTGTCTCCTAAGCCCTCGATTCCATGGCTACTCCTAACTTTGCACTACTTCACCTATGTACATACTTACGTGGGCAAAGTAGTGGGGGGCATTTGTTCCCGCCAAAATTTTGGCTCAAAATCCGTTCCAATAAAAAATAAATAAATAAATAATAACAAAGGAGAAAACCTCCCTTTCAGAGCAAACCTCTGTTCAAATCCCAAGGCGGGAAATGAAGCAATGCTTCTGTTTCCCCCAATCAGAGCAAAGCTCTGTTTTAAAAGATAATAAAAATCAGATCTTAAAATAAAGAAGCAACGCTTCAGCTAACTTGCGCTCTGCACTGAGCGATACGTGGCAGCGCAGTTGCGCTGCGCTCTGCGCTGCGCGACACATGGCATCGCTGTTGCGCTTGCGCAGTTGCGCTGCGCTCTGCACTGCGTGACACGTGTCACGCGCTGGGACATCTGCGCCAACCAGAATTAAAATTCTAGTAAGATCCTTCTGTTCTTGTTAAAACAAGAAGATTGTCTTCTGTAAAACAGAAGCCCTTGGATCAGAGATCCAACGGTGGGAAAATTCCCCAAATCACTTAGAGAATGATCGCTTTAACAAACCTAACAAATCTATGGGCACTATATAAAGACCCCTAGACCCCAACTCAAAAGGGCATCATCAAGATCGAGAAGAAAAGAACTCTGAAGAATTTGAGAGAACTCTTCAAAAACAAAAAGAAAAGGTAAAAAACCTTTAGAAAAAGAGAAGATTCTCTTATGAACAGATCATTGATCTAAGAACAAGATCAATGATCTTCAATAAATAAGAACAGTGCCTTGCACTTTTTATGAACCACTGGTTCTCTGAAAACAAGAAAAACTTGTTTTCTCTGATCTAAATTGGATCAAGAAATTAAACAGTGCCTTGCACTTGTAAAATCGCACTGTTGCGCTCCTGGGTTGGCGCAAGCCACCAGAGAGCGCCACGTGTCAGCACCTAAACTACTTGCGCTATGCGCTTTTAAGATAGAGCCTTGCTCTCTGAATTGGCGCAACCCAGCAGAGCGCATCACGTGTCAGAAACACAACAGCGCAGCGCACTGGCATAGCGCACTGCGCTTGAGCTCACCAGAGCATGACATGTGTCACCTCCATATGGATTTGCGCCTTGCGCTCCTCAATCAGCGCAAATCACCTGACAAGCCACATGGCACTCTGTCAGATTAATTAATGCAGTGCACTATTAAAGGGCAGAGCCCAATTAAAAGGCCTAATGGACCAAAACAAATGCTCTGTATTATAAAAAGGGGATAGAGCCCAACTTAAAAGGCCTAAAGGGGCCAGAATAAAATACAGTGCAGGGGCATAGCCCTAATTAAGGTCTAATAGGCCAAAAACAAATAAAAATGTTGAACATTTTTTTAACTGGACTTAGCCCAATCATGGCCGTAAGTCCTCAAATTAAATTGACTGAGCACGGCTGCTCTCTTAAATCAATTTACATCCGGTTTAAGGGTACATCTCTGAACTCCTCTGACCCCTATCGTTATAATCCTTCAACGACGTCAGAGAGGTGACAGGTCCCGACGGCCACAAATAAAATGGACCACCATGTCCCTAAACTGGCAATGGACCCCTATGTCCCTAAACTGGAACATGGACCACCATGTCCCTAAACTGGAACAATAGAGCCAATTGCTCTCTTGTCGGATCTAAACGATCCTGTTAAGTTGATCTTAGCCTTAAATAGGCTAACGTATCCTTAAACCAAAACACCAAATCCAAATCTAAGAAATTACGGATTTGGACTAATCTACGTCCTACGGGTGACGACATAAATTAGTCTCCGTACACAATCCACGGACAACCACAAACAAAACAAACACCCACGACACGAAGCGAAATTCTGGAGAAGGAGAAAGTTGTTACCGCGATGCGATAGCGTAATTAACTGCTGGGGCTTGCGCCTGCACGGAAGAGCGTCCCCACAATCAAAAACCCCTCGAATGAGGGGGAATCTGACGAAGTCTGCTACATCAGCCGCATCCGTCTAAACCTCCGATACACGGTGCCATAAATCAACTTGGCATCTTCGGAGAGGTAGACGGATAAAACCAAATAGCATCTGCCCCGAATCTCAGGCAAGACGGGCTTACGCGGTCGCGTCTCTGTATTCGGAGGGGAACAGCTTATTTTCTTGGGGTTTGAGACGAATCGAGAGATTCCTGCAAAGACACTGATTTCCTTGCGGGTCGACGCGAATCGAGATGCTCTCGTCAAGGACGCTGATTTCCCTGAATCGAGGTATTTGCCAAAGACGCTGATTTCCCTGGGGGTTGAGACGAATCGAGAGATTCCTGCAAAGACACTGATTTCTTTGCAGGTTGACGCAAATCGAGATGCTCTCATCAAGAACGCTGATTTCCCTGAATCGAGCTATTTGCCAAGGACACTGATTTCCCTGGGGGTTGAAACGAATCGAGAGATTCCTGCAAAGACACTGATTTCCTTGCAGGTCGACGCGAATCAAGATGCTCTTGTCAAGGACGCTGATTTCCCTGAATTGATGTATTTGCCAAAGACGCTGATTTCCCTGGGGGTTGAGATGAATCGAGAGATTCCTGTAAAGACACTGATTTCATTGCAAGTCGACGCGAATCGAGATGCTCTCGTCAAGGAAGCTGATTTCCCTGAATCAAGGTATTTGCCAAGGACGCTGATTTCCCTGGGGGTTGAGACGAATCGAGAGGTTCCTGCAAAGACGCTGATTTCCTTGCAGGTCGACGCGAATCGAGATGCTCTTATCAAGGATGCTGATTTCCTAGAATCGAGGTATTTGCCAAGGACACTGATTTCCCTGGGGGTCGGTTGACTTATTTCCGAGACGGAGCGTTGATCCGGCGGGGAGGTCATTGGTTGACTCTAGGTTGTCTGTGGACCGTAGAGTCTTGGAACTAGGGGCTTTGCCGTGGCTCCATTTGGTAACGTTGCATCCGAATCCTGTTGGAATGAGGAGGATCACCGTTGCTGATTTTTTAGGCTGTAGATGTTGCCGTTAAGATTTGGAACTAGGGACTTTGTCGTGGCTCCGTTTCATTGTGTCGCTTCCGTGCCGTGCTGGCATAAGAAGGAACGCCGTTGTTGATCTTCTGGGATGCAGATATTACTGTTGAGATCTGACTTTCCCTTTTGACAGGATCTGGTGGGGGACATGTGGCTCTCTTTTCGTTTATGCCCATGGATTGTATATAGGGGTCAGTATGGACTGCCTGTAGGGCAAAAGTTTCATTCTTTCATTTTTTTATTTCTTTCCGCGATGCTCTATCATTTTAGCTTTTTATATCACGAAAGTCGCGATTGCCCAATCATTTCGGCTATTTTTCACGGTGCCCAATCATTTCGGCTATTTTTTTGTTTTTTACTCGCTGCTTTTTATAGCGAGTTGCCCAATCATTTCGGCTATTTTGTATGCATATATTTTACTTGCTGATTTTGTTGCATGTTGCCCCATCATTTCGGCTATTTCATATGCATTTTTGGCTCGCTGATTTTTATCGCGAATGTGGAACTTGGAATCTGATGCCAATCTCGGCATCAGCATCGCTATGACTGGAATATTACCAGGAGCGAATCATCATTTGCCATGAAAGGACTTGGGATTTGATACCGATTTAGCCATCAGCATCGCTGCAACTGGGATAATTCCAGGAGCGAATCATCATTTGCCTTTGTTGGTTCGAACAAAGGTGGCTTAGCAAACAGGGTTAAGATCCTATCGACTAAAGCTTTTGACTTTATGAGCCGTAAGGGTCTTATAAATGTGTTTCTCCCTACGAGTCGTGAGGATCTCGTAGGTGCTTTTTCTCCTTAAAAATTGTGAGGATTCTTAAGTGTATGTTCTCTTATAAGTCGTAAGGATCTTACAGGAGTGTTTTCTCCTTATAAGTCGAAAGGACTTACAAGGGTCGTTCACCGTGTGAGCATATCCCCAGTCGCTGGTGGGACTTGGTTTGGGAAATATTTATTCGTGCCTGTGGATTGTATACAAGGGTCAATATTGAAGGGCTTGTAGGGTAGTCTGTGGATTGTGATAGCTTAAGAACAGGTTCAGATCCTTGTAACTTAAGGCTTTTGAATCCTATGAGCTATGAGGGACTCAAAGGAGAATTCTCCTTACGAGTCGTGAGGATCTCGTAAGTGTGCTTTCTCCTTAGAAATCGTGGGGATTCCTAAGTATGTTGCTCCCTTGTGAGTCATAAGGATCTCACACAGGTATTTTCTCCTTACACGGTTGAGAGGACCCTGCAAATGTCTTTTAACGAGATTACGCCCTTTCGGGTTTTCACAAAATCGCCGGTAGTCCTGCTGTTTTTACTCACGGAGCCCTTTCGGGTTTTCATCCGTGCCTATCTTGCTTATGGACGTACCGTTTTTTTTGTGTCAGCCTTAGGATGCTGCGGTCCGTAGTAGTATATCTATGTCTCGGTCAATTGTTAGTTTAGGAACGTTTCGGTCCATTGTTAGTTTAGGGACGTTTCGGTCCATCGTTTGTCCTGTATGCACGTGCATTTGTCACGTGACGGGATACATGACGCTGATGTGGAATACACCCATTTAGGGTGTGATTTGATATGGTTAGAGTGTTTGGTGACTCATCCCTATCATGGCTTCTCTAACTTGATGCCAATGCCTGGCCCCTTCGAATAGGACCATTTGGCGTTCTCAATCAGCTTTGCTCTTCTGACGGGCTTCGTTCAGTAGCATGTCGATCATCTTGTCTGACGGTTCCAAGGATTTTGGCACTGATCCTGCCCCCAGCTCCTCTACTTTATCTTTTAATGCCGATTGAGCTTCTTTGTTATTTAGCAACGAATGAGAGATTATGTGGCAACTTGCCACATGATCTTCTGGTTCCTGTGACGAGTTATCTCCCTCATCATCGTCGCTATCTCTGCCCTCCAGGATATAGTTGAGAAATTCTTGGAGTGTAACTGGGGTTCGCGCCTTTTGGTTATATTCCTCCAGCGCGTCAATATACTTTTGCAAGTCCGTGCGCCTTGCCATCAGGCTTTACGGGCTTTTTGGTTTTCTTCTTCTTCTTCGAAGACTTTGACGGCTGGGCCTGAGCGTTTCAACCACCGCTACCAATTCTCGGCGTTGGGCGCGGTTTAGCATTCCCTCAATGATCTTAAGCTCTAGCGGGCTTTCCCACCTGATTGCTGGGCATGTGTAAAGATCCTTCAGCATTCTTTTCGTCTTGGCTGAAAGAGCGACCTCCCATGGAGATTCTTCTATAAAAGAGCACGATGCCCCCGGTGTGTCCACCCTTTTAGGAGTGTGCTGTTGAGGGGGACTCACCTTCCAGCTTTCAGATAGTACAAACTTGCCCTGTTGGTATTGGTCTTCAACCCAGTTTTTGAAGACGTAGAAGTCTTCGATCGGATTGCCCGATACGCGGTGGTAGGGGCAGTAATTGGGATCATTGACGTCATTCGGTTGCGGTGGGTGTCTCGACTCCGGTAGAGTAATGAGCCTATTGCGCACTGTCAGTTCAAACAGTTTGCTTGTTTTATCCCAGGGAAATGAGTAAGGACGTCTTAACTTCTCATCGAGGGATTGCCGCTTGTTGCTTTGGCGAACAACCGATCTCGGACCACTCGGTTGTTGTTGAGCGTTAGCGACGAAGGCTGCTTTCCCTTTCCCTTTTTCATTTTGAGATTCCAGCTTCGAAGGAGATGGTCTGTGACCCATCTGATCCATTTGGTCCAGCTTGTCAATCAAGGCCTGGAAAGTAGTTCGCTTGAAGAACATCATGAATTGTGAAATGGTCGCCTGAGGGTCGAGGGTCCCTACGAACATGCCTACCGCAGGCGCTTCTTCGATGCGCTGCTCACACTTCGACCACAGATTCCACCACCGTATCGCATACTGCACCCATGTTTCTCCTGGCTTCACCCTGGCGTTAATTAACACGGTGATTGGGGTGCATTCGCTAGCACTCGTGAAACGTTGTGTAAAGAGCAACTCCATTTCTGCAAACGTCTTAACGGAGTCATTCCGGAGCTCGGAATACCACTCAAATGCCGTCTCTGACAAGCTGCCAACGAATTGGCGAAGCAGTAGCTTATCGTCACATCCGGTGTTGCCGCACAGAGCCCTAAATTGAGCAACGTGCTGGTGTAGATTTCCCGTCCCCTTATATACATGGAATTTGGGGATCGTGTATCCCAGTGGGTACTTTATCTGGTTGTACCAACCCGGATAGGGTCGTCCAGTCTTAACAATTTTCCCAGCTGCTTCATTCACTTGATGAACTCGTATCTACTGAGCGATGTAATCATCTAGGGCAGCTTTTGAGATGGTCTTCTCCTTGGCTGTTGACAGAGCCGGCAGAGGGTTTGATGTCTCTCCTCTATCATCTTCAATTATTACTGGAGGATCTTCGGCTGGAGGGTCTGGCTGGATCATCATGCCCACCATATCTTGGAATAAAAGCGTCATTCGTTTTATGTTGGCAGCTTGTTCCGCTGCCTCTTTATCTTTCTTCTCAAGAATTCCGCGAAGGAACTCAGCATCGGTTTCTTGTTCTTGATGCTGTTCCGACGACGTCTCCGGACTTTCTTTTAGCCCAGTGAGCGCGGCCATCAGTGTTAGCTTCTCTTGAAGCTTCTGTTGTTGCTCATATTCCTTTGTTACGAATCTGGTGAGTGGTCGATGACCCGTAGAGATACGGGTATTCTCTTTCCCGGATGCCATATAAACAGTGTGCACCACCATGCCCCCAGACTTAGGATGTTTAGGCTCAGCGGTCTTGCGATTTGTCGCAGACACGTGAATTTTCTCCGGCCTTCTCCTCTTGTGAGCGGTCGAAGTTGAAGGAGCCGTTGCAACAGGTACCCAAACAGATGACACCTTCTGTGGCTTGACAGGATAGTCCTCTTCTTGCCGAACCTTCATCTTTTTCTATCGGTGGGGATAGTCTTGATCTATCACAGAGTCCTGGACCTATCGCCAAACTTTATAAATTTTAGAGGACGGCCACTGAGGGGGCTATTCGAGCTTCGCCTTTGTGGCATTCTCTATTGGTGGAGGAGATCTTTTCAACACAGCAATTGGCGAATTCCTGCACACCCTGTTAATTAGTTCAAAATTGTTTCCTGTTAGAACAACAGCATCAACTTCCCCCATTGGAGCTGGCGGAGTCAGTCCAGAAGGGGAATTGCCCCCAGCTTTCCTCACTCGGAGCCAGTGGCGACGTAGAGCATGTCGTGCGGCCGGGATCACCTCCACGATTGGATCAGCTTTTTCATTCCCCCTGTTCTGATGAGAGTCTGTTGTTGGCGCCAGCCTGTTAAAGACAGATGCTCGCTGAGAGGGAATGGTCAACCTGTCAAAAGCCGACCTTCGGGGGAGTATCTTGGATTACCTCCACTGTAGTAGGATTTGGAGTGTCCTTCTTTGGTATTGCGAGCCTCTTTACGAGCCCACTTGAGCTTTGACCCAGCCTGTCGAAGACTGAGGCATTGGAGTTGGACGACCCGCTGAGAAGGGTCGTGGTGGTTGCAAGCCGATCAAAGACCGACTTCTTCGTAGCTTCCTATGACGGTATAGGAGCGCTGAAGCTCGTTGGTGGGATCATGGACCCGAAGAATAGCCCAGTGGTGGCTTGGGTCACTTGTTCCACCGGCATTGTGAAAAGGGAGGCCGCTTGGGGCCCGTAGGTTACTCCTCCAGATGAAGCGGAATGGGAGTTGCAGCTGGAGCAGTTAGAGGCTATTGATGTTCTCTTTTCTGCACGAGAGCAAAACCAAATCTTAGTACCACGAACCCAAGGGCAACCATATCAAACCGCGATTCGTTCGCGAACACGACACACGAAGTGTGGAGTGGAAAGAGGAAAAGGTCCCACCGGGCGTGCCAGAATCGGTTCTCCACCAAACACAGAGACGAGACCGCGTAGATTCATCTTGCCTGAATTTCGAGGGCAGATGGTATTTGGTGCTATCCGTCTACCTCTTCGAAGATGCCAAGTTGATTTATGGCACCGTGTATCGGAGGTTTAGACGGATGCGGCCTATATAGCAGACTTCGTCAGATTCCCCCTCGTTGAGGGGCTTTTGATTGTGGGGACGCTCTTCCCTGCAGGCGCAAGCCCCTGCAGTTAATTACGCTACTGTATCGCGGTAACCACTATCTCCTCCTCCAGATGGTCACTTCGTGTCGTGGGTGTTTGTTTTGTTTTTGGCTCCCCGTGGATTGTATACGGAGACTAATTTATGTTGTCGCCCATAGGGCGTGGATTAGTCTAAATCCGTATCTTCTTAGATTTGGGTTTGGGATTGGGTTTAAGGATATGTTAGTCTCATTTGAGACTAAGATCAACTTAAACGTTTGTTAAGGATACGTTAGTCTAATTTTAGACTAAGATCAACTTAACGGGATCATTTAGATCCAATAAAAGAGCATTTGGGCTCTATTGTTTAGTTTAGGGACTTTGCGGTCCATAATTAGTTTAAGGACATTACGGTCCTAGGTTAAGGACATCATAGTCCATGGGCTTAAAGACCCCATAGTCCAAGGTTAAGGACATCATAGTCCATGGGCTTAAAGACCCCACAGTCTAAGGTTAAGGACATCATAGTCCATGGGTTTAAGGACCCACAGTCCAATTTAAAGACGTCATAGTCTATGGAATGTATGGTTGTCGGGGCCCGTCATCTCTCTGAAGACGTTGAAGGATTACAACGACAAATATCAGAGGAGTGAAGAGATATACTCTTGAACCAATTTTGGTTGGGAGATCTGTAGTCCAATTGAGACTAAGATCTGAGATTTATGAGCATATGGGCTCAGTTAATCTGAATGAGGGGTTTATGGCCAACTTGGGCTCAGCCCACTCAGTTAAAATGTTAAACATTTGACAATTCTGAGCATTGATTTGAGTTCTGACAATATTTTTGTCTTTTATTGAATGCTGAGCATTCATCATAGCTCTAGGGCTTTATTTTAAAGAACAGTTTATGTTCTATCAGCGCACACATGAGAAACACGTGGCGCGCTTGGCGCTAGCGCCAGACAATGAGCCCAGTGCGTTACTTTAAATTTGGAGCGCTGAGGCTCTGCAGCGCTTTGTGCTAAATGTGGAGTGCTGAAGCGCTTCTGTTAAGTAGCGCACACGTGAGGAACACGTGGCGCGCTTGGCGCTGAGCGCCAATCAATGAGCGTAGTGCGCTATATTTGGAGCGCTAAGGCTCTTTAAAATTAAGAGCGCCAAGGCTCTGCAGCGCTAGATGTGGAATGCTAAAGCTCTTTTAAATTAGGAGCGCTAAGCCTATTTTAAATTAGGAGCGCTAAGGCTTTTCTTTTATGCAACTTAGATCAGTTTTGCGCCCAGAGAATTAAATTCTCTTTTTATAAGAGACTTTGTTTCAAGGTTTTAAGAACAAAGTTCTTATTTTATAGGAGATGTTTCAATCTCTTATTTTGATAAAAGGCTTTGCCTTTATGGATCTGTGATCCTAAGAGAACTGAATTATTCTCCCCCCTTTTATAATGAAATGTTCATGATCTCTGATAGACAATTTGTCTTATAGATCTATGATCTGAAGATGGTTAAGTTCTTCCTCTTATTCTTTGTGATGAGATATTTTGATCTCTTTGTGAAAGACCTTGGTCTTATAGATCTATGATCTTAAAGAAAAGAAGTGAATTCTTCTTTTGATATGAGACGATTTCGCCTTTCTGTTCTTTTTACCTTGAAGAGAATTTTCTTCTTCTACTGAGAGCTTGCTCTTCTTTCTGAGATTTCTCAAAATTTATAGGGGGGGGGAGAGGGTTCCTCTCTATGTTTTTCTATCTCTGAGATTTGAAGTCTTGGGGCCTTTATATAGGGCGAGTTGATTTGTTCAATCGGTTAAGGAGATCTTTTCTACAATTGATTTAGGGACTTTCCCATCGTTGGATCTTTTGATCCAAGGGCTTCTGATTTACAGAAGGCAATCTTCTTGTTTTTAACAAGATTGGGAAATCTTTCCCCACACAGAATTTATTCTGTATTTTAGTAATTTTAATCACCATTGGATCATTGATCCTACGGTGCTCTGATTTACAGAGCACAATATTTTTGTTTGGGAAGATTTTGAGGACTCTTTCCTTAACAGAATATTATTCTGATCAATTGATGATTTTTAATCATGTTCGTTAGATCTTTGATCCAACGGTTGGGAACATTTAGCTCCAACGCTAGCGCTTCCATGCTTTACACGTGGTGCGCTGCTTAGAGTGCAGCGCACTTAGCGCTAGCGCTTACGTGCTTTGCACATAGTGCGCTGCTTAGAGTGTAGCGCTCTTAGTGCTAGCGCTCATGTGCTTTGCATGTGAGCGCTACCTCAGAGTCTTTGACTCTCTCAGCGCCGGCGCTGCTTCATTTCAAAATTTGGATTTTTGAACAGAACCTTGCTCTGATTGGGGGAAACAATACCCATGCTCCACCCTGCAGCTTCTCGGTTCAAACCGTAATCCCTCGGGGTGCGCAAAAATTTCAAAAACCAAATTTTCTGGACTATTTTTTTCGACGGTTTTCGATGCTGGAAAAAAACATGAATTCTAATGTCGTAACTAGCTAGTTTAAGGTGGTTGGGAGGCTTTGATACCACTGTAGGGTTCCCTAGTGCTCGTAGCGCAGCGGAAGTTGAGGACGAACAAAAATTTCTACCTAACACGAAAGAACCCCGAACTATAGAATCGATCCAAAAACCTAAACTAGTAAATACCAAGCAAGAAAAGGTTAGAAATACTTTTTTCGACGCGTGTCCACCCAATCATGGAAGACCCCTCCAGGCTCTGTGTATATGCTGTCTGGATCGAGCTTGAGTAGCGACCGCCCTTGCCGAAGATGATCCATCTGATGGAACCGATCTGAGCTCCGGCTTCACCTAGTGAAGCGACCGACGCTCCAAGCTCGCTACGAATGGAGAGTGGAGATGTAGGAATATTTTCACTATCTTTTCTCTCTTTTTCTAAGCTAAAGCGAGCTTCTAAGATGAAGGAGGAGGAGTTGAAGAAGTGTAGCCATCAACAAAGAAAAATGGCAAGATCTTTTAGTTATCGAACACCCTGCCCAGTGAGCATCGGAAAAACCTGATATTTTGTTGTGTTCTCCATCAGTATACAACAATCATTTTCCTTGAGAACTCTTCAGATATTGAAGAATCCTAATAATTGCATCCTAATGACCTGTGTAGGGTGATTTTAGAAACCGACTCTGTTAGTTATATGTATGCCCTAGAGGCCATTACTATACATAGGATGTATATTGTAGTGGATGCTGGGACATATATAGGGAGGACTTTCTTGCTCGACATGATAGTACGCTATCTGGTTACTCTTTACCTTAACGTGTATACTGTTTGTCTCTCTGTTACATGTTGGTAAAGCCCTTAGGATGTGTACTTGACTACCTGGACTATGATGCGGATCATACTAGTGGGGACATGGTAGTCCATAAGTACATCCTTCAAAGTCCCTAGTCGTGGGTGTATCGAGACCGGGCATCGATATACCAGAGTAGACCAGCGTATACCTTCTCGACCCATACAGATGGGCGATGGATGATCCCATATCCATTGGTGTTTGACATCAGAGATGATATACGGGTGCTCAGTGGAGACTGGGTACACTGGACGGACTCGCCGAGAACTCCCAGATGGTATTATACCTCACGTCAGATGGCAGTTCTCTGGTGACACGGTACAGAGTAGTCTGTTGACCCGAGATCGTCATAGAGTCTTGTGTGGTTCCCACTGTGCTTTGATTTCCATCTTACCACGTCCAAGAGGGCGTGCAAAACGGTGGTTTTTGGGTACAGTCCCGAGTCACATGGAGGCAATGAGCGATAGGAGGGGATTCGTCTCTCCCGGTATAGGGAGTTGATGTTGCGCTGTGTTCGATTGGCTATAACAGGAAATCCCTGGCCAGGGTTGCTGAGATTTACTGGTAAGTGTTACCAGTAGTTTCTCGAATTGTTATAGACCTCATATCGACACGACTTATCGAGCTATTGGGGTCTGACGTTTACCACCCCTAGGCGAGATATGCGACATATCAGACGATCAGACCGGACTGTACGGTAGTATTACTGGTTGGATTCACTGGAGTGTGAGCGGGCTTGCTCGTCGATCTTCTGATCGCTCAATACCCGGGTGGCCGTTACGTTTAGCAGACCGCTTGCGGCTTGTGGGTGTTTGATATGATCATCATCTGCTGCCGGCGTATTGACGAGTCTTTAGAGTCCTACACAGAGGTTTCCTGGCTCAAGCAAAACGAAATAGGAGCGCATATGAGATATGTGCGGAACCGAGAATAATGCGTGTATGTGATACCGTATTTCATTCTCGCGATGAATGTATCGATTAGGTTATATGCGATATACCCTAGTTATCGAATCAAGGATTGATTCGATAAACCGATACATTGGATACTAGTCGGTTATATGTGATATGACCGGATCGTTAAATCAAGTGTTGATTTAATGATTTAATGTATAATTATATATTTGATATATTACTTTGCATTAACTAGTATCGGTTCACTTTAAATGGATTTTCTCGCTCGGTTGTGCACATTGTATATTCGATATAGTTTTTGTGCATATGATTGTATCATGTTTGATGATACATGCCTTTTGGTTAAGTGTAAAGAATTAAACTATGGTTAAGTGGATGATTAGGGTTTTTGATTTCCTTATTCATTTAGTAATATTTTTCTTTTTTGGAAAAATAAAATGGCATGAGAAAAATGGTGGCATTCTTTTGTTCTTTCATGAAGCTTCATGAATACTTTGACTTTGTGACCATTTTGTCTCATGCTTAAACCTAACCATTCCACTTAACCCTAATTAATTCTCTACACCTAACTATGGTTAGCTTGTGATAAGAATTCATTTTCTTTTCTTTTTGAATAATACTTATCATAACACTTTTCATCTTCTTCTTCTTCCTCACAAGAAGAAAGCTTTCTTCATCAATGGTGATTGATGTATTTGAGTGAGAAATCCAATTCTAAAGTGAACCCAACTCCTATTTCTTCATCCTCTACCTCTTGCCAAGTAGTATAGGGTGTTTCCTTCACAAGTTTTCATGGCTTGGTGAAGGTGGAGCTTGATCTAGCGATGCCTCGACGTAGATCATCTTCGGCATGGACATCGACGACCTAGCTCGCCTATTCTCCGATGAAGCCGACGCTAGAGCCCGGGAATTCACTAGGACAGCGAGGGGACTTCGTTGCGGAGCAATGGAGGTGGAGCACCGGATCTACAAAGGTTGTATTTCCGTTTCCTTTTTGTTAAGTTGTTAACTAGTTTTCTTTTTCGCCTAGATTTCTAGCCAACGATCCGTAGTCGGGTTTCTCGGCACCTAGATTATTTGAAATTGGCATGGTTGATGCCTTGTGAGACCTCTTGAGAGTGCCTAGGAACCCTACAGACTCACAATACTAACTGGATATGAGATATCCGGTCGAGTGACAGTGAGTTAGTTTAACCGACTGACCAACCTCCTGTATCTAGCTGGATCATCTAGTAACATTCCCGGATCTATTAACAACTTGAAATTTGGATTCATCAGTGTGTGGTGAAGCGTGCAGTCCAACATTCTATTCTCACAAAGTATTTCCAGTGCATATTTCCTATGTGATAGATGGGTTCCCTCCTTAGATCGAGGTACCTCAATCCTTAAGAAGTACTTAAGTCGGCCAAGATCTTTAGTTTGAAACTGTTTCTGAACATACGCCTTAAGATCACGAATACTTTCCGCATCATCACCTGTGATAATAATGTCATCCATGTATACTACCAGAATGATTCGGCGGACGTGCTGATATCTATAGAACACTGTGTGATCACCATTACTTCTCCTCATCCCAAAATCTCTAATACTTTCTGCAAATCATCCAAACCAGGCCTTCAGAGATTGTTTGAGTTCATACTTTCATACAAAGATCTTTTCAATCGACAAACCTTCAATGACTCCTCCTGAACAATAAAACCAGGCGGTTGCATCATGTAAACCTCCCCCTCAAGAATACCATGCAAGGAGGCATTCTTGATATCAAGCTGATGCAGGGGACAATGAAAGGTAGCAACCAAAGGAAACAAGGCGTACAGAAGTCATCTTCACGATGGGAGAGAAGGTATCAGTAAAATCCTATCCATAGGTCTGAGAATATCCTTAATTTGGTTACTAATTGAAACTTTAACCGAGCGAGAGAACCATCGGAGTTGAGCTTGATAGAGAATACCCATCGACAACCAACAACATGCTTTCCAGGTAGAAGCGGAACTAGATCCCAAGTATCATTCTGCCGAATAGCGGTTATCTCCTCATTCATAGATTGTTTCTAGCCAGGATGTGCAAGAGCCTCAGATATATTCGTGGGAATGGTATATTTATGCATAGATGAAACGAAAGCATTGTATGGAGAAGATAAATGAGCATAGGAGACAGAACAATAAAGTGGATAGGCAGTGGAACGAGATGCTTTGCGGATCGCGATGGGAACATCAAGGTCAGAAGGTGCAACTGGTGTGGGTTTAGAAATCGGATCAGGAGTAGGCTCAGGGGTTGTTATAATAGGAGCTAGGGTCATAGGAATATCTTACTCCGGTGGAGGCATCTCAGGTGCTAGAGCAGTAGTAGTGTCCAAAGATAGGTTACAAGCTTGAGTGGGAATAGTCTTGTCCTGTGGAATGTCGGGGTATTCAAGAAATACCATGTCACCAGTATCATTTGGGGATAGACTCACGTGAAAGAAAAACTGCGACTCAAGAAATGTGACATCAGCTGAGATAAAGTAAAGACGAAGGGTAGGATGATAACAGCGATACCCTTTCTGGGAGAGAGGGTATCCTAAAAGGACACACCGAAGGGATCAATGATCCAACTTAGTTCGACCAGGTCTATGTGGGAAAAATCTAGTATGCAAGGGCTTGCACCATGCAAGCCCCTCTAGAACCTTTGGATGGGCTTAAGCCCTTACATAGCCCTTGGATGGACTTCTCTATTGTGCAAGAGAAGCTCATCCAAAGGTTATAGAGGGGCTTGCAAAATGCAATCCCTTCTAGAGAATATTTTTCCATCTATGTTCATGGACAAAGCATAGACAACCGAAAATTCGAGGAGGAACAGAAAACATAGGGTCATTAGGAAATAGGATAGAAAAAGGCATTTGACCATCAAACAAAGAGGAGGGCATACGATTAATGAGATAAGCGATTGTAAGAACCGTATTCCCCCAGAAATGATGAGAAACCTGTCAATGAATGAGTAGTGTTCATTCGACTTCTAGCGGATGACGATTTCTGCGCTCAGCAATACCGTTCTGTTGGAGGAACAAGAGAACTCATGAAGAATACCAGACACATACATAAAATTCTGAAACTCAGAAGAAAAATATTCTTTCACATTATCACTACGGAGTATTTTCATACAAACATCAAATTGTGTTTTAATTTCAACAAAGAATTTGTGAAGTACGGAAAAAACTTCAGAGTTATTAATGTAACATCTTAAAACGTGATTAGAAGTTAATTATAATTTAATTAGCGATATAACATGTGTTTTTTTCAATAAAACTTAGTTAATAATTATTTTCATATTTATTTATTTATTTGTTTATTTATTAAATTATTTTTAAACACACACACACACACACGTGTACTAGTCTAGTGTTAACAACATGTTTGTTTATATTAAAACATGTATTTATAACCATGACAATTTAAACCATATTTTAATATTTTCTTTTAGATATTAAGAATTTGGATGGTTCTAGATAATAAAAGAAAAAGAGGAAAAAAAATAATATATGAGACATGGAGGTATGGCTACGTATAGCTTGTATTGTGTATATAGTTTATTTTTAAGGTTATGGATGGCTAATATTAACCATCATCCCTTCTTCCTTATTCTTCCTTAACTTCATCTTTGTTCTCTTCATTCTTCACCTCATAGTGGATCTTTCTATCCTCCAAATTAATCACACATTAATCACTTCAAAAATCCATCACCACTTTCAACATCCCAATCTTTATCCCTACTAAAGTTTTGTATGAGCCAAATTCTCAACTTTGAAGCCTTACTAGGCTTAGGATCCTCCTCAAGCTAAACTCAAGGTATGGTGCAACCCTTATCCATGTTTCACTAAACTTTTGGCTTAATCATTCCAAATTTAGATTAAAGTTTGTATTTTGAGTAGTTTTAAAGTCCAAGTGAGGTTTTGAGGTAAGTTTGGGGTTTGTGATGATTTTTAGAGTAAACATAACCTAAATTAGGTTAGTTAAGAGTAGTTTAGGTCCTTATATCCTTGTTTGACCATCAAGTTTTCACTAAACTACCTTAATATTTTGAATTAGTGTCAAAACTAGTTTTAGTTAGAGATTAAGATTCCAATTTGAATCTGCTATCAAACTAGAGACTTCAGAGAAAAGTTGCAATTACTGAGAGCTAGTTATAGGACCATGAGTACGCCCTCAAAACCCGAGCCCCTATCTCCAAGTTCTGGCTGCCAATTTATCCATTTTGCCCGCAATTTGCGGCCCATCTTGGGCTTCTAGGTGTAAGTTTTTGTCGAGGGCTCTCTGAGACTTCAATTAGACCTCTGGTATATGCAAATTTTTCTAATTTTGCATATACGATAATCTGGGACCATTTACCTTATTTTAGGCGATATGTTAACGTACGATACGGACATTCGGATTCTTGTTTTAATGCTTCTTTTGGTTAACGACACTTAAGGGTAGTCGTAAGTGTTTGTTACACGCGTTTAGCATACCAAGTTCACATGTGTTAACTCGTGAGAGGTAGTTCGTTTGTGTATTATATGTTTGTATGTCATATCGGATTTCTAGCCTCATGTGCTAAGTTTTGTACGATTCTAAGATCGGTTGCGGAGACTTCGGACGTGGCTAGAAAAGGGAAGGAGGTGGTCGCATTCGAGTATCTCGAGGTCGTTCCGGTGAGTAGATTGAACATCTATAGAGGAATCGTTCAGATGGAGTTAAGCGCCCGATATTTAGAATCTAGTTACAAATCTTAAATACATATACCTATACACATTTTCATATTGCATACGCATTGTCATATGCATTGATATCTCTACACTAGGTCACTTGCACCATTACCAATGGTTAATGACGCATGTGCACTAACCTATATGTATACACACGCCATTGGTAATTGCTATGTCATGTACACTATAGAACTCGCATGATAACTTGCATTTGCATTGCATCTTTATTGATAGATAAATTTTCGTGTAAATCATACTAGCTTGCATCATATCAATATCATGTATATATGCCATCATTACCATATCGTTATATGATGTTTTCGTGAGATTTCAGTTTTCATGAGATTTGGGAAACCACAAGGACATTTTAAAAATTTAGACTTTATATAAATACGCGGTTTCTCTTAATATGATGTGTGGCGTCCACCATGAGTTTTCTCAGTTCTGAGTTATGTGTATACTCGATTCGAGGAGAGAGGAGGCACCGTCTGCGGGTATATGGTAGACCCGGTACGGTTTCCCGGGGCAAAAAGATCGTATAGAGAGACGTTGAGCCTGGCAGGGGAACAATACATACCGGTGATAGTTTTGGGCTCGGCGGATCTCCGGAGGATACCGAACGGAGTCGTGTGATCAGATGGATTTGATGGCCGATCTGATAGACGACGCCTGAGATATTGAAATTTTGAGTGTCGATATTTGACACAGGTTTTATGTTGTTTTATTGATGATACTTTCAGTTCTACCATATTGAATTTACTATGACATATTCAGTTTTCTATAGTTGCTACACATTAAATTTCATACGCCACTCATCTATTCATGTCGCAACTATACTACTGTACTGCATCATAATTCATACTTAGGATCTGACGTTGTTACGTACATACTTGCGATTACCATTTATGATGTTACTTACTACTCAAGAGCGGACAACCCACCCCCGTTGTGCCACAGTGTCTTACAGGACCGATCCGTCATTATAGTCGTGGCGGGACACACTACTGCTACTACTTTTGCTACAACTTTCTAGACATGATATTTTGTAAGTGGGTTACAAGTATTCTTTTGTTTTCTACCTTGTACATTTTCTCATTGTATCTAATATACTCTATCTACCACATGTATATTTGACTTAGAGACGAGACTGAGAGATTTGTATTATATTTGACTCTGGGTGTCGTGCTCGTGTGAGCCGAATTTTATGTTTTTATTGTGGATATTGTTTTCTTTCTTATTTCCTTACTTCTTCGCCTATGGCATCGTTGTCACGCCCCGCTTACCAGAGTACGCTAAGATAGGCACGTGACATAGCCAACCATGCTACCTGCGGATAGGAAATATCCTTCCACAGTTACATTACGGCTGTAGAGATATCAAGAACAATAATAAACCATCTACTACATGTCCATAAGCCAGAAAAAAATGAGTCAAGAATAAAATAATGCGGAAGCAAGATATCCAATACAAGAATAAACTGGAATGTACGTCCCATAATGCGGGCTTACATCAGGAATGAAAATACAGAAAGTAAAATGAACTAACTACTAGCAAGTCCTCACTGCTCAGCCTGCTGACTGAAATACTCCTGCTCGGCCTACAGCAAAGGTAAAGAATCTGGGCCATGCAAAACCCAGGCGTCAATGTGTCATAATATCAAGCAATACTATAAACAGGGGTAGCAATACATGCAGGTATGAGTATAAATAGTAAAACAGGTATAACAGTGATATAAGTGAGGACAGTGAGGGTAATGTGTAGTGAGTAATCTAAACTGGTCTATAGGGTTAACTACTCTTAAGTCTTTGAAATCAATTTGATGAATCATCGATGTAACTCAATAGTATCCCTGCATACCCGGGACCACGGTCAAGATTCTCGGGCTGAATCAGAGACATGCCGCTAGGCACTAAAACAAAAAATATGTACAGATGAATGATGTCAGCAGCATCATCCCAAGGCTCGCCTAGCCTCTAAAACTGATCAGTATAAGCAAGCGAACAGTCGAGTTACAAGTCAGGTTTCATCATTGATTTCCCCATACCCCCAAGTTATATGTTTAAGTCAGGTATTAATAATCTGAAGCTAATGCCAATACAGGATCAAGTAGGTACAGGTTTGTCTGGATAGATAACAGGAAATGTCCGTAGGGACAACATGTCAAGGTTGTTGGCATTAGTAACAAGATCAGATAACAGGTCAAGATATGGTACATCAGGTCAAGTCAAGTAGTGTAAATAAATCCAATCATGTCGAGAAGTGCACGGTATCAAGTCGTATCAAGTAGTAGGTGTATCAAGTCATGTCAGGGGTGCACAGATGTTACGTGGGCGCTCGTAATCAAACCCTAATAAGTATGAGTACACAAAAACAAGTATGGAGTACCAATGCAACAATAAAATGGAATAGTGTGATGTGGTATGCAAATAGGTATAGATTAAAACATATGGATGTACAGTTATCGATTTGGGTTAAGGTTATAGTTCCAATATTAATTAAAATACACTTTATCAACTATGGAATATTAAAATTACAATATTTTATATATTCAAGTGATCTATGGATGCAATTGTATATATAACAGGCTAAATGGATGCAAACGGTGCCCAAAAGGTTATAAACTATTAAAATGGTATTATGGGCTATGCAACCAAGCACTATGTGATATAATATGGACGTGGGTACAATGGATTGTAATCTAATATGCAACATGATATGTTTCAAGTTCTAGATCTAAAATAATATAAATGGAACATCGAAATGTTAAAATGGAACATGTGGCATTAGATTTAATCCACAGGTTTAATATACATTTAAATAAGTATAAAATAATATAAATAGCATTTAGCAAGTTTTACTTGCTTAGACCGATCAAGAAACGGGTATACGGAACGTTACACGTCGACGGGAAAAGTCGCGACGTGCGCACGGTGCACGGAACGGATCCAAACAACGCACGAGATGATCACACGGGTCAGGTATGCTCGCTGGGTCGTCGGGATCGTCGACGGCACGACCGGATTACGGCGATCTAAAAAAGCAGTGAACATTTATAAAGAAAAGAAAATTATAGAAAGGAAGAAGAAGGAAAGAATGGAAGGAGGAAGAAGAAGATTGAGAGGAGGAAGCTCACTGTGGTCTGCGGAGAGGGTCGCGAGGGTGTCGACGACGTCAACGGAGCTCCGGCGAAATGATCTGCAGAGAACAGAGGCCATCAAAAAGAAAACAGAAGAAAGAAAAGAAAAGAATGGAAGAAGAAAAGAAAGAAGCAGGAAGAAGGGGTGCAGGGCTCACTAGGGGTGCACGGAGTCGGGGAAATGAGAACGAGATCACCGGCGGCGATCAACTCCGGCGGTGCGAGGCATGCAGTGGTGCTCGGGTTGTTCTCGGGTGCGTGTACAGGGCTCGGGAAGGAGAAGAGATGGAGGCGGATGCGATGAGGGTGAGGAGGCGACGAGATCGGAAATGGCGTCGTCGGTGTTTTGTGCGACGGCGAGGTGGAGGCGGCGGCTAGGGTTTCGTGGTCGTGGGTTCGTTTAAAAGAATGGAAGGAGGAAGAAATAATATATAGGGAGAGAGAGAAAAATAGCGAGAGGAGAGAGAGAGAGAGATTCTGAGAGAAAGAGAGGAGATCGAGAGGTGAGAGAAAGAGAGAGTTGAATAGGAAGGAGAGAGAAATTTGTTTTTATTTGGGGAGAGAGAAAGATAATGAAAAGAGAGAAAGAAAAAGAAAGCGAGAGAGAGAAAGCGTGGGGCCGGTCCAGAGAGAAGGAGGCTGGAAATTGGTTAAAAAAATTTAAAAAGATTTTATATTTAAAAACTAAAAGGATTCGTTTGTTAACAAGATTTTTAAAGGTAAAAAATTAAAATAAAATATTAATTAAATTCGAATTTAGGCGGGATACAGAAATATTCCAAAATGCGCTTGGGTCGGGTCTAAAATTTTAGATTTAAAATACGAAAATTATATGCAACTTCCAAAATTTAAAATGAAAGATTAGGTAACGAAAATGCATACCCCCAAGAATGGATGCACGTACGTGCGCGTATCCATCCAAACATGTCCGTTTCACTGAACGGGACGAGAACAAGATGCGCGGACGCTACCACGGGGTTAGGGGTAACATGCAGGCTATGAAATGCAATTTTAATTTATTTTATATGACCTAAAATGTTATATGGTAAAATGTGCGATGTCAGATGAAAAGTCAATATGCATTATACATGAGATGCACGTGTCTATTTAACAAGTCAGGGTAGTCTATAAATATGAATTAACAAGTTCAAGCAAGCGGGTCGGGTCGAATGCAATGTAAAATATAAACTACCATTCGCATCCAAACATGATAAATCAATAAAATACCACAGATATATAAATACAGAAACTGAATTGGTATAAATGAACTAGGTTTTTACATTATACCCAACTACAAAAAGAATTTCGTTCTCGAAATTTCAAGAATAAGAAAGGATAAACAATCAACAAACTACAAGAATAGGTGGAGAAACTTCTGTCGGATTTTATCTTATCGTTCCCAAGTTGATTCTCCATGTAAGCGATTACCCCAAGAAATAAGTACAAGAGAGATAACCTTGTTCTTAAGAACCTTTTCTCTTCGATCCATAATCGACATCGGTCGCTCCTCAAAAGTCAAATCTTCTCATACAGTCAGCTCCGAATGATCCAACACATGTGTTTCATCTCGAACATACTTACGGAGTTGAGATACGTGAAACATGTCATGAACATTCGCCAAGGATTGCGATAACGCCGATCGATACGCCACTTCTCCAACACGCTCCAAAATCTCAAAAGGTCCAACGAATCGAGGACTAAGATTTTCTCGACTTCCGAAACGAATCACCCCTCTAGTCGGTGATATCTTTAAGAATACCAAATCACCAACGGAGAACTCTAGAGGTCTTCTCGATATATCTGCCCAACTCTTTTGTCGGTCTTGTGCTGCCTTCATATGATTCCGGATAGTGTTAACCTTCTCAACTGTTTGCACGATCAAATCCGGTCCCAACAATCTTCGTTCTCCAACATCGTCCCAACAAACAGGTGAACGACACTTGCGACCATATAAAGCTACGAATGGAGCTATCTGAATAGTCGCCTGGAAACTGTTGTTATAAGAGAACTCCACCAAATGTAAATGATCCTCCCATGAACCCTTGAAATCTAACATGCAAGCTCTCAACATGTCTTCAAGAATTTGGATCGTTCTCTCCGACTGGCCATCTGCTTAAGGATGATAGGCTGTGCTAAACTTCAATCGAGTCCCCAAACTTTCCTGTAAACTCCTCCAAAAGTGTGATAAGAAACGAGTGTCACGGTCGGACACGATGCTCACCGGTACTCCATGCAATCTTACAATCTCCTGCATGTACCGTTCTGCCAAAGTTTCTGTTGATTGACCAACTTGAAAAGGAATGAAATGAGCTGCCTTGGTTAATCGATCAACAATCACCCAAACTGCATTGTTGCCTTTTGGACTTCGCGGTAGCGCCGTCACGAAATCCATGGTTATATGTTCCCACTTCCATTGAGGGATCGGAAGTGGTTGCAATAAACCAGGAACCCTTTGATATTCAACCTTAACTTGCTGACACACCAAGCACTTTGCCACAAAACGGGCAATCTCCCATTTCATGCCTTCCCACCAGAAATGCTGTCGTATATCTCGGTACATCTTCATGCCTCCTGGATGTACGGAATATACTGAACAGTGCGCCTCCTTCATAAGTTCTTCGCGAATATCTCCCTTTGGCACACACAAACGGCTACCATAACGCAACGAACCATCTTCATGTATCAGCAAGTCCGTTCGAAGTCCAGCTTCAACCTGTTCTCGAAAATTTTGCAATCTAGGGTCCTGCGACTGCGCTGCTTTAATATTCTCGATCAACGACGACTGTACTTGCAGCTGCATCAACTGTCCCGAAGAATGCGGTAGCACAACCTCCAAATCAAATCTTCGAAAGTCTTCAATAAGTTCTTTCTGTGCAGTCAACACGTGAATTGCTGGCAACCGACTAAGCGCATCTGGCACAACATTAACTTTCCCCGGATGGTAATTAAGATCAAGATCGTAGTCAGCCATCAGCTCCAACCATCTACGTTGCTTCATATTAAGCTCCTTCTGCGTGAACACATAGTTTAGGCTTTTGTGATCGGTGAAAACCTCGACCCTTTCGCCCAATAAGTAGTGTCTCCAAATCTTCAAAGCGAAAATCACAGCTGCTAGCTCCAAGTTATGAGTTGGGTAATTGTTCTCATGGGTCTTCAACTGTCTCGATGCGTAAGCTAAAACCTTCCCATGCTGCATCAAAACACATCCCAATCCTTTCCCAGATGCGTCGCTGTGAATCACCAATCCTCCGGAACTGTCTGGCACGGTCAGAATAGGAGCGGTTATCAACCTTTGTTTCAACGCCTCAAAAGCTGACGCACACTTATCCGTCCACACAAATGGTACTTCTTTGCGCGTAAGCTTGGTCAAAGGCTCCGCCAGACGAGCAAAGTTCTCCACGAACCTTCTGTAATACCCGGCAAGTCCAAGAAAGCTTCTTATCTCCGCAACATTCTTCGGAATCGGCCAATCTCTAACTGCTGCAATCTTTTCAGGATCAACAGCGATTCCATCTCCTGACACGACATGCCCTAAAAACTTCACTTCTTCAAGCCAAAACTCGCGCTTGCTCATCTTTGCATATAATTTTTCTTGTCTCAACGTCTGCAGTACGATCTTCAAGTGTTCTGCATGCTCTTCAATACTCTTCGAGTAGACCAGAATATCATCAATGAACACCACTAGAAACTGGTCCAAGAATGGTGAAAAGATTCGGTTCATCAAGTCCATAAATATCGCCGGTGCATTCGTTACTCCAAAGGGCATCACTAAATACTCGTAATGTCCATACCGAGTTCGGAACGCCGTCTTGCAAATATCTTATGTTTTAACTCGGACCTGATGATATCCGGATCGCAAATCCAGCTTCGAGAATACCCTCGCGCTACTAAGCTGCTCAAATAATTCGCCAATGCGAGGGATCGGGTACTTGTTCTTAATAGTCACCCGGTTTAATTCTCGATAATCGATGCACATCCTCCTTATGCCATCTTTCTTCTTGACTAGAAGAACTGAAGCTCCCCAAGGTGAGTTACTACTGCGAATCCAACCCTTCTCAAGTAATTCAGCAACCTGCTTCTTGACTTCTTCCAACTCCACTGGTGCCATTGGATAGTACGCTTTAGAGACTGGCGCTACACCAGGAATAAGATCGATCGCAAACTCTACGTCTCGCTTCGGCGGTAAACCTGATATATCCTCGAACACGTCCATGAAATCTCGAACAACAGCTGGCGCTTCATCTTTATCAGCCTCCATCGACGAAAGAACATTAGTTGTCAGCCTAGCCCTAAACTCGACTGGCCCGACAGAACTGCTTCCTCCAGTAAAGATAAACTCTGGATGTCCGGGAATCTGGAAAATTACTTTCTTTGCCCTACAATCAATATGAGCGTGGAAAGTGCCAAGAAAATCCACTCCCAAGACGACCTCATAGCTGCCTGTATCAATCACCAAGAAATCTGCAAATAGCTCTCGTCCGCAAACAACAACTGCACAATCCTTACATTCTCTACTAGATATGATCTTCCCATTCCCAGTGTGTATGTCCCAGAAACTAGACAGGGTCGTGCAAGTAATCGAGTGTGTAGCAATAAACTTGGACGACATAAAACAATGGGATGCACCAGAATCGAATAACGCTAATGCGGGAAAACCATGAACAAGTAGAATACCTGAAACAACTTCTCCTAAAGCTTTAGCTTCCTCAGCCGTCAGGGTAAATGCTCGAGCTTGATTGGTCCCTGAGTCAGCTGCTTCTATCCCTGAAACGGTTTCTGCGGTGGCTTCTGAACATCATTTTTCACGCGAAGCTTCGATGGACAAGCGTTGATAGTATGATCCGCTGATCCACAAACCAAACAGAGTCCCCGCATCCTTCGACAATCTTTTTGCAAATGTCCAGGTAAATGGCAGTAGTTACAAATCACGCTCCTTCTTTGATCAACGACAACAGGCTTCTTCATAGGTGTTACGCCACGTCGGTTCACTGGAATATCTCTGCATCCATACGCTCGGTTCGGTGCAAATGCCGGCTTCCGCACTGTAACTGCTGGCTGCTGTGTACTCCCAGTCTTCATTGATAGGCTCTGCTGCTCTCGGGCTGCTGTAAATACTTGTGAGAAAGTGGTCAAACCCAGGGAGACAATCTGCCTCTAGATGTCCACATCCAAACTGTGCATGAACCTCCTTGCCCTATCGGCATCGTTGGCAACCAAAGGTCCAGCGAATCTACTGAGCCGCGTCCACTCAGCTGCATGTACATCCACAGGTGCGCCGTTCTGCTTCAAACTGATGAACTTTTCTTCCATTTCCTCCCGTGCAGTCCGTGGGAAGAACTTCTCCAAGAAACTCTTCGAAAAAACCGCCCAACTGATCGGCTTGGGCAAGCGGGTCTCTTCCACAAGCTACCATTCACGAGCATAATCCACCAACTGGATGCGTACCACATCCACCCTCTTATCCTCTGGGATCTGTGCCGCAACGAGTAAATTCTCCGTGTCAACCAGCCACTGCTCCACTGGCAACTCCTCCAGGCCAGTAAAAACAGACGGACCCAGTCTCCTAAAATCCGCCACGGTACCCACACGATCAACTGGTCTGGCCACAACATTATTCACGGACTGCTGAACGGTCCGCAAACCTTCCTAAAAAGCTTCAGCTTGCTGCTGGTTCAGTTCGGTCTGTCGTTTTTGGTTCTCCAACATCCTACGGATTACTCCAAGCATAGCGGCTTCGTCTACACGCCTTTGGTACGTTTTCAGATTCTTGTCTACCATGTTCCTGAAATCAAAGCACCAAAAGGATTAGGATGATAACATATTCAAAATATAGATCAAGGATATGAATCAAGGCTAGAACGCCAAGTTACTTAAATAGAGTACCGTATTGTAACCATGCCACGGTATCATAGCTACATCACATAACTCCACCCAAGTCGCCTAAGTTCTAGAGATAACCAAAGAAAACCAGGTTTCGAGTCGAGATACAAAAGAGGTTTGCATATCGTCAAAGTAGAATCAAGAGGAAGTTGAGATTCAAAAATGGTAAGACGGTAAGGTGGCAGGACATGTTTCCTAATCACGAGTATTCTGATTCGCGTATTGGGTCCAATATCCAACTACAAAAAGAATCAAACCCGATTAACCTATAACCTATGGCTCTGATACCAAAGAAACCATGTCACGCCCTGCTTACCAGAGTACGCTAAGATAGGCACGTGACATGGCCAACCATGCTCCCTGTGGATAGGAAATATCCTTTCACAGTTACATTACGGCTGTAGAGATATCAAGAACAATAATAAACTATCTACTATATGTCCATAAGCCAGAGAAAAAACGAGTCAAGAATAAAATAATACGGAAGCAAGAGATCCAATACAAGAATAAACTGGAATGTACGTCCCATAATGCGGGCTCACATCAGGAATGAAAATACCAAAAGTAAAATGAACTAACTACTAGCAAGTCCTCACTGCTCAGCCTGCTGAATGAAATACTCCTGCTCGGCCTACAGCAAAGGTAAAGAATCTGGGCCATGCAGAACCCAGACGTCAGTGCGTCATAATATCAAGCAATACTATAAACAGGGGTAGCAATACATGCAGGTATGAGTATAAATAGTAAAACAGGTATAACAGTGATATAAGTGAGGACAGTGAGGGTAATGTGTAGTGAGTAATCTAAACTGGTCTATTGGGATAACTACTCTTAAGTCTTTGAAATCAATTTGATGAATCATCAACGTAACTCAATAGTATCTCATGCATACCCGGGACCACGGTCAAGATTCTCGGGCTGAATCAGAGACATGCCGCTAGGCACTAAAACAGGAAATATGTACAGATGAATGATGTCAGCAGCATCATCCCAAGGCTCGCCTAGCCTCTAAAACTGATTAGTATAAGCAAGCGAACTGTCGAGTTACAAGTCAGGTTTCATCATTGATTTCCCCATACCCCCAAGTTATATGTTTAAGTCAGGTATTAATAATCTGAAGCTAATGCCAATACAGGATCAAGCAGGTACAGGTTTGTCTGGATAGACAACAGGAAATATCCGTAGGGACAACATGTCAAGGTTGTTGGCATTAGTAACAAGATCAGGTAACAGGTCAAGATATGGTACATCAGGTCAAGTTAAGTAGTGTAAATAAATCCAATCATATCGAGAAGTGCACGGTATCAAGTCGTATCAAGTAGTAGGTGTATCAAGTCATGTCAGGGGTGCACAGATGTCATGTGGGTGCTCGTAATCAAACCCTAATAAGTATGAGTACACAAAAACAAGTATGGGGTACCAATGCAACAATAAAATGGAATAGTGTGATGTGGTATGCAAATAGGTATAGATTAAAACATATGGATGCACAGTTATCGATTTGGGTTAAGCTTATAGTTCCAACATTAATTAAAATACACTTTATCAACTATGGAATGTTAAAATTATAATATTATATATATTCAAGTGATCTATGGATGCAATTGTATATATAATAGGATAAATGGATGCAAACAGTGCCCAAAAGGTTATAAACTATTAAAATGATATTATGGGCTATGCAACCAAGCACTATTTTATATAAATATGGACGTAGGTACAATGGATTGTAATCTAATATGCAACATGATATGTTTCAAGTTCTAGATCTAAAATGATATAAATGGAACATCGAAATGTTAAAATGTAACATGTGGCATTAGATTTAATCTACAGGTTTAATATACATTTAAATAAGTATAAAATAATATAAATAGCATGTAACAAGTTTTACTTGCCTAGACCGATTAAGAAACGGGTATACGGAACGTCACACGTCGACGGGAAAAGTCGTGACGCGCCCACGGTGCACGGAACGGATCCAAACCACGTACGAGGTGATCACACGGGTCAGATACGCTCACTGGATCGTCGGGATCGTCGACGGCACGACCGGATTCCGGCGATCTAAAACGGCAGTGAATATTTATAAAGAAAAGAAAATTATATAAAGGAAGAAGAAGGAAAGAATGGAAGGAGGAAGAAGAAGATTGAGAAAAGGAAGCTCACTGTAGTCTGTGGAGAGGGTCGTGAGGGTGTCGACGACGTCGACGGAGCTCCGGCGAAATGATCTGCAGAGAACAGCGGCCATCAAAAGGAAAACAGAAGAATGAAAAGAAAAGAATAGAAGAAGAAAAGAAAAAAGAAGGAAGAAGGGGTGCATGGCTCACTCGGGGGGTGCACGAAGTCAGGGAAACGAGAACGAGATCACCGGCGGCGATCAACTCCAGCGGTGCGAGGCATGTAGGGGTGCTCGGGTTGTTCTCGGGTGCGTGTGCAGGGCTCGGGAAGGAGAAGAGATGGAGGCGGAGGCGATGAGGGTGAGGAGGCGACAAGATCGGAAATGGTGTCGTCTGTGTTTTGTATGACGGCAAGGTGGAGGCGGCGGCTAGGGTTTTGTGGTCGTGGGCTCGTTTAAAAGAAAGGAAGAGGAAGAAATAATATATAGGGAGAGAGAGAAAAATAGCGAGAGGGGAGAGAGAGATTCTGAGATAGAGAGGAGCTCGAGAGGTGAGAGAAAGAGAGAGTTGAATAGGAAGGAGAAAGAAATTTGTTTTTATTTGGGGAGAGAGAAAGAGAGATATAGCGAGAGGAGAGAGAGATAAGGAAAAGAGAGAAAGAAAAAGAAAGGGAGAGAGAGAAAGCGTGGGGCCGGGCCAAAGAGAAGGAGGCTGGGAATTGGCTAAAAAAATTTAAAAAGATTTTATATTTAAAAACTAAAAGGATTCGTTTGTTAACGAGATTTTTAAAGGTAAAAAAATTAAAATAAAATATTAATTAAATTTGAATTTAGGCGGGATACAGAAATATTCCAAAATGCGCCCGGGTCGGGTAATTTTAGATTTAAAATACGAAAATTATATGCAACTTCCAAAATTTAAAATGAAAGATTAGGTAACGAAAATGCATACCCCCAAAAACGGATGCACGTACGTGCGCGTAGTCATCCAAACATGTCTGTTTCACTGAACGGGACGAGAACAAGATGCGCGGACGCTACCACGGGGTTAAGAGTAACATGCAGCTATGAAATGCAATTTTAATTTATTTTATATGACCTAAAATGTTATATGGTAAAATGTGCGATGTCAGATGAAAAGTCAATATGCAGTATACATGAGATGCACGTGTCTATTTAACAAGTCAGGGTAGTATATAAATATGAATTAACAAGTTCAAGCAAGTGGGTCGGGTCGAATGCAATGTAAAATGTAAACTACCATTCGCACCCGAACATGATAAATCAATAAAATACCACAGATATATAAATACGGATACTGAATTGGTATAAATGAACTAGGTTGTTACAGTCGTATACCTTGCTTTGTGATTGTGTTACGCCGGATGGCATTGAGATTGCTCCCAAGTGGGTATATATATATATATATGTATGTATGTATCGGTTTGGATCAATTTTTATAAAGGAGATGCTGCCGAAATTTTTACAATAACTCAATCTTAAAAAGGTTTTGATATAACTCTTTTGCACCTTAAATTAACACTTTAAACAAAGATTTTTACCACTCTATTTTAAATTACGGTTTAGATTCTGGGTTTCCGGCTTACTTGAATTACGTTACGCCTTTAGGCATTGCGTGATTTAAGTGCTATTCACGTTCCGCATTTGGGTCGTGACAAAGTTGGTATCAGAGCGCTAGGTTTTACTTTTCTGTGTGTAGAATAACCCTTGGTATGATAGAGTAAGTAACATAAGCAGAGTGACGTAACGTGTGTATATTCCGTGGCATACTCACGATACGATACTCTGCCTAAGTTACCTTAGGACTTAAGATTTATGATTCCTTTTCCTTGATTCCACGCATCTTTTGTTCCGATTGCTATGTTATTACCGAATCATGTTTCTTGTTCCAGCCACTATGTCTGTAACGTCTTCAAAATAATAAAATATGATTTTTGGGAAATTTTATAATTTAATATTATTTTAATGAATATTTTAATATTCTGGTATAATTAAATACAGATAAATGGGGAAAAATTATGGAAAATTCTAAAATAAGGTATTTTAAGGAATTGCCTCGTTTTCTGTGCATGCCCCCATTTCCTCTAGTTTTGACCCTGAGTATGTCTAGTTTTGACTGATTCCATCTAGGGTGAAATCTGGGTTGATTTTCCTATGTTGGTGTATAATTTGGGACTTGTTTTAGCATGGATTTTGGTATTTGGTGATTCATTCCTGTCGGGTGGCGTTTGGACGTCAACGACAAGTGGATTTTGATTGTGTTTACATGCGAGTCGATAGGTTTTTACCTATGCGGGTAGCGTGTGCTATTTTGGTTTCCGATGTGATTTTCATGTGCTTTAGCATTGTGATATACTTGTAGGTACCCCGCGTGATGTTGAGGAAAAGGAGGTGAAGATAGCAACATCGGCTTTGGCACACGAGAAGCAATGTGAGTAGATTTATATCTACGGGGAAAAGTCGGGTGGATGGCGTATAGCACCCCCGCAGTCCGTGGTGATGTATACGAATACGTATACACACGAATATTTATTATGTGTTGTTTAGGGTTATTGATGGTAATAATGATATTTTGATGATAAGAATATATTGGTTTAGTATAGTGCGAACCCTAGAGTAGTGGTTGCACTCACACATACATTTACACACATACTTGCATTCATTCTTTCATTTATTAGAGTGCATATGATGGTGCGTATATCTACACATGGGTATGGGACTATGTGTTTATATACGGGATTTGAGGATGATACGTGGTTTGAGATGATACTTGATGTGAGGCCGTGAGATCGGCGATGTGACATAGCTTGTCTTCGAGGTGCGATATGATAGTTTTAGCGGGCCTTTGGACATGTGCTTTACCCGCATTCATATTTTTATAGATGGTATCGATTTGTACTAGACTTAGAGTAGTACCCCAGATTATGCGATCTGATGATAGTGATACCTGATATGTGATGAGGTACTGTGATATTGACCCCTACCCAGCTATTGGGATGCCGTACGACGATCTACCGTACGAGCCGATATTGATGATAGATCCGCACTCATGACTCGAGGATATCTTACGATATGTTATTGAGGCGGGATCACCGACTATCATATCTATATATATTGACTCAGATTAGGTGGTTTCTTACCCCTCCTGTCTAGATTACTTAGTAGACATTAGACTGGACCGAGTCATACCTATTTCAAATTAACGAATCGGGGATATTTTAAAGATAGGCAGAAGGGTCATACGGATATTTTCAAATGATGTATCTTTTCTTAAAACACCGTAGCCCTTGTTTTTCCAAAAGCCCTGATTCGTCTTATTTCAAATGGCACCCCTGCATGACTTGTACAGATTGGTGTAGATTCTTTACTTTTGCGATGATTATTCGATTCCGCATATTCATGCTATTTGCATTGCATCGCTTGTACTGTGGTTATATTTCAGTCATGCTGCTAGGACACCAGCACCATTATCGATGATGCATATGTTCCACGTACACTTGTTGCCGGCTCACACACTCATCATCGATAATTGCCATGTCACTACACTGTAGTACTATCGCATTCAGTATATGATCCTTGCATGACATGATGATATGCATACCTTCCTTTACATGTCGCATACTTCATGCTTTTGATTATACGCATTGAGATATGTTGTTTCTATGATATTTCTGGATTTGGGAACCGAGAGTGTTTCAAAAGAGAATATGTCATTGCTTTAAAAACCCGGTTACCCTTGATATGATATTTCAGTGCGTCCACCATGTGTTTTCTCGGTGCTGAGAGCGACATGTGAAACCCGAATCGAGGAGTGGATGAGCCGATTGCGGGTACATGGTGGACCCGGTATGGTTCCCCTCAGCAAGATGATCGATGAGCTTTGCCGATTGAGCCTGGAGGCGGGCGAGTACCTACCGGTGATTGGTTGGACCTGGCGGTTATCCGGAGGATACTGACCAGAGTCGATGGATAGATTTGGGCGTCCTGCCGGGGCCGAGGGCCGATACCGCAGACAGAGCCCGCGGGCCGATCCGGACTGACGGAGCCCGATATATGAGGATTTACGTGCCGATGCTGGGCACAGTTTTCATGATGTTTTCGAGTGCCGATGCTGGGCACTCCGGTTCCATGATTTTGACGTGTCGCGAGGGACACGGGTGGGTTATATCCTCATATTTCCATGCACAGGTTTCATGATATTTACTTGCATGATGGTTATTGTCATTGGGTGACGAGTGGACGGGATCCACGTATGTGCAGATTTGATTACATTGATCATACCTCATATTCATGACATGCTATTACCTGAGGCACTAGCACGAGCACTTGGCATTACACTCATGTAGAGATTACATTGCCAGTTTAGCATGCTTCAGCTTTATTCATATTGAGGTTTATTTATATCTGATCGTATTGACCTAGGATGGGTCATGCATTCAATCTCTGCTTGTAGATATTTTCTATTCACGAGTTGGCAACTCACCCCCGTTGTGCCCCAGTCCTTGCAGGTTTTTGCCGTACAGATTCCATAGCGGCATTTCTGGCACACTGCTTCCTTATGGGTGACTTGCTTGGATAGGTGGGTTCTTTTGTATCAGAACCGCCATTGTTCATGTATCATTTATTGTATCTAGAATTTCCATCAACCAAAACTTGTATATTGTTTCAGACTTAGAAAACAGTGTTGTTTTATTTCGACCTTAGAGTCGCGCTAGTAGTATTACGGTTTTCTGGCTGTTTGAGTTTCTTTTTTTTTGGGTTTTGATCCTCGCCCTTTGGCGTTGTATATTATTATTGCTTGCGTGGTTGTGACCGTCGATGGACGAAGAGCTAGCTCCCGCTTGGGGATGCCTTTTATCATTTCATATATATTATTCTTGTTGTACCCCGTTCGGGGCCAGTTTTTACAAAGGAAACTCTGCCGAAATTTTCAGGAAAGGTTACACATTTTAAAAAATGCATATTCGGCTTAGTTATTTAAAAACTTTGATTTCCAAACATGATTTCCTTACTTTTCAAAAACAGTTTTCCTTATTTACTCTTAAAATGGTTTTAGATTGCTGGCTTTTGGCTTACTTGGATCAGATGGGGTCCTATAGACTTCATATGGTTCAAGGGCCAGTCACGTGCTCTTTCGGGTCGTGACAAAGTTGGTATCAGAGCGCTAGGTTGACCTTGGTTCGAGTCTAAGTTTGACTATGTGGAGCCTAGGGCGTTATCTATATAAGGAACTTAGGCTTGACCTTACGGAACTTAGACTTGGTCGAGGGGGTATTAGACCCGAACTTTCGTCGTGTAGGATGACCCTTGGTTGATGGAATAGGTGACTAAAGTAGAGTGACGTACCGTGGGTATGTTCCGCGGCATACTTACGACACGCCACTCCGCTTAAGAAACCTTAGGTTGTACATTTCCTTGCATTGTGTCATATTCCTTCCTATGATCTATCTTCATCGATACTGGTTATGGTTTTGCTGCCGCGATTGCACGGGAAGAGTGAGCTACGGCTCGAGTTGTCAGCATGAGCTCGTCGGGGACGAGGGCTGACCGGGGCGTGATTCCAGAGACATACGGTTGCATTGAGGCTTCGTATTTTGTGTTTCCGCACTATGGGCGTTTGACAGATCGCTGCTGTGAGATTTCTAGGATGTACCGGACGGTACCAGAGGATTGAGCCACTGATAGAGGCCAGCCAGGATGTGATGACCGTTGATGTATCGCTTATTCATGATGGTTGAGGCGCTGCTTAGCGTACCGACGAATGAGCCAGTTGTTGCTGCGAGTGATGAGATATCGCCCAGATGGTTGGAGCTACTGCAGCATGAGCATATTCTTATAGATGTGATAGTGAGTCGCTAGTCACCGAGGATTAATGACTAGGACATGTGGTTCGTTCGCTTACCCCGATGCGAGGTCATCAGATAGATTGATTCCAGCTAGAGGCGACTTCACGCAGATTCGTTGAGAGTCGATTGAGACGATCGAAGGTCAGGAACCCATTTTCCAAGTTTAAAGTATACGGAAAGACATGCAGGTGATTCTATGGACCCTCTAGAAGAATGAAACCCTAACTCGACTTAATGACCGTGTGAAAGCCTTTGAACCTTAGGGTTTGCGGCAGTTCCTCGGCGCCATTAGTGAGGCTTGGGTTTGCCCTTCTACGGCTGGACCACCGACGCTGTGGCATGTACTCGATACTATTAAACTGTACCCGAGATGTTGAGCTCTTGGGGGATTGTGAGGTTCTGACGAGTCGATCGGATGATTCGACATCATTCGGATATCATGTGATGGGACACTGCTTGGGAGACTCCAGATACGAGCATAGCCGTCGGAGCGCAGTCTGTGTAGCCATGATGAGATGAGTCCGAACCAGTCGATATTGGAGCAAGGTGGAGTAAAGAGTTCGCACGAGATTTCGACGAGATGACGTTCCACTCCGCTGACATCAGAGATGTGACATGCACGTTGAGGACGTGTTCGGCTAGATATCTTCTACTGAGTGATGAAGATACTGAGTTCGTGATTTCGAGTCCGTGTTAGAGACTTCGGGTGGACCGTAGCCGAGGACATTGCAGTGTGCAGATAAAGACGCGACGTCGAATGGTCGATGATACAGACAAGCGGGACGAGAAGTTCGTGCGAGAGGCAGGAGAGCTGTCACTACACCCCGTTAAGATTAAAGGCCGGACATGCATACAGAGGCGCAGAGATGCGACCTGCTTCCGAGGAGATGTTGTACTAAGGACGCAGAGGTCCAGAGAGCGAGAAAAGATTTCGCCAGAGTACCAGCCTCCTTACAGTTTGGATTAGGCAAGATCAGAAGAGACCTTGAGTAGGATTCCTTCCAGTACACTGCTGCAATAAGAGTTGCACCCAGGATCGGATGTGTGATATGTATTCAGAGGACCCGAGGTCGGCGCCAGAGATGTGCTGCTTTACGAGCGGTCGTGAGGATTGACCGAGAGATGACCAGGGAAGTGCAAGAACGGAATCGTTCCTGTCAGCACACCTGACCGGGCCGATGAGCCGATGGATTGCGAGTTGGTAATCTACAGGAAAGATCAGGAGCCAGAGGCAGAGGACGCCAGCCACGAGCAAGAGGCAAGTAGATATCTTGCGCCGCTAGCATCGGATGTACCGGTACCTTCTCGACCCTGAAGGAGGGTATACCGACGACGGTAATTATGATTTGTGATTTTGTGATTTGATTATCACGTATCCGTTGCTTTGGATTTCGGTATTTTGGGCGATCTATTCGCATGATTTAGTCTTGATGACTGAGTTTCATGATATTTGATTTTGTGCACCATGGTTGCACCTACTGGGTATTTATACCTTGTACATAGTTATTACTCTTGAGCTGTTGATTGCGATTTCATGCCTATTTTATGCTGGTGATTTGATTTACGCTTCCAGCAGAGTTTCATGTAATTTTAGTGTTTTGATTTTGCACTCGGTATAGCTTATATGTGCTTGTAGTGCATCGATATATGTTTTGTGCCCGCAGCTGCACACGTTTATGATTTTCTTCATATCTGGATACACTTGGTGTTGCTGCTTACGTATTTGAGTTATTGCTTGGTATTTGTGCATGGGATGCACCAGTTCTATACTTCGTGCATTTGTCGCACCAGTTTTATGTTTCTTGCGTTTATCGCATCAGATTTATATTTCGTGCCTTTGTTGCACCGGATTTATATTTTGTGCATTACGATTGCACCTGACTTCGATTTGATGCCTTTCGGTATGTCGATTTTGATTGTGATATTGATGTGGATTCTTGCACTCCGTGCTTTTGACTGGACTTACGCATATTCGACGTTGCTATTGGATTTTGTGATTCCGTGCATATTGAGTGCGCAGGGTCTAGATTTTCATTCGTGCATGATGGATGCACCGATTTGGATTTTCGCGCATGTTGGGCACATGTTTTGAGATACGATTTTGGGGCACACCAGATGCACTAAATCGAGATTCTTCGTGCATGTCAGATGCACCTATTTTGGCTGTCAGGCACACATGTTGCCTATGACAGATGCTTCGTGCACACCCGTTGCACCTAGATGTTGTTTTGTGCACATGTTTAGCGCATATATGGATTTTGATTTCCGTGCGCGTCAGACGCACAGGGTGGTGTTATGTGCATTTTTGGAATTTATTCCTTTTGGAGCAGTACATTTTTATGATGTGGGATATTTGCTTTCATACTGAGCAGGACTAGTCAGTGGACAGTGCCTGGATATATTTTGCATGCATCGATAGTTATCGAAGGGATTTCCGAAGAGCGAGCTATAGTCTCAGTATATACCTACGTGTCCGATATGACACAAAACGTTTTAAAAACAAGGAAACCCTTCTGATTATTTTCAAAATGGTGGAACGTGCTTATTAAACAAAGGATATATATACACATATATAGTTATTTTCTTATGAGAAACGTCCGCCACTGTGCAGTGTTACGCGCATCGCACAGCGACTTAAAAAGATTTGGCATACAGCTGCATCAGCTAATTACATGTATAGATTGGGTGTTTACATGTATAGTCTTGGTCCATATCATATTGATTTTGTATTGGATTTGACATTGTGTCGTTACCATGACTCCGATGATTGCGGATGCTTGATGGAGTGTTGCTTTTGAGTTATCTGCTCAGTACTCACGCGCATGCATTGCGCTATGATGTTTTATGTATAGATGATTTCGGAGCCCCGATGACTTGGAATTTGTAATGAAATATTTTAGTATTTGGGGGTTTAAATTTAAATTCGGGGACCGAATTTCTTTAAGGGGGGTAGATTGTAACGTCTTCAAAATAATAAAATATGATTTTTGGGAAATTTTATAATTTAATATTATTTTAATGAATATTTTAATATTCTGGTATAATTAAATACAGATAAATGGGGAAAAATTATGGAAAATTCTAAAATAAGGTATTTTAAGGAATTGCCTCGTTTTCTGTGCATGCCCCCATTTCCTCTAGTTTTGACCCTGAGTATGTCTAGTTTTGACTGATTCCATCTAGGGTGAAATCTGGGTTGATTTTCCTATGTTGGTGTATAATTTGGGACTTGTTTTAGCATGGATTTTGGTATTTGGTGATTCATTCCTGTCGGGTGGCGTTTGGACGTCAACGACAAGTGGATTTTGATTGTGTTTACATGCGAGTCGATAGGTTTTTACCTATGCGGGTAGCGTGTGCTATTTTGGTTTCCGATGTGATTTTCATGTGCTTTAGCATTGTGATATACTTGTAGGTACCCCGCGTGATGTTGAGGCAAAGGAGGTGAAGATAGCGACATCGGCTTTGGCACACGAGAAGCAATGTGAGTAGATTTATATCTACGGGGAGAAGTCGGGTGGATGGCGTATAGCACCCCCGCAGTCCGTGGTGATGTATACGAATACGTATACACACGAATATTTATTATGTGTTGTTTAGGGTTATTGATGGTAATAATGATATTTTGATGATAAGAATATATTGGTTTAGTATAGTGCGAACCCTAGAGTAGTGGTTGCACTCACACATACATTTACACACATACTTGCATTCATTCTTTCATTTATTAGAGTGCATATGATGGTGCGTATATCTACACATGGGTATGGGACTATGTGTTTATATACGGGATTTGAGGATGATACGTGGTTTGAGATGATACTTGATGTGAGGCCGTGAGATCGGCGATGTGACATAGCTTGTCTTCGAGGTGCGATATGATAGTTTTAGCGGGCCTTTGGACATGTGCTTTACCCGCATTCATATTTTTATAGATGGTATCGATTTGTACTAGACTTAGAGTAGTACCCCAGATTATGCGATCTGATGATAGTGATACCTGATATGTGATGAGGTACTGTGATATTGACCCCTACCCAGCTATTGGGATGCCGTACGACGATCTACCGTACGAGCCGATATTGATGATAGATCCGCACTCATGACTCGAGGATATCTTACGATATGTTATTGAGGCGGGATCACCGACTATCATATCTATATATATTGACTCAGATTAGGTGGTTTCTTAACCCTCCTGTCTAGATTACTTAGTAGACATTAGACTGGACCGAGTCATACCTATTTTAAATTAACGAATCGGGGATATTTTAAAGATAGGCAGAAGGGTCATATGGATATTTTCAAATGATGTATCTTTTCTTAAAACACCGTAGCCCTTGTTTTTCCAAAAGCCCTGATTCGTCTTATTTCAAATGGCACCCCTGCATGACTTGTACAGATTGGTGTAGATTCTTTACTTTTGCGATGATTATTCGATTCCGCATATTCATGCTATTTGCATTGCATCGCTTGTACTGTGGTTATATTTCAGTCATGCTGCTAGGACACCAGCACCATTATCGATGATGCATATGTTCCACGTACACTTGTTGCCGGCTCACACACTCATCATCGATAATTGCCATGTCACTACACTGTAGTACTATCGCATTCAGTATATGATCCTTGCATGACATGATGATATGCATACCTTCCTTTACATGTCGCATACTTCATGCTTTTGATTATACGCATTGAGATATGTTGTTTCTATGATATTTCTGGATTCGGGAACCGAGAGTGTTTCAAAAGAGAATATGTCATTGCTTTAAAAACCCGGTTACCCTTGATATGATATTTCAGTGCGTCCACCATGTGTTTTCTCGGTGCTGAGAGCGACATGTGAAACCCGAATCGAGGAGTGGATGAGCCGATTGCGGGTACATGGTGGACCCGGTATGGTTCCCCTCGGCAAGATGATCGATGAGCTTTGCCGATTGAGCCTGGAGGCGGGCGAGTACCTACCGGTGATTGGTTGGACCTGGCGGTTATCCGGAGGATACTGACCAGAGTCGATGGATAGATTTGGGCGTCCTGCCGGGGCCGAGGGCCGATACCGCAGACAGAGCCCGCGGGCCGATCCGGACTGACGGAGCCCGATATATGAGGATTTACGTGCCGATGCTGGGCACAGTTTTCATGATGTTTTCGAGTGCCGATGCTGGGCACTCCGGTTCCATGATTTTGACGTGTCGCGAGGGACACGGGTGGGTTATATCCTCATATTTCCATGCACAGGTTTCATGATATTTACTTGCATGATGGTTATTGTCATTGGGTGACGAGTGGACGGGATCCACGTGTGTGCAGATTTGATTACATTGATCATACCTCATATTCATGACATGCTATTACCTGAGGCACTAGCACGAGCACTTGGCATTACACTCATGTAGAGATTACATTGCTAGTTTAGCATGCTTCAGCTTTATTCATATTGAGGTTTATTTATATCTGATCGTATTGACCTAGGATGGATCATGCATTCGATCTCTGCTTGTAGATATTTTCTATTCACGAGTTGGCAACTCACCCCCGTTGTGCCCCAGTCCTTGCAGGTTTTTGCCGTACAGATTCCATAGCGGCATTTCTGGCACACTGCTTCCTTATGGGTGACTTGCTTGGATAGGTGGGTTCTTTTGTATCAGAACCGCCATTGTTCATGTATCATTTATTGTATCTAGAATTTCCATCAACTAAAACTTGTATATTGTTTCAGACTTAGAAAACAGTGTTGTTTTATTTCGACCTTAGAGTCGCGCTAGTAGTATTACGGTTTTCTGGCTGTTTGAGTTTCTTTTTTTTTGGGTTTTGATCCTCGCCCTTTGGCGTTGTATATTATTATTGCTTGCGTGGTTGTGACCGTCGATGGACGAAAAGCTAGCTCCCGCTTGGGGATGCCTTTTATCATTTCATATATATTATTCTTGTTGTACCCCGTTCGGGGCCAGTTTTTACAAAGGAAACTCTGCCGAAATTTTCAGGAAAGGTTACACATTTTAAAAAATGCATATTCGGCTTAGTTATTTAAAAACTTTGATTTCCAAACATGATTTCCTTACTTTTCAAAAACAGTTTTCCTTATTTACTCTTAAAATGGTTTTAGATTGCTGGGCTTTTGGCTTACTTGGATCAGATGGGGTCCTATAGACTTCATATGGTTCAAGGGCCAGTCACGTGCTCTTTCGGGTCGTGACAATATCGCCGAAGACTACTAGGGCCCAGAGGGCTGCCGCCAGAGACGAGGTTAGGGCGGGCTCGTCTGAGACGAGGACCGACTAGGGTGGTACGCTTACCCCTCAGGAGTGGGTTGATCCTCCTTCTCCAGGCCGGATTGCTAGGCTGGAACCTAGTATCCATGATTTGTGCCAGATGGTTGGATCTTTGGTCGAGGCCAACCGAGCACAGAGATCTGATAATGTTCTGCCTACTACGGGGACTATGATAGTACTTACTGCTCAGACAATTGTACCTGCCTCTACCGAGACTATCGCAGTATCACTACCGGAGTTTATGAGGTTAAAGCTTCCAGTTTTCACTGGCACAGATGCAGCAGAGGATTCACAGTCGTTCCTTAACAGGATGGCCAGGATTTGTTGTTCCCTGAGGTGTTCTGATGCGAGATCGGTTGAGCTTGCTAGTTTCCGTCTGAATGGCCTTGGCCGGACTTGGTGTGAGTCCATTGAGAGAGGCTGAGCTGCTGGTCTTCCTCCTATGACATGGGATGAGTTTTTGACAGTCTTTCTTGCTTGTTTCCTTTCGCAGAGCGTCAGGGATGCTCGAGCCCGCAGTTTTGAGTCTTTGCGCAAGACTCCTGGTATGACCGTGGCCGAGTACGATATCCAGTTCACCCAGCTATCTAGATATGCTCTTTATTTGGTGGACACCGAGGAGAAGCGCATCAAGATATTTTTGCGAGGTCTTGACACCCAGTTGTTATTTTCTATTGGCGCCTAGCAATTTGATACCAATGCAGCGGTGAAGGATACATCCCTGCTAGTGGAGGAGCGTATTACCGAGACTGCGATAGTTCCAGGACCGAAGCGGGTTCGCACTAGTATATTAGTTTCCAGGAAGATTGGTAGAGGTATGGCAGACAGAGGCCACAACGAATTCTTTCTAGGCCGTGGTGGCGGCAGAGGCTTGATACAGGATCAGTTGTTTAGCTCTTACTTACAGGGTTAGCAGCCATCACCAGGATGATTTTGGTGTGGGAGTCCGCATCACTGCATCAAGTATTGTACTGTGAGACGCCAGGGTAGGGCAAAAGTTCTACAGGTCACCATACCCCCTTCTCCTCCTCCTCCGAGAGCATTGCCTCCTACGCCCATCGTTACTCCATGCCAGACCGATGCTCATAGGGGCTGTGGTCGTGGCGGTCCTGTTCAGAAGGGACGAGGCGGTAGAGGTAGAGGACAGTAAGATCTTGGTAGAGGACAGGCCCGAGTTTTTGCTTTGACTCCTCAGGATGCAAAGGTATCGAATGCCGTTATGACAGGTACTCTTTCCATGTGTTCTTTTGACGAGTGCATATTGTTCAACCCTGGTTCCACGCACTCTTATGTATCCACACACTTCATACCGAGGTTGGGCCGAGATTTGTCCTTATTAGATCAGCTACTAGTTGTGATTACTCCTGTAGGAGAGTCCTTTATCGCTCGACACGTGTTTCAGTCGTGTTCCGTTCGTATTGAGGATAGAGATTCTTCTGTTGATTTGATCTTTCTTGAAATGTTAGACTTCGACGTGTTAGTTGTATGTATGCCCTAGAGGCCAGTATTGTACAGATGATGTATATTATATTGGATGCTTGGACATATATAGAGATGACTTTCTTGCTCGACAAGATAGTATGCTATCTGGTTGCTCTTTATCTTAACATGTACACTAGTCTCTTTATACTGTCTTACAGTTACATGTTGGTAAAGCCCTTAGGATGTGTACTTGACTACCTGGACTATGATGCAGATCATACTAGTGGGGACATGGTAGTCCATAAGTACATCCTTCAAGGTCCCTAGTCGTGGGTGTATCGAGACGGGGCATCGATATACCAGTGTAGACTAGCGTATACGCTTCTCGACCCATGTGATGGGCGATGGATGATCCCATATCCATTGGTGTTTGACATCAGAGATGGTATACGGGTGCTCAGTGGAGACTGGGTACACTGGACGGACTCGCCGAGAACTCCCAGATGGTATTATACCTCACGTCAGATGGCAGTTCTCAGGTGACACTTGTACAGGTTAGTCTGTAGACCCGAGATCGTCATAGAGTCTTGTGTGATTCCCACTGTGCTTTGATCTCCACCTTACCACGTCCATGAGGGCGTGCAAAACGGTGGTCTTTCGGTACAGTCCCGAGTCACATGGAGGCAATGAGCGATAGGAGGGGTTTCGTCTCTCCCGGTATTGGGGGTTGATGTTGCGCTGTGCTCGATTGGCCGTAACAGGGAAGTCCCTGGCCAGGGCTGATCAGAGATTTGCTGGTAAGTGTTACCAGTAGTTTCTCGACCCGTTATGAGCCTCACATCGGCACGACTTATCGGTTATTGGGGTCTGACGTTTACCACCCCTAGACTTGATATGCGACGTATCAGACGAACAGACCGGACTGTACGGTAAGTGTTACTGGTTGGATTCACAGGAGTGTGAGCGGGCTAGCTCGTCGATCTTCTGATCGCTCAATACCCGGATGGCCGTTACGTTTAGCAGACCGCTTGCGGCTTGTGGGTGCTTGATATGATCATCATCTGCTACCGGCGTATTGACGAGTCTTTAGAGTCCTACACAGAGGTTTCCTGGCTCAAGCGAAACGAAATAGGAGCGCATATGAGATATGTGCAGGAGCGAGAATAATGCGTGTATGTGATACCGCATTTCATTCTCGCGATAAATGTTTCGATTGGTTATATTCGATATGACCTAGTTATCGAATCATTGATTCGATAAATCGATACATTGAATACTAGTCGGTTATGTGCGACATGACCGGATCATTGAATCAAATGTTGATTTAATGATTTAATGTATAATTATATATTTGATATATTACTTTGCATTAACTAGTATTGGATCACTTTATATGGATTTTCTCACTTGATGTGCAAGTTGTATATGTGATATACTTTTGTGCACATATTTGTATCATGTTTGATGATACTTGATCATTTGGTTAAGTGTGAAGAATTAAACCATGGTTAAAGGATAATTAGGGTTTTGCCTTATCATTTATTTATTCATTTCTTTATTTATTTCATTGGATAAATGAAAATAAAATGGTTTTTTTTTTGTCATGAAGCTTCATGAAGCTTTTGTTGGAAATAGTGCCCTCAGAGTCAATTATTGGATCACAGGCACGTGATTGCGATGATTGAGGGAGGACCTATCCCGGTAGAACAGTCTTACTCGAGATGATAGTATGCTATCTGGTTTATCTTTATCATCGTGTACTGCTTTAGGTGACCTGACATGTCGCTATTACACGTTGATAGAGCCCCTAGGATTCTTGCTTGACTACCAGCAGTATGATGGCGATCATATACGTGGGAGCTGGTGGTCTATAAGCACATCCTTAAAAGGTCCCTAGTCGTAGGAGTTTCGAGACAGGGCATCGATACTCCATTAGTAGACTAGTGTATACAGTCGAGACCCCGACGAGGGGCGGTGGCCGGTCTCACAAGCCACTGGTGTCAGTTGGTTCACCTAAGATGTATACAGGTGCTCATTGGGTTATGAGTACACCGGACAGGACTCGCTGGGAACCTGCTAGTTGGGCTTATACCTGACGTCAGATAGCAGTTCCCTGGTGACATGTGTACAGGTTAGTTCATCGACCTGAGGATCGTCATTTGTCTCGTGTGAGTTCCCACTGTGCTTTGATTACTACCCTACCACGGCTCAAAGGAGTCGTGCAAACAGGTTTTAGTTGGGTACAGTCCCGAGCCACATGGAGGCAGTGAGCGGATCTTCAGGGGTTCGTCTCTCCCGGTATTGGGGGTGAGGTCGCGCTGTGTCTAGGAGAGCCATTACGCAAAGCCCTCGGCCGAGGCAGGAGATTTACTGGTAGGTATTCCAGTAGTATCTCAGGGCGTTCTGGGCTACACTCCGACACGACTTGTACCGCTTTTGGGGGTCTGACTTTTACCAACCCCCTAGGCCCGACATGCGATGCTCATAGACGAACGGACCGGACTGTACGGATATTGTCACTGACAGGCTCAGTA
Organism: Agapanthus africanus; assembly: GCA_030015575.1. Lineage (NCBI taxonomy): Eukaryota > Viridiplantae > Streptophyta > Magnoliopsida > Asparagales > Amaryllidaceae > Agapanthus > Agapanthus africanus. The sequence continues at coordinate 456,534,602 of CM057349.1, forward strand.
GGGTGTCAGGATGAGTTCGCTCATCGACGTCCCTTTTGGTCAATAGCTGGTGGCCCGTTACGTATTGGCTTATACCTCTGACGTGCTAGTGGTTAAATCCACAGCCATAGTATTGACGAGTCTTTAGAGTCCACCACACTTTCAGTTACTCAAGCTTTCGGGCGAAACGCTGTAGAGGCCGTATGGAGATATGGCAGGGTCCGATCAGATACGTGCGGTATTACATGGATCAGGATCGGATGGTTTGTACTAGTAGCCGTATGGATATATGGCGGGGTTCGATCAGATACGTGCGGTATTGCACGGATCAGGATCGAACGGATATTACTAGCCGGCTTTGGTTTAAGCCGGATCCTAGTTTAGTACAGTGTAGATTTTGTCTCATTGCATTTGTATCCGGACGGAATACAGATGCGGGTGTGTATGCACAGTATTGGGGTTTTCCTGTAATTTATTACGGGACCAGTTTTCTGGAGTTGCCAGTTTGCATTCCGTTCCGGCCGGTTTTCCTTTGTTCTTTCCCGGCCGGACTTTTCCGATGGAGGGGGTAATTTGCAGTTTTGCAAATTACATTTGTGGAGGGGTTTTCTTGCATAATGAATGATTATGATAGCTTCATATCTTTCATCCATGCTTTTGCTTTAATGAGATTTGATTGAATGAGGATGGGTTTAATAGTAACAAGCATGGTTCATGTTTGTTTGTGGTCACCTCTTGACTTCTCCTACACTCACCTCCCTTCTTGCTTCATATTGTTTTTTCCTCCACCATTATTCTCACTTGATATGATAAGTTTTTCATGAGAGGAAAAAGAACACTTGAGAGAAAGAAAAAGAATGAGAGAGTTCATCTTGATTATGTGAGGAATTCTTCATCTCCTTCTTCTTCTTGTTTTGGAAAAATGAAAGCACCATTTTTCCTAACCCCATTCCTCCATCAAGGCAACAACAAACCCCAAATGAGACTAGCATGATCTACTACACATTCTACAGCATATCTTGGGCATGTCGAGTTGCCGGCTTCATGCTCGAGTTGCCTCGGTATTGAGGCGGGAGCCCGTAAAAGACGCAGGCGATGTGGTGCCCTTTCCGGCGAGGAGGCGACGATATGGAGACTACACTTTCCGCGGGAGATCGGGGCGATGATGAGAAGACCGGAGGACTCGGATCTCTTGGTATACTTCTCACCCTATCTCTTGATTGCTAGCGTTAGGTTAATGGTTACGATCCGGGTTTTCTTTGTCCGCGGTAGCCCCGGTTTCCGAGTAAGGAAAAATTTTGATTCCGCAATTTGGCCTCGAGTAAGACGGCCGGGGCGCTGCCGTGGCGCAACAGCTTTGACCAAGGAGACCATTTTGTCTTCATGCTTAACCCTAACCCATCCACTTACCATGGTTTATTCTCTACACTTAACCCTAGTTAGATTATGATAAGTATGCATATTTTCTTTTCATTTTAAAAACTTATCATAATACTAGCTTCATCTTCTCCTCCTTCTTCAAGATAGAAACCTTGATGCCATCAATGGCAACTTGAGTTCTAGTGAGAGAAATCCAATTCTAAAGTGAACCCACCTCCTATTTCTTCACCCTCTACCTCTTGCCAAGTTGTTTTGGGTGTTTTCATCACAAGTTTCACAACTTTGTGAAGTCGGAGCTTGAACTTGTGATGCCTCGACGTAGATCGTCTTTGACATGAAGCCGACGACCTAGCTCGCCCGTTTCTCCGATGAAGCCGACGAATGAGTTCGGGATTCATGATGGACAGCGAGAGGACACCCACGTGGAGCTAAGAAAGTGGAGAACCGGATCTACAAAGGTTGTAGCATCTAACTTTTAGTTAAGTAGTTAACTAGATTATCTTTTCGCCCAAACTTCTAGTCAACGATCCGTATTAGGGTTTCTCGGCACCCATAATTTTTGAAATTGGCATGGTTGATGCCTTGTGAGACTTCATTAGAGTGCCTAGGAACCCTACACGACGTCCTACTCGGCATGGGTTAGTTAGCCACTTGTTATGCATTCGTGGACTGCCGTGAGAAGATGGTCAGATTTAGTTTTCCAGGAGAACCGGTTCTTGTTGTTCAGGGGACCGCAGTGCCACCCTTCACTATTTGATTTCTGCCTTTTGCGCTAGTTGGCTCTTGAGAAAAGGATGTCGGGGATTCTTAGCATATATTCGTGATGCTGGAGCCACAGAAGTCCCGTTGGACCAGGTTCCAATTGAGAGAGAGTTCCCCGATGTGTTTCCCGATGAGTTACCTGGGTTACCTCCAGAGCGCGATATCCAGTTCTGCATCGACTTGATCCCCGGCACAGGGCCTATTTCTATACTGCCTTTTCGGATGGCCCCGGCGGAGCTTAAAGAGCTCAAGGATCAATTGCAATATTTGCTTGACAAAGGTCTTATTCAACCGAGTGTCTCGCCTTGGGGAGCTCCTGTCCTGTTCGTTAAGAAGAAGGACGGCAGTATGAGATTGTGCATTGATTATCGTCGGTTGAACCGAGTTACAGTGTGGAATAGGTATCATCTACCTCACATTGACATTTATTCAATCAGCTCCAGGGTGCGGCATATTTTTCGATGATTGATTTGCGGTCAGGTTATCATCAGTTGCGAGTTCGGAATGATGACATTCCGAAGACTGCTTTTTCGGAATGTAACAAAGTTCCAATTACTAAATAACGACTCAATAGGACATGGTCCCCATACATCAGAATGAACTAAACTAAATGGAGTACTAACTCGCTTATTGACTCGAAGAGGGTAAGTGACAAGATGGTGCTTACCTAACTGATAAGACTTACACAATAACTTAGTAGTCAAAGAAATTTCTGGATGTAACTTTTTTAGCTTCTATAATGATGGATGTCCCAATTGACAGTGCAAATCTAAGACTGTAGAATCACTTAAGCATGCAACCGACTTTGAAAAACTACTTATCTGATACAGACCATCAGGCACATGTCTAGTGCCAATCGTCTTTCTCGTTCCCAGTTCCTGAAATACACAGTGGTTAGGATAAAAGATAGCACAACGGTTTAGAGATTTTGTGAGTTGATTAATAGAAAAAAAATTGAAAGGAAAGCGAGACATATATAAAACTGAGAGCAAAAGTATAGAGGGATTTAAAATCACTGAACCTATACCACTAACAGGTGAAACAGAACCATCAGCTGGTTTGACAGCGGTATGAGAAATATATGAGAAATTGGACAATATACCTGAATTACCAGTCATGTGATCTGACACTCCGGAGCCAATCACCCATGACGTAGAAGCTCCTGAGGATAGACAAGCAGTAGAGTTACCTGTTTTAGCAAATGTAGCACTAGAGGATGATTGCGACTAAGAGATGAAACTGCTGAAACAATCTGAAACTTTCCAACGTCTTCGCATCCATAGAATTAATGACAGAGTTAGTACCGGAAGCGACATGAGCTGTAGAACCGTTACTTTTCTTCAGGCAACCATGCTTCATATGTCCAAATTCATGACAATAATTACACTCAAACCCCTCTCAACTACCACCAGATCCTCTCCCTGAGTAACTACCTCGTCCATTATCCCCACTAACTCCTCTTCTATAATAACTTCCATGACCTCCTCCTCGATCAGAACGACCCCTGCCTCGAATGAAGCCGCCTTTCTGTGGCATAGTGGCCAATGCAGATTTTTCTGCGACTGATTCCACGCTAGGGTGAGTTGGAAACATCTTTCAGATCAAATGGAATGCCTCCTGAAGATTCTTTGACAACTTACTACCAATCACTAGTGGTCGTGCCACATTATACGAAAAATTCAGACTCCCTAGAAAGGTCAGTACATCAAGCTTATCTTGGCGTGTCTTCATTTTCTCCAAATCAGCTTCTAAAGGGAAAGTAGCCTGTAACTCCCCAGATCTGATCCAGAATAAGTCTGAGAGATAGAGTAAGCCTGTGACATGCTGCTCTTCCCTGAATAAATGAACTACAACAATGTCTACAATTCTTTCGTGGTAGAGCAAGCAAAAACTAGATGCCTCACCTCCTGTTTCATAACCTCCCATAAGAGACCTTTCACCAAACTATCATCTTTTATCCAAATAGCAATTTTCAGGTTGGGGGAATGTCATGCCCCGCTTCCTAAAAGAGTGGCAACAACACGTGAGGAGGCCTACGAAGTATTTATTTCTAGAAGATCGTCTTCCGAAATAAATACGCTAAGCGTATATAGGCAATATAAAGAATGACAAGAATGAACAAGTGAAATAAAATCCAATATCGATATATTTACATTTAAAGAGTTTACAACTAATTACAATATATCAAGTACAATAATAAAGAGCCTTAAACATGATGCATACTAGAAAAATAAAGTGTGGAAAGAAAACTAGTGATCTGCTTCAACTACGAACTGGTTGTAATTCTCTTCAGTCGGTTCCACCTTCTCTGTCTCTACGTCACCTGACGAACATATCAAGAAATAAAGAGATGGGTGGCATGCCCGTCGGCGAACTTTCGCTCGGTAAGTCCCCAAGATAGGTGTGAATAATATGAATAAAGTATAAGGTGATATGTGATATAGCATGAATAGCGATCATGAACATATGAGCAAGTATAACATGGTAATGTACAAAGTAATTATGTGATACATGAGCATGGTGATGTGGTATAGTATGTATTAGTTAACATGAGCATGTGATAAGTGAAAATGCTGAACATGATGGAAATGCCGATGTGTCCTCATGGGTCTCTACAAGGTAAACTAACTAACATAAGTTTATGAATAGATATCAATCAATTTCAAGAGTGTTCTCGAACCCAACAGACTGTAATACATGGGTAAGGAACCACGGGCCCGAATCAAGTGTTAGTAACGGGACTTCAATTGTTGTTGAAGTATTCCATGTTAGTTGTATGTATATCCTAGAGGCCATTATTGTACATGATTGTATATTATAATGGAAGCTTGGACATATATAGAGAGGACATTCTTGCTCGACATGATAGTATGCTATCTGGTTGCTCTTTATCTTAACATATAGACTGTTATTATGATACTGTCTTTCTCTCACAAGTTGATAAAACCCTTAGAATATGTACTTGGCTACCAGGACTATGATGCAGATCATACTAGTAGGGCCAGGATAGTCCACAAGTTCATCCTTTAATTGTTCCTAGTCGTGGGAGTATCAAGACAGGGCATCGATATTCCAGAGTAGACTAGTGTGTATGTTTCTTGAACCTGTATGGGGTGACGGATGATCCCACATCCATTGGTGTTTGACATCAAAGATTGTACACAAGTGCTTATTGGAGAATGGGTACACCAAACAGGACTCGCCGAGAACTCCTAGATGGTATTATACCTATCGTCAGATAGCAGTTCTCTGGTGACACTGGTACAGGTTAGTCTGTAGACCCGAGATCGTCATAGAGTCTTGTGTGATTCCCACTGTGCTTTGATTTCCTCCATACCACGCTCAAGAAAGCATGCAAACAGGTGGATTTTGGGTACAGTCTCGAGTTACATGGAGACAATGAGCGATAGGAGGGGTTTCATCTCACTCGGTATTGGGGGTTGATGTTGCGCTATGCTCGATTGGCTATAACAGGAAGTCCCTGGCCAGGGCTGATGATGAGATTTACCGGTAAGTGTTATCAGTAGTTTCTCGACCCGTTATAAGCCTCACATCGGCATGACTTATAAAGTTATTGGGGTCTGACGTTTACCACCCCTAGACTCGATATGCGACATATCAGACGAAGAGACCAGACTGTACGGTAGTGTTACTTATTGGATTCATGGGAGTATGGAAAAACTTGCTTGTTGATCTTCTGATCGCTCAATACCTGGGTAGCCGTTATATCCAGCTAGTACCGCTGACGGCTTGTGGGTGACTGATGTGATCATCACCTACTGTTAGGTATTGACGAGTCTTTATAGTCCTACACAGAGGTTTTCTGGCTCAAGCGAAACGAAGTAGGGCACATATGTGATATGTGCGGGACCGAGATTGATACGTGTATGTGATACAGTATTCTAATCTCGCGATATAAGTTATATATGATATAACCGGTTGATTCAATAACTTATTGTATCAAGTGTTGATTCAATAATTTATTGTATGTATATTTAATAAACATGTTGTTGGGTTACCTTAACGCCCTAGCCATCGAACGTGGCGGTTTGCGGAATAAAAATTTTCTTACGATTTCAAAAACGGCGCTAAGTTAACCCAATGAAATCCGGATCTTTCCATAAACCTATCTAGAAAAACTAAAAGAAGCTAACTACCATGAAGGAATTCTCACCAAACGACCCAAGTGTTCACCGCCGAAAACCGAGAAGACAAACGTCTTGCCTAAATTTGGGGGCAGATACTATTTGGTTTTATCCGTCCACCTCTCCGAAGATGCCAAGTTGATTTATGGCACCATGTATCGGAGGTTTAGACGGATGCGGCCGTTGTAGCAGATTTCGTCAGATTCCCTCTCGTTGTGAGGGGGTTTTGATTGTGTGGACGCTCTTCCCTGCAGGCGCGAGCCCCTGCAGTTAATTACGCTACCGCATCGTGATAACAACTTTCTCCTTCTTCAGAAAGTCATTTCGTGTCGTGTGTGTTTGTTTTGTTTTTGGTTGCCCGTGGATTGTATACGGAGACTAATTTATGTTGTCACCCGTAGGGCGTGATTTAGTCCAAATCCGTATTTTCTTAGATTTGGGTTTGGATTTGTTTTAAGGATCGTTAAGCTCATTTGAGATTAAGATCAACTTAAATGCTTATTAAGGATACGTTAGTCTAATTTTAGACTAAGATCTACTTAACAAGATTTTAGGATCATTTAGGTCCAATGAAAGAGTATTTGGACTCTATTGTTTTAGTTTAAGAACGTTGCGGTCCATTGGGTTTAAGGATATCATATTCCATGAGTTTAAGGACATCATAGTCCGGAAGGTTTAGAGATATCATAGTCTGGTAGGTTTAAAGACATCATAGTCTGGTTTAAAGACATCATAGTCTGTATGGTTTAAAGACATCATAGTCTGTACGGTTTTGGTTTAACCGTTTGGGGATGCACCAAAAGTTATTGGTTATTGGGACCCCCATCTCTCTGAAGACATTGAAGAATTACAACGACATGTATCAGAGGTATGAAGAGATGTACCCTTGAACCAATGTTGGTTGGGGGATCTATAGTCAGGTTTGGGACTAAGGCCAATTAAAAAGATTGTGAGCACATAGGCTCGGTTAATTTGAGTTAGGGACTTATGGCCAACTTGAGCTCAGTCCACTCAGTTCTGAATAA